>OY829326.1:86513965-87896869 GCA_963691655.1 Toxonevra muliebris | reverse complement strand
CTTCTGTTGTGCCGGCAAACTGCTGACAAGATCGTTCTTTATAAATTCTGTGACAATCGCATAGTCAATAAAAGATATAATATCAAAAAAAATTTATAGCATTTATTTGATGTAGAAACAATTGAACATTGCAAATAAATGTTCTAAATGCAATTAAGTATTTGACCTTAAATTAGAAGAAAAATTAGAAACTAATCTAGTTCTCTAGCAAAACATATTTAGTTTTCATTGAAGTGACAATTCCGGCTATTTGTTTGTCGAGCTTCATCGATAACTCATCACTAATTCATAGACTGCAAATAATTTAAAAAAGAAAACATTTCGATAAACCTCGAAACGCTTTCAGAATCGTCTTTTGTTTTTATGCAATGCTCGAAAAATTCTACTATAAGTTGCTGAACATACAAACAAGCTTTGGTGCAAAACTAACAAGTTGTCCTATGGTTTATTATAATTAATCTGTTAGAAATGGGCAAACTTTAGGCCCGCGTAAAAAGAAAATTATAACGTATAATTTTTTTTCTCGAGCTCTATCAGAATTCACTTTCAGAACCTTGTTATTTTTTGTGTGTTGAACAGTGTAAATAGCTTTACCTGATTTTTGAAGAAGAGACCGATACGCAAATCGCGTGTTGTGTCGTACAACATTGCAAAGTGGCGAAAGAGAATAACGCGTTTGCAGAGGAAACGCGTCTGAGCCTGAAAAGCATATAATGGACCTTCACTTTTGGCCCTGTGCTTTCAATATGTTCAGCCAAAACTCTCGTGCAAGATATTAGTTTTACGTTAAAATCTTATCCCACGTTTACCCTTGCTCCTGTATTCTTAAGAGTAGAATTGGGTAAAACTTTTGATCATTGTGGGATATTGGTGTAGGTCCCTTTTTTTAACGAACGAATCCCAGCGGACCCACTTACCCGTCCTCCCGGCCGAGGGGCACATCCGCAAAGCGAACGGATCGGTGGCCGAAACAGAAACAGTGCGGACTGCCCTGTGTAACGCAACTTGTGAATGGGTGAAGTAATATATCACAATGGTTTTCAAACAGCTACAGATTTGAATCATCAGCTGTTTAATTATTTAAGGAATTTAAATAAGGAATCAGTTATATCAAATAAGCCATGTTGGTTGTTGAAATCATTGCATATGCAACGTAATGGATCATTGATTACACATAACACTTTCCAAGCTAAAACAGAAGAAAAAATTAAAAATTACACAAATTTTATGTGCTACACACCTATTTGGAAGTTCTATTTGCTGAACATATACGAAGAATGCAAAGCTCAGGTACTGTTCTAGTTTTGGGAGAAAAAAACACGTTTGTTTTAGGGGGAAAAAACACCTACATCCTAATCAAATAGTCGGAAAAATTAAATTCCCTAGAAAAATTAGGTGGGCCACTGAACAAAAAAACAATTGTGGCCCTTTGAAGCTAAGGGGAACAGTTGAAACAAACTAAATTAGGAAAACAGAAACTTATAGCTGCTGCTGTACCCTAAGAAGTTTATTTGTTTTCTGCGGGGCAAATATCTAACACATAACATTTGTATATTTTTCCCAATTTTATTTGTTGTACAAGCTGGTTTACCTAAGGTACACTAGAATACAAAACTGGACATACAAAAATATGAAACAATTTTGAGAAAATTCTTAAAACTAGTTTGCTATTTATATCCTCTAACTTTTGGGCTTGGAGAGTTCCCATTCGCGTTTTGTGTGGCGCACTGTGTAATCTGTATTTCGCCGTAGGTACGCAGATGTGTTTTACTTAACTCGTCAGTTCCTTGTCAAAGCTCTTAATTTCAAATTTCGTATTGATTTCTTGATGGATTTTAGATTCGCTGTAAAAATTTAAGTTTAATGCATTAAAAAAAGAAGAATTTTCCCAGAAAGTCTCAAAAATTTTCCATTTAAAGAAAGGATGAATATATAAATTATTTCCAACGAATGAAATTTGGCAACATGTCGTGCTGCCTTCCCACAGTTATTCGAAATTTTTTCTTTGTAGTGTGTTGGCAGCAGAGCAGTGTTTTTTTCTCCTCTTTCGTTCACCTCAGCAACAACTACAACAAAGTTGCACTGCAATATAAATACATACATGCATACATACATTCGTATTTGTTGTTGAATTATAATGAACGATACAAACGTGAAGAACGACGCAATGACAGAATGTCGTGTCGTCGTAATAGTCATGCGGACGAACTAACGAACAAACGAACGACCTCATGGAACGTCGGAGACAGGCAAATACTGCAATAATTCTTGAATTCTAGCTGTTGTTGTTACTGCTGTCTTGCCTCCGCATCACTTTACTACTTACTACCACGTCCACACTGCTGCTTCTTCGTCTTTTTCCTCGCTCTCTTTCAATCGCCCGTCGCACCACCATTCCACCTTTTGTTCATGAAACTGCGCGCCAATTTCGATTCGTATCGCTGACGTCGTCGTCGTCATCATCATCATTGCTTTTTGTTTCTTTTTTTTTTTTGTGAGCTTGGTACATAGTTGTTTTTGTTGCTGGCAGCCACCGGGGATTTTTTTTTGTTATTATCGTATTGTGTTGCTGTACAGCAAATACAACGACTCATACATATATATATATATACGTATGTAAATTTCTACAGATACACATATATATATATATATATATATATGTATACACGTTCATTAAATATGGAAAATGTTGAAGAAATGTGTTGGCTATATCGAACAAGAGAAGAAAGAAGAGGGGAGTATGAAGAAAAGTGAGAGGAAGAGGAGAGACAAAGTGGATGTTGTTATTTTCTTTTACATTTCGTTTCTGTTTCTGTCGCTGCTGCTGTTGTTATTGTTTTATATTTTTTGGTTTGGTATATATACATTCATACACACATAGTACATATAAAGGTATGAATGTATGTGCTATTGTATATGGTTGTATATAAAATGTATCATGTATGTACATATATGTTAGCGTTTTATTGCTCTCTGCTTCTTGTCTCTCTTTTTTGTTTTGCGTTGTGCACATGAAAATGAAATTTTATATACATACATATACGCTTATGTATATGTGCATGTTTCTATGCATATAATGTTTTTGCTTATTCTTCTTGGTTTAATTTGTTGCCACCAGCGGCTATGACAGACAGACAGACAAACCGTCAAATGATGTAAGTGACAGTCGTCGTCGTACGCGTTTTTGATATTTTGTTGTTTTTGTATTATGTGGATACATGTGTGTCTGTATGTTTGTGTATGGAATGGTGAGAAAATTAAAGTCATTCATAATGTATGCGACGTTGCCACATTTCATTTTTGATAGTCCGATTGTTTATTTTTTTTTCCTATATCAAAATTCTTTGCATAAAATTTATTTGTTATTATAATTTCTTCTTTTTGTTTTGTTGCTTTTGCTTTTTGTGGGTGTAAAGTAGTTTTGTGCCCGGCGTAAAACTTTTTCGCATATAATATACAATGAAAAAAAAAATGAAAATATGTACATATGTACTTAATATACTACGTGAAGAAACGTTAGTAGCTGGAGACTTGAAGGGTGGACGAGATGGAGTGTGGTAGGGTTTGGGATGAAAAGTGGAAAATCAATAATTTCACTTGTGCTGTAGAGAAGAAGAAGGAGTGCAAAGTATTTTTATAAACGTTTTTTTTTCCGAAAATAGTAGGTACCTATGAGCTTGGCTGTTATGGGAAAAATCTGAAAAGTCGCACTCAAAAGAGCAATGAGGTCGAAAATAGTCACATTTCCTTAACTAACTACTACCTATTTAATTAGCTTTCTTATCTCGCTGTAAAATTGAATTAAGGCAGTCGATTCATGAATATTGTTTACTAGTAATAAGAACAAAATGGTGAATCGGAATGGCTAGGTTAATTCATTTGAATGTCGATTGGCACTGTAGGAACTAGTCGTTTCGAAATTACAACGATTAATATGATGGCAATGCGTAAACTTTACGGCCGTTATCTTTCTAGGGTTAAATAAAGCATATTGGGTTAGAAAATGTGCCGTTAGTCGCACTACAGTGCTGAGGAAAAGATAGTTTATTCAACATGGGAAAAATTAGTCTATATTCCGGGAAGTTCCAGAAGCAGTAGAAAGATCCAAGTCCACAAAATGTTGTCTTTAACTCTGATACGGCCAAATTATGGTTTTGGGATAATTTTTTTTTGTTTTTCTTGGTATTGTTTAAAATACCTCCTTTAACAATTCTATACACAAAAATTAAAAAAAAAATCTTACAAAATTTTGGAAAAACGCTGTCCGCTCCATGACTTACAGTACCAATTCAAAGATAAATAATATGCGATAAATAATTCATGTTTTATTCCATCTTTAAAAAGAGTGTGTGTTAAATAATAAATGAGAACGAAAAAAGTGATATTTACCTTAGCCAACTAACATTTATTCGTAAAAACAAATGAAATGTCACGTACTAAAAAATCATCGGTTTTTGATCAGCTGTTATGTGTGAATGGAAAAAATTCCCACAGAAATAAAATTTTTTCGTTAAAGCTAGTAATTTTAAAGCTTACCACATGTTATTAATTTATAAATATAAAATCATTACATAGTAAAACTTTTTTTTAAAACTGTCCTCGAAATAAGACACTGAGGCGATGCCATAAAGGCAAATAATTCCACGTCCCGTTTACACTGCGAAATATAGCGGAGGAAATATTATGGCATCAGGTCGAGTACATCGTTCCGATTTGAGTTTTGTTTTTTGTTAAGTTGGTACATCTGTGGTTGATATTTTCTCTAAATCTTAAATCTTAGCCAAGAGTACATCTATCTCTGTGTGTGTTGGCGATTTTTTACAATTTTATTAAATTGTATTGTATTGAATTTTGCGTAAAAAACAGATTTAATGGTGCGTGAACGTTGGAAATGTTGGAAAAGTGTTTCTGCAACGATTCTCTAAAGAAAACGGTCGTTTACCAGTGGCACGAGCGGTTCAAAAGTGGTCGTGAGTCAATCGAAGATGATGAACGCAGTGGCAGACCACCGACGTCGAAAACCGACGAAAACGTTGAAAAAGTAAAAGAAATTTTGGTCAATAACCGCAAATTAACCATCAAAGAGTATTATTTGAGCGTTATGAGGCGTTTGCGTGAAGCAATTCGCCGAAAGAGACCAGAATTGTGGACAGAAAACTCGTGGATTTTGCACCATGATAAAGCACCGTAGAATTTTTGACGAAAAATGCAACACATACCATCCAACAGACACCGAATTGACCTGATTTGGCTCCCTGTAACTTCTTTCTGTTCAATCGAGTTAAAAAACCATTACGGGGAACATGTTTCAGCAGCCGAGAGGAAGTAATGGAAAAATCACAGGAAGCACTGATGGACATACCGAAAACCGAATATAAAAAATGTTTCGATGATTGGATCAAGCGCTGGCATAAGTGTGTTGCAGTCGATGGGGATTACTTTGAAGGGGACAATACAGATTTAGATGAATAAACTTGAATAAATTCCGGGAACTTTTTGATCAAGGTGGTATTTGGCTTAGTTGATATTTCCCCAACATACATTTTTTTTAAAAATCTAATATAAATATCGAAGATTTTTTAAAGATTACTTAAATTCTCGTATGTGTGCAAATAAAATTTGTCTAAATCCCTCTAAGTTAATGGCATCACATCATTTGACTATTTCAATTGGGTCTTGCTCTCAGATTTGCCAGAGTCGTTGATTGCTAATTGTTCTTGGCCACCATATTCGCAGAATAGCCCGTAGACATTGGTTGATGAACGCTTGTAGTTTCCTCGTTTTTGCAGTTGTAGTATGCCATGTCTAGCAGACAGCAGCGGGGATAACGCACATCCTTGCTTAACACCGCACTTACAAGCAAAATACTCGCTTAGCTGTCCGTTGTGTAGAACACGGCTAGGGAGTCCTCGTAGCTGGCCTTGATGACGTTGATGATTAGCTTAGCGCTAGCCAGATGGTACTTACTACGATCTAGAGCATCGAACGCTTTCAAATAGTCGATGAAGGCTATACATATATAGTGGCGCGTTGAATTCTGCAGATTGCTCAATTAATATGCGTACTGCGTTGATTAGATCAGTGCACGATTTCTCTGGACGAAATCCGGCTTGATTTTTTCTTAGAAGCCTATTTAATGGTTCTGCAATTCAGCCCAGTCTGATTTGATTCAGTACTTTCATAACAGTTGGTAGAAGTTAGATGCCTCTCCAGTTTGGATATTTTTTCTTATTGCCTTTTTTAGGGATTTTAATATTTATAGACTCCCTCCACGTCCTAGGCACCGATTCAGTGGTCCAGACTGTCTTAAAATATCCACTAGTTTACTGGCCATTAGGCGTGCGTCTGCTGAAAGCATTCTACTGCAAGTCCATCGTTCCCAGGCGCTTTACATTTTTTGAGGCTACTGATTGCTATTTCTATTTCGTCGAGTGTAGGAGGGTTCGTATAGATTTGTCTGTTCGTATTGTGGCGTTTTCGGATGATTAGTTGTTCTGCGTTTGCAAGGCATGGCGAATTAAGCGTACGCTCAAAGTATTCTTTCCATATTCTTGCTTGCTCGTCTTTGGATGTAACAATGTTACCGTTTTCGTCCTCAATGGGGCTGTTGGTGTTCACATTCCCTCCACTAATGGTTCTTGTGAGGTCGTAAAGAGCTTTCATGTCACCTCTTAGCATGTCTAAGATAATACCATGAAATAATTATTGAGACATTCAATAAATTTAATTTTTTCTTTCAACGTATTCCTTTTGTCCCTATTATAAAACCACTTACTTCCTATACTTTCATTGAACGAATTCATTACTTTTTTAAATTATTATTTTTTTTAAAGTGCAGTATTATAGATTAAATTATTAAATAATTACAATGTGTAAAATTTTATATTTATTAAATTTATGTTTTATCATATATGGAAACACTAACGATCTCATGCCTTTATTATTTTGACCCTGTGTGTATGAGCTAAAGGTAAAACAATCAGAGCTTAATTTTGTACTTCTATAGTTTTTTGGTCCTTGCTAAATCTGTTTTACCGTACTAAATCGAAATTATTAGGGAAAATTCAACGAAGCTCATTTTTATTAAAAATGATAAAATTAATTTAGGCCCTTATTATGAGTAGCGCAGCCCTGTCCAAATTTTCGTTGCGCACCGAATTTTCTGTCGAACATTTTTTTTCTTTTCGATACGGTGCATGCTGAGTAATAATTGTTAAAAATGGTATAAGTATTGTGCAATTTTTTTTGCTTTTTGAGTGGTCATCAAGTCCACAAACGCCTCCTTGGAAAGCCGGAAGTTCTGTAGAAATCTGTAAGAGAATTTCATGGAAAAGCTTCTTCGATAGGCTGCACTTACGTGGTGGCATTCATTTCCAAAGGATTAGAAGCGTCCTTCAATCGTCTTCTACTTCTGGCCAGTTCCATCAAGCTCTCATCCTCTTCTGATGAAGCGTCGGACCATAATTCCGTTGTAGTCATAACTATTACGCAAATCGTATTTATGTTTCAAAATGACGATCAGCTGATAGAAATATACCATCGTGAACAAGTCAAAATGAGCGAAATTCACAATAGAGCTACTCTCTGTCGAAAGCACGTCATAATACCGAATGCAAATACATTCGATCAGGCCATTTGACTGCAGTAGAAGATCGAACGCAGTTCATAATGCGCCCCTAACACGGTCAAACATTTGACGTCAAATATGTATACGTGTGTACGTCAATTACGTCAAATTTTTTAATTTTGAAATTTTTGTGTGTTGCCATATTTTTTTGGGCAAAAACAAAAACTTTTTTTTTTAAAAAAACTGTAACCTATAAAAACGAAACTAAAATTTTTAATTTGAAAAGATTCTCAGTCACTTGCCCATCATTCCACCACACACTCAAAATTTAATAGGTCCAATAATATAATAGTTTCCGCATGTTTGGGAGATGCTATGCTTTCTTGAACGGGCAGAAACTTTAAATCCTATAACTTCTAATAAAATATTGGTAAAAAATTTGGAAAAAAAAGTTCGCTGATTAGGCATGATTCGGAAATA
The DNA here is from genome assembly GCA_963691655.1 of Toxonevra muliebris. Taxonomy (NCBI): domain Eukaryota; kingdom Metazoa; phylum Arthropoda; class Insecta; order Diptera; family Pallopteridae; genus Toxonevra; species Toxonevra muliebris. Next base: position 87,888,822 of record OY829326.1, on the reverse strand, counting down.
AAAAACAAACGAACATACAAATTTTGTATTAATAGTAAACCAGTCCTTAGAAAAATTAAAAAAATTAAAAAATTAAGTTATTTGATTTGCGTTATTTATCATAACGACAACAACAATCAGCCATCAGACTGTTTTTGTTTGAAAAAAATACCGTTGAACTGGTGTCTAATTCTACTTGCAAAATTACTCTGAAATAGTTAAACAAAATATGTAATAATATTAAAAAAATAAAAAAAAACTGATTCCTTTAAAATTAAGTAAAATAACTCAATAAAAAAAGAAACAAATTCATTTGAAAACGTATAAAACAAATATATGTTATTATTATTAATGAGAAACACGAAATAACATTCTTGGTATGGCTAGTTAAAAAATTAAATTAACATTCCTGGGTCCGATTTTTTGAGTAGTCATAGTTCACCAGTAATCAATACAACAATTTTAAAAGCTCTCAAAATGGTTTCAACAAATTTCTTGTACCACAAAATTTGTTAAATTTTATAATTTGAAGTATTATGTTCTTTTCAGCTAATTTTCGAATTTTGGTTTTGTTAGTATTAATTTGGGGGAATATTCTTTCCATATTCGCAACCTGCAAGTGCTACCCTGAAATACAATTACATTTTTAAAACAAAACAAATTTAAGTCTATTCTGCATATTATTGCAAAAACTGCAAGAACTGTAAAATTGGCGAATAAACTGTAATATTTGAGGGAAATCTGCGAGACTGCATGCCGACCGAAAAAACTGTAATTTACAGATAAATCTGTCAATATGGCACCGCTGTGTACGGACAAGCGATGAGTGGCACCGATGAAGTGCGTTAAAAAGCGAATCGCATGAGAGTCTTTTAAATAAGTCAAAAGTATCTGCACCGAACGATTTCAAAAACTTTATGAGAATGGATAATTCTGAAATTTGTTCTCAATGTATTCATTTCTTTTTTTCTACATCTGGATATTTTCTTTGTATATTTCCAGCAGAATCTCTAATTCTGGTGATTTTTTATTTCTTTCCCTAAGTCCGATATGTTTCAATAAAATCCAACAAAAATTTATTGTCCTCTTCAACTCTTTTTCTACCCGCTTCTTACAAAAACACACAAACTGCCGAAAGCATGTCAATAATTAAGTCTTTACACGGCTCCAGCGGCTTGTCCTACATCGTAAAATATCTAAATCATTTTGATTTTGGTCAAGCAAGTCATCAACGTGTCTGTGTGTCGTATACCAAATAAAATTCTATAAAAACCAAAATAAAATGCCAACTTTGACTTTGTTCAATGAAGTATTGGTTATTTCACATTTTGATCTGTACTCAGATAAAAAAAATTAAAAAATAGTAAGCTGTGTTTGTCGATTCGAAGACCTAGGGTTAAAATAACACTCTAGAAAGAATTTCGTGGATTTAGGTGGACACACGACAAAAAAGGAATTTCAAATTCGTGTTTGTTAGATTACACTATACAACAAAATGGAAAAAATTGTAATGCCCAACTCCAAAGATGGAAGCCAATGCTTTTTGATCCGCTGAATCCGCATCTGCTATGGGAAATTTCGTTTTCAGCGCTTAATATTGGCAAAAAAATTGGTAATTCGAAAAAAAGCGTTTGCTTTGGTCAGAATTTCAACTTCGAATCTCCATAACTTTTCACAGAAATGGAACAGAGAATCAAATAAAATCTTAAATTAAATATAATTTAATTGCCTTTTTGTTAAGATATAGATGCTTTACTTTTCATTTCGAATAAATGGTAATTTTGATGAAAATGGCTGGCGCCCCATGTCCGAAAAATCAAAAAATTAGCTATATCAGGAAAACCTGAGTTGCTACTGCAAAACTAATGCCAGATACGGATTCAGCAGAAATATGAGGACCCATCTATTATGGAGATAGATAAAAAACAGTGTTATATAGTGTTATCAGTTTGGAGAATAAGAAGAAAAATTTTGTGTTTGTTTCTGTAAATGATTTAGGCACCAAGAATTTATACAACAATTGTGGATAATTGGAGGAATGGCAATGGGTTGCTCTCCGACTTTATTATTGTTGCTAGTTACTTTCGGCATTTCAAGTGCAATCCTTTGAAATTCTTCTGATATGCAGAATTTCATTTAACCGTTTTAAGGATTTCAGACGCATTTCAACGAAATGCTAAGCTTGCCTAAAATTCACTATAAGAAAGAAATTTGAATGTAAACTTAAAGTTCTGTTCTTCCTTTTTGTTCACATGCGTCGAATTAATATTCAATAAGGCCAATTTAGGCAAACTTGCCACACTGTCAAATGTATTACTCCCTCAAATTTGATTAATATCATTCTGAATTTTTGATTATTTGGTTTATAAACTCGGCCATAAATAATGCTCTAATAGTCCTTAAAGCCCCCGCTTATAAATAGGGTGATAAATTCAAACTAGGAAACTCTTTAAAAACACTTCGTGTTGACCAAATGGCGATGCAAGTGCAGCTTGGAGGCTAAGACCGTATACTAAAAAGCATAGTATTGCCACCGCTACTACTCCGACCCTTAATGGAGTCACGCTAAGATAAGTGGAACAGGTGGAATATCAGGGGCCTTTCCTTAGATAGGAAACATAGTTGGAAAGCTTACGCTCTCTTCAGGGTCCAGGGTTCGGTGACCCCTTACTTATGCAGCATCTCTATTTACTGTAGTATTTATATTGACAAATATGCTTAAAAAGCGAAGCAAGCAACACATTTTTTTCAAATCGATTTTAAAACCCATTTTAATGGAGGTGAAAAACCGTCGTCCAGCGGATTGCATAGAAAAGTTCTTGCATTTTTTCGGCAATTCTGTGGCACTGTGTAATTTATAAGATTTTTTGTATACTTGGTTCTAAAAATTTTGAGACCATTTTAATTTCTTTATATTATCTTTAATTTCTTTGAAAATTGAAATTACTTAGAATTTTTTCTTCAAGTCTTAAAATTTGGTGGTAAAATTGGCTACTAGCATCAGCTTTAAATCATACTGCAGCTAAAATTCTCTCAAACAACTACAAACAATCGGACTTGCTTGGTTCATTCTCAATCATGTTGTTTTCGAACTCGATTAGCAACATGTTGGACATACAAATGCGTTCGATCGAATGTAGCTGTTCGTTTACCGTTTCGTTGCTATGGTGCTATGTGGCAGCCATCATAAATTTACACACACAATCAAAAATCCTACACGAAATTGAGCAGTACAACAATATATAGAAGAACATGCGCTCTCTTTTCTTTGCTTGTTATTAAATTCGTTTGTTGATTTTTCGGGCAGCCATCATGAATTTTAGCGAACCGGTATGGAATATTTCTATCTCTTAAAAAGTACCTTGCTCTCATTTTAACTTTTGGTAAACTGATGCATAAAAAGAATTTCACCACTTGAACCATTTTGGTTCTTTGTTGTGCCGTATTTGTTGCAGGCTTTCGCTCAGTCAAAAGAGAAACTGCGTTGCGTTTGGAAGTTAAGAAGTATATTGTGAAGCGATTAAAGAAGTATAGTGTAAAAGTGATTAAAATAAAGTAATTTAAAATAATTTTTCGTTTGTAAAATGTAAATTCGTCAAACGCTGGACCCAAAAGAAGACTTCCAAAACAAAGTAGTTAAAAGTGTTGAAAACATTTTATTTATATTCAGATTGAAGAGGAAAATTGTTTGAGAGTCACCGGCCTGTCGAACGAGCACGCACGCTGTTATTACAGCGCTGTTAAAACTGCACAGAAAAACTCACCACGTTAAATGTCAACATTTGAAGAACGAAGAAGAATACAAACGAAGTAAATTGTTTTGGATTTGTTTATTATTTACAAATTTTAATGTGATTTTGTTTACAAGTAGATTACAGCAGATTCAGTAATCACTCAAAAAATGGCCAGTGCTACCTCAATTAACACATCAGCAACACTGAGCACTTCTGATGTAAATAATGGAACTACTGGGTGTGGTGGTAGTGGCGGCAGTTCCAGCGGTGCTACGGTGGAACGACGCTGTGAAAATGCTGATTGTAATGTAGTGAAATTAGTTTCGATGGTGCCGCGGCGCAAAATAACGCAATTTATCACTGAACCTACGGTGATGGAGAAACCAATGCTAATAAATGGTTTCACTACCATCTTCCAAGTAGATGGCACCTCCGCTAAGTTAAGCGAAATTAAAAACCCCAATGGAGGTAACATACCCCCAAAGAACATATTTCGCATCGTACCTAACACACATGCACATATTGTCAATTATGTTGTGGTGGATACCGATGGGGATTCTATGCGTAAAATTAACGAAAGTGATCCAGCTACAATGCGTAAGTTGCTGGAATCGCAGAAAGTAAGCGCAGATCAAATGTTGAAGAAACTAATGGTTGGACATGGCACCCAAAGTACACCCTCAACAACGGCGTCGGTTCCATCTAACGCAATTAGTGCTACCAACACGAACACGCTACCAGTGGTGCCAACATCACGCCCAATTATTGGAGCGAACACTCCAATGCTGGGGTCCATTCCAAAGCCTTTGTCACACCTGAATCCATCAGCTATATACCCTTCAGCCACTACTGCACAACAGCAACAAACATCTTCAATTCAATTGCCCATCCGTATGCATCCAAATTTGAAAATAACAGCAGTGGCTAGTGCTGAAACGGTCGCAGCGCTTCGTGCTTCACCAACACCAGCGTCGTCATCTGGTGGACTATCTGCGGTTGTTGCTACACCTCCCATGGCACCCCTAATTACTCCTGTGCCTTTGGCGAACTTACAAAATGCTTCCACCGCACCAGCACCAACGACAAATGTGGACACCGTGGACAAGTATATTAAATTACTATTATTATTTGCTATTGGAAATGTTTTGCTAATTAGTGAATTTCTCTCATTACTATCACTAACATTTAGGCCCGTATTCGATAAAATGCAAGCTGAACTTCAGGAATTGCGTCGCACTGTTGCCATGCTCGCCGAGGCTCAAGCAAAAACTCAACCAGCAGCACAACAACAGCGTGCTGTCAAGCGATCGCGACCAAATTAAACTTAACTTTTTCTTTTGAATCTTATTGAATTTCTAAACTAAAATAACGGATTTGTTATGAAACTTAATATAAAAAAATAAATAAATAGACTCATAACTTGTATAATACTACATATATCGTCTGCTTTTTGCAAGACTGTCATAAGTCTAAAAAACAAATTTTAGAGAAAATCGCGTGTAATGATTTCACGAACAGAATTTGTAAGTTATCGTTTTTAATTATTTACACAAGATAAAGGATGAAATAACAGTCATTTTGCTTACTTAACTCGAAACTTTTCGAGAAGATCGCATTTAAAGATTTTAATGAACACGAAAACTATAAAAACTTCTCATAAGATATCGTTTATGATTGTTTTTTACTTAAGGTAAAGCATTAAACAACAATTAAAAATTTGTTCTTTTTTTTGGATTATGGAAGTTTTGCAGAAAACGAGCGATATTATTTTTAGTATAGCATTAAGTCAGATTTTTAGGTAATTCTGAAATGAGCTCTAAACAAAGTTATTAAATTTGAAATAACTTCATTCTTGATATAAGATGGAATGTTTTATAACTGGAGCATATAACTACATGTAGGCACATTATATTTAAAAAAAAATAATAGTTCAGTTTTATTCGCCACTCGCTTCTATTTATATATATTAGAAACGATAATTGTATGGGAAAACAATTACAAAGACGCAAATGTATCACATGCAATTATAGATGTTGCGTATAACTACCCAATAAACCATTTGGTCTGAAAATTGTACGTTTTAATACCGTATAGACGTATACTCTCACAAGTTTCCGCATATGATATGAAAGCGGGCAGGAAACGGTAAGTTTTACCTAAGAAGTGAAAATCCGTAAACGTACCGGAAAATGGTATGAAAAAGGACTTAAAAAAGGTACAGAAATGCACCACTTGGACGGCTTTAAAACATACAATTGAAACAGAAGAGAGGAGAAAACTATTTTCTGACTTTTTCACATCGAAATTGTCAACATATTCAAATATTTTATATCAAGAATCGATTATTTTTTGTAATCCAAAGACATTTTGCAAGATGAATACAAATAAGTAGAAAGAAGACAATGACAAAATTCTAAGATTTACAAATTTAAAAAATAAACGTTTAAAAAAATTATAAAAATTTAAGTAATAAATTACTAAATACATGCATTATTTGTGCTAGCCGAGGCAAAATGCCACCCTCGGAGTGCACGGTTAAACTAGTTTACCTAGGTGATATGATATCTTAAGCTGGTGGGTGCAACTTTTGCATAAAATGCAGCCAGATTTAAAAGATCTGAAAGTATCAACCTAAAATGGTTCTGCAATTAATGCAATTAATAATTGTTCAAAATTGAACTATTTTGCTACTTATTTTTGCTTTTTGAAGACTAAAAACTAATTTTAATCATATTTTGTAAATTTTTTGCAAGTTTAAAGTAGTGAGCAACATATTGCAGCTATAGAAAGTTGTGTCATTGATGGAAAGCAAGTCCTCGGATTGCAAAGGGTATTTCCCCAAAAGTTCTGGCGACGAAGAAAGAACCAAATGGTTCAGGACCAACCAATAATTCCCGGCATTCCGCTTTTATTGGCAAAATATACTTTTGCTTGTATAATTGAATTTTATTCATCTTTGGCAAATACAATTTTCCGGGACATTTAAAGCCTCTGATAACACCACAGACACCGTGGGCTGTGCAAGTCCAAGATTATTCTCTTTCCCAATATCTCTAAGCACAAAATCGCAGAACTGCTGCCAATTTTAATATTTTTGGAATTGATCTTGCTCATGTGCATTGCTTGAGCAGTTCATCTATAATAGTGATCAAGTCCACAAACACCTCCTTGGTCAGTCGAAAGTTCTGTAGAAATCTGTACACGAATTTTGTAGATGCCAAAGCTTTTTTCTGGCCAGTTCCATCAAGCTCTCATCCTTTTCCGATGAATTGTTAAACCATTATTTCATTGTAGTCATAACTATTATGTCCTTATTTTTTCTATTGCAACAACAACAAAATAGTAACTAATCAAATCCCATATGCTAAAGCAGTTAAATTAAATGGAGATAACTGTCCGCGAAAGAGTTTAGCTTTTCAATGAGCCATGCTGTTTATTAATAACAGTAATGACATTTCATATATTTCCAATTTTTTGAGTGTGGAGTAATATATTGAAGTTTGATGAGAATTTTCATTGCTGCCTCCGCTTGCTGCCGTTGATTATAATGGTTGCAAGTTTTCAAATACCGTAATTTTAATGAAAAATATATAAAGAAAAAATACAGGAGAAAGAATATATTTTAGAGGAGTGCATAGTAGTCCAGTCGGTAGAGTAAAAAATCTACCAAAAGTTCATAATAATTCTTATCTGAGATTTTTTTTCGTAGGTATATGTCCTAGTTTTCGAGATATTCAATGTTTAAGAAATTTGTACTTTGGATGTACTGTGGATGCGCGCGCATCTTTGTTTATTTATTTATTTATATACATATATATTTATTTTCTCTACAATTTTCATTAACTACGGATAATTTTTAAGTATACATATAAACATAACAATATAGTATAGTTGCCTGTTGGTTTTTGCTACTTTAACTATTTGCAGACCTAATAAAAAGAACATATAAATGTTATAAATTTATTATCTTTTAGTTCAAGACATTACTTCTGAAAATGCTGAAAAGTTAGAAATAAAAAAATTCAATGAATGTACTGAATTCTGTTTCTGTTCTTTGCGACAACCTTTACCTTTTTACCTTCGGAGCATCCCATTCGGAACTTCAGAAAATGGCGTACAGTGCTATTAATGTGTTATTGTGAGTTAATACCTTCATATTACAATGAAAACTTCACCTTGCCTGTAATCAAAAGGTTTAGGATATTTTTTGATTTTTTTCTACAAGGCTTAAATAGGTTGGAATATCTGCTTATTACTTATCGATAGTAGTCGACAACGATATTTCCATCTCTATTTTAAAGATTAAGATGTGATTTAATAATAAAAATCCATATAAAAAGATAGTTGAAAATAAATTAAAAAATTCGGTCCATAGTATTACCACAAAGTCTCTAGAGTCAATAAGAACCTCGAGATATATCTAGGACTTTTTCCAGTTTGAAAGTACCCGTAGTATGTGATAAAAGTTCTTTAATAGAGCCAGGTTTATACCGGCTAAGTCATTTAGGGGAATAAAAAGCACACTCCCTAACATCCTTAATCTAGACATAGCTAGTATTGAGCAATGACAAAGAATGTAATCTAAGTCTCCGTTGCGACAGAGTCATTATAGTGTCTGTAAAGGTCGTTTTTCACCAAACCAAGGTTTTTGGCTTGCAATCCTTACGAGAGAGTGAAAACAGAAATTCAGATTTGGCACGAAAGTATCGGGGACAGTAAGTTTTACTATATGGGAAAAGTTTTTGCTCCTCCATCTTCTATTTGAGGTAAAGTTTTTTATCTGAGGTTGCGTAATAGAAACTTGGTAATGGTAAGATATTTCAGAGCTTTGCCTCAAGGCACGCCACCCCATTTCCCATTATAAAAGAATGCCTTCGTCCTAGTAAAGTTATAGCTTATTTTTGGTCGTTTCGGAAACTCACGATTCCTCATCAATGATCTTACTGACTGTTGAGCAAACTGTTATACTAAAAAAGAAAAAATGAAATGCTAGTAAGAACCATCACGAAGATCCCTGGTCCCTAGCCGTCTGATTGCCTGTCTTATATACATTGTTGTCACTTTGGAAAAAAAGGATTGTTGTTAAGAATCACAGTACATTAAGTTGTTTAGAATGATTGAAACAAAAATACATAAACTAAGTCATTACTGAAGAAAATGAGCACTTAGGACTCATAGTCTCTAGAAAGTGTTTCTTGTTAAAAATTAGATTATTCTAAGAAATGTATACTTCCAAAGTATACATTTCTTAGAATAATCTAAACCCGAATTTTAACCCTGCTGAAGTAAACAATGTTATCGATTGTTGTTGTAATCAATTGATTCTGGGTAGCAATTTGATATTTATATAACTCGCTTTAAATATTTCAAATACATATAAATCTAATAATCGGTTGTTTTTCTTCCAATTTTTGATTTTACAGGCCGCTTGACTCATCGCAATCATACACGAAGGGTGGTGGCCTTGGACCGCCTCACCATACCACACAGCAACAGTTACAGCAGCAGCAAATGCACCTTCACCAACAGCAGCAGCAACAGCAACAACATCATCATCAGCAACAACAACAACAACATCATCACCACCATCATCATCAACAACAGCAGCAGCAGCAGCAACAACAAACCTCACGTTCTGCGGCTAGCCCCCTATCCCCACCCCGCCCTGGACCTGGTTCAGCGGTCGCTGGCAATACGTACGCCAAATTTGCTGACGTTAACGCAGTTCGTGAGGCACCGCACCGATACATACAGCAAAGTTCGTATAGTATTGGTCCTTGTGCTCAATACCGAGACAGCCCCTATACGCGAATACCTCAGATGCCGCCAGCACAAGTTCAGGAATTTCATCGTGCTGCAGCGGCCGCGGCGGCAGCAGCTGCTGTTTCGAGTGGAAATGTGTCCAGTGGTGTAGTGCAAGTACCCAGCGGATTGCCACCACCGCCTCAGGTTAGCGGGGCACATTTGGAAGCGGTACACTTTTCACACCAACCCTCACCCTCAGGACAAACTGTGTCGGCAGCTCAGTTACTTGGCAATGCTAGCGGCGGCAGCGGCGCAGGTAGTGCCAATTCGGGTGGTGCTCCGTCGCCACATAATTCCAGCGGTGGCAGTATAATGGTCCCGCGACAACGTATTTTGCTACCACAACATCCACAGGCCACGCAATATTCAAATGAATATTTAACGAATGCAGCAGTGGCATCCGCTAATCGCCAGCAGCACCAGCAACATCAGCAACAACAACAGCAGCAGCAACAACAACAACAACAGCAGCAGCAACAGCAACAACATCAGCAGCAACAACAACAACAACATCAGCAACACCAACACCAGCAGCAGCAACAACAGCAACACCAGCAGCAGCAACTACAACAGCAGCACACACAGCAACCACAGGGTCCACCGGATCCTGGAGGACCACAGCCCTACAAGAAAATGCGCCTGAGTGAAGTAAATGCCAGCAATGTAAATCACCTGCCACCCCAAGTAGCGAATGCACATCAGCAGCACCAGCATCAACAACAGCGACAGCCATCACCAGCTGCATCGCTGGTGCAAACAAACACTGGGCGCAACAACAGTCACATGCCTCAATCCTCACATACGCAGCAGCATATGACGGTGTTGCCATCGCACGTTCATGGACACGCACACGCGCATTCACATGTGCAACCACCACCTGCGGCAATGCAACAGTTGAAAGTAGAAACGCAGGCGTCCCAGTTGCCACCCGCTTCTACACCACCTACAAATCGCGCAACACCAACAACAGCAATGAGTGGCGGTGTCTCCTCCTCCAACGTAGTGATAGCGTCAAATGCCGTTTCAACATCCTCGTCATCGTCGTCGTCTGAGGGATACCATCCGCAAGTTGAGGCAATCTCCCCTACACTGCCAAGTGATAATGCTGAAGAACGTGGACGCACTGCAAAGGAAGATCTGCTTATGCAAATTCAAAAGGTCGACACTGATATTCAAAGTGCCGAAAACACAATGGAAACGCTGAAAAAGAAAGAGAAATCATTGCTGGAAGCTGCCTTGGCATGCAAACAGCAAAAAGAGCAGCAAGCTAAGAAACCAGCCGACGATGGAGCTGTGGATACAGAAAATGCGTGGCGTTCGCAAACTTTGGCGCAGAAAATTTACGAGGCGAACCGGAAAACGGCCGCCGCGCGACATTCCATACTTGGGGGTTGTGGCCCACGTTACCTGTTGCCGCTATACAATCAGCCACTTGACGTTGTCGAAATAACGATGCTGATAAAAAGTCATCAGACGACAATGCGTACATCACTGCTAGACCACGTGCGTAAACTAAAGCATGAACGTTGGTTGCACAACACCGGCCTGATCGATACGTATACGCAAATGTCGACAGAGTGGCAGAAGCGTGTAGAAAAGTCTGAGGCGAGCGCTAAACGTAAGGCCCGCGAAGCCAAGAATCGTGAATTCTTTGAGAAGGTTTTCACAGAGTTGCGTAAGCAACGTGAGGACAAGGAACGTTTCAATCGTGTTGGCTCGCGCATTAAATCCGAAGCCGATCTGGAGGAGATAATGGACGGCCTGCAGGAACAAGCAATGGAAGACAAAAAAATGCGCTCGTACGCCGTCATACCACCACTGATGTTTGACGCCCGACAGCGACGTGCCGTATATCATAATGAAAATGGCGCTATCGAAGACATGGTGGCGATACATAAGGAACGACAAGCTCTGAATGTCTGGACCTCAGGTGAGAAGGAAATTTTCAAAGAGAAGTTTCTACAACACCCGAAGAACTTTGGCGCGATTGCCGCCAGTTTGGATCGGAAATCGGCGCAAGATTGCGTACGCTACTACTACCTCAGCAAAAAGTCGGAGAACTACAAACAACTTTTGCGGAAGTCACGTCAGCGGACGCGCTCCTCACGCAACCCACAAAAGACGCAACAACAGCAGACGCATTGTATAATCGATTCGCTGACGACGGGTGTCACGACGCGATTACAACGCGAACAACAACAGAAGACTGGTGGACGTTCAGCGGCGGCGGAAAGGGAGAGAGTCGAACGGGCCGCTGAGCGAGAACGGGCAGCAGAAAAAGCTGCTACCGATGCAGCAAAAGCGGCAGCCAGCGCAGCCGCGAAAGCGACAAAAACTGAAAGTAGTTGTGGGAACAGTGAAGAAGCAACACCAGCAGCAGCAACAACAACAGATGACTCAACTGAGGGAACGGCGGCGGCGGCGGTGGCGGCGGCAGCAGAACAGGCAACAAAAGCGAAAAATCCAACTTCAACAGTGGCATCAACTGTTACAACAGCAACAACAACCGTTGCAACTACGACCACCGCCATTAGCAGTAGTAGCAGCACCAACAGTAACATCTCAATCGTAACAGCAACAGTATCAACGAAAACCAATGTTGAAAAATCATCAACTGAAAGCTCTTCGACGGTTGATGCTGCAAACGGTACAACAGCCAAAGCGAAAGCTGGTGACAATAGTACATCAACGACAACAACCACAACCAATGTCACTTCTGCAGCAAATAAAGAGGAGAATAAAAAACAAGAAGCGTTGTCGAATAGTGATGACTCTGCCGCTAACATATTCGCTTCTACAACAAAAACAACAACAGCTGTAGAAGAAACAGTGGGTGATAAAACTACTGCAGCAGTAGCAGCAGCAGCAACAACAGCAGTTTCTAGTAGTACTGTCACTTCTGCAACCATCGCCATTGTCAATGCTGTCTCTACAACAACATCGACAACAACAGTTACAAGCTCACATCCGCCTTCATCAACTTCATCAACACCAAATGGCATTAAGATTGCTACATATGCTGCAGCAATTGCTGCTGCGGCTGCTGTTGGTAATGAAGAGAATAAAGCTACTGCTACTTGTGCTGCTGCAGTGGATAAAATTGCCTCAAGCACTGCTGCAGCTACTTCATCGTCAAGTTCGTCGTCGTCGACGGAAATGGTGATTGATAATAATAATATTGTTGCCACGCCTACTACCTCAACAACAGCTGGCAACTTCCTGGGCCAGAAAATCAAAGCAGCCCAAGTGGAAGGTGTCGGCATTGGCAACGAATGCTCAGATGTTAGGTGAGTATGATGAAGTAAAGGCAGTTGAGTTTAGGTTATGAATTCAATGGTTTATGTGCAGAAATATAAAAAGCTTTCCGATTAGAATGACATACCGTTTTAAAAGCTTTCACAGCGTTGCTCTAACAACTGGAGAAACTAATAGAAGAAACTCACCACAAAATAAGCTTATTCATCAATTGCAATGCAGTTTCTATTTGTTTAATAAGATTTATCTTACGCTCTCTTAAACATAGTCCAAACTTTATTAGGAATTTATTGAAATTTTATAGTGAAAGGTGGATTTCTTTAAGAAATATGTAATTATATTTTTCTTGTATTATTGGGTCAACTTTATTATTTTGCTAGGTTAAGTTGTATAGGTCGACCGACTTTTTGGGGTATCCCTTTTTACGTTTAAAACAGTTTTGAGCTTTTAATGGAGCTCAGTAATCTAAGCATTCTGAATCGTGGAGGATTCCGAAACGGCGGTATGATTTACCTATCTTATGTACACAGTTGGGACTTTGTCGCTTTCATTAAGCCTAATAAATAGCAATCGAATAAATTAAGACATGAAAATGAACAGATCGTCATCTAAAATCTAAAAAGCCGTAACACACAAATTTTAAAAATCGACTTTTTGATTAATTATGATGCATTTGCCCAAACTACATGTCCATTCTTTGCCTAAAAATAACGGTTTTATTAATGAAATCCAAAAGGCCGTAACTACATTCATTTAATTAAGCAAATAGACGTAGCTACACACTTGAATGAAAAAGAAAACAAAATATTTGAATCTTTTCAAGAGATTAGATTTATTTGCCATTTTTTAAGAGTGATTTTTTTTGTTTAACCATTAACTTTATTAGTAAAAAAGTTTGTGACACAGTATGATCGAATTAAACCGAACTATTTTTTGTTAAAGTAAAAAAAAAAAAAATAATAAAAAAAAACTTTTATTCATGATTTTACTAAAAATCCTTCTTAATTTCTCAATTAAGTACAAAAAATACTAATATAATATGTTTAATTTTATGTGAACCATTTTTCATTTTAGTTACGGCTTTTTGTTTTGGAAAAAACAAATCCAAAATTGGTCCATATTTATTGTCAAGAAAAAAAAGTATACTTTTTCTTAAAGTGCACTTTATATTGATTGCAATATGTATAACCATAGGTGTACTAGCAAACTTTGGCTTTACATATTGCTGAGTTGTTTTAAAAATTTTCCATTTTCCAACTCTACAATAAATGTGTGCTTCAAGTAACACTACAATAATTAGGGAGCCTAAAAGAAATTGATTTTTAGACGTTCCGAAAAAGACTACCAACTCAACCATCAAGTTTAGGCACCTGATGGATTAAAGAACTGCATATATTTGTTCTATTTGCCTAATGCTGTCCATGTGCAATCCTATTTAGCATTACAGGTCGAACATTATATTGTTCAATTAGGAGCAAATTTATTGTTTTTCTTCGTTATAAATTTTTTTTGAAATGTGCGCGACTTGGTCAGAGATTGAGTATAAATAAAGTATTTATATTCATTTTCTGAACATTCTTAATTTATAATTATATATTTTTTATCTTCTACTTTTTTCGTTTCGTTTCATGCAGTGATCCCAAACGGAAGCGTCTCGATACAGCTACAGATGCTTCATTCTCTCCCCTATCTAGTAGTAATCCTGCCAATACTAATAACAATAATAACAACAACAACAGTGTAACTGATGCATTTTCGTCAGCAACAAAAACAACATCGGCAATCGGAACAACAGCTACAATATCAACAACAATTACAACAACGACAGAAGGAAACAACACAATTGATGGCAAAGGTAAGTGGATCATCATCATCACTATCATTGATAAAATTAAAATATATTACGTAAAAAATTGAATCGAAAAACGATAGCATCGAAAAAAAAAAAACCCACCACCACACAAAGAAAACGTTTATAGCATTAATCAACAAAGAGAATATCTAAAAAAGACGGACGGACTCTCATGGAATTTCGTAAAGTGAGAGAGCACAGCTAAAAGGTTCATTTGGTAAAACTGATTGAATATAAAGAGGTGATGGATGATGGGTGGTCAAGGATTGGGATGGAATGGAGCAGGACCGAAAAAGCTTTAATCACATTTTTAATTAGCGAACTTATTCTCTTTTTGAATTTTATTTTTTATATATGAAATCATACTGAATTAACTCATTATGAGAAATCGCGGGAAGCGGAAAGATGAGATAGAGTAGTTTATACCCAACGCGTTTCTGTGCATGAGAAAAATATCACCATACACCAAATCGATTGATGGAAAATTTGATAGGTATTTATTATATTTGGTGGCGAACCGTCTTTATGCCATCCACTAAAGGGTCACATTGGACTTCGGTCACCTTTAGATTGATATATAGGTTTTGTCTACTCCGATAATACTTAATTGGAATACTTACTTAACTAGTGTTCTCTTAAAAACCACTAGGGCTTGAAACAACTCTCTCGAGAGATCCCCAGATATTTTCTGGCCATTCACTAATGTAGTCTATGCTGGTTTATTGTGGTGACTCTAAATTCTGCATGGGGTAATATTTAGGATTTCAAAATTACACCTCACCTCACCTACAAGGAGGGGCACTAATATGGTTCCCCCCGCTGAATGATTAAATTTTGATTATGGCCGTTTTTTTCATAGAGAGCTTATTACTCGAGATATGAAAGTTTCAGGTTAAATAATACGCCCTGTATGTTAGGGTGGCCCTTAGCCATAGCTATTGGTAATTTTCAAAAGTACTAATGTTGCTACTCCCTTGCACTAATCTGGTTCTAATCAAGAAAAAACCGGGCTGTGCAAAACTTCAGCCCCATAGGTGACCCTCAAACGCCTTGAAGTTGAAACATAGTATACGAAACTATTAACTCCATTCAAAAGCGGTATAGTCTTCCCTATCTTAATCATTATCTGTTTCTTCTTAGAGAAATTTATTTCGACACTTCCAGAAAATTTTTACAGAAATAATATCTATAGAATCAATTGTGAAATTCACTTGAAATGCCGAAAGTAACTTAGCAACCCAGACATACGGTTGTAAAAAAACGGAAAATATAAGACCTATTTTTGTTTAGACATTTTACACTTTGTTTTTGTAAAAGCTGCTCTGCAATATTTCTGTTTTAAAATTGATCACAGATTTTTGACTATGGAATGATAAACTGATGCGGATTTTTAAATAATTTTTAGAATTATATTTATATCGTTTTAAGAGTGGTCTTTTATTTGAAGATAAAGTCGTTTGAAATTTTAACGAAATTCACTCTCGTGTGCCCGCATTTTAGGGAGAATTTAGTATTATTATTTGAAGGAAGGACGACTCGAAAGCCAGGCACTGCTACCTATTAGATCTATTGTATCAAAGCCCCAAGTTATGAAAGAAAGAAAAGAATGGAGAAAGAAAGGTAGATAAGAAACTTACCTAAGCCAAGAATCGAACTCGGGTCTCCAGAGACAAGAGTCTGGCACTCTGCCACTAGATTACGATTCCGAACGACTGTGTGGCAATTTTTCATCAGCTCGGTAGTTTTGCCATTACCAACCAAGGTGTGTACTTGCACACATTCTTATAATTCTCATCCACTTCATATCGATAGTGAAAATAAAAAGTTTTATGAGAATTAACCACCAGACCAAGACGACAATCGAACTCGCAACAATCTGGGTGAAAGTCTAGTGGACTATCCACTAGACTATCGAGGTCGTCGAGAATTTAGTAGCAGTTTGGTATTTTTTTTCGGTCATCGGTAACGATTTGTAAAACAAATTCTTTCTCTGCTTCATTTTTTGAGAAAATCTTATTGTATTCCTGAATGAGTTTCACATTTTTTTCTGCGACGTCATCGACAACAACTTCCTTTTCAAGTTTTTCAATTCCATTTTTGTAGCCTGTATAATTTGTTCATGTTGAAAGTTCTTTGTTGAAGAAATCGGTGCTGATAGAAAATTTCGCGAAGAAAATTTTTGTACCCGGAGTTACAAAATAAACGAAGAAAATTAATTTTTTGTAGCCTGCTTCCAATATTAAGCTTTATTTATCTTAACCGCTGTTGGAACATTTTCATCAAATAATGATGACAGTTTGGGGAGGTAAGTACGCGAGGTGGGTGAATTCTGGCTAATCATCCCGGTATTGTTTCTTCATAGGAAGGTGTTGTTAAAGAAATCCAAGATTTATTGATTTATCTGAAAAAATGGCTTTCCGGGCGACAATGTACAACTTCATGGTTGATGAGGATCGCCTCGCAGTTGTCCGATTGAGCTTAAATTACGCACAGATTGTTTCTTTATTGATTGAAACAGGATAGGCGTTTGGGAGCTAAACTTTTAGAAAGTTCAAATATAAGGGCCATCCCTGTATATGGACATTATAAGTTTAGATATCACCTTGGTGCCGAGTCTTTCATACCGATTCTGGCCGTTGCAGATAAAGAATTTTCGCATCTCAACTTTACTAATAGCACAGTGTGCCAAAAAAAAAAAGAATTTGAATAATATACTTTTTTCGAGGTTTGCACTTGTCGTAGGTTTGGTCAAGCAGAAAAAAACTGATACTCAGAATTTTGAATTGACCCTCAAACCTAATTTTTGATAGGTATTTTTATTTTTCCGACTAGTAAGTTTTTATATTTTATTCAAAAGAAAACACTTAGTTGCTTACAATGATATATAAATTGGTAATATATCATACGAAATACCAGAGTTAGAGGACAAGAAAATTTAAATTTTTTATTTTATTTTTTATATATAAATGTATAAATAAATAAACTATATTTAATTCTGTTTCCAACAAGTTATAAATTTTCAAAATCCATTGAGGTTTGACTGAGATAATCGACTTCTAGCACCATATTTATTTGGAATAAAATCCATATATTTTTAAGTTGCTGTTTTGTATTCTTAAATAGTTGGAGTAATACTCGTCTACAAATATTTACATACCTACGTATTGAAATTTGTTGTGTAGTCAAATAAAAGAGTTAAATAAGTCAGCTATTCTCTGTCAATGGGAGACTCCCCCCCCCCTCCCCCCCTGTCCAAAATTGGTTAAGGTATTTTAGGGCATGTTTGGGCTCAAAAGAAAGCTTCTTATTTCTAGTTTCGAATGCAACGAGGAGTTTTTCGATTTTGCATGATGGCGGACCAATATGGCGGCTGCAAGTCTACCACCTCACCTTAAAATAATAGTTTTATCAAGCGTACGTTTACCCAAGTCATCAGGGGGGGTATGCAATTTTTTTCTACTTGACTATACCTATAATTTGAGCTATGTCTCGTGGAAAGTATATTTTCTCTGTCACACAGTGTAATTTTTCAGTGTATGATTTCGTTTCTGTTGTTCGAAAAATGCTCCAAGTTCATTTATTATTAAAGATCCTTGATACCATTTCAATGCTTTTGCCATTTTACTATTGCATTTATTCATTAACATGTTATGCTGAAACAAAAAATACAAATAAAAAATGACAAAAATGGTGTACAAATTCGCAATTTCCTCCACGGCAGTCCACTTCATTCCAAACATTCATCATTCGCCTTAAAACGGTTGCATCAACATTTTCCTGACGGATTTTGCGACTACTACCAACCAACAATCTCCACCAATTTGCTTACACACACAAGCAATTAACTCGTTTTTCATATGCTGCAGGAAAAAATAAAGTATAAATCGTTAGTAATTACCAAAAACACGAATGTGCAAAGTCGTTAGAAGTTAGAGATGAGATACAGAAGACTCGGGGGTTTCGTGAACTTGCTGTTGTAATTTCCAGGTCATATATCTATAACTCACAACTGGGAAAATTGCACATTCGTGGTTCTTGCACCAATCGGCGATATGCACATACAAACACACATGCCTTAAAATATTCCCCGCAGATGCTCCACAAAAAAAGAGAAAAATGTAAGCAGGAAGGAAGCCCGCTTTCACTCCCACAACCGGAAACGGTGAATAAATGGTAACGAAACGCAAAAAAGGAACGGAAACGCGTTAAAATTATTTTAATTAAATTACTAGTGGGCTTTAATTGATGCAATTTGCAAGAACACAACAATTGTTGTTTGTTACTCATTGCAAAATATTTAATGATTTTTGTAAATCTCATCAAAATTTAATTTGATATTTGGGAATTAAATTGGGAGTTTTTTTTACGATGGTTTCTGCTCCTTTTTGACAATGGAATGCAATTGTTAGTATCAATGTGACAAAACACGAAAGTATCAAAACGAAAGTATTCGTTAACAATATTTTGTCTTCCTTCCGCTCATGTAAATGTACAAGGATTTTTCAGTGCGACTATGATATTAACAGAGCCCCTGGGCAACAAGCAACACATTATTGCAATTTGTTAATTTTATTCCCAATAAACCAAAGTATAATTGTTCTTGGAGTAAGCTTATTTACAACAGGACTATACAAGCCTTTCCAAAACATGCTTGCAAAACGGATCCCATAAGGCATTAATGTTATTGAATTACAAATATGCTTTGAGTAAGTTTTCAAAGCGTATAAAGTACATAATTACATTGCAGTGTATGTATACATAATTCCTATTTGGTTTATATATTTGTTATCGCTTCTTGGCATTATGCCTTAAACACAAATGCCGCGGATGACGGGAAATCTGTTGACGGGCACCAGCTGTCAATATTAGCTTTGTCCGTTTTCAGATTTTTGGTTTTTTTGATCAATCTGAAATTCTCGATTTTCTACAGATCGTCAATCTTCAAGGATATTTTTGACATCAGTTATTATTGCATCATGAAGCTTACGTTTGTAAGCTCACTGTAAATTTTTAAATTTTCTTTTGCTTGGTCTTATGGGTTG
This sequence comes from Toxonevra muliebris, assembly GCA_963691655.1. Classification (NCBI taxonomy): domain Eukaryota; kingdom Metazoa; phylum Arthropoda; class Insecta; order Diptera; family Pallopteridae; genus Toxonevra; species Toxonevra muliebris. The sequence continues at coordinate 87,869,155 of OY829326.1, read as the reverse complement.
TTTTAAATTAATATCCGTTTTATAGTTAGAGTAATGGTTACTGAAGGTGGTGCTTGAGTCGGCGTCTGGGTCCGTCTAGTCTAGTATACATAAGAATATATTATAACTTCTATATGGCTTACTTGTTATATAATAACACTGAGTAACAAAAAACGAAACTGCATACTGAAAATTTCGATTACACCCGCGAAATCTGGACTTAGGGCCAAAAAACCCTTACTTAACAACGTTTAACGTTCATTTTGTTACACATTATTAAATATTAATACTTTAGTTAAAACTATATTCAATACAGTTTTCAATGAGCTAACATTTTTGACAATTATTCGAATTTGGCGCTAAGTTATTCAACTTCTACTAAGTTCTTGTGTGTACAAAAATTTATTTCTACAACTGAAATAAATTGCATTTGATTTCGATCAATTATGGATCATTTAACACGAAACTGAACGCGGGCCCGAAATTTAAACTAAAACAAGTTTCATATGGTACAAAATATGTGAGTAAAGTGCCTTAAAAGTTGAAAAGCTTCGAGGCTGTTTTTTTGCAGTATATAGTAGGATTTTTAAGATTTTTTTCAAAATAAATCGTATTCGTTTCTCTGAGATATTCATATCCTTTGACAATTGCACTTCGTAATACCGAAGTGTTGTTGTATCTACCAAGTACAAAGTATTTCTCAACGGGTGTTTCAGGTTTAGTAATTTTGTCGCTTTTCAAGATGTTTAATTATGCTAAATGAGTTTTTATACTTACATGATTTTTTGAAATATCATAATTGTTTGTTCGTTTTCTTTGAAAAAATTCTATCTATCTTGCTTTGCTTTTAGGTGGGTAGGGGTTAAATCCTGTGTTTTTTGTACTGATTTGTTCCAGCAATCTGTGTAATTATATTTTTTTGATTGTTTGTTTTGCCTGCAGCTATAAAAGAGTTGAAAATCACGATGAAGCGCAAAGCGCAAAACTGTGCCCGGCCTTCTGCGCTTGCTTGGTTTTGCGTTTCTTTGCCTATTTGTACGTATGTCTGTCTGTCTGTTTGTCAGCTCGCACGCCAATTTGTTCGTTCGTCGCATATTCATTCATTTATTCATTCGTTCAGCCTGCAAGGATGTCTCCCTGGCGAGTTAATTAAAGTCAATTAAATTAAGTTTTTACGCGCTCTTTTTAGCGTACTTTTTTCATCTTATTTGTGAAAAATAAACACATTTTTTAATTAAGTTAAAATATTATATTTTCTTAAATAAAAAAACGAACCTGGAGCCTTTGTAAATTTCATATTTTGTTCATTTATTTTTTTAAATTCTTTCCGTTATAGTTTAAGTTCGTTAAATTAAGCTCTATCAAATTTGTGGTTTTTTAGTTTAGTGTTTGGTGCCACCCTTGTTTTCTACTATATCTGCAGCTAGAGCTGCACTGCCTCTTTCACTTGCCCCACTATCATTGTTAGCTCTTGCATTGCTACCAGCAGCAACCTCGGCTGCCGCTGCTACTGCCTCTTCATCTGCATGACACATTTTTCGATGCTTATGCACAAAATAGTAACTTGGAAATTTACTACCACATGTTTTGCAAGGATAATACTGTACATTCATATCTAAAGGACGCACCTCACGTCGTAGCAGCTCCGTTGCCGTATTCTGTTTGCTGCTGCTAGTAACCATCGGCGGCAAATTTAATGTGTGAGTGTGTGAACGCGTATACGCTCCTCCTCCACCACCGCCTCCAGTCGCATTATAAGTTGAAACCCCGCCACCGATGCCGCCACAGCCACCACCACTACTGCAATGTTTTGATGACGTTACTTTTTCACACACTTCTCCTCCCCCACTGCTACTAGCGCCACTTGTGCTCTGGCAATTCAAACTCAAAGGGTTTAAATGTCGTTTCGCGTGCTTTTGATAGCAATATTGTGATTTAAATGTATGTTTGCAATATACACATATGTAAATCTCATTGTTGGTGTTGTTCTTGCCTCCAGCGTGATGTGCATGCTTGCCACCACTACCCCCACCGCTACTTGATTCACTATTCTCTGATTCTTCCGCATGTTGTACTAGTTGCCTTTGCTGGCTAATTGTTTTGGCCATTTGTTGATGAAATGACAGAGAAACACTTTGTTGTGTGCGTTCGGGTGCTACGGCAAAATCTTCGGGTTTGTGTCCGTATGCCGTATTGAGTATACGACGAAAACGTACTGGACCATCACAGCTAGCCACATCGATAATAACCTTTGAACCTTCATTAGTATCTAGCTGAGAAGCTGGTATTGGAGCTTTAGCCACTTGTAACCCGGATGTAGAAGCTTTCTGTCGCATTTTTTTACGTTTATTTTGTGTGGATTTATGTAGTATCGTCATCGCAGTCGCCGTTTTTGTTGTTGAATGATTTGACGATGATCGTAATTGCTGCTGATGCTGTTCTTTTTGTTTCACAACCGGCATTTTTGTCGTCGTAGGCTCTATCGTCATAATTATTTCTCGCTCTTTACATTCCTCATCTTCTCTCCTCGCCGGTTCTTTCTTATTTTCTTGTCGCTTATTAATTTTACTTAACGGTGAGCACGACGATACCGATATTGTGCAATCAATTTCTTTTTCAGCTTCGCTATCATCTGATTCAGTATTACTATCGATGAATACCTCCTCATCTTCAGAATCAGTCAATGCGGCTTTTGATGAATTCCGATCAACATCGATGTCTTCATTACGTGGTGTAGTGCATTCCTGCTCTTCTCTCTCTCTCGTTTCATCACCACTTAGCATCGGTGTAGCAGTGAAATATGCATGCTGTAGATTCTTAAAGGAATTACTATTTCCCCCTTCTGTGTCGGTGGCGACAACTGGTAGAGAAAATTGATGAGTTGGTGGAATCGCCGTTGATAGAAAACCAAAGTTGGGTAATGTTGCTTTGCTTGGAATTGGACGTATTATTTTAGTATTATTTGTTGTAGCTGAGGGGACTGTAGAAGAGGAGGTAGCGGTTGATGGCCCAGCGGTCTGTAGGCTGTTAGCTAAATAACCTTCAGTTTGTGCTCTTGCTAGAAAGGAACTGAAACATATGATATAAATTTAATAAAGTTTTGAAGCACTACAAGCAATTGTATTAAAATTTAAGATCATACTTTAATTTTCAACTTTACTTAAGTCTCATATTAATTTATTGATTCATTTAATAAATTGCTTGTGTGAAAATCGTTTACTAAGATAATCAAGCCGCAATTATAACACTGGGTCGTCTTTAAGCTCTCCTCGAAGTTAGTTTGGCAATGCCTAGGTCTACTGCATGAATTATGCACGAATGGGTCTCTGAACATACAATAAAAAGTAGTAATGAAATAGTCAACTATTTGCCATGCAAGGCTCCGGCCAAGAATTACATTGGCCCAGTATGAATCTTTGTCGATGCAGGATAAATGGTACAAAAGATACTTTAAGAAGGAAATAGACATTGAACATCCTTAAGCTCAAACATTTAAGCTTATACAGTCCAACCTTCTTAGACTCTCCAAATATGTATTTTTGCATACCATTGCAAGAAAAATGTTTCGAATTTGGTATTTTTTTGTTATTTCAGAAGTTTTCAACTTTTTTGTATTATCACATTAGAATTCTGCAATCATTTCGTGAAGTGATCAACAAAAATGTTTTCCCTCCGTTCTTTATCAATTTAATTTTTTTTTTAATCAAATCAAAATTTTATCAAATCAAATTATGGAGGGGAAGCACTTGCAAAATTTGGACACAGAAAAGGACAGCCTGCACCTATTGCTTTTGTTTGAAATAGGATTATACGCCGCACAATGGGACAGATGGATATATATACATACATATATATATATATATATAAAACAAAATTGAGCAAATGAAGGAACATTTTCAGACCTAAAATCCAGATGAACAAAAGTGGAAACAAATTTTTGAAATCGGATAACTCCTTCAGTTTCCAAAAGGGTCTTGAAAATACCGAAATTTCGATAATTAATTATGGTTTTTCAAATTTTTTGGTAAAATTTTTTTTCAAGTTTCATAGCTTTTTTATTTCTCCATAGTGCAAAAAGAATTATTGATATCGGATAATATTTATTGGTGCAGATGTACAAAGCTTGTAAGTTTTCAAAAATTCAGCAAAAATTGTATGAAAAGTATAAATTATGGTCGAAACTTCTGAACTTTGAACCTCTTATGGCACCAATAAAAATTATCCGATTTCAAAAATTCTTTTTGCATTATATTTGTACACTCAAGGAGAAATAAAAAAGCTGTGAAATTTGAATCATAATTTATATTCGAAATTTCGGTATTTTCAAGACCCTTTTGGAACCTGAAGATATTATCTAATTTCAAAAATTTCCACTTTTATTGATCTGAATGTGTAGACACTAAGCTATGCTTATACTTTTTAATTTGACGCAATTTTTGGCTTTTTTTCATGTACCAAAAATCTCCCTTCCTTTGCTCAATTTAGTTACATACTGTATATGGTCCAAAAAATTTGTTAGGCGAATAAATGGGTCTCCTGAGATCTGTCGAAGTCATTAAATGAATAATGTGGACCTAGTTTCGGAGCAAATCCTCGTGTCACTGTCTTGACTGAGATTCCTTATTTAGATGGCTTACAATTAAGCTCCAACTGTATAAACCAATAAACCTAAATAAATCAGAGATGCACATATTGCAAGGAGAACAGTTATGTTAAGTTTAGAAAATTAAAGTCTTTCCTATTTTTTTTTTTATGTTTTATATTTCCCGAGGATTATGGCAAACACAATATTCTATATAAGTGTGTCATAACTGCTGTCGAGATTTTTCTAAACTTATTTCTTGCATAAACCCAATAGCTTTTGGAAGGTTGAGATTGTCAACGAGATGGTTTCGTTTGCTTACTATACTTAGTATTCGCATGATCTGGGAACGGAACCAACCTTGACCTTCCGTGACATATATTTAGTTCACTTCACTAATGGCACTGCATACATTCTGAATATCATACCACATTTACACCTACCGGCAAATTTCAAGTGCGCGTGGCATGTGCAAAACGTGCGTCGCTAGTAAAACTCCAAAAATATTCTCGACATTCAAATCCAAATAGCCCGTGTACATGTATGTGAGCAAGGGAGCAAATTGATCGGCAGTTACATTGCTCAAGTACAATACCAAATCCGGTGATGCCTGTGAGTGCGAATGCCTGCCAATGATGGATGACATGCCCTCGTCCAATCTTATGGCCGAACGTAGATAGCCGCTGTGCATGCCAAGGACAATGCTATGCGCTACAAAGCGGACACTGGGGGCCGGTCCAACTTCGAGCACAACGTCGGGCGGTGTAGACATGATGCTTGCAGCAGCAGCTGTGGCAGTTGCTGCAACAGCCGCAGTATTTGAAGAATTTATTGTGGCGGCAACACATTCAATACCATTGTTACTATTAATATTGTTAGTTGAGGAGGAGCTTGTTCCTGTTAGCCAATTTGTAAACATTTTATTTTTAAAATTTTTTGCTCGCACTTTGATTTTATTTTTTAATTAATTACACTATTACACTGTGCAACGATAGCGGGTCACGTTGGTGTCACGATAAAAACTCGATTAAAACTGATTCGCTGTCGTAATTGTGTTCTCGTATTTATAGTCATCATCGTGTCCTTTGCTTTATATTTATATGTCGGCATGCATGTGTTTGTGCCTGTGTGTGTGGATATTTAATTGGTGTCCCTTTTGATTTCGAATATGAATTCGTTCTTTGTTTGTATGCGAGTATACGAGTTCGTGTGCGTTTGTTTTCACCAATTCATACACAGCCAGTAACATGGTAAACCGAACGAAGCATATTGTCCAAAATGGATTTATGACAGCACGTTAGCATTTTTGTGAAGTTGTTGGCGGGTGGGTTGACTTGCGCCTGCTTGCCACACTGTATACGCTACGCTCCTATGTAAACAAATCATTTAAGAGAAAGACGTTGCCGTTTGAATTTTATCTCTGCATAATTTTGGTATACGAAGAGAATATTCCCAAATTAACATAAATGTGCGGTATTTAAAATAAAACGAATGGCTTCATTGAAAACTCTCTTTATTAAAATACACGTGCTTTTTCTTATTACTCTCGCAGTGGCCAACCAACGAACCTCTCCGTATAAAACATAAATCATTGCGAATTCACAATTGCAGCACATCGACTATAAAAATGTGACTTCCGTGCTCTTTAATTGCTTGAATTTCGCTCATTTTTGCTCTGACACATACACACCGCACACCCGTTCACATTTGCTTGCTTTTAATTGCCACAATGCTATTTTAATCCTTTTTGATTACAGTCGCCGTAATTGCACTCGTACTAGCACTCGCACTCTCTCATGAATGCCATCGTTATCATCGCCATGGTAAGAGGTGGCTTGTTTACATTTCACTCTTGCTACTGTTATATACTATATGTACAAATGTACACTATTGGACGAAATAAAGTGCAAAATCAAATGGAAGCTTATTGTCTAAAATCGTTCGCAAATTCTCAATTGGATTTAAATACGAGTACTTATAGAGATTGTGGAGGTCACTTTATTTTTTTGATTCGTATTTTTAAATAAGAGTTTCGGTGAAATAATTTAAATTTCTTGCAAATTGAAAGAGCATTGAGGAAAGATCAATGCAAAACGAAACATAAAAGAAGATGGAAGAAGAAGTCGATAGTTATAGGGCCCATAGTACCATATATGCATTTTATATTTTTTGCATTCTCGACCTATTTGTAAGACCTTGCGCCTCATATCTGGGCTATCTATCATCTCTGGGGTCCTTTTTTCAATTCCAGGCAAGGGCATGACTGACTACGCATTGCTTTCCTATTTCGAATTGCATTTTTAATCAATAACCAACAAATAGCCCAAAATCTCTAATCAGTCATCATAAGTGTGGTGCCAGCCGACTGGCTAAAAAGAACTAGTATACTATATTTATATCGTCGTCAGGTTAGGTTAGGTTGGAGTGGCTGTCGAGAGACACACTTAGGCCTGAACGACCCATTGTGATACCACATAGTTGGACCTACAGTTTAACGCCGATTCCGAACGGCGGTGTGGCAAGTTTTTATCGGCTTGGTGGTTTTGCCATTACCAACCAATGTGTGTACTTGTACACTATCTTATAATTCTCATACACTTCATATTGATAGTGAATATAAGAAAGTAATGAAAATTAAACACCAGACGAAGACGGGAATCGAACCCGAACCTCCCAGATGAAAGTCTAGTGCACTATCCACTAGGCTATCGTCGTCATTCTGGCAGAATTCACCAAGTCCATTTTTTTAATTTCTGAGATGTAGTTAGTTTATGCAGTGCATGGTGCGCTACGAGCACAGGCAAAACTTAAAAAGTCAACAGATTTATATACACATCACTGTTCGTTTCAACTGGATCATCAAAAATCTAATTTTTTATGTCATTCGAATAACAGAAGCTAATTAATACGGGTCCAATCAAAAAAATTAATTTGGACTTAGTGACTTCTGCTTGAACGACGACGATATACAATATTGAAATCTGGTAGCGATTTCAGTAAATAGCGAAGACCCGAACATTCTATACTAACTGTCTTTATTCCTTTTTCATTTAGTCTTCTTTACAGAATCAATAAAAATTTATGTATTATATCCATAAGTTTTAATTGCATTCCGTCATTGTGATACCACATGAACCTGCAGTTTAATGCTGGTTCCGAACGGCGATTGTGACAATTTGTTATCACTTGGTGGTTTTGCCATTGCACATTTAATCGCAAAGTAATGAAATATAATAATACAATATTTAAAAACTAAGTCTTTTCGTTTTCGGAATGCGTTTTGTACTATATTTTGTCTGCATGTGTATGCCCAAATTCCATTCAGAAAAAATAGTTAACAGGGCCAATAACAGGTTACAAAATATCTTCGTCATAAAGGAGTTGCACTTTATTTCGTTCGTAACTGTACGTGGTGGGTGGCTGTCTAAAGTGGCTTTGGGAGAGTCGTTCGTCATCGTGCAAAGTATTAATGTGAGCATAAGATTTATCTCTTTTCTGTCCGCGTGTGTGTGTGTGTGTGTATGTTTCTGTTTGTAAATTCTTCCAATTGACTTAATTGGTTTGTGTGCGTTCATTTCTTTTGAGGTTCACTCAATCACTTACTCTCACTCTCAGTTTTGCTCTCTATTATTTTTGTTTTGCTTTCTACAAATGCATACATACATACATATATAAATATAGTTTATTCGTGTGTGGCTAGCTGCATTTGTCGAATGCATGCAATGTTAGGGTTTTGTGTTTGTTTGCATGATTTTTTTTCAAATTTCTTTTTATACGTATTGGTTTTGGGGTTTCCTCGTGTGTTTGCGTTTGTTCTCTTGTTTTTCTTACAATTTTTTATCAGCTTGAGTTGATTTTAATTACTGATCGGAGTAGATTTTGTGGATTTGATTTGATTTTTTGTAGGGACTTTTTTGTTTGCTTATGTACATTTCTCCAAGTGAATGTAAATTAGTTGATGTCATACATATGCTGACAGATATTCGTAAATATCAAAGGCAATTTAATTACGAAATTGTGGTGACTACATGGAATATGTTTAATTTCTTCCCAAATCAATTTTAATTTATCAACAAATTCAAGGGTTTTTTTTAAATAAGATTTGGTAAATAAACTCTTTTCTATATTACTCAAAAGTCAAAATTCATTTAACACTTGACAACATACCGCATTGCTGCAAAAATATTAAGTCAGGTGGATGTGGAATGAAAAAAGCATCTACACGTTACGTTTTTCATCATTGTACTTTTTTTATCCACAAATTTTCACTTAACACGCAGGCGGCAACTACAAGCGCCATTTTTTAATTTAATTCCAATCATGTGGAAAAATTAATTAAAATGGTAAATAAATTATAAATTGCACACAAATTTTAATATTTACAAGTGCAGCGCATCACCTTCAACATGTTGAGCTTCCTGCTGCCCCCTTCCTCTATCATATGCAACTCAACCTGCAATCTCCGTCTCTCATACTTCACATTCCCTTACTTTTTTTTTACAATAAATAATAATATCATACCAAAAATGTTACTGCCTGTTTTATTATTACAAACAATTTTTACAAATTTGTTTTTGCTTTGTATTTATTCATGAGGGTATTGGATTGTGTGTGTGTGAGTGTCATCTCACTCTTCTCTCGTTCTCTCTCTTTATTCCCATTTTAAAAACTAAATCCCCCTGGTGTCGCGTTAATCCTTTCATTTCACTTATGTATATGACATTTATCGTCGACATTTGTCCAGGTTTTTCTGTATTTTCTCCTTTCTGCACAAAAAGAGACGACAATTTACACCAAGGGCTCTACGGGTTTTCCTTTTTAATTGTAATTATGGGTTTTCGTCAATGTGATAAACACGTATATGTATGTGTGTGTGGAAGAAAAGTAGTTTTTACTCGTGTGAGTCGAAAAATGTGAGAGCAAAATGATACAGGACATACTATAACAAAATCATATGCTTTAGCGAAACCACATTTTGCTCATTTGCTCTTCGTTTCGTTTTGTATGAAATTTATGGTAATTACATGCATACAAAAATATGTGCTAATAAATTATTTCTTCGTTTTAAAATGACTATACTACTATTCGAAAGGTAATATCTACATTACTCAAAAATATAAATATTTGTTTATATATTCCTTTTCTATTAAACAATTTAATTACAGTGAGTGTATGCACATATCATCTAGAACTAAGTTGGAACTTACACTAATTCCTTTTTTCGTGTTTTTTTGCTTCTTTCTAACGCTCTCTGCATCTTTTAAATGGTGTTTTGTGCTCATAATTGTATATTGTACTGCCTCCCAATTTTTCTGCGAATACAGCATCTACTAGCGTTGATGCCAGTGACCTCTAGCTTTTATTTTTGTGTAGAAAATGCGTTCGGGATCTTCCGTTACTGCGCATATTGAACAAATTGATTATTCATAGAGGCTGACACTATGTTTTTATACCCATACTTTGTCTTCACCCAGGTATTAATCCGCGGAACAAGTTTTTGCTATCCAGTAGGTAAATATTCCCTCCATTTTCGAACGACTCACGCTTCGACATTGGTGGATCTATTTGTGCTAGATAATGTCTTTACTAATCGCAGTACAATTTGTGACGTTTTCTCCTTTCTCTGTTTCGTTTGTTGTTTGAAATGTAGCAAGATTTCAGTGGAAACATCGTCGTCCATGTATGTGATAGTGGCGAAAAATAAACCACATTGGGTTGAATGTGATGTTTTGTTTTTTGTAGTCGCCATAGCGTAGTGTCCGGTTTCGACACGGCCAAATGTCACAAATAGAAGATAAAATTCTCTCTGCACAGCGCTGCCTCAGTCACACAACATGATTGCACGCAAAAAGCGAAATCTCTCCATGGTATGCCATTGAAGAAAAAGAAGATGTTTTGTTTTTCATTGAGTTCACGCGAAGATAGCTGGTCTTCTTTCATGCTCTTCATCAAAGTCGAAAGTTCCGGTTTTCAGAGCGAAAAAGCAGAGGAACAGCTGATGCTCTGATATCTCCTCTTCACCACGCTAATTACAGTTCTAACACCAGTTGTTTGATGTAAGACCCAATCTATACTCCTAGCTGCTTGTAAGAAAGATCACATAGTTTGGTTCTTTCCTTCTCCTATGTGAAGTGTGTTGCCACCTTTCTCTCGTCACAGAAAGAAACTAGCCATTGGTGGTAAGTTTTCTTTTGAGAGAACTTCTCTTAGTTTATGGTTTTTCTTGAATTACTCTTCTCTTATTGGCGGTTGGAAACATTTTTTAAATAAAGAACATTTCCGTCGAGCTTCGTTGACGTATTATTAATCCGATTTCGCTTTCGATTTAATAATGCAATCCAATTCAATTGCAGGATTTTGTTTTTTGCTGAATTGTTTGCTCAGTTATTCATACATATGTATATCAAATGCATTACAAAAAATCACTCATACGCACTTCAGTTCTTTGTATTTTCAAATGAAATCAAAAATTTCTCTCATACTTTTGTTATGTACATTCATGCAAAAAATCGTAACTTACATTTACGCCACTCAAAAATTCTATTTGATTACAACAAAACTGTTACCAACTTTGTAGCATTTCGGCTTTTTGTTTTGCGATTTTTTCACTTAAAGCAATTAAAACAGACACACGGAAATACTCACTCCTGCCCTCTCTCTCCCTCTCTTTCCCACACAAACACGTACCGTCGAATTAATTTGTTTATTGCATTTTAAGTGATTGAACAATGAATGCGCCATACAAACACTCTTGGCTATATACATACATACATACATTCGTATGTATGAGTGTATGCCAACATTGAGGCTAAAATACCGCTAATCGTATATATTCACACACATACACAGACACATGTATATGCTTCAACCATTTTCATTTTTGATTTTTCAGTATCCTTGCTGCTTGTTTCAAGCGCACTCGCTGAAAATATTACCAAAAAAGCGAAAATTGCCGGTTATTACCATGAAAATAGCGCGTGTTACAACAACAGTAGCAAGTATTTGCTTTTGTATTTGTATATGCAGGCGCAATGTATGTGTGAGTGTATTACTGTATAGCTTATAAAATTTTTAACAAAATTGAAATTACGCTAATTGTTTGCTACTCAAAATGCAGCAGTGCTGCTCGTTTTTAAGCTTCAAAACAATTAGGGAGATTTGAATATTCCCCTTTCTGCGCTCTTTTCTTCGGTGTTTGAAAATTTTCCAACACACATATGTACATGTGTGTTTGTCTGGATGTGTGTGTGTGTGTGAGTGTGTGGAAAAGCCCGCGCTAATTAATAAAGTTTACACTTATATAAACTCAAGGGACTCAAATTCTAAATACGTAGATATTATATGCGCACACAAATTTAAACTTCAATACATTATGATCTCTGAGTCGTACATTGGGAAAAATGGATGAAAAACACTCGCATGGTCTTTTATCCAAGTTCTCATCTGCACTATGAGCAATAAAGAACTGAAACTGCTGCAGAATTCTGCGGAGAACAATAACAAAATTTTTATTTATTATTTCTTCTAGAAGTGGTTTTCTGTTCAAACCTGTCTTATCTGAGCAGCAGAATATAAAGATTGTAGGTTCATTAACCAATTCTGCACCGCTCTGCAAGAAAATCGGATACCGAGACCGTTCGTGGGCGTTTACCCAGTTTGGCCAAATACATATATGGAAATGACGTTATATAACATCCCAAAGAGAGGATAAGGCGGGGTAATGGAGTGTTGCAATTTGAAGAGTTTTTTTTTTACATTTTAGAATAAGTTATATTAGGCATCGATACGTTAGAATGGATCGACATACAATGGATTTTTGTGACTCCTTTCATGACGGCTTTTTTTTGAGAAGACGGGGTAAATACAAGATGATTGAAACTACTTAAAAAAAACTTCCCCTACATTTTGAATTTTAGAAAATTTAAGAACTAAAAATTTCAATGAAAATGGTCGGTTCGTAGATGGAATAAGGAAAAATTAAACTGTTGCCTAATTTTTAATCCAGAGTCAACTTTGAAATATTTTTAAAATCAAAATCGAGGCCAAAAAACCCTGTTCACAAGATTGCAACAAAAACACTGATGCAGTAGTTTTCTTTGAAATAACATACAATCAACGTTCGCTAGCGTGAACATCCACTAACGTGAACAAATTTTTTCTTTCATTGCCTATTCTAAAACGTAAACAAAATTTCCTAGAAATTGTGTATCAATTTTCATGATTTCAGTAATTTCGGGAGTCCTCTATATTTATATTTATCTAAGTATTTAAGGTGAAGATTACCGATTCTTTGCTTAATTAATTTTTTTTAATTAAAAACGTTCCATCCATTTATTTAGGAAATAATTTCTTAATTTTTATTTAAGTAATTCTCTACTTCAATTTTTTTAGTTTAAGGTATTTTGCCAATAAAATATTAATTTTTACATTATAGGGTGTAGTTTTTATTTTAGAAAAAATGTCTTCTGTGAACAATCGTAAACGTGAACAATTTCTTAAATGTGAACACCATTGGTTTTTATTAGTTCACAGTTTCGAGCGTTGGCTGCATTTACAACTTGCGTAGTTGCTTAGTAACCAAAACAGTTTTACTCTTAAGTTTTTTATAAGCGATTTGATATTTACTGTTACTGTTGTTAAGATTATAGTTTGTAAGTTCTTTTTCTCTTACCACTTTATACAAAGCATAAGGCTAGTAGGAGGCTATTACTATATAAATACTATTGTGTACTAAGTAATTTTTTACAGAGTGTTCGACCCAAATTCAGTACTGCCTTTTAGCCCTATTGGCTTGTTCAAATAATTGATAAGTTCTTTTTTTAGAGTTGTAATTTTTTATAATTGCATATTTTTCATTACTTTCTCACGAATTCTGTTAGCAATTATTTGCGTCAATATTACCCAAAAATAAACTTAAATTAAATAAAAGTATTTCTATATCAAATAAACCCACTTACGCTCAATCTAATAAGCAATTATAAAAATTACTCCAAAAAGCAAATACACAAACACTGATAGGCACACACATACAACAGCATTAAATTTCATTCATTCATTTCATCCTTATGAAAATATTTGAAATTTTACTTAGTAAGCAATACTGGTGGTGCTGCTGGCGCATTTCCGCAGTTTCATTTACATTATCATCATCAACATTCATTCGCTTGCCTCCCATATACATACATACAAACACACACACATACACACACCACATGCTGCGGCGCTCATCCATACGGCTCGCGCGTAACTAACTAATTATAAACTTGCTGTAACCGCAAGTCAATATAAAATTTTTAACAAACTACGAGCGTATTCACATACATACATACATATGTACTCCATACTTCGACGTAGTCATATATGCCGTTTTATTCTTCTGTTCTGTTTTCAGATCCTCTTCATTTTACTCTCTTCTCGTACTCTTGTTTTGTTATGTTATGCTATGCTCTGCTTGCACTTGTAATTAAATTGGCCAATTAAAATTGCACACCCTTTTGATTATCGCAACAAAAACAGCAAAGAACAACAACAACTCCAACAAGCTAACAGTTGTACAGTTGAGATGTTGATGATGATGATGATGCGATGATGATTCTCTGATACTGTGTGATAATCATCAACGTCATCAAAAATCTTCTGCACATAAAAATTTTGCGAGTATTTTAAGTTTATTTCTTTTTTTTTTTTTAACTTATACCATTTACCTTATTTCATTTTTCGCTTCGGTGTTGAAGCTCAAAATATAAACTTTCAACACCATTTGCAAAATTGAATGAGCGTGCAGTGCATTTTCTTCATGTTTTCTTTGTAGCAGGATTATCAACGTTTATTAATTCAAACAAAACACAATTCTCAAAAGTTTAAATTGTTTACGGATAGTGCACGTGGCAATTAAGAGAGATGAAAATTGATAGGCTTAGTCCTTCATTCAGATCGAAATGCATCCTATTATTTAAATTATATTTAATTGACAGAAAGCTCTCCGAATGATTCCTATTTTAAATTAAATTCTTAAAAATAACTTTTCAGTTATTGCCAGGCGGACGACAAGTAAAAATCACTTTGTTTATTCTTTATGCTTTATTTAGTTTTTTCAATTTCTCCTATGACTTTTTTACAAGGTTTTATTTTTTTTATTTTTGATGAACCAATAAAAATAGCTTTAATTCAAAGGTTCTTGCACTCGAAATTTCCTTCCTGATTTTGAATCATTAGTGTTCCCCGATCATAAAAATCTAAAAACTAAAAAAAATCCGCTGAGGGCTTTTTGAGAAAAGTGACTGAAAATTTCTGTGTTGGAAATGTATAGAGATTCTCTAGAAGACGATATTGAAATGTCAAAATATGGAATAAATGGCTTATATAATACTGATATGTATGTTATATTTCCATCAATTAACTAGTTGAAAGAGCAATATTGCCAAAATGCATTTCTATAGAAATTCCTCCATTTATTCACAGTAAAACGCTACCAACTAATGGAAGAAAGCAAATATTTTGGTTAGAATCATGTCGCACAGTAGTGCGTATCCTTGCACTTTGTGTTATGCAAAGAAAGATGGGCTTCACGTCTGTGGCCAACTTAAATTCACTAAGAATGTATTAGCGAACTTTGAGAATTGGCGTGCTGCGGAAGCCTCAAAAGAGCATGAACTGCTGAAGATAAATCATTCCTGGAATTCCCACCACCATAATTACATATAATGCTTGGTGTAGTTAATACAGTTTTTACACAAATGTTGAGAGAGTTTGAGACTGAATCTCTGGCCTAAGCAGAAGCTTGTTACTCTCGACGTGAAATCACACACGACGGTCCCATCTTCAAGGGAAATTTATGTAAAAAGCTGCTAGAAAACACATATGGACGTTCTACGTAGCAAACAAAATCTAGGCTTGATGAAATTCATGAAAATTTTTGATGACTTCAAGAAAGTTGTATCTGCATGTTTCGAAAATGATCTTGAAAAAGATTACGGAACGTGTATAGAAGCTTTCAAAAAGGGCTAGATGGACTTAACCTGCAAAGTTCATGCTGTTTTTTTCACGTCGAACAATTTTGTAAAATAAAAGGTGTACGATTAGGATTTTTCAGTGAACAGGCAATGGAGTCCATGCATTTTGATTTCCAGACTACCTGGGAAATGGACAAAGTTGCTTCAAATCATCCTGATTATCCCAAAAAGCTATGTAGTTGTGACAACCTATATATCTAAAATAAATATAGTTATTTCCTTACGTTTTTATGCCATCTTAATTTTCGTTATGGTGTGTTTTCTTACGGATCGTAAAATGGGGTATAAGAAGTGTTGCCGCCCGCTGAAATTTTTACGCAGTGAAAATAACGAAATTTGACATATCAATATCGTCTTCTTGAAAATCTCTACACATTTCGAATACAGAAATATTCAAAATTACTTTACTTAAAAAGCCCTCAACGGATTTTTTTAATTTTTAGATTTTTATGATCAGGGAACACTACTGATTCAAAAGCAGAAAGAAATTTTCGAGTGCAAGAACCTTTGAATTAAATCCAGTTCAGGCGCACCGTGTTTTAGATATAAAAGCAAATTCACAATCAAAAATTTTTAAGACTATCTGAACGGGGCTAGGAAAAATTATTTTCTGCTTTTTAGTCCGTTTTATAAACGTGGTAAATGAAATTTTTGGTTTTTAAATTTAAAATAAAGTTAAAAAAGAAAAAATTGGAAAAGTAATAAATAAGTATAATATTCTTTTACTTGGAAAATCCATTTCTTTCTTTGCACGGTTTCTTTTTGCTCGAATTTTCCAGGAACGGATCAACCGTGTAAAAATAGGGTCAAGTGTATCTGAATCTTTGAATATTGAATCAGCTTTATGCGATTGCCATGAAAATTGAGAGAATTCATAAAATAAACGAAGGTTCAGTTTTTTGTATGGAACTTGAGGTGCCTGAACAGTTTGATGTCCGTGCATCTTTCATATCATTATTAATTCAATTTTGGAGCTTTTTTGCTACTTGCACGTACATTTGGGCAATTGGTACTTGCGTGTGCAATTCCCAATTGTGTTAATTAGCACTGGTGAAGAGTAAACAGGAGGAGTAAGAACGTGTATTTATATTGCAAGCAAAAGAAGGAATAAATTGAATTGTAAATGCATTTCTTTTCGTACAAAAAATTAGAATTTGCTTTCAGCAAACAGCAAAATAAGAGAATCCGTGAATCATAGTGAGTTGAGCCTAGTTAATATTTGCCAAATCTTTTACTAAAGCAGTTTCGTATTTATTTCTTTTTCTGTTTTTCTGATTTGTTTCTAATGAAAGTACTGTATGTATGTAAGGCTTCTGCTGCATGACAAACAAAAATCCCAAAAAATATTAAATCACAAAAAAACTTTTTTTTTAGCTACTTAATATTTACTCTGTCGATTTAAAAGAAATTGAACTAATGGAATTATATCATCTTTCTCCTTATGCTATACCACATCTACACACCCTCAACCTAAATATCTCCACAACTTCACCACTCAGGCAAACATACGCTAGCTTATTTCTTCGTTTCTTCTCAAGAAATCAAAGTAAAATAAAAAGCTACGAAATAAAAAAGTTTTTGTTTTCTTTTCTCGGCGGCGGCGTATACCAAAAGAAATTTCTACTGATTGAATTATTAATAAAATTGATAAAAATGCAAAGAGAAAATATGAGGAAAAAATAAATAAAGAAAACACATTTGATTGAATTGATGAAAATTTGAGCGATTTCTTGTGCCTGCTACTTCTTCTCATCTTTCTTGGAGGCATCGCAAACAAAGCCAAAAGGACATTGACCAAGATGGTGGGGAAGAAGACGGGGGAGACGAGCGAGCGGAGTTGAGGTGGGCGTGGGCGTCGACGAGAACGTGGCAGAAACTCATACATTGAGTAAAATCAAATTTTCTTTCAAGTGCAAAATTGTATTGCCTCATATTTAATGCAAATATTTTTTTTTGTTTACCTATGGCGATACTGCAAAAAGTAACCAATATTTAATAAAAGTTATAACAACATAGTATGAAAATGCCATAAAATTTTTGTTTCCCAATTTTTGTTAATTTGCTATTGAATAAATTGAACAAATTACAATATTTTTTCAATAAATTAAAAACTTTTCTTATAAAAGTTTAAGCATTTTCAGGCAGGTGCATTTACGCTTAACCTAGCTCCTGATAAAAAAATCACTCGCACATACATGCATTCGTTGTACAAATACATACATATCTACGTATACCTATGTAGTTATGCAAAAGTGTAAATGTGTATGTATATATGTGAAATTGAATTATAATTGTATTGGTGTTTGGTGTAAATGTTTGCATATCTGATCAACAGTCAATCAAATATTATATTTACGCGTAGATTTGATTTCTGATACAACCAACCACCAGACAAACACATCACAATTTCAAATTAGCCACTCTCACATACATATGCAAATAGTATGTATATCTAGGATACCATATATTTATTTGTATACTATACGTATATATATGTACATATTCCTTGTACATGTCGGTAAATAATATTAATGAATTTTTGTATTATGCCTTAACAAAAATATTTGTAGATTATACAGTCGAGTGAATTAAGTAAATAGTATACAAAAATTGAAAAATCCTTTGAACACCGGCTACGCTTACTAGCTACCTTATAAAGGCAGATCAAGTCTGCTCTGAGTAAGCAAGGAATAGAGAAGGAATTAGCTGGATCAACAGGAGGGCATCTCAGGTCTGTTTCCAACCATAATAAGCAAGATTCAATCAGTATCAAATAAAACGGAACAAAAACTTATTACCATAAACATGAAATGCATGTTGATCACGATCCATGTTGATCACGATCCATGTGCGAAAAAATGCTGGCTTTTGGGGATTTCAAAGAGTAGTTTCCCTTAGGGTTCTCAAGTTATGTATAGCTTTTCCAGTATATTCAAAATATTTAAACATAGAAGCCAAATTCGATTTTTGGAAAATATTAAGCACACACATTTTCTTTTTTATTTTAACTCTGTATATGTGGATCCTTTTGCACAGTGCCTACCTATTTTTACATTGGACAAGAATTAATTTTCACCGCCAATGATTACATCCTGACAATTCTCTGATAAATTCTACTGATAAATAAAGTGAAAAAAATTCCATTGACATTTTAATAACAATAATTCAATAATAAAAAATTAATAATTAATAACAAGTGATAATTTGAAGACCATTAAGAGAATATAAGAACAGAACCCGAAAGAATGGCAAAAAACGATTATCAAAAATGAAATAATTAATTGTAATTTTCCGAAAAACAACAAATAATGTTCAGATGCCTACATACAGCACCACCCCGCCACCCGCAAGCTTATCTCTACTTACCATTTCATATTACATATTTTCTTTTTAATATTTTATGCGATTAAACATCATTTAATTAACACAATTTTCCATTAATACGAATTAATTACACATGAGTTAATTTTTGTAAATTCATTCGAATAAATATTGTCGATATCAGCATTATTGCATCAAAAAGAGAGTGAGTGGGAAAGGAAGGGAGTGAGTGAGCGAGGAGAGAGAGAGAGAGAGAGATATGAGAGAGGGGGGTAATAGGGTATGCAAAAGGATAAAATGTGGACGATAGTGAACTTGTGTGTAGTATTTGAGTTCAAATGACACATGCCATGCAGATATGTCCTAGAATGAGATGAGGTGTGAGGCGGCTCCATGAAAGCTGGATCAGATTGCCACCAATGGAATGCTCGTAGCAGTATTCGGATTGCTTTTGGCAAACAAAGAAAACAACAACGAAAATGTTTGCATTTTTGTCGAATATGCAAAAATGCTCTTCATTTTCCCAAATGCACCAAATGGTCAGTCAGTCTTCATATTCATACCTATGAATATTTTTTTGTGAAATTGTAATTTATTGAAAAATTGTAAAGTAATTATAAAAATATATAGATATATAATAAAAAAATGAAAAATGAGGGGGAAAAAGCGAACAGTAGTTAAAATCACTAGCTGTTTTTTGTGTTCTTGTGTGAATTTTTGTGGATTAAGCAATTAGCGGTGCTCTTGTTTGTTGGATATTTAAAATGAAAATGAAACTAACAAATCTGCCAAATTTTTAATAAATTATTAAAATGTGTATTAATGGAAATTATACATATATAGTTGTTTGCAATTTGTTTTCTAAAAAATAATAACTTTATAGTTTAAATAAAGTTGCCATGTACATAATTGCTTTAAATAATTGTTGGCAACATTGTTGTATTCATCGTCTACTTCTATGCAAATACATGAGGTTGAAATTTTATTTATTTTATTGATTATTGTTGTGGTAATTGCATTTTTGGTTTTTTTTTTTTATTGCTACAGTAGGAACATATGCACATTAAGGTGACCGTTAATTTCGAATACAGGATTGCTCAGCAGGACTTATTCTTTCAAAATCCGAAGTAAAAACTTATGTAAAAAAAATGTGTCGCACAGTGCTATTGAAGAACGTTTACAAAAAAAGAAGCTGGAAAAATTGGTTTATGTTGGAGTTATAGACATTTCCGTGCAGGTTATTTTTTGAACGAATTATCATCGCAAATCTCGAGAGTAAATCGTCTTCAATTAAAACGGGAAAACGTTTCAAATTATCGGTTAAGCTCCAAAATTTTTGGAGACAGTCTTAAAATGTTATTATTTAATTAGAATTTAAGTTTCTAAATCGTTGTTCTCCATTAAGCAAATAAGAAAATCTTCTACTGTTTGCTGGGTTTATATCAAATAAAAATTAATTATGAATCAATACCTGATGCCCATTTCTAATGTGCAAATCTTTAGGCATAAATCTCAGAAACTATCAACCGATAGAATGAAACCCTCAATACAGCCAATATAGCTAAGCCGGGTTTACCTAAAACTGCATGAAAATGCATGCGCACTTGGGGAACAATTGTAATTTTGAAAACTGCGTTGCTCTCTTCTCCGGCTTTTGAATTAGAATTAAAAGTTATTACCCAGCAGAAAAATTTCGCAGTGTATTTTTGAAAAGCTATTATCATAATAGAGGCCTCTCTAGTTAAACTTACGGAGGCGTCCAAGTTGTACGTGATTACACAGTGCAATGTCTAGCTGATCACGACTGCGTACTCGGTTTTTCTCCATCACATCCAGTTCTCCCACAATATGGGCCTGAAATCGGAAAAATTGGGTATTCAGGGGCTATTAAAAAATTTCTTTATTTCAATAGATACGAATTTGATGTCTGAAGCAAAGTTGTTAAGCACAAAGGCATAAACAACTTTTGGGTATTCCCTATTCCTCCATCTCCTTCCTTTCGATAAATAGCCGATAAAACAAAAACCGTTGAGAAAACTATTATACTGTTTTTGGAGAAATGTTTCTTGTAAAAAATTATAAGGGGTTCCCGAACATCGGAATAACCTAGGACGTATACTTTTCCTCTCATAAGTAAATAATGGAATCGCTTGTTGTTGCAATTGTAAAAAAGAAATTTAATTGATTTAAAAAAAAAGTCGCGCATAAAACAAAAGTTGAATTTTTGTTGCACTGTGTTATCACTGAAAGTTCCCAGATTATGCTAAAGGTAAAGGCTTCTTAAAAAATCATTAGTTAAATGTCAGTCCAAACAACTGCCATCCCAATGCTCTTACATACATGCACAGTGTTACCAGCATTAGTTTCCAAAAATCAGTATAAATCAGTATTTGCCTACTACTCGAATATATACATATATATATATGTTTCCTAAGGTTCCAGGGAGGAACAAAGTGCCTACTACTCGAATATTACCGAGTAATTCACAAGTTTATAACAAAGGTCATGAAAAAAAATGAAGTACGCAAAATATGGTAAATCAATAGATTCTGACAAAAGAAAAAAATCTATAAGTACATAAATCAGTATGGAAATTGAATTAGTAATATGGAGCTAAAAATCAGTATGATGCTGAGCAAATCATTATAGTTGGTAACACTATACATATGTAAGTGATTTTGTTGTTGCTTATATTGGCATATTGCTACATTTTTGCAGTTGTTTTGTTTTTTTTTTTGTAGTCATCGTTATTAATTTTAATTAATTAAACTCTTTTTTACAATCCATTGAAAATTAAATTTTATTATTTTTACACATTTTTATTTATTTTACACTTTACTGATTTTCAAATTTATAAATACGATTACATGGGGAATCAATTTTAAACCAAATTAATTAAATTGTCTGATTTAAATGCGTGGGTATTTTTTGTTTTCATTGTTAAAATTTATATTATATGCATTTAAAGTGCGAGATCTTCTAAATTTTTCTAAAATTTAGTTCTGCATAACCTTCTAGTTCTCAAATGTTGTTTGGCCTAATTAAATCGATGTAAAAAAGACGAATCCTTACAATGGAAGGATTTAAAACCTAAGTAATCTAGCTGATAAATAAAATGTTTTATGCCAATTTTCTTCAAAATTGGTTAATAATCACGCCTACCTGCCATTGAAATAACTACCGTAGGTAACGTGTAGTAGAAGGTGTATACCATAATGAAAGTTAGCTCCGAACTTCCTATCTACAGCTGCTTTTAAAATTAGTGCCCATAGTTCTTCTATTGTTAATATAAAAATTCTTAGAAAAAAAGTGACGTTTTGCCTTATCTGCGGACGCTTTAGCGGTGAAAGTGCAATTGGAGTAGGTGAAGCTGAAGTCAAAATAAATCTTTAGTCACGTATTTTATAAAAAAAACACACACTCTCAAAGCTACTCACCAATATTTATTTTCGCACATGTAATGAAAATTTAAAAAATCGATTTAAAAAAATTAAGTTGTCGGAAGCTAATGCCTTGTTTCAGCATAAAATCGAATTCTGAAAATCCTGAAAGATGGGTACGAAATCCCCAAAAATACAAAATCGCCAAAATTTTGTGTGATAGGGTAATTCCAGGAGAGATGGAACTCCTTTTTTTTAAATCATCACAACTTTAAAGGAAATTGCAAAAATATTCCATGTAATATACTAAACTTTAGTTCAAACCGTTGTTTATAAGCGCGTTGAGCGGTTTCGGTGTTTTATCATTTTATCATATTTTTCCGAATTAAAAAAAAAAATTGACGATTCAGGGAGAGATGGAATCTTGCGGGTGAGATGGAATGCCTTTTTTTCCATAAAATGAGAAAAATATGCTCCGAAATTTGTATATAAGAATTATGTACTGCAAATCAGATAATTTGTTTTAACCCTTTGTGGACTGACGGTACAAAAGTACCATCAACATTTTCAAGCAAAATATCTGTATAGTTTTTGTCTGTAGTTACATTAGAATATACTATAATTCGTATAATTCACTTCTCCCTGACCTAAAGGTATTTTGGGATACTAGTTATAACTAATATCCTTGTAGATCCTTGCAAATTTTTCAACTTCGTATTTTCCATAATAGCTATGATTTCATCAAAAAAGAGAAAATTTTTCATCGTCGTCGAGTCTTGGTCCACAAGGGGTTAATCAAAAGTAGTTTTAAGAACTATAGAAAGAATTTTTAAGAAGGGGTTTTCGAAGAGTTTCCCCCGCAATCCTATGTGGTTCTTGTGTTCATTCTCTTGAATCGATGCGTTTCACTGCACACAAAATTCTATTGCGTTGACTTCTTTTGTTGTGCTTATCATTTCTTCCTGGAGAATTGAGGCGGAATTCAATTAACTTTTTATAAAAATAAAAAAAAACGGCCAAGAAACCAGCTTTTTAACTTAAAAATTAAAAAAAAAAATTGTTTACATAAAACTTGATTGTTTATGAAAGAAATTAATAAAGAAACACGTCGCTTTCCAACCAACTATTTTATTATTTTTCTCAGTGTAAATTTGAAGAAAACAATTAACTTGTAAGGCCACGACTATTCCATTTCAATTCGAAAAAGAGTTTCAAGCTGCATTCCAAAGCGATTAAATTATGTCAAATTGGTAACAAACTCAGTGCGTGAAAAAGTTTGGGCTCTCTCAATGCTTGATTTTCTAGTTTGCGTTAGAAATAACGAAATTGACATGAACCTAAGTCATGACTCTGTCATGAGTCTCCTAAAAAAACCAACAATATTCTGAAATCATTTTTATTTTATTTCTTCCTTCGAAGCGCTTATAAGTTTCAGGCTTATAAGTGCCCAAAGGTACCCAAAACCGTTTTTTTTTTTAATGGTAAATCGAGATTTCGGGGTGTTTGGAAAATTTCAAGTACAGACTCTTGTTTTACTCGACAAGACCTTTTATGAAAAATAGTATGACTTCCCAGGTATTTCTACTTCACTAAATTTTGTAACACTGTGTAATGTTTAAAATCGCTGCGATCCAAACATATTCCACACAATTTTGAGGATTTTGTGTTTGGATATTATTTTTCAACTGTTATCGCTAAACGATGAACCTTTGGGTAATGATTATGGGATGTAGGGAGCTTTTAAGAAAATTATTACGAATTAAATAACAAGTATTTTTTCGATTGAATTCTGCCACGTTTTTGTTATCAAGACAGTGATAATAACGAAATAATTAATGAAGGTGCGAGATAACGGAATGTGCGTTGTTTTTAATTTCAAATTGCTTAAGCTGTCGGCTGTCAGGTAAGGCTGAACTCAAATTATTGATGAAATCGAAATCTCTTATTTTTTTGGACTTGGGAATTTTTCTTAGAGCTGTAGATTTTGTGTTTGGGGATTTGGTGGCTCTCCCGTTAATGTTTCAACTCCTAACTGGCTCATTATTTTCCTCTTTTCTTTTTAGAATAATAACCCAAGTGATTTAAGATTTATATATCAGTTGCCTTAAATGTTTTTGTAATTTTGTCATCATTTATTATTGAAATAACTATGCAGATGCATAGCGCAGCGCAACATATTTCTTGAAAATGCAATTAAATTATCTTTCTTTACATTTCATTAAAATAATTGTACAATAAAACGAGAAAGTATTTTTTCCCCTCTGCACAAATTTAAAGCCTTTCAGCAGCACTCGACTCAAAGTCATAACGAGAATATACGTAGACCGACTGCTCGCATCCGCATCCGCTTGCTTTTTGTTGTTTTGCTTTTGTTATGTGCACTACTCATTAAAATTTAACCACTAAATTAGCAAATTAACTGTTATCTCAACGTCTGAAACGTTACACACACATACACAAACATCAAATGAAACACTTTTACTTCTTACTCTCGTCTCATTCTTTACAAAAATTATTGTTTTTTTATTTTGTTTATTCTTTGGGTTTCCCATACAACATGCAAAAATTATGTTTTTGATTCTCTTCTCCCTCGTTTTCATATAAATGTGGGTTAACAACAAGTGGTTGCCTCCATCTTCGAAGTGGCCAAATACATTTCCCCGTTATCGATTTCAAAATCGTTTTTGGGCTGTGTTGTGGACTCGGTTATTCTGTACAAAAGTCCATGCACACACTACTAATGGTGGTAACCCGGACATAGCAATATTAAACTAGATAGTAGCAGTCTTAGATCTTAAAAATAAACTGATATCATGAAAGATACCCAAAGGTAAGAACTTATCGAGTTTAATAACTAGATACCCAAAACTGTATTGCCAGTGCACTCGAGTTTCTTCCAGCTCCAAGATTATTGGGGTAATGCAATCGCTTCAGTTTTCGATTACACTTGGAAAAGACCATCGTACATAACATTCCACAAAAAAGGGACCTACCGTTGACCTCAAATGAACACTATAACGCAAGCCGTAGTTCCGATAATTTTTCTATCACAATTTTTAGTACTCCTGCTTGAGAAGAAATTAGATTAAATTCTAACTGTTGTGTTCACCGGTTTTGATGCCATTGGTAGGTACCATGCCTCGATGATTCGAATTTCAGAATTTAAATACTGTAGGAGCTGCGAAATTGAAGAAGCAATTGAAATCAACTACCACCTCAGTTTGGCAAAAAACTGAGTCACCTAATTCAAGCAGTTGCAATTTTTGAATTCTGGTTTTTCCAAATACTATTCGAAATCATAATTTGTTTTTTTTTTTTTTTTTGTTTTTTTTCATTTTCAATATTTTTTCAAATGTCAAAAATTTAATACCTCATAAATTAATAATATAAACTGTGTTTGGTGTGACCCTCCATTTTCCATTTTCCATTCTATACTCACAAATGTTGAAGTTAAACGTGAACCACCTCATCTTTATGTGAAAATCCTATTTTTGTCATTTTATATCCTTACTCCTCCGTATCCAACAACCTCTCCTTTATCTTCTAGTTGCTGTTTAGGATGTTATAGGATTTCTATTTTTAAAATGGGTAAAATGGTCAGAGACCAAAATAAGTGGTTTATTAAAATTGAAATCGTTCAAATCTTATGAAACACATTTCTCTCACTCTCTTTGGCTGACTGCCGCTCTCGTTACTTTCCTTTCCCTTGAATATTCCACAGAGACACCTAGTCCGCTATGTTTTTTATGCTGTGTATCCTGTGATGTCTGTTGTGTGTGTATTATGCTGTATTATTATTAACTGAATTGTATTTCTTTCATTGTCCTTTGTTGGATTTTATGTGAAGCAGAAGTGGGCGTGCTCAGCCGTGGGTAAGAGCGAACTCAGTCTCACCATACTCAAAGTTCCTATACAAACATATTTTGTTACTGTATACTGCATATTCTTAGGGGAGGACGGAGGAAGGGAATATGTGTTGCGATTGTTGCAATTCCCGTTCATCGTTCCATTGTGGACAGTGGCAATTAATTAACTTAATTTTTGTTTTAAAAGTTTTTTTTTTTTCTTATTTCATTTGTAATTTTATTCTTTTCTTTTTTCTTTTTAATTATTCATAAAGTTCGTTTAATGAAATTTACACTTGTTGTTGCTGCAGCCTGCTGCCTGCTGCCTTCTGCTATCGTGGAGACAAACCAACCATGTGTCAGAGAATACTCTCATTTTTCCTGTTTTATCATGAAATTCATATTTGTAAATATTGTAGAGAAGAAATGTGTTTATATTAATTCCTTGAAAATTTTAATTATAAAAATGTTCCACCCTTCAAGCCAAAATCAACCATCACCGTGCGCATCATTCTCAATGTTCGCTTTTTTATTTTTGCTTTGAACACCAACCTCCCTTCCCCTTCACGTCCTCTTCCTCTTCATCTACCAGCACTTAAAATGCATTCAGGCGTCTTTTGAGTGTTTTACGGGTGTATTTACATTTTTCTTTTCAACATTCGTTTCGTTTCATTTCTCATCTTATTTGCATATCATTAAAAATGAAAAAAACCTCAAAGTATTTAATGGAGAAAACAAAGAAGACATTTTTGGAAATAATGAAAATTAAAAATCACCACAATCAACAGTCAACCACAGTCTTCTGTTAGGTTTTGGGTTCTACGTCATCATCAACACCAATTGAGAAATCAACAGTTTAGTTACACTTAAGTAGCTTTGAGCTTAACAGAGGCTTTTTAGTTTTTAGCCTTGCGTCCGTTTGAAGGGAGGTTTGAATTATTTGGCATGTGGGTATTATTTGTTTGGTAGTTTGTTATTCAGTAATATTAATAATGAATAAAATTATATAATTTAAAATTGCAAGCTATAAGTTAAGGATCACCGAGTTTTGCAACGAGAGTTGCCGGGAACTAGGGTTTATCTATGTGATCGTATCAAAGTAAGGTCTTCTTGAAAAAGCATTGTTAAATAGTCTTTTTTCTTTATCTTTTCAGATAAACTTGCCCCTTGTTTTGTTTGTAAGGCCGAAGCCTGTCCACGCACTCGCCCTCTTAAGAAAGGACGTGGTCAGCAGTATGGTATTCTTGATGACACAATTCCGGTCGGTGCACGTGTTTGTAATTCGTGTCAATGCAAGTCGGTGCGTAATCGTTATCCTAATTGTCCACTTCCAACATGCCCTAATCCGAAGGATCGTGCCAAACGTTTACACAACATTCCAGTACGTTTATTCGAGTTGGCGGACGATATGCGTGATCCCATCATACACGAATTTCAAATACCGCCACAGGCGACACGCTGTTGCTCAGCATGCCTGATGCGAATACGTCGAAAATTGGATCCACATGTAAATCTTACGGATGAAGAACGTCGGACAGATGGGGACGAATCTGACGTGAGTACATCTTCATGTGATGAGCGCGAAGTTGGTGGTAGTGATACTGCATCGGTGGAGAGCCCTGAGAATCCACAACGTCACAATTCGATGACGAAGAAAGAAGTGCAAAAACCACTACAGACGATACCCAATGTTGTGGCATCAAGTGTTGCTACAAATGCAGCCGATACAACTACAGTCACAATAAGCACCGCCAATGTTAAAGCGGATGAGCGTTGTTTGCTCCCTCCGCTGGGTCAAGCGCCAAAGAAGCAGAAAACTTCCGAAGAGTATGATTCATCGGCAACAGAGACAGCGGATGAGGAGAACGAGAACTCACCTGCGAATCGTCAGAGCCCAAAGGTGATAATCAATAGTGGCAGTGGCAGTGGTAGTGGTAATAATGTAGCATCACAGCAAACTGGGGGCCTAGCGCCACCACCGACGAACGCCACAAACAGTGCGTCTACATCACAGCCTAATGGACCACCACCTTCTGGATGTGAACACCCTGTGGCAAACGTGCAAGATTTCGTTTACTCAGTTATCGAACGTTCGGTGAAGCAAAAAGGGCCTTTACCCGCTAAAATTGGCGGCCAAACACTTGTCAGCGAAGAGTTCAAAGCCAAAATTAAACAGAATCCAACAGGTTGGCGTTACGATCTCAGGAACAATAACAGTAATACCAATAATGGTAGCAATTCGAACAATGATGTCACCATTGTACGTGAATTCCGCAATGATGGTTCTATAGTAAAACAACAGGCTCACGGTCAGCCTATTAGTTCGACAACGATACAAAACCTTAACGCTGCAAGGCAATCGAACGCAAATGCAAGTGGTGGAACGTTGCAAGGTTCAGTTGTTGGTACTGCTCTTCCTGAAAATTTGGCTACTCTTTCTGTGGTGAATTCACACCTGCCCGGGCAACACATGAATCCGCATAGTCTGCTTCACAGCCAGCATGACATAAAGGCTACCATCACACCGGTGGTGAAATCGGCAAAAACTCCAACACCACCACAACCACCCGAAACGATTATATATGGCATGCCTGCCACCGTCACTCAGCAACATCGCAACAACGAACCTGAACCGCAGACCCTTGATTTGTCGATAAAGAAACCGTCGCGGGATGGACCCTCACCGCACTCATCCTCCTTATCGACGGCATCTTCGTCAACCGATGGCATCATTGGCGGTAGACATCATCAGCCATTACTTTCCGGTTCTGTGAAACATGTTGGCAATGCCCCATCTATGTATCGTGGACCTGAACCGACGCCGCTGATTGGTCCATCCAATCCCGCATATCTGTATCATCCTCATCCCACCTCGGTGGGCAAAGCACCGCCCGGTTCACTCTTTGTGTCGCAAGTACCTGTACCCATTTCTATAACACAAGCTGGCGGACGATCTCAAACGGCTGGTGGTCAGCAGCAGGCACAACCATCATCGTCGCAACAACCTTCACAAACGCATCCAGCGCATATGCAACTTCCTCCAGGAGCAGTAGGCGGCAGCGGAAAAGGCGTTCCATCAAAAATGGCACCAAAACTTAGTCCTCAACAACTGATACACCCACCTCTGCAGGTGCCATCTCCTTCACAGCAACAACAAATGCTAGTGGGAGGTCCTGCCGGCCCCAAGGGTTCCATTACACACGGCACACCCATAAATAACTCACAACAAATCATTGTGCACTCGTCGCCCGCAACACTTAGTCCTAAATTCGACAACCTTTTGCGCCAGACCCCGCCTTCAGGTAGCGAAAGCAACAAGCTCGGTTCGATAACACAAGGCACGCCTATACATTTGCCCTCACATCATCTGGAAAGCAAACGTCCTTACGAATATTACAAGTCATCGCAACGTCAGAGTCCGGCACAGCATCAAGGTGTAGGTGTGGGACATCCTGGCTCACTGCCGCCGCCACAGCAATCATCACCACAAGCACCACCGCAACAGCAGTATGGCAGTGTGAACTCGCATTATGCTCGCTCTTCGTACAGTGTTGAGCAGTCGCCGGTGCTAAGCACACGCCAGATCGTCATGCATGACTTTATAACCTCTCAACAGATGTTGGGTCAGCAACGCAATGTTTCTCGTGGCAGTAGCAGCGCAGGAGGCGGTGGTGGATCAGACAAGGAATCGCAATCGCCAAGAAATAGTGTTGGCAGCAGCACAAGTGGTCTCGTCTATTATGACAAAGACCGCGGACGCACCGAGTACTCAAGTCGCGCCTCACCCGCTGATCATGCAAATAGGTAAGAACTGACTGTCAGATAATGCGATAAAGATCGGTAGTAATTTTCTCAATACATATTATTTATTTCAGTACACCTAGTCCTCATCGTACTCCACCACCACAGCGACAGGGTGTCATCCAACGCCACAACACTGGATCAAAGCCACCTTCGCCTGCGGCACCTCCACAGAGTCGAATGCATGTGGTGATGCCACACAATTATCCGCCAGGTGAGCTATCGCCTCGAATCATTCAAACTATCCTCAATACTCAATCTATTTTTACTTTTAGGTGGTCATGATGCTTTCTCTTCATTTGTTGATGTGGCAGTGCAGCAACCACAACTGCCTGTACCTTCACAGAAAGATGAGAAGCCATTGCGTCACGATGCGCCCCCGCCGCCAAAACAGCAACATCCCTCATCTCAACCGCCGTTGCATCATGAAATCCGTTATCAAATGAATCGCGAGCATATGGCCATGCAGTTGCAGCACCACCAACACCAACAAGCGGCGGCAGCAGTGGCTGCGCAACAACAGCAGCAAGCAGCGGCTGCAGCTGTTGCACAACAACAACATCAATATAGACAACAGCAAGTAGCAGCTAATGCTGCGGCAGCCAATGCTGCGGCAGCCGCGGATATGCAACGCCGCATGGAGCAGGTGAATCGTGATCAACGCATGCACGTCATGGAACGGGAGAAACGTCAAGAGCGCGAGCGTATTGAACAACGTATGCAACAGGATCGTGAACGCATGCATGCCGATCGTGAACGCATGGAACGCGAGCAGCGTGAACGTGAAAGGGAACGCGAGAGAGAGCGAGATCGTGAAAGGGAACGTCGGGAACAGGAACGTGTCGCCGATGAGCGTGAGCGTGAGGGACGCCGCATAGAACGTATGTATGCGGGCAATGCCGCAGCCGCTGTAGCTGCCGGGGCACAGCATTATATGCGTGGACCGCCTCCCGATGGCGGACCACCCCGTGCGATACCCGATCGTGAGCGAGATCCGTAAGTATTCGTATACACACTATTTGTTTTAGATTTTTAAATTTTGAATTAATTGGTTTCTTCTCTTTCGCTTTCTTACGAGCAGTTATCATAGAGCACATGCTGGGCCAGGAGAACTCTCGGCGCAGAATCTCATAGACGCCATCATCAAGCATTCAATTAGTCAAGGGAACTCGGAACCAAATCCGGCAAATTTGAACCGCGATTTAGCGCGTAGCTCTTTTGTAAGTTGCTATAACTTGATATATATGTAAATAGTGTAACATTTAATTCCAACCAATTTTTTTTTGTTATTTATAGTATAATTCCCGTGATATACCACCACCCCGTCAACATCCGTCAGCGGCCACTGCATCATTAGTTTCTGGGGATAACAATGGTAAGGCAAATTCTCCAAACGTAATCAACATAGATTTGGATAACGATCGTGCGTCGAGCACACAACATGATCCGTCAGGGCCACCCAACTCGCGTGGCCAAGTGGTTCACGGTTCACGCGGTGGACCACCGCCGTCAGTGTCACAACAGGGATCTCTGCCGCCCACCTCACAATCACAGCCACAAATTCTCACGAAGAACATAACTTTCGGTGAGCTTACAGACTCGATTATAACCAACGACTACGGGCCGAATCCAATGCAACTGCGTCCATTCATTCCATACATGCAAGATCCGCAGGCGATCATTACGCCCGATCGCTGGAAGTACAATCGACGCATGCAGCAACAGAAGGAAGCCGAAGCAGCAGCTGTGGCGGCAGAACGTAGTAAAACTGTTGCACAGAATGTTGTAGGTGGCGGTGGCCCTGGTGGTGGGCGTTCCAATACCCCCGGTGATGATCGCAATATTATACGCATGCCACAAGCGATAAGCCCTCGTAAATTTGCGCATGATTTGATGATGCATCAGGCGGGAGGAGTTGGAGGACCGCATGACCCGACAGGGGCGTCGGCAGCAAGTCATTATTATCATACTCATGGACCACCACCGCCTAACGGGCCACCACTAAGAGGTGGTGGCAGTGCAAGTGGCGGTCCATCCTCTACCTCTCCTCACGACCAACGCATGCCGGGCGGTAGTGCTGGTGGTAGTGGTGGAGTGGTGCCATCCAGTGGTTCTGTTGTGCAAAATCATCAATTCGATACAATGAAATATGTGAAAAATCGCATTGAGGAAGTAATGCGCACTGAAGACGAAGAGATGCAACAGCATCATGCACACAATGACCATCGCGGTGGTGGAGGCGTAAGTGATGTTGTAGGTGGGACACGAAAAACTTCAAATCAGTATGATGAACGTGATGGTAGACGCCCGGTTTCATCGAGTGGAGGTGTATCCAATAATGATTCACATCATATTAGTGGGCCAATGTCCTCGCTAGGAGCATATCAACCACAGCCACCACCACCAGTAACAACCTATGCTGCAACAACGTATGCCTATCCTTTCAGCGCTTTGAATGTTCCCAGTTCGGCGGGAGGCTTGCCTCCATCATCACAAATGTCGCTATCCCATCAAGGGCAATCACATGGCGCCGTTAAGCAACAGACTCATACGATTGGTGGAGAGGGTGTAGTTGGGGTACCGACATCATCCTCAACGTCACAGCCAAGTTCGTCTTCAGCAGAACCGAAACCTTTGTTATCGGCACAGTATGAAGAGCTCAGCGACGAAGATTAGTTGTGACTACAAGCGTCTGCTCGCACCTCAGGAGCTGTGCTGGTGACGCCTACTTCTACGACGCAACAGACGCTATGGAACTATGATAATAATGAACGAGTGTTGCAGCAGCAACAGCAACATCAACAACAACGACACCGCTATCAATGCTACAGCAATAATAATTACAACCACAGTAACAATAATCATAACAATTATTATTGAGAGAAAAAACATTGAAAGAAGTTTATGAATGAAAAGAAATCAATGAGCGTAGTTTCTTTGCATTTCGTCTTCTCTTTCTCTCTCCCTCCATCTCCTCCCTCAATCACTCTTAATACTGAAAATAACGAAAAAAAAGGATAATAAAGAGAATAAATTTTTTAATGTGAAAAGTAACAAATACCTAAATATAAAAATAAATAATAAAATATGTAAAAACCACTTTTAAATTACAAAATGAGAATATAGCTATATTATTACAAAACTCTCCTTCTCTCATAAATCACAAACACCTAAGCGATAATACATTTCTCGGCAGGAGAAACTTTACATAAAATATAGTGTATATGAAATTATATAAATTTATACATATACATATAAAATATTAATATATATAATATAAATATTTACGTAAAAAACTAAAATACATTAACGATAATATACTTTATATAAATATATGTATACACAAAAACAAAAACAAAAAGCAACAACATAAAAATGAAGAAACCGCTAAATTCCATATTTCCCCCCAAACTCCACCACTCTCTATTATCTCACTCGTTCCTCTATCTCTCTCTATTTAAGGCTCTTACTGGTTTTTGTCCATGAAAATATGTAAACAAAATATAAATAAGAAAAGATTTGCATTTGTAAACTTTTGAAAGTATAAATAATAATATAACAAACAATTTTTCTCAATCATATAAAAACTGAACAATAATAAAAACTGAAAACTGAAACGAACATATTCATTAAAAGATGAATATAAAAGCAAAGGCAAGGAAAGAGTAGATTTTAAGACTTCATATTAACTTCTTTGGTCATTTTTATAATATTTTAAAAATAAAAGTTTCAAGAACTTTTTGTTAAAAAACAGAACTGCTTGGATTTGTCCAAACTTGATAACAACATTGAATGGGTAGCAATGTCAGCCACTTTTACCCATACAAACGGTAAATCTGCTTCTACACGACACAGCATCGCCCTAAGATAAGACATTCTTGTTGCTAAATAGCTGATCGAGTTACAAAATGATTAAAGAGCACAAAATTGAAAAAAAGGATATAAGTATTCTTATAAATGCAACTAAAGAAAAAACCGCGATATCAAAGAAAAGGTGATTTTCCACAACTTTCACAATTCGCTCAATTCATTTGGTTTATTCTATTGTTTTGTAAAATAAAAGATTAGTTTCGTAAAGACATCACACGATGTGACATGCAATTTGGCGTTTACAAGTCTCTGGTTTCATTTCTGTCAACCCATTAGTGATTCGCAACACATGAAAACAATTTAGCAAATTTAATAATTTGAAACAGCCAGCGATGTTAATTTAGTTTAGATGTGTATTTTTGGGTACGAGAGCCCATATTTTAAAATATTTTTTTTTTTTTTTGGGCTATGCCAAGATTTAGCTATGGAACATCTTATAAAAATGTACGAAAAATTCTGTAAGTTTCTTTTACTCATACTCATTGATGTCAGTATCTGTTCTGTTTTTTATTGATCTATGATTTTATCCAATTTATAAAATTTCAAAAGCAATTGCATTGAAATTATTCAGAATTATAATTGAATACCATATTTTTATTTCCAAAGTACTTTGATTACTTAATTTATTTTGTTCATTTACACATGAGCCGTCCACAGGTCAAAATGATTAGCATCACAAAATAGAAAGTGGAAATTGATGAAATTGCATAGATAGATTTAAAATTGCTAATAAAATAAAAATATAAAAGTACGTATAAACAATAAAAACTTAATTGTGTAGATCCAGCCTTACTCTGCTGAAAATTTAATCTGTCATTTCTCATATCCGTTTCTTCAGAAATATTACAGATAAGATCACCCTTTAATGATTTTAAATATCGAGTCATAATCGCTAAAATCATATTAGCTACAGAAAGCGCGTAGAGAAGGTTTTTTCGGTGTCATGCTGTAAGGCATGTAGCGTACGCTAGAGTTGTTCTCTGATATTTTTAATGTTTTTGAGGCCACAACGAGGATAAACAATAAACGGATTCGGACTTTACATTTATGATATATATCACTTCTACATTCACGTATATGTGATCTACTTCATGTGTGAAAAATGCAAGAAAAAAAGTTGGTCCATATCGGCTATGGAACAAAATTTTTTTTTTGTTTCACTGGCCATAACTTTACTTCCATATTGCTTTATTGGAGTTAATTACTTCAGCCTGTGAACGGCTCACATAGTTTTCTTTTTTTGATGATTTTCAGTTCAGTTGTGGGTTTGAGTTCTGCTGATACTGCTAGCTTTGTTTTTCCGTTTTCTGTTTACACGAGTGAAAAATAAATTTGTTTGACTTGTTTCGAGCAAAAATTTCTAGGCTGTTGTCTGGTTTTAACAAACTTAACTTTTAACAAAATGAAAATTTTTAAAATTCTTGTGCTCTTTCTTTGATAATGTTAGAAACTGCTTATGCATAATGCAAAAAAAAAATTAACTAAAGAAACAAGAAACAAAACGAAAATTACACGTCGACTGAAAATAATAGAGAACCTGTTATAATTTACTTTTCTCGAGAGTTAAAATAAATATTTGTATTCGTTTTACTTTTAGTTTTTGTGTGTGTATACAAAATTTTCTCAAAGTTGGTTTAAAATAAACAAAAAAAAAAACTGAAACTAAGAACTGTTGGGCTGTTTTTCAAAAAAAAAAAAAAAAAAAAAAAAAAAAGAAGAAAATAAATAATATTGTAATTGGATAATATATATTTTGATTTTCTTTTTAATCAACAATTTTTTTTTACCATAAAAATATGTCAAAAGTTATAGTTTTAATTTTAGTTTTATAGAAAAAAGAAAAAATAAAATAAAAAACTCTAAGACTTATTAAACATTTTGTAAAATATTGAAATAAATATAAATTTTCGTTTGTAATTCATAAAGTGAAAAGCGCTTAAGTTTTTGCTAATTAAATTTAAAAAAATATATTAAATTATGATAAATAAATATTGCAACTTTACAAATATATACAAATACAAAGAAATGCAAAATGAATATAACAACAACAAACAATAACAACATACATGAAACGAAAACTCACATGCTGTAAAATTTAGAAACGTTTTTATGCAAAAACAAACAAGAAGAAAACAAAACCTATTATATAATTACTCTTATGTTTAACTACAATTTAATAATAACAAAATTTGAAAATAAATACATAAAATATTAAACTAATAAAATATAATAATTAACTTAAATTTAGTTTGTAATTATGCCTTAAGTTGTAAGCTTAAATAAAGAAAAATAA
Organism: Toxonevra muliebris; assembly: GCA_963691655.1. Lineage (NCBI taxonomy): Eukaryota > Metazoa > Arthropoda > Insecta > Diptera > Pallopteridae > Toxonevra > Toxonevra muliebris. Next base: position 87,833,072 of record OY829326.1, on the reverse strand, counting down.
AAAAATAGAAACAAACAAAACAAAAAAGTGGTATATATAAATATTTCAAAACAAAAATAAACAAACATAAAAAAACAAAAAAAAAAAAAAATATTAAAACTATATATAATATATAAAACAAAAAAAAATTGATGAATGTAAAGAATTAGTTATTTAGTTTATAAAATATATTTAAAATAAAAATTCAAGCAAACAAGTAAAAATAGTGTAAAATGATTTGATTCTGAGAATATTGATAATTTTATTTTGTCCTCTTGAATTATTTATTTTTTACAATAATCTTTTTACATTTTTACACTTACCTACAATAATTTTCGATGTGTTGAAGTAAATAAATATTTTAATTTTTTTTCTTTGCTACGTAGTGTTTTTTTTTTTTACTATAATTATAAATTTAATTCTCTTTTGTCGCGTATGATTAAGTTTGAGAACAATGATGAATGAATAAGGAAAAAAAAGAAACAAATGTAATTTTAGTTTTTTTTTTTAACTAGTTTAACACAACTTATTTTTAGTTAGCAATTGTGTGAATTGTAATAATTTTCATTTTCATCAAATTTCTTTTTTATGTTTGTTAAAGCAATACAAAGAAGAAAATAAACAAACGCAAAAAAAAAAAAAAAAAAAAATTAATAAATAAAGAAACATCCTTTGAGTCTGCTTCATAAAATTATTATAATTATAATTATTGCTGCTAAATACAAAAACTATATATATTTACAAAATAAAGCTAAAATAAAAATAATTACAAAAAACAACAAATTTTTTACACCGGTTAAAAGTAAAATTTCAATGAAAGAATAATACAAGATACAATTTTAAAATAACTACTTAATACTTAATGAGTTTTTCTGATCATTTTAAAAAATATCTTTTTATTGTATTTGAATTTTTATTATTATTATTTTTTTTTTATATTGTTTTGTTTACTTTAAATTTATACATGTAATAAATAAATGCATACAACTAATGATTATAATAATTTATATTATAATTCTAAAAAATTAATACAACAAACAAATTACCCTTATTACAACAAACAACAACAACAACAAAAAAGAAATCTAAATGAAAAGAAATTATTAGAAAATAAATTAAAACAAAAATAATTATAAAAAAAAATCAAGGTGTTTTTACTAAATCTATCCCATCAAGTTTTTCATTCTCTCATTGTTTGGAATTGGTTCATTAGGATTCTATATTTTTTCAATTCAATGCAAATAAACATTTTTACTGTTTGCTTCTTAAGGTTTGCATAAATATTACGACTCAATTGAATGTTTATTTTCAGTATTAGCAATGCGTCAATATGAGAGTCTTCAAAAATGAAGAAATCGCACGATCTCACTGATGCGGGTCTAAAAGAAGACATGGTCTTAAGCAGACAAATGTGAGACAGAACCAATCTTATGACTGTAAACCGTAAACATTTTCAGGCATGTTCCAGAATCCGAGTGAAAGTGGATTCGAAAGTGAATTTGAAATCGAGTGAAATTGTTTTTGGTGTTCTAGAAACCGAGTGAATTCATATTCACTATTTTTTTTAACTCGTTGTAATGTTTGCAACTCGCTGTAATTTTCAATCAGCTGATTGTTGGCGCAAGGAAAAAAACAATACAAGTTGTGAAAATTTAAAATATTAATGCTTTAATTGTATATGCGTTAAATATTGAAGCCGAAAACCAATATGCTAGCGTAAAAATTAAAAGGCGAGCATTAACAGCGGCAGCGTTGGCGGCCGTGGAAGTGCCGGCAGTGTAAAAGGCGGCGGTGCTAGAGGCAGCAAAAGAAGTAGCAGCGACCACAGCAGCTATCGAGCTGGACGGCATTTTCTCAGCTTGTGCTGTCTACATTTTCAAAAGTGGAAGGGGACCAAAGTGTGCAGTGCCTGTTACACCTTCGCTATTTTCTTCCTAATATTTGTTTTCTAATTTATCCAAACCTATTGATGTGTTTAATTAGAAAAATTCATATAAAAATATGTCTGTATAAAATTATCTTTTTCCAATCAGATACATTTCCGTTTTTAATGTCGCCAGTGTTTCTACTTTTGGTTGGGTGGGTTGGTTAAGGAGCCTGACCCACAGCAGACCCACTGTGAGTCAGAAAGAGCGCTATAGCGCCGTTTTGAAACCACTTTCTCACCGAACTAGAATTAAAGTTGGACTCGTACTACCCCAGCTGGGCTCTTACCCACCTCGTGCAGTTTAGGTAATCTTTCAATTTCTTTGAACTGACTGCTGAGCAATCGGACAGGTTGTCGAGGAAATACTTTCTCAAGAAGATGTCTTGATGCTTCTTCATAAACTTGAGGAATAAGATACTTTGGATGGAGTTCTTATGCTTTCGTCATGAAATTTTTATTTTCATTAAAATTTTTTATACCTGATTAATTTTTTATTAAATTTACTAACATTTTTGGGCCAATTGCTTTATTTCACTTGCTGCTGCTAAAGTGAATTCAAATCACTTTTTTTTTGGTGAATTCGGTTTCTAGAAAATGCGAATTCGTTCGAAATTCACTTTTAACAACGAGTAAGAAATTAAAAGTGAAAGTGAATTCTAGAACACCAAACATTGAAGTTGATGTGATTTCAATTCACTTTCACTCGAAAGTGAATTCTGGAACATGCCTGTTTATTTCTTTTCTGTTTCTTTCTTTTTATTTTCATAATTTCAATTCATCTGAAATTTTACAATAAAATAATAACACAGGCCTACAATAAATGGGCCAAATAATTTACAATTTAATTTTTACTCTTTTTAGATTTTCGGGTTGTGTGTGGTAAAAGAAACTATTTATAACTCGGTGAAAAAAATTGCATCGGAATAAATCAAAAAGGATTCGAACTAAAGCTCGCTTTTGTAGATTTTATAGACAGTCAAATGCTGCCAAAACGGCGTTTTTCACACATTTTGCTACTTTAAGGTCATTTTCGGATTAAGCGTAAAAAATGCATTAGAGGTGAATATTCTGGTTTGTGGGTCTAAAAAATTCCAAATTTTTGTAGGTCTGTGTAATTATTAATTTTTATTATTATAATAATCTAATACGTAGCTTAGGTAAATTTGGAGGAAAAATGTAACCGCTACAAATTTGGTTTATCTACTCTCCATTGCTGGATTCGGTTCAGCGAATGCCTTCTGCACATAGCTTATCGTCTGCCATTCCAATCATGGTAAGTAAGAGGAGCACAAAAATAAGTATTTTCAGCAACCAAAACCCGAATCCAGAACGAGTTTAAGAGGAAAATGGGCTAAATAGTTGATCAAAAAGTAAAACAAGGGTTTGGAACAAGCAATGACGGCAATACAGCCCGCAGGTTTTTTCGGATGTTGACATAGCTGCAGATATAACCAACAATAAACCATTACAATTGGTACTACATGCCTAGCTGTCGGGTCCAACATTATTAAATACTTCTATGAAGAAGCTTTTCATAAAAGCATATGAGAAGATCGCTTAGTGCATCCTAAAAAAACGGGGCTGAAAGACGATACGAACAAAGATCTAATGTGCCATCTTCTTTTGGTCATTAGATCATCCTGTGCTTGTGTCAAAAAGATATATTGTTAAAAAAAAAAAAAATGTATTGTGCAACCAGGAAAAGCAGGCAAAGTAATACATAAATCATTTACGCCCATTTTAAGTTCTTCTGAAGAAACGATGATGAATAGAAAACTATATAATAAACACATACTGAGAATTTATTTAAATTTTGTTACATTTTTTAATATATATTCAAGCCAGAAAAAGGTTTAAATTGCTTAACTACCAAGAGTGAGTTAAAGAGTCAGAAAAATTGACGTTGGCTGAAGTTTGGAACTCTTCAATTCAATTGTTGAAGTATTTTACAATTTAATCTTATTTCAAACATACTTTAATGAAGAAACTTATCAAAAAAACTCATTTATTCAATTTGGTAGAACCAATCAAGTTATGAAAATTCGGTCAAAATGAGATACTTTTGGAAAAACTATCAGGTTTACAAAAATTGGGATTACATTCAACGCATCATTATCCACTAAGAAATTGAATCATTAAATTCTGGCCACTCCTCGATTTTTGCTCCAGTTTCAGAGTTTTCACTAATAGCAAAAGTATCACAGTTTAGTTTCACTAAAAAGTGTAACACAAAACTAAATAATAAATTGGGAAAGTTTGCTTGAAACCTACAATATAGATAAACCAAAGAATGATAACCTGGTGCATAGACGAGTCTCTTAATGACGAAGAAACAGAAGCAGTGATAATATTTTGAACCCATGAGTCATGGGTAAATGCATCAGTACCTTTTAGGCAGAAATATATGCCATAGACAGGTGTGTTTAGTTCAACCTCAAGTGGATTTATTGGAATCAGAACATTAGGGTTTTAACTGATAGTTAAGAGGCTATCAAGGCACTCAAATCCTATCAAGTAAATTTTAGATTGGTCAGGGATTATCTTGAAAAACAAGGTCTAGATACTTCGGGTTCTAAACCATGCAGGAATGGAAGGAAATGAGAGGGCAGACGAACTAGCAAAAAAGGGTGCCGAAATAGGAAAAAGTGTGTGAAATAGGGAAAATGTCTCTAACCATACTTTTAAAGAAAGATGAGGAACAACTACGAGGATCGAACTGGGATCATCAACTAGGGATGGAGCAATCAAAAACTCTTTAGGAACACATAGACTAAAAAGTTTTAATGAATTTACAATAACAAAAAAGAATCTGAGAATTATAATGACAGGGCACTGCAAATTGAATTATCACCTGACACAACTGAGAATATGCAATGATGGCAATGTAGATTTTGGGAGGAGGATACCGAAACTTTTAAACACATTTAAGGACAATGTCCTGCTCTTAAGCCGGAAAAGGTACTTGGGGAAACTAACAAATACCAGATATAATATTAGTATGGTTATTCGACTTATAGAAATATGATAATCCATTAAGATTTATAGGGTCTATAGGAATACTTTAATATTTAAAGGAGGCACAATTGTTCTTTACGCGGCACACATCCCCTAGCATAATAATAATAGCAAAATAACATACCATATTTCCCAACGATAGCTCTGTTTATTTTCTTTGCAAACAAACTTTGTGCAATGTAACAGTAGAAAATACGCTGAAACAATTTTTAAAAGATTATTTGGAGAAACTCAACATCTGATGGATGGGCTCCTATCCACTGCAATGCAAGAATGAGCATTCTTCCAAATTTTTGGAAACCACACACTTATAAATGAACGTATTTTGCCATCCAGGAGCATTCTTGAGCACGCAACCACGAATTTGCGAATTTTTCCGAAATATTGGTCTTTGAATAACATTTGACTTCAAATGTGAATGGTTCCATTTTATTAATTATAATACATTTACAAAAATTCACTACCACAATATTTTTTCACGCTTGCAATTAACTGTCAAAACATTCGATTAGCTGTTTACTTGCATGCAAGATAAACCCTCCGATAACCGAACAGGTCCCAAGGAGCGTGTGACATTTTCATCGAAGCGGTATTTCAATACGGTTAAACCGAACAGCCTCAGCCTACTTGACTTCTATATATGCGATGTTTAGAAGCGATTAAAATCGGTTTCGACACTATTCTGTGAAATTTTTCATCATAATCATCCTAACCGGACCGGTCCACAGGGACCTTGTATGAATTTCCATGCCCTTTGTTCTGGTTTTTTGATTATGCAGGTACTTTCATATAATTTGTTCATATTTGTAAAAACCCTGCGTGTGTTCAACATTCCACAACTCCAAAGAAATGTGATACTTGCAACACAACAGACGCGGGACCGTCAAAGCAGAATAAAGAAGCAATACAATATTTTCATTACTTTATCCTTCATAGTATGTAAAAAAAAAAAATTAAAAATGTGCACTCAACTTAAATTGTTTCCATTTTATCTCCCCAAATAATACATTCAAACATATTGGCTTAAAAAAAAGAACATAAACGCCAATTTTTATATGTTATTATTGACATCTTTAACTGTACAAAATTTTTTTTTTTTTTATTTATTTTATTAATTTTTTTAGTGTTTTTTACGTCTAAAGTAGGCACCTAAAAAAAAGTGTGTAGCTGGCCCGTGTAATTACTGCACTTGAAGTCATCTGAAACAAAACATTTAAATAGAATATTGTTTTGTAAGCCTGTCATTCTGGCAGGTAGTAGGTTTAAACATTTTTATTAAAAAATAACAAAATGGTAGACTTCTAAAAAAAATTTGATAAAATAGCGTTTTTGTTTTATTGAAAATCGGGATAGAAAATAGGAAATAATGATTAAAAATAAACAATTATACTACGAGAGTCATTGGCGTGTAGAATAACATAATAAAATTTCAGCCCAATCGGCTCGATAGAATTTTTTCAGGCCCCTGGACCTATCGAAAAAAAAGTTGTGTGGCTTACATCGCACAATAAATAGGCGCTCTCGACTATGTGCTATAACTTCGTTAATATTTTGAATTTTGTTCTGAAATTTTTACAGTATACTCTCAATATATTGGAATCTCGAAATAAATTAAAAAAATTATGTCTCCAAGAACTTACAGTAGAAGTGAAACTATGTTGTTTATTAGAAAATTGTTAGAAAACATTTATAAAACATTCTGTTTAATTTTTTGCAGTCCTCTTCTCTCTACCTATTTTGTTGTTGCTTTTCCTCTGTTGATACTAGTGTCCGACCGAAACCGACTTTTTCGACCGAAACCGAATTTCGGCCATTTTTCTAATATTCGGCCAACACCGAAACCGAAACTTTTTAATAAATATGTATATATGTTAAAAACAAAAATCCAATCATTTTAATTAAAACTGAAAGCAAAACAATTGAGGTACATACTCAAATATGTATATAATGTAACACTTACACACATAAAATAACGAAATACATTTACTTATTTTAACAACAAAGAAAATACATATTAAGGATGTGTCTGGTGCTCCGGCCCAATTTTCAAGGTTTTTTCGGCAATTTTTTATGATAACAAAATAATATACAATCATTTAAATTGTTCTATATCTTATTACTGACATCATTAACTGTACAAAAAAAATGTTGTTCCTGGAGAAAGGTGATTGTTGCCTTTATCCTAAAACAAGGAAATAGGCCTCTGGAACTGCCCAAATCATATAGACTTAAAACCATGGAAAGGGTGTTTGATTTACACATTAGATCTAAGCTCGCAAATACGATCCCACCCCATCGTTCGCAATTTGCGTACTCTAAAGGTAAATCAACCGAAGTTGCACTTCGTTGACTTGTTAGCAAGATCGAAAAAGCATTCCACTGCAAAGAGCAGGGAGCTTTCGATAATACTGGCTTCGGTTCAATTTTCAGAGCCCTTGAACGTAAAGGTTTTGACTTTCTTACTATTGCCTGGGTGGACGCCATGCTAAAGGGGCGTGAAATCATGCCCACTGTTGGCAATGCTTCCGTTTGCATCAAAACCATTAATGGTCCACAAAGGTGCAGAACGCCCCATTGTCCACAAAGGGGCGTTCTGCCGTCCCTTCTTTGGTCATTGGTAATTGATGAAGTCTTAGTTAAACTAGATGATCATGGTTGCGAAAGTTGGAAAGTTTGATCCAACCGTAACAGAAATAATTAAATCAGCTCTCAAACTGGTTCTTTATTGGTGCGTCAAAGAAGACTTATCAAGAAACCCCAATAAAGGTATTTTTGTTCCCTTCTCCAAAAGATACAAACTGGTCCTTGGATGCATATCCATCCACAACACGTTTGTTGACTACTCTGACGAAGTTAAATACTTGGGTATCACACTCGATAAAAGACTTAGGGTAAGGTCTCACCTCAATAACGTCCTCGTAAAAACCACTAGGGTCTTTTGGGCTTAGAGAAAACTCTTTGGTAAGACCTGAAGCCTTACCTGCAAGTTCACTTTCTAGCTGTCTAGCTACCCCAATCGTAGCATATGCTGCATTAGTGTGCCGGCCTACTTAGCAAACTACAAAGGCTTGCCTGTCTCTCAATCATAGGAGCTATGCGAACTTGTCTCACTCCTGCGATTGAGATGTTGATCAGACTTGCACCTCTGCAAATCTTCATAGAGAAGATAGCTGCAATTACTGCCTTTGGTCCCTTTGCTCTTAATTAGTATACTGACGGCTCGAAAACCGATTGTGGTTCTGGTGCTGGCGTTGTTGGACTTAACACTCGAATCTCAATTCCACTGGGTACTTGACCTGGTGTTTTTTAAGCCGAAATATACGCAATTGAGACATTCGCCAGAATTAACCTTAATAAAGGTATTAAAGGTGCGAAGATTATAATCTCTCTGGCTCTACATGCACTTTCATCATGATGCTTCTCTTCGAAGCTAGTGACGGAATGTTTTGATAGTCTGCAGCAGTTGTCTACCCATAACAAAGTCACGCTTTTTTTGTGTACCAGGCCACTGTGACATTATAGGTAATATAGCTGCTGATAAACTTGCTAGGCAGGGTTCAGGGGCTCTACACACAGACCCCCATCCATTCTGTGGAATCAGCAGGACTAGTTCCAAATCAGTCATAGAGACGAAGGTGAGGGAGGAATGGCTATATTATTGGCATTCCGTTCTAGGCGTTAATCAGGAAAAGAAGTTTGTTCCTCCTCTCGCTCTCACTAAAACCCTAAACTTAAGGAAAACGGATCTCAGATTGCTAATAGGCTTTCTATCTGGCCACTTTGTGGTCAGATATCACCTAAGTAAGTTAGGTCTGTCACATGAGTCTCGTCTATGTATGGAGGATGATGAGACGACATCTTACATTCTTTGTCAATGTCCAGCCTTGGCTCGGGAAAGAAGCGATATTTTTAGCAAAGCATTTCTATCAACTAATGAAATCAAAACCTCTTTCACAAAATAAGCTCTAGCCTTCATTAGGATAGCAGATCATCTTTTGTGTTAATTGAGGGGCTTTGGTACAAAAGGTCTTTTAGGTCGCAGTGCCTGACTTTCGAGTCGTCCCAACCGTTTATTAATAATAATAAGAATAATATTTTTCCCAGCCATGACCACGAAATTTATTAATTCCCACAAGAAATATTAATAATAATAGTTTTTCAACAACGTATTTCCAATTGAACACAAAAGTTGATTTTCAAATCTTTAGTTTTTTCCATTTTCTGCGAAATGGTACTTTTGGAGAGACGTCGTTGATGACTGGAGGTAGCGACATGAAATAATAAAACGGGACGACTTGCGATTAAACGCTTACTGTCGCATCAGTTGTGCACAGGCTAACTAAAAAAATCTTGAGTATAATTTTTTGATTTCCGCGACTACTATATTTGATTTCATTTGCAAAAGTTATGAATAAAAAAAAAACATAAGTAAAATCACTCTTGAAAAATCAAAAAATATTACTGATATTTTTATGCTCATATCTTTTGAAAAAATGCCAAATAGTTACTTTTTTTGATTTCGTTGGTAAGCGGCAATCCCACTTGCATTTAAGACTAATAAAAAATATTTTTCATTAAAAAAAACGATAGTAAGAAACCTAACTTTTAATGAGCGTCGATTGACTTGGAGCCTCTATAACTCAGCGTTCAGCTCGGGAGGGATCAGCACGTGGTACGATTCCTCCTACTATCCGACACCACAGAAGAAGTAATCCTGGGAATCGACTACCTGGTTCAGGCTGGTGTGAGTTTGGCCCAGGGCGGTTGCACCCTGGAAGTCGGTTGCAGGGTCACACAGCATGTTGATACTGAACATCCAGGCAAGTGTGATAGCACTACGGTTGCCTGTGCGACCCTGATAGTGGACCCACATATTCAGGCTAGCGGTGTTGCCTGGACTAGTTGTCACCAGAACAAAGGTACGATCTACACCAAGGTTGATCGTGTTACCCTGAATACTCGTCGCCAGTACGAAGACAGCCCACGTGCTTAGGCTGACTGCGCAATCTTCAGTACTCATCACCAGCAAGAAGACATCGCTTCCAACGAGTGGACAAAACTAAGCCGCGGTACTCACCACGCCACATCAAGCTACCGGTACTAACACCCAACGTGAGTCCTTAAACTTAAACCCAATATAGAATGGCTGCGTCAACTACAAGATAAACGAAATCCAATACTTAACCACATGCCACTATCACTATCATCACTCCATCGTCGCGGAAATCAACAAATTCGAATTTACTGTTCTGTGCAAACAAATAGCAAAAGCTGTAGACTTAAACCTTTTAAGTACATACATAAAATCAATAGGAAATCATTTTCATTCATTAAAATATAAGCCAAACCCTTCAGACCGTAACCACCCCACAAATGAACGAACCAACAATTAGAGCGCGCTCAGTGCATGTGCGAATTGCATCCACAACAAACGAGAGGTCGTCACACAACTGTTAGAAATAAAATAACAAAACAAAATTGCGCTGGCATGTGTTATCAGTATTAAAGCTTTTGCCAAATGTTTGACCGTGAAATTTTGTTGCTGTAAAGTTAAAGCGAATTTACAAAAACAAGAGAAGAGCTTTTATTTATACATATCTCTAGCTTTCAATGGCGATGGCAGAGGAACTAAAAGAGACATGCTGCTGCTGTTGCTGCTATTTGTTGACGACGTTGACATCGATGCTGACGTTCATCACCTGTACGTGTGGTATGTTAAGCTTAAGAAGTGTCACATCCATCCATTTGTCGGCCAAGTCCAAGTTAAACTTAGCTCAATGCGCAAGAATCGAATTCAGTCGCGTTAAGACTCTGCACGGAAACGGTCGTGAATATTTCTGCGGTCTTTGATACCTTGAAGACAAACAACTAAGAAGGTTCGAGCGCATTTTTTAGTTTGTTTTGTTAATTGCATAAAAGTGAAATGTTGCACAATTAAAATTCAGCGAAATGTAAACAAGCATACCAAAAAATTACTGTTCATCAAATATCCTTATCAACAATAAAACTAACCAGAACAGCAGCAACATTTTTCACTCGCTTGATTAATTTCCTGCGCACATGTTCCTTCGTTTTGAATGCACCTATTTGCTTCAACAATCCAAAATACAGTCCAGCTTCAACTCCAGCTAAATTAAGTAAGTATTAAGTTTTTGTTTTGAATGCAAGAATCAAGTTTGAGTGAATTTCTTAAATTTTCTGTTTCTGTTTCTGCTTCTTGTATTTCTTCGCATTCTCGTTTTTTTTTATTATTGCCTAAAAGGAGTGAAATGTGAAGGTCATTTAATGTACGAGTAGATACTTTTGTATGTACATACATATGAACAACATTTTTCTGTATACCAAATAAACAATCAACAAAAATAACCACAACAAAAAGACAAACCTGGAATGATGAATTTTAGTTGAATTAAGAGTAATTTCGAGGATTCTTAAAGTTTTAATTGAGTTAGTTAGTTACCACACACAAAAAAACAATACAAATTAAATGGCGGGTCAGCGGGCGAGCAAAATCGGTCTAATCCCCACGGGAGTTCCTTTACCGACTCTATTTAAAAATACGAATAGAAATCTATGAACCCGAACTAGAAAATATTCTAAGCTGACTGAGCAAACATAGAGCTAGCGAAATGTTAGCGGAATTTAATTTCTCAACTATTTACTCATACAAATCATTTAATCCAATATTATGAACTATAGAATTATTTGTAAAAAAAAAGCCGTAAAAAATACAAGTACCTTGTGCATGCCCTGATGGCAAACGCATCGTTCGTCATGTTAATGGCATTCACATACGCACAGTTACCGTGAATCAGAACTACAAAACTGCCTGTGTCTTTTTCGAAGACAACAACAAAAATAACTGGTACACTTTGTTATTGGTACTGGTTTGGCATTGAACTAAAGTTAAACCAAACTTTTCATATACCTGTGTACTAGAGTGGAAAAATGTATTTCCTATTTCGCTTATGCGATTAAGTTTTTGGGTTGTGCTTAATTTTATTTTTATAAAGTTCTACTACTATACATTCTCTGGGACACAATTCCTTATAATTCCATGTATAATAACATTATCGCAATGCCGATTGGGAATCGTAACAGGAATTTTTATTTTTTTTTTCAAATGTAACATTATGAAATATGTGAACAGTATCTCAACCTTTTTGAACTCATAAGAAATACTAAAAAATTCAGTGGCTCTTGTACTTATTTGTACTTAGGGTAAAGAGCACTCTATTAATTCAACACTTCTCATATTCAAAAGATGATTAAGCTTCGAATTTTTGTGTATTTAATATTTTTATAATGAAATATTTTGTCGAATATCATATAAATATTTAGTTTCATAGACGTATTTTCTTTGGAGTACACAATCTATGCAACAACCCAACAAAAAAATTAAATATTAGTTTACAGAATGTTTTTAATTATTTAGCAAAGTAAATTTCACATTTTTTTTCTAGTGATCGAACATACTATTGATAATTCAACAATAGTTATGAAAAATATTATGTATGGAATTTACTACATACAAATGTACAAATATATAGCAGCAACCCGTCGCTATTAACCCTTTATGTACTCGTGATCCAATTTTCCAAACACAATTTATTTGTGTCACTTATGCCATTTCTGTACTAAAAAAATTGTTGAGTACTTCAGAAAGTGTAGTAGTAATTGACCTATCCCGAGAAAATGAGGTGACCAACTGTACGAAAAAGCATAACTGCCATACACAACATCATGACCAGGTTTATGATAGGGGTTGTGTGTGCGCTCGAACCATAAAATTTTAATAAACGAATTCCAATAAACATGATAAAATGAATTACACTACTCAACAAATTCAAACTTTTTTTTGCGTCAGGCACCTCACACATCATATCTATATAATTGTTGCTTATAGATCAGGTCTTCAAAATATTTTCATTTGAAGAGTTCCAACCATTTAAAAAAAAAAATTCTAAATTTTAAGTTCAATAAAAACAACCCAATGCGGCCTAAAATTGAAATTCTAGCTTCTACAAAATATTTTAGAAAAATTCAAAGTAAGTAGTTTATCAAAGATCTCTTGGATATCTTTATATGGGCTGAAACCAAAAAAATTTTGTATTAACGAAAAAAGTTATTGAAGTAAACATGACTCCACTATAAACAACCCAACAAATGGAGTTGCCATATGTAGGCAAAATTTCTCATAATTAGTAGGGGTTTCTGGAATTTTTTTCATTATCAAAAAGTCGTTTTTGGTAAATTTGGTTTTTCTTTCTTGCTGGGATTTTCTAAAAATCTTAAAAATGGGGATTTAATTCTACACTATGTTATGAATGATATACACAACTTTTAATTTTTTCGAAAATTATACTTAGACCAAATCAATGCAGAAAAAAATTGCTCACACTTTCAAACTTTAATGTGTAAAGACGGTAAATTTATAGATATTTTTATGAAATAAAAAATGAAAAAATTAAAAAATAATGATTATTGAAATTTCTGAAACCCTTGAGCCTAGTTATACCTTAGACGTGCCCAAATAACACTACTACACAAATTGCAGCTTTCCGATGTTTCGTAAGCTATAAAAATGTTGGCCGTGCTTGTCATGGGTTATATACCTGATTAATTGTGAATTTAACTCAAAAATGATACTTTGGAATCAGAGAGGCTGAAAGTTTTGAAACAAATATTAGCTTTAAACTCAAATTGCGATATTGCTTTTTAATTTTTCTTTTTACAAATTGGTGAAGAATTTATTTTATTAAGATGTTAAGTTTAAATCCAACATGCAGAAGATAACTCTGAAATGCATAGCCAAATTCAATTGCTAACTGACGCTGGGCATTGGCATCAGATGCCCAAGCAATGTGGTGGCAACACAACACAAACACACAGTCCCCGTCTTTGTGTTTGTACATATGTACATACAAACATACATTTGCAACTACAAGTGTTGACAAGGTCTTGAAAATTGTCACCGCTACGCTGCTATCAGCCAACAAACAATCGACGTTTGCCCACAATTCGCTGCACCCGATATCGGAAAATCAAAACTAAAAAGGCAATGAACTTTTTTCGAAAATATATTAACAAGTTTCGTTTTCACATCTATTTATTTACATACTTATTTATTGAATAGTTTTGTTTTGTTATTGTTTATTTTCGAATGAATATGTTAATTATTTGAAAGATTTTTTTATATTTCTGTTGTGTTGGATTCGCATGCGTGCTTCTAATTGTTGTCATTTTGTGATGTGCTTGAAGCAACAATTCTAATCGTGAGTGTAGTGAGTTCCGCAAATACTAAAATTCTTTTTGATTGTGTATTTTTGATATTTGCATTTTCCAGATAACTATTTACGTAGAGCGCCGGATTAAGAGTTTTCAGGTCCTAGGGCCAATATTTGGTAGAGTAAAATTAAAACTCCATAGCGATTTTTGCATTTTTATTATTCTGCTTACTTCTAAATACTTCGAACTTCTAAACTAGAAGAGCTTTTTTTTCAAAAAGTAGTTCCTGAATTTCGGATTAAAGCATAGGTTCTCGATAAAGCCCTTTGTTAGTTTTTGGATAGTAGCTTTATTTTGTTCCATACTTGCCGTAGTCCTCAATATTTTTTATAACGGTTCAGCTCAGCTTAAAACATTTTGCCATTGGCTCGATACTGCATCTGCTATATAAGTCGCTGTTGCTGAATGCGGTGAAAACAACTATTTGGAAAGCTTTGAATTTGGTTGATTAAAAACTCGGTGACTAACCTGGTTTCACATCCATAAAGAACAAACTAGTTGGAGTTGAGAGTTAGGCACCGTATCTTCATGGATTTTGCTGAGGATATCGATTGTAAAGCTTACAGAAATTTACAGGGATGCTAATTTTCCAAATTTCGAAGCAATAAACACCGATTTCGACTGCATCTTGAGCCGTAATTATTGGATAGACACTTACACCAACAGCACACTAGCCAGATAATATGTGCGAATGCTTGGAAAATGCAGTCCACAAATTTTCACCCAAAAGCGCATTTAACACATCTGTGAACTTAACCTTCGATATAAAGTTGAATAAGTAAATGAGGGATAAATTGAGAATTCGTTCCTCGGGAATTAGGCGCGATAGAAGGTGGGGGTAGGCGCAATCCAAGGATGAGACTTATCATCGGCCAAATTTCTTTATTTGATTTCGAAATTTTATTAAATCCAATTTCGCTCTGCTATTCGATTTTTCCAACAGTAAAAATAACCTATTTTCAAAAAAATATTTAGGTATGAAAAAGATGGAACATGAGGTAAATATTTATATAGATATTAAGCCTTATCTTTCAGCAAACGAAAAAATATATCCCCCGTGACTAACTCCCTATCCCTCGATGCTAGGGGTATATTTCTGCAAAGTTTATTTTTAGGCACTTTATGAATTAATTGTTAAAAATAATTTAAGAAATAATTAAAAGAAATCACTAAGTCCAAACTATTTTTTTAATTGGATCCGTACTAATTAGCTTCTATAATTCGTGTGACATAATAAATTATATTTTTGATGATCCACTTGAAACGTATACTAATGTGTATATCGATCTGTTGGCTTTTTAAGTTGTGCCAGTGTTCGTAGCGCACCATGCACTGCATAAACTAACTTCATCTCAGAAATTAAAGAACAGACTTAGTGAATTCTGCCAGAACGCCGATGATATGTAACTATTTTATAAAACATAAAACACACATGCGTGACCCCACATATGTGTAGACTTGACTGTTCGAAATTTCGAACGCTGGCACTTATTCTATAGTTGACATTACTCATTTATTGTCTTATATGTAGCGTTAGATGTGAAAAACGCTTTATTATTTTGTTCTTGTTTTATTAAGAGTTTTTACACTTTATAATAAATTTTTTGCAAGAAAAGGTCAATATAGTAAATTTTTTTTACCAGACTTTGATATCAGCGGATTCTAATTACCCAAAAAAAAAATTAAAATTGGATTCCGGATCGAAATCGATTAATCCATAAATGAAAATTTGGCCATGCTAATCGCTGAATATTGATGTTGTTGTCTTTGCTCTTCCCACTGCAACATCAACAACAATTCGTCCTGGGCTATGCCTAAAACATATAAAACACTATTTAATTATGATTGAGAAGTAATTTTTGCCTATCAAAAAAAAAAATATATGTTGAAAGCATTGAGTAATTATAAATTACAAGCTTATCAAATCTTATACGCATTATTTAATATTATATATACATAAATTTCACGAAGATATGCTTACAGGTCCTACTTTTCATGAGTTATTTAATCTGATATATTGAAAGTTAGGTAGCGTACACATTTTTCCCAAAATGTTTAAAAATTGTTGTTAACCGGTGAGAACTTTCCACAATTTTCAAATGCAAAAATCTCAATATATCTGACCTGATAGCGAAAAACGGACTGCAAATTCATAATTAGCGCCTGAAAAACATTTGTTGATTTATTGGGTCGAAGGATTTACCGATATTTGTAAACCTGTGTTATGTTTCAAAAGTTTTAAAAAGTTTACAGCTCCGCGACGAACGTTAATCTAGAAAAACTGCGAATGCTGAATTGCTCAATAGCACTTCCTGTTTTAGAGACCGAAGTCAAACCTTATGTAAAAACAACAAGTCGAATTTGGTCGCCATATCCTCGTGGTTAGTGTGCTGCACTACTACGCAGAAGTGCTCGGGTTCAAATCTTGGCACACTCAAAAATCGAAAATAGAAAATACAAATTTGTGTGACTGAGCATTAACCCATTAAAGAGAGCGGCAACCAAAGTAAGTAGATAGATCAAAAAAGTAACTGGAGAAAAAAATTGTTTTGAACCTGGCTCAGGAACGGCTCAGCGACTAGGTGCCATATGGCACCGCTAAACATTACTGAGTTAACGTACGAAGAAGAGGGCAGACAATGTTCGTTGCTGACTGTTGAGTGGTGTAGAACTCAATTCCCATCTCATATTAGATCTAAGTTATTAAATACTAAATAAGAATTAATCCAAGAATTGAATTAAGAATTTTTATTGATTTGCATACTAACAAAAGAAATAAACATTTTGGCTGCTTGTTAATTTTTTATTGAGCGATTTAGGTCTTCTAGAACTTGCTATTCAGTAACAGGCTAATTGATAATGCCGAAAAGTTAGTCTTGATTTCCCAAAACACCCAAAAGGCGCCCCCCCTCCCCACCCACTATAAATACGGCCTTGCTTATTTACTTGAATGAAAAATGAGAGCGGCACTAAATGTGACCGAAAACTGAATGTCATAATTGCAAAGGCTGGGTTGGCTGTAATATTTGCCAGAATCGCTCATATATTCGCATTCGCATATGTAAAGACAAATAAAATAGTAGGTAATAAAAAAGAAAAAATTGAAAACAAAAAGAAATAAAAGCCAATAAACGACCTACATAGGTAACATTAAATTAACTGAAATCATCACAGTTCAATTCGAATGGGTAGTAAGAGATGGCAGAGATATTGAGCTGACGGTGGACGGTTGTCGGTGGCCGGTCATTGTACTTGACAGATTCACAAATATCGGCATTGAATAAATTAAACTGTATGTAAATTGTAGCTAGATGAAAACAAAAAAACAAAAAAACTGATTCAATGATCCAATTCGATCTGAAGCTCGAAATCGATCGATTGAATAAACGTCGAAACTCATACAACAATCACTGCCTCGGCGTGCCGGTATCTGTGAAATGAGCTTTGTGTTTCTTTGCATAATTTTCAAATTTAAATAAATTTCAAGTTCAAGTTTGAAATGTTCGTGCCACTTATTACAATATTGTTTACCTTTTTAGCAGATTGTAATTGTTGACAGTTATTTCTTAATTCCCCTTTTATATCTTCCTTATTGTTAATCGATTGTGCAAATGTTTTTATGCTAAATACATAGCTTTTAATTATAGCCAGATCAGATTTATTTTCAATTTACGATTTTTACTTTACGATTATTACTACCGGGAGTATTAATGAAAATCTGCCATTATAAACTCCTTACATACTTTGGATAGAAGTGTTGATATTTATTCAGAAATTCAGAAATAAGAGTTAACGAAGATAAATTTTGAAATTTTACTCTCATATTATTAAAAGACAAGGTTCAAAGCAGAATAACCTACGAGCACATCAATCTACATGGATTAAAATGTTGACAATAACATTTTCTCTATACCAAAAAGTTGAACATATCGGACAACTAAAGAAAGAGCCTTCATAAAGTCTAATCCATCAACACATTTGAAAAATTACGCCTTCACCACTAAAAAACATTAAGCGTTACCGATGACGATAATAAATGACAAGTACTTATAACTAAGAAAACAACTTAACATGTGGCTGAAATATAGAAACAAGAAAATAGGGCAAAAAATTAGATTTCAAAAAGTAAAAAAGCAGAAAACAGTATGAAAATGTCATATACTTATGAGTAATTACACACGGCATTACAAAGAAGCACAATATGTATGTGTATGTATATTGCAAGTTCAAATATGCGTGCGATGTTTCCATTGTTAGGGGGAAAATGAAAAGAAATAGGTTGTTGAAAACTTATGATTCATTAAGCTTAACATTAACCATGTTTACTAAAAGCATATACATACGTTCTCATTCAACTTAGCCAGGGCACCCTGTATAGATGTATGACTTTGATAGGTTAGGTTAGCTTTGATACTGTACATACATAATTATGGCTCTGACGAGATCGGGGTGTTTGCAATGTAAATTATCTTTTTACTGAAGTCGTTACAACTCCGAAACTTTGTTTTTTCAGAAAATTATCTTTTCTAATATTCTTGTGAATGTTTTTTATTTTATTTCATATTGGTAAGTAGATATATAGGCCAAGTAGTATAATTATACAAAAACAGACATTAACACCTAAAAGCTGATCTACTAACTGCAATTAGGTTTATGGAATTCACGAATCAGGTTTCATTTTATTCAGGCTATGCCGAACTTCAGATGTATGCCAGATTTTGCTATTGAGGGTCGCTATCAGAGCGCATACTAAAATCTCAAAACTTGTTGCCAGCTAAAACACGCAAACTGCTCGAAGACTGTCAGATCGATATCAAATTTGCAGGCCGAAGTACCCCAAAGCAGCGTTCTTGGTCCCTTGATATACAGTTTAAGTGCTGCCGTTATGTCAGCAAGCAATCGTACAATCTGACAAAAATTATCCAGATCAATTTGAAGATCTCAAATTAAAGCACTAACGTATCCAGACTGTTCGAAGGGGGAGATTTTAATTTTTTCGATTTTATATCCTCTCAAATGTAGAGAAACTTCGAAATTCTTCGACATTTTGTTACTACCCTATGGTAGACGAAAAACTCCACATACACTGAGATTTCTATATGTCGGCCATCTCGGAGATAAGTTAATATACAGTATTGTTTGTCATGTCGAAAGCAAACTTTTCATGTTATTTCGAGTTCAGAAAGTGAAGTGTATATAAGCGTTACGGGGCCGCGTATTAAAAGAAGAGTAAAAAACTTATTTACAGTTCCAGAATAAGAGAATTAATTAAAAAAAAAAAAACATGCTCATCATTAAAGTAAGTTAATTGAAATTGTTCAATAAGGTTTAAGTGATGCGTTTTGACTCTGGAGAAATTTTTTTTACCCGTGCGTGGTTTTCGTGTCATTTTATCGCATCGTATCGTGTGTGTACAAAAAAATCATATTTTCTTAAAATTCACACAGAAGGATTTTTGTTTTGATTTCAGGTCTCTTTCCCCGGCTTTCAAGTGTAATTTTTCCTTTTTCTTTGATTTTCATGTTATAATCATATTCCTTCATTTCTTATTGATTTTCTACAGTGCTCCCGACCTTGACTACAATTTTTGTTTTTTGAAAATGAAATGTCCATAACTTCTAAGCTATTAATCCAATTATATTTTAATGTTCAAAATTCGGAATTGAACGAAAGTTATGAGCAAAACTCAAGATATGCTCCAACTCTGGCGACACTCCCCTACATTTATATTGAACTATTCTAACACCTTACACCTTACACCTTACACCTTACACCTTATTAACGAATTTGTATTTAATATATATAATTAAATATTTAATATATTTGTGGAAAAATTATTGTTAAATTCAGGCTATGTAGTTTTGATTCTTAACTTTTGAAGATGCAATAAAAAAAAGTAGAAAAAAGGGCAAAGCTCTAACCACTGAGCTACGGTTTAGTTTTATTACTTTCATTTCTTTGTTCTTAAAAGCGAATTTCAATTAAAATTTTTTAAATTTAAGTTTCACAAGCAAAAACTAAATCTAAAATTTTTCAAATTAATAACATTTTGCCTGAGGGTAGGTCGAATTGCAAGATCGTTCCGCAACAATATCAATCAAAATACATTCGTGCTCCAACAACAACAACAATCCAAGCTGTCAGTATACAAGATAAATTATGTATGTGAACAATTTTGGAGCAGACAAATTTGATTCGAAACTAATGAAAAAAACTTCCGTAAAGTTTCAAACGATAACTATCAAAAGCAAAACCAAAACATTTCAGATTACCGAGGGCAATGACGTTTGACTAAACATTTTTTCACATTTTGTTTTGATCGTGAAATTTATTGCATTGTTTATTTTCTATTTCGTGTGACTACAAGAGTCGATTTGCAAGTAGCAATGCTAATAGGCCAACTATTGACATATAAAAATATAATATAAAATGGCTATATGCCTCATATTACACCGTGCGACAGCACTTTTTACACTTGAACAAATTGAAACATAATCAGATTTGGACAGGATTTTTAGGATCATAAAGAATAAATCATAAATCACTAGAGTCGAAGCAAATTGCACATGGGTTCGATAATAACTTCGAGTTTTCTTAGTGGCCGATCTATCCGTGTTGTATAGTAATAGGTGGTATTGCTTTGAAAAGTCGTTTCATTAACGCTGGAGTGCCGCAGGGCTCGGTCCTCTTCCAAACCATTTTCGTCGTCTTCATCAATGACCTTCTGTCATTGGCAAATAGCTTTATCTACCCGATTGCAGATGACAGCACCATTTATCACTGGGTTATAGTTTGTCAAAAAGTGAATGTATTATTTGACTTCCATTTTGTGCATCGGGATGAATGGATGTATTTATTCGCAGTGGCACACAAAATGGTAGCCCGATGAAGAAAATGGGGAGCATACTACATATATATGTTTTAAAACCAAACAAATTCCTGATATTTTTGCTTACTTTAAACGCTTGCTATGAAAATAACAAAACAAGCTTACTTTTGAAGTTTGGGTTAAGAACTAAATACATACCTCGTACCAAAAACATTCATTTTATAGCCTAAAGTATGCAAATTCATAAATTTCAAGTATCGTTATTTTTTATAAGCAGCAGGCAGAATCAGCCAATCGTTTTAGCAGTATGGACATTGGAGTCTGCTAAAAATCACGAAAAGTCAGTAAAGTTTAGAATCCTAAAGAAGATTCTTACAAAGTTTGAGCAAAATCTGAAGTGACCAATTCTTAGTACCGCATCATAAATAGTTCTTGAGATATCCAATAATGAAAATTCAAGTTATATGGAAAAACCCCGCCATATTTTTTAATCCTACACACGTTTTCTTGTAGCATGATCTTGTCAACCGATATCCATGTACCAAATCTCAGTACTCTGCTGTAAATGATTGTATTGCATTGTTAGAGGTGGTTAATATTGTTTGTACTGAGATCTGTAAGATTCATTGTGCGTCCATCTTCTATATCTAGTCTCAGCCTAGAGTACCTCATCCAATCCAGTCTCCCTCAGAAATTTGAGTACAGCGCCCGGATCAATGGATGCTAGTACAGTGCTGGAGACTTGGTACATGCCAAGACATTTCATTCTTTTGCAGATCAGTGCTCCACAATGAGCTAAAATATGTTCCGATGATCCCTCTCCATTATAAAACCTACAATAGAGCCAATAAAACCCAACATAGGACGAACTTATTGTCCTTGTCCAGTTAATTGAGCTTGCTCAAAAGAGCAAAGTGCTCGAATGGTTGCTTGACTGTCAGACATGATAGCAAAGTCTCGTCTTTTGTACTTCCTGCACACATACGTTGATTGCGTGAGTCTTGAAAAATGCTAGGATATTACGCCATCGGTTCAGAGTGCTTAGTCCTTGGTCCAAATACTCCGGACCCAGTTCCATCCTCGGTTTGTGACCCATCTGTATAACACTTAATCGTGTGTTCTTTGAATGTGTATTTATATAAGTTAAGTTTTGCAAAAAAGTGTTTCTCAAATTTATACAGTTAATTCATTCTGTCCTGGGGACAGTCCAAAGGATAGCTATTTTTTGACGCGTTGTCTCTGTTTTCATGCCCTATAGATCTTCCCGTCGACGTTTTATCTCTTGTCATTCTTATGAGTGGTGCCTTGGAGGCACCCTCTACTACGGCTCTCCTTGGTACGCTATTGCTCCATGTCATGATTGGTCGTACCATCATTATATACATCCAGGGGAGTACATTTGGGTTACATCCCCAAGTTTTCCTTCTAGGCCTTCTAGACCTTCTGCATATCATTAGAGCGCGTGTGGCTTTATTTGTTATTTCCATGTTTTACTATTTAATACTAATCCCAGATAATTAACGTCCGGCTAGTGAAATTATTTTCAAACGCGGGAGTGGCCTGAGTGGTACTGTAAATTGTTACGGAGATATATCGCAAAACCCATTTAAGTAATATGGAAGGTACCACGCCCACTTGTTCTCGAATGACAAAGTTCTGCTCAACAACTACCACTAACAACAAACTTTCATTATTTTACCATGGCTTCCCAGTTACGACGCGTCGTTTCAACAATTCGTTTGAATGGTAGGTGCCACGCCGACTAATCCTACTACTACTACTATTATGGCACAACAGCCCATGGAGAGCCAAGGCCGAGCTTTTCACATCAATTCATGTTGTGTGAGTTATATTTCTACACGAATGGAAGGGACCTACAGTTTTTATATTGAGTAACGTGAATAGCAAAAGCAATTATTTATCAATTTAAAATTTTCAATATATTTCACAAAAACAAAACAGCCGATAAGCACTAAACAGCGGATTGTTTGACACTTTTACCATTTTTACCCGAAGAAAAAGTGCGGGCTATTTCGTGCAAGAAGAAGAAGACAATTACTCTCTCATCTCCGCTCTCATTTGCAAGTTTTTTGAGTACGGGAACGCTTTCTGGGCTGTTTTGGGCGAACGCGTTCACCCGCGTTGTAGTACGGGAACGGACCTAATGCTTACTTTTACCAAATATTTCAAGGATTAAAAAATAATACAATATAAAACGGCAACTTTTTTAAAAATTTCTCATAAAAGTTCACCACAATATTTTGAAATTTGGTCTATCTGTACATGCATGTGGGCTTTTCTATGTGTTAAATGAAAAGTTAAATTTTGTCGCAAGGTGTTATCCGATAACAATGAATGTGAATGTACGTACAAAATTAGTGTGGTGCAGAGGTCATTACTGTAATCTACCTTCTGGTCGTAATGTTGTCAACTTTGAACTTGAGTTATAATTGCTAGCGAATGGCTTGTGAAGGAATGCAAAGCATATTTAACATACTATTTATATATATGTTATGCCAAACTAAATACGTCATGAGTTCTACTCCGAGGCCTCTAGACTTAAGCGTTGGCTGGTAGTAAAGCTTGAAAAAATTGCAACAAAAATAATGTACGTACATATGTAGCGAATCCAATCAAAATTAAATTTAAAACTGGTTTACTTTTAGCTTTTTTCTAGAGATGTGAAAAGTTGATTTCAATGGCATAACGACTTGTATTTTTGCAGGTAATCACTTAAAATTCTTATGCGATTTTATCGCGAATATGAAGATGATAAATTAAGCACTTATGGCGAATTTTAGTTTATTGTTGAAATAAGCTACGACAGAAATTTTAAATGCCTTAAGAATCTCTTATAAGTATGAATGTATGTGTAAATTAAAAATTTTGCTTTGACAAAGTGAATCATGAACTTTTAATTAATAAACTTGACCAAACTGGATTGCCACAAGCCTTTATTGTCTAGATCAAATCCTATTTATGCAATTGAAGACAAAAGGTTCTTTTCAGGGACGCAATTTCTCAGAATATTGATGTTGCCTCTGGAGTTCCTCAAGATAGCCATCTGGGACCTATTCTGTTTTTACTTTTTGATGTTTGCTGATGATGTTAACCTTTTCATTACACATTATTCAATTGCAATTCAAGATTTCATACAGTGCGACTTAACTTCCCTTTCTAGCTGGTGTTCTGCAAACCTGATGACCTTAATCCTTGACAAATGTAAGTTTATGGTGTTTTCGCGAAGAGAACCGTTAACGGCAAACTACAGTATTGGTACTAAGTCTCTAGCTAGAGTGTTTTTTTGTATTGATCTTGGAGTAACTATGAACTCAAAACTTCGTTTTAATTTGTACATAAATACTTACATGTATAAATAAGGCAAAAGGTGTTCTTGGCCTTATAAAGAGGTGGTCTAACGAATTCAATGATCCTTATATAACTAGAACTTTGTTTATTTCCCTAGCTCGATCTATCTTGGGATATGCTTCATATGTTTGGTGTCCACAATACAAGTGTTACATAAATAAGTCAGAGTCTGTTCAAAAACAGTTTCTTTGATTTGCTTTACGTAGTTTGAACTGGAACCCCTTGACAAATCTTCCTCCTTACAAGATCGCTTAAAATTAATTGAATTACCTTCACTTAAAAGTAGAAGAGTCATGTTGAACGTATGTTTTACTTTCAAATTATTGAATGGATTAAACGTTTCTCCATTTCTATTAAATGAAATAATCGCGTTTCCAGAAACTCCATACCTATCAAGTTAAGTATATGCAAAACAAATTATGCAATTTTTGATCCTTTTCGTTGTATGTGCAATGATTTCACTAACTTCTATATGTTAATAGATTTTGTTTATAAATAAAAAAAGTACGAACTTAATTATTATTTGTTTAATTTTCATTACACGGATTTTTAGTGTTTAGTGTTGAGTCCTAAACTAAAAATTCAAGCTGTTTTGCGGAAAAACAAAATCCGCCATTCACAGTAGTTGTTAGTGGATATCATCAAAAGTTATGCAACCTGACTGGAGAAAAAAGGTACATATAATCTAAATCGAACGTGCTCTTATAGACGCCATAAGGGAGGAAAGATGCCTGTTTAGACGTCTGAATAGTGATCAAGAAAAGCGTTTGCCCCGAAGTCGAGATGCATGCTAACAGCAGCGGTTCTATGTGTATTTCGGTTCTGATCGGTCCCACTCCAAGAGAAAACTTCATTATGTTAATAAAAAAGTATTAATTTACCAAAGACTTCGACCCTAAGCGGTAGCTTACGTGATAAACCGATCATTTGAAAACCGGAAAAAATTAAGTACCATTTAAATTATAATTGAGAATCAACTTTAAATCACATCTAATTTTTTTTAATTGAGGCGGCTGTACACACTGCTGAAGTTGCCAGAGATTTCTTTAGAGAGCATAATGTAGATACTTTGCGACGGTACTTCCCCGAACTTTATTCAGTCTAATACAAAGACAATACAAAAAATGTCGCAAGAATCGAGGCCAAAATTTTCAAATATCGCAGGTACGGAGTGCGAAATGAATAAAATTTTTGTATCGCATTAATCGGATAAAAGATCTTCGTGGAAAATAAAATCACACATTCATACGCTGTTTAGGCGTGGCACGCCGTGTTGATTGTTCTTGTTATTATATCCACAGTATACAGTATGCCAGATAGCAGAAAGTAATCTGAAATATTCTCAGGTCTTCTGAGATTTGACAATTATGACATGTATTCGCTCAATAAATTTTGACAAATAATTTTGTTTATGAGAGAAAACTTTCTTAACCCATTTTTGTTAGCTGTACACAAATAAATAAATGAAACAAAAGTATCAAAAAATAATAAACCTTTCGTTTATTGTTTGTTTTTTCTGAAATAAAAGCTCTCAATATATTTTGTAGAGTGTGATTCTATAAAATATTTATATAAACAAAATACAATACTTTTACTATTATCGTCTTTAAAAATGCCCTCTTTATATTCTATATAGTTTTACCGATTTCAAAAGAATTTTATTTAAATTTCGGAGAGGTAGATTACTTACTTGAATGGCGTACATAACAAAAAAAACTGTATGTTTTGGGTTAAATCCTTGGTTTATATTATGCACATGGTTGCTACAAACGCCTTCGAAGATCTCGTTTATCAATGTCTAAAAATTTTTCTGGCTTTTCAAATTTTTCTATTTTATTTACATATTGTGCTGGTACCAATGGGTTAATACTTTTTTATATTTACTTCAAAAATATCAAATGTTTTGGGAGAAGTAAGAGAATAATTTTAAAATTTGGCAGACGTCAGTGAACAGAAAAGAGGGCGTCACTTCTATTTATTTCACTTTATTTATTTCACTAGTTTTCAGTAACGCTCGTTTATTTCTTTTCAATTTATGACATTTGACAGGATCAATCTCTATGTTGCCTCTACCATAAACACATAGCAAGGGTCAAACCGAAATATCATTCCTATACAAATCAATCAATCAGTCATTTATTTCAACTACTACATATAACAACAACAATATAAGCTGTTGGCATGACAATACACACTTATAAACTAACAATTTCATCAAATATCTGTGAAGTATTGTACACACTTCATCGACTGTGTCTATATATAACATTTTATTCGTTTGTATGTATAGTTATACAGTACTGTGCAAATCAATAGCAACAAACCTAGGCATACCATAAAAGATAGTGGATTTAATTCGTTCTTGAATGATAAAGTTAAATAATTCGTTATTTAATTAATTAAATTAAAAATATAATTTCCAAAAAAAAAAAATTATTTTAAAAAAATCAAAGAAATATGCATTTACCATATGCATTGCCGCACATCTGTAAGGCATTGACTTTGTCAGTTTGGTGCATGTGCAACAAAGTAGCAATTTCCACTATGCCTAACACTCGTATCTATACAGTTTTTCGCGGTAGTAGACTGTTTCTTTAGACTCCAAAACCGCATATCTCTTCTTCTTTTTTTACTAAAATACCGCTTTTATACTACACTAAGAAAAAACGTTTCGAAATTCAAATTTATCAATCGCAATACAAAACGTCAGAAAGAACAATGGCAACACGTAGCGAGTATAAAAACATGCAAACGGCAGACATAACTTGATTAGAAGTGGAAATATTGAAGGCGATTGTGATCGTCAAATGTAAGTTGAATATACAACAACTACAAAAGGAGATATTGGAATGGAGAACGAAGGCGATTCAGATGATGGATAATTTGCTTTCATTGGTAATTTCTTTGAATAAAATTGATACCGCGAAATATCCAGTTTTTTTCAAATCGATTAATTGTTTTTTTAAACATTTTTGGTAGAAATGTACAGTTTTTGATCCGAAACTTAATTTATGCAAACCCGAAAAATTCCATCCCGATTGGTTGTAGAAATTAATTCAATTGAATTTCGACTCATCGGCCCACTTTTAATTTCAAATTGACATAAATTTAGTTAAAACTTGTTGAATGAGTCGAAATTCAATGGAATTAATCAATACAACAATATGGGTTATATTAGACGCAGCAAAGGAGGACGTCTAAAACATTGCTCTGTGCATATGCATTTTTATCATTTAAGAAATAAATCCACTTTCTTTTCATAAAAACGTAATGAGGATGGTAGCTTTTGATTTGCACAATACTGTAGGTGTTTGTTTTGATTAAAATATTAATGAAGCTAGTGTTTCGCGAATTCGAACAGGTCAACTTATAATTATGTAAATATAGGCAATTCAGTAAATGATGACAATTATGCATGTATTATATTTTTTTCGAGCAGAGGTCATTATGGTAATTTAACCGTTTTGGGCTACAGTTTTGAACTCTGAACTTGAATTATGCATAGTCATATTGTGCTTATTTAGGTATTATAACTGGCGATATCATTCAAGTTGACTTGAAGCAGTTTTGATTGCTTTGCGAATCGAATAAAATGACGTCAATTTATATTACATTTTGTTTTCTTATTTCTTTCATCTAGCATGTCGAAGAAACTTTTTATACTGGTATTTACGGTGTCGCTATTCGTTACGATACCAATAAGACTCATAAATGGGTCGGCTGTACTAATATCAGATATGACTATGTCTGTCATGGTGGAATTATCATCGAGGCATCCATTTTGCAAAATGCATACGGATAGGTAAAGTTTCCTGGCCAATGTTGCACAGGCATCTTTGAGAAATTTCTTATAATTGTACATATTTTTTCAGAGGCGATATCCAACGGATGCTATTGCAATCAGATCCGCGACGTATACGTCAAGTTCCGCGGGAGTCCGTGATGGAACTGGAAGATGTATGCAAGAATTCTGGTTCATATGGGCGTGAATTTAGAGGTGGATTAGGTTTTATATATCCAGGTACAAAGTGGTGTGGACCAGGTAAGGCACAGATAAATTAAAAATGATAAATGGATTTTAAAAATTTTGTCCTGATAAACGCTAGGTACTGCAGCTGTAGATTATAACGATTTGGGGCAACATACCGATGAGGATCGCTGCTGTCGGGAACATGATCTCTGTCCGAATGTGCTGAATGTTGGTGAATGCAGACGTGGTCTCTGCAATACGGGCACATTTACACGTTCGCATTGTGATTGTGATGCACGTCTACGAAGATGTTTGCAATCTTTAAATTCAGGTGTGTAAAATTTCGCGGTACATGGACTTATTTAAATGTAATATCCTAATTTCGGCTTCCTACATTTTTCACAGAAACTGCAAATACATTGGGCGCCATTTTCTACAATGTCGTACAAGTGACCTGCTTCCAGGAGCGTAGCCCCTGCTCCAGTCATCAAAGGTTCGAAGATTTCTTTTATAGGGCAAATAGATGTGATATTATGTTTCGTCCAGCCGATTTGTATGTACCGCCGAATGCCGGAAATCTCATACAAAAGATACTTTCGCATCCGCATGGTTTAGCGCAAAAATTCTTTCCTTATCAGGAAAGAGGACGCTCGTTCCAGCAGCCAGATGTCACACCTACATATCGGCAGAATTTTGATCAGTTCACACGTCGATTAGGCGTGAAAGTGGCCTCTGTGGGTTTGGCTGCTGTGAATATATTTCGTGAAATTGTACAGAGTCCACGTGTTGTTTGGGATACACTGCATTCGCGTGTTAGTCGCGAGCTGCCAGATGATATCAATCCAAATGATATCCGATATTATTACAATATGCCCACGTATCAGCAGAATGCAGCACGTGTGCGTGGGGGTGGGCGTGGGAACGTAGGAAATGGGCGTAATTTTTTTTATTACCACCAAAATCCAACATCACATAATAATTTTTGGGATTATTAATAATAAAGACTGATATTATATTAATTTTAGTTAGTAATCGTAACCTTTAAGAATCAGTACAATAATTTGTCTGCATTCTTTTCATATTTTTGAGTTGCCATATCATTGTTTTTTTTTTCTTCACATAATTTTATGTATAAAACAGTATTTAATTTAGTATTCTATTATTAAATAATTAATTTAATAAACATCATTATATTTTATTTTTTCCCGTTTTATTTATTGCTTTTTCCACACAAGTTCATATGTTTTTGAATGTGTTCTCCATGCTAAATCTCAACACACTTTCAGGGCAGGCTACAATAAAACCGAACAGGATGAAATTTGCGCTCAATGGCAGTATCAACCATCCGAAAAATATGTTCCCAGTGCACCAGGTCGTACTTAGGTACTAATGGCGGGGAGCAGAGGTGTACCATACAGAATATTACTACCAATCGAAACATGCAACTCAAAGTGGAACAACGAAGAATTGTGACAATTATTATTCTCAGAAAAACCAAAAATACAAACATGCAACTTGAAAAGTAACCTGAACTAAGAAACATTCATACATATTATAGAGTCGTAGGTAATAGATATCATTAGGCATAGATGGCAACTATTTTTTGACGAGATATCATTAGGGAAAGATGGCAACTATTTTTTGACTAGTATGTATACAAATCCAAATGGAGTTGAGTATGCTTCGAAACTGAAAGTATTTTTAGAAACTTTGACAAGATTATGCCCACAGCTAGTTATGAATCATAGCATACTATATCGTTTACAAATTACAAATTTATAAAATAACAATATTTAATCAAAATATGCTTTCAAAATTTACAAACAAACAACAAACAAAGTTACTTTTTCTGCAATAAAGTCAAATATCATCAATAATACTAAATTTGTGTTTTCCACTTTCAATTTCAAATGCAGTTCGTCAGTTAAGTTCCAAAGTTTGCACAGTAATTCCCGGTTAATTGACCACCGCTTAATTGCGTTCCTCGTTTAACTGCATCAGAAATTGTACTCAAAATGTATTAAAATTTTTCAGTTAATTGTATTCCCCGGTAGTTGGACCAGAAATTTTGGATTTTGTTCGAAGCAATTCAGCGGGAATAACTTTACAGCTCTGCTCATAATAATAAAAGTAAAACAAGGGACGGACGACCTCTATAGCCTAGTGGATAGTGCACTAGACTTTCATCTGGGAGGTTCGTGTTCGATTGCCGTCTTCGTCTGGTGGTTAATTTTCATTACTTTCTTATATTCACTGTCAATATGAAGTGTATGAGAATTATAAAATAGTGTATAAAATTGCCACACCGCCGTTCGGAATCGGCGTTAAACTGTAGGTCCAACTATGTGGTATTACAATGGTCCGTTCAGGCCTAAGTTTGTCTCTCGACAGCCACTCCAACCTAACCTAAAACAAGGGACATGGCATTAAATAGTAAACTTAAACAAAAATCGAGTGAATATGGAAAAGCACAGATATTCAAAGAGTAATTGAGAATACCAAGCCGTAAGGTAAATATCCCGAAAAAAAACCTGAAAAGAAGTTGGTGGCAAACCAAATATCAAAGAAGCAACAGCTTAGTAAAATACTTGAATTGCAATTCGACAGCAACTAAAAGATTAAATCATAAAAATCACACAAGCCATATAGAATACTTTTTGGAACAGTGCTTCTGTTATAAAGGCAAAACGAATTGATTGGGTAATAGCGCGAACACAAAGGTAAGTTTGAGGTGATAAGACTAAATTCATCAACGCTAACTAAACCTAACACATGAGATAATGAAGCTTAAAATGATTCCTTTGAAAAGCAACGAAAGTATTCAAGTGGGGCCCCGCATATCAAATATGGAGAATTTTGAGTAAAACTTTTTTTCCCTTTATTGATATTACTTTGTTGATACATATATAAAAGAAATGAATAAACTTCTAATTCCAAAGAGGAAGGCAGCCCTCCTTTTAAGGCTTCATAACGAGTGAGCAAAAAGCACCACCCAGAAACCTCAAAATATTTTTAAATATTTACGTGCATACATATTTAATGGAAGAGACCATAATAAATAATGATAACTGAGGTTAATAATATGCATATCAGGGTGCCTAACTATTCGGCGTTATCGAAGAATGCCATTATTCGAAAATCGGTTTCCGAATACCTAGTTGATAAAAAACTTTGTTAATCGGATAAATCGGGTCCCGAATCCAAGAAACTTCTGTAGAAATCTCAAGATGTTCGAAGAACTGCTTGGTTCTGAGGCTTGTGAGGTATGTGTTTTTTGCAACAGCAAAGGAAGTATTCAAGAATACAGCACTCAGACAAGTTTTACGTCCATTGTACTATATCCTGTGTTTCTTTTTGCCATTCTTTGAATTAACCAGATTTATTAATAAATCTTAGCAGATCCTGCGATGTTAGAGAGCTCAGGTGTTCGTCTCCCAACAATCCAGTGCTAATAGGCTTACTCTGATCTGGCAGAAAGCGGGGCGGACACTTAGAAAGTGGTCTGCCGTCTCTTCACATTCTTCCTCCAAGCCACAGGAAGGCCAAGAAAAGTGACCAGTATATAACCAGCTGCCTACACTTCTTTCTGTTAAGTGATAACAGAAAGTCTGTTAGACGCTTCGAGATAACAGGTAACATGATATTTGTCTGTCTAAAGCCTCTCAGTTCTTCCCATTGACGATTGTGGGTCAAGTTGACCCACTTATTAATGGTGGTCTTAATGGCTGTAGACGACAAAGAGAGTACAGGTTCTGGGCCCAGGAAACCAGTTTCAGAACCCTTCCTGGCCTGAAGGTCAGCAGATTCATTTCCTGAAATTCTTGAGCGTCCAGGAACCCATAAAAACAGCAGGCTATTGTGTTTTCCTACACAATCAAGCCTGGATTTACTATGCATAACGATTTTGGACGTGGTTAGAGGATTAAGCAAGGATTTAAGTGCAGCCTGACTGTAACTAAATGCGCAGATACTCCAGATACTACAGATTTCTCTCCAACCATTATCAACAACAAGGTCCATTGCCTCGATGACTGCAAAAATTTCTGCTTGTAAAACAGAAGCATACAACCCAAGAGAGAAGTGAAGGTGCATTCCATAATTTTCAATAAAGACCCCAGAACCCGAATCGAATTCTGTTCTGGAGCCTTCAGTGAAAATACGTTTACAATCAACTCCCGGCCCAGGTCCCGGCAAAAACCAAGTTTGGGCCTCTGGAATTTGTATTGTATAGCTCTGTTTTAAAACTGGAATTTTGTTAGGTCCATATCAGTACCTTCAACAAAGTCACCAATATCCAAGCAAGTGTCATACCAATACCCATTGCGTTTAAGCCTACAGATGGCTTTGACAGGCTCTCTTTTAGCAAAAATATCAAGGGGTGGTAAGTGAAGCAATGCATCCAAGGATGGGCCAGGTGTTGTAGGAAAAGCTCCCATACAACAAATGGCCACAGTCCTTTGAAGTCTGGCAAGAGCTTTCCTAACGCTGTCAATATTAAGTCTGCTCCACCAGACTATGGATGCATAGGTGATGATGGGTCGAATCATAGCCTTATAAAGCCATAAGGCTTTATAAGGTGATAAGCCCCATGTTTTGCCAAAAATACCCTTACACTGACAAAAAGCTACCAATGCCTTGAATACCTTTAGCTCAACATGAGAACGCCAAAGAAGTTTGGTATCTAGAATGACTCCTAGATATTTCACTTCTTGGGATAGCTGAATAGTGATTCCTCTGAGTACTGGTAAAACGAGACCTTAAATTTCCCTTCTCCTGGTGAAAAGAATAACACCAGTTTTAAGAGGGTTAACCGATAGCCCGTTTGAGCAACACCAAGAGTCAATCACATTCAGAGCAGTTTGGGCCTTCCTACAAACATACCCGACCGATTGGCCCGTGATTAAGCAGGCAACGTCATCGGCATAGACCTCTGTGTAGATACCCGACTCATTTAGGGAAACGAGCAGATAGTCTAGCAGACACCACAGCAGTGGCGAGAGTACGCCCCCTTGGGGACATCCTCTACTCACGCCGCAAGTCACGGATTGACCACAATCAGCTTGAACCATCATAAGTCTATGTGACAGCATTGAGCGAATCCAATTAACAAGAACCGGATCCACTCCATGCTGACCTCCTGCATTGCACATGCCGTCAAAAGTCGCGTTGTCAAAAGCTCCTTCAATATCAACAAAAATACTAATAGTGTGTTCTTTCCTGTTGAGGGCCCGCTGAACCAGACCTACCAGATTTTGCAGAGCCGTCTCACAAGATTTTCCACATTGGTAAGCATGCTGAAATAAAGAGAGAGGATGTGACAATAACGACTCACAACGCATGCATGTAAGAAAGACATCATACTAATTGGTCTAAAGCATTTGGGATTGGCTTAGTTGTCCTTTTCAATTTTTGGAGGTATGTGAGCGAGAGCCAAACTGGAGATGAAGATCTTCTTCAAAACCGGTAACAATTGCATCATACCCTCTTTCAGAACAACTGGTAGTACATTTGCTACTAGTGAAAGTTCTAAAACTGCAGCAGAGCTATTTTTTTTTTTACATATTTTCATTAATTTTAATATTTACTGATTTATTTATATTTGATATTTCGAAATGACAGTAAGTTGTATTCTATTTCAGTGGGATGTTGGGTGCGAGAGCGCCATGAAACTTCGTGTTTACGCATTACGGTTTTAATTAGGTTGGACTGTAAATTTTGATTACCATTTTATATTATTAAAATACTTTTTTCATTTGATGCGTATTAAACTTATAATAAAAAACTATAAAAATTATATCAAGACATTAACACTCTTCATTTATTTATTTAATTTTAATTTCAATAAATTCAAATTAGTTTTCTAATGCCGCTACGAAGTGTTGCCACTATTCTAAAAGTGTTACATGCACTGGGCCACCTTGAAAAACCTCTTACTTCATTTTTCAATTTTACTTTTTTCGGTTATTTAGCGAACAGGTGATAACACAGTGCAATGAAATTTCAACTTTTGTGTTATGCGCGAGATTTACCTTTGGAGGAAAAGTGTATATACAAAAAATTCTTTATCTCTTTGTGCTTAAGAAGTTTACTTCAAACACCAAATTCGTATCTGGTGAAATAAACAAATTTCTTAATATCCCCTGAAGACCCCTATTTTTCTGACATCAGGTCCATATTGTGGGAGAAACTGAGTACGCAGTCGTGATCAGCAACTAAATTACTGTATTTTTAAATTGTGTAATGTGTTTGCTCAAATTTTATCTCTACAAATTTTAAATTTTTATCTGGACAAAGCTCTGAATATCGGGACTCTGGACATGCGACTAAAAATCTGTACAATCAAGTCGAATCAAGAACATCTGGCATCCCTGACTACATATTATGTAATAATAGGATGATTAACCCATTAAGGACGAGCGTAAACCAAAGAAGTTAAGCCAAAAAAGTAACTAGAGGAAAAAATTGTTTTTGAACCTGGCTCAGGAATGGCTCAGCGACAAGGTGCCATATGGCTCCGATATTCATTACTGGGTTAACAGGGCGAGTAAAAAATGCAAATGCATATTGCATGCATACACAGAACGATATATGTCTTTTAAAATGTAAAAGATCGTCACTATGAACAGTTTCTAGACTAGTAAAAACGAAAATATTTTCATAGAGATTTCTTATTATTTTTATGTGGAAGATCTTTTTCATTTTGGGGTCAAAATTCGTGAAATTATTTTTTTCAGATGATGTACCGGAAACATTTTTTCTCAGAACTAAGCGGAGAGTCTATATTTGACGATAATCGATTTATTTATAATAATAAAGAGTGAAATTTGCATAATCGAAAAGTGGTTTGTAAATTCTGTTTTGCGAACTACAGCGCGTTTGCTCCAACTGCGGCAAAACGGGTGCCCGGAGATAACGTCCACGGCCATAACGCCCAAAAAAAAGTTTGGGCGTTATGACCGCCCTAGGAATGGCCATAACGCCCAAAATCATTTTAGGCGCTATGACTGCCCCGAAAAAGGTCATAACACCCAATGGGCGTTATGACCGTTTTTGTGATTCTTTCATTAAAATTTCAAAAGTAAAACGAAACCAAATTTTCAGGTATAAGAAAATGCAGCTTTATTTCAGGCTTTTTCACAAATTGGCTTTCTTAAATAAAAAACTCTTCCGTTTTTCTCGACATTAGTATGAAAGCGAATGGGTAAACCTATAAAAAAAAGCAAAAGGGAAAATATGCTGATATAGTAAATGGGAATGGCATGAAAATAAGCGCCTCACATGAAATATTTTTACAAAAATTAATCAAGATACTTATTCAGTTTAATTGAAATGTAAGATTGGAGGAAGCGCCGAAGGCGAAATTTTTTTACAAAAATAAAAAAAATGAAAATATTTACAAAAATCGCTCGATTTTTTTGTAAAAATTTTTCACCTGCGACGCTTCTTTCAATCTTACCTTTTAAATAAAATTGAATCAATAACTACATATATCCGAAAATATTAAATATTTTACGACTAAAATATTACTGTGACTTACGTGTCTATTCTGTACAAAGTATATTATAAGGAATTGCTTATACCCACAAAATGGTACGACCGAGAATGTAGCGTCAATTAAATAATGACGATTATCAGCTTCAATATAGTTCTTTATTATATTCGCAATTGGCACTGTTGGCATGTTTTCTTATAAACGTAATACTGATTTCTAAAAGTAACTGATTTTTAATCAAAACACGATTTTCATTACTGAAAACTATATAATATGAAAAATATAACAAGAAATAATTGTTGGGCCTTATTGCCGCTTCTAAGGCGGTCATAAAGCCTAAAAAAATTGGGCGTTGCGACCGCTTCAACACTGGGCGTTATGACCGTTTTCGGGGCTGTCATAGCGCCTAAAATGATTTTGGTCATTATGGCCATTCCTAGGGCGGTCATAACACCCAACATTTTTTATGGGCGTTATGGCCGTGGGCGTTATGCACCGGCAAAATGTAGTGCAGTGCTGATTTAAAAAATCATAGCTTCCAAACAAAAAATGGACACACATTGAAATTTGCACATATTTTTTAAAACAGTATTAACAATGTATATGATTTTTTCAGATTTTTTTATGCTCCAGAACAATGTTTACTTGCTAATTGTTATAAACAAATACTTATAAATAAACAAATTACCGTTATTTGGCGATCGAAAAAAATTCGTCATAAACTATCATTAAAAAGAAGTAGTCCTGAAAATTTCCATAAATTTGGTTTGGCAGATCCTGAAATACATCAAATTGAAAAAAAAAAACTTCCTAAAATTGTTAATGTCAATAAGTTGTTAAAAAACAATTTTTATGAGCTAAAAATTTGGAAATCGTGTTTTCTTATAAAACTTAATAATTTTCCATATTTACATTAAAATCTGAGGAAAAAATAATTTCTAGTGATTGATTTCACAAATTCTGTCCCTTTGATTAAAAGTATGTCTGGTTAAAAAAAGTAGAAAACTTATTGTTTCAGTTTTTCTTTACTTTACATGCAATGTTTCTTTCTTGAATTCAGTAAAACAACATATTCATACAGAAAATCTTCATGTTTTTATGATGAAATCTTAGTAATACCATATTACAATATTAATCTTCTTAATTTTAGGAGAAATCTTTTTGAATCTTTAAAAAAGAATATCTTCTAAATTTTATGTGACCACTAGTTATTTCATATGGTTCACATGAAAATATGAATATGATAACTGTACTTTTTTTGTTTAAAGACTATGAAAATTAAATCTAAGTTTTGACTACAGTTCATGTCTAATTTCTCAATAAATAAATTGCAACGTTATTTTTTACTCGGTTCATGTTTTTGTATGCTTAAAATTCTGTTGGCGATGGGATAACAGAACTTGCAAGTATAAACTTCAATGCTTTTGTATGAGTTATATAACAAATAATTCAATGTTTAATCCAATTTTTCATAGGTCGAAAAAGACTTTGAGACTCTTTATCCCGAGAATTTTCGACAGTGATATTAAAGATCGTACTTCAAGCGAACTCTTTTTGAAGCATTTGCATTGTGACAATATTTTAAAGTCGTTCATAAAAATATAAAATTTTGATTTATCTAGTTTTCTTTACAGATTCTAAATATTATATTTTTAGAATTCTTCTACACGCTTTCCTGCAGCCTTTGCGCCTTAAGGCTCCCTTCTGGTCTATATTTTTCAAAAACTGATTTTTTTTCAATCAATATCGTATCGTATTAATATTTCCAGTATTTCGACTTCTGCAGCCTATTTAGCTGGTGAGCGCAGAAGCAGGTAAAAGGGCCGACTGAAGTTTAAACTCATTTATCTCGAAACTATATTTTTCTGCACAGTGTGACACAAAAACCAAAAACTACTCAACCGATTCGTCTCAAATTTTACTATATTATTCAAAAAACCAGTGCTTATCGCAGGAACTAAAACGAACTTTCTACGTTGAATACTTCTTACTCTTTACATACAAAAAGTAGTGAAAAAACGGTCTGTTTTCGTAACAAGGCGCCATTTTGTCAAATTTTTTTTTTTCATTCCTGCGTTCTTGCTATAACTATATTCATACCAATTGTAACCTATTTTTTTTGTTTGTTTTAGATCAGTGGAAAATCCAAAACCTGTCCCACCAGCTAAATCCGTTTTTTTGAATAGTGCAATTTTAGTTTACTTAAAATTATAATTTTTTTTTTTATTATTTTTGTATATTGTGAAAGTAATAAAATATATCTACAAAGTTTGAATACTATTGCTCATTATTTCATTTTAAAAAAATCGTTAACTGGTCAAATACAATACAATACAAGGACGCTAGACTAGAAGGTCCCCTAATAAAGACAACAAGCCCACAATAACTGAATCCCAAACAAATTTTGTTATACTCGCTGCAACATGCAATAATAAAGATAAGAAATCACTTTGCAGTAAGAAAGGAGAAACATCTTCTTGCATCTATTTCGGAGTTTTATATTTTTTGCGTTGGCCTGCAGTGTAAATGTACTTC
The DNA here is from genome assembly GCA_963691655.1 of Toxonevra muliebris. Lineage (NCBI taxonomy): Eukaryota > Metazoa > Arthropoda > Insecta > Diptera > Pallopteridae > Toxonevra > Toxonevra muliebris. The sequence continues at coordinate 87,794,668 of OY829326.1, read as the reverse complement.
ATATATGAAGTTCGACTGTATTATTAAATTTTCAGATGTTTACAAGATCATATCGAATATTCATAAAGAAGTAAGCAATTGTGGTCATTTTCAGAACAATATTTTTTTGAGTTAATATCTGAATAATTTTCTTCAGTGGCAAATCTTTTAAGTAAACTTAATTATTTTCGTCTTAAATTTTTTCAAATGTTATGCGACCCGTGCCTGTTGCGACACGGTGGCGGGTCAGCTATCTGAATGCATTAAATTTAATTAATTTTATGCTGTCATTATGGTGGATCCGCTTTCGTTAGTTTTCCAGGGTTAAAAATCAGGCTGTCTTTTTACGGAGCATCTCGGATGCCTGGCCGCCTCAGAGAGTAACGGTGGCCTCGCCGTGGTATGGGGCGCTGCAACGGTCGACCTTCCTTTCCCCTTTTCTTTATAGAGGTTGCCGTGTATTCTGATTCGTCGGGATGCACAGCTTCGCCCTGGTCAAACAGGAGGAGCAGGCGACCGGACAAAAGGACATGAACGAAACCGAAAAAGAAAAAACCCACAAAGTCTCTCGAGTCTACGACAGAGAGCGCATCTCGGGGGAGAGTGGGGTTGTAATCTTTAAACCAACTCTTCTTTGGTGTCAGGGACTGTGAACCCTCCTTCTGAAGTAGGTATGAGTCTAGACGTCACAGCTGTAACTGATATACCTCATACAGAAGCCGGCGTACTGGGGCCACTACCTTCTCTTAGTATGAGACGTAAATGGAGGAAGATTAGGTCGATAAACAGACGTAAGGAGGCCTCAGCCACTACTCTGGTTAAAGACCCAATTATGGCCAATGTTTCAAAAAGGGTACTCTCTGCTGAGGTTACAGCAACTGATGCAGAGGTTCCTTTAGAGAAACCAAGCCGCTTCCTTCAGGCGCGCTCAGATAAAGAAGACGAAGACCGATACTGCCAGTGTGGGCTCGCAGATGGGAGGCTCTAATACTTTCCGAAGTATTAACGCCACCTCTGTGATGACTACTGCTGCCAGCAATGATAACGCGAGGTTACCTCGGTCTTCTAACTATGCAAATATTGCGGAACCTATCTGTGGACTTACAGTAACCCATATAAATTTGTAACACTCCAAGGCTGCTACTGCTTTCCTATGTAAACGCCTTTTCACGTTGCATACAACAATCCAAGAACCTTGGGTCCATAAAGGACGCATCTGTGAACTTGGTGATTTAAGGGGGAGCACGATTCTATATGATGAGAGTTCTACATAATAGATCTAGAACCTGTCTTACAGCATCTCCTCATCTTACAATCACCAAACTTCGTCAGTTTTCTGGCCAAGATTTGGTGGCTGCTAAGGTGAGTTTTCAGGACAATCGAGAATGGAAACATTTTGCGATTGCTTCTGCCTACTTTCCATACGATACAATTTTACCACCACCGCCAGCGATGGTTCTTGAATTTGTGGAGTATTGTGAGAGGATGAATTTGGGGCTCATATTATGTTGTGACGCTAATGCACAGAATGTTATCCGGGGCAGCAGCAAGTGCAACGTAAGAGGGACCCATCTTCTCAACTACATCCTATCTTCTTGGTTGAACATCCGAAACGTTGGGAATCAACCCACTTTTGTGACACCTACTAAGCAGCAGGTTATTGACCTAACCCTTTCTAATGAAAGGTTAGTGCATAGTGCAGTCAATTTCAAACTGGAAGGTCCTTAGAGGTGACTCTCTATCAGACCACAGATATATCGAGTTTCAGTATGGTGCTGAAGTTAATCCTTTAACGCTCATAAGAAATCCGAAAAAGGCGGATTGGGCAAAGTTTAGAGTAGAACTGGCTTCATTAAGCTGTGCTCCACCCCCTAAACTACGCAACGAGCGAGATCTGGAAGCATCCTCAAAAAGGGTCAAGCCAACCGACTGTGTTCACTCAAAAAATCTGATGGCACTTTCACGGAATCAAAAAGTGAGATGATTAGCTTAACGCTTGAATCTCACTTTCCAGGCAATCAGGTCTCTGTTGTTCAACATCCCACTTTTCCGGAGATGGAGAGCGTTAATTCGACAGTTTCGCCGCGCAACTGGTGGGTTGCCAGGACAGAGGCGAATGAAAACGCGATTAGGTGTGCTATTGCTTCCTTTGACAGTTTTAAATCGCCGGGTCCGGATGGTATACTGCCAGTTGCTCTGAAAGAGGGCATGGTGCAATTGCTACCGGTTTTGAAGAAGATCTTCATCTCCAGTTTGGCTCAGGCTCACATACCTCAACAATGGAGGTTGGTAAAACTTGTTTTCATTCCAAAAAAAAGCTTTAGACCAATTAGTATGATGTCTTTCTTACTAAAATGTCTTGAGCGCTGTGTTGAACACCGCATGCGTTGTGAGTCGTTATTGTCACATCCTCTCTTTTTATTTCAGCATGCTTACCAATGTGGAAAATCTTGTGAGACGGCCTTGCAAAATCTGGTAGGTCTGATTCAGCGGGTCCTCAACGGGAAAGAACACACTATTGGTATTTTTGTTGATATTGAGGGAGCTTTTGACAATGCGACTTTTGACGGCATGTGCAATGCAGGAGGTCAGCATGGAGTGGATCCGGTTCTTGTTAATTGGATTCGCTCAATGCTGTCACATAGACTTATGATGGTTCAAGCTGATTGTGGTCAATCCGTGACTTGCGGCGTGAGTAGAGGATGTCCCCAAGGGGGCGTACTCTCGCCACTGCTGTGGTGTCTGCTAGACTATCTGCTCGTTTCCCTAAATGAGTCAGGTATCTACACAGAGGTCTATGCCGATGACGTTGCCTGCTTAATCACGGGCCAATCGGTCGGGTATGTTTGTAGGAAGGCCCAAACTGCTCTGAATATGATTGACTCTTGGTGTTGCTCAAACGGGCTATCGGTTAACCCTCTTAAAACTGGTGTTATTCTTCTCACCAGGAGAAGCGAAATTGAAGGTCTCGTTTTACCAGTACTCAGAGGAATCGCTATTCAGCTATCCCAAGAAGTGAAATATCTAGGAGTCATTCTAAATACCAAACTCCTTTGGCGTTCTCATGTTGAGCTAAAGGTATCCAAGGCATTGGTAGCTTTTTGTTAGTGTAAGGGTATTTTTGGCAAAACATGGGGCTTATCACCTTATAAAGCCTTATGGCTTTATAAGGCTATGATTCGACCCATCATCACCTATGCATCCTTAGTCTGGTGGAGTAGACTTAATATTAACAGCGTTAGGAAAGCTCTTGCCAGACTTCAAAGGACTGTGGCCATTTGTTGTACGGGAGCTTTTCCTACAACACCTGGCCCATCCTTGGATGCATTGCTCAACTTACCACCCCTTGATATTTTTGCTAAAGGAGAGCCTGTCAAAGCCATCTGTAGGCTTAAACGCAATGGGTATTGGTATGACACTTGCTGGGATATTGGTGACTTTGTTGAAGGTACTGATATGGACCTAACAGTTCTATCAATGCCATCCGATACAATGCCAAAATTCCAATTTTAAAACAGCGCTATACAATACAAATTCCAGAGGCCCAAACTTGGTTTTTGCCGGGACCTGGGCCGGGAGTTGATTGTAAATGTATTTTCACTGACGGCTCCAGAACAGAATTCGATTTGGGTTCTGGGGTCTTTATTGAAAATTATGGAGTGCACCTTCACTTCTCTCTTGGGTTGTATGCTTCTGTTTTACAAGCAGAAATTTTTGCACTCATCCAATGGCAATGGACCTTGTTATTGATAATGGTAGGAGAGAAAGGAGTATCTGTGACAGTCAGGCTGCGCTTAAATCCTTGCTTAATCCTCTAACCACGTCTAAACTGGTTATGCATTGTAAATCCAGGCTTGATTGTGTTGGAAAACACAATAGTCTGCTGTTGATATGGGTTCCTGAACACTCAGGAATTTCAGGAAATGAATCTGCTGACCTTCTGGCCAGGAAGGGTTTTGAAACTGGTTTCCTGAGCCCACAACTTGTACTCTCTGCCATCAAGACCACCATTATTGAGTGGCTCGACTTGACTCACAATAGTAGATGGGAGGAACTGAGGAGCTTTAGACAGACAAAGACCATGTTACCTGATATCTCGAAGCGTCTAACAGACTTTCTGTTATTACTTAACAGAAAGAGCTGTAGGCAGCTGGTGGGATTATATACAGGTCACTTCTCTTGGGCCAAACATTTGCATATGATTGGCCTGGGAGCTAGTGCCTTCTGTGCTTCCTGTGGTTTGGAGGAAGAATGTGAAGAGACGGCGGACCACTTTCTTAGTGTCTGCCCCGCTTTTTGCTCGATCAGAGTAAGCATATTTGGCGCTAGAGTGTTGGGAGACGAACACCTGAGTTATTTAACACCGCAGGATCTGCTAAGATTTATTAATAAATCTGGTAGAATTAAAGAATAGCAAAAAGGAACATAGGATATAGTACAATGGTCGTAAAACTTGTCTGAGTGCTGTATTCTTGAATACTTTTTTTGCTGTTCCAACATAAAAAAATATGTAAAAACTCATTAATTCCCAGTTATTATGAGGAAATGAAACAAAAATTGATGAATCTTTTGGTTACGTGTGAACATGTTGCTATAACCGCTGGTATGAGGACTTCGACGTCAAATGAGGGTATATTGGCTGTCACATGCCCTATTATCAAAAATTAAAATATATTTGCAATATTAAAAATTAGAAAAATTGAAGGAAGTCACAGCGCAAGCGCTGTTGCTATGGTTAGTTTTTTAGATAATTTTATAAAAATTAAATAAACGTATGTATGTAATTAACTATTAATTCCCAGGCAATTGATTCGATAATGGAGGAGTTTCATATTAAAATTAAGGCGATTGCGATTGTAAACGACAATGCCACTACGATGATTACGGCAGCAGATATTCTTAAAACTCCTCACTTACCATTGCTTGGTTTGCGCATTCCATTAACTTGGTAGTGCAAGATAGCTTTAGAAGCAAAAATTTTGAAGCTATATTAAAAAAGTGTAAGAGTCTAGCGACATTTTTTCGTTCAAGTGCCTTAGCTTCTGATAGATTGCGTAAAATACAGAGACTTAACAATAAACAAGAGCTGCAAGTAATTCAAGAAGTATGTACTAGATGGAATAGTTCGTATTATATGATGGAACGAATTTCAAAAATAAAAGCGGAACTATCAGCAGCTCTTGCAAATTGCGAAAAAGCACCACCTGCTCTTACTGCCGAGGAGTATATTGAAATCGACGAAATTGTAAAAGCGCCAGCGCCTTTCGAGTTAGCTACCAAAAAGATATCAGGAGAAAACTATGCAACTTCATCTTTGTTCGAGGAATAATGCTTCAGATGAATGAATTGGAAAAACAAAAAAATTCTTACTGTGCAAAAGATGTTTTGAACCTAATTATAGAGTCTGTCCAAAAACGTCTACCATATATCCTTATTATTTAAGAACTCCTTTGATGCAAGATTTAAAAAAAGGGTTCAAGCCGACATTCTATGCAGATATTGCTGTAGTTTATTACAAAAAGAACACAGTTCGATAATTCCGAGCGAATCACTTAAAAAAACCAAGACATGACACCGCTACAAAATACTGTCTCGGAATGCTCTTCCAAGAGTTTGACAGTAGACTCATTACTTTTTTTGCCATCAGTAGAGACACCAGAAGTATCTTCCCCTGAAAGCGATGCTATAATAGATGTAATGCAATATACAGAACAACTAGTTATTGGTAGAGACCAAAGTCCTCTCGTGTATTGGGTTTATCTAACAGATTGAAAAAGGTTGCTGTCAAGTTTTTGTGTAGTCCCGCAACATCGGTGCCATCTGAGCGAGTATTTTCAAAAGCTAGTCAAATACACGGCGAGAGAAGATGCAAATATGAATAAGATTTTATTTTTAAACCAAAATATTAAATACTTTGATTAAAAATATTCACAACTGGTACAAACAACCTAGCATCATTGCAAATGTAAGAAGTTTCCACTATTACAAAAAAAAAATGTATGTAATTTTTAATAAAAATTTCCATTCGCAATGATGCAAGACCATAAGTTGTTTTTTCGGTTGTGAGTGTATAATATTTCAACAATGAAATTCTTTTACTTACAATTTACATGTTTTCTCTTAAGGCTAAATGAGCTAAATGAATATTGCTGTATTGCCTAACTATTGTTTTACAGATAATGGTTATTCAAGTAATTGACTAAAATGCTGTGTAAAAGTGTAAAATAATAACAAAAATTGTAAATCAAATTTGAAATTTGCGTACATTTTTATGTACATATATTAAAATCTGTTTTATGATTAGTTTTTGCCATTAATTTATTTATTTATTATATAATTTCAAAGTTGAATTTCCTTTAAATAACTTTAATTTAATAATAATATTTTTTATTTTTTGGTTGCTATTTATATGCACATACAACCTTATTTTAAAAATGATTTATTTTTACATAAAAACTATCGATACTATGGAAACTATCGATTTTTTTGCGGTCTAAAATCGATTTAATCGATCGAGTCGAACTATCGATGTTTAGGCAACACTAGTTGGTTCTTGCAGTGTGAGCAGATCGAAACTGAAGTGCAACTTTAAAAAATGAAAAAAAAATTTAAATCAATTTTGTATTGAAAAAATCAAAATAAATATTGAAAAGAAAGGTATTACCTCCTTCCTAAATAATTTTAATGTTCTTAACTTGTTGTGTAGTTTTTATAAAATCAATGTTTTTCGGGGGGGGAGGGGGGTTTTCATTCGACGAAAATATTCATATAAAATTTTTATGAAACTGATGTTTAAATACAATAAATTAAATACGATGATGCATTTGATGGACCCTATCAGACTAGGGAGAAAAGTGGATAAATGTCTTAAAGCTTTAGGAAAAATGTTTGTTTCCGAATTTTCTTAATCTTAAACTAAAAAAAAATGGCCGCAAATGACAAATAAATATTTTCAAATAAATATTATTCAATGTGGATTCCAATACATTTTTTATCGTGAAAGACATAATTTCGATAACTTATTGACTTGCCATTACTGATAATGAACCCAACCTCAAAAAAATGATCAAAAATGCCAAATATAGTCAGAGACTAATTTTTTTCAAATGATTATCAGTGGGAATTTGGGCCATTATCAATGATGAGAAGCCCGGATGAGGTTGGCACATATTCCCTAAATTCGTGCAGTCACAGCATTGAAATCTTCCGACTTGGATGCTCTGAGCAATAATGGGTTAAAGAATGAATTATATTTTAAGATTAAGAACTTTGAAGCTTATTCAATAACACTGTCCTGCATGGGTTTGGTGAACAATATTGTTCCTAGTGTTTGCGAATGAATTTTTCATGCTGAATACGAATCTGAGGTCAAAAACTTCCCATTACGTCACGTTTTAGAAAAATGGGGTTGAAACCCCTGAAAATACCGTTTTTGGCCATGTAGCACAACTTCGTACGATTTCAATTCAAATTTATTTTTCAAGTTTTTTTTGTATTTGACCTTTTAGAAAGAAACCGATTAAAAAATATTTAAAAATCGTTCAATAGATCAAAAATTAGGAAAAAGTTTTCAACATTTCGGGGGGGGGGGAGGGGGGAGGGGGGTGGTCAGAACCCCCAAAACCTCCCCCTAAATACGGCCTTGGTTGTGCCAATACCATTATTAGTATTTTCTGGTCCATATAATTAAATTTTAGATAGAGTTTTAGTTGCTTTCCCCCCCTGATCATCCTATTGGGACTTTTTTTTTAATATTAGTCAACGTTTTAGTATTATAATCTGTTAATACCAGCTGCCCGCTTTTGCCCGTGTTTGTGTTATCTCCCACAGACCAAAACAGGCTGGCTTGTTGTTTTTGCTTCTGGTTTCTGCTGTGCAACTGCAACTTTTTGTGCGGTGTTTTTGTTCTGTTTCCACTAATACGGATTTGATTATTCGTTTACTTTAAAGTTCGGATCTCTTTATAAAGGGATACTGTTTTTGATTTGCTGGAATAACATTTATCAGTTTCATAATTTTTTGTAAAGAGTCGCTATTTAAAACTCAATCTTATTCAAAACTTGTTATATAAAAAACAAATTTGTTCAATTTTTTTTGTTTAATTTTTTGTTTATACGGGGTGGCAGAGGGTGGGTGTGCAGGTGTTCAACCACGCCCATTTTATCATATAATAATTTTTACATTGTTTTATAGCCGTTACCAAAATTACACGTTTCTATCTCAACTGGAAGTACTTTTGGCCGCTGACTCCATACAAGTCCGACCACTGCAACTTTATTTGACGGCTTCCTTGGTCAATGGACGTACTTTTCCTCCATTTTTGGAACAGAAGACCAAAGCGCAATAAATGTATATAAAAGATTATAAATAAGAAAAACAATGTGAAATTTGGAATATTTTTCTCATGTGTTTCAAACTTATCTGAGTTTTGCTTATAGAAATAATTCTTTTGTTTATAGATGTTATTCTTTGAAAGTAGTAGAATTTAAAATAATTTTACCGAAAAAGTTCTAAGCCTAGTTAAACTTAATATTTCAAAATTACTATATTTTTGCACTAATTACTGTCGTACTGTACATGGGTCAAAATTACTGTATAATTATTATTTCTCCATAGTAAAGATAAAAATAATAATTTCGTTTTCTGCTTAAATGTAGGCAATGAAAACTATGTCGAAATCTAATCTTGCATTTTTTACCGCGTGCGATGGCAACAATTTTTTAATGTTCCGCTCAACCCTGCCAAAATGTTGTCTTTTTAGTGGCAAGAAAAGAACATAAAAATGCTATTCCATCAGAATTAGCTAATTTGCAGCGCAACATTCTCACCCGTCATTTAATTGAGTGCAAAAGTGTTACATTTTTTAGAAAAGAACACAACACGCTCTGAAAATGCTGCCTTCTTTTCATAATAGAACACGAAATTTGACAGCCCTCGCACGGTGTAGAAAAAATATATCGCTATAAGCCATTTGTCACAGTGAAGGCTAAAATAATAAGGCGGATGAAAACTTCAAGGTCATTTTATTTTGAAAATTTTAAGTTTAGATAACACCCTTTTGAAATTGGCGGCTAACTGGCATCAAATGATAAACACGAAAAGGTTTGTGGTCAAACTGTAAGTTTTGTGACTTTCGTTAAGCGTGTTCATAAACTTCGAAATCGGAATTTCGAAAATGTTCCAATGGTAGCAAAGTTTAACACCAACTTCGACTTTATGCAAATGTTCAGCCAGAGTTACCAAAGTACTTTCAGCACACCAACAGGACTGCATTTCTAGTTACTTTCCTTCAGATTATAAGGAGGTGGCATTTTGCTGTCTGTTTTACTGAAACAATGCATTAGAGTACAGCTTGTAGATAACCTATCGAATGAAAGATCTTCAATTCCACTAAATAAAATGTATAATCCCAAAGTTTTGTTATTGTAACATTTTTGTTTTTTTATTCGTTTTTGTTTGAGTTTATCAGATTTTGCTTGGATTTTAGTGTATGAAGATACTTTCTCTTTAAGTAAATCAGCAAATCCAACTTTTTAGTCTATATAAAATCGTTTCTTGGGATACGATCAAGTCTTTTGTACACAATCGTCCCCAAGAGTACGATCACTTATTTTAACAATTAATTCAAGAGATAAGTTGTTATTTTTTATTGTTTCCACATGTTTTATTACTTGAAGGAAGTACCGAACATATTGTTGAAAATCTTTATTGTAAAATTTGTAATATTACATTATAGTGATCAGAGCCCTCACGTTAAATGGAAATGATGTATAAGGTGACTGACCTAAGCTTATAAACTATTGCAGTTTGGGCGTTACGAGATACGAAATTCTCTGTACTTTGTTATTTAAACAATTATATTCTTTGTTTTTGACGTAAGTACGGTAGGCAAGTGAAATGAAGGGATAATTTTTATAGACTTTAAATGTGTTTATCAGGGACCGAAATTATGTCTGACCAAAGAAATAAAAATCAAAATGGTATTATAATTTTTGAGCAAAACAATCAAACAAATTTTTTTTATTAACGATCAATTAAATAAAATTCAAGTAATAAGCACAAAAAGAGGAATATTTGAATGCAGATAAAAAAAATTACCGGAATACGTAATCGCCATCCCAATTGTTCTAACGCGAAGAAAGAAACTTTACAATATATAAAAAAAATTCGATAATACCATTTGCTGTTTGCATTTGGGACGATAAAGAAGTGTGATTGAAGGTTTTAACTAAAAAACAATTGAAAATAATATTTAAATGTATTTAAATATAATATTATGTTTTAAATTCAAATCAAACACACTATGTTATTATCCTACTGAACAGCATGAACATATTATAAAAGAAAAAGCTAAGTTGTTACTTATTTAATTACCACTTTCTCTTTTCTACAGTAAAATTAAAACAGCTTAGGGTGCCAATATTCTTAAATTCAAACCTATTGAATGGTGTAATCAGTGCTAATGAATGAAAAAACGCCCAAGTAATAATTAAATTGTATTTTTATACACCGAAATAAACTTTTCTTGGAAATTTTTGTTTAGTCCCCTTTTCCACACTGCAAGTTTTCTTGTCGGCATGTTTCCAATTCTCTTTTGGACTCGCCACTTACTTGTCCACACAGCAAGATTTATTGGGCAATTCTGCTTTTACTTTGTCTGTCATTCGTGTTGTGAAAAACTTTTTATTAACATTTTATTAAATAAAAATAAATAAATAAAAAGTGAAATCTGCTTATTGAATACCGAGACATCTTTGAATTAAAAAGAAAAACATACAATTGGATTAATAGAAGAAAAGTGAAATTTTAAATGAAAACTGTTTATTTTTTCTAATAAGAAACCAAAATCAATGCGCATCGAACTTAAAACGACAAATAAGAATAAAGAGAAATATCAAAGAAAGAACAGCACAAAAGAAAACTTGCCGGTAGGAGTAAGTCTGTACTAGTCTCGTCTGTACTCGTTTCTTCTCTTGCCTACAAACTTGACTTGCCGACAAGAAAACTTGACGTGTGGAAAAGTTAAAAAAGAACCAAAATGAAAAAAAGTACACATGTACACAACCACAAAAAATGTGGTCATAAATAACTAAAACGGCAACACTGAACGCAATTCTCCATGTTCTCCAGCTGAGTTTGCTCTCTTTGAATTGTGTTTCAATGCCGCTGAATGTTGGCCGACAGAGCAGCAGCAGCAACAGCAATAGCAACAAGCAAATAACATATTCAGTGACATTCGAGTACTTGTTTTTGTGTGGTGTACGTTACAGTGAAAGCGGAAGATTGAAACGAATCGAAAACAAAAACAAATGCGGCGCGATTTATTCGCAGCAAATTTTTAAAATTTCTTTTGTAAAAAGCTCGGATTCTCGTTTACATTGCCAATTTTGTTGTGTAGTTTTATATACACATGTATGTAAGTGGGTGTGTGTGTATTGATGAGTGTATCCAGCAGCAATTTTAAATACAACAACAATAACCACAAATATAAAATTGAAAAATAAGGATAAAGGAGAAAGAGGGGAATGTGCTTCGATGCTAAGATTCAACAGGAAGTTGAATCGAATAAAATTACAATTACAGAAAATGAGAAAACATCTTTGTATTAAAAAAAAAAAAACAAGGCGTAAATAGAAAATTGTACTGAATAGTTTTTAGTATTTTTAGTAATGCAAAAAAGGCAAAAGTAGTGTAAAGTCGTGAGAAGAAAAAGGAGGCTGAAAAATTCCTAAGGTGACAAATGACTTAAAAGAAATTCTTTCCCACATTTAACCCTCCCGCTCCTCCCTTTGAGCTCCTATAATTTTTATTTTTCAACTCACTTTTATTCACGACTGACTGCGTCCATATTTTGTGCGCTCTTCATTTTTACAAATCCAGTTTTCTTATTACTTTTGATCTTCAGCAATTCCTCTTTTGATCGATTTTGATTCTCATTCTCGTTTTTGTTCATTTGTTGCTTATCATAAACGTCGCGGGGAAATTGATATATTCGCCATCCTTGTCTTTCGTTTGGCTACTGGCTCTACTCTGTATTGCTTGTCCTCGCACGTAAACGTTTTTTATTGGTAGTGGTTGTGAGCGGGGGGTGGGGGGCAGGGAAACAAAATATAAGACAACATGGTGCATTCATTTCAGCTGGAATACGATCGATCAATCATGTTCGTGTTCGATGTATTTCGGAATGGAGCAGGCTGCTCTATGGTATAAAAACATCTAAAGCAGCCGACCTCCTGCCGGCGACTCAAGAAACAAAGCGAAACTCAAAAAAAATTTATATATTTTCGGATTAAAACTTGGCAGCCCTTGGCTTTTTTGTGAAACATTCACAAGAAGGAAAACATTCTGAAGTTGAAAAAATTTGAATAGAATCTATTGTAGCGTCGTTGAGGCGACAGTCAATCTCAGAAATTTGTTTCCGTACAAGTTCATAAAATTCTGTACTTCACTTTTTGGTGTTGAGGTTCCGAGAAAAAAATTTAGACATATTGTTTTAAGCAAGGATGGATCTTACATATACGGAATATAAGTGTATAACAAAGAAGTTTTGTGGATTAAATAGAGGCATAATTGATTTGTACCACTCCACTGTCGTGGTTGCTAGTTTGAATGCAACATGTTTGCTTCGCACTTCACTAATGCCAACAATAATTATCGCAACTTCGTTTGCTGAGGAGATAGATTGAAATTGAAACACGATTAAAAGCGAATCGGAAAGTGAGCGGAAAAGACCAAGAAAAAATTCCATTAAATCTATCGACTTTTAATTTTAAAAATATGGATTTATTATAAAACATACAAAAATATATTACTGCAATTGTGAATGAGTTAAACAAACATTAAAGTTTCAATAAAGCAGTGAAAAGTTTTGGTTCATTTGAACGAAAAGAAACTAGTTTTGTGGCGTTGTTTTTTTTCGCAATTGATTTGTAGCTTTGTAATTACTGCTTCTCTAATTAAATGTATATAAAATTAATATTTTTATTTTAAGTTCATTAGAAGTTTTGGTTACATTTCGTTTCTTACTTTGAATATGTAAAATTTGCGAAAATCAAAAATAATCAACAAAAAAAGAAATGCTGAAAAAAAACAAGTTAAGAAAATATAAAATGCGAATGCGCAACAGTTTGGAATTGTAGCAGTGTGAAAGAGCAAAAATGAGCACGAGTGTAGATAGCTTTCGCTGAGTCTACGAAAGAAAGAGTGCGAATGATAAAGTGTCAAAACAACAACAATAATCGAAGAGAGGTGCAATAATATTAAAAAAAAACAGCAAAATAAAATAAAACGCGGAATAAAAAGGAAAAAGTAAATTCCAAAGGAATTTTTCGTGTGAATAAAGCAAAAACAAGTGAAGAGAAAAGTTTCAATAAAAGAGAAATTTAATAAAAAAAAATTCAATTTTATTTGAAAAATCCTAAACATGAAAGTGTCAAATTATTACCGACTTTTGTTTTCGCACTAATTTTGTATTATTAATTTACAGTTTTCAATAAGTTTGATTTGTTAATTTCAACTTTTGTTTTTACAATCTTCATTTCTATTAAAAATAAAAGAATAAATTTTTTTAATTGAAAAATCTCTTCTTAAAATTATGAAGAATAATCAAACGAAAATTACTAACAACAATAATAATACCAATAACAACAACAATACCAACAGTAAAAATTTAAATTACTTAAATAATATCAATAAAAAGTTAAACAACAACAATAAAAATAAGTCCACACCCAAGGAAAACAGCAACAACAGCAGCAAATTGAAAAACCACTACAAAAAAAGCAACAAAAACACACTCCGACTCGGTCGCAACAAAATGGGCGGCCGCAAAGATGTGCGTCGCGGCTTGGAACCGCTTGAATTCGAGGAATGCATCGTCGATAGTCCTGAATTTCGTGACAACTTGAATCGTCACGAAAAGGAATTGGATCACACTAGTCATCAGATCAAGCGAATTATCAAGGAGGTTAAGGATTTAATGAGCGCTGCTAAAGGTAAGTTGAATCAGCTTGAACCACCAAAATAAAGCTACCTAATGCAATTGACTCTTCAACCTAGTTGGTCCCAGAATAGACACCAGCTTAATTGTATTTTTCGGATCCATCAGTTCGCTCTTTACTATCCCTCTCAACGAGTAAATTTTTTGCAGCAAGAAAAAAAAGTTTGGCTTGAAATTAAAAATCCTTCGTATTATTTTTATAAATAAGCCTGCCAATTAGATTGATCGGGTTAACGGTTCTTGAGAAACTGTGCTCACTGCAACCGCACTTTTTGAAAAACAACATTTAGAGATAATCGCGTTTAAACTTTTGGCACCATGTACAGGTAGTCGGTGGTAGCACGCTGTTAACAGTTGTAACTTTGGATCCAGTGCTTAGATCCCTATGAAATTTGTAGAATATTTTCTCAAGAGGATGTATTTTTTTCGGCCAACACAAGTGTATATAACTTAACCCAGCTAAAACCCCGAATCGTCTATCAACGACTTCGTATGCAGGAATTCGAAGAACATACGACTGTAGCATTTCCGTCGTCACTTTCCTGGTTCAGAGAAAATGTCGCTATGGCCTACCAGCTAGATTTAACTGAAAAAGCCAGTAAAATTTCTAACCCTTTTTGAAAAAGGAGTGTATATATTTCGTCGGATCTCACCCTAATTTTTGCTTTCGTAACAATTTTCCTCATAATCTTTTTGTCCTTACTGTGAGGTACTCTTGACCTGTCGCATAGAGGGGTCTCGTGTATTGAGCAGCGGGTATTCGAACTGAATTTTGTTTTTTAGAGTACTGCCATTTATAAGTATTTCATTTTGTTTTTACTATAAACCGCATTTCGTATACTGTGTGCCGGGTTGACTGACAATTCGGTTAGAAATTATTTATCAGCAATTCAAGGAGTTCCTTATCGAATTTGTGAAACTGTTTTCGAACTTACGAAGAACATCAAGCTTCTTCTTAGAATCCCTCGAATGAGTTTTCTGAAGCGTTAAAATGCCCTGATGTCTCCATTCCGCCCACCGAAGTTTCGCCATGACGAAAGCTTCCCTGCTTTATTTCCCTCTTGTACCTATAGCTTTTGTTTTTTTAGACAATTTTTGCACTTGAAGGTTTGCCATTACCGTGCTTTTAGGGCACGGCTACCTGCTGACGTTAAAATGTAAGGTATGGTAATCAATGAACCATTTTGGATGAAACCCGGAATTGTATGAGTTTGTGGCATTTGAAAATATTTAAATTTTGTACCTACATTAAAAAAATATAAAAATACTTAATACATATTTGCTTCCTAAATTATCTTTGCATTAGTCATAAATGCAACTAGTTACTTGCGAAATATTAAATTACAAAATATCTCACAACGTCAACAGCGAAATAACAAAAGTACGACAAGTTATAAGTTATAAAACAGAAGAGAAACGAAAAAGAAAACAAAAAATGATTTACAGGTAACATTTAGTATTTTTCTTCAGACAATTACAATTTGCGTGCAGCAATAGCAACAACAACAACTACAACAGCAACCAATGGCAACAACAACAGCAGCAACACATTAATAACTAGTTAGCTAAAATTACAACAAGTGGTTGGCATTGACGATTCCGATACTTTTCAGGCATCAGTAGTAATAATGAAAAAATTAAACATCAGCAACAACAAAATATAACTGATAATAGCAACTCAGGTGCTTGTTATATGTAAGCATACATGTATGTATGGGTAAGTGGCTGCATGTATGCGAATGTGTGTGGCGCTATATTACCCCCGCTCCCCACTGCGCTTGCGTGTTCATAGATTGCATTGCATTCGTTCGTTCGTCCATCCTCTTGCCTGTCTGTCGGTGCTTTTACATTTTTACATGTTGATGCATTTGCATTTTATTATTGTGGTTGCTGCTGCTGCTGTTGTTGTTGTTGTTATTATTGCTGTTGTATTTTCCTGTTCTTTGCAGCTGTTTTGTTTTACACTTGCGTCTACTTACTAAGAACATAAGACAACGACAATTAAATATATACAACGATCGAAATATTGAAATAAAAATTAAAGAGCAAACTTTTTCTTATAGTTGAAGCGGCGACATTGTTGTTTCTGCCTCTGTTGCTTTAACTCTAAACGCAACGGCCGACCCCGATAACTCCACCTTCATCATCATCTTTGCCGCACTATACATATGTGTTTATTAATGTAGCACCATCGATCCAGCTCCTGTTGCTACTAACAGCAGTTACATGAGATTTCACTAATTCCCAACATTTGTTGCTGTTGGATTCACATATATATATACTTATTGCAGTATTATTGTGATTTTTTATTCACTGCACACTCTCTGTGCACGATATATTAGCTTACATTAGCTAATAGTTGTTAGTATAATTAGGCGGTTTAGGTATCATTTAAATCCGTGTCGAATTAGCCAATTCCGTAAGACCCTGGCCGTGGCAGGTTAGGTTAAAAGGCCGGTTGTGATAATACCAAGTGAAAAGCAGGTTAGCCAAGACGTGAATTTTTTTGGTCGAGAAAACTTAAATATATTTACACCAAGCTTTGCGGTAGACGACGACAGCTTAGAATCTAATTTACATACCTCGGTTATTCGTTCACTGGCACCAGTTGGTAAGGTTAAGCGCTACCAGCTCATCCTCTTGTGTTCCATCAGCGTGGCTCGAATTGAATATCTTCATAGCCGGAGCGTTTCGTTCAGCATGAGTCAGGCAGCGAAGTCGCTGTATTTTTTACGTTTAACTATGCCAGTGTCGGCGTACACCTTATGGTTTCATCTTCTTCGTACACGTCGTCTATGCATATTAGACCATAGATGTAGCAAAGTATTTTGCCTAATGAGCCCGTCATAATACCTGTTTTCTAGATATAAAAAATTCTTGACGACTTCGACTCTATGTTATAAAAGAGCTGAGTCGTTTCTCCGGGGCAAATCGGCCGATCTCATACCGAATATTGCAAAAAAATTCGTCGCAAATGATTTTGGTGGCACGGGGCAGTAAAACTCGATCGATTACTGAACTCGTGCAAATTGCAAGTGCAAAAGGAAAATATCGAGTCAAAACAATAGTCGTCAAAAAAAGGGGTCAAAATTAAAAAATTTTGTTTAAACCTGAAATTAAACAAATGTTCCCATTTTGTTTTAGCCCACAAATATTATCAATAATCAATAATCGATCTGCCAAAACAGCTAAACTTTCTAAAAAGTTTCTTAAGCTAATTATCAAATAGATATTAATAGTTTAGTCGCCGCAGCAACAGTAACAAAAACCGAACTGAAAACAAAATAATAAACTTAGCTAAAAAATTAACTTTAGAAAAATAATTTAGTTTTAAATGGCGCATAAATGAGTGTTGCAGATACATTAAAATTTCGAAACAAAAAAACAATAACAAATATTTATTGTAAACTAATGTATAATAAAATTAAAATAAGAACATAAGTATATAAGTAAGTAGTGATACAATGATAATGTGTATCCAGTGATAAAATATTCAGTAAGTAATTTATAAATTCAGGAGGTGAACGTAGACAGGGATTTTTGGATTTAAACTGATTTAGGCACCGCAAAGGTATCAGTTAAAAAACAAATCGTTGAGTGATATACTGTTTTTTAAACTAAACGATAATTTCTCTTAAATAATTAAATATGTACGAAAAATTTAGAATTATGAAGGAAAGTATGCAGCTTCGTAAAGCTCACTTTTACGCAAATTTACTTCTCATCATGATATATTTTTAAATGTTTTTATTTCTAATCTCAACAACTTGGGTCAATCCAAAATAAAAAAACGGCATTTTAAAATTAAGAGTTTACTGAATTACAGAAGCACAAAAGAAAAAAAAGCACGCATTAAACAGAAAATGCCAAAAATTTAATTTTTTTTTGTTTTAGAAAAAACCCTTACGTAACGAAGTTTAGACATAAAATATTTATATGAAAAAAGCTTCAATTTAATATCTTATAAAATACATGAAAAAAAAAAAAAATAAATAAAATTGGTCGATTTTGAGTCTTGAAAATTAGGAAGACCCTTTAAAGCTTATGCAATTTTCTACTGGGTTTAACAATTTTATAGATGTGTTTGTTCAATTTAAACACAAAAAAGGAAAAAAGTGTGTTAGCAAAAACTACTAAATGCTGATTGATAAACCAACTTTATTATTTTTTAAGTAATAGGAATTTTTTTTGAATGAAGGTGCTTTATATATTCTGATAAGATAAAAATTTATAATTTCCTAAAAATATATATTAAGTAATTTTCCTTGCTTTAATGCAGGTGTTTATTATGTTAATTTTTTTTTGCTTTTAATTAAGTTTTTTTTAGTTTTTTGTGGAAATCCGTTTGTCTATTCCATTTAAAGATTTTTGAGACTTTTAACGGTAGGTACTTATCCACGATTCTAAGCTTTGAAGAATTCAGTCTCAATAAGTACGAGGTACGAGGCAATTGTAGAACCTGTGCAAAAATATCATACACAATGCATAGATCTTTGTAAACTTTTCGTATTCACTGTAAATTCACTGTTTTCATCATATGAATTGTAAATAACTTTATCTTTCTTTGCTGTTATTTGTTAAACACATAAATACAAACACAACTTAAAAATAACAACGTAAAAAATACGGCAAAAAACATACAAAAAAGAGCAAAAAAAGAAAATGCATACATTTCATATACTTAGCACATAAATTGAGAAAGCAACAAGTGAGAATTTCCAAATAAATGAACTAAACACGACTGGCTTGACTCCATTAGCGCCTGTATATTGGGAAGAAAACTTTTTATTTATTTGCATTTTTTAAGAAATTTGCACATTGATTTGCAAAAAAAAACAAAATTTAACAGAGTGTTTTTGTCGAATTCAGGGTCATATTTCTCGATTATAATCAATGATTCTATTGAAGTAATGAGCACATTTCCGATTTATTTACTTGTTTATCTATATCAGGCTTGTCTGATTTGCAAATGTTACTGATTGAATTGATGAATTGATTTCACAATTTACATACATATTTTTATTTTAGTTCCCCTTAAAATTGCAAAAATCTGAAAACGACGTTTATCAACATTGAAATAATCTTACGAATCATTTTTGGTTGATCCCGATCCGTTTGGCTGAAATATAGTCAATTAAAATTTGAACGAAAAGTACTTGAAGTCGTATTCTTTATGCAGTATACGATTTTATGAATTATCTTGAATTGACTATATCTCAACAAATATGTGCTGGATTGGAAGAAACAAAAACAAAAATAGGACTTTATTTTCTATTTTTTATAAATATTAATATCTCGAGACCAAATTTGAATTCAGCGACTCTGTTGTAATTCGTTCACTACGGATTAAGACTCTATCGACAACTTTGTATAGAATGTAAGATATTTTTGAAATCAATAGAATACAATATACATATACTATAGAACAGGAGGCATTTTTGGAAACGTTAATAGCTAAAATTCTATAGAAAGCGTTCGATTGAGTGTAAAGGCATATTATTGTTACAGAGGACGCTCGGAGTGATTATTTTTTATGGTACTGCGGCCTAGAAGATCTATTGCACGTTCCTCTTCTGTGTCTAGTTAGTTCTACCTCCCTCAAAAATTTTGTCAGTACTGTGAGCTTAGAACATGCTCATGCATTTTCTTTTTTTGTGGCTTGTGTTCCAAAATATTCTAAAATATGTTCTGAGCTCTTTCACATTACAGAATCTACAATACTTATTTTATTGAGCTGTTCCGGAAGATTAGCAAAAAGTTTTTGCCTCTTGTTTATCTCTTCTTACATGAGTACTCCCCTAACTTCGCTGTCTCTTATTTCATAAAATGGCTTAGGTCCCATGATTGGGGCCGCTGCCCCCTATTTAGCAAGCTCGTTTGCTTGTTTGTTCCCCTCTATCTAGCGTGTCTGGGGTCCAACAGGCGATTTTGTTGCTTAGCTCAATAGACTAACCTTAATTAATTTTTAGAAGTGATCTCAAACGAGATAATGCACGAATGGCTGCTTGACTCTCCGACATAATGGCAATATTTCGTCTTTTGAACTTCCTTTCAATTGCCATGTGCTTATTAGTATTTGTATTACTTGGTTCGTAGTCCAAACACGCCCGCCTAAGTTCCACCCTCGGACTGAGTGGCGCTTCAGACTTCCCTCCATTGAGATTTAAATAGGAATATTTTTTTATTAGTTTTTTTTTTGTTTTTAAATAGCCCGTCGAAGTGGTTAGAAGGCCCCCTTCGGAAATGTATGGTTCCGCTGGTGTATGTACATTAAAGTGCATCACCAAACAGTTGTTCTTGTACCCCTTTAAAAATGAACCTCAGCTTACTTTATGATGACTCCCAAAATATTCCGGCTCTAGCAATTATTGCTGGAAAACCCCCTAAAAATCGTTTTTGTATAGGGAAATTTTTCTGTAGATATAAAATTTTTTTTAAAATCTTTCAACAGACGCGGGAAAATGATTGGTAAATTTATTGTAATTATAGTGATATTTTGTATACGATTTTTATGAAAATTAAAATAAGTCCGTAATTTTAAAGAAATGTAAATTAAATTTAATTGAAAAACTTTACAAAAACTTTCATGCAGAACCCAAGTATTTTTAAGTATGAATTATTTGTGAGCTTTATTTACCCAAAAATAGCCTATACATAGAAAAATTTTCCCGTACGAAAACTATTTTTAGAGTTTTTTCAAAACGATTCAGCTCATGATCGGTAATCGTTAGAGTCGCAATATTTTGGAAATTATCATAAAATGAATCGATGTTAATTTGTGGAGGGGTACAACAAAACCTTTTTTATTTGGGGCTGTTTACACATAAAACATAAGAAATAAATAATAACAACAACATACTCTTCTATCGACTACAGTTCATCGACGATCGGCTAATTTTGTGTATTGTGTATTGTAAATGTTGATTTGATTGATCAACTGTCGACTGCCATTCGCTTGAAATTTTCTGATCGATCCGCTTGGTACTTGTGCAGTAAAGGTAAAAAATAAGTATTTACAAATTAAATTTCACGAGTGAGCTTAGGACCACCAATTAAAACGAGCGAGAATTTAAAACCAGAAAAAAAACACAAAATAAAGCGGAGTTTCGGGTGACTGGTGGCGTGCCAAAACATCTGCACACTTTTACCTGCTTGAAGGAAACCATTATATGGAGGCTTGAGCTAAATACTGCATCAATCCACCTGGTGTAGAGTTCGGCCTTTTGCATCGAAATATTGAAAATAGTTACTTGTCAAACTGAAGTCACAATAGTGCTATTCTCAGTCGATTAAGTTGCACAATACCAAAATAACAATTTGTCGATCTGATCGAATACAGTCGATTGCATCCCTTTGTCTTATTTCTTAAGATACCCAATAATATCGTAGTTGACACGCTGTAGTCCACCGACGTGTTCCCCGCGAATCACCATTCGGTGCTTTCGTCGCGCGGGTTGCTCCAGGTTCTAAGCCTTGATCTGTTATCACTGTTTCACGTCCTCGTTACGTTTGATACGCCATTTTAAATGGGAAGGCATAATCTTTAATGGGAAATGTGTTTGAATTTGAGTTTTTTAGTAAAAAAAAAAAGGACAAAAACCTATTGGCTATTGCAAACATCAAAGAATTTTTGTAATGAAAATTGACATGAAGTAAAAAATAAATAAAATGAGAACTTTACGCCCCTGTATCTAGGCAAACCGCTGATATTACTTGCCCTCCTTTCGCATACGAAATGCAGTTTACTATTACAAGTGTACGAAGTTTCATCAAAATCGAAAGGATTTGTTTTATTCAGCGAGAGAATTGAAGCGTATTGCCCCATATGCTTGATTCTGAATGAATATTTGCTTGTGAAAACTTCTACTCTTTCTCACATCGGCACATCGGCAAATTGAAAAATAAATATAAGTTTTTTCGTGCACATACTTTAATTACAAAGACAAACATTCTGAAAGAAAAAAAATAGAATTTTCTATAGAAAAACCGGACTTTTGCCTGCGCAAACATTGATCGATCGATGAGTTTGTTTTGTGGTAATCCTCCTCTAATCAGCGCATTCAAAAAATATTATCGCCCATAAGTCAAAAAGCTAAAACGCGTTAAAGACTAATTCTAAGCACAAATTAGCTGCTTGCTGTTCAATCAGTTAAAACATACATTCACGACAGACAGACAGACACAAACATACATACATCATAAACAGAAACGGTGAACGAGATTGAGGAGATGAAGAGAGCGGGAAAAAGAGATAAAGAATTAGACTGAAAACAAATAGCATAGAAACCTAGAAAGAAATTTCAACACAAAACACAGAACAGAAAACATTGACCAAGTATGGATTGCTGACGCACATACACGACAACGTCGAGTAACTCTACGAGCTTGTATTAGTAATGGAAATTACTAAAAAAAGAAGACAAAAAATAATAAAAATCGACGGAAATGAAGCAGTAGAAAATAACAACATCTAAAAATAAAACTACCAAATTCAAATTCATTACGCAGAAACTATGATCACTAATTTCATCATGAAAATTAGCACACACTGATCGTTGATCGAGCAACAACAACCACAGCAGTAGAAATTCTACTTACTCCACTTCACTCCACTCCAAATCAGATGCCAAAAAAAAAAAATATTTATAAGATCCAATCGGTCGTCATTTAGTTTTTCTTTCGAAACTTATATTTTGGCTGACTTGAAGTCTGTCTCGCTTTATACTTTGGCATATAGCCAAGAAACAAGCGGCCAATTCCAACAACAACGATAAAAAAAAGTATACAGAAAAAAAATATGCATAAATTCCACGCATAACTCCAGAGTGATACTGAAAAATTTGAATATTTTCGAGTTGTAACGCAAAAACTCAAACAATCAAAGTTAAATGAGAAAAAGGAAAACGATTCTAAAAAAAACTTAACTAACAATTTTGTGGAATTTGTTGTTAAAATATGTTTGAATTTTTTTTCTGTTTTTTTTCTTTTAAATTTCGAAATAGTAATTATGTATATTCAGTGAGTTAATCATTTGATTTACCATTTTAACAAATTAAAAATGTGGGACACATTTGTTTAAATAAAAGTCAGAATTTGTTTAAATTTTAAGAAAGTTTTTTAATTTTTTTTACGGCATTCATTCATCAGAATTTGTTTAAATTTTAAGAAAGGTTTTTAATTATTTTTACGGAATTCATTCATTACGAAGTGCGAAGTATATTTGTACTCGAATGGAAGGGACCTACAGTTTTATTCCGAATCCGAACGGCGAAGTGAGAAAAGCTTGTATTAGGCAATTTTTACTCTTGGCAGGAAGAGGTGGTGCCATGTAGAAAATTTGGATCGTGTCGGCATCGAACCGGGACACCCTGCATAGCAGTTCAGCACACTTACCAGGCCTTAGTTAGTTTTCGGTCTATCTCTTTGTGGTAACGCTTTTTAAGGCTTAGAGACATATTAATCATTGCAAATAGGATGGCGGACAAGCAAAGCTTCGAAGGGGCGGAGAAATAATGTAGATTAAAACTTAGTTTAGTTTGAATAAATAAATAAAGCTAAATCCACTTAAAAAGTTGATAAATATGCCTCTAACTCAGATGAATACGTTATGCGAAGTATTGTCACCGCATTTCCTAAAGAGCTTGATATCTATCAGGGACATCTGCCTGTTGGTTAAAAGTACATTCTTGGTGAAGTAGTGCTCTTGATATCTCGCACAGTGTCGCGTCTCCATATAACCTGCGACCAAAAATAGTAAACGTTGTCCAATCTCTATGTAACTTTGCAAATATTGTTTTTTGGCCAAAGTAAGGTTCAAAAGAAAACATTGTAAAAATTGGCCCACTGCCACGCCCACCTCTCATACAAATCAAACACTCATTTTGACAAAACACCATAAATGAAATGAATACAATAAACACCAGAATGCTCAACTTAAGTGTGTGAAGCTATAGCGGGAACAATGTTTATTATACCCAAAATGGGTGGGATGCCAAGTTATGGTGTTTTTTCCATTAATCTTTATGTTCACATTTTTTACTGTTCGACCAATAGAAAAGGAGATAACAACGAAAATGGAATTTCCGAAACATTGAACCGCGAATAACTCTAGACGCACACGTGATATCTATGGAGGCTTTTTATACTCCATTTAAAATGTCAAGTATACAAGCAATATCCGTATACATAAATTTAGCTTGCTACGAGTCACTAGCGGACCCTAGTACAAATTTTGGGATAACACACCTCCCCCTCCCCTTTCCTTTTCGATTAAAAAAATAAAACCCTGAAATACTTAAAAAAATATTTTCAACTTCCAAATAAATGTTAAGTATAAACGGGCGGTCACGCCCACATTATAAAATAGCTATTGTTTACCAAATAATGACATACCATTATAATAACTATAAACAGCTACATTGGAACTTTATGTAACAGTTTTTTCCTTATGTAGCAAAGTTTATTAATTTGCATTTACATTAATGAAGATATAAAATATAAGCTACTCCTTTTCGCTTTCTGAATCATATCTTGATGATAAATCGTTTAAATTTAAATTTTCAAAATATAGTATCTACACTTTCTTCTTGTGTTTCTTCAATTAAGATATACTTTGAAATGTCTTCGGTAATTGTTTGTTTCGTAGAACAAATTTTTCTATGAGCAAAAATAATTGGCTTCAAAGAAAGTAATATAGTTACCAATAGATCCCTATTTGAGGATTCCCGAGAAGTTTTGCGTGTATTATTTAAGCGAAACGTTTGAATTTGGTTATGTCTTGCTTCGACTACATCTTAATATCCAACCCGTGTACTAATATTTTGTGTACTGTTGCAGGCATGGTATACCAAGAATAGTTTTCCGTTAACTAAACTATACTTTAATGCAGGGATGACTAGCCAGAAACACATATAACTCACTGAGAGTAAAAAAAACATCGTCACCATCATTACCTAGATATCCTTCGATGAAAATTTACTTCATAATTTGTCTTCATACACCTGGCACTCTCCGCCCTTGCTAATGCATAGTCCCTAAAATTTAAATATTCATATTTTGTTACCATAACTTATCAACAATATGATAACTCACACAAATCTCGTTGATTTCGCTTAATTCAAAACAAGATTGAGACCACGAAAAAGGCTGGGTTTCGAAAAAACTACGATTTCCACTGCAAGAGTTCCACAACTTTGTAACAACTTACTTCCAAACAATTTAACGTCTCACATAGCAGTTCTATTACTAAAGATGTGGAAGCCTTTTTTTTTAATGTAGCCATTTTTGCAGACATTTTTTCTTTTCGACTTTCCTTGCGTGCCTCAACCCAAATCTCAAATAGTTCACAAATTTTTACTCTGGGTGCCATTACAAAAATTAATTTATTTCATTTATTTGCTGTTAAAAGCAACCAGTTTTCTAATTTTATGAAAATGCATACTTGTATAATTGTGCATATAAAATAATGGAGGGGTATATTTTGAAATATTTGGGTATGCCCGGATCTAACGGATGCGCACTCATTTCGTTCATCGAGCACCCGATAATTTCAGGTATTACCAGAACTCGGGCACCAATAAACAAATCAACATTACTGATCACGGTTTGACATTCGCCAACCTAATTTGAAAATATTATTTTCTGTCATTCACAAAGAAATAAACTCCAAAATTTATGAATTCTAAATCGTCAAATATGGCGGAAAATAAGAACTAAAGTTTAAAGGGAACTCGCTGCACACATAAGTTGTGTGAGATCACTATCCAGAGGGAGCCACGAACAGACGGTGCGTTTATTTGAGATGGAGATGCAAGGATCGCATATAAGCTTGAGTGAATCGGCAGTCAAAGACCTCAACTTGCGTCCTCCGCCTTCATACCCCCTATAGTGATTTGTATATCTCAGCTATTAAAAACGCTGTATATGTGGCAGTCGCCACACAATTTAAGTAAATTTATTCACTATTTTTAAATGTATTAAGTACTTATTGTACTTTTCTATGTTTTAAGTTTGATTTAGAAATTTGTCCCATCACATCTTCGAATTATTACTGTAAAAAAAGATGAACAAAATGAAATTAAAAATTAAAATTTAATCATTCTTTGCTAGTGAACGAGTGCACACCGGTTTTTATTTTACACTACGTGAGGGACGTAAATAGCAAAATCAATAAAAGTACCGCTCGACCACCTACGTATGATGCGCTCCACTGTTGCCAGATTTCGAAACCTATTTCTCTCTAGATGTACCAAAAAATCTTCAGTTTTGCCACTTTTAGAAAAAAAAAACCTCTAGATTTAGATTCCATTACAATATTTATGTATATGGGACATTCTCTGTCAACGTGAAAGGTATTTTAGGGCGTGTTTGGTCTCAAATGAACGATGCAATGAGAAGTTTTTTGATTTGGCATGATGGCGGACCAATATGGCGGCTGCAAGTCTTCCACCTCGCCTTGAAAAAATAGTTTTATCAAGCGTACGTTTACCCAAGTCATCAAAAAAAAAAAACAGATAAAGTTTTTTTCAAATATTTTTCCTCGCTGAATATGAATCTAATATTATTTTTTATGGGAAATGTTACGTGTTGTCCCTAACTTCAAAAAAGGTCCAAAAAGGCTGTTTTTCGGGTCTTACGCTTACCCAAGTCATCATAAAACTACGGGACAAGCCTAGTTTTGTGTAATTTAACTTGATAAACATGAATCTAATATTATTTTCCACGGAAAATGTTACGTGTAATAACAGCTACAACTTTGCTGAAGACAGTAAAGTGATATTCAAGACGGTTTAGAACCTATAAACATGTAAATATCTGAAGTCTTTAGTCACGAACTGAAATCAGCAAAATTCAAAAACAGGTTTCTCTGAACAAGATTAAACAAGATTCCAGCCAAGGGGCCGATGGATCTAAACTCGGTATACCCATACGAATTTTACCCCCTAGATGCCCCGTTTGTCTCTGTCTTCGACTAGCACAGTTATTTTTTAGTTTAAATTCAGTAATCGTTCAGTTTGTGGTTTTTATGTTTTTGACTTTTAATACTTAATGCTATAAATCGGCACATTCGATATTTACAACCTTGAAAATAATAAATATAATAGATTCCCTATCTTATCTCCGCATTCGTTGGAATAATTTTATTGCATTCACTTTTAAGTTATTATTAAAACAAATATGTATGTATGTATTCACGAGTACTTTTTGTTCTAATTGACGTCATAAAAATTTTGAATTGAATGTTTATATATGTATGTACATAATAATTATTATTTAATACAAAAGTCAAGTCAATTAATTAACTTTTTTGACTAACTGGTAATGTTAGCAAAAGCAACAAATGACTAAATTAATAAAATGTGATTAAAACTCATTGAAAATTCTACCAAAATGTGTTAAAAATCAAAAGAAAACAAAAAGATAGGAGTATATTTTAAAATTAATTAAAAATTCTAAACATTTACCGCTGACGAAGAAGTAGCGACATATAAATTTCACCTTCTTCGAAAAGCAAAAGTCAAGTTTTTTTTTGTTTTTATTTTCTCCACAAAAGGCGTTCAAAGCATTCAAATTAGCATTTTTATTTTATTTATACTTAGTTTCTTTTAATTTTGCATGCGACAACGATCGCTAAAATGATCGCCGTCAGCGACGAGCAGCGAATTGTGGATCTGTTATTAGTCAAGCCGACGTAAACTCTACTAGTTTGGGCAAATAGGTAGGTGCACATTGGACCAAAAAACAAAAGTCCATCAACTGGTAAACCTACATTACGTACACATATAAGCACACATACACACACACACACTAATCTTATTCGCATTCACCGGTATTTCAACGTTTTGTTATTGTTGAACTTTAGTTTGCTGCCGCCATGTTTGCTGGCGATGGTCAATTGCACTCAATCAACCTTTGCGAATGACCCAAATTTGGAACACTTGCCCCAGCTGCTCTGAGCTTAGAGTTACGAATTCGTTGTAGCAACTCTCTTCATTTGCTCTCTTTACTCTTCGCTGTTCCGCTCTTTGTATGCTAATGGTGCACAAGGCACTATCGAAAGTTAATTAAATAAATAAAAATAAGACTAAAAATAGTTAATAATAAAAGTTTTAAGTTTCTTTTCCCTCCATTAAATTTTGTTTTGTTTTTTAATTAATTTTTCTCTTGTCGTTTATAATTTTATTTTTATTTTTCTCTCTTTGTTAATTTTGTCACTGTGACATATTTCAATTTATTTAATGCTAATTGAGCAATGGTTTTAATTAGCTTACGTTTAAGTTTTTACTGGAAAGACCAAACTTTTACCTTTACCATTTCAATCTAAATATATAGAATTTCATCTTTGCATTTTTTGAAAATTTATAGTAGACTAGAGGATAAAAGCATTCCTATAAAAAAAATTATAAATGTATATGTGAATGTTTTTGTTGCAAATATAATTGAAAGAAAGAAAGAAAGGTTTCGAAGAAGGCAACGCCCTTAGATCAACAAAACTTTCTCCCTTATTCTTCACAGGCTGCTGCATAACTTTTTGTTGTTATATTTAGTCATTAATACATATATGTATGTAGGTGCAAAATGTAATTATTAAGGCATTGGCATTTAAATTGAAACCCAATCTAATGTTAAAAAATGATAGCTAGTGCTTAACTTTAAGTTAGTTTTAAAATTAATATTAAGATTTAGTAAATATGTTAATTACGTTTTTTATCCCTTTCACTTTGTTGAAATATTGTGAATCAATCTGGCCTTTATTTGAATCTAAATTATACTCCAATGCGAATCTCGGAGAAAAAATTAGAAAAATCGGGAAAGTTGAGTTTTTCCTCTTATTGGAATGCCATATATAGAACAACCGACGTTATTGAAATTTTGTGCACCAGCATATTCGGTAGCTGATTTTTTATTATTAAAAATCCCTTCTAAATCTAAACTTTTTGGGCCAAGGAATCTATTTTTGCCCTCT
This sequence comes from Toxonevra muliebris, assembly GCA_963691655.1. Classification (NCBI taxonomy): domain Eukaryota; kingdom Metazoa; phylum Arthropoda; class Insecta; order Diptera; family Pallopteridae; genus Toxonevra; species Toxonevra muliebris. The sequence goes on along the minus strand of OY829326.1, from coordinate 87,765,725 downwards.
TTTTTTCATCTAAAAAAAAAATATTCCAAATGAAGCTGGCGTGCATCATTTTTAGAGCATAGACTGAAGTCATTCGAGAGTTCTTTTGGTAAGCAGATTCCTTACTAACTACTTGTAATCGCCAAATCGAATACATGCTCTTTCTCAGTCACTTTCATATGGAACAGGGATCAGCAGCATCATTAAAATCAAAATCAATTATAAAATGAAAATAATAATAAAATTAAATATTAATGTGAAAGTGACAAATGCCTTACACAAACAGCAAGCATATGAATGGACAAACGGGCAGACAAACAGACAAACAAACAAACAGTGAAACAGCTACAACAATAACAACAACAAAAATGTTTGTATTTATGTTACAACTTAACCTCGAGCTTCATAAAAACAGAGAAACACCTTTTGATAGAAATTACTTATCGAAGCTTCTGTGAAAATAATGCGCATCAAGTCAACCAGTCAGCCAGCCAGCCAGCCCGTCCGCCATCAAGTCCAACAGTAAGCCGGCAGTTTCTCGGTTTTGTCTCTCCCTTTCTCCCTGGCTGTACAATATCTGTTAATGCCTGCTTCCCAACATAAAAGCTAGCTTACTGAAACTACGGCAGTGGCGTCTACCATGAAACGTCATCTTACTCATCGGTTTTACACTCGTATGGAAAAGCACTCATACATATTTTTTAGGCCATAAATAAGCAGACGAACTTGACAGTATATGAAAAGAGAAAGAGGCAAAAATGAAATAAGTGACAAAACGCACAAAGTCGACAACGACGACGTCAATGTCCGATTGGCATAATCACGCGGCTTCGACGGCGCAACGAAGAAAGGCGAGAAAGAAATGCGCGAAGATATTAATAAGTCAGCAAACAAACAAATATAGGAAAACACTGAAATTGAAGAAAGAAATGACTTGATAAACCCGGGCTTAAAAATGAAACAACAACAAAAATTATTATAAAATGTTTAGAGTTAGTCTGAGGTAGAGAGACAATGTAGCGCTCAAAGGTTTTCTGATGGAGGCTTTTAGTGATTATTAAACAACGACAAAAATGATTATAATGATAAAAAACAAAAAAAAAATAATAATAATAATAATGTTTAAAAGTTAAATTTAAAGCTCTATTTGCTGCTGTCAATGCATTATTTTTCTCTTTTTCGGTTTTCGCTTGTGCGTTGAGTGGAGTGGAGTTCACTGATCTGCCACGTTCGCGTAGTTTTTCCACATATTATTTTATATAATTTTATTTTTATTTATTATAAAGAAATAATGATTTTTTTGCTTTTATTTATAGGAAGATGTGAGTAATACCACAGTTGTTTAAACTTTGAGTATTGTCTGTTTCTGTTTCGCATATATACAATTATTTTTCTTTATTTTTTAATTTTATTGTTTATTCTGTTTTACTTTTCGATATTGTTAATGGTGCTTTTTTAATGTATCTACTGAAAATTTGTATGTAAATATTTTTGTAAACACAATAAACTTTAGTGGTTTTGAAGAGAAATCGCCGAGCTTCTTTTTCGATATCCTTATTTTCATTGAAACCCAAATCCCTGCATTTTGATGTACTCAGGTATAAATCAGTGCCAATCTTGCGTTATTTTTGTTGAGTCAAAATTCAAAAAATTAGCCAGCTCCTTCTCAAAACAATTAAAATTCATTCTAATACACTTGTCACTTCTAATTTTAAAATTGCTATTAAGATTTCTCCAAGCTAAAAAGTTGGAGGATTATTATTAATTTATAGAAAAAAGAACTCGAGCGTAAAAACTAGTTGAATGCAGGGTTCGGACTTTGGAAATCTAATATCCGTACTAAATGTTAAAAAAAAAGGCGCAGCAAAACAAAAATTTTCACAAAACCTTACGTTTGTTGAGATTTACTTTTTAGTCGCTATCGAAAGTAGTGTTTCTTAATTAATAAGGAAAGTAGATGTTTTGACTGGGATTAGTAATAAGTTACATATATGTAGGAAATATGTAAAAGTAAGTAAAAATTATCTTTATTCAAACTTTGAAGGAGCAAAGCTTTCGCCCACCATGACGCACTGTCTTCTATAATTCTTCTGTTAATAAAGAATATCTACTTTATATTTTAGCTTAACCTAACCTCCTTTTTTGTTTTGCACTTTGTTAAGAACTAGTGCTCTTGATACCGCATACACAAATGCCCGGGTACCCAAAAATTCTGCGAGTACACAAAAATTTGCGGGTAATACCAGAATTCGGGTACCTGAAAATTACAGGTAATACTTGAAATCGGGTACCCGAAAATTGCTTGCCTTCTACGTACAATTGTTTTTTAAATATGATAGCTAAAAAAACTAAAAGAAATATGGCACTACCATATTTTGGGATTGTTTTCATGCAACTGCTACTACTACTTTGTCTACAGCTACTTACTACTTTTGTCTGATTCTGTTCAAGCGTTTACTCGATACAACAAATATATTTCTGTAGGTATTGAAGATTTTGTAGTCTCTTAATTTTATAAGTTTTTGTCAGTTGGCAACGGGTATCTGAAAACTTGCGGGTACCCGGAGATTCGCGGGTACCTGAAAAAAATGGGAACCCGGAGAATAACGGGTATCCGTAAAAATAGTACCCGGGTTATAAACGAAACCCCCGGGTATCCGGGTACAATCCGGGTAAACGAGTATGAAGGAGCACTATTTAGAACAATCCCTTCTTCCTCACTTTACTTGCAAAAAATTAGAAAAAAGTTAATCATTTTGTAGATAAACTTTTTCATAAGCGGAAATTATAGAACAGCAAAAGGAAATTGGATTTTTTTTTCTAAAAAGTTATGATCTACCACCAATTTTTTCAGCCAATCTATTACTATTCAAACATTTTAATAAACAATCCTATTTACAAGTATTTGTTTTGGTGTTTCTTTTCTTTTTCCTCCATTTCCCTTTTAAACTTCTCCGAATAACAATTAATTAGGACACTAAAGTTATCCCTTCAATATTACTACAAATTGGGTAGGAGTATTCTCTGATTTCAAAAATTTGTAATCATATTTTTTATTTTCATACATTTTAAAGCACAGCGAAATATTAATGCTCCCAGCGACCGACAGATGTGCATCAGAAGTTATTCTGATGCATGGAGGGAAAATGTGCTTATTATATAGGCACGGTTTAAAAGTAGCTTTGTTGTCGTACAATGCTTAGTGAGAAAAAAACCACGTACACCAAAAATATACTGAAGATGCGGTATCAAAACGCTGCGCAAGCGTTTATTGCGTTAATTGGGTTCGGGGCTCGAGCCACCACTTTAACCAACCAACCATCGAACAGCAATGCGATTTCAGAGAAATCGTATGAAAAATATTGCTAAAATTTCAAGAAAAACTCATTATTTCGAGTCTGCTAGCAGATTTAAAAAACGGAACCATCGAATTTTTTAGTATCTATTATTTGTGAACTTTTAATTGGTCAAAAGTAACGTAACAAAGGTTTTTTCAAGATGGTCCAGCTCACGAACGGTAATCGTTAGAACTTGGTGAGGCACTTTAATGTATACGTCTGATTTCTAAATATATTTATATTTTATATTGGGTAAGGAGTTTGATGTACCTATGGAAAGGACATGACCTTACGTATGATACATAAAAAAAAATTAATTTTCTTTAGGTTAGGCGGGTTGGGAAATCGGTTTTATTCAATAATGTGAGAAGGAAACATTGTTTTTCTTACGTTTGATGAATATTTATTGAAGTGAAAGTTTAATTCAGTAAAAAAAAAAATTATTCTAATTCGTCCAGTTCTTCGCAATCGGTGCAAATCCAAATTTAATTTCTATGATGAACACATGCAAAATGAGCTGGGTTTTTGCAGATACTGTAATTTTTTTCTTCAAAATTTTCACCAATTCGTCATCAGGAACTTGTGTTATGCCTTCAACTCTCTCATCCAATATCTCAATATATCGAAATTTGGTACGTTCGTGCTGCAGTTTTTTTTTTTTAATTTTTATGAATTTGATCGTTCGAAGCACAGCATCAAAATCAGTGCACAAAAAAAAAATTGCATTTTTGGCTCGACACAAAAACAAAATTTTTGACATTAGATACGCATAATTCTTTTTTGCATCTTGAAAAGACAGGAAAATCGTATAATAGAGCATATACAACTCTTAGATTGGGATGAAAATTATTCACCTTATTATCACTAGAAAATTTCAGAAAAAAATTGTTCGAAACTATTTTTATATAGTTCTCGGCTCAAGCTGACAATAAGCATTCATTCTTTCTAAAACCATCCTAAAAGTGAGTAATGATTAAGAAACGACATTAACAGTGACAGTGATGACGATACTAACGCCACCAAAAAATATCGCGATTTGCAAAACTGCACATATTTCCAACCTGCACAAAGTTTCCCTACATTTTATTTTAATTAAAATTATTGATTTATTTGTTCACAATTGTCACTTGATCCGCCAAACTCATTCAAAAAATATGTTGAATGGGGGCCGGTCATGGAGATCACTTTGCTTTCATGTGACACTCAGGTCGCAGTAACGGAGCAGTTGCGCAATATTTGCGTCTTCTGAATGCGATCAATAACTTTTATATTTTTACAATCAAATGGATTGATTTTTTTGTGGCACCAAATGGTTTTATTAGTTAATTGGAAGTGCTTATATGAATGCACATGATGCGAAGTAAGGTTGCATTCAATTTTACCGCTGGGTATGAATGCACGAATGCATTGTACGTGATTTTATATGCGGAAATATGTTTTTTTTTTAAATCATTTGTATTGTTTCATTAATTTCTAAAGATAATAAATTTTTATTTTTAATGAAACCAGCAAATATTTTTATCTGTAAAATTACAATACTAAATTTGTGTAAAAAAATACTTCTAGATGAATTACAACCTTGAAAGAAATTATGTTGTGTTCTTTTGTTTTAAAAATGCCACAAATTGAGCAGGAAATTACAAAAGAGTAAATGTTTTAAAGCATAAGACGAAATTAGTAAGCTTACTATTTTTAATTACCATAGACCGTCTTCAATACTTCAATGCCTATTGGTTTAGTGAGTTCTTGATTTTATGTAACTATTTTGGTTAAAAACGTGACGAATACGAAAAACCAAAGTTCATCGGTCCTCTGTATATTAGTTTCGTAAAATTAAATTTATCTCGTCCCAGCGTGATCTGGGCATCATTATGCACATTTTTTATAATTCCACAATAAAGCTTCCTATCCACCACTCAAGAAAAGCAAAAACTTCATATAAAAAACTTTTATGTATTGATTTGTTTGTCCCTCATTAAAGGCTAAAAATATAGATATGGAACTGTAAACAACCACTGGATAAAATATTTTCTCCGATTTTCTTATATTCATATTCTCTTATCTTTTATAAACACATTTAAAAAAAAAAAAATCCGCTTAGTAAAAGTTTATAGTATTTGTTTGAAAAAATTAATTTAAAAGAATTTACGAACAATTTTGCACTTAGGTTTTTGACTTGACTTCGAAGACAAAAAATGTAACAAATGGCATATGAACCAAATTTCAAATTTTCAGCAATCAGAAAACTTAAAGAATATTACTAGTAATATTTATTAATCACATATTTTATGCCACATCAAAGTGAATGTTGCCTATAGGTAACAGCGGGCATGAAGGGGTTAATCTGGGGCACTTTCGGTTTAACTGTGACGTTCTTTTTATATGAAAGTATTAAAACCAATAATAGGAATTCAAGAAGTGTTTTGGACTAACTTTGTCGCTGATCACGAATCTGAAGCCGGGTTTTTCGTAGCTTCTCGAGTTTTCAAAGTTTCAAATATTCAGAAAACCAAACCATCACAAATCTGATTTCCGTAATGCTTGAGCAGTGCAACTATGGAGCTCAAGACAAAATTTGAGAATTTTGGTTTACAATATTCGATTTCCCAATTCACGATGTGTGGAAATTTGGCTTTGAAGTTTCTAACTCCAAAACGGCAATGATGAGGTATAGAATCCTTCTGTAGTACTTGTGAGAATTACTTTCCCCTCGTCTGTTACTCTTCTTAACCCGGGTTCTTTGGTGTTACCCTCAAAAAATGCTTATCAAAAACAACGCGGAAATGAGAGACAAATATAGTGGGGCTAATAGTATAGAGTAAGAAAGTGTTTAGAATTTATGAGGAATAACTTTCTGCCAGACACCAAATAAACGTTATTTTACGACGATCTTGTTTCCCAGATATATTAATTTTTAACAAGCGATATTTTAAATACTCGAAAATTACATTTCCAGAAAATCTTCGTTTTTAAATGTTTCAACATACAAAATTTGAATAACATAGTTAACGTTATTGGAACCAGCTTGATACTTGTTACCTCATTTATACAACTAATTTACCTTAAGGATGTCAATTTTTTTTCTTATGTATTTCGAAAGTATACTGTAAAAATTTCATACCAAAATTCAAAATATGAATGAAGTTATAGCAAATAGTCGAGAGCGCCTGTTGGTTAAACTCTGTGTGTTGTTAAAACTTTAAAAGCGTCTTTCTCGAAACGTTTTTTTTGATCGACCCAGGGGTTTGAAGAAATTCTATAAAGCCGATTGAGCTGATATTTTAATGTTATTTTATATACCAACTAGCTGACCCGGCAAACGTTGTTCTGCCCTTTCTGCGAAGAAGCGCGAAAATAAACACAGAATGAAGTACTTGATGTTTAAATTGAACATTGGTAATGACAATTCAGGCTTAAAGTCCGTACATTGAATTTGGAAAAAATCCTAGGTTTAAAAATGTTCCTCATTATTGACACAATTGACATTTTCAAAAGTATTTAACTTGCAGAACTAGATTAAAAACAGAGAATCATTATAAATGAAAATCTCAAATCAATATTTGAGAAATGAATTTTTGAAATGAAAGCTTACATTGCCTCTGGACGACCAGAAAATGAAACTTTTTTATTGTATTATCACCGATTTGAACTCAACGACGTGTGCGAAAACAACTGAGGTGGGATAGCAAAGAACCGTTAGACGCATTAGTGAGGGAGACTCGACAAAAACAAAGCCTTATCGGCCCTGTTGATACCGTTTGAGCAAAATTATTAACCCTGTTGATGCCAACGGTGTCATTCAGCAGTTAGACAGAAATTCCAGCTTATCTGTAGTAAAAGGAATAACTTTTATTTTTTTTGCTGAAAAATGAACAAAAAAAAGTATAAAACGATATTCTATTTAAATTTTTTGTCTCAGATGACTTCAAGTGCCACAATCACACGGGCCAACCACACACCTTTTTTTAGGTGTCCACTTTGGCCGTAAAAAAACACTAAAAAAATATCGTAAAAGAAACTCCAAATATTTTTTTCTACAGTTAAAGATGTCAATAATAACATATAAAAATTGGAACGATTGCATTTTATTTTTCTATAATAAAAAATGTCCAAAAAACCCCTTAAAATTAGGCCGGAACACCAGACTACATCCTTAATCCGTTCGATGCAATAAACAAGGCTTATTGGATGCGGCTAAGATAACATAAATACTTGCATACAATATTTAAAATTAGTATTATTGGGCGTTTAGCTAAGAACTTTGTTGCTTGCTGCTTAACCCACTAGCGCCATATGGCATCGCAACTTTACTTTTAATACAGAAAAGCGAAAATCGTAAAGAAATTTCCGAGCACTTATAAAACTACCAATGCCGCAAGGCATGACTGAACGTTACGCACTTTGTTTGGTAAGCTACCAGTTACAAATCTTGGTCAATATAACAGAACTTTACATGAACCTAATTACAGTTTCCTATCAGCACTCCATATTTACACGGTTGGTCAAATATTTCGGTGCAAAATGCGTGACTGTTGCATAGAAAGGGTGAAAATGCTATATGCCAGTTAAAATGTTGGTGCCAGTGACTTCTTCTTCTTGTTTATTAATCCTATTATTTTTATCCTATTATGTTCATTAATCCTAATTAAAAAGATAATGAACTGCCAAATTTGGAAGAAATTTGAAACAATTTTTTCCAAATTAAAAATAAATTAATTCTAATATTTTGCATATACATGATTGAAGTTATTATTTACTAGGATTACTTCTTAATTCATAACTTCCTAAATGTTCGTAAATCTCGTGGTTTGACTTCTTACTTTAAAATCGCTATTCTGGGCCATTTACTAAAATTATTCCCGACCCTCAACTTTTTATGTTCTTGCTTTTCATTTTAATAAATTAATATATGTAAAATGTATATCTTCTAATATGAAAGTATGTATCTGGATATACAAAAACTTTGGGGTTGTTACTGCCATAGTTCGCCTAGGCGGCAAAATCACTTAACCTGGCCCTGTTCCTAGTAGCGATACAACATAACAAACAAAGGTAAGTGTACAAAATTTCGCAACTCTACCGCTTCCGGTCTTCCGATTCTCGCCTGGTCATTAATGGGTTAAACTCCATTATTAACAGACGTTAATAAAGAAAGGCAAATTACAAAAGGTAAACAAATACTCATACATATACATACTGTAAATGCCAGTTGAAATTAATTAATTAAAGTTAAACAACAGCAGCAACATGCAGTTCTGTCTATAATAAATAAAAAAGTTAGGAGGTTGTTAATTCAGAGTTTAACCTAAATTGGGCTTTAGTACTACTTAAAAAGTATAAAAACAAATATTTTGCAAACTTTTTAATCGATGACGACGTTAGAAGAGCTTCTTAAAATTGTGTCTTTGAAAGGCAGATACATTTACGGATTCAGATACTTCCTCTATACATCCACACATATGTATGTGTGAACACATGCAATTTATAAACACCTACATTTCATTAAGTTTTTTTTTTTTTTTTTTTTGCAAAAATCTCAACTTGATGCCATCGAAAAGATTCACTGCGCGATTGTATGTATGAATGTAGCAGCTCGGGAATAGGTAAAGATCTGTTCCTTTTTCAACTGAATTGGTGATTTTTTATTGTTGTTTTTCCAAAAGTACAAATATAGTCGACATATAACAAAAGCTAAAATATAATAACAAATAAAAAACAGATCTCGGAGTTGCCAAAAGTGGCAAAAACAGCTTTCGATTATGAGTCATCATTTTATTCATATACAGGGAGATTGACTCAAAAATACAGGGAGATAAATAAAGTTATTGCGATGTTTTGTTGAATATTAAGAGTAAAGAAAAAATATCTCCATATTTCTTTTAATTGTCAGCAGTAATATTTTTAAGTGGTTGTCGAGGAAAACAGGCCAGAACGGCCCATTGGGATATCACATGGCTCCGAAGGGGGGAAGTCTAGTACACTACCCACTAAACTATCGAGGTCGTCAGATCTTGGTCTTAATTATGTCTTGATACCTAAACGTTTTAATTCCAACTCTAGGGTTAATGACAGCATTCTTTCCAGTCTAAAAGTGTCCGTAGTTAATACAAAGTGTTTTAAGTGAGCCATTAATTAAGAAAAAATTGACTTCGTAACGTCTTCAACGTAGTACTAGCTAGTTTTGGATAGTGAAAAAAGGAACCCTAAAGTTTTATCGTATTAGTGTCATTACAGTTCGTGTATATACCAAGTTTTCAGTAAAACCACGCCAATCAGTGTTGCTGCATTCGTTACGGAGTAGAGTTGTAAACTTTAAAATGATGCTAATTTGGAAGGCTCTGCCTGAAGGCTTGCATATAAGTATTGCCACTATTTCAGTTTTAAAACTAAAATTGTAGGAAATCGGAAACGATTTTTTGACTTTAGTGCTGAGTATAAAAATGGAATAGATTTGGAAGAAGTGCAGTGTTTCTATTATTTGGCAGCGTTGTTTCGTCGGCAGGTGGCCCGAGTGAAGATATAAAAAGCAGCATCAAAAAAGCAATAGTAGCGTACGGCTCATTATATTCAATCTGGAGCGCATCACACATCTCTCAATCCTAGTGTTAAAACATTAAGCGGCTGACAAAAACGCAATACAAGTCTTCATAAATCGGAGACGATTGCTGGAATCTAAATGGGAGTGAAATCAAGAGATTGACCGAAGATAAAGCTGAATGGGGAAATTTTGTTTTAGCCCTTTGTTCCTCCTTGGAATTTTAAGATATAGAAAGAACATTGCACCTACTGTGTCCTCAATTTACGTAAAATTATAATCAAATTGGAGTTTTACTATGAAATAAACAAATTAAAGGTCAATATGAAAAAAACCCAAATAATGCAATTTAGAAAAGGTGGAAGAGCCACTTCTCCCACCACTCACACTACATTTACTTGAGTGTTACATTTTCCAGTTCCGCACTTGGAAAATGCGCGTCAGACGCCGCAATTAGAAAAGGGAATACAGCTTTGGCAGCTGCTCTACAAACAGTGGGCAGATGCAAGGGTGACTCTTGGAAGGGAATGGCTAGGCTATTCAAAGATGTGATTGCAACATGCTACGCTACGCTACGCAGAACTGTTAGAAATGGTACAAACCACTTATTTCAAGCGCTTTTTTTTCTCTTCCAAGATCAACACCAAATGCTCATCTTAGACTGGAACTCGTCGGGTTAAAATAGCTTCCAAAGTCTTCAACATAGCCTGGAATTACATAATTAAAATCCTACAAATAGGTCAAAACTGTCTCCCGGAAATTTGCTTTTTCAGATTGCTGCATCCACACCTGAATACCAGTATGTCAATGGTATATAACTGGGTGTAGAAAATTAATATCTATTTGGAAAAAATTAACTTGTCACAAATTAAGGTGTACTCTAATCCTGAAACTTGGAAAAACCTAAAAAAATTGGCTTTGTAAATTTGATCGTTTTGATCGCCACCTAAAATTTAATAACGTTCTAATTTGTGAAAATAGCTCGTCCTTGAACTGCAGAATATTAAGATCACTCGAAGAAAACTCAGAATTTTATTTAAATAAGACTATTAGTTTCAATATGCCAAAAATCACAGCTTCGGCTGTCAACGAAGCATTTTTAAGCCACAAATTGAAAATTAATAAAAAATTAAAATTTTGCCAAACTTACTTATTTTCTCCAATGTGCGACTTGATGTAGTTGACGTATTTTTATGAAGATGTGATGGCCACAAATTTACATTTTAACTCATTTTTGTACAATTAAACAATCAAAAAATCGTTTATGTAACAGAAACGCTACGGTAAAGTGAAATTCGAAAAAAAAACTTCATCTGTCATAATTCAGTGGGCATGCACTGTATAGTAACAAACATTCACCTAACAACGTCTGTTAATGAATTTGACAAGAACATCTTAATATATTTTATGTAAGATGAACGATTTCGAAGAACAATTTAATCTATCGCATGAAATTCATTCAACCATTAACACTCAAATTAGACCAACCGAAAACATAAACCGAATGCTCTTTTCCCCTGCCCATATAAAATTAAAAAAAGAAGCCATCGACTTCACTTTACAATTTATGCTGAATTTTATTTAATATTAGTTTTTATTTTTCCTACTTTTTTCTCATGTTTCCCTGATATGGATGGCGTTAAAATGCTGACCGAATGATGTTATTGCTCCCTTAAGTAAAGCCAGGCAAAGTGAAATCGAATTTACTTTTTGCTTTTCTCTTTACAAATATTTTTATACGATAACTTGCAACATTTTTTATTTGATTCCATTTCAATTCGATTGCTCCAGTATAATTACATATTCCTCTTCTGCTGCGCTATCTATGTATCTGGGTTTTCCTGTTTATTTTAACAAAAATTATCTTCAAGATAAATAAACAGAAGGAACAGAAAAATGTTAAGAAATTCTATTTTGTTGTACGCAGTGAATAAATATGTAGAAACAAATTTTTAGTAAAAATCAGTTTTAAAATCAATTTTGAATTTTACACACAAAAATAATATATAAATAATGAATATAACTATGCGCATTAGGGTGGTTCTTAAATGGGGCATGTTTTTGGATGATCGTTGTTCGGCTCTAAATGTGGAGCAAAATTTTTCTATGATTATTTCTGATTTTTATTTCATCCCTAAGTCTCCTTGTTTCCACGTGAAGTTTATATTTCTATCAGTCGTTACTTTGATATGATGATTAACATATACTGTTTAACAATGACGTACAAACAGAGAGAATCAGAGCTTGGAATAAAAACTAATTTATTTAAAATTTATTGAAAACCCAGATAAGAACCATCTTAATGTGCATATGTATGTATACAGAAAGAGAACAGACAGTGGGTGCAAATACACTACTGCTACTATTGATTACGTTACGTACATGCATATGGTACATACAAATGTGTGAAGAGATCAGATTATAAGTTGTTATATGTATGTAAAAGAATATGTCTGAAGTGTATAGGTTAAGAGTTAATTCTTCCAAAATTGGACTAATGCTTGTTTTTGTTGTTTTTGATTTGTAATGGGTGTTGACGCTGTAGGCGTACCATCAATGTACGACGTGAATTAAACGCATACTACAGAACTAAAAAAGCTGTGCTTTGTGTACTTTATGTCCACCAAAACTGTAGCGTAATAATAAATACCGATAAACATGCAACAGATTTTAAATGTAAAAAATATGCGAAAATACAGATTTTTATTAAAATTCCGCCATCGCTTATTTCGTTTGCCGTCTATTATCTGCTAGCGTACCATCTTTGGAGGCCTCACGTACCTCTGGTGGTACACTTACTATAGTTTGGGAAACCCTGAGCTACATTATATTTGAAAAATTATAAGAATTTAATTCATGTGAGGAATTTGCAAATGGAAATAGTTTGATTTTTCGATTCATATTTTACACCATCGGTATAAGTCTCTGATTGATAAATCTATACTAGACTTAACTAATAAGAAATTTAAGTAGGTAAACCGATTAGATTTAAGCATTTTATCTTCATATAAAACGCTAAACAAAAATCAAAATGCTCGGCTGAAAAGCTCAATGAAAATTTATGCTCTTACAAAAAAATTCTATGACGTCGATTTTTGCACAATAAATTTTTAAATTGCTCGTTTTAAGTATTAAGAATTTGGCTTTGATTCGATTTTATGTTTGTTCTTTGTTTTTGTTTGTGTGGTTATAGTGTTTTTGTTATTTCGAAAGTGGTGTGCTTTCAGTTTTATTTTCCTTTTTTTTTTTTGTTTACTTATTTGCAAGTTTTTTTTTTTTCATATACCACATATGAAAAATAAAATCAGTTGAACAGTTTATTAATGAGTTTTGTTTTTAAAGTGTTAGTAAATACATATATTTGTAATTGAATTCAAATGTATTCAAACACATGAATACCTTGGTGGAAAAACGAATTAAGTCAGCCGGTGCTGAATTGAAAAATATCATAATCAAAGTTAGCAAGCTCTGTAAAATGTAGACGTGTTGACTGACGGATATATCAGGAATTAATCTCCTGCGCCTAGATTGAAAAATAGGATGATTGGTCTCCTAGTTTCCCAGATTGGAATCCTTTGATTTTCTGAATTTGGATGGATGCTAGAATGTATTGACAGTATAGGATTATATTTGCCCAGAGAGCGCGTGTAGACTGGAAGGTGTAGAAACTAATCGAGGCGAAATAATTTTATGATTTGAAGTCCAAAGTTCTATGCATCTTCCACAACCATCAGCGTCAACATCAATGTCGGTTGATTCTAAAAAAAATGAACCAAATTTAAATAAGCAAATTTTAACACAGCGATTTTTAATCATAACTTTTATTACAATTGACATTTTTTGAGTTTTTGAATTTTGCTAGAGTCAATTGTCATAGGCATAATGTTCTATTGTTCTATGAGTAGGAAGAATAGTATTACACAGTGTTACAAAATTGAGTAAAGTAGAAATACCTGGGATGTGATACTATTTTTCTTGTAGGTCTTGTCCGTTAAAAAACCGGTTTTGGGTAGCTTTGTGCACTTATAAGCCTGTAACTTGGTTGATTATCAACAGATTTTCAGTTTCTTACCGGTTTTAGAGAAAAGAAACTTAGACCTTTCGAACGATATATATTTTATTTTAGAGGATTTGAGGAATCTGTGTGTATTTGTCTAGCAAACACAATTTATATCACTTTTTTCGCCTTTTCTCAACTTTGGTGATGTTTTTACACACTATTTTATAAAGGAGCTATACTACTTATGGATTTATTCTAAAAAATCGTTTAAAAATCGGTCAGTAATTGACTGAGTTATTAAACTTTTTTATGAAAACAAAAAAAGTATAGCTCCTTTATAAAATAGTGTGTAGAAACACCGTCAAAGTTGAGCAAAGGCAAAAAAGTGAAAAAGAATTGTGTTTGCTGGACAAATACACACAGATTTCTCAAGTTTTCTTAAAAAAGATATATAACATTCAAAAGGTCTAATTTTTCTTCTTTCTAAAACCGGAAAGAAACTGAAGATTTTGGGGGTGTTTGGAAAATCTCACATACAGACTCTTGTTTTACTCGACCTACAAGAAAAATAGTATCACTTCCCAGGTATTTTTTACTGTCGCACCGTGTTATTCATGATTTTCCAAAATGTGAAATTTTCTACACAAAAATTGCCTGAATGATTAAGTCAATGTGACGGGCAATCTGACATAATCTATTTACAGTGTCCCAATGTAAATAAACCATTTCGCAATCGATCCACTCTGTGTGATTTTTCTTCTTTTTTTAATTGAAATAACTTAATTAATATTTATCTGATATTTACTTAATTCTTTTTTCCAGGTGAGTGACTTATATTCCATTGAAATATGTAATTATTCTTGCTAATCTATTGGTAAGTTGTCAAATTAATATTTATCAGTTCATGGTAACCTTGAACTGTTACGTATGGATGAAGTAAAGTTGAAATATGGAATAAGAACAACTAGATTTCAGTTTCATAGTCTCTAATAATAATATATATTAAAATTTATCTTAATCATTTCGTACCGAAAAAAATAATGAATGTCTATTAAATGAACTCTAAACTCTGAAAACTTTTTAAAAAACGATATTTTGATATTTGGATTGTAAGTAGAAAATTCTATCTATGTTATTCAGACCTTCTAGACTTTTATCCGTGTAAATTTGTTCAAACTTATTGGGATGTGATCCAAGAATAAAACTACTTATAGTAGTATTACATTAGGTTCCTACAAATACAGCACAAGGTTATGCATTCATTAAGGCACCCTTGTGTGTTGAAACAAAACTCTTTCCCATAAATACCGCATTTATAACTTTTTAAGGGATAAAAAATTAAAATCATAATTCCGCAATCTCTCGATTAGTTAGTGTGAACGCGTACTCAAACATTTTTTTGTAAATCACAGGAGCGATCATATATGATTGCATTACAATTTTCACGTTGAAATTTGATTTGACACATTTACAGTATACCGCAAAACCATTACAAACGCCACAAATTTCCTCTAATTTTGTTTGTAAATTGAGGAAATTGAGTTTTAACAGATTTAAAAAGATGTTGCCAAATTTTTGGTCGAGAACCGTTTTCTAGTGACAATTTGGGTCCGATTAGTCAAGTAATAATGGAAAAGTTTAATTTGGAAATAAAAGCAGCACCTTTTTTTATCCTAAAACAAATTCTTAAATGTTAACTAAATTTCCGCAGTAAGAATAATCTTTTCCATTATTACTTGACAAATCGGTCCCAAATTGTTCCTAGAAAACAGTTCTGTTAAAAAAAGTTTAACAAACCAAATTAGAGGAAATTTGTGATGTTTGTAATGGTTTGGCGGTATACTGTACATACAGTAGGTGGAGAAAGAAAGTTGTCAAAATGAAAACAAAACTTTAACACCAAATATCTTCTCAATAATGGATTGCTTTAAATTTATTTTTAGATCATTATAAGTGGCAGTACGATGATGAAAAAGTAAGTTGTCAAAAGCCATTCAAAACCACCGCTAACAATTTTAGTGGGTTGGTCTTCCATAATGGAAACAAGATTTTTACATCTTACTTTCATTTCCAAGCATGCTCTGAATTACATATATCCACAAAATGAATAGACAATGCACATAGGGGGAACGATTTTTGGAGAGCTCTCCCTGAAAGCTTTGATATAGTCTCTAATCCTTCAAAAGAAGTGGAAGTACCTGAACAGAAAAGCAAAGTTTTCATTAACTCAGCTGACAATGCATGGTGCATTTCTAAATTTCTAAAATGGTGTTGAAATATGTTCATTATGATGAAGGAAGCATTTTCTACTATGACGTAAATAAGAATGATGAATAATGGTTTCGGGCAAAGTTCAAGTTAGCGAAAAAGATGGCCATTTTGGATGCTGAAGCTTTTGACAACTTACTTTTAAATCATCGTACTGTCACTTAGTAATATTAAACTTTAAAAGAAAAGCAGAAACAAATTCTTTCTTTATAATGTTATTGCTAATTCAACAACATTTCATGTAGTTTTATAATTATGTAAAAATAATTTAAATTTATTTCATTATTGAGAAGATCTTTGTTTTTATTTTGACAACTTACTTTCTCCACCTACTGTACGTATGCATCAATTTGTGTCACACATGGAACAAAATAACTAAATGAGCTACATGCTAATTAAGTATTTACATTTCTCAATGTTGGATGCATTTGCCTCTATTTACTTAATTTGTTTAATTCTCTCACTATTATGGGTTGTTTCTTCGACTTTGTTTTCATGACACATTTATTATATTTGATTCCTCAAATGTGTTACTCGCGTATTGTTGTCAAAATGTTGAAAGCAAAATCAAAAACAACTACGAAGTACAGTGATGATGAAAAAATATCAAATTAACTGATTGAGTGATTTCGTAATGAGGCTTACACAAGTTTGTGGCGTTTCAGCGCGCTACCTTCCTCAATTTACATACATAGTCTGGTCTTACACCTGGAGACTAGGCACTTGAAATTGCCAAATGTGTAGGTAAGAGGGGAGAATAACCATTTCATCCCACCCCTTCTTTCCTACATAATTTGACAGTTTCAAGAGACTAGCCTCCTCGTCTAAGAGCAGACATACATACACGGAGAAAATATACTGTAAAAATTCATTGTTTTACCCTGTCTTGCCCGGATAGTAGGCGAAAAACTTTAATAATTGATTGTGATCAAACAGTAATTGCCTTGAGTTTAATTTATAATATCCAGAATGAATCAATAAAATTTACGAATTAATAAGAACATTGTACTTCACAGAACAGTTAATATTATTGGAGTTTCAAATCAATTTTTACAGTGTGATTTTGTAAATTATCAAATTGGAAATGGAATTTTTACTAAGCTTAATAATACTTTTAATATCAAAACTCAGCAATAATTGCAAAGTCATAGAATTTTATTTTCTCTTCCCTATGTTTAGAGTCATAAGATATTTTGTTTTTTTCCCTATGTTTACTTTCGAATCGCATTGACCAAAAGCAAACAACTCGACCAGCTATCTTCATTATTCTAGGGTAATTCAGAAAATGATGGTGTTTCGGTTTCAATGGTTCAATGGGAAACTGTTCGATACAATTATGAAATGGACTCCAATATATTACTTCAAGCTAGAGACTTTTGTCAACAAAATATTAAAAAATTAGTTTAATATAGTGTAAACATCCCAAGTCTTACTATTTTCCTGTAAAAGGTTACCGATAAATAATGCAAAAATTCTCATTCAACAAAGAAACAACCAAGGAGCCAACCAATCGGTTTGAAAGTTATTTTATTGAATAATAATATATAGAAAAATATTTTGTGTATAAAACAAAGTAAATGTGTGATCTAAAAAATAAAAACAATGAAATGAGAATATTTTCATCAATTTTTACGATTTGCCTCGTAGTTTTTAATTGCCGACCATAGAATATTTCAATAATAATTCAGTATTTTTTACCAACTAAATTTTTTCCAGGCCACTTTGAATATTTTCCTTTCTGAAACTGTAATAATAAAAGTTTGGGCTGTAATGTTTGCAGTTTACCTATCAATTTATATTATCTCATGAGATTTCTAAATTACAGGGCGAAATGGCATTTTTTCCTGATTATTCTGCTTTTTTTTAATATCATACGTTATTTTTCACAAATCTGGTTTTCTGGTTTTGGTTTTCTGGTTTTGTGAACCTAATTTGCTCTTTGTATTTGCTGTTTAGAGAGTGATATATAGGTAGAGTTTTACATAAACTTACATATAATGAGAATGTAAACCCCTTGAGGTTATTTAGCCACTTCTTATAGGAAAGCTAATTTCCTATTTTAAAAATCCCTTGAACTTCCTCTTTTTTTACGGAGACGAAGAGGGCTCCGCTTGGAATTTCTTCATACTAGATACACCCGCGAATTTTGAAAAAATGTACATTCATGATTCGATCTAATGAACCATTTTTTAAAATGTTTGTATGCATTTATTTTTTGAAAAGTAGAATTTGTGAGCCATCTGAAGTTTGTGTGTTTTCCCAATAATCCGTTTCGCTACTTACTTTTAAAGGCAAAAATCTTTTCTTAACCATCTAGTTCTCAAATTTTCGATTGATTAAAAAAAAAAACGGGAAATATTTTATTAATTTTTTTTTATTTTTATCTCAAATTAAATCAAAATATCGATTTTCTTGTTTTTCCACAAATTTTTGACTCATAACTGATGCTGTGTTCATGCTTAGCCCTACTGCTTAGCATCGGGGAAAGAGTTTGATTGATTCAATGAAATTTATTTATAATTAACAAATAATATACACTGGCGGTCAAAAAAACCGCACCACGCCCAATTTTAAGAAAATCGTTTATAACTGATGTTATTTTAGTCAACGTATTTTTTCTTATTTTTGGGAGGAAAATGAACAAAAGTGCGAGAAAAAACACCCTACTTACATAGTTATTTCATTACTTTTTAATTAAAACAAAAATATAGAATAGAAATAAAAATATTTGGTATATTTTGAAGGTATAAACTAGGATTAGTTTGTTTCATGTATAATAGGGTGGTTCGATTTTAGATCTTTCTCGAATTAGACCGCGGTCCATGGTACAACCTCCTGTACATATCTATTAAATCACAAAAATCCATATTTCTTAGGTTCTTTTAGTATTTTCGATGTTTTCATTTTTCCAATAAACCAATAGTAAAAACTAATAATCCATCATCACAAATTAAGTATAAGAGGAAAATGGGTGGTTAGATGTTTATTCTAATTTATTTTTGGTTGAAACACTTAATACAATTATACGAAATAATATAAAAATTCAGTATTTAAGTCTTCATATAACTCTGCATTTCAATGAGTTGCCTCTTCAGAATTTGTTTTAAAATGTTTACTATTTTTACTATAAATTTAAACTATTGGAAAATCACTCACCGCAAATCAAAAATATTTATACGAAATGTGTCACGCCTGATCATTCTAGTCGATAAACTCTAATATCATCGAAATATGTATATGGGGTCATGTTCGGATCCAGCATAAAGATTATGATAGCTGAAAAGTACTTGACCTAACAATAAAAACCCTATCTAGGTTTTTGCCAAAAGTCTTGGTTGGGCGTTCGGTACAGCCCGTTGAAGTTGGTCGTTTTTTCGGATATTAGGTCTGAGAATCTATTATAGGAAAAGGTGTAAGGAAAATTTTTGTCTAACACTTTGGTCTTTTTTTGGCAAAAATAGTAAATTTATTCAGAAAATCCCCAAAACTGGCATTTGGAGTAAAAATCGGATGTGGATATATATGTGAGAAAATATTGTTTTTGAATTCAAACTAGGATCTCAGAACATGAAACCATCCATTTTTACGATATCAAAAGAATAGCAAATTCAGTTTGATTTGTCTGATTTGTTTCCTTCCATCCATTCTGTCAATAATGGCTTTATGGCTGATCGTCTCCTATACAGACCGAACTCTCGTTGCCTTCTGTGTAAAGTTTCCACACTTACAGTATATCGCCAAACCATTAACCCTTTCAGTATATTGTTACCACACGGTAACAATCACTTTACTCCGGCATAAAACAGATGCAATAAAAATTTTACTAATTACATTATATATATACCATTCTGTTAGGTATACTCCCTGATTTTAAAAGAGTTTTGTCCTTAAAGTCAAGTCGAAAATCTATGTGCAGAAATTGATTATCAGATCTGTTTGCATTATTTTAATAAAAACATCTTTAATTTATTGCTAAATGCAAATATTGCTTTTCAAGTATGTTTGCAAAAGATAGGAGAATATAAAAATCTAAAAATTGAGGAAAAAGAGTTAACCCATTTTTGTCTATATCTTTAATAGCGGACAAACAATGATATTCATAGGAGTGAAACATTTTTTAATTTGTTGTAGAAATTGTAGGTAATCATAAATTTAACACAAATGGTTTCTTTCGAACTCAATTAAAAACATGTACTGAAAGGGTTAAAAAGATGTTGCCAAACTTTTTTTTCGGGAACTGTTTTCTGGTGACAATTTGGGACCGATTTGTAAAGTAACAATTAAAAGGCATATCCTGAATGCGATCATATATTCTTCTTTCTACCAAAAACTAATACAATGTATTGGTCAAAATGGTGATTTTTGCATATTTTGGCGTTCTACACCTAAACTATTGAACCGATTTGAAAACTTTGTGAGCAGTATTTGATTGGGGATCGCTTATCTTTAATCTGATACTTTTTTTCGTTTCGAAGTATGGTTCATACATAAGAAACAGCAAACAGCCTTATTGGACGAATCTCGTTTAAAAATTGCTTGGAGTCTTCCTCATTGTCTCAGGGGGGAGTGCTTGGCTTTCGGTCCTCAACTCATTAGTGTTATTGGAGTTCAGTGGGGATGTCGAGCATGAATATTATTTTTAGTTTTGGGAATTATGTATTTAAGTAATTTTCTGCCGGATTTCCTATATACATATATATACATGTATACTTCTGAATAATTCTACCGATTCTTCTATTATATCAAACAATGAAACCACATCTTCGCTTCCATAACTGAAATGGCGGCTAATTTAGTGCGATGTCACATTGTGGCTCATACAATATAACCTCCTCGCGTTGCTTCATTGTGTATTTGTTGTATTCAGTTCATGCTGTTGAAACTGAAGTGACAAATCTGTCAGAATATTATATTTTTCATTCATGCCATATTTTTTATATTTAAATATAAAATTTTCAGTATTGTGTATGTTCTTCCTATTCTTCCGCGATTGAGTTTGAGCTGTCATCGCCCATAGAAAATTTCTTTAATTTCTTTAGTCATATTTTGTATGTGTTTGTGCATATTATTCTTATAATTTTTTATTGAAATTCAGTCAACGCCTCACATTACCGACTGTAACATTCAACGATAACAATGCCTATTTTTTAGTTGCATTTTTTGAAAATAAAAATATTTTCATAATTTAATCATAGCTTTTTTAAGCTCTAAACTGTAACAATGAATTGAAATTCCAAAGCAATGAGTGTATCCAGCTGAGAGGTTGTTCTTCGCTTGTTGTCGAACCCTTATATGGAATTTCCTACTGATAAGAATAAAAATAAATGCAATTTTGTGAAAATGGATGAAGTCATTATTTAAGCACATACAGTACTGTGTAAAACAAAAGGAACAAATCTTGGCATAACATTCTTATTACGTTTTTATGACTTTTATTAATTTGTATTTAAAAGAAAGTAGATTTAATTTGTTCTTAAATGATTAAATTATATAATGGGAAACTTAAAATTTTGAAAAAAATTCCCAAAAAAAAATTTTATGATATCCCTTATTTACATTCATTGCTTCACATCTGCTAGGCATTGACTTTGTTAGATTGATGAATATCCTCTTGGGTGCCATTTCCCACTTTTATTTCAAATCTATCCCAGTTCTTCCCAGATCTTCCCACTCTATGTTTCGAGGTTCCGAAGTAGGTTTCAAGGATTTAAGCTCGGATATTAGTGACAACCCATGAGAGAAATGAACCCTTCTCCATGCTCATCAATTTCAAAACAACTTTAAAGTGCGTTTCGAGTAGATTTCATGTCTAAGTATTCCACAAAATGGCAATTTCCACAATGGCTAATGAGGATACGTGGGACTACATCTTCAGTATTTTTCAAAATAATCTAATATTTTTTACACTCTTAAAAGCGTCTTTCTCTTCTCTTTGAAACAAAATACATACATGTCTTTAAAACAGAATGAAATATGATAAAGTTTTAACTTTGCGTTTATACAGCACCTGTGAAAATAGATTTTTTGGCCCAAAGCTCACATTTTGAGGGTAATTGGAATGGTTATGGTATTGTATGGTTTCTTTTTACTAGACTTACAACTAGGTCACTTGAAAAGTTAACTTTCACTGTAGAATAGTGTAATTACAGTTTTATATTTAAATTTCTTATCGCTGTAGCTATGCAAACGGAATACACATATATGAGTAATACATTTTTTTCTTGGACTGGACTCTACTAATTAATTATGCTTTAAAGACTCGCTAACAAAATGTTCTTCAATCAGGCGCAAAGAACGGACAGACAGATTTTATTCAATCGGTAACAAATTTACCGGACGGGATTTTCCTATTTGATCTGAAAAAACTGCAAAGCCCATTCCCAACCCAGACACAAAATTGCTCTTACCGGTCCTAATTACACTACAAAATTATAACATTTTAAATGAATACTTTTGAAAATATAACAAACAGAAAAAATTCACTGGCGACCTTCGAGCGCAAACGAAGAAACCGATTAAAATTATTTCAATAATAAAAATTTTATAAAAATTATGTAAATTATGCCAAACTCAAACAACGGGAAAAAAGTGAAATTACAAATAAACTAAACAAAGAATACAAATGAACAACAAAAATGTAAACAATAGCACTACAAAAAACTAAATGAATAACACAAACAATGAAGAGAAAAAAATTGAAAAACTTTGTCAACAATACCGGCTTCACACTGTTCACTCACCGCATTTTTTCGCAGAAGAAAAGTGAAAATAATTTTACATATTTTCATGAATATCCATAGGTACAACATTAAATGCACACATACACATATATATACATCCATTTGGAAGTCTACCTATACATCCGTATATTTATAAATACGTCGGAGTATTCTTTAAACTATGCATATGTTTAATTTGAATATGTACCTACTAGGGATGTCGAACCCGAAACACTTTTCTAGATGCAAATTTCAATCCCGTGATTGGATTTAAAATACATATAACATAGAACGACGCGCTTTTGCAGTCATGGTATGGAAACCAAAACTGTTATTGTGTTTTGTTATCTTTGGGTCGTGTGTGGCCTCTTAGAGCTGAAAAATTTCTTTGACTGGAATGTCTCAAAACATAAATAAATGCGTTTCACGCGTTCTGTAGAATAAACACACTCTCAAAAACTCTTCATTTTAATTAATTTTGTAATTTGGCTTTATAAAAAAAATGAAAAATAAAGAGAGAACATATGGCATAAGAATAGAGGATTATTGTAAATTTTTAGAATAGAGAACACTGCACACGGTTGCAAAAAGAGTATCTGTAGGAAATGTGAGAGCGCACTTAAATTGTCTTAATTTTCATAGAATTTATTTTTTAGTTATTTATGGCCAGAAATTTTCAGTTGATTACGAGTTTGTAGACAACAGTTTTGAAAAATGTGGAAAATGTCACTTATATTAACATTCGATTGGATAAGAAAACTCAAACATGATTTTTTTGTATTGATGTCTTAACAAAAGTTGGCCATCGTTGCCTTGGCTACAATTTGGGTGAAGAATAAAATAAATTTTCATTAGTTTACTAAGGCTGGGCGTAAAACTGAATAATTCAAAATTATCAAAATCCACTAAAAAGAAAAAAATTCATAAGACCATAAAAAAAACCAGCGATCCAGAAATGTCAAATCCTTTGGAGATTTTACTCTACTAGTCGCACATTCATTCTAAACTGGAATTCCTCACTACCCAAACAATGACCCGGAAATAGTTGTACAATGTAATAAAATATTTGCATTTCATTTTTAAAAAAAAGTTTGTAGATCAAAGTAGTTGATTTCCAACAATTATTTCGCGTGGTGGCCACTTCAGTGCTCTTTCTGCAGATTCAAACGCGGTAAGTTCCCTAATTCGAATTTTCTAAACATTCGTTTTCATTTCATAATTTTGAATGACGAACTGTGCAAAATATTGTTTTGTAAAGTAATATAGGTTGTATTTTATTCGCCAGTCAGTTTAACATGTGCGAATAAAACGACCAAGTTGTTAAGTCTCTTCTTCGTTATAATGTTATTCACAATGAAATTGCTCAGCAGCTAGAGCTGAAAAATTTTAATGGATCCCATTGGGCATTGTTTTTAGTTTTTACTCTTTATAAGAATATTTAACGATGATTGTAACTTATTTTCACAGCCGACATTTCAAATATTTTCCTGTTCTGTTTTTGCCGAACTGTCACGCTTCTTGTTTCGCTATTAGCAGTTCACAATTGAATTTAATGTAGTTAAACAACTTGTTAAGTATACATAACAGCTATAATTATACGTGTTATCTCTGCCGCTTTGCTGTTGTTTTCCCATACAATTAACGCAGCTATAATTGTTTCCGGTACTGTAGAGGAAAAGCTCCAGTGGAGCCACAATGAGCCTTGAATAGACCTAAGTGAGTCGTAAGACAGCCACTCAACCTAACCTAATATAATTGGTTTTTCTTTTACTTTTTAGTAACATACCGTGTCTGGAATTCAGAAAATCCCGGTTCTTTTTCTTACAATTCCGGGATTTATAAGCTCAATTTTAGAGCAAATCCCAGGATTGTCATCCCTAGTACCTACCTATAATATTCAAAAAAAATATAATAATATGTCTATAAACAATAACCATCGGAACTGCCGTCACCTCCGCCGATGCCACCGGCTTCTACCTTTTTGCCATTTGTATTTGAACGTGCCAATTGTGGCGATTCAGTTTTTTAATCACTAATAGGGTGTTTATAAGGGAATTTAAGAACAAGACTGGCCGAAATCAATGTATGCATGAAAAATTTCGCAGCAATGTAACTACTTTAACCCTTTCGTCCGGCTTTCGAATAGCAAAGATAGAATGCAACTTGTGCATGAAATATAAATATAAACCTCTTAGAAATGTTTTTGATCAATAAAAATAGGTAAGTAGTTTTTAGGGATATTTAAACGCTTAGTGGTTAGAACACTGTGAATTACTCAAATACTGAAAAATGTTTTTTATTTCTCTTTTAATTATCAGGGAAGCACTGCATTCCCAAATGTGCACATTCTGATTAAAGAATTGAGCATTTTGCCAGTAACTACGACAACAAAGTGAAAGGTTAGTTCTCATCTCTGAGGCTTATTTGAGAATCATCGAAGGAAGCCTTAATAGTTTAGCTTCGTTCTCTAATTAATTCTCATGAAGTCCTGGATGAAATGGGTTTTATTCCATTTTTTGATTTGTTTACCTTGATTTTAGGTACGACTGCTTGGGTTAAACCCCAAATATTTGCCGTTTTCTATACAAAGTAGACCTGTAAAACTATTTGGCAGACATTTTTCATATGGGATTTTGAAATCTTGGTAAATAGTAGGTATAAAATGATGTTTATTTTCTTATTTGAAAAAATTAATTTTGTACAGTTTTATTCAAAATGGTGGTTTATTTTTTAAGCCCCTCCCAAGGCTAAGTTTATTTTTAGTCATATTTATAAACGTGTGTCTGGTTGTAGCTGACTCCTATTGTGTATGTATGTACATAGTTACGATTTGAACCTCTGCCAAACAATTATTTTTTGCCGACATTTGCAATTATTTTATAATTACCACATTGCACGGCATATTCTTCGCATCTTATTATTTTCTGGTTATTATTATTGTTTTTGTAATTATCTTAAGAAAAAATTGCTTATAATGGTTAAATTAAGCGAAATGGAATTAACATGTGTACAATACACAAAGGGAAAGGGTATAAACAATTCCTATGCACAATCGATTGGTGTATGCATACATAACATACCTCGTTAAATGGAAATGTATGTAAGAATAAATTTGTAAGTTTAAAACGTCAATTTGACATAAATTAGGCATTAGTGCATTTCCCCCTCTCTCTCTCTCTCTCTCTGTCCGCTAGACATACTCGATTAAAAATATTTTTCGCTAAAGCAGATTCATCTATATGCTCAAGTCTACGCCTATCCAGTAGTTTTTGCCAAAGGTTAGCGAGTGAACTGAGCTAACATCTTAGAGACAACTTCGAGTAACTAAAAAACTGAATAATTAAAAATAGAAGATATAGCACTGTTTAACACAATGCATTCCAGTAGATTTCGTACCACTGACTCTACTGACTGGTGGACATGGTGTAGTGGTTAGTGTGCTGGACTGCACAAAAACACTCGGTAAATTTTTCGAAACTGACCGTCAAATGGGCGAAACAAAAGAAAGAAAAACAAAAGAAACAAAAAAAAAAACAAATAAATAAGAAACAAACAAGAGAAGATAAAAACGGTAAATAAGAAAGAAAAAAAAAAAAACAAAATGAGCGACAACCGTCGATGAACGGCATCCGTACTCGCACAAATTGCGATTAATAAAATAAAAATTTCATTCATTTTTTCATTCTAAATCATGGTTTCTAATTTACTAATCATAACAGAAACAAAAAATCTCTCGGTTTCCCGTCATTCGCTGAAAAAAATAGAAGGTCGGTTTTAGGAATGTCAAAAACGTAGACTTTTACTTATGCTTTTGTATCTCCCACTTAACCATACGCATTAACCTCATCAGCCGACGACTCTACAGAGTGCAACTGTTAAATTAGCAAAAACAATGAGTTTTGGAGGACTTATAGCCATTACCCTTTGGGGAATCGATTTGGGACAACCCCCCCTAAACAGCATAAACCATTATTCCAAAATTAAAAACATCGCATATTCATAACCATATACCTATGCAGTACTACGTCAAATGTGTTTCTATATATGGGCACGCCCGCTAATTTTCACCCACTCGAAGTTTCTTTTTTAATTTGCATACTCAGTGTCCCAAAAAACCTCCATAGGTGGTATACCAAGAATTTAATTTCATCGTATCTTATTTTTTTTTAGCACTTTATGAAGCCGCACCAGTTATAAAATTTTAATTCGCCGCCGCCCGTTAAAACACCGGATTATATTTAACATTAATCGGTTTGAATTTTTTCTTTTTTAATAACTACATTGCAGTTTTTAGTATGTGAATATTAGAAAAATCGCCATTATCTAAACAATCCTAACGATTTTGTTTGTACCATTTTGTTTTTGTCATTGGTTTTTCAGCTTTTGTAATCTTTTTTTTATTAAAATAAATAAACAACAGTTTAAATAGACAAATTACTTAATTTTATAGAGAAAATAAAGTGCCCCATATCCCGCACTGTTCTATTTTTTTTTTTTACTTTTGCAAAAATCAACGATCCCGTTTTTTATAATAAAATTATATTCAGCAAAATTGTGCCTGAGCATTCTCTTCCAAATGAATGCAATTTTTCTATACCTTCTGCAGATTCTTGCGACTCCATTTCCGCACCATTGCATTCAAATAAATTAAAAGCAACAGTGTTTTTCATTCCACTCTAATAAATAATACTCTATATATGTATCTGAACGAGCCCCGCATCGTTTCGGAATTAACCTTCATCCGTTCTTCATTTCGCCAGCCTAAAGGGTTCCTCGCGTATCAAATTGATACTTCATTGATATTTCATTGATATTTCATGTAAATATGAGCCATAATGGAAACAGATCATTTAAAATAATAAAAATGGTAGTTTAAAACAAAATTTAACAAGAAAATTTTCAACCTTTTTCTATTTAT
Organism: Toxonevra muliebris; assembly: GCA_963691655.1. Taxonomy (NCBI): domain Eukaryota; kingdom Metazoa; phylum Arthropoda; class Insecta; order Diptera; family Pallopteridae; genus Toxonevra; species Toxonevra muliebris. The sequence continues at coordinate 87,737,968 of OY829326.1, read as the reverse complement.
TGAAAAAAAAAGAAACAATTTTTGGAACAACATTCATTGAATCAAGAAACAAAAATAAAATAATTGAGGGAAAAAGAAAGTAAATCAAAGTTTATCAACTCATGCAGTGCATAACTTGAAATAATACCCATTAAGAACAAAATGTTTGCATTTGTCGAAACGACTACTGTACCGATTTTTGTATTGTTTGTATTTGCACCTTGCACAACGAACGCGTTTTTTTACTGCCTATGCATGTGTCAACGGCGACGATATTTTTTTCGGTATGTACTGAGTAAATGGACAACGACTTCTAAATGGAATTAGCTATTTATCAACTGTAACATCATTTCCAACTACGTAACACTTTTTTACGCGATTGAGCCATTTGTCGAATACATGATGAGCTGATGCCATTTTGCCCCTTGAACGAATTTCTTTTCGGAACGAACATATTCGTTTAATCTCTTAAATTTCGTTAGAGGCAAAACATCAAAAAGACGACAATACAACGGTACATCGAGCTGAGCTGAAGATAGTTGGACCTATTTTGAAAAAAAAAAAAAATTAAAAAAAATGTTTTACCTGGTGTTCCTCGTAATTCAAATGAAGAGCTTGTTCTATTTTACATTATTGCTGGAGGTTCGAAATAATATTTGGTAGTTTTATCTTTTGATAGAACAAAATCAGTTGGGTCAGTTGGTCCAGTACATGTTGCTTCTCGTTTTTGTTGCATTTCTTCGTCTTCTTCAACGTCATTATAATCGTCTGCATCGTATTCATTTTCAATTTCACTACAACTTGATGAAGCTATATAATCACTACTATTTACAAACGAATCGAAATCACTTTCTGCATCATCTTCAACTCCGGAATGCAACTCGAAAACGTACTTTCTTCGCGTAACAATTTTATAAAATGGCGCTAAAGGAAAAGTAAAAAGAAATGGCGGCGTATTAGGTCTTTAACACATATAAATATGTAAACAAAGGTAACGCTTACACATGCGTATCAATTTGATACGCGAGGACCCTTTGTGTAACTTTTTTTTGTTGGCAGCGCTCGGCGCATGCTACACAAATTTCAAAAATAACTTCTGATAGAGGATAAAAAAAAATTCCTCGAGCCAAAAGTTTGATCACAAATGTTTTTATTTAAAAAGAATATTCAATTCGAAAGTTGCGATTCGTATCAAATTAATACGAAGAACGGTTGAAGGTTAATATTTTACTCGATCGTTGGAAATAGATTTTTTCTTTAGAATTTATTTTGTTTATTTTGGTTTTCAATTATTCGAGGCAATGTGAAGTGATTTACATCAGAGGTGATCCAGCCATTCGCAGTAATCGATGTTGATATTTGAGTAGAATGTGCGTTTATTTGGAGCGCTTTGATTCCTGCGGCCTTGGACAGCCAACTTAATACTGCGCTCACTGCGCTTGGCATATTATAGCAAAACCAACAAGCGAAATTGTAATATAATGCGGTGGCGACATTAGAATGTCATTTAAATTATTGTAATATGACATGTGACAATGTGGTGTAATATTATCTTTTGTATGCATATAGAAATACAGAAACGACATTAAAATTATTTACTCGTTTCATCAAAAAGTCCAGTTTTGTAGTGTTTTAAGATGAGCTCAGACATCTTCTCCGTTATCGGAGAAGCTTTTTAATGATCGCTTTTGAGAAGTTTTATGGAATTAAATAATTCCATTAAGAAAAGGTATACTTCTCTCCGATTGTCAAGTAAACAATTCTTAAAGTGGATCTTAAGCATACAGCAGAACTTCTGACACCAATGCTAGGCTCAATTTGGAGAATTGAAAAACTGTCATATATTCATGAGGAAAGGAGATCTATCGCATTGTCGATATTACAGAGGAATCACAATTCGGAATTAATTTTATCTAGTATCCTGTTAAACAGAATAAAATCAAAAGTACACTAGGGAAAGAATAGTCAGGTTTTTGGAGCAATCGACCAAGCTAAATACTAAGAAATATCGTGGAGCAAATAAACGAATGGCATTCTCTCCTTAAATCACTTTTGTGAACTACTCTACAGCTTTTGACTTCGTTAGTTGGGATAATATCTTGCATTCGTATGTTAATAAAAGAATTCCACCAAGACTCGTAGTTCTCATTCAATCCCATTACAATCTATTCAATTACAAGCTTGTGCACAACCGACTCCTATCCTTGTCAGGCGTATCTAAGGATGCATTTTACAACACTGAAGCAAGAAAAAGTACCATGAATGAGAATTTTTATATGAATCTGTCGGTCAAACATTTAGACGATTTAGAGACTGAGTCATTAATAACAGGGCGTTACACTTAAAACAACGCCTTCACACTGCAAAACAAGCCAATAAAAACGGGGAAAACTCAACATATTTTGGAACTCATTTGTAACTCTTACACAGTAAGAGATTTAGGAGCCGATGTTGGCAAAATCATGGTCAGTGATTACCATCTGGCGTTAATTTTGCTGGATTAACTCTAGTTACAGAGATTTTCGAGTGTACCGTTATTAGCAAGACCATACTATGTCGCTATAAAATTACTAGCCAAACATGATTTGGATGAAATATCGTTGCCACTATGCTTCAATGGAAGAATCAGGAATTATTGAATATGTATTCTACACTCTTGTCGAACTTTAATGGTTACAGTAGTGAGAAATATATGTGTGTCCATGTTCAAGTGAATACACTTTTTAAATCGATCGGGCTTGCCAACGTTCATTTTCTATAGATAGATAAACAAGCCTCAGCCCTTTTTTGGACCTCAAAGTTCTTAAAGAAAAAGATCTGAGCTTTCTTTTGACCCTAACCGAAAGAAACAAACGTTCCTCTTTGAAAAAAAAGTCAAAACTATTTTTAATTTTGAAGAAATGATCAAATTGTGGATTCAAAAACGTGTTGGATAAAATTTTCAAAACGCAATAGATGATTAGGGACTTGGATCCGAAACAGGGGCTTTTTGACGAAAGTGCCAAAGTTCACCCCCTTCATCTCGGAGAGTTTTTGACCGATCTCATTCATATTTGTAACTACTACCCAATAGGACCAAACGTTGTATAAGTTTGAGGACGATCGGTTTCAAAAGTGGGTTCACTTGATATATGTGTATGTATATGCATATTTCTTGTATCGTTGTTGTTGTGGTTTTCTTACGCTTTATCCCTGGTTTGTTGCTATAATTAAGTGTAGGTACTCATCATATTCACTCATACATTCCATATCAACTGAAGGAAGTTGAAGACAATTGAATTGTTAGTCAAATTTGATTATGCACTTACACACTTTTCTTATATAATTAAAAAGCAACAACGATGCACAACAACAAAACAGCGGAATCATTTTATATGGAAGTTTGTAACTACACATCGCTCGTTTGTTGTAAGACTGTCATAAGTCAAAAAAACAAATATTCGAGAAAATCTAATTTAAAGATTTTCAGTAGAACAGAATAACGATACATTTTCTTCTCACGAGGATAGTTTATAAGGTACCGTTATGATTTTTTTTTACGCAAGGTAAAAGATTCTGCATTCTTAACACGAAATTTATTTTCTCTTTTTTGGAAAAAATCGCATTTAAAGTTTTCAATGATCTACCGCTCCATAGAATGCAAAACGACAAATAATCTTCTAACGGAAAAAGTTTATGAGATACCGTTATGATTTTTGTGTAAAAAAAGCATTAAATAACAGTTAGTTAACTCGATTTTTTTTTTGAATTATGACAGTGTTGCAGCAAACGAGCATATGTATGGAGGTATTTTGAAAACGTTGCATGCCTCACCCGCAAGCAAATATTATAAAAACAACCAAGTTGCAATATAGCAATGCAACAAAAAAGCAACATTGAGAAATATTGGCGGCATTCCAAGGAAAATCTTCTTGACTTCACTTTGCTTTACTCTCTTTACATTGTTCATTTGAATAAGGTGAGGTGGTGATGATTCGATGTGACGAAATGCATTGGATTGCGTTACGTTGTGATGCAGTGCGACTGTGTGGTTGATTGTCACGTAAACGCCATTGTTTTATTATTAGTGTTGTTGTTGTTAATGTTGCTTCCTTGCCCCTTTTTTATACCTACATAATCCATAATATTTCTATTAAAAGAAAAAGTTAAAGAAAATAGGAAATTTATTAGAAAACAAACAATCAAATAATTAACTGCATTGCAATCACATTTTTTGTTTACTTGTTCTTATTGTTGCTGTACATTGAACTTTATATCGTCAAAATTGTTATTGTTAATACATAAAAAAATGTACATACACACATATGTTAAATATTTTATGTCTATTTAATGCAATTCAATGCGCGTATTCAATTTCAATTCCATATTACTTAAAGTGACAAGCCTCGAAATGTGCAACAAACAAAAGCAAGAGCAACAACAACAAGAAAAACAATACAAGTTGTAAATAAAGTCGCGCACTTTTTGATAAATTGCAACATAATTAAACATCGACAATGAAAACGACGATAACGCGGCACCGAAATGCATTGGAATGTCAACGACAACGACGAGCATGCGCAATCAAAATCTGTTGTAAACCTTATTGAAAGTGAATGAGACAACAGAGAGAGAGAGAGAGAGAGACAGAATATTTAGTGTTAATAAGGTAAAATTGTATATGATCAGGTTAGTCATAAGATAACTAAGTCCATAAAAGCTTTGACTATGTTTTTGGTTGATGTTGTTGTTGTTTTTGTAATGCCTTAATGAAAGTGCATAGCATTTATAATTTGCTTCAACGTTTATTTGAATTAAGAAGCAATTAAAACATTGTTATTTAATGCTATTTTAATTCATTACGCATGTCTGATGTTGACACATTGAGTACATGCCGTACTGTGGAAAACTCTATAGCAACTTTATCATAATCTCCAATGTATCAAACTTTAGAAACAAAAATATTTATTGTCCCCAACTACAGCCTATTAGACGATTGCAAAGCACTTTTTTGGGATAACTAATTTCAACTCTACATTTTTGAAAGAACCCACTCGGAAATTGATCGCAGAAAATTTTATGCCGGATTATTCATAACACACCTATTTCAAAATCTCCAAAGACCAAACACATTTTGAGCAGATCGGTAGGTGTGAAGCGCCTATGATACTGATTTAAGGAAATATTTTTCTATAATGGTTAAAAAATTCTTTCAATTTTAATACAGCTATCAGCTGATTTGAACTTCCATTCAAAGTGTTTTCAATCTAGTTATAGAAAAAAATTTAACTGCCTTATCAGTAAATGCAAAGCACGCCACTGGATGGATACGAAAAGCTCGGTCTAGGCCCTCCATGGGCTGTTATGCAACAATAGTAGTAATATCCCAGCATTCATAAAGATAGCATTTGTGCCGATAAGTAAAGAGATTATCAACAGAAAAGAGCTTTCATAAAATAGAAAGAAGATAAGTGCAAAAGCTTCAACAGCAACGGTCATGTGGAAAATGGCGTTTTTGTTGCACTCATACGTAACTAGTAAGAAACGAAGTTATGCAGTTGTTAATCGGCTACATACAATCAAGCAGAGAGTCGACTTCTCGTAGTTTTATCTCATGTGGTTTAGTGAAAGAGCAGACCTAGATGCCTCTGCTTGATTGTATATACCTGAACTTTCCTCTCATTTCTTTTATACGTCTACTACGTCGTGTTTATGCTCATAAGTGTAGAGAGTACCAATAGAAAAAAGTAACTAGAAATAGAGAGGAGAAGACTGCAAAAACTTCAACAGAATTTGTTACAAATGTAATTTTCAAATAAACAACAAAGTTACACTCCAAATATTTCTTTTTGTACAGTTAAAGATGTCAATGATAACAAATAAAAAACTGGAACGATTGTATTTTATTTTGTTATAATAAAAAATTCCCGGAAAAAACCTTGAAAATTAGCCCGGAATACCAGACTAAGCTGTGATCATTCTAAATCGGCACTGAATAGAAAATTTAATTACTCCGGTAAAAATTATCGTACAGCAATATCTTTTTTATTGAAATGTTTGTAATTAAGTGTAGTTTTTAAAAATACAAAAACTACAACAACACCATTGCGCCGAATTCGATTAATTCGTGACTTTGTACTAGCTGCTAAGCCCTGTACAAGGTTTGCATCGGTTTTAGTTAAGCAATACTTTATCCCGGTAATTAATTGGCAATATTTTCGGCTTTCCAGTTTTTCTCATACACCTTTGATTTTAAAATCCCCCAAAAATTGTCAATTGGTAGCACTTCTGGCACATTTGCAGGGTTGTCTTCTTTTTCCACAAAAACTATGTTTTCATCTCGTAAGAATTCCAACCCTTTTTTTTGCATAAAGGGCACCTGCAAGGTCAGGCCAAAACACATACTTACCTCGCGGATAATTTTTTTTTATAAAAGGCATCAACCGCAACCGTATACAATCGTTAAGGTAGGTTTCTGTATTAATTGCGTACCCAGACCGACGTATGAAAACTCGTGACAACCGTTTGGGACTTATAGCTACCCACACCAATACTTTCTTCTTAAATTTTGCTTTCGTTTGAAATTTTACATTTTTGTCGGCCAAGGAGATGTCGAATGAATAAAATCCGTCATTTCCATTCACTTTCGACATCGAGTTCGTTAGAGTGAAATAAGACTCATCGTCCAATTTCATATGGTCTTAGAATTTTCTGTAAAGTCGACCACACTTAAATTTTGCTGCAGTAATTTGCTGTAAAGTACGTTTCGGTATTGTCTGCTTTTTTCTTATGACGTATTTCGATTTTATTACTTAAAATTTTCAAAACATAAGTTTTGGAAATACCAAATTTTCTTACGACCATGCGCTGAGAAACTCCATTTGATCAAACATTTTTTTCTGAGGCATTTTTACAGCTTTTCGTTGCTTCCCGATTTTTATTTCTGCTGGCTGACCACTCTAATATTTTTTAATTATGGAGTAAACAGTTTTTATTCGAAACATTTTCGCGCACAAAGTGTTTTACGGTAAATAATTTACTACATCTTTCATGCTCCAAAAAAAATTTGTACACACGCTTTCTTAAGCTCTCTTCCTTATTTGCCATGTTGTCAAACAGAAAGAGGCACATTGGAGTATTTGACCAATTTAGGCGGCCAAAATTATTTTGTAAAGGAAATAGTATCGAATCATGTTTGTTTGCTTTTTTTTTTTTTTTGCTATCCTTAACCCTGTACGATTATTGGGCCATATATGACCCACCTGAACTTTTACTTTCCTGGGGATTTTTAAAAAATATCTAACCAAATTGGTGCTAGCCGATGAAGAATATTTTAAGCTTCTAAAATACAATGACCTATTGGGGTCTTACAGTTTGAGATTCATACAAATACATCTTAAAGTTAAAATACGTTATTTTTTTGAAAATTTTGAAAATTTGTTTTCTATATATATTTTGATAATATTTTCGGAAATGTTTATTTCTAGCTTCAGCTGCTTCTTTTGAAAGCTGTCCTATAGGTAGCAGAGCATTCTCAATATTATCGGATACCATGGATATAAGCCAACGTATAACGTTACAGTGCTTGCTTTGAATTTTTTTTCTTCTTGTTTTATTTTTTAAAATCGCAACTTTTTGCAAAAAAAAATTTTGCTATCTTAAAGAAAAACTTGTAATCTTTTCATTAAGCCCAAAATCAATGCGGGGAAACTTGGGGAAATATAACTTTTTAACTCAAACGCGAAAAAAATAATTTAATATTTTTTTTTTTAAATGTGCTTTTCGAGCCGCAACTTTTAAGTGTAAATGAAAGCTATACAATAAAAAATCTTTGAAAAGTAAACACACTGACCTGCTTAATTAGAATTCATGGCTTGCCTTTAATACGATTCCTAATAAATAAAAAAAAAATCATGCAACAAGAGTATATATTGCCACAAAATTTAAAAAGTTATTTTTTTACTAACAAGGAACATCAAGTTCTTATAGATTTTACAGGTTATTGGCTTGTGCGGGGAGCGGGGAGTGTAATACATGTTATTCATACAATATTTGTATTTGTGTTTAAAGCAAACTATTTTTTCTACCCTGCGTGAAGTTTTTAAAATCGACTTTTGGCCGCCTAGATCTTCGAAATACCCCTCTGAGAGACGATTGGAAACTGTTGAATTTGGAACCCATGTAGAAAGCACAATCACAAATCTGATCAAAAGTTTTGAAAATATTGTTATTGGATTTCAGTGCCGATTTAGAGTGACCACACCTTACATCCTTAAGTTGTACATACTATACATATTATATCTTGACCTACCAGAAGTACAAAAATTAGTGTTAGGCATGGTGCTTCTTCCTGCAACCAATACAGTAGTTAATCTCCAGCATTGCAACAATAAACTAACCCAATAAATTTTAATCAATGTTATTGAAATAAAATATGTTATATCTACTATTTGTAATTTGCAATAACTGGCGGAAATTAATTTTCCCGTATCTGTATGTGTGCACTTGTGAAAGGCAATCATAACAAAAAGAAATAAAAACTTATCAACTTTTTTATTGGGTTCGTTCCCACCTTATATCATTCCAAGAATATTATTACCTTACATCTTGGTTCTGGGAGACAGGAGAGTCAAGGCGGGAAATCCGCTGTTCACGGATACATACTCGTATATGAAAACAAATTGGCCAGACCAAGAAATTAATGTAAAGAAATACGTACTCTGGGAGAAAATTAAATCGCACCTACTGCGTCGACTACGACTATATTTCAGTTTACGTACCTAGAATTTTAATTATCAAGGTATACACTCACGACTCTGTGCTTCTCTTTACAAAAAAAAAAAAAAAAAAAAAAAAAACGAGCTCACTCAGCCAATAAATGCACGTATTGTAATAAACACCGCACGCAAAGTAAAATTGATATTATTGTAGGGCAATTAGAAACAGCAAGCGAAAATAGCAATAATAAGAGAATTATGAAGATAAAAAAAATATATATATGTATATATTTTTATACATACATATACAGTAGCGGAGGTTGTCGATGGGGTAGGGGGTTGGGAGGGGCAGGATTTAATTTTAAATCCCTCAAAAAGTTTTTTAATTTTGCAGCAACGATCATAATGATTTAGATTTTTATCGGGAATAGTTTATCCTTAAGTTCTCATCTTTCCCCCTCGGATCCGCTAGTGCTTACATACCAGCAGACAGCTACAAAACACTTGTTATACATAAGAGTATCTATTGTTATCTTTGTGCCATGTAGTACGAGTTTGCAGATTATATCTTACGTAATTAGTCGTATTGTTTTATGTATGTATGTGGTGGCAAGTATCTACGACTAACTCGAATGATGTAATCATAGAAGAAGTTTTTCATATTAATATTTGTTACTATGACGCAAAGGTGTAGGACAAAACAACCGCACAGCACATGCACTTAGGTACATAAGTTATTCTAATTAAAAAATTTCAATTATCATTTATTTCTTATTAACTACTTAGGTACTTGGGAAATGTTGATTCTTCAATGATATATTTGCTTATATGCACATAAGAAGAAACGTGAATGTAAATGTCATCCCATCAGGCTCCAGGATTTAAAGAAAACTCCCAATTCAAAGACCATTCATACAAATTCTACTGGTGGTAATAACAATATAGAACAAGTACCAAATGGGGATTCATGAAGTGCTTTGGATTTATTTTGGGTTGCTAATCATGAGTATTTGAAGCGGTTTCTCGTTAAAAAAAACAAGTCTTTTTTGAAGCTGTATTTTGGAGTCGTTAACCGCAAAATGTTGGGTCTGTGCCAGTTCAATTGTTTTGGCACCATCAAACCCATCTCTCTCCATTGGCCGCAGTTAATTTGATTATTTTAGTTCTAGCCCTGGAGTGTAGGTCATTGGTTCTTGCACTGTTATGAGAGGGCGACCACTTCTTGGCTATGCCACCTGTAGTATGGCTTCTATGTATTTCTTACCAGTCGCAGACTAGTTTGGATTTAATAACTGCGGAGCTTTACGCATTAATCGTCACTTAGCTATCAGAGAGGATGCCAATGTTTTAACGGCTTTTGTTTGTCGATTCTAAGATGCAAAGCCTGGAAAACACTATCGGTATTTGGGAGACGTAGAGATTGAGATATATTTAGACCTGCTGAATTTAGGTCTGCAAATCATTTCTGGCCCTTTAAAGCATCAATCTAATACAAGTAATTTTTGAATTTTTAAAACAAAATTAAATTTTGAGATAACTTAATTGGAACCCTTTTCAGAAAGAGAAGTCCCGGTTGACATAGTGTTGATATATGTAAGCGCCCAAATCCACAACATCAAAGTGAATATCAGTTGAACGAAGAGGCGAATACGAATGTCAAAGCCAACGATTCATATCATTAGTACACTACAACAGTGTATAATTTATATTTGAGTTTATTAGAAGCAAATTTTTTTTTTCTAATAATGCAGTATATTTCTAATTTTTTATTTTTCCAACTGCAATACTAGAAAAAATATTTTATTTAATTTTTTTTTTTTGTTGGAGAAAAGTAAGCAAATCAGAGGGGAAAAGAGCGTTCTCTGTCGTCAACTCTAGCATTTGCACACCCACGTATATTCGCAGGTTTACAAATGTTACATCTATATCTACTTACATATGTGCATAAACGCAGTCTCCATCACTTGTTCGTCCATTTTTTAATGAATGAATGACAAGCAGAAGAGTAAGCATAACAACAAAACTAATTTAGTTTTTTTTTTTTTTTTTTTTTGGAGAAAAATAAAAATAAATACCACACTAGCGTAGGTTCATTTGCCAATTTCCTATTCATTCATAAAAATAAACAATAACAGAAATAAATATAAATATGTATTTTTCAGCATAGTAAACCATCATAGAAAAGCAAAACAACTTATGGGCTTGTTGTCCATCCCCATCCATTTTGTGCCGCTGTTGTTGCTGTGTTGCAATAGCATGCAACAGCTAGCAGTAAGGTAGCGGCAACTTGAGGTGTGTTTGTGTGCGCGCTGCTCCCTCGTTGTTTCGCTATGTTTCTTTGTAGACTTTTGGCTGAGTTGCTCGCATTTTATGTTATTTTTATGAACTTCAATTTCATTTTCACGTTAGTTTGCACAAGGTTCTTTATTATTATTTGTTTTTCGTTCATTCGTTTTTTGTTTTTCATTTTTCCTTTTTCGTGTTTGCTTTTATTTTTTAATAGACTTACAAATTAATATACTCACACTTCCGCAAATTGCGAATGCCCAGCTGCAAAAATTAATGTGTTACCTACTTACTGTGCATGTAAAAGCGCATCATTCAGAAACTTTTTGGGAAGCACTTTGAAAGGAAATTGTGCAACAAAACTTCTAGTGTTTGATGCGCATATCTTTATCACTGGATAGCAATACTTTAGACATTGCTAGACAGAGGAGTAAGGCACATATTGGCGAACATAGTCTTTTTGTGCGCCAGCTCAATTGATATTTCGAAAGATTTTATTACATACTGTATTCGATTTTATACAGTATGTGGACAGTACATGTCAAAACTTTAGCACCAAAACTTTTCCCGATAATAGATAGATTCAAATTTGTATAAAACTACGTAGAATATTGTTGAAATGGCAATCAATAATATAATGAAACAGTCAGCGCCACTACATAATAGTTTATATGTACAATTGTATTATATGTATAAACTTTTAAAATAATAATATAATAAAACAAATTTAGTTCCGATTTTTTTTTTTTTCTGTAACAATTTTAGTTAATTGGTCTTATACAGTAAAACTTCTGGAGTATTTTTTCCCAAACTTGTATTTCACTTGTTTCATTATTATCCTAGCATTATCATTTGATGAAGAGACATGACCCAAAGATTGTAATTACAAAATATTTACTTTGCATTTTAAGCACATTCCAATAAAATACAAAAAAATAGCTACGGTGCAGGCTAATGAAAAACAGCTTATTAGCAACCAGTAACGGTTGATGTTTGTTGATTCGACTCTGATTCATCGGCACTTTGATCGGGCAAACACTACTAAGTTTTACTTCCAAGTACGCAATTTATTTTTCTTTTTAATGTTGGATTGTGTGGCTCACCAAGTTATTCGGCTTTTGTAACCGTTGCGTTATTACGTCATTCTGGCCTCGGTTTTTGATGAGACGATTCTCATCTTCTTCTACTATATAAAATTCAAATTATCAGATCTTTGCCCGATTTTTAACAAATTGTGTACGCAATATATGAAGAGGTTTGAATAAGTAGGAGTGGCAACTCCGATGTAATTTCAATGATATGTTTTAATATATCACATAGCAGTCGCCGTATCCTAGTGGTCTCGGCACGGTCAAAAATCAAAAAATGGCAGTGGCAAACCGCCCAGCTAGCTTGTACTATTCTCCATAATGTCAACTTAACATTTTAAACAGCAACAGATCGATATCAAACAAATTTTTTCAACAGGAAATATAAACAAATAACTCAAGGTGTTACAAAAATGAAATAAATTTATCAGGAAACGAAAAGGCAGAGGAAGCACAGGACTCAGAGTTTTCTGCAAAGCTCATTCGAATTGGAAGATAAAGCCAATAAAGATACTTTTTCCCCCTTCCAAATACATATCATATATTACTACTACCAAGTAGTAGCAAAAACATGTAAGAATATATACCACATTTAGAGTGTGTACTTAATTATCTCCGTCGTAACCCTTCCTCCTAATCGATTTAATGAGCTTTAAATTCGTTCAATTAAATTTTAAACTTGAGCGACGACCTACCAGTAAATTGCGCACAAATCCAATTAAAACCAGCACTAAACAAATTTTCGAAAATTCCCGCTAAAGTAAGCAGATTACAAAAATACCACGTGATTAAGTTGCCACCAAAACAAACAAAAACAGAAAATTAAAATGCCTACACTAGCTCAAAAATTTGTGTCAATTTGCTCGCCTGTAAAATAAATCAAATATAAACAAAAAATATTAAAAAAGTACATTTAATTTTATAAGGTGATTTCAAGAAGCTACTTACCTACAAAAATAAATGTTCGTGTAACTAACCACTCGTATGTATTTAGTAAGAAAATGACAATCGAAATGTTGATAAGTGAACTTGTTGAGTTTGATAGGATGAATTAAAAGAGAGGGAATGATGGAGGTGCAAGTGGACGTGGAGAAATCTCCCATAATTCCCCAAAGTGTTTTTTATATTGCTCATGCTGCTTGTGTCATTAAAGGTAATCTAACCTTCCCAGCCGGCACTTAGTTTTAGAATTAAATCTTCCTGTATATGCTCGGAAAAGACTGTAAAAATATATACTTTCCGATCAAAAAGAGTTAGAGTGCCTGTCGAGAGACACACTTAGGCCTGAACGGCCCATTGTGATACCACATAGTTGGACCTACAGTTTAACGCCGAATCCGAACGGCGGTGTGGCAATTTTTTATCAGCTGGTGGTGCCGTTACCAACCAAGGTCTGTTCTTGTACACATTCTTATGAGGATTAACCATCAGACGAAGACGGGAATCGAACCAGAACCTCCCGAATGAAAGTCTAGTGCACTACCCACTAGACTATCGAGGTCGTCCTGTGAAGTGCTACTACTAGATTTTTTATTCTAAATTAAATCTAATGCATTTGCTGGCAATAAAACAACTCATTTGTGCTATTATTCTTTCAATTATAAAATTTGTTGTGCTATATTTAAAGATATGGTAATAGTCAAAACGTTGAAATATTGGGAGTGATTTTCTTGATTCCGATTTTTATATTTTGCCGTTCTGACTTACGTATCTATACGTGTCTCAGTTTGAAATAATCGGGTTTTGTTTTGCATATTTGTAATCTAGGAGATGTTTAGATATACGCTGTTCAAAAGACTTATTCGAATTCGTTCTAGTTTGAATCGATTATCAACATTTCATAAAGTCAAGTTGTTTTCAAGCTGTTGTAAACGGTTTTGAAAAAACAGCTCAACCTATTGAACCCATTTCTTTTTTCAAATATTCAGCAAACATGACGCGATAAATAGACTCAAGGTTTTTGCCAAATTTTTCATTCATTTTTCAAATTCATTATTTGCAACACAAAAATTGTGGGGAACAATTTTTATTTTGTTCGAAACCCTGCCATTTTGAGAAATGTCGATATTTTTCAAAAATCTTGTGGTCTACATATGATCAACGTAATGATTATTTATAATCTTTTTTATTTTTTACTTTCTGATAATCTGGACGGCGAAATCGTGCACACCGTTTGCCTTGGACGTTTTGGGAGAAGCGTGTTCGAGATCAAGCAGAGACCGTATTGGATCTCTTTCCGACGAAAAGTAGTGTCCAAAATTGAAAAAATGCGTCCAAAAATCATTTTAGTTTACTGTTACGGATCGAAAATGGTGTGAGACACGTATAGACCCTCTTATGAAAAACGGGATCATATGCGTTCGAATTTTGTGTATAAATTTCACAGGCCGCCCAATTTTAACTGACCTTCTGAACTAGAAATCTGACTGGCGCGCTGAGTACGACCTTAGAGAGAAGTGGAGCTCTGTTACATAAGATTTCAGATTATGTTGCAGTACGAAATAATTTTTCGCCAAAAAACTCGTTGCGGCATCTGAAAGTTTTCCAATAACAATAACCTCCCCGAGAAATCGTTAAAATCGTTTTTAAAAGATTTTTTCTTCACTACTAACAAAGCATTAGCTACTATGACATTTTTACGAATTTGGCATACATTTAACATTTTTATGAAAAAATCGGTATTAAATTGTTTTGTTGTAAACATTTTTGACATAGTTTATACATGTTTTAAGCCAATACAAAAAAAAATAAATAAAAAACGAAAAAAAATTTTTGCTGAGTTATATAACCCTTAAAAAAAAATAAAAATTCTTCTTGTTTTGTAGTTATTTATTAATTTCGTAATTAGTTTCAGTTGTACTTTGACATTATATAAACTGAAATTTAATTACATTTATCACTTTGCAAATAAAGAGGCGCATCAACTACTAGGTACAACAAAGACAGCAAAAGAATGGAAAATATATCCAAAGTAATTGAGGGCGTCCCTGGCTTACGGCAAGCACACACACACACCACTTCATCCATGCATCTCTCTCCATGCAGTTCTCTGTTTTGTAGAGAGACTTTTTTTTTTACATTTCCTTCCTTACTCTTCTCTCACCCTCCGCCCTACGTGGTTCATTCGGTGTAATGCAATTTTATTGTAACTCACTGTTATTCTTTATTATTAACATTTAGTTTGTTGTTTTTTTCTCTTTGTCGTGTGTGTGTGTAGCAATTTTTGTTTGTTTGTTGATGTTACGCTGCATGACGCCATCATTGACATGGAATGATAAACCGTTTTCTTGTTTGCGAAATATGGCGGTGGAATCATCATTTGTCAAATGCAAAAAAAAAGAATCAAGAGAGAAAAAGCGGAGAAATTTTTATGGTAATAAAAATGCAAAATGCCTCATAATGGGGTTAATCATTAATTTAAAGCAATTTTTAATAAAAAATTACACCCTCTTCTTTTTTGTTTGGTTTGTACACGTTTGATTGTATTGATAGTATATGGTAAAACTTAGCACAAATTAATTTCAGTCTGGCAATTTATAAATTAATTTTGTGTTGTTTATCATCTTCTTTTTTTAGTTAAGATTAGTACAAAAACGCCCACTTAAATGTTTTGAACTATACTTAAATGAAAAAGCTAAAAAATATAAACTAATATGGTATTTTCTATTAACCCAATTTTATGAGGTTTCTAACTCATAACGTTGGAGGCCTGTTGATGTTATTGCTGTTCCACAACGAAATAAACATTTTTGTTAATATAATAATATATATAATATAATAATATGCACTGTAATAGTAATAAATGAATGCCCGTATATTTCACTACTCCTATTGCTTTAGCACCGATCCGTAAAATCTTTGCATATAATTTAAATATATTTTGATGTGCCACTTATAGTATCTTCAACAATTTATTTTAAATCTGGGTTTCCTAACGTGTATAGGATCTAGATCTGCACTATTTTCCTGTTATGAAAGCAATGCCACTCATGAATTCTTAAATTGGTTACCTAAATAAGAAGAGGACATGTTTAGATTAATTAAAATTGTAATAAAACCTCACCAACTCAGAACTGCCCAATGATCTTGAGTGGGTAGTAAATAAAACCGGACTGATTTTCTGGCCTTTTCGAGACGTGGCCGCGGTGATCATATGCCAGAAATCATTTTTAAATATATTTAAAGTCATGAAATTTGTGAGCCAATAAAACCATTTTTATGGTAATTTGATCAAATTCTGTGTGTTTTATTTTGAAAAAAAAGTTCTATCCCACTAAAAAAAACACCCTCTCACCAACGCTTTTGTTACCAACACATGAAACGAGCTGAAAAAACTTAGAAGCTAATTACATAAAATTTAACAATATAACAAAAATGTATGAAAGTATGTAATTTAATCTTAAAAACTAAATCAAGTCTTTTTAACTTCTTAAAACATTACAAACGCAAATGATAGGCTAAGCTTGATTTTTGTATGTTAATTTGCTCACTTTGTAAGTAAACGCTTCAGTGATGAATGAAAAAATGAAAAAAGGAAAAATTATAAAACAACATTAGAAGAAGACAAAGTTAGAGAAATGGAGATTCTGAGACACAGATTCAGAATCTCCATTTACAGAATTTAATTACAAATAAAAATGTATTCACAAATTGTGACGTGTGACGTATCTGACAGAGGGGAAAATAATATATATATATATTTGTATTTGTTGTTCATTTAACAATTGTTTTTGCTGAATTGTTGTTTTGGTGTAAAAAATGACCTTGAATTAACTTATTCATAGTTTCTAGTAAAAATTGTGTGTAAAAATGGGAATGGGAAAAATAAAATAAAATATGATTTAAAAAAAAAGATAGGTAAATTTTAAATAATTAATTTAATACACATACATATGTATGTATAAAATTCATATTTTAGCTATAAATTTGGCCACCATTTGAGAACCATTGTTTTATCCCTTCTTTTGGAAGAAAGGTCTCTGAAAATTTTTTATGCCTATTAGTCATTTACAGTAACATAATTTTGTAGCAAAGGTCCCGAATTTTAAAATTGAATTGAAGTCGTTGGACTTCAATCTAAAAAAACACCGAGTACCCGAGTACCATCGTTGGGTCACCATCGTGACCTTGAACTATTTATCCGTAAAAAGTCCTTTCAAAAAATAGTTCATCCATAAATATAATAACCCATATAATCTTAGTAACTATTCGTCTACAATAACTTTTGTCTAGAAGCTTTGCAGTATTTCCACATTTGTTTTGAGGCTAGCCCTCAAGGTTGGATGCCATATATTCATATTGGCTTTATAAATTATTTACAAATGAGCAGTTTGCTTTCTATTGATATTTGGGCATTCTGTTCAATCATCAACGAATACATATTTCTAAGCAAATTGTTTTCTTTTTGTGAAATCCCGTATGCTTTCGTCATGTGGTAATTGTGGTTGTTAAAAGTAACAGGTGGGTACTAAAATTTTCTTAGTTCATTCGCTGCAGCGGCTTCACCCTATTTCATAAGCCATAATTTATTTAAGTTAAGGTTTTCCTGCTGTGTCAGGATTTTTGCAAACGTAGTTTTATTGAGGAGTAAACACAGTACATTGGACTGGCTCCAATACGCTGCCTTAAGGCACATTAGATTTTATATTGAATCTATGTGCAACTACTACAATTATGGCATAGCAGTCCATAGATCAATTGATTGTTGGTGTAGGTGGTTTTTTATTTTGTTTCACGAGAAGATCATATCTATTCTTCGATCGAACCTGACTTTTTGAACCGAACCCGAACGTTCAGCTTTTTTTAAGGTTCAGCCGAACCCGAACCTTTCCATATTATAATAACGTGTAATAAATATCTAATATCTAATCTCTTTTCAAACGTTGAAATAAAACAGAAGAATTTCATTTGGTTCAAAAAAAAAAATTTATTTTTCCATGGGTAATTCTATTCAGTAAAGATATTTGAAATCAAGTCTATAATTCTGGGTTACGATTTCAAATATAAGTAGCTTATATAAAATGTTGAAAGACGAAGCCCATCATCAAGATCACTGATGAGGAATCGTGGCGGATTCCGAAAGGGCCGTATACATACAGTGATGACTACATATGTACGTTCACTAAGCTCGTTATAGATTGCTTAAATAAAAACTAGACATGAACAGTAGTCAAGACTTTGAAAGTAAAAACCTACATTTAATTTTCATACTCTACTTAAAATATCATAAATAATTTTATAATGCAAAAATAAAAGCTTATCGGGGTTTTCGCTTTGAGATTCTGTGCCGGTATAGTTGCCCACTCGCGACACTAGACGGGGTGAAGAAAGATATTTGTTTGTCACTTTTTTCAAAATTGTTCGGCTAAATACTCGTTAATTTTTGGCCAAACCCTCCGGGTATTTACAGCTGTAAACGACACTTGGTGTCGTACGGGTTTCCCATTTTGGTCGTTTGCTCACCAATAGGCCAGATGTCAATAATAACTGCTGTCAGTTTTGAGATATCCTTTGTTGATCTCCTCCAATTGCAGTTTCGCCATAACGCTCTGCTAAGCTGCAGGCAGTTGATCTGTTCCATCTACAATTGGCTAGCTCTCACAAGATATTTTTCTTCAAATATATATTTTTTAATGTGCATATGGAAGCAGTTTTTTCAATTTGTAAAATCGGCTGGAAGCCAGACTTTACCCAACACCCGAGACATATCAAGAAAAGAAGCAGTACAATGTATTTTTTCTTCCATGAATCTTCTAATTATTCTAGAAACTTTCCAGACCCTTATCGGCCTGAATGGTGCTGCCCCAAATCTCTTCATTATGTCTTTTCGTTACGCTTGTACCACCAGATTCAAAAGCTCATAGATTTTTTTTAGATGGATTCGATTTTTTGATCCTTAATCAAATCACGATCCCTTGTGATTTATCATTTTTTGCTAATTTTGCTCCATTTTGACTTAAGGTTTCACAAATTTCTTGAAACAATTATATTTTAAAGTGTACAAATTAAGGCAACTTGATACAATAAAATCACTGTTTTTATTTCAATATCCGAATGTGTTCAGATGAATTAATGAGCGTTAGTGTGTTTTGATTTTATTTTAATTTCTTTTAAATATTTATTTGGTGCATGTTTGTTCCTACCTTCTCAAAATTAGCATGCCTTTTTCGGCTTTTAAGCTACGTGTGGATCAACAACTTGTTTTGAATACCTCCAAAATATTTATAAGAGACTTAAAGCAGCTTCTTCAGTATTAAACCGAGTAGAATGTAGACATGACACGATAAGCAAATCAAAAACTACAAAAACTTCAAATTAGGTCAACAACATCATCTTTGTTGAGCACAAGACTCCAATTCCGACTCCACGACCCAGACCAAAACATAAAACACAAAACGAAATAATGAAAGAAAAAACAAACAACAAATAAAGAACGAAAAATTCAATGATTTGGTGCGTCACTTCGAAACCATCATCATATGATGATAATAACAAAACAAAACACAGCAAATCAATTGCGCATGCGCACCACTTAAAACACACACACTCATACATACACATACATTAATACACACATTGGTTTCAGGTTTCCACAGGTAACAAATGCTAAGTAGAATAAAAGTCTTTTATTTTTTTTTGTTTCGTACCATTTTTAAGTTTATTTATTTATTTATAAACATATATGTATGTATATGTACATACACAGTACACAGTTAAGGCCATTTCTCTTGTTCTTGTTTCGCAAATGTCATTAAGCCCACATTTTTATCTAAAAATTTCATGACATCACTTAAAATTTAGTTTTAATCGTTCTAATCATTTGTGAATATTTGAATTACAAATACAAATTTTTGTTATAAAAAACTTCGTGCGTTTCCACATTTTCGCATTTCGTTTTAATGTATTCAATGGAAATTTAAAGTTCTTCTAATTTAATAGCTCAAAATGTGACTTTAAAAATAATTGCTGATAATGCTTATGCATAATTGTGGATGTGTATGAAATAGTCTCGCAATCTAAAACCTTTACTCATTAAAATGGCAACAACATTTTTCCATAAAAAATTTTAATGGTTCAATAATTTCCAACATTCATAAATTGTGTTTGCAGAAAAATTATAAACTGCATATGCGAATTCAGCGATTTTCAAGTTTTATTGCTAATTTTCGCATTATCGGCATATAACTTACTCGTATTTTAGTCAGTAATTTAATTATTTGCTTTAAAATAACATCATATTAATCGGTTTCGTAAAGATTTTTTTTTTAATAGCTAATGTTGTAAAATCAGAAGAAAAAGCATTTGGAGCGCTTACGAAATAACTCTACAGTATTTATCGATTACTTTGCTTAAATTCTTTGCTTCTGCATTTTTTGATAAGTATTCTATCGGTAATCTAAAAAATCAATTGCAAACTTCAATTCGGATTAACGAGAAAGAGATATTCAAAGGTAATTTTAGGAAACGAATAGATGCGAAATAATATTTTAAATTAGTTATTTTGCATCTAAATGCTGAATGTCAAAATAAATAGTTATATGTACTAAGATCAAGAATGATAGAAGTAAAGGTTGCTCCTTTTAGCTTAGGCTATAGTGCGGCAAATTGCCTCGCGTAGACTAATATTTGGCCACAGTGATACCACGACCTCTGTCTAGTTCTGTATCAAAGTAAGGACTGTTTCGAAAAGAAACTGCACACATTGTTTTGCTTGTAGTATAACGGCTTTTATTCCTTTTCCCTTGCAACTTCTTTTTGTATTAAAAATGAATATATCTAAATTAGTTTTTCATTAAAACTTATAAAAAAAAAATGAATCCCTTTATTTACGCCGAATTTTTGATTTTATCCCTTTCATCAAACTCTTCTTTTGTAACGATAATTCCTGCCTTATGTCAGTTTTTTTAATTCTTCGACGTCACCTGCAACTCGACTGTCCTTCTTCAAGTTCCATTTGACAATAGCTCAAGACCTCTCTATCGGGCGGAATTCTGAAGCGTTTAGTGTGTTCTCTTTTTGCGAAATAATTGTAGTAGTTAATTGCAGTAGCTAAATCGCGCCAAAATATTCTTGAAACATTGTGTTTTTTGTCAAAAAGTATAAGTGACGCACAGTGTACCGTCTCCATACAACCGGTGGACAAAAATAGAAGGAGTAGTGATAGGCCAATGAAATTTCGCACAGATATTTTTTAGGTAAATATTAGGAAAATTTGTGAATTTCCACTAAATCGGTTGACGGACACGCCCACTTCCCATATAAGCTGAATCAAAAAATTACAATATCTCAAAAACTTTTGAAGTAATAAACTTGAATTTTTGTGCAGTGGATACTGATACTGTAAGCATTTCTTAAAACAAAAATCAAGATTGGAATTATGGGCGTGGCACGTCCCATACAAAATAATGGTTCAAAATTGTTGTAGAAACCAATCTCATGCCTTGAAAATTCGAGTACGATAACAATTTATAAAAAGTAGGCGTGGCATCTCTAATATAGTCAAAGTATTTTACAGTATAGGTATATTAAAGCTGCAATGATCATCTATATTTTTTTATGATTTTGGTGTAATTCATTCAATTGATGTAATATACATAAATAATTAGGTTTTATCAAACTATTTTATTTCACTCATTTATACAATTTTTTAAATATAAACTTATAAATTTACTAAAATTATTTCCTCCTTCATAGTCTGACGACGAATCAGATAAGAAAACAAATTTCTAAATCTATATCTTGACCGCTATTTTCTGGTTCTAAGAAAATGAACTGACTAATATCTTTTTCGTTCATTTATTTTTTACTGCAAGTTATTCGCATAGCAGAAATAAATGGCTCAGAAGATAGTAATAACCGCGCTAACAAATTCCTATTAGACGCTTCTCTAGAAGTTTTTCTTGTATTTTCTAATCGACACTTTCAAACTCCTTGTGTCTTGCTTCTAAAGCATCCTCCGAAAGAAACCATACCCCCCCCCCCCCTCCCCCTTCTATTCTACATGAATTTATTAGTTTCATATAAAACATTTGAAACTGCTACGAGGTTTACGGGAGCAGGATAATTTTTTGCCAAACTTTCTTCATACTTCATCAGGATCTAAGACCTAAAGAATTTTTGTCTAAGCATTTAAAAAAAAAATTGCTACGCCCTAATATGCATATATACAAGTATATTTATTTATGTAAAATATATACATTTATATATGTATGCATAAGTACACACATGGAGTACAACTCAGATACCGCTTAAATTTGGTGTGTTCACATTTTTCAAAAAACTGCTTTTTTCAGTCGAAGTTCCGCTAGATTGATTACTACGTCTGAATATGCAAACATATGCAGCTGAAATTTTTTTCTTCTTATTGTAGAGATGTCTCTTGAAGTAAATAAATAAAAATTAGAGAGGATTTTTTTAAAAGCTTTTTAAACTTTAGGGTTTTTGTTTTTTTGTGTTTTAAGATGATGATTTTACAAGTAATGGTACTTCAAAACGAAAAATTAAAACACATCAAAACTGGGCATATCCTTAAAAAATGGTACAAATAACATTTGGTTTTGGGATGTTTAAAAAAAAATTAAAAAGTTACAGGAGTTAGAAGTGAACCTACCAAAGTAGTATTTGCTGCAAAAAAATGTCACTGTTGTAAATGCTTGACTTTCAATACATTTTTTATGGCAAAATAAAAGTAATTTCCAAAATCCTTTTTAAGCTCATCTAATTGAAGTATTTACAATTGAACTGCATTCAAATATTATCAATATTCGAACTTGACTTTTTTGAATTGTTTCCACCTTCGTTACACTGTGCGACGTTTTAAATACTCCTTCTTTTAAATTTCTGAGGGTATAATTTCTAAAAAATGGGATGGTCTTAAAACCGCAGAAGAAAATAGCCTGCCAGATGAGAACGTTCTCTCTGAAGCCTTGTTTTCCCAATTTTAACTTGTTTATTACTTCTTTTTTTTTGGCTTTTAAATTATATCTATCTTTCACTATTTCAATCATGGACGCGCCGCTTTCGCTTTTTTTTTTTTTTTTTTTTTTTTTGGCAAATCGCAATGACATTGATTTGACTTTGTTTCAAAATTTCTTGTACCTTTTCATACTTGCATACACTGGAGCGTTCAGCACCGAGCCCATTTTGGAAAAAGCGTAACTTTCAGAGTGTTTAACTAAAATTTCAATAACTGACCCTCAATGAACGAACAGAAGATATTGACCGATTCGAAAAAAACTTTGCAGGTGTGTTTCTGGTATGGGTGGGCCACTTTTCCCGAGTAGTCGTTGCCGATTAGAGAAAAAAGTCTTAAAATTACCCATTATATTGTATAGGAACTGTTATGAGCCTGATGAAGAAGAGTCGCACTATGTCAACTAACAGCATAAGAAATAAAACAGCTGGCAATTGAAATATATTTGAAAACTAATAGCACACTGCCTTCTACGCAAATGCTTATGAGTTTTGTCTCTAGTTTGTATAACCAGCATGTTGTTCAACAATCCTGGATTATCCATTAGATACTACTGTGAACAATGAAGAACGGTTTGGCAAAAAATGAAACGAAATGTATTAAAATGTCTATTGCCGAAAGAAATGAGTTACAAATGGCGAATCGTTAATTTTGCTTTTAATTTTTTAATAAACTACAACTTCGTACAAAATCTCAATTATAAGAAAAACAAATATTAACTATCATTACAGATGTGCCAATACTAATTATTCCCAAAAACTTATCGAACTTTTTGTAAACCCCAAGACATTTTGTAATCGAATGCCTTTTAACACTTTTTGACTATTTTACTCAATAAATCATTTGGAATGATTCCTGCTCCCATTGTTAAATATTCTTATGAATTTTTGGCTAAAAACATTTAGCACAGACTTTTTAGTACTTTTCGTTAATTTGAACTTTACGGTCAACAAACTACATAGTTTTTTTTATATAAAAAAAAGCTATTACTGGTTCCCAAATAAATGAATTTGACTTCTTTAATTATTGCGTGGTTATCCCGTTTTTTAATCAATGTATTTATAAATATTTTTTCTTTCTATTTTTAGTGTTATCAAATCGCATGAAGCAATTGGCCAACTTATTAAATGATTTTAATTTTGAGTGTATTGGCACAACGCAAACAGATGATGAAAATGTCATATGTGAAAGCTTGAAACATTTCGGTTCTATAATTGGCACTATTGAGGATGAACGAGATAAAATGGTAAAGTTGGCCAAGTCTATGAAACTATATTTCGCATTAATTAAGTCTCTTGTCTTTTGCAGTTGACACTTGCTGATAAACACATTATTGAACCGCTCGAGGATTTCCGTAAGAAACAGATTGGCGGTGTCAAAGAAAACAAGAAAAAATTTGACAAGAAAACGGAGAAGTTCTGTCAATCACAAGAGCGTTTCTTAAATATGTCAACAAAAAAACCTGAAAACACTATACAAGAGGTATGCAAGTAGAAACAAATTTAAATTGAGGGTGAAATTGTGTTATTGAAAATACTCATATTTAAAAACTTAAATACAATAGGTACATAAAAAATACATTTGCAAGTAGCATCTCCGATCTGTCTCGTACTTTTTTGGTTTAATGCGCTTATTACATTTTCCAATTTTAGCAAATACATTTTTTTTTTCTTTTGTCGTTTGCTTCCACAATATTTTACAAAGTTCCATGACCTACGCTAACACAAAATTGCATTACTATGTATACATACCACATTTGTATGTACTATATACAAAGTATGTATGCACAATAGTTGCACTTACTTCCTCAACTGCCATGCACATATACTGATATATGTATGTGCATATGTACTAGCAACTACCTAAAATTGGCCACCCATTTATTACCCACCGAATACACACAAAAACTTTTCACTTATTTACTGCAAATTTCATTCAGCAAATGCATATACATATAAAAGACTCCCTTCCTCCCACTACCAACCAAATCCGACTATAGTTCTCTGCTGAACACAAAATGGGAACCTCCTGCCGGCGTCCTGCTTCGCCGGCATACACACATCTATGTATATAGAGTTATTGTTAGTTTGTACATTGGAAATACCGATGAAAACCGACAAATGGCAAATATTAGAATTGTCTGAGCTTTTAAAGCCTGCCTACACTTTGAACAGCCCCTTCGCCTTAGTTCCTACCTCCTTATTTTCATACTGCTTAGTTGTTTATTTGTTTTCTCATAGTTGAAATTATAGTTTTAGGGTCTTTTTTTTCTTTGTTTTATGGCTGGTGTTTTCATTTTTTAATTTTGCTCTGTTATTGCTAGGGGTTGTGATCTTTCATTAGAAGTTTTATTCCGGGTGTTAAGTGTATTTATCATGAACTTTATTTTGTTGTTAGCCATAATCAAACAATATATCTTTCAAGACTTGATGAGTTGAAAAATGAGTACCTTAAACAAATTCTATCACAGATTTTCTTCTAAAACATATTAAAAAAATAGGTTTTTATTTGTTGGTTCGGTCTTCGTGTGAGATATCCGGGGAAAAAAGGCACAAGTTGCTGCTTCATGAATGGAGAAGAAATTCAGCTATGTCAAAATTTCAGAAATAGTGGGAATAAATAAAAGTTCTGTCGCAAATATAGCAAAACCTATGCATAAGTTGAAAGTAACCAAAAGCATTCCTACCAACAAGCGCGATAACTGCTACGGAAAAAGAATAACAACAACAATTGCAATGTAATGCGCCAATGCTTCAAACGAATTCTCTAGCCTGCAGGAGTACTGCAAAAAACTAACAAAGGTAATGCGCCAACGCAGACTACATTGGCCCCAGCTTCATAAGAGCTATTCTAATAACTAATGGAATAATGTCAGTTCATTTTTATCTGAAAATTTTTTTTTAAATGCATCTCAAAGCAAATAGAGTAATGCAATAATTTTTTTAAATCTAAAGGTTATCTTCAGCAATGAGTACCAGCTAGAAACGGTGACTGAGACTAAAAATTAGTCCGCAGGAGGTCCCATTAGCCGTATTTAGATGAGTGTGTTATTCCAATTGTAAAGCATCCACCATCAGTGATGGTTTAGAGCTGCATCACAGCTGAAGCTCCTGATCCAATTTATTTTACAGTTGAAATAATGCGCTTTAGTCAATACGTGGAAGTTCTGACCAATGTTTTGCAATGCATATTTGGGTGCCTTACAGCATCCCGCGGAGGAGCAAGAGGGATCGCCATGCCATACTTCCCGAGAGAATACCAATCGCTTAAATTCATTAAATTTTTAGGTCCTACGTTGGCCTGGCAGTTCTCTACCTCTAAATCCTATTGAGAACTGTTGGACTTATCTAAAATCAGTTGTCTACAGTTGTAAAAATAATACAATCCAACGGCTAATGGAAAACATTGAAAATGTGTGGAAAAACTACGATCCTTTGAAACAAATGATATAAAAATGTATTGAAAATATTCCGAAGCTCATATGAGATGTTATAAAATTCAAAGAAGGGGACATTTAATACTAATTTAAAAATATTATCCATTTATGTAATGCTGAGAACACCTTTAACTAACCAATAATACCAATTTGAAAAAATTTATTATTGTATATTTGCATTTTATTTACGGTTAATCAAATTTTCAAAAAATATTCTCGTTCATAATTCATTGGCCACATACTGTAGTTAAAAGGTATTCCAAAAATTAATTGAAAACTTCTATAAAAAGAAAATCAATAACTAAAAAAACTAGAAAAGTAAACGCCTGCTGATTTACTACGCAGATACAAAAACATGAAATATTTTCTTTTTAAGTTGGGGTACCCCCAGCAATATCACATGATGACGTTTGAAGTATGCATGTGATTGTGGTCAATATGTAGCAATAACAACGAAAACAATAAAAACGCATGCGACGTCCCGTTTTTTTTTTTTTAAACGAGTAGGTCAGAATGAAGAAACACTTTTTTCAATTCCAAGGGGGTCTATAAATTGCAGCTTGGTAACTTAACTTGTTGTGAAAATTGTCGAAATTGAGCAATAGCTACACCCATCTCCCATATAATATAAAATATGGATACGAATACAACAAAATTCGGTAAAATAAGTAAGGCTGATAAATAATACCTACAAATCTTTCATTCAAAAATTATCAAAATCAAATAATAACCACGCCCATTTGAACATTCGAACTAAGATTTCCAACTTGTTTAATTTAAACTTAAAGTACTACCAAGCTTTTATATATAAAGTTAATAAAAACTACTCGTTCAGAAGGACAGTGAACCGCTGGACTGAACCACACTGCAAAGTTTGTTTGGTTCACATTTCTTTCCAATTTCCAAATTATGTGATCACTTGAATGCACCTATTCTAGCTTAAAAACTGGTTTAATTTTTAATGTACAAGATTGCTTTACAATAGTTTTGAAAATTATGGGAATCGGTTAAGAAACAACAGAATTGTGAGCAATAATGTAATTGCAAAGGATTTCATTTAATATTTTTCGTCTTTTATCGATTCAAAATCATATGCACTCAACGAATGAGGTTTATTTCTCTTCATTTATTTAATCGATAAGTATATATTTTTTACCTTTGAAACGAGCAACTATTTTCGTCTCAATTGAATCCATTTTTGAAACCGATCCAAAATTTTACCTTTTATTTCAAAATTAAAAGTATTTTTGGCTTTTTTTTTGTCCTTTTTTCTTTAATCTTTTAAAAAAAGAAAAAAAATTCAAAAAGTCCAAAGTTTGACCAATTAAAGTCACGCAAAGTAATGAACAGTAATGAATGGACAGACGTATTCAAGATGGCCTAAAAATAAAAGTTGAAGCTGTAGAAAAACAGTTGTTTTTGTGACCAAGCTAGCCGTTAGAGGCATAGTCTTGTGCGCATTTGATTTCTTTTCATTGGTAGCACAGTGTTATCAACACAAATGTTGGAAAGTAAGAAGTAATAGCGCTTAGTAATTGAATTTTTCGTGTTGTGTGTGTTCTATACAGATGTATATTCTATACGAATGGAAGTATCCCTCAGCTTTATGCGGAATGCTAACTGAATTTCTTTTTATTTTGCATTGATCATCGAATTAAACTGCTGAGCGTCCCCGAAGAAGTTCACACACCATGGCTGTAGTTTAAGCAATTTTGAATGAGTTTTAATTTGAAATCTTTCTTTATATCATTAACCGCTATCCCCCAACACAAAGTAACTGCTTACCATCACAAAAAATCAACTTTAACAACACGCACAACCCCGAGACACACTCGTCTTTCTCGGTTACTCTATTGATTTTCTTGACTTTCCACACTGCACTGTAGGCATTTTCCGGTATTGTTTTTCACCCTTACCTTCGACGCATTGTTGTAAGACGGTTGTTGTTGTTGTAGTTAATAGCACGTGAATTTTGTCTATAATCATTTTTTGTACCTAGAGTTCTATTCCGTTTTTTTTTTCTTTGCATAAACGAGTATATATTTTGTGTGTTTGAGCTTCTTGTATTCGTTTTTTACGTCTCTTTGCTTTCATTCTTATCAGTCATGAGCATGAAAAAACATTTTGTTTACCCGGCATTTTCTCAATTTATTATGCTTAGCAAAGCGTCTGTCTGGCAAACTGTAAACGAATGAAGGGTTGTTTTTTTTATTTCTATATGTAACGGTAGTCGGTGAAATTGGAAGAAGCTATCAAGGTGCAAAACATAACAATGTACGAAGAAACTTTTATACGAAACTTGGAAATTGAGAATGCGTCCCATAAAGTTGCATCCTCAGCATCAGTATGCCATGTATACATGCCATCCACTCCAGGAAGAGTGGGTGCGTCATTTTCCCCAAACCAATAGACACCGAAGCCCATGAATAATGTTATCTTTAACACATTGCCAAATGATTTTACTTTACAATTTCCCGTGACATCCTTTGATGAAGAACGTGATTTTTGTTTTGAATTTCACTATCATCTTCTCATTCACCATGAGAGGTCTTTTATCTTGTTTTGTTTGTGCTTTGTTAAGTATTTGAACACAAAAATCAGTTTTACTCTCGACTTTTGTTGTCGTTTTTTAGTAATGAATGATTCAAAATGAATGACTCCAACTGTTGACATTAGATATGAAACTCTTAAAGGGATATCAGCACTCTATGTTTTGGAAAAATCGATTTTTTTGTTTTGGCTTAAGGGGCTCACCAGTCCAGAAATCGAAAAACCACAGGTTTTTTCACGATAAATTGGGCAATGAAAATAAATGACAAATGATATCAGTTTTGTATATTTTTTTTTAATATATGTGTATGCTTATATTATATATAGCGTAGTACCTAAAAAAAAGGTGCTTCCACTTGTGACATGATTTTGAAGCTCAGGAGATCTAAAAAACCACAGGAAAGAAAATACTTAATCCATATGAGTGTGGTTATGGGTTGAACCATGCATATATAGAAACAAAATGACGGCAGTTTTAAAAAAACTAATTTTATAATTTTTTCGGGATTAAAATGGTCATAAAATGGCAATTTTTATCCAAAAAAATTTGTTTGTGGTTCAGCTCATAGAGAAATGTTTTGTAAACATTCTGTCTTTGAGCTAATTTAGATGAATAGATTCGGAGTAATCTTGACACAGGTGTTGAAAAAAGGCATTTTGAGAAAAACGCGATTAAAGTTATGAATATATAAAGAGACTCCACTGCACAGCGGTCGACCACTACGTTAAAAATGCGAAAAGGAAATAGGAGATACAGTCAACGATCGAAACTGTGAACTAATAAAAACCAAGAGTGTTCACATTTAAGAGATTGTTCACTTTTGCGATTGTTCAAAAAAACAACCAAAACTTTATGGTCTTACCACAGAAGGAAACTTTTTTTAAAATAAAAACGATACCCTATAGTGTAGAAATGAATATTTTATTGGTAAAACAACTTAAACTAAAAAACTTGTAAAAATTCACTTGAAATTGAAAATTACTTAAATAAAAATTTAAAAAGTTATTTCCTAAATAAATGGATGGAACATTTTTAATTAAAAAAAAAATCAATTAAGAAAAAAATCTGTAATCTTCATTTTAAAATTTTCTCTTCCTTTCTCTTAGGTTCTTGTAGTAAACATGTTTAGAGGATTCCCGAAATTACTGAAATCATGAAAATTGTTACACAATTTCTAAGAAATTTTGTTCACGTTTTATAGCTTTCAGACTTTGTTCACGTTTTAAAATAGTCAACGAAAGAAAAAAATTGTTAGTTAGTGGATCGCTATCGAACGTTGACTGTATTAAAAAATCTTTTGGCACAGTGATTTCTGATAAATATGGAAAAAAAAAGAAAACAAATAATTTCTGGACTGGTGAGAGATTTTAAGGTCAATATCCAGTTGGGCCTATAGCGAAAAAAAAATGGTAAAAGGTTCAATTCTCGATTTTGCTACAATTTAGTGATGATAAAAATAGTGATTTTTTGAGAACGGTAACTAACAGAAGTGATAGTGATTTCTGAATTACTGTGATTTTAAATAGTGGTTGTGATCACTGTTTCCTTACATCAGCACGTTCCAGATTTCTTCAATATTTTATGTACCTACAGTTGCCAAGATTGAATTAGGGTCAATTTAGTTTTTAAGAACAATACTTACCTCTTTATTCAAATTGTTTCTTTCTCGCCCACTAATAGTACTACAGTGGTAGAGAATACAAATCCACTTTAGAATAAATATAAAAAGGAACGAAATAAAAATAATTGTCAGCTTTATAAAAACTTCAATTACTGGGAGCCGTTTTTGGAACTCGTTAGTCACAGCAGTGATCGCTGATTTCCCGGCCACAGTGATTAAATCACCGATAACGAAATAACTACCATCACTGCCTCGGAGCGCGAACTGTGATAAACTTTAACTTTAAACTCGTTTTTCTCGAAACCACTTTTTCAAGCTGGGAGGACAAATTGAATTTTTTTTTTTGCTATGAAAAATTACTGCTTTTTTTTTGCCCCAAAGCCGATTAGAACCATTTTTTCAAAAGTACACTATTGCTATAAAATTTTACACCTACCTATTGCCACATGCATAATTTTCCGTTTTGTTGCTAAGAATGCACCAAATTATATTTTTGAAGAGCGACATTTTTTGTATATCGATTATGTCTACATACGCAAATACATACCCCTTATTTTCTGTCAGACTGTCATGAGTCAAAAAACTGAAATGAGTCCCTTCTGGACTTCTCGTTACATGATATAACAACATACTTCACGAATTACACACTTTGCATTATTAGTGTAATTTCACGGGGAACTACTCAGATGTGTACTATATAGTGTTACGGACAACAAATTAGATTACTTTGTCAGTTTTTTGTTTTTTTTTGTTTTAAAGATCAACGGCAGTGCAAACTGCAAACCAAGATTATTTTATTCCGGCATTGCAATCTTATAATTAGGGTGGAAAGAAAATTATATTATTTTCAAATAAGTTTACAGGTTAAAAACAGGTACCCTAACGGTTATGCAATTTATAGTTAAAGTCAGATATTAAGAGTTATTTTGTGACTTTTATCATAATAAGCTACATATAACTCTTATTAGTGACTTTTATGGGTTTTGGCCGTAAATAATAGGGTTTTCTGACTTATATTTTATCGGGCAAAAATAAATAGTTATTATCGGACTTTTATTTTTCCGGCCAAAAAAAAAAGTTATTTTCTGACTTTTATTTTTTCATACAAAAATAAATGACCAACTCTATTTATAAAAAAACGGCATAAGCTACTGAAAAAGAAATGGTACCATTCGATTCAGTTTTTGCTTGCGTATATTTTAAGTAAAAAAAATTAATTTTGGAGTCCTGAAAATAGGGCTACAATGGCAACTAAAAGTCTTTGAAAATAAGAATAGCTATAGGGTATGAATTAAAAAAGTTAACCGAATCCTTAAAATCTTTATATCATTCGAAAGATCTTATCGAGCTCTTTTCAAAAATGACATATCGCCGATGTCCCTATTCAAAGTTATTGTGAATTTTGAATTTGAGTTTTCATCCATATATGAACGGAAGTCATAAAATGGAATGAAGCGGATCCCTATAAATAGCATAGCGTTGAAAAGGACTCGTTGAGTACGTTTCGAAAATATATACCATGTATCTGCGGTATTTTGTTTTCAAGTTATATTTCACAACTCTGAAAAAATTGTATAAGCTTAATTAAAGTTCAAAATAAAATTCATAACCAATCATTTATTTCTTGTATACATATATTTTCAATTGAAAGCAATAAAGGGTATTTTTTAAAACATGTTTGTGAGATAATATTTGAATTTAATTTTGCCATCATTATGGTAGCTAAATTCTCCTCATACAAATTATACCTTAAATCCCCCAAAATTAACCTTAAAGTGGAAAATGACCTTTCCACGGGCACTTGCGTTGCAGGGACAGCATGTAATATTAATGCTAACTTTCGAAGCCAGGGAAGTACTGTTCCAGTACTCCATAAAATCCGCATGAACATCAAGGCGTTTTTCTTTGTAACTATCAATTTCTAACAACGCTTTACGAATACTGTCATTAATGACAAAAGTTTCTTCATCAGATGAAGAACTCGCAACCTCCAATTCACGAATCCCGCACCTTAGCAAAGAAGAGGTGCTTTGAAGGGAGCTTTCATCAATCAAAAATACTTCTTCTTCAGCATTCGTTGAAAATGGTGCAGGTAGACATTGCTGGTTTCTCTCTTAAAATGGAAATACATGCATGATGGATTTATTACACAAGGAAACTTGAATACAAAACATATAGTCGGCGTCCAAGCAGAAGTCATTAACTCATATCGTCCCAATGTTCTATTAATCAAACAGCTTTTTTCCCAAAAGTAACAACTGTTTAATATTTTTATATATACTGACTTTAAAATTGCATTTATATAATTAAAAAAATATTGTATTTCACTTGATTTCAAAGGTGAACAGACATACTTTTTTGGAAGGTGGTTTTGAAAATCAACAAAAAATATTAAAATTAATTATTTTGCATTGTAACGAGAAATCCGCCTAGATAAAATAACAAACTTGATGTGGAAACTATAACTTCACAGGTCGTAATATATTTTTCTGAGGCTACAGCTGACAAAACTTTTGTAAAAAAATGTATGTAGAAATATGCAAAATTCAACAAAAAATTTAAATTTTCTATTTTTAACTTATAATAACTTCTAAAATATTTTGTTAAATACATTTGATCCCAGGGAATACTTGTTGTTCATGATATGGTGTAATTTATATTTTTTTTTTACACCTGGTCACCTTATTTTCTTGGAGTAAGCCAAAAACTACTATATTCTCTAAAATTCAGAAACCATTTTTTTTTTTTTAAGAACTAAAATTTCTTATTGAAGACATACGGAAATTGCGTTTGGAAAATTTTCCAAATTGGATCATGGCATCTAGTACTGGGAAGATATGGGTTAATATTTAGTGATTTCTGCTAGAAAACCGACAACAAAATTAGAACCTATGCATTAGAGTTGCAATATTATTCCTCTTAAAATCAATTAACTCCAAAAACAAAAATAATGTTCCTAAGTTTATAACAGTTTTGTTAATAAATTACCTCTTGGATATTGTGAATTTGATAAACTAGTTACTTTAGATGCCTTTTGACAGCTTCGCATTCTTCCTTCGATAGCATACGTCTGAATCTATAGTGTCATTTTCTTTTTGCTATGTGAGTTCATGGCTTTCAACTGGAAAGTCAACTCCAGCCAAAATTTGTAAAAATCACCTAATAGCAACTGATTTTTTTGCTGTTTTAAAGTTAATATATGTACGGGTGCTAAAACTGACACTATGTTTTCGATTTGAGCGCCAGTAGTGCCTTTTGCATGTTATATGTAAAGCCCCAACGTGTAACGACGTCCATTTGGGGTTTTGGTATATTTTAACTTTTGATTTTGTATCTAAAACATTAAGTTCAATTTGAATAATGGTAATGAAAAAATTACACATCAATTTGCATTGTGATTCGAAGTGTGTGTACTTGGCTGGAATTATCAACGAATGGGAGCTGTGCCATTGCCTAAGAGTGATTAAAAGATCCTTATAACCATAAAAATTAAATAAGTTTTTGAAGTTGAAACAAAGACTCGAAACAAAAAATTCAAAAACATGTTAATTTTAATAAAAAAAAAACGGGCATTTTTTAAGAGTAAGATAAAATTGACCACAAATATACGAAAACATATTTAAATCCATTCAAAATGCCATTTAATCATTAAATATAAATAAAATATTATGTGGAAAAACTTTAAAACATATTTAAACGAGTTGTAAAATAAATTTTAGTTTAATTACAGATGGGCCATTTTCTTTGAATAACGAATTATTCTACTTTTTTGATTGCTGATTTTAAATTTTTTTTTTGGCTAATACTGTTTTTGAACTAATATTTGTTTTCGAAACGTAGACACAATATATTCTTAAAAATAAAAGCTTGTTTGGTTTTTCGAGATATAACGCGAAAAATACGAAAAACTTGTTTTTTTTAACATTTCATCTTATCCAGTAACCTTTAAATGCTAGAACGCACGCAACTAATTCAATGCTTTGCAGAACCCATTTTGTTTCAGTTTTCCTATTAATTTTATTAAATATTTATAAAGCACAATTTTGAGGCTGCTCACACGGGCACAAGTATGAACGCCTGTCTGAAAGATGGAGGCAGAACAAATAGGTAGTAAGAAATTTTTTCTGCCTCTCTTTCTGACACGTGTGAGCAGCCACTTTAATTTCAGTCCAAAATGTGTAGTTAGTAAGATTTTAGGAACTATTTGTGTAATCTTATTTAATTGCCCATCTTCAGTTGTAATTCTTCTATTTTGTGTAATGTAAGGACTAGTGTTATTTAGTTTAATTTTATATGATAACATCTTTATTGGGTGAAAAAACTGCACACTGTTGTATTTGTCAGTACTTTACCATAAAATTACGCTAATAGTACAAAGTGTGTAGTGCGTGACCACTGATGTTACACGTACAGTAATTACTGTATTGTACAGTAATTTTGACCCCTTTACAGTATGACAGTAATTAGTGAAAAAATATAGTAATTTGGAAATATTAAGTTTTACAATGCTCAAAACTTTTTTTGATAAAACTTTTTTAAATTTTACTACTTTCAAAGAATAACATCTAATAAACAAAATACATAAGTAAAATATTCCAAAAACATTGCTTTTCTTATTTATAATCTTTTATATACATTTATTGTGTTGTGGTCGTCTGTTCCAAAAATGGTGGGAAAGTATTTGCGAGGTGTCAACGTATGACCACCGACCAAAGTAGCCGTTAAGAAAAACGTTGCAGATGAGTTTACCTTTTCTAAAATTTCCACATCCAAAATACACCAACTTCAGTTTTTAACCAATGGACCAATATTAACCTCGGTTACATGACATCCAGCTTTGTCGGTCGTTTCATCAATCGAAATGAAAATAGGGTTTCCACTAATTTGTAACTTCATCATAGAAGTCTTGAACATAATTTTTTTCTATTGTAGACTCATCGGAAAGTTTCTTCTTTATGTATTTCTCAAAATAGCTTTAAGTTTTGGACTGTGGAGCTCTTTCAACAGTATGTCCCACGTCAGCATCATTTTTGCTGGGTTTCCGTAAAATTCATTTGTTATGCGCCCAACATGAGAACTTATCATATCTTAATATATTTCTATCGGTTTACGTTCATTTTTTTGTAACGAACAAAGCAAAAAAAGTGTCGGCCATTGAAAATAGTAAAAGATTAAAAAAGTAATAATGAGTAAAAAACCCTAAAAATGGTAATTATTACGCAGAAAAAAGGCGCAAAAAAATTCGAAAAAGGCACTAAAACTGAAAAAAACAAAATTTTTTAAAAATAGCAACAAAAAAAAAAAAGGCAAAATAAAATTTATGCATTAAAATCAGGGTTCACTGCTCGCAGCTGTACATATTTTATCGGCTATCATGTAGAATTTAGCAGAAAAAACAGAATTCCTCATAGTCCGACCCTGGTTTATATTTTTTTTTTTATATTAATTATAAGTTTGTATTTCGGTTAAAACTGTAGTTTAATTTTATTTTTCAAACGTACAGTAATTCAACCAAAAAAACAGTAATTTATTTTTTTAAACAATAATTTGAAATTATAAATGTAACAACAGTGTGCGTGAAGTGTGTTATCACATCCTGTGACGAGGAGCCTAGAAGGAACACATTTTATTTGTTTTTTTTTTTTTTTAAGGCTATATACTTAAATACAAATGTTTTCTGTAAATAATTTTTAAATTTCGGTTGTCTGAACATATGAAAGTGTTGAAACCTACAGTCTTTGCAACAAGAGCGTTTACGGCCTAAGCCCTTCTAAAAAAAAGCCCCAATCAAAAAAAAAAAAAATATCCTACATTATTTGTAAACATTTTTTTGTCCAATGTGCTGACATATCAATATACTGTCCAGTTA
This sequence comes from Toxonevra muliebris, assembly GCA_963691655.1. NCBI lineage: Eukaryota > Metazoa > Arthropoda > Insecta > Diptera > Pallopteridae > Toxonevra > Toxonevra muliebris. The sequence continues at coordinate 87,701,470 of OY829326.1, read as the reverse complement.
CCAAAATTTTGAGTAATTTCATGGTAACGCGAGGTCATATTATTTCTAGCTTTTCGGCGTACGATTGCAATTTTCAATGTGGTTAGCATCTGGAGATTGAGAGGCGCAATCAAAAATTATTGTCCTTTTTTTCTTCTTTTCGCTTACTGCACCAGTGACTTTGACTTTTAGGGTTCTGCCCTCTTAAAGCACTCAAATTCGATTTCTTTTCCAAACCAGTTATTGGCAGAATATAAGAGTCTATGTTTGTATAAATGGATCATGTACTGGATATCCCAATTTCTCGTGAAGATGATTGTCCTGTCGAAACTCTTTTTTGAAATGCATCCCCAAACATGAGCTTTTCCTGGATGCTTAACTAATCTCAAAACCATCTTTCTGCCCTTAATGGACAAGGCACTTTTTATGGTACCTTCCGTCCAAAAAAAAGATTCGTCTGTAAAGACCACATCGCTCCAATCATTATCCGTATTGTCGACAGCCCATTCCTGCCATTTTTTGTTTGTTTTGGCGTCAGTAAGAGTTTGGTTATGGTTGCTCAGAATTCATTTAAACGACTTTGGATTATACTAAGAGATATATTAGTGACATTCAGCGCCAGTTTTTGTTGAGCTGTTTCAAGTGTACTGGTAGAATTGGATTCAAAAACTCATGCTATCACCGAATCCTACTGCTTGGATGTTGCTCTAGAACCACAAGTTAAGTTATAAACATTCTGATGTCTTAAAAAAAGCTGGTCCCATTTTTTTACGAATGCCTTCAACTTCTTCCTAAGGCATTTTGGATTCCTTTGGGTGTGAGGAAATAATGATAGCTTATGTAACGAAATTGTAATTACGATTGTTTGAAAGGTTATTCAGCGCCATTCGCAATAAAATGTTTAGTGTTGAAAACAAAGTTCAACTTGATACTTAAACTTGTTTGAACAATTAAGCCGAACACGCTCTTGTTGAAAAGACTGTATTTTAAAATTCATTACTTACAATTTATCTAAACATATATTTTATATATATATATATATATATATTTAACGTTTACCAAATTTTCTGTGAAGATTAATCCATTCAGTAAATTCCTAAATATGCTCTTAACTCAAAATTTAGAAAAATTTAAGATAAGTCGTGTGTGCTAAGTATGGCAGTTTACCCTGTCTTGGAAAAGCTGTTACTCGCATTTGTCAATTTTTTCAGGAAAAGCAAAAAAATAATAACCATGAATAAAATTTTGAACTCTTGGTGTGTGCCTCGGGCATTTAAATGCTGGAATTCAGATTTCGTCGTAAAGTAGCGATGTGTTCACATCTGTGGATTTGGAGGGGGAGTTAAATTTGGTACCTATAAAACAGCCAGGCTGTCAATTAATTGACACTCATTGGAATTTGTTGGCTTCTTGTTGTTGTTTACCTTTTTGCTCTTTCCCTCTCAGTTGACATTTAAGTGCAAGTTTAAGTGCTAGCTGAAGTGGTGTGTGGATGTGAAGATGCTTAATTATATTTTTCAAAAGCTCAGTCGCTCTGTAGTGACTTTGAAGAAGCTTTTTGTATATACATTTCTATTACTGTTCTGTTTTTATGTGAATTTCTGTGAAACAGTGTCCTTTTGAGCTGTATGCTTCCAAAACTTTGTTTCAAACTTAAAAGTGAGCTTTAGAAAATATTATTCCATTAAAAAAAAAAACTCTTAGTATCTTTCATTAAACCCTGTTGCATTATTCCAACAAATATAAATTTATTTTTCCCCCGTTCTTTGCTGTTATTTTCCTTTTTGTTATTCATATCCTTTTTAGTACTTACACTAACGCTTCCATCTTATGTTTTCTCGTACCTTATTGTACTTCTCGAATTTTGTTATTGAAATTTTAGTTATTCTTCGAAACTTACTTAATATTTTTTTCTTACACGCATGATCCAGAATGTACGTTTTTGTTTCTGGAGAGACGGCAAATGCGAAGAGCTATGTATGTTTCTGAATCAGCCCATTTTGAACAGGTCTAAGAACTCGTGGTGGGATTTTGAAAATTTTTAGTACGTACTATAGTTTCTATGTGTGAGTAGTGTGTGCTGTAGTATTTGGCTCACCCCGAGAATGGAATTATAGTTTTTACATGAAGCTTGCTATTTTATTTACATGTATGAAAGGTTTTACTATTTCAAATGCAAAATAAATATATTTTCTATTTTTGTCAATTTTCATAAACTTCAACAAAAAATATGTCTGTTTATCCAGGTAAAACCTAATTATTTTAAATGATGATATAGAGTTTTAAAACCGAATTATTCGCCTTCAAATCATCCTAATTTCAAAACATATTTATGGCACTGTATTCATCTACTCTATCCAGGACAACAATAGTTTCAGTAAATATCTTTTAGACCACTAAATATTGGGCAACAAAAAAAAAAAATTTAAGAAGGGATAAAAAACTAAAAGAAACTAAAAACTTCCTGTGAGTATGTAATAATTTATCTGTTTTGCAGTTATGCTTTCCACGTAAGCTTTTGACGTTTAATTCTCGCTCGCTCTTTTTCAGTTAGTTTTACTCCCTAAAATTATTTATTCTCTAAAGTTTGCAATTTTTTTTAATTTTCTTCCCGTACACATGAAGCTTTTGAACTTCCATGCTCTCCCATTAGCCGCTCTCTCTTTCATTTCATTTTTGTTGTTGTTTTTCTCCTTTTCGTTATGTCAGTATTGTTATTATTGTTGTCATTATGACATTTTCGACCCCAAAACGAAGTCGTCAAACATTGCACAAACACTTGTAAACTTGCGAACGATTTTCGACTTTTTCGTGTTTCTCATTTCGTCTTTGTGTACGTGTAAAATTTTGAGTATGTGTGCATGTGGATATTCATTCATTGTAGATATATTGGTGTGTTTTTTGCGAGCGATACCAGATAGAAGACTATTTTTTGTGTTGATTTGCTATCAAAAAAGAAGTGGAACAAGAAAAATTAAAAATTATTTAATCGAAAATTGTGAATAGAGAAGAAATACCTTGTATATAATGTATGTAAACAATAGGAATTGTATGAAATACAAAAAAGAAATTAGAGATGAGAACTATAAAGTTTGAAAAAATGCAAAAGAATGTGTATGGTCTAGAAAATTTTAATATTGACTTATATTGCTTCTATAAGAAAAAAACACTTTAATTTTGTGAATTAATGCTTTGAGAATTATCAGCATCGAAGAAAATTCTTCAATTTTCCTTCAGTGTTTGTGCAATTTAATTGTATCCCTTATTTCTTACGGCTTTTGTATTCGAATACTATGCACTCTGCCGCGTCGTCAAATGATGGGTTGATTTGACTCATGTTTGCCAGTTGCCATTGTCGCTGCCCACCATTCGCAAATCATTTAAGGAATACTTACACTTGGACGTTTGTAGCTTCTCCAGATATGTTGCCATTCTACGAATTTTCATTTGGTAAGTGAATTTCCAAAACTGGCTGATTAAACATATATAAATGTTACAGCTTTGTATCCATATGCTTTAATATCGTCATTGTCGTTTCTTCTTCAATTAACGGGTGCGACAGTTGTACGCAAACTTTTATAAATATAAATCAAATTTATTTATGAAACGTTAAAAGTTATATGTGAAAAAAGGCTTTTAAAATACGGAATTTAATTTAAAAAAAATAATTTACAGAAGCTATAAAATGTAAAAAAAAACGTAACGGGTGTGACGTTAAAAAACTGTAAATTTTCTTCTAACATGATGTAGATATATTTTTGCCTTACAGTGTAGTAATAATATTAGATATTTGGCATTTCATAAGTATCAAATATTTGATCCTTTTTTATATATTCAAGTTTTAAAATATCACGGGTACGACATGGTATGCTTTGAGGGCGTATTAGATGAAAGTGGGACATGATCCAATAGTAGTTGACATATAAAATTATTCATAAAAGAACAACAGAAATAAAAAACTGAGACGTTAAAGTTCGTAAGTTTCAAGTTCAAGTTTTTCTTTCTAAGGAACTGGCGGATTTAATTTTTATTAATTTTTTTTTTTAAATTTATTATTTCAACTTCCGACCCGTATATAGTTGTGAATTCAATAAAATGTATTAAAAGCGACTTAAAATTCCAAGTGACTCCAAGTGTATTCAAATAACTCCATGCGACTTCAAATTTTTATTGGCTCCAAGTGACTTCATTTGATTTCAAGCATCGACAAATGTATCATTTTTGACCTATACCTTCAATTGATTGCATTATTTTACAGCTCTCTTCATATCACATTTACATATTAATTATTTGATGTGTAGAAATAATAATGTTCAATGTCATTTACATGGAAATTCTTCTAAATAACTTTGATTGATTTTGGTTGCGATAGTGTGTGAGGTAGAAGAAGGACGAATTTACACTAAACAACTACAGAAATGGGGGCTTCAATAATGAGAAAATATTTTTATTTTAAATGGACCAATCAGACAACACTATAACAACACCCTATCTATTCGTGCTAGATTTTTTCTTGTGGGGTTGCCCTAAGGAAAAAGTATTGATTAATAAACTCCAAACATTATAACAGTAAAAAAAAGAACGGGAGAAATTACTCTATTCTTGCTTACAAGAAATTATATTACATTCAACCTACCTGGGAAATCATCCACACTTAATAATAATGAAAATAAAAAAGAATAGAATTTCATTTCCAATTTAAATGTTTTGTTTATTTCGTTCCGTTCAATAGATACGAGTATAGTATAATTAAATCACATCACGTTAATATTTTTGCCACACTTTATACTATGCCTTCGTCAGATGGCACTTTTGCAACTATGACTTAACCATAGCACACCCCAACTAACAACAATGTAACAATTTTTTGAAGTAGATCAATCAAATCGAAGAATAAAAGCTGCAAAACCACAACCATAAAATAGAAAAACTTATGTGGATAATGAAGATGTGTGATGATAATTACTAAAAGTTGGCAAGGTAGCAAAAGAGAAAAAGGTAGAAAACATTACAACAACGAAAGACAAAAATTAATTGCAAGTGCAAAGGTCAGAGGATCAATTCGGCTTTTAATTTCTCTTTTTCTTTATTATTTCAATAGACGAGGGAGTAAAGGAAGCTTTGCTTTCTTTTATTTCATTTTTTACACTTAAAGAGTCTAAACTAAGAACTGGCACTTTCAATTTGACGATTGACAATCGCAATATGTGTGGCGCGTTCAAACCTTAATGAATATATTTCAAATGAGACAGAAGTCATAACGTTCTAAATAATTTAATTTAAACCAAGTGTAAACGAAGTTAAATCTTTTTATTGAAATTGTATAGAGAAATTGAAGATATTTAATTAACCTGATAAAGATATTTTAGGAAAATTCTACATCTGAAAGTCCTTTTAAACTGCATATCGTCGGGTCAGTGTTTAAAATTGGAACAAATAGACTTTTTGGGGAATTTTTTTTTAATTCAAAATTATTTAGAGATGTTCTAAGTATCTTATTGAAGAACAAAAAATACGCCTTTGTTTAGGTTTAGCTGTTATAATATTTTTGGAAATAAATATCATTACCTTAGTTTAGAAAGGCCTGATGGCCATATATACAACGACAAAATTCAAACATTTTTCGTCCTTTCAAATGATTATTTCCATTGCAAGAAAGTTGCCGGATAGCGGTAAAGTTATGGTGAATTGCAATAATTGAAAATTACCAGACCTAAACTCTTTAAATAATTTTTTGGAGATAGAGTTGATTCCTAAAGCATGGATGATTTTTATAGAGGCCTGCAATCATCTTCACTTATAATTTAATTTAATACACATATTAACTTAAGTTATTTTATAGTTTACTTACGCCAAGGCTAAATTTCTGTTAAGGAAAATGATTTATTACGTATATTTTTAATATTAATTTTTGGGTCTTAATTACGGTTTAATAATCTTCAAAGAATTTCAGAAACTTTCTAAGTTTTGTAGCCATATTTCATGTTTTGGAGAGTTTTCGAGAAAAAAAATTCCAGTTGCAACTACTGTATGTTTGTATGCGTGAATATATATCGTTCCCAAAAGGTTTGCTGTCAAAATAGTTCATATTTGAAAAAAAAGAAGAAAACTTAATATACATATGACATTTTAAATTCTTCCGTATCTTGTTGCAGCTGCAACATCAGTAGCCAGCAACAACAACAGTAACCAACATCAACTTAATTGCTGCTGATGACAAAAACAAATTATAGTTTTGTGCTTTGCACAAATTTTATAACAGTACTTGTATAATGCCAAAGTTTGTACTTGGTGCATGATGTGGTATTAATTAATTTTGCAGTATGTACATCAAAATCAAATACAATGGCACCAGTATAAGCATCAATAACTGCAACATCAGCAGCAAAGTTATTGAATTTCAAAAACAATTAATTTCTGTTGCAGTTTTCTAAATGTTTGACACTTTTCTTATGTGAGTTCTAAAATATTCATGAAAAATGTACGAAAAAACGTTTCAAATATGATGTGAAACTTAATATAATGTCACAACCATTCATTGAAAATGTTCGTCCACCAAATTCAATTTGGTTTCTCAGGAATTTTTTGTAAAATTTTTTCCAATTAAAATTTATATGGGAAACTAAATTCTTAATTTGTTTATTTCTTATCTATTTGTAGGCGGACGCCAGTTTGGGCATGCACGAGCGTGAATACGTGCAGGAGTCGTTGAGCTACGTTCTCCGTATACAGGAAGTGCAGGAACGCATTAAATTTGAGTTTGTTGAAATATTGCTCGCATTCATATCCGGTTGGCTTGTCTTCTATCATACGGCGCACGAACAGGCCGAGGATAATAGTGACTATTTACAGGATTTGCGGCACAAAGTGCAAAAGGTTTGTAGAGCTTTGAAACATTTATGAATAGAAAATATTATATTACTCTTTCTTCACAGACACGTGAAAACTTTGCAGAAGCTAGTGAAAAGGTTACGGAATTAAAAACAAAATATATGGAAAAGCGCACGGTAAGTTACGGTCAGGATTAAAAAAAATCTAAATGATGTGTGTACAATGTCAGACAAAACTAAAGAACGAAATTTCCATTGTCAGTATTAAATTGATTGGAATTGCAAAAAAAGTTTAATATTCATTCGTTTGTAATCATTCATAAATTAACAAAAACTTAATATCGTACTTCATTATGGAAAAAAAAATCTTGTGGAAATGCTTTTCCATGCTATTTCTGCTTAGGCGAAAATACGGTTTTTATTGTTGCAGTTTTTGCGCTGATTTTCCCGATCTACATTTTCCCATAGATTACACTGTGTGATAGTGAAAATAACTTTGCTCTAGACATAGCTCAAATTGTGTGGTATAGTCAAGCAGATAAAAACTGAGTTTTTTTGGCCCTAAGTCCAGATTTTGAGTGTCAATTGAAAATTTTGAGTATGCAGTTTTTTTTCTGCTTGACTAGACCTACGACGGGTGTAAACCTCGAAAAAAGTATATTAAAATTTTTGTTTTTTGTCACACTGTGTTATCTAATGGGTTGAAATCGGGTAATTGAGCGGGCCACTTCAAAACTACGATCTCGATATCAACAAACCACTCTTTCACACATTTATCGAATCGTTATCTTGTTGGTAGATCCACTCTAACGGCATCTCTTCCTCCGCATAAGGCAACATAATACTCTGAAGAATGCCCCTGTACTTGAAACGATTAACGGCATAATGGCGTTAATTTGAATTGGACCAATTCTATCGCCAGAAAAACATACCTGTTAAATAACGTGGATTTAGGCGTTGCCCTTTTCGCTTGCACACTAACTTTAATCCGTCAGAACCTTTGATATTGAGTCTTCTGAAAACAGAACGCAGTGCCATTTCGCAATAGTCCAGTTAACATGGGTCCTTGCAAATTCAAGCTATATATAAAATTTTATGCATCAGTTGCATTCTAACTTTGCTATTCGAAAGCCGGTTCGGAAGGGTTAAATAACAGTTATTTATTCTAACGGTAACTTTATTTTTCATTGCTGACTATTTACTGAAACAGCGAGCCGCAAAAATTACGTGCTTTAATTTTGTCGCAGCTAATTTATGCTTTTTGCTGCAATTTTGTAAATAAAAATGTTTTTTACAGTTAATAACTGCTTTTTATCTTATTTTAGTTATTGCACCAATTGAATGTTTTTACTAAAATAGAAAAAAATTTTAATACATAAATTTTTCTAACTTTATTGAACTTAGTACCTTCAAGATAGGGTTCAGGATTTAGTATTGTCCGATATTGTATATAGATATTCCTAACATTAATCTCGATAACATTATGTGATCAAAATTCAAATATAGAACGTGTTCAGGAACGTGCATCTGTATCAAATACAGTGAAGGCTCGATAATCCGGACATTCGTTGATTCGGACACTATGTTTTCTCTCATTCCTGACTCTATATTCTGGGCAAAGAAAATGAACGACCTTATTTATTCAGGCAAAAATGTTTTTACGCACCAATCAATATTTATAAAAATCTCATGATAAAAAGGAATAGATGAAATTCATTGAAACCGAATAGATGGTTAAGCTCATTATTAAATCGAAGCAAGCGAGAATAGTTATGGTTAATAAAAAAATGCAGGTTAGTTAAAAGAAGTTTCGGTAATTCAGACATAGGTTTGGCATTAATTGTACGGATTATAACTTCGCAAGTCATAAAACCCTTAAACTATAAAACCGACAATGATTGGAATAAATCCGATTGAACATAATTTGCCAACCATTCTAAATAGGGTCCAAGCTCTAGATCAATTCAGTTATGACTACATGTTGTTCGATTTATTTTATTTGTGACGAACACGAACCATACCGAAGTTTTACATACATTTTTCACCAAAAATGCAAGGAATCAAATTTTTCGGTATAAAGTAAGAAAGAAAATGATCAGCATATTTCAAGGCCTACCTTCCATGCAATTAAATCATGTGTCGTGAGGTTTAATAATGTGGCGTGAGGTTTCCATTTAATTAACGGGAATGCAATTTCGGGGTTTCTTTGTAGTTTAAGTTTTGCAAATAAATAATTGTGAAATTTTATCCATAAATTCTTAGTAATATAACTTAGCTGGCATAACCAAAGAGGGTGCTTGTTGCTAGTTGCTTGTGTCGCCTCATTATTATTATTTTATTCAATATCTCTTTTTCTTTTGCATTTTTAGAAGCCAGAAGAGAAGTTCACCAAACGCGGTTATTTGTTTTTGATGGAAAAAAGTAAGTTTTAAGACATGTACATATATTTAGTAATTTTGATAAATTTTTGCATTATGGTCAATTACTAATTCTTCGAATAGGTTCGCTTTTGAAGATTTCTCTTTTAGAACCATTTAAGGCAACATGGACGAAATACTATTGCACCTACAAGAAGCAAAAGAAAGAATTCACAATGCTTCAGTTCAATCAAATGAACCACAGTTCTGCGAGACCTGAAGACGAGAAACTAACATTGGTATCGTGCCAGCGCAGAGCATCGGAGTTTGAGAAACGCTTTTGTTTCGATTTAACTTTTAAGGAGAAGCCCGGCGCCGTTTATACATTTCAAGCACTCAGCGAAGAGGATCGTCGAGCGTGGATAAACGCAATGGACGGCACAGAACCAGTAAGTCAAGTGTTCATACACAGTATACATACATATATACATACAAATGACTGGATGCTGATCTTTATTTTTATTTCTGTTTTCTCAGACCTATTTGGCACCGGGTAAGGTGAAGGGCGGTGAGGAATACCAATTGGACGAAGCCGGCTTCACCTTTGTGCGCAAATGCATTGAAGTGCTCGAAAATCGCGGCCTTGAGGATGAAGGCATTTACCGCAAAAGTGGTGTCGGCACAAAGATATCGAAACTGCTTTCGATGGGCATGGATCGCAAGAAGATTGATGTAGTTTTTAATGATGAACAGTATCGTGATCTCATGGAGAGCAATACAATTGCAAGTGCGCTGAAAACTTACCTGCGCAACTTAAATGAGCCACTGATGACATATCGCTATCACAGCGGTTTCATTGAAGCAGCAAGTGCGTATGAAATGGTTTATGAAAATGTATAATACAGTATTTATTTCCTTTGTCTGCTCTAGAGCAAGAAAGTCTTAACCAGCGTGTGCACGAAGTTCATAAATTGGTTTACAAACTTCCGCAGGCGAATTTTGAAATGCTTGACATGGTCATTAGGCATTTGATGGAGTGAGTCGAATTTAAAGATGTGTTTTCAATGTTTTTATACGTTTTCTATATTTTTGTGTTTCAGCGTATCGCGCAAATACGAGAAAAACAAAATGTCCGTTTTCAATTTAGGTGTAGTTTTTGGACCCACTTTGCTGCGCCCATTGGAGGAGACAGTAGCTGCCATTCTAGATATAAAATTCAATAACATTGTCATAAATATTCTGATTGAGAATTACGAGCGCATATTCAAGAACGATCCCAGTTCGTCGTCGGCGGCGTTGCTTAGTGCCAATGCGGCGAGTCCACCAACACGTGCACCACGCGCTAGTCAAGCGAGTAAGACAAGCTCTCCAGCGGGAGCAGGAAGTGTGGGGGGCGGCGGTCGCACATCAATGTATTCGCCACAGCAGCAAGTATACCGAGTGGTGGCCAAGTCGAATTTCACTGATCCTCCCATGTCTTCGAGTTTACAAAACATTCCGAATGGTATGATATATTCGCATGGCACCGGTGGCGGTGGTGTTGGTGCTGCTTCTAATGGTGGTGGTGGTGGTACGAATGGTGGCGGTCTTGTCGGTGCACTCACCAGTAATGGTGGCAACAGTGGTGGCAGCGTCACTAAAGGGCTTGGCGTCGGTGTGAATATGGGTAGCGTTAAGAATTTACATTCAATGTCGCAAAGTGATATCAGCGTACGAGGACGTACTGGTGGCAGCACTGCCACGGATCCTGTTTACGGCATTGTTGGACAAAGTATTTTAGGCACAAATGGTTCTGGCCTGACGGCGCATCACGCAACACCCGCCAATGCTACAAATCTGCGACATGAATACCTTATGGCGACTGCTACGCCGGCTTCCACATCTGGCGGTGGTATTGGGGGAAATCACATATATACCACTGCGGCGGCCGCAACGGGCGGGGGCAGTGGGAGTCGCCTGAATATGAACAGCGTTTCACCGCCCACGTTAGCCATGCGTACTGAAGCCTTATATGGTACAGCAGCGTTGACGGCGGGCTCAAACAATGCCGGCGGCGCCGGACCACAACGTAGCCATATATCGTATGCACAAGCCAAACATTATTCGCCTGTGGCGGCAGCTTCAACGTCAAGTTCGAATGAGAGCGTCTGTGATTCGTTGTCGTCGACGAATGGAGGCGGTGCAGGAGGCGTAGTTTCTAGTAGTGTTGGAAGACTTTTGAATGCGCGTGGTTCTTTAGAGTATATGCCGCATTCGTCACAAGCATCGTCGCTATCGACGTTGCTCGGTTCCACTTGTGATGATGTCGTTACGGCAACGGCGGCGCCTTCAATGATCGGTGGTGGCATGGGCGTCAATTCGCCGAATGATTGTGATGGTAGTGGTTATGCGCCGCAAAAGGTGCATCGAAATAAGGATGTGAGCCAAATAAAGCGAGACCTATCTGCAGGCACGGCGTAAGTGTTGATTGGTTTTTGCACTGGCTGAATTTTTTACATTATCTTGTTTTTCGTTTATTTTTTTGTTTGTGGTTTGCAGTCGTGTGCGCACCTTGTATGCATGTATGGGAGAAAGTGAGGGAGAATTATCCTTTGAACCCAACCAGATCATCACAAATGGTGAGTTTAATGTGTCTGATTAAATTTTAAGAATTACTTAAACTAAAATATAAACTCATTGTAGTTCGTTTCTCACACGAGCCCGGTTGGCTGCAGGGCACACTAAGTGGCAAAACGGGACTCATACCGGAAAACTATGTCGAACACTTGAAACCATACCATTAGAAATTTAAGCCATACTATATGCTACAGAGCATATCTATGAAACACATACATAAATGTAATTATATAAATTAAAATAGAATGTGTGAAGATAAATATAAAATAAGATAATTAATTGTATTCAAACTAAAGAAACAACAATTAAAAAATGAATTAATATAATTTGAAAGTGAAGAAGAGAAAACGAAAACAGAAAAAGAAACATGAAATGGTGTGATGCTGTAAGTGAATTATTTATTACTATCTACTTACATTAATAATTAATTTATGAATGTAACTTTATGTATAGAATTAATTATAAATATTAAAAATTACATAATTAAATGTAAAAACAAACAGCAACAACAAATGAATACAAACACAAAAACAACATTAAACTTAACGCAAATTAATTGAAAACATTAAAAAATGAACTGAGTTTTGGAAAGTCTTAGAATAACCACACATACATATATAAATTATTGAGCATTGCAATTGCGATTGTGTGCAATTAAAAATAAATTTGTATTCAAAGAAAAAGCAAAGCAAACGATTTACTTTACAAAATTAGTTAGCTTTAACTTTTGAAAATGTATTACAAAAACACGGAGAAGATTCATATTTTTTTAATGCACACTACAATAATAGTAAATTAAGTAAAGTTTTATTACAATATACATGAAAAATGATATCGCTGATTCAGGTGTCGATTTTTGTATCAGCATTATTCTGCACTACTGCATAATTCTTGAGATGAAAGCTTTCAGTGTTGAAGGCCTTTAAGTCTACATAGCAGGAGGCTCTCAATGGATTTATTGCATTTGATTTCTGATCTGAATAAGTAAGGTCGAAATACTTTCGATACTGTACTCAAGTCTGATTTGAAGAGCCTTGTTCGCATTTCCAGTAAAATATTGAGGCCCCGAATTTAATTAGTGGGAGTGTTCTTAATGATAAAGACGTTCATGATAACAATCATTGAAGATTCTACCACTATTTTAAATATAAAAACAGATAAAAAGTCAACTGTCCAAAAATTATTAGAAGCACATTGCACAGCCTAATCCTTCCTTCCTACCACCTGCAACAAATATCAAATGCCAATTATCTTTCACATACACATAAATATTGTATAACTAAACTCAACAACACCAGCAACAACCACCTATATCTACTTATTTACAACTATAAACTTAGATGCAAAAATGAACACGCCCACAACAAAGATTGAAAAAAAAACCGCAAATCCTATAAATAATAGTAAAAGATTATTATTGAATGTTAGTAAAAAGATTATTTTCTTTAGAAATATTAAAAAATTACCTAGTATAAAAGAAATATTAAGAAAATATGAAATTTGAATAATCTGCAATGATATGGAATCAACTTTCGTTCGATAGTGAAATTGGAATTCAGAAGATGGTGCTGCTTCGATTTCTTAAAAAAGGGTTGGGTACAAAATCCCGAATTCCAAAAGCCCGAATAACCGATCTCGAAAAAGAAATCCCGAAAATTCATAATCCCGAAACCCCACTTGCCCGAAAGCTACTATCCTGAAATGCCACTTGCCCGAAACGCCACAATCCCGAAAAGCCACTTGCCCGAAAAAATCCCGAAAATCCCGAACAATGAATCGCGCGCGCGAATTCATTATTCGGGATTTTCGGGACTTATTTAAGATATGAATAGATATGTATATATATATTCAATCACAAAAGTACAATTTTTAAATATAGCATAATCCTCTACGAAGAAAAATAGAACAACTTCATATCTATGTATGTAAACGTATATTTTAAGGGAATAGCAACAAAAACATGCCACGTGTACATGCCGATTCACTGTGTTTTCGGTTATTAGCTTCACCAAACTTAGTCTTTAAATTCAATATGATTTTTGAAAATTCTTCTTTAAAAACTCTAGTTATTAAAAAACATTATTTCAAAGTAGGCTCTAAATGCAAAGTATAGAAAAATTTTATAAACCATAGTCGGCTATACTTAATGGCAAAAAGCAAATATATTTTACGAGATAGATTTGTATAGTTTTGTTGAAATCGCGGAAAATGTCGGTCGTAAGTGTAACAACAAATAAAGGCAAACAAAAGCTTTGTGTTAACGGTTACGTCTACCATCTGAATAAAAGAATTGAATGCACGCATTATTGGGAATGCGAACGACGAAAGCAGGATATTTGTAAAACACGCATTGTGACTTATTCCGAAAACTTTAATGATGTGCCATCGATTATCAAAGGACCTTCGTTGCATTCTCATGAGCCAGTTACAAGCAACATAACCACTTACAAATTTAACGCCAAAGAAAAGGAAATAGCAGTTAATCAAATACACCTTCAGCCGACCAGAGTTATTCAAGAAGCCACTGTTGAATGCCATCGAAAAATTCCCAAAACAAAAAAATTCGTCGTGTACGAACTAATTATACGGAGCCTAAATCTTTAGCAGATATTGAAATTCCTGATTCCCTTAAATATCTCGAGGGAGAACTGTTTGTGCTGGCAGAGAAATCTGTAAATGAAGAAAAAATTATTATAATGGGCACAAAAAACTCAATAAAAAACTTAGGAAAATGCAAATGCTGGATTATGGACGGCACATTTTATGTTGTTCCCCGCTTGATGCGTCAACTTTTTTCAATCCATGGAGTCATTGAAAATCAAGTTGTGCCTTTGGTATTTTTGCTGATGAGCAGTAAATCGCAACAAATTTATTATGAACTGTTTTACGAAATATGTCGCATAGCTTGCGATCTTAATATTTCTTTGAATCCGTACAGGGTGATCTTAGATTTTGAAAAAGGCAGCGCATCTAGCTTAAAACAATTTTTCCCACAGGTGCAACTACGGGGTTGTTTATTCCACCTCAGCCAAATAATATGGCGACGGATTCAAAAAGAAAAACTATCAAGAAAATATGGAAATGATGAAAATTTGAATCTTCATATGCGAATGTTGAAAGCATTAAGTTTTGTTCCAGCCCCGGAAATTCCATATTATTTTACTGATTTATATACAATATTGGACTCTGATGGGAAGAAATTAGCGCGTTGGTTCAAATCACAATATATAGGATCAGATTCAATAAAATCTGCGTATAGTCTTTCTTTTTGGTCCATCCACAATAATCACCACGAACAATTCCCAAGAACGCAGAATAGCGTGGAAGCATGGCATCGACGTTTGAAGTCCATAGTGGGGAAAAAAGATGCTGGGGTGTATGAAATAATTCATTTCCTTTCGAAAGAAATGGTTATGGCTCATAGCATCATTGAAAAGTTGGATGCTGGGGGAAGGGTTCCAATGAAAAAAAAAACAATAAAGCAAGGCAACAGAAGATACACAATGTAGCTGAGACTTTTGGGTCTACGTCAAAACTTGAATTCTTAAAAAATATTGCTTTAAATATATCTCTTATAATCACTAAAATAAATTTTTGCTAAGCAATTTTTTTTCCATCAAATTCAATTTCATTTTGAAAACAATTAAATTTTTTAAATTATTTCATTCACTCATTAAAACAACAAATTAAATGTAATATTTCTTCAATCCAATCTTATTTAATTTACTATAAATAAACAACTTACTTAAAAAATTAAAATGAAAATAGCTAATTGTTTCTTTAACAAAAATAGGTACAATACGAAAAAACAATGCAAAAATATACCATGTGTATATAATGAAATCTGTATGAATTCGGGATTGTGGCGTTCGGGATTATGGCTTTCGGGCAAGTGGCATTTCGGGATATTGGTTTTTCAAGAAAATGGATTTTCGGGATTGTGGCCCAATACCATAAAAATTTTTTCGGGATTTTGTCCATTCGGGCTTTTGAAATTCAGGAATTTGGGGGGCTCCCCTTAAAAAACTGTTGTGAGAACATAATTGGTTCCTGATTTTTTGTTCTCATTGTGGCATTTTAATTATCTTCCTCCTGCATTTCTCTCTATGCATTCAAATTAATTCAAAATAAAAGAAAATATAAAAATAAATGTATATAAGTTGTACATTGAATCAAACAAAAAAAAGTAAAAAAAATAAGTAAATAGTAATGTTATTTTAGGTTAAAAGTTTGTAACGTAAAAATTATTTAGATGAGAAGTTGCACTTTTTATAAATGCATACATACATATATATGAGAATTGCACCCATATATACATGAGAACGCACATACACATACAAACACCAATTTGGATATTCATAGTCCTTGATTTGTTTGTTCTTATTTTGTATATTTATTTATCTACTTAAACAAATTTTAGGATTGATTCCATAAAAATAGACAAAGAAATATTACAAATATTTTGGTTATGTGAATTTATGTGAGGAAAAGAAGTATTTTAAACTATATATGTATATTTAATCTATATTTCTATCATGAAAATACTATCATATTTTTTATAATTCAATTTATATAATTTTTGAATTTTTGTTGTTTTGTTTTTTATTGAAAAGAAATTAAATAAAAATACCCGCGCATTCATAAAGCTGTGTAAAAGAAATTCGTTATAAATATAAATACGTATGGACACTTCTAATACCTACCTATTAATATTAAAAAATCTAGTTATTATAAAATTATAAAAATAAATTAATGAAAAAACAAAAATTTAATATGTTAAAGATTTTTTTTCTAAATTGTTAAGAGATTTGGAAGTTTCACTGCAATAGTAAAATGGAGTATACAGGTACAATTAATCTGATTTTATTATAAATTTGAGCGTCGCCAGATAAGATATAGCATTTGGTACCAAACTCACGCTGCAGAAGGTTTCCACTTCCCGTACACTATGAGCTAAATAGACTCCAACAAATAGCTAGTAACTTATTGGCCTCCACAAATATTTCCTTAGTATCTCCAAAATGATAACAAAATTCGTATAAAAATGGATTGTGGCTTCTGAGATTCTTGTGACGCAATACAATTTTCTTTAACAATCGGCCGTCTTTCAAGCCTCTCGTGTCGTGCAAGTTTTTCTCGAAACTAGTGTGAGATTGATTTGGTTGACTCAAGTAACAAAGTTACGTCTACTTGGGCGTCAGGCTACTGCGGCATTGCAAGCAATGAGGCCGCCGTTGAACTAAGTAGTTTGATGGAGTTCATCGACCACAATAAATATTAGCCCATGTCTCACTGCAGATTTGGATGAACCTCTTTGTGGGTGCGAAATTAATAGTTACCATATTCAAACCTCTCGCTAAACTGGACAAGAAGCTTGTCCAGCTTCATCATTTTCATCAAAGTTAATCTGAAATTGCTAATGGGCTTACTATTAAATATCGCCAATATTATTAAATTCTCTTCGACGAGACGAATGAATATCGTTAGTATATATGGAAGACGACAAAACGAAAATTCAAATGTTTGTGATTGTAAAGCTCTGCATCGGTCTAGAAGAGGGATACCCAATGGGTATTATGCCCGTTTTTAGCTTCTTTTTTTTATAAATACGAAGACCAAATTTAAATGATTTAAGACGACATAAATTTTATTAATTTGAAATTAAGAAAAGGCGAACAAAATTACTAAAAATCACGCGATATTTTTTTTTTTAATTTAGTGGATCTCTTCAACCAAGTTTTTGTTGGCCGGACACAATATTAAATCGCCCGAAAATTGCGTATTACAACCGCCAAAGTGGTGGTGGTGGTCACCGAATTTCGAGATTTCTAAAAATCAGTATTTAAAAAAAAATCAGGACATGTCCTGATCAAATCAGTACATCTGGGCGCCCTAGATATAATATAAATCTACACTCGATTGAAATATCGTACCAGTTACTGCATGCTTTCCTGCCAGCCTGGGCTGGTCTTGTAAAACTAGACAGGAAGGTTGAGGATACCTGCTGCTGATACTATGTTCCCGGATGAATCCGTGTCAGAGTTTTTCTTATATTTGAGGCTTAATTGGCCAACATTAATTCAGAAATACATGGACGAATGGCAGAGAGAGCCCTTAAAAATTAAATACTAGGAATAAATCAACAAAAAAATGCTCACAATATATCGATTCAATTCAATATAAAATCTCAACTTCAAGCTCAATTAAAGCTCGAGCCTGCGACATGCTAAAACGGAAGCATGCTCGTGCGTACTGTTGTTCTACGAACTTTTCGAAGGTTCTATTAACTGCCAATGCCAAGAAGTTGATTACTATTTTTGATCTGACATTAGAAATGAAATTCAATATCATTTGTAATTTGTACATGAGCAACAACAAATCAAATACAAAGCAAAAAGTGTCGCAAAACAACAATAATTAAAGACGCAATGGCAAGTGTGCTCTTTCTGATCATTCGCAATTGTACTTCAGCATATCAGTCACGCGTATTTATTATAAATTGTAGGCCGGCAGAGCCGCCGATCAGCAGTATAAGCTAGACGAGGCAGGCTTCAAATTTGTGCGTAACTGCATTGATGAGCTGGAAGAACGTGGCCTTGAGGAGGCGGGCATTTACCGTATAAGTGGTGTGGGTACAAAGATAACGCGGCTGCTGACAGTGGGCCTAGATCCCAAGAAAGCAGATCGGGTCTTCCATGATGAAAAGTATAGTGATCTCACAGGCACCCACACAATTGCATGCGCGATAAAAATGTACCTGCGCTTTTTAAAGGATCCATTGCTGACACATTCCAATTATGGCAAATTCATTTCGGCTGCCAGTGCGTGAATGTTGGTTTTGAATATGTTTTTGTTTACATATTTATGAATATTTTTGCACAGAAAAGGAAGACAACGATCAACGTGATAGTCAAATTCAAAATTTAGTGCTTAATCTTCCACAACAAAATTTAAAAATGTTGGATATGATCATAAGGCATTTGACGGAGTAAGTATTGCGAGGATGAGGGAGATAATAATGACCAAAGACGACACAGTAATTGGCAAAGAAATATTCCGCTTTTTAGGGTGATCAAAAAATCGGATATTAACAAAATGACTGCATACAATTTGGGTGTGGTTTTTGGGCCAACGATATTGCGTCCTCAGATCGATACACCGAATACAGTTTTAGATGTGCAATACGTTAATAACATAGTCGTTATTTTGATTGAAAACTACAGGACTATTTTCAAAAGCTGCACTAAAGCTGCAACATCAAAAGAAAAGCCTTTTAAATCTCATGAAGACAAATCAACGCAAAAATCTTCAAAGCCTAAAATGCTTTGCTGCCAAGGCGGTGGCAGTAGTACAACGAATGAAGAATTTAGATATGCACCGAAAAAGGTGCGTCGCAGTGCGACGGACAGCCAACTTAATCTCTTGCCATCTTCTAGTGGAATGTAAGTCACGAGTGTCACCGCGAGTGTCAATTATAAAATATTATGCAATCGTATTTAATTATTTTTATGCCATATACAAATAGACGTATGCGTGCCTTATATTCGTGCCGAGCAGATAATCCTGATGAGCTATCGTTCCATCCAAATCAAATCTTCACAAATGGTGAGTTTGTGAAATGAATGAAGACACAAATGTAAGAATTATATCGTGCATTGAATCCGCTGGTCTATACACAAAAATGGTTCGAGAACCGCAATACGATCTTCTTCATCTTTTTTTCAAGAAAATTGAAAACTGATTTTAAACACTTTCAACTACTTTGGTGGCCTGGTAAACGAGACTAGAATCCCAGCTGCTTCAGGTTAGAATCCCAGACGGGGAGTAATTGTTTAAAAAATTTACCCCCAGTTCACCGAGTTTGATTCTCTTGATGAATAAAAAAAAAAAATAATAATTTTGCGGATAAACCTGACTTGATAGAAACGCTTACTTACTTATATACTTAGACCGGTGGTCTTCAATCGTTTTCGTTCGCGGAGCACTCTTGATTGGCATTTGATTTCGTAATGCTCTTAAAATAAAATCGTAAATGAAACAAAAAGAAAAAGAACAAGTGATACGAATTGGAAAATTAACTCACTCCATAAAAATTGAACATATTCCCGGGGAGCCTCTGAAAAATTTCATGGAGCGCAGTTTGAAGGCTTAAACTTAGACTATAGAATTCCAATAAACAAATTTTGGAAACCTCAATCACGAATTTTTACAACAAAAATTTTTGCATACGGCGTCTGCCTGGGCCCATGTTAATTTGTAGCTGGTGTCAGTTTCAAATCGATTTTCGAATTTTAATATTTAATATACCAAAGCCAGTTGAAAATTTTCACATAAAAATATATCGGAAAAAATCAATTTTGTTAAAGAATTAAATGATTTTTCCCATACATTTTTATATGGAAATTTTAAATTAACAACTGAACAGAAAACGTAGTGGAATGTTAAGATTTAACATCATTTATGCCTTGGAAATCTCGAGGGGAGTTTTTAGATGTTTGGAGAAGCTCTTAACTATCGTCTAATTTGTAGAATGACACGTGTCCCGAAATGGATTATTTTAACGTTCGCATAAATAATACGTTATTTAATGCTGTAAAGGTACCATCCGGCAGCCATCTTGGACCGTTTTTTTTTTACTTTTTGTAAGTTGTATTCCCGACCTTGTTAGTCTAGTGGGTAGCGCACTAGACTTTCACCTGGGAAGTTGCGGATTCGATTCTCGTCTTAGTCTGGTGGTTAATTCTCATAACCTTCTTATATTCACTATCGATATGAAGTGTATGAAGGTTATAAGAAAGTACCAAGTTATAACAAATTGCCACACAGCCGTTCGGAATCAACGATAAACTGTAGGTCCAACCATGTCGTTTCACAATCGGCTGCTATGGCCAAAGTTTGTCCCTGTTGTTGTCCACTTAACCTAACCTAAATGGTATTTCCTGCAGTGTCAAAACTGTTTCTGACTGTCGTAATGTCCCATCGAATATTCGGTTTCGGTACTTGTTCGGTTATTCGGCCCAAAGAAGTATCTTAGGCAAAAAGTGGTCGATTTATTGCCGAAGCCGCAGATTATAAGTACTCCATTTTATAATAAATTACCACAAATTGGCAGTGAAAACTTCTTATTTAGAATTATTTATACAAATAGAGAAATTTTATGTAGTTGTAAAAATATGTAAATTGCTAATTTTTCCGTAGTAGCCCACAGATGTACAACCTTGCAAGCTGTAATCAGTGATTTTTTAACAAACAACATTCAGAAGCTAATATAATTAAAGTCAGCAGAAGTAAGCCAAACTTGTTTTCCTTTCAAGGAAGGACTTGAAGCCAGTGGAGTAAAAAGAAGCAAGGGGCCCTGGGCTAAAAGTTTCAAGGGTGAATTAATCAAACAGAAAAAAACTATTGGAAAATATGAGCATAAATTTTATTCACGCTTCTAGCGACTTAAACCAAATTTTGGGACATCCCATAAGTTCTGCGATTTTATATAACTAAGGTTAACGATAATCGTAAAGAAAACATATACGACTTTAATCCAAAATATATTTTCTATAGTTATTGACAACCTTTTCCCATCTTAATTTTAAATTTTCATTTCCATCGCGATAGAATTTTCTAGGTTTCTAACTGTAAAACCAACCGAGCTCGAAATGATTTTCCACTCCGATGGTTATGCAAGTTCCGAAAAAACATATAATCGGTGTGGCCAAGTCTGGAGAGCACGGTAGGTGAGTTATAATATCCCATTCAAACTGTCGCAGTTTTTCCATATCCCACCAAACACTGGGAGCTCTAGATGTAGTCTTACCTCTATTAACCCACTGTCTTTTTCTCTGCATATTCTCGTACAGGATCCACTTATTATCACCCTTGATAGCCCGTTGGAACCTTCTTTGACCTGGGCTCACAGTCATTATACCTTCATCATAAACAGTGCATATTTTTCTTTTTGATTCTGTTGCGGTTATTTCCTGGCGAAACTCTCAAAGTAAAATATGCCGTAAATGCAATACTCGATAGAGAGCTAGAAAAAATCTCACACACATATAGGGAAATGGTATCGGTACTCGATACTTTGAGTAGTCGATACTTTTATTCCGATGCCCGATACTTTTTACTCGATACTTTTATTATGAGTACTTGTACCTATTGAGTGCGTTGATGCTGGTATCGAAATTCGATACTTTTCAAAATTTCCAGTGCAAAAATTAGTACTGAAAAATGCAAATGCGATCAAATGTTATTAAAATCAAGAGCTAATTACTCTGGTTTAAAAATATTTATGCACGGAAAGCATAATCAAAATATTCGATCTTTGCTGGTTATCGAAGATCGAATGTAAAATTCTTATTATGAGCAGTACAACCCTGTCGAAATTTTCGTTGCGCATCGAATTTTCTGTCGAACACAATTTTGCTTTCGACACGGTGCATGCTGAGTAATAATTGTTTAAAATTTGAGTACTTTGCTATTTTTTTTTGCTTTTTGAGGACTAAAAACTAATTTTGAACAGTTTTTGCAAATTTCCTGCAGGTTTAAAGTGGTGAGCAACACATTGCAATTAAAGAAACTTGTGTCATTGTTGGAAAGCAAATCCTCTGATTGCAAAGGGTATTTCCTCAAAAGTTCTGTGCGATGAAGAAAGAACTAAATGGTTTAGGAACAACCAATAATTCCCGGCATTCCGCTTTTATTGGCAAAATATACTTTTGCTTGTATAATTGAATTTTATTCATCTTTGCCAAATACAATTTTCCGGGACATCTAAAGCCTCTGATAACACCACAGACACCGTGCGCTGTGCAAGTCTAAGAGTATTCTCTTTCCCAATGCTTAGTTGGTGAGCACAAAATCGCAGAGCTGTTACCAATTTTGATATGTTTGGAATTGATCTTGCTCATGTGCATTGCTTCAGCAGTCCATCTGTCGTGGTCATCAAGTCCACAAACACCTCCTTAGACAGTCGAAAGTTCAGTAGAAATCTGTACACAAATTTTATAGATGCCAAAGCTTCTTCGAAAGGCTGCACTTAATCCTTTTCTACTTCTGGTCAGTTCCAGCAACCTCTCATCCTCTTCTAATGAATCGTTGAACCATAATTCTGTACTAGTCATAACTATTTTGCTCTTATTTTTTCTTCTTCATTTTTAAACAAATCTTATTTATTTTTCAAAATGACGATCAGCTGATAGAAATATACTATTCTCTGTAGAAAGCACATCATAATACCATACTCGAATTCGTTCGATCAGGGCATTCGACTACAGTCGAAGATCGAACGCAATTCATAATAAGGGCCATAGTCTTCCTTCAACGTACCAATTCCTAAAGAGAAAAGTGTAATAAGTAATGTTTCCATCATCTTAGATCAAACTACCTTGAAAGGTATTGAAATGTGTTCCGAATGATGAATCAAGTCTTTTTTAATTACTAAGCCCTTCCTTACTATCAATTAGTAATGCAAGAGCAAATTCAGATTGATTGTTTTACAAAAAAAAAAAAAAAAAAAAAAAATTAGAACCAAATTTTCTTTCCTCATAATATTGTAGTTGCTATTTCAACAACTTTCTATGTAGCTTTTTAGCAGCGTAAAAATAAATTTAAACCTCTCTATTATTGAGAAGATTTTTGGGGCTTAAATTTTTTTTTTTTTAGTCTGCGAAAACTTTTTTTTGTGTTATACTGTTTGTATAAAATTGAGAGAAGAGATTTTAAAGCAACAAAGCCTTTATGCAGTTGTTTTTTGATCTAAAAAATCGTCAAAATTACCATAAAATTGTCGTTCTGGCAACGCTGTCCACCATTGTAATAGTGAAGTGCACTTTAAGTGCTCCAAATCAGCGGTTCCTGGTACACATGCCCGAACTGCGACTCAGATGATTCTGCCTAAAATTTGTATTTATTTTTGATTTTTCACATTTTTCAGTGAATTTTCGGGAGATGTCTATTTTGGGGCCGCTTTTTTGGAAATCGACATTTTGAAATGTATTTAAAAAAGATACCCAACCTATTGTACTTTCATACGGTATTAAGATATCTCATTCAGTTTGGGTTCTAGTAAAATTTATTATAAAATGAAATGCTTATTCATTTTTTGGCCGAATAGTCGAAGAACCCAAGCCTAATATTCGGCCGGACACTACCTCGCACACAACGCTACCAAAAATTTTCGATTTCCGTTACTTTTCAGTTTGTCCATATCGCGTGGAAAAATAAACAGTGAAAGTAGCGATGTCGATAACCTTATGATGAATCATTATTGCAAAAATATAGAATATTTTGGTTACATCCAATTAATTGTAAAATTTTTGTTGCTGCAAAAGAACTTCAGCAAACTGATTGAAAACTAGTATCTTCGCGACTTGCATTTTACGTCATTTGCTACTAATAAGCAGGAAGCGAATTTTGCGGCCCAAAAAGCTAAGAAAAAGGCAAAATAACATTGCCCAAGAAAACACCAAAAACCCAGCATAAAGGTGGAAAAAGGCACAGAAAAATTGGAAGTCACTTACAATTGAAATTTTTTTTAAGGAGTGAGATCGAAAAAATCTTAACATATATAAAATTCAATAATTTTTAAACATTGATCTTAGAGTTTTGATTTTTTTTATTTAATTGATAATATTTTACAAATTACAGAAAAATATAACTTTTATAGTTCTAACCACTATTTATGAACTCGTGGACCTTTTTTGGTAAGCCTTCCATTAGAGAATTGATAGTTGTTTCAGACACCTTTTTGGAACAGTTTGCCCATCTCCTTTTAAAATCTTCGATATTTTGGGACACCTTTTTTGTGCTCTTTAAGTTTCTCTTCACAAGAGCCCAATATCCCAATATCCTCTGGTCTTAGCTCCGGACAATTTGGAGGATTGGCCTATGTTATTACTTTGGTACCACTATTACTTTGGTACCACTCCAGAGCTTTCTTGCCGTAGTAACATGATGCCAAATCGGGCCAAAAATATGTGGACACATTGTGCATTCTTTGATGTATATTTCGGTATTTATAGAGCCCACTGTAACAAATGACTTGCTTCTTTTGCCCCAATTGCATGTAGCTTGCCATACCAAGAATTTTTTAGGAAATTTTGTCTGCTTTTGTATTCCAAATTGTTCTTCGACATTTCCTCGAGCATCAGCAACATACAAATTTTGACCCGGAAGCCGCGTAAAATCTGCCAGTACATACGATTCGTCGTCCATTATACAACATGAATATTTTTGTATGAAATTCGATTTGAATTTCCGAGTCCTACTTTTGGCGTCTAAATTTTTTGCAGCATTCCTGTCTGGAACTTTTTGGACTTTGTATGTTTTCAAACCTGCATTGGCTTTAACTTTTCACACCAAATAGTCAGAGCACTGGGCTAATCGGGCAGCTTTTCTACCAGATATGTTTGGAGATCTTTTCAATACGCTTTCTATTTTCTTGGCTTTCCCAATATCATGTGGTCCTTGTTTTCTTCCCGAACCAGGTTTCCTATCGATGGTCAAATTCTCCTGAAACTGTTTAATAACATTTTAAACACCTTCAATTCTTTGGACAATTTTTTGTAGGACCAATTTGGATTTTTTTTTAAATTTTTAATAATTTTAAGACGTACTTCTTTTTCTTCTCTCATTTTAATCAAACTCACAATAAATCAACATGTTTGTCATTAAAAATAACAACTGACATTTTTTTCAAAGATAACTAGATCAAAGAAATTTTTAAATTTTACACCCCAAAAAAAAAAAATAATTAGGTAAAACGTGTGTTAAGATTTTTTCAATCTCACTTCTTGTTTTATTCAAAAGAATAGATTCAAATACTTTTTAAAACGAAATCTACCGACATATAGAAATTCATATTTTAAATACTTAGTAATTTTTAAAGAAATACTTACAAAAAGGTTTGAATTTTTAAACCAAAGAAACCTGAGTCTGAGTAAAGCAAAGTGAAGTCGAGGGGATTCGTCAGTTAAGCTGCGGTTGCTTTTATGATTTTCAAAATTTCTACAAGCAAAATATACCAACTTTCGTTTCCAACAAATGGCCCAATGAAAATAGGTTTTTCACTAATTTGGGTCCGGATTTTTAAAAGAACTTCATCATAGCAGTCTTAAACATAATTTTTTCATACTTTGGACTCATCGGAAGCTATCTTCTTTATGAATTTCTCAAAACAGTTTTTGAATTTTGGATCGTGGAACGTTTTCAATGGTATGTCTCACGAGCAACATTCTCGCAGGGTCGCCGCAAAATTCATATGTTTTGCCCCTAACATGAGAAGTTCTCGTTTGTTCTTTCTTTTTTAAATTCACTATCTTAATATGTTTCTATCGGATTGCGTCCTGCTGCACATAAGATGAAAAGGACACAATTGGTAGAAAATCCCAAAAAAATGTATTTATTACTTATAAAAAAGGTACCAAAAATTTCAAAAAGGCACAAAACAGGGAAAATCAAATTTATGTATTTGGAATCAGGGGGGCTTGAAACGCGTATATATTTTATCAGTCATCATGTAGGATTTAGCAGAAAAATTGGAAATTTCTCATAATCCGCTCTCTGCTAATAAGTAATTACTAATGAGTTGTAAACTCGCTTATGACTAGTTGTGTAGTGAGTGAGTTGCCATTGAAAAGTATTAGCAGGGATTTTTAACTCTTTCAAAACAGATCTTAACCCGGTGATGCTAAAAATAAAAAAAAATGCCGATTTTATGTTTTGAAACCTAAATAAACTGTTTACTAGATTTGAAAACCATATGTCCTTCGTACAAGCCATAAACTTGGGGCTCCAAAAAAATTGTATCTCCAAATATAAAATATCTTACATTCGTACTTAAAAATTTTATTTTCTTTAGTTTTATACATTATTGAGTTTGCTTTTCTCTTCTTCAAGTCTTAATATATCAATCTATTGTTTGCAATAGACTGATATATGTGATATTATTAATCAGAGTCCCAAAAAAGAAGTCAGAAGCTGCTTTTAAGCAACTAATGTCCTGAAAGGGTTAAGTTACAGTTTGGTGATCAAAATTAGAAACTAGTTTCTTTTCAGTAGAGTGTGCGAATGGCCCAAGTAGAAACATTTGTTTGATGTAAATCATTATACCAGATTCAATCAAAGAGAACTAACAGTTTCTTAAAAATCAGTTATTTTGACTTTAAAAAAATTTAGGTCCCAGACCCCTATCTTGTTTCAATCAATAAAGAAAAATCTATGCAAAATTTGAGCTCAATCGGACAACTGCGAGGCGGCCTCATAAACTATGAATTTGTACATTGTCGCCCGGAAAGTCATTTTTTCAGATAAATCAAGTTTTTGTTCTTGGATTTCTTAAACAACACCTTTCCATGAAGAAAAAACACCGATATGGTTAGCCAGAATTGTTATTTATGCATTCAAGATATATCTTTCTCAAGACCAGTTTCAGTTATCTTATAAGAACTCTTAAAAAGAATTTGTAATTTTCTTGCTCGGGTGTACGTTTGAGCCTAGCTTCTGTCATCAGATCACTCCCAAATCGCTCACAAAGACCGAAAAAAATACTCACTACTAAATTCTTTCTTATATTGCGAATGTACGAGAGTGAATTTCGTTCACATTTTGAATTTCAAATTTAGGTGGACACACGGCAAAAATGGAATTTCATAGAGAATCGAATTTCGATTTTGACTGATTATAAGTTTGGAGAAGAAGAAGAAGAATTTTTGTGTGCTATCATTATACGTGTTATCTCTGCGGTTTTGTGGTTGTTTTCCCATACAATTATCGCTGTTAGTTATTCATAACTAGAAGCAAGTGGCGAATAAAACGCAGCTATTGTTTTAAACGACTTTATATTCAAATTAAATATCATTCTTAAAGCGATATATAGTTCCAAAAATTATTTACAAATTCGGATCAGTTAATTATTTATAGTCAAGAATATGTGATAAAATATTTTCCATCTTAACTCCAGTTATGCTGTTTTTCGTTTTTACCACAGAAATATTGCAAGAGCAGCTGTTATGAAAACAAAATGCAAAATGTCTAAAAAATATATCATATTTTCCCTGCTTTTTACAATCATGTGTTTGAGGGTTGCTGAGTTACTTTCGGCATTTCAAGTAAATTTCGCTGAAATTCTTGTGAAATTCACATTTGATTCTATAGATATTATTCTTGTAAATAAAAATACGTTTCTCCTATAGAAGTTGTGGGCGATTATATTTTTCATGTTGTTTCAGGAATTGTGTGAATTTATTTTTAAAAAATTCTATTCAGAAGGTTTTCACACAATATCCTGGATGTTGTGAAATAAATTTCTCTAAGAAATAAAAAAATGGTTAAGATAGGGAAGACAATACCGCTTTTGAACGCAGTTAATAGCTGCGTATTCTATGTTTCAACTTCAAGGCGTTGAAGGTCACCTAGAAGTTGTCCGATGGGGCAGAAGTTTTGCACAGCCCGGTATTTTCTTGATTGGAGCAATTTTATTTTACTTTTCAAGAATTACCTATAGCTAAGGGCCACCCTAATATACAGATCACAGAGAAATTGAATTATTGTTTGTTGATTTTACTAGAAAAAAAAATATTTTGTTTTTTTTTTAGTTACCTTCGGCACAGAACCCGGATGGATACAAGGAACATTAAATGGCAAAACTGGACTTATACCAGAAAACTATGTTGAACGAATCTAATTCGGAACAATAATTAAAAATTTAATAGAGTGTACCTAGTAAATAAGTTGTAAGCAACAACTTTAATTTCAAATGAAATAAAACCCTGCAAACAATTGATCTAGTATTATACTAGACCGCACAGAGGTAGGTCTAGTTTCATGTCTAGGCTAACCATATGGGAACATACTAGTTATATTTATACAGGCGTGCCGTAGGGCAAAACCAATACTAGTCCATACATACTAGTCCGCAAACTAACATCATTAGACTACTGTAAAACCTAGTATCTGGAGACCAGTTTTTTACTACACAAGCTGCTAGGGCTAGTGCAGTAATGGTCTTGTTCTAGGATAAGTCCATACACATAAAACTAGTCTGTTTTCATATGACAAGACTAGATAGAGACAACGTGACCAAGTTATATGGGGTCGGAGTAGTGTAATACACTAGACCAATATTTGGCATAAAAAACACTTTTTATTTATAGTAATTTTGCCTTTTTTCCTTGCCCTGACAATGATCGCATTCTCGGGCACACAACTCTTGACAACGGTAATCTCTACGCCTGTGAATGGGTTTTCATAAAAATAGCAAAATTAGGTGAGAAGTTAGCTGTTATCTGTCATTTCTCATATAGCACGTCTACAATCGTATTCCCTCTAATATTTAATCGCTACGTGCTTCATTTTATATAATTTTTATTTTACAAACACATATTTGCTCAAACTGCTGTTAGAAGTGTCAATCAGAAAGTGTTGAGTAAGTAGCGTAGAAATTTTCGCTACTTAAAATAGCGCCCGCTTAGTCGTACCACAAAATGATTTTGTGCATTCAAAGCGATAATCCGAAATTGTTACCAACTGTTCGGTGCTCGAGAATGCGACCATTAATTCCTTTTTATTCGCAAACAGGTTTATATTGGGTGCGTTTCCCAGACGTAAAATCAGAAAAGCTGATTTCAAAGTGATTAATCAAAACTCAATAATCAGTGTTTGCATCTTAGAACATTTTTGAAAATTATTAAATTCTAGTTTGTGAAATGTTTTAATTTCCTTCCAAAAATAAAATTATGGACGATTTCGAGTTTGTGTCAAGTCAAAGACTGTCATAGTTTTGAGAAATCATTCTGAACTGAGAAATCAGAAAAATAATGAAAGATAATGGCGCCAAATGGAAGCAGTTTGCCAAACACTCAGCGACGTGTTTCTAACACACTCTGAAATCAGCTTTTCTGATTTTACATCCGCACAAATATACACAGTTGATTTTATTTTTACACGGTTGATCCGTTCCTGAAAAAAACGTATATAAAGAATAAATGGCTATAGCTTTTATATATAAATTTATATCACTTTTTCAAAATGTTTCTTTTTAATTTCATATTAAATTATTTAACAATAGATTTAGGGACAAAATTACAAAACTATTTTTACTGAAATTCGTCATATTGACGGACGCTTAGAAAAATATTTATACCAACGCTCGTATCTATACAGTTTTTCGAGGTAGTATACTGTTTTTTAGACTCCAAAACCGCATATGCCTTTTTTTTTAACCAAAATACCGCGTTTACTTATAAGTACTAAGATAGAAATATAAAATTTTTAACGCCAAATTTATTAATCGAATGCAAAACGCCATACTATGGCAACACGATGAAAGCATACTTTTGATAGAAGTGGAAACATTGAATGCGATTATAATCATCAAATGTAACTAAAAATATCCATGCCTTGATTTCTATAAATACGTCATAGCAATGCCGGAATTGCTTTGTAAAACTTCTTCAAAGGACAAATACAATACAACAAAGGAAGGACATATTGAAATGGAGAACAAAGACGATTCAGATGATTAATAATTTGCTTTTTTTGTTTATTTTCATTGAATAAAATTTATACCGCGAAATATACAGTTTCTTGAAATCGATTTTGTAAATTTCGATTAATAGTCTTAAATTTCTGTGGATGAACAATAATTATTTTATTTAGATTTTAGGTTATCAAAAATATACGCGGGCTCACTACCGGAAAATACATAATAATCTTCTTCTTCTTATTTTCTCTTTAGCGGTTATTTTAAAATATCTTACATTTAGAGGTTGGCAATACTGCAGAAACGACATTTATAACTACAGGAATGCATTTGAATAAATTTTTACTACAATTTTCTGTTTTTTTTTTGCAATTTTTGGTGAAAAAAATATAGTTTTCGGTCGGAAGAAAGATACGAGCGTTATGTATACCACATATCCAAATTTAGATTTAAGGTATCTAACAAAAAATAAATCACAAAAATTCATCATGAATTAAAAAATAAAATTATGTATCTGCAGACACTCACAGTAGAAGTAAAACTTTGTTGTTTATTTGAAAACATTTATAACCAATTCTGTTGAAGTTTCTGCAGTCTTTTTCTCTCTATTTTGTTGTTACATTTTTCTGTTGGTACTCTCTACACTTGTCGACACAAACACTACGTAGTACACGTACATAACACATGAGAGGAAAGTTTAGGTATATACTATCAAGCAGAAGCATTTGGTCTGCTCTCTCACTAAAGCACATGAGATAAAACTGCGAGAAGAAGACTCTCTGCTTGATTGTATATAACCGATTAACAACTGCATGACTTCGTTTCTTAAGCTGTGGTTATGTTCAGATGCTCGGCGAACATCATGAAATTGTTGTTGCATCAAATACAAAGTGAGAATCTTTACTCACTCTCAACAAACACGATATTCTATGTAAAATGAACACCAAGCACGCCGAGTATTCAGGATGGTAATGAGTTATTTCACAACAAAGTGTCATTACATACAAAATAGAATTAAACAAAGGAGTACATTTCGACCAAAAGCAACTCTGTAGCTAACTCCGAGCACGAGAATAATATGTAATGTGTTCGCCGAACAACCAGCACCTATATAACCGCAGCCTTACTCGTTTCATATGAGTGCAACAAAAACGAGATTTTTCATATGACTGTTGTTTTTTAAGCTTTTGCACTCAATTTTTGTTGAAACTCTCTACACTTATTGGCACAAACCCGACGTAGTACACTTATATAACACATGAGAGGAAAGCAGCTATATGGAATCAAGCTCTCTCACTAAAGCAGATAGGATATAAGTGGGAGAAGTCGACTATCTGCATGATTGTATGTAGCCGATCCCCCTATCACTTCGTTCACTAAACACTAACAGCATAATTTCGTTTCTTATTTGTTTCGTATGAGCGCAACAACAATGCGATTTCCGTTGCAAAATTTTCGATTTACCCTCACTAAAGAAGTTTCACTTCAATACATTTTATTTTCTTTGTTAAATAAATCTACAATTTGAAACCCGTCAGATTGACGGGTTCCGTAAATCTAGTGCTAATTAAAAATTTCAATAAATCACGTCGCGTATGCTGAAAATGATGGCGTTTTCCGTTTTTCTCTTTTCATTTTCAGTTAATGTTTTTTTATAACAGTTTGAAAAAAAAAATATCTAAAAAAAAATTTTTTTTAGATTTTATAAAAAATCATACTCATATTTTCAAAGTAAAGTTAAAACTTTTACAATAATAGTAAATTAGATTTTTTGCTAAACGTCGAAAAACAAAACTGCTCAGCAGCTAGAGCTGAAACATTTTAATGGATCTAAGTTATTGCGGTCAATCGCAGGCATTGTTTTTAGTTTTTACTCTTTATAAGAATATTTAACGATGATTTTAACTTATTTTCACAGCCAGACATTTCAAATATTTTCCTTTTCTGTTTTTGTCAAACTGTCTTGCTTCTTGTTTCGCTATTAGCAGTTCACATAACAGCTATAATTATACGTGTTATCTCTACAGCTTTGTTGTTGTTTTCCCATACAATTATCGCTGCTCGTTTTACATAACTAGAAGCAAGTGGCGAATAAAACGCAGCAATTATTAAATATAATAATAAATCCACGCCACACAAATTCAATAATTAAATATCGATCATCTGAAACCCGCAATAAATTAAACACCATTTGCGGCTGCTCACACGGGCGCAAGCATGAACGCCTGTCTGAAAGAGAGAGGTAGAAAAATATGTAGAAAGAACGAGATATGATAAATGCACCGAAAATTCAAAAATTAATAAAAATCGGCCCATTGATGAATCTTCCGTGTTCAATTGTTCCGATTTTAGAAGTTGAATAGGCAATATGAACGCAAATAAACAATGCGGCTCTAGGGCACACACAATCTTCATTTTATTGCTATTTTTTTTAATAAACTTATATGATTTACTTTAGAGATTGTTGTTTTTATTTTTTTCTTTTAATTTTAAGCACACATCAAGGCACAAAATTAATATTTGTTTTGCATTTTTTGCAAACAAAAGAATCTATCTTCATGAGCACAAGAAAAAGTGTCAAAAATCCAATTCCACCGTTCCTTTTTGATTAGAAAAAGTCCATCATGGTTCCGCTCATGTGAACACGATCGTCCTGCCCATGAAGTTCATGCTTTCGCCAGTGTGAGTAGCCACTAGGGATATAGTATTGGTACTCTATACTTTGAGTACTCGATACTTTTACTCCGATACCCGATACTTTTTTACTCAATACTTTTGTTATGAGTACTTGTGCTCATTGGGTACGTTGATGCTTGTATCGAAATTCGATACTTTTCAAAATTTTTAGTGCAAAAATTAGTATTGAAAAAGCAAACGCAATCAAAATTAGGCAGTACAACTTGTACTGTTTTGAATATATGTATAATCAGATGATGCTAATTTATATTTAGAATAACACATACTATAAATTGTCGGCATTATCTCTCTTGATAAAATCAGAAAGAACTAACAAACATTAAAAAAATGTATATATTGTATATATTGTAACACATGCACAAATCCCACCCTAAATGCAAAAGCGGCACTACTCAGAATTGAAAATTGTTCATGAAACGATAAAAAACTGCTTATGCTTAGATGTAAATTCGTATAAAAATTTATTTTATAGAAAATAAAATGTCCTCATAATAAAATTATGTATTATTTTATTTATAAAATAAGTTATTGCAAGCAAACAATTTTCAATTTTGGTTTGTGCCACGTTTGTATTAAGGGTCGATATGTATCTATATTAGTTAAATATCTATATTTGTTATAAATTTTTTATTATACATAGGTATATGCATTCAATATTTATTTATGTTCTATGTATATATTTAAAAAAATTAATAAAAATCAAAAATTTACACATAATTTTCAAATTTTTAAGCGTATTTTATGATTTTTTAGATTTGGTATCGAAACCCGATACTTTGATATCGAGTACATTTGTGAGTATCCGATAATTTTCGGGCGTTACTTCAAATGAGTAGTGTATCGATACTTTCCCGCCGATATCATTTCCATAATCGTACGTACTTGCACATCACTGATAGCTACCAGCATAAAAGAGACGAACAGAAAAGTGCTTTGATCTTGTTTAATATTTTTATTTATTTTACTTCTTCGTTTTGTTTCTTCGCTCATTCTCCTGCTGCTTCAAGTGCATAAAAGAAAAAAGAAAACATTTATGTAGTTTGTAAACAACATTGGCGGAGCTTGTGCCGTGGAAGATCTATAAGTCACACGCACAATGGATGAAACCATTTCGAGAAAAGTTCAGTGGAATATTGATAAAAAAAAAAATGTAAGCCAAAGTTGATAACAAATAAGACGAAAATTGTGTACAAATTTAAATTATATTGATAAAAATTGGTGCTCGTTGCAATTAAATAAAAAAAAAAAACAAAAATGAAACAAAAAAGAAGTGAGTGATAGTTTGAAGTGAAGTGATACAATTCATTGACCGTGGCTTTGTTTAAGAATTCCAAGTTTTCTTTCGTCACCAAAATGGAATTCAAAAGATTTTAAATGTGCATAAAAACCGTCAATGCTGTTTAATATTGTACTTACACCATTACCTACGCCTAAAAACGAATTTACTTATTGTTCATAAGTACATTTAATAATTACATAGCGATTCAGGAGAGAAATAAAAATATAAAACAATTACT
The DNA here is from genome assembly GCA_963691655.1 of Toxonevra muliebris. Classification (NCBI taxonomy): domain Eukaryota; kingdom Metazoa; phylum Arthropoda; class Insecta; order Diptera; family Pallopteridae; genus Toxonevra; species Toxonevra muliebris. Next base: position 87,667,002 of record OY829326.1, on the reverse strand, counting down.
GAGTAAGTAAAATTGTCTACATTTATGTATGCATTCATATGCACATAAATCTACGGGTATTCAAATTATTAGAACTTCGAAGTAAATCTGTAAGAATAATCCAAAATATCTTCTACTCTATCGGTGGCACTGTCACAATATAGGTCTATTCACGTACAAAAGTTTATTACAAATTGTTGATAGTTGTTTTTACTGGTAAAGTGATCACGTACTCAAAAAATTTTCAACGAGAGAGAAAAAAGTAATTAAAAGTTTTTGAAAGTATATAAACTATGAATATTCGGATTTTTGTTCCTCTGGAAATTTGTGAACTATTCCATATTGGCTGCAGTCGCTTTAGCCTTGTTGAGTCTTTTGATGACATCTTCCTCTGTTCCACCGTCTGTGGTCATCATGCTGCCTAAGTAACAGAATTTGTACACACATTCGACAGGCTGACCTTTGATTGTGATGTGGTCATTGCTAATGTTGTTAATTCGCATGGCTTTGGTCTTCTTGACATATATCGTCTTCAAAATCCAAATCGTCGAATTGATGTGTGTGACTCCCTGTTATGCCCCTCCTTTGAGAGCATACGTTTACCATAACTTCATCAAGTAATATTGCGAAGAGAAGGGGTAAAGTAGGCATCCTTGTTTGAATCCTGCGTTAGTGGTGAATGGCTCGCCGATACTATTGCCATAGCCGTTCGATATTGTTGAGTTATCATTTTCTTTTCTTTTTAAGCTTCATTTTCATAAAAGTTGTAAATAACTTAAACTACTGTACGCTCAATGCAATTAGCCAAATTTCGTACGTAACTGAGTCATCTTGAATTTTTCACTTTAGTTTAAATACCTGTTCATGTGTACCAAACTGGTATACTTTATATGAATTTACTTTGTTTTAAATAAATATACATTAATTTTATTTATGTAAGTATGTAATTACTAAGAAACATTTACAATTTTCAGATATTAAACATTTGTTGAGCCGATTCCCCATATAATATAAGGAAGTAAGAGGGCGATCGTACTTGTCCTCTCCGTTACTTTTCCCATGTTTTTTCTCTCATTATGTAATTTCAACGAACCCATTATGATTTTTCGTGAGTTACAAAGGTCCATGAATCGTGAAAAAAAATTCAACTCTACAGCTCGCTGACGTTCGCAGAATTTGGGACTTGAAATTGAAAATAAAGATTCCCCAAATTGTACGCGTCATCTTCGTTACCCAATTTGTTGATGTATAACTTAGACGGACTCATTATTTTTTTAACGAAACTTTGGTGGTAAGAACTTGTTATCGGACCCTCAAAAGCCCCCTAGTATCAAAGGAAAATAAAATTTCCTTGTATGAGATCAATATCATTATAAGAGTCCTTGTGCCCTCCGAATGGCCGAAAACTAAAAACTCAAATTTAAGGATTTCAACTTGATAAAATCGTCAAATATGACTCTGGGCCACAAATTTTCAAAAACTAAGCACTTAAATAAAGCCTTTTTGAGTTAAACTGCCATGAAATTAAGTTTGGAAACTAAAAATATTAAGTATCTTTTTTTAAATTATGATTTTTAAAAATTTTTTGGAATAGAATTTTTGAAATCGGATAGTGTTTATTGGTGCAGCAAGATGAACATAGCTTGTAAGTTTTCAGAAATTCAGCAAAAATTGTATGAAAAGTATAAATTATGGTCGAGACTTTTAAACTTTGAACCCCTTGTGGCACCAATAAACATTACCCTATTTCAAAAATTTCAAAAAATTTGCATTATGCTTGTACTTGTAAGGAGTAAAAACAGAGCTGTAAAATTTTAACAAATTTAGAAAAATCATAATTGTCGAAATTTCGGTACTTTCAAGGCATTTTTTGAACCTGAAGATATCTGATTTTAAAAAATTTGTTTCCACTTTTATTCATCTGCAGCCCGATTCTGAGTTTCTCTAACGCTTAATCTCGATCGCTAAAAATCTCTAAATGAATTTTAGAGATTTTTGGCCAAAATTCCGATTCTGACAGTCGTCATCTTCAAAATTTAGCTAAGCACCAAGCCAATTTATCGAGATTGAACGAAAGCGAACGAAAAGTCTGTTTTGACATTTCCATCTCCTATTCTCTCAAATTTTGGAAATATTCGCGATCCTGAAAATTTTTGAATATAATTTGTTCGCTTATTTTTATGCTATTGTAAATATTTTTGAAAACGAAAAAATCTTGCCGCTAAAATCTGTATTTCTAATACGTTAAAGGCGAATACATTAAAAGCCAACAATATTGGTATCTAGAATTTCAGCAATGTAACTATAAGGGCAAAAAAAGCATCTCAAAAATATCAATGCGCTGGGCAGCGCTTGGCTATCATAGTTTGGGTACAAATTTGCAGTGAAAAAATGCATACAAAATTCCTGGGTGATTTGACAAAAATATATCGTCGTCGTTCAAGCAGAAATCACTAAGTCCAAATTAATTTTTTTGATTGAATCCGTATTAATTAGCTTCTATAATTCGAATGACATAGTAAATTAGATTTTTGATGATCCAGTTATAACGTATATTAATGTGTGTACCTATCTGTTAACTTTTTAAGTTTTGCCAGTGTTCGTAGGGCGCCATGCATTGCATAAACTAACTTCATCTCAGAAATTAAAAAAATGGACTTAGTGAATACTGCCAGAACGACGACGATATATTTTCTTTGCGAATATTTTATGATTTGAAGCTTCCATAGTAAAAATTGGAACTACGTGAAAGAGATCAATAAATATGTCCACTTAACTTATCGAGGAAGTAAGTTGACGATCGTAAATATTTACGTTTCTTTGGCAACTTATTCCTTATATTTCTCCGAAGACTGGAAGTAATAAATTTATTTAAAAAGTTCCTTTCAAACAGTTCCAAGTTTTAAAAAAGTAAGACTTCGGAGAGGCAAATCAAAGCGCAAAATTCTTATAATGTATTAATATATATACATATATACATACAGGGTGTCCCTTATTTTTCTATGTTATTTTTTTTTACGCATAGGCTTTAATTTTTTTTATTCTAACATAAAACACTTGGAAAAAAAATTTTAGGTCGTTTGGAGTTCATTAACCTGTGCCGAGTTGCACTGAAACACGCCAATACAAGTGAATGCGATATGTATTTAAGGTAAATTCTGTTGTTTTGTGTTATTTATTTTAATTTAGTAAACCAAGAAAAAAACAACTTCACATTGTGTAAAAAAACTTGTGAACTTCTCTCAAGTTTGGCGAGAATTACAAAAAAATTTGAAGAAAATTCGGGATGTTTCTAAGCGACGCACACAGGGACAAACAGCCAAATTAAAATGACAAAATTATTTTCTTTACATTGATCTAGTAGATTTTAATGAAATTAGATATCTGGGGGTTTTTGAGATCGCTGATTACGAATCGGACATTAGATTTCCAAAATTCAAAATGGCGGATCCAATATGGCGGATCCAATATGGCGGATGCTTTAAAAAAAAAATTATGCATTGTAATGAAGCTTGGGGTTTTGGTGGTCAGTGATTACGAATCCAACACTAGATTTTCAAAATTCAAAATGACAGATCCAATATGGATACAGTGGAAAAAAGGGGGACTTGCCCTTGATTTTTTTTAATAGTTATTATTGTTATTTTTTCGAACTTATAAAGAAATATCGTGGAACTTTGTGGAACCTTTTTTATAGCTCTAGCTAAAGTAAATATTTTTCAAAATGTAACAGTATAATCTATCTTTACCACATATAGTTGTTATTTTAGCAATAATTGCAAATTAAACTACATACCTGATGTTTGAAACTCTGTAAAGAAAAGATTAAAACTGCGAATTTAAAAGAATTGTCGAGTGTACTAGCTGTTCAATTCTTCATATGCAATTTATTACGCTCAGACTATTGTGTTGAATGAAATAAACAAACCTTATGGATTGATTGCAGACTGGTATATAGAAGATATAAAGTGGTTTTCACTATGTCAAATTCAATCAAATTTGCCAGCATGTTGGCAAATTTCATATGGGAAATTCTCTCTTTTTCTTTCTTTGACGGCAAATATGACATAGTGAAAACCAAGCATAATGGTTACATTCAAGGTTGCCGATTTGCTTATTTGTGAGCAAATTCGCCTACTTTTTTTACGATTGTGCACACGTGCACTTTTTTCTCATTTTGTTTTTAATTTAATTTGAACTAAAATTTGCAAGAAAATTTTGATATATTGGCATAATTTTTTTATGACTCCCTTTTTTTCGTTTTTTTCATTCGCTATGAATGGGTAGTACTAATTATGTTCATGCATACTTGGTGTTTTTCTCCATCATGTCTAGTTCTCCCACAATGACCTGAAGTCGGAAAAATGGGATCTTCAGGGACTATTAAGAAATTTGTTTATTTCAGCAGATACGAATTTTATGTCTGATGCAAAGTTGTTAATCACAAAGAGATAAACAATATACACTTTTCCTCCAACTCTTACCCTTCCTCTTGAAAATGGGTTTTTAAGCCCCCTTTTTCCATAAATGGTAGATAAAAAACACCGTTGAGAAAACTATTATACTCTTTTTGGAGAAAATGTGTCTGTTAAAAATTATGAAGGGTCCTAGAACAATAGAATGACCTACTAGGTACATATTTCTCAGAATAATGCAATTACAGAATTTTTGCATTAGAACCAAGCCATTAACACTACATGAGTAAATAATGGAAACGTTTGTTGTTGTAATTATATTAGGCTTCCATGTGGAGCCAAGAAAGTTTAAAAAAAAAATATTTAAATGAAAAAAAATTTGTTTAAGCTAAATTATATGTTTGCTTACTTTTATTTCAAATTGTTAACATTTTTAGAAGAATTTGATTATAAAATTTTTTAGGAAGTGGCAACTCTGGTTACATTTAAAAAATAAATTGTACCATTTTTGTCTTTGTAATTTGGTTATTCGTCCCAGTGTCCGAAATGCAGAGGATTTCCAACACGAATTTCATAATTTGTTTAATAAAGCACATGCTAATTAGTGCTGCCGAAGGTACTCCGATCGGAGTATTCGTACTCCGCTCAAATCTCAATCCTCCTGTCCTCCCAATCGGAAAAAATCCTCCTATTTCATATTCTTGAGTTTTTGGGTTGTATTCTTGAAATCAGTAGTAGAAAAACCGCGTAAAAGTAAGTTTGCATATTTAATAAATATCAATAAATTAGTAATGAATTTATATACAGTTACGAGCATTAAAATAGTAGTGTGTAGTTGCAAAGTGAAGTTTTCTTTATATTTTGCACCCTATATGATATTGGTGTCGACCACTCCTAAATTATGTTCCTTAATATGTAATAACCCTGTTACACCCTGATATTAGATTTGGAACTGGAAGAGTTTTGGTGTGAAATTTTTAATTTAAAGAATGCTTTAAAAGAAAAAATGCTTTCAAACCTGGAAAAATTTATTAGGGCAATTTTAAGTTTTCCACATAGCAGTGCAGCGGCAAATATAATTTTTTCTCAATTGAATCCAATAAAAAACAAAAAACGAAATTTCTTGCTGACTGCAACTGTCAATGCAGTAATGGTTGGTGCTTTTCTTAAAGCTACAAAAAAAATATAAAATTATGCCTCCAACTAGGTACCTTCGATTAAGCTAGTTCAAAGTACAACAAATAACATTCCACTTTTTTTACCCGGGTTTGAGGAGAAGGTAGTCAAGTTTGTCGTAGTTTTTTAATCACACTGTACAAGCTCAAGAGTATTGAAAGTGGATCTTATATAATTTGAGTACGCTGAACATGATGACGTTTTCAGTTTTTCTCTATATCGTCTAATTTTTTTTATAATGGGTTGAAAAAAAACGTCCATAAAAAAATTGTTTGTAGATTTTTAAACAAAATAAAAATTTACAAACATTATATTTTATGTACGATTTTTTTTTTCAACACGTTATAAAATAATTGGACGATATAGAGAAAAATTGAAAACGCCATTATGCTCAGCGTACTCGAATTATATAAGATCAACTTTCAAAACTCTTGAGCTTTTTTTTTTTTGGTAAATTCCGTTGAGCAGTGTCATTATTGCTTTTTTTAAAATTATTTACTGATATTTATTACTAAAAATATTTCTATTATCATTTACTGTTACTACCGTTTGTTTCCAATACCGCTAGAACACGACGCGTCGCGACGATGACGTATTCCTTTAGAAAGAAGAAATGCGAAACTCGTTAGATGGTATGTCTTTTTAAACTTTTATATAATTTGAAATTTGTAAATGGTTTTAATTTTACTTTTTAAGGTGGAGTTACATACCACGCGTCAACGCTTTTCGTGCGTCAAAAATTTTTTCGCGACCTAGAATTTCTGCTCGTACCACGAGTCAATCTACACAGCTCATTTTCTGCGCATTTTCCTCGTCTTAAATATATCTGCTGATGTATATGGCAGAAAATGTTTTAATTTCCTCAACTTTTCGCGTTATATTCGCTTTCAATGCGCCATCCATTTTCGTCGTGTAACTCACTTCATATATATATACTGATTTATATTTTTTGACAGATGCGCAGAACGCGCAAAAAGCGTAGACTGCGTTTACTGCTTTCGATAAAATGTTAGATGATTTTGTATCGATCAAGAGTAAAAATCGGTTTCCTCGCTTGAAAATCAATCAACCGTTTTTCAAGAGTGTCTTTCTTCATGAATAAGCAATTCTTTGTTTTTGGAAGCCAAAAAACAATGCTTTCTCTTAAAGCAGTGAATACAGTTGAGAGAGCTATCAAGCTAACGCAAGATTTTCATGGGCTAATAACCGCCTAGGAAAAACAAAAACAATTTCTTATATTTTTAGTAGACTATGAAACTTAAATCGAGTTTCTTTTACATTGTGTACAAGAACATAGAAAGTTGTAGCCTGACTACCAGAAAAAAAATCTGAAGGGAAAATATGCATAATAAATTTCATTTCTTTTTTTAGTTTTGAGTAATTATCAGTATTCTATTGTTTTTTTTTCTCTTTTAAATTGAATTCTGTCATAAAAATTAATTAAGTTTAAAAAAAAAAATGAAATATCCTTCATACTAAATTTCCATGTTGACTTTGCGGTCTACTCGGCACAGGTTACCATGGTCTTAGGAGAATAATATTTAGAACTGGGTAAGCTATAGTTGCTTGAAAAAAATTGGAAAGTATGCGTTACCATAATCTTAAATAAAAAATTTGGCTCATATAAGGGACACCCTAATATACACTGTTTCTTTTTTTGTGAACTAATTATAATTGTAACTACAAGAAATCATAAAATAAAATAAAATTTCTGCGCAAATTGAAAAAAATTTTTTTGTTTTTTCTCCTTTTTTATTTTTTATATTGCGTCATGTTTTATTTACTTGTTTACAAATAATTGTCAACTCTTTTAGAAATTTCTGTAGCTAAAATAGCGCTATTGGCGGCGAATAGAGGAACAAATTATATTTGCTGCGAGACCTGGAATCGCATTTTTGCCAAATCTCTAAAATATTTAATGAATCATTTTTTAGCTAATTAGCGATGGAGATTAAGCTTTAGCTACGAGAAACCCAGAATCAGACTCTTGGATATGTAGAAACTTAACTATGCTGATACTTTTTAATTTGATGCCATTTTTGGCTATTTTTCATGCGATATATATCTTTAGAAATATAATTCAATTAAACTTTTTTCGGTAAATGGCTGAAAGTTCAATTTTGTTGTGATTTTTTGGATAATTTTCCCACAAGTCGTAGGCAAACTGCTTCTTTCTCACAAAAAGTAATCACAAAATCTGCACAAAATTCAAACATAAAATTCGAAATTTTTCTCAAAATTAATGACGAACCACTTGAAATTCTCATGTGTAATAATTCCATTTCGTGTATTTTATTCTACAGTGATAGATAGCTCGGCTCGATCGAAAATATAGTTGACGAGATATTTGTCCGTAAGTAGAACTATAACTCAAAATTCGTCACTATTTCTTGCCTCAAAAACTTAACAACTGAAAAAAGAATGTGTTTTTTGTAGTCAGCGATCTCTAATTACACTAAACAACACTGTTTTTTACCCATCTCCAAATTTGATGGTACTTAATGTGTTTTGGTCCGCTGAATCCGAATATTTCGTTTTCAGCACGTAATAAAGACCAAAAATAGAAAATTCGAAAAAAAGATTTTTTTTGGTCAGCATTTCAACTCCGAATCTCTATAACTTTTGACTGAAATGGAATAGAGAATTAAATAAACTCTTAAAGATAACTTAATTGCCTTTTTGGAGAGATATAAATGTTTTCCTTTTCATTTCGAAAAATAGTAATTTTGATGTCGACCCATGTCTGGAAAATCAAAAAAAATCCTATATCTCCTGAGTTGCTACGACAAAACTGATAGCAGATTCGGATTCAGCGGACCAAAAGACATTATGAACCATCAGTAAAACGAAGTTTTCTTTGTTGATAAATTCAAAAAGAAAACATCGACATAATCGTTAATTTTTAAATTATTTATTTATTTACCAAATTGTTTAGTTCATACATTTGTATTCATGTGTGAATGTGTAGGTATACGAACGGATATATTCCAGTCTAATTAAGTGTTATAAAATTTATTGTGCAAGTAGCAAAGTCATTGCACTTTATAGCTGTGAATTGCATACCAACACAGAAACAAAGTTAGCGTATGCGAAGCACATTATAGCAACATGCCTACCCTCCCTCCCTCTCCTAACGATCCCCACCGCCGCCTCCTCCAAAAAATAAATGACGCCGCTGCTCCACTGTCGTTATTATCATCATCATTGCACACAGAAACTAGAAGCATTTTTACACATCAGTAGTGGCGGCTTGTCGAACAACCCGCGGTGATTGGCGGCGGCGGTAGAGATTTTTGCTGTTCGTCGTGGATACTCAGTGTTTCCCAGACGCTAAAATTAAATTCAACAAGTTTGCGTGAGTGGAAGAAATAATGAACACAGCCATGAAATAAAATAACAGCAAAAAAACAGTTCCAACTACTACAACATAAGTAATGTAAACAAATGAATTTAAAGAAAATAAAACCATTCCAAGTGTTTCAAACCAAAAAATGCTTCAATATTTTTCAATGAATTGCAACTAACCAATATTTTATTCTCTAAAGTTTCTATTATTAACAAATTATTTGAGGATAAGTTTTTAACTATAATTGAAAGAAAAATAATTAAATCCTGGAATAGGCGTTACACATATGAGTATCAACCACATCTAATTTTTCAAGAATGTTAACAGCTACTGTCATGATAAATTAGATGTGTAGGACGCTATAAAGCTAATCTGGCACCACTTTTTAGCTTTATAGCTAATTTGCTGCAGCTGTTAACAGCTCACAATACTGTTTAAATTGAATGGCATGTAATCCGGAAAGGATAAAGAGATTTCATAAAATATAAGGATTTTATACAATTTATCAAAATATAAATTGCTTCTTTTGACAAAATAAGAAAAAATAAAAACAATAAAATTTTGCAATTATTGTGAAGAAATTTTATAATCCCATTAAATTTCATAAATTAAATGCTAATTTTCCTTTGCATCGAATATGCAAAAAAAAAGAACTGTTATCAAATACAAACATAACGCAAAAATAATTGATAAAATCGGATAATATTTACTGGCTTTTAAAAATTAAACAAAAATTGTACTAGAAATATAAATTATGGCCGAAACTGCTGAACTTTGAGCATCTTGCACCAATTTTTGTTGCATTATAATTATAGATATTTTTCTTTAAATGCCTAGCAATCTGTTAAACGAGACTCAATCAAGCGGTTACAGGAGATGTGAATGGCAAAAAGCAGGCTTTCTCTAATTTTTGTTTGAACATAATAAATTTTATTTGAACTTTTGACATATGAAGGAACAACATTTCAAGGAATTATCATGAAATTTTCGTCAAAAAATGTTGAAAATTAAGCTTTGAAAAAAAAGTGTCCTAGTGGTGGACAAAATAACTCGTGACCTTATCTGAAATAAAATACCAAATATGAACGAAGGATTTGAAAAAAAATTTTAATTTGTATTTTTGACAGAGTTTGAAACAAAACGTTATGATTTCCGGTCAAGATTGGTTCATGTATTGGCTGTAAAATGAGATGTTAAAAAAAAAATACTCCCTTCAAGAACGAGTCAATCTTATCCAGAAGAAGTGTGTAGTCTCCTAGAGTTTTACTTCGTTTAACCTTCGATGGCACGAAATGCGTATTATGCTATCTCTTGTTTCTAGAGCTTCCTGTAGTTCATTTGTCAGTTGATATAGAGCAGTTTCCGTTGATTTACCTGCTCTATATGCATGTTGACATGGATGTAGCGGGAAGCTTAGTAGGACAATAGTCCTTACATAGTTGTCTGCAATTTTTTCCAGAGTTTTTAGTATAAAGGATGTTAAGCAAATTGATCTGAAGGATTTCGGGTGTAGAGGATATTTTTTTCCTCGCCTTCGGAATAAAGACCACTTTTACTCGCCTTTATGCTTTTGGGTTTAGAAGAAATGATTTTTTTGAAGTAGTACGGGAAAGATGCCGTCCACACCAGGTGATTTCAGTAGTTTGAAAGTGACCACTGTCCACCTTAGTAGTGATTATAAACATATTTCTTCTGCTACCTTCCAATTTCCCTTATTTCCTTATATATACATTTATTAGTGTAACTATATCCTTATTCCAGAAGATCCAGAAATGCTACACTATCATATTAGATAGTATATCAATTTAAAGAGCTTGACGATTAGGTTAGCCAAGAATGATCAGATTCAAAATCAGTTAATCCAATTTTAAAATATTAGCGTCGAAAGTTTTTTAAAATTCATTTATTGTTGCATTCATCGTTGTTAAAGTCATTGCTTGTGCGGGAGTAAATAATAAATATGAGAGAGAGAAGACATAAGTAACGGGTTTATTGATTGGGAAAGCCCTCTATGTTAAATCTTAATATTCAATGAAGAAGGTACTCATCTCTTTGGTTGGTGTCCATACAAAAGAGATGAGTGTGGCTGTTGGTGTTACGTTGGAGTATGAGGGGTAATTTTTGTGTGTCGCAGTAGCCTACCAGTTTATGGACTAGGACCGGCGGTGCGTAAGCGTTGTCTCGTGGGAAATAGCCTGATACCGTGCTTCAAATCAGTGGTTAATAACATGCAAGCTTTTGGTTTTTCACACCGAATATCCCAAACTACCAGCGTGTCTTTTCCTGTTCGACCTCTAATCTGCCGGCTGAAAACCTGGGGTTCCTGGACCAGCACTATTCCAATATTATCCTTGGTGGTTGCTGTCGCGCGAACGATCATCTACCCCAATCGTTAGCAGCTTGGCTTTGCTCTCATCTTTGCTTCTAAAGATCCTTCATAGTTCCGAATGCAAATCGCCATTTTGGGTAGTAATAAGTTTTAGGAGCATCTTTGTGTCCACTCCTGCAACCTTGGGGAGGTAAATAATCACCAAGTGTAGACTGGGCATATTATCCCCAGTGCACTTTGACAACTCATCTCCTTTTCAGCTGGCTAGTTTAGGGCGGTGATTTTTAGCCATTTATATCTTTTTGTATCTTCGCTAGCTCAGTCAACCAGTATGAGACCTGGACTGAAATAGAAGCTGTCAAATTGGAGCTGGCCTTCCAACCTTTTTACATTTCCTCTACGATGTCGTATTCTATTGGTCCTAGCTCCTCACGACTGAGTATATGCTCAGGATACTTTTTCCGCAGTATTGCTAGTCGAATTGCCTTGGCGTCGCAAACTTTGCTAACACCAGGTTTCCTGGTTCCTGCTCTCGTTTCTGAAGCCATGCGCTTCTTTTCATCGGCTTTGTTTTTCTTGACCGCATTGTCTGCCTGTGAGCTGATTTGGTCAGCACCCGTTTTCCTTGCCTTTTTTGCCTCCTCTGGCGTTAAGCCCCCCACTGCATGGCACCACCTCTTGGCTGGCAATGGCAAACCTCCAAGAGTAAAAAAAATGCCTGTGAAAAGCTATTCACTTCGCCGTTCGGATTCGGCATAAAACTGTAGGTCCCTTCCATTCGTGTATAAATTTAACTCTCACAACATCAATGGATGCAAAAAAGCTCGGCCTTGGTCCTTCAAGGGCTGTTATGCCATTATAATAGTAGTAGTTTCAGGTTATGTCATTTTCTCTCGTCTTCTTCATCCTTTTGTCCTTTTAAGCGACTACAAATTGCCTTTTTTCTGGATCAGTCTAATAGCATTCGAATGTAAGCATCAGATTTCTTCAGGTATTTAACTTTATGACACTCCTTGATACCTAAGGACAAAAATTTTGATGTTTTGGTGGCGCGAAAATTTTTTATACTTTGTTGTTTTTGACACTTTTTCAAAAATTCTTCTTTTCGCCAAACAAGCGCAGTAAAAATGGAAAATTCGGCTTAAATACATTCCTAAAACATAAACAAGGGAATCTCCTTCACAAAGAAAGGCAAATTTGGGCTAAGTTAGGAAATATTACCGCAATTGCAGCAGTGTTGCAAGTGGTTTCGGTTTTCATGACCGCCAGTGTAGTTATACTATATATACTGATACGTACAACAAATATCGCATGAAAAAGTACGTTTTGTCCCGAATTTTGGCACTTTTAAAAATTCGTTAATCGCAACACTGCCAGGGCAGCGAAACAAAAATGAGAATATTAAGGTAAGCAATTTTGTAGCTATGGTAATTGTAGGTGCCGATTTTCACGGAATTCATAAAAGTGCGAATATCTCAAAAACTAAGAACTTTTTACTACGATCATATTTTGATATTCTAGTCAGTCATGGCGGCGATTTTTGGGACACCCTGTATATTGTTAAAGTAAAAATTTAATGCAATCGGTTTTGATTTTGTTCTGTATTTTGATCTTAAAAATATGTTCACCATATTCATAAGTGGCGATTGCTTGTAATTTGTTCTCATTAAATTGAAGAGAATAGAGATACCTACCAGTATTTTCAGCAAAGAACTAAGTTTGTATATATATCAATATTGAGATTGCTTCCAATTATATGAGCACATGTAAAGTGATGATGCATACCCGCATTATTGAAATTCCATTGTGCAATTGTTAAATGTAACGACAAGAGCCGCATTAATATGTTGCCTGTTTTGTGCCTTCCGAATCATACATTATCCACTGCACGCTTTTTAACACACATGCTGTATGTAGTCATGACTGGATTTATGAGGTTTTTAGTATTTGCTAAATTTTCAAACCTTCCAAATGATTCCAGGATTAAACCTGAAATTTTTATCATACAAGTTTAAAGTACTAACCACTGAGTTACAAAGTATCTGATACTTTTGTCTTGTGTCCTTTAAGTTTCAGTTTCATCAACAGCGCGATAGTTGCGATTGATTGCTCTTTGAAACGTCCCTGTTGTTAGCAGTTACTCAACATACTCGAAGCTTTGAAAAAGAACCATTTGTGTCGATTAATGTTGACATTTGCTTCGCATTAATAAATGAGTTTCTTCAACTTTAACTCTTAATTCAATGCATGAAATTCATGGGCGGCGAGCTCAACGCATATGTATCTTTGTTGCATTTTGAAATTTCGAATATTTTACTTGTCGTAGTTTATGTAGCGTATTCCATGCATGTGCTACTTCTTTGCTCCTCCTACTTCTCTAAAAATCTCCAATTCGCGTACATTTCTTCTAACTGTAAAGCATGCAAATTCATTTTGAGATTCTACTTGTTCGAACATTTGGTACTGCCATGCTGGGGTGCATGCATACTATATGTGCATACAGTGAAGGGAAAAATAGCAGAAACAACAAGATTTATATGTTGTTAACAAATTAACTATAGCTGCGTTTTATTCGCCACTTGCTTCTAGTTATGTTTAACTAGCAGCGATAATTGTATGTGAAACAACAACAAAGATGCAGAGATAACACGTATAATTATAGCTGTTATGTATGCTTAACAAGTAGTTTAGCTACATCAAATTCTATTATGAACTGTCAATAGTGAAAGAAAAAGCATGACAGATTGCAAAAAACAAAAAATGAAAAGATTCGGAATGGCTGCCGGAAAAATAAGTTAAAATCATCGTTAAATATTATAAAGGGTAAAAACAATGCACACGATTAAGCGCAATGACTGGGATCCATTAAAATATTTCACCTCTAGCTGTTTTATTGTGAATAACAATATTTTAAAGAAGAGACTTAACAACTTGGTCGTTTTATTCGCACAAGTTAAACTAGCTGGCGAATAAAACACAGCTTATGTTAACTTGTGTAGGCTTCTTTTTCTTTGGTTTTACTAAATGTGTGAAGCTTTACAAGTTTGTTTTAAATACATTTGATAGAAAGAGTTTCTATTAATTTTTCTGTCACTGTATGTCGATATTAAAATAATTTTGTTCATCTACATTTGCTACATACTTTTACTACACGCTCTTTTCTTCTATTTTATATGCACTTCGCGTGATTTTGTATTGAATTTCGCGCCACAATTCTTTCTGTTTTTGCGTGATTTTAGCATGTTTGCAAATTGTAAATTTGAAATTCCACATCCAATTTGTTTTGCGGATTTCTAATATGAATTTACAATATTGATTCGTGGTTTTATTTTCATTTGTTTGTTTTATTGAATTTGTTCATGCAGCAAATTATTCATTGCAGGTAAATTTCATAGTTGCAACCACGTACATGTGTATGCAAATATATATTTTTATCAATCTGAATTAAGTTTAGTTTATACCTACTTTTTGAGATGGGTTTGTAGCTTTAAACCAACGTCATTGTTGCAACAAGGTATAACAAATTATTATGTTAAAGTACAAATACAAATATATGATATATTGGCGTAATAATCAAAACCAAGTTAGAACTTTTACGAAATAAACTACTTATTTCTTCCAAAACCATTAAGGGGGTATTCTAGTGTAGAAATTAAAAAAAAATTGATTTTTTTTTCATATTTTCAAAGTATAACTATTTAAGAATATGTCTACAAGAGCATTTTTCAAAATTCAAATTATTTTCGGAGATATAGATATTTTGCTGACGCGGCATCCAAACCGCGAAATACTTGACGCGAAACTTTAAACGCGTTTTTCTCGAAACTGTCTTTTTCAAAACGATACCCACGATTTCTCAAATTCTACTGGACCGATTTACTTGAAATTTTTGAGAGTCTTCTTTATACACTTGTCTATGTCGGGAACTATCCGCACCCCCCAAAAAAAATGGTACAAAAATTGTTTTTTTTTTTCAGACAGCCGCCATTTTGTGAAAAAAATTGTTTTCAACTTTTCCGCTGTTCCGGACATTGCGACATTACTCTAGATTAATAATCTTTTTAAATTTTTTTTATATTGCTAGGAGGGTTGGAATCGTAGGTATGGTCAGGTGCCAATTTTTTGAGACCCCCACTTCGTAAGCTGCTCATTTTTGGAATTTTCAACTTTTTTTAGTTTTTAATTTTGTTCTGTATTTTTGTAATGTTAATAAATAACTCATGAAAAAATGGATAGTCAAAATATTGATTGCCTTTTTTTACGGCATGTGGATTTAATGTACAATTGAAAACCCATTCGAATCTCGATTCTGGTGCTTACATTTTCGATGATAGTGATCCACAATTAGGTTGGTTATGTGATGCTCTTGCGGCAAAATAATCGGTCTGCGACTATGAAATGCAACGGCTACAGCAGCGTCGATGCGACCTTTCACGCGGACCTCACCTGAATCATCTACATACGATTACATATTTGTTTTTTAACGCTTAAATCGTTGTATTCCTCAAGATATGCGGTTATTTGTGCCGCTCAACATAACACCAAGTCTGACGTTTTGAGCTTCGTGGTTTTCAACTTTCTTTCGGATCCTTTCGGCAGTTTTTATGAAAGCGTAATATCCAAGCGGTGACTCTTTTTAAACGTATGAATGACGAAAATTTTGTAAATAAATTGCTCTCAACCTTAACGTGGAGAATAAATTGCGCATGCAGTTCCTCCTGAGTTTGTACATGAGATTCCGGTGATGGCCGGTTACCCAAAACGACTTTCTCTTACCATCTTTCATACGTGTTCGGCCGGATTACATGCACTCGGAACCCACCCCCAATCTGATGTCTTAGTTTTTTCCAAAATCTCGATCACGCGATGAGCAACGTATGGTTTATAATGACGATGGTCGGACTATATCCACGATAGCACCGTTTTCGAAGCGCTCCACATCACCGTTCTACACGGACGCGCAGCTTCAACTGCAGAGTGTAATTCTAAACGTGGGATTGAAGTGAGCTTAAGATGTCCCAGTACATACCGAAAACTTTCTGGTAACGTCCTCCATATCCCTTATCAAGATTCACAACCTTTGCTTTTGTTTCGTATTCGTTCAGTTTCTGATTCACAAGTTTCGAGTTTGACACAAACCTTTTCAATTCGAAACCCCCTTGTTTATGAACCCAAACTACCTTTTTCGTTACACGTAACGCTTCATCTTCGGTAGCAAAACAGTGTACAAAATCGTTAACATAATGATCGTGGAGTATCGCATTCGATGCTTCTGGAAGGAATGCATGATAGCCTTGAGCGTTGAGATTCTTTACAAACTGCGCTGAGCATGGTGAGTATGTAGCTCCAAACGTCATGGCAACCATCGCGTATTCGTCAATAGTCGTTTTGGGATCGGCTCTCTATAAAAAGCGTTGCGCGTATTGATCCTCCTTTCGCATTTGTACTTGATAAAACATCTCAGCAATATCTGCACATACTCCGATTGGTTTCTATCTAAACTTCATTAAGAGCACTGTTAATGGCTGGCACTGATCCGGACCATTGAGCAACACTGAATTTAAAGAAACTCCTCTTACTTCAGCAGCAGCGTCGAACACCAACCACAACTTACCGGGCCTATTTGGATTACGAATACAAAAGTGAGGTAAATACCACGTTCGCATTCCCTTCCGTTCTGCTTCCTCTTAACCCGCATCCATCGTTTGCATCAAATTGATGCAAATTTCTGATACACATTGATATTTAAAGGACAAATATGAATATTTTGATCTGGATTTTTGGCTACCTTCCCAAAATTTCAAAATACGCAAGGCAAATAACTCAATAGATCTCGCTAGTTTTACGTTAGTGCTGTGCAAAATTTTTCACACAACCAACGTTATGCATCAAATTGATGCATGTTGTAGTTTGTTCTTGTTTGTCATTGATATATGTTTATATGTTTACAAAAATGCGTGCCTGTTATGCATATACATATGTATATTTAGGCGTATGTGTGTATGTATGAATGTGTGACTGAGTTGTGGGATGATAAGCGTGAACGACCTATATTCAGAGCAACGATGTCATTGGAAAAATTTCGGCTCTTGAACTCCTGCATTAGATTTAATGACAAGAATGACCGTGCTGAGCGACTGGAGAGAGACAAGCTTGCTGCTATTCGCAATGTGTTCGATAAATGGAATCAAAATCTAAAGTCGTTGTATGTCCTTGGAGATTGTGTTACTGTGGACGAACAACTAATTCCATATCGCGGCAAATCGCCATTTACACAATATATCCCATCCAAACCTTACAAATATGGCATAAAAGCGTGGGTTTTATGTGATGCACGTTCATGCTATGCATAAAATATGCAAATCTATACTGAACGAGACAGAAATTGCGCTCCAGAGACAAATCAGGGTCAACGTGTGGCTTTGGAGCTAACACAAGGCTTATGCGGTCGTAATGTGACATTCGATAATTTTTTTACGTCTCATGAAGTTCCATCTGCCTCAGGTTCGATTCCCAGATGTGGTTAAATTCTTAAAAAATACCCAAATAGATTGTCCAAATAGAATGGATCATTTCGGTGATTTGGTTCTTAAATACGTGACTCAAGTACCAGTTGAACGGGTTCTATTCTCAGGTAGAAAATTGAAGCCACCTAAAAAAAAAAAATTATAGATTTCGGGTCGATATAAAGAAAATCCCAGATGGGAAAGAGAAAATTTTAATACAGGGTAGGAATCAGCGTCCTTAAATTATTCTTAAAATTCTAGTAATTCTCGAGACCCATTATAAACCAATCTAAAACCGAAAACTGAATAAATGTTTCCTATTGTTATATTTTCCACGATCTTTTACCTTAGAAATAGATCAGAGTTTCCCCAAAATGCGTAACGTGCCAGTAAGTTTTCACATGGCCATACCTTTGGAATTGTTAGTCATCGAAATAAAATTTATGAATAAGCAAAAAAAAAATCATACACGAACGAGAAAAAAACGCTCCAGCCGCGTTTTGGCGTTTTAGTTCATATGGAGAATTTTTATTTTTTATTTCCCCTCAAAAATGTTTCATGTATCCGCCACTGTTAAAATCCGCCACACAAAATTTTTAAAAATGTATGTTAGGGCCTTCAAAAATTAAGGTGGCGTTGTACAGCCAAAAACGTACTTAAAAAAAGGCATACTTTCGTGTCATAATTTTGAAATTGTAGCTTAAAAGTAATTACAATGTAATTACAAAAATTACACTCAATCGCAAAATTTAAAGTACGAAAGAAAACGCTTTTTCAATTTAATTTTTTAGTACATTGTTAATTTGCAGATTTTCGTAAATTTTAGTGTTCCTACTCAGGCGAAAAATGCATATCTTAGAAATCTTTCAATATGTTACCTTCATAATTTATGTTACGGTACTAGATTCATTTGCAATTTCATCACTCACAAAGGAGGTCATGTTCCTCTGAAATTATTTCTAAAAAGTTATTAGTCTGAATTTAAATAATTTGTGGTTTCCCCTAGTGGTTTCTAAACTAAGGTTTTATTTTTATATCTCTTTTTTTTCTCTTTGTTTCTTTTCGCAGCAACTATATTTCTATGCATCTACGATGATCTTCAACTTTAGGCTGAAAGCAGGCAACCACAATTGTGAACATGACAACCGACGAGGTGAAGTTGCGGTAAGTTTTTTTTTCTAATCTGCATTCATTCAAAATAAATTTTAGGGACCCAAAATAACAATTATTTTTTTTTTTAAGGCAAAAAGGCATAAGAAAAATAAAGTTTCTAAAAAAAATTTGTTTTAACCATTAACATTATGAGTGACATTGTTTTTTTTTTTGGTTGCCCATAACAATTTTTGGTGGTAGGACGGATTCCGAGCTTCCTAATAACTAGTTATAAAAACATAAACTTCAAATTTTGTTCGATAGACATTTCTCTATACACTAAACCACAAAAACGTGAAATTTTCCCCCTCCTCTTTTTTTAGAATTTGTTCTCTGTAAAAAACGAAAAAAAAACACATATTTCTACTTGGGATTTCTTTTATTTGAAGTTTCACTTTTAACCATGATGAAAACGAATCAAACGTATTTTGATTCTTCAAAATCAGTTCAATAGAACTTAAGATATCAGTCCTAAAACTCAAAAACATAATTTGGAAAAAAACGCGTTTAAAGTTTTTTTTTAAAATTAATTTTTATGTTTGAAAACTTTCTGCTTCTTTAGAATGTTCTCCGCTCCTTCTGCTGACAAGTTCCGTCGATTTCACTGGAATACAAAATTTCACTTTAAAAATATAACATGAACCAAAGTATGTTTTCTAAACTAATTCGGGGACGCTGAACACGAAAATCATATTTATTTCTTCTGTGGGTAAGTTTTCGAGATATGACAAAATAACTGTTTTTCAGGTTACAGTTTTACTTACAGGCTAATATCTATTTACCTATAGTATCGACCGATGCAAGTTGTTAATCATAGGAATTATAATTATACTAGTCGGTAAGGCCCCAGTAACTGCGGATATTTTTTTTTTTTTGCTCAAGAGATCTCTTTCTGAAAAAACAAATATCAAAAGAGAACCAAACTACTCGTTGGTGTTGGTTTTGTTATTTGTTATGCAGATCAGGGATGCCAACTCATTTTTCTTTCTCCCCGATAGCCCTCGAGAAATTCCCCGATTTTCGATCGGATTCCCCACATCGATATAATTTCATATTATAACAGCGCGACACGCACTTTCCATATAAACATTTTACAAAAACGAAAAATTACCTCAAATTGACATCAATGAGTGTTATATTAAGAGGTTATATACGTTTTCATGAGTCAAAAAATCTAAAAAATTTTTATGACTTATTTCGAACAAACATACTTTTAAGAGTTTATGTTCAAAATTTCAAGTCAATCCGAGCAGTAAATCGTAAGTAGCAACTCGATTTGTAGCGCGCTACTGTTCATGAGTAAAGTGCACTCAAAACTTTAAACGTGATTTTCTCCGAATGATGTTTTTTGAAAAATGCCTTTGCGGTGACCGCGATATCTCAAAAACTACTTGACCATTTTTTTTTAAATTTTTTTCCTTTTACAATACGGAGTACTTGAACGATCATTTGTACTATGTATACCTAACGCTCGTATCTTTTTCGGACCAAAAACTGTATATTTCTACCAAAAATTTTTAAAAAACTGTAAATCGATATGAAAAAAACTATATTTCGCGGTATCAATTTTTTTTTCAATGAAAATTAACCAGGAAAGCAATTTATCCATCATTTAAATCGTCTTCGTTCTCCATTTTCATATCTCCTTTTGTAGTTGTATTGAATTTGTGCTTTGAAGAAATTTGACGAAGCGATTCCGGCTTTGCTATGAGGTATTTATAGAAATCAGCGCATTGATATTTCAAGTTACATTTGCCGATAAGAATCGCATTCAATGTTTCCAGTTCTTTCAAAGGTATACTTGCAACGAGTTGCCATTGTTCTCTCAGACGTTTTGCATTGTGATTTGAATTTCGTAGCGTTCAAAAATTTTATATTGTTTTCTTAGTATAAGCGCGGTATTTTGGTGAAAAAGGCGGTATGCGGTTTTGGAGTTGAAAAAACGGTATATTACCGCGAAAAACTGTATAGATACTAGCGTTATGTATACCTGTAATAAATTATTTCAAATAGACCACAAAAAATCACAAAATGCCTTAAGTTTTCCGTACCAAAACGTTGAACTTTCTCGGTCCAAAACTTAACCAATTTTTACGAGACTGGTAGATTAACAGAAATGTACTTTATGACTCCGGAATTATTTTGGCACATGGAATATTTCACTTCAAGGGGATCTACTCTCAAAATCGATCCTCAAGCTTGCACAAAGTTTAATCCTATTAGGTAGTAGTTGCCACACCAAATTTGAACGAGATGAGGTGTTTCGAGTTACTAGACGTTCAGCTTTCTTTTGGACATTAAAGTTCTCAAAGGAGAAGGCATAGGCTCTCTTTTGACTCAAATAAAACATGGCAAAGACATTATTTTGAGAAAAACCGGTTCAAAGTTTTGACTAACGGGTTTTAACATATAAAATATATTTCATCTTCTTTATGATGGCTGACCGTAATTTGTAAGTTTACAGATTAGATTTTCACAAAATACTTTCGAAATATAATACTTTCAAATAGCACTCCTTATTAAAAATCGATTTCTCCAAGCCAATAAATCGCAGAGCCTGCTTAAGAAAAGACGAAGATTTTAAGACCCAAAATATGAAATATTGCTTAAGTTAAACGTTTTACATTACATAAAATTTGACAAAGAATATTCTACAGACTTTTATGACTAAATGCTGAACGACTTCAAATTCCCCGCAAAAAACAGCGGATTCCCCGCACCCAAGACGGGATTCAATGTTTATATTTCAACAACAGTCCTAAGCAGAATCTTCCAGCAAAACCTCATAAACTTCTTGGATGTGGAAGGTTCTTTAAATATGCAAATGCGTTATTACTCTTTGTTGGAGTGATACGCGTGTGTATAAAAAATAGATGATAAATTAAGACTGAAATTGTTATTGCGATTATATCATTTAAAAGGTGTCCCTTTTATCATATAAACATTTTCTTTTTTCCACATTTTCTATTAAATGTGAAATAAAGATTTTTCTGCTTCTTTTTCCATAGCAAATATATTTTTTATATATTCGAAGCGCAAACATCTGTTTCTGTACGTAAAGTGCGATCAGTTTCGCTCTTTGCTTAAGCAAATGACATTTAACGAAGCTTTTTGTTAAGTACAGTAGAGTTGTAACATACGATTTATGTGTATTCGGACCGTTGCTTAAACTGGCGTAAGCCAACGTATGCATATAATAGTTGAGCCTTTAGTTTTGACGCAACAGCGAAATAAAGCGGTTGTGGAATTTCATAAAAAGTGTCTGCGCTTTATACTAATTATTTTTTTGAAACAATCAAAAATTACACAAATATAAATATATTTTTGGTTTAAAACAAAAAAAGCAAATAAAAAGAATAAAATAAAATGACGCAGCAATAAAAAAATAAAAATGCATGAATCGATACTCGATATTTTTTTCTCTCTCCTCTCTTTCTCAAGCGAGTTGAAGGGCCTGTCTAACGCACTTATTGTTGAACTTGTGCTATTCTCCCAGGACATTCAATGTTAAAATTTATATGGAACATATCGCTCATTTACTAAAAGACTGCCATAAGTTAAAAAACACGATTTCTGAGTTAATGATGCAGAATTATTCATTTTATCACGCTTCATATTGTGTAAAAATTTCATATTAAGATCTTGTATACTGTGCGCGTGAGAATTATAAGATTTCTTCTTTTTTCTGCATAGTGGGAGTCAATTAAAAACTTTAAACGCGTTTTCTGTAAAATCGCGATTTTGAGTTATGACAGTCTTTTAGTAAATGAGCGATATGTGCGTGCTTTTAGTGCACTTGTTAAACAGTGCTTGCAGTTAAACACTTGACTCTAGTCTAGCTTCAATTTACCACTGGGTAGTTACTGACGCTGGTCTCTGAGATATTGCTAGACATATTTACGCCTATAAAACATGAGAAATAAGCAATATAAATGCAGCGGCGGATATAGGAAATATTTTGGAAACATTTAAAAAATAAAAATTCTCCATATGAACCAAAACGCCAAAACGCGGGTTGGAGCGTTTTTTTTCTCGTTCGTGTATCGTTTTTTTTCTTGACCATGTGAAAACTTACTGGCGCGTTACGCATTTTGGGGAAACTTGGTTCCTGTAGCGAAGCATTTCACAAAATTTCTATGATCTATTTTCAAGGTAAAGGATAGTGGAAAATATAACAATAGGAAACATTTATTCAGTTTTCGGTTTTAGATTTTTTTATAATGGGTCTCGAGAATTAGTAGAATTTTAAGAATAATTTCAGGACGCTGATTCCTACCCTGTATTAAAATTTTGTCTTTCCCATCTGGGGTTTTCTTTTTATCGACCCGAAATCTATAATTTTTTTTTTTAGGTGGCTTCAATTCTCTACCTGAGAATAGAACCCGTTGAACTGGTACTTGAGTCACGTATTTAAGAACCAAATCACCGAAATGATCCATTCTATTTGGACAATCTATTTGGGTATTTTTTAAGAATTTAACCACATCTGGGAATCGAACCTGAGGCAGCTGGAACTCCAGTCAAGCACTCATCCACGAAGTAACCATTGTTGAACGTCGTCGAGCTGTTTCTTAACTAGATTAGCAGCTTCTGTAGGAGATTAATTCGACGCTAAAATGGCAGTATCGTCGGGATAAGTAGCTATAGTAACACCATCAGTTTCAGGCAAGTCGCAGGTAAAAATCGAATAAAGAGCAGGACCCAGAACACTGCCCTGTGGTACTCTTGCCTTTACTTGACATTTGGCTGATGTTTCATCACTTACTATGACATAGAATGATAGGACTTTAAGACCAAATATAAAAGAGCTGGAAGTAAATTTTTTAATTTGTATAACAGCCCTTGATGCCAATTTTTTCGAACGCTTCTGGAATGTCTAAAAATATGGCAGAGCAATATTTTTTGCGTTCCAGAAAGTCAGTGACAATATTGATGATATTGCTCAGGAGTACCGTGCTTATGACGGTTGGTGATTCGGAACTATATTCTTATTTTCTTGTTTTATTAGCGATCTACTACTTTGAATATATGAGGCCACTGAGTTTTCAGGTTTATTTGGTTTAGGTATCATTATTATTTCAGCACATTTTCATAGAGAAGGAAGTGGTTTAATGAGCAAGATTATTCCTTATTCTTATAATTGAAAGTAAATCGTAATAACTAAAAACAACAATAACTAATTATGTTCACCTTTTTGCCTGTTTAAGTTATTAAATTTTTAAGTGTTTGAAAATTTTTTGGGGGAGGAAATTTCCCCCTGTTCCCCCCTTGTATCCGCGCCTGATAAATGCAACATAGGAAATTCTAATATCTTTCATGTACTGCTAGATCAAATCGAGTTACTAGTTTGCTATGTGTTTTTAATTAAGTGAACCAACTTCTTTTGTTAAGAAAAAAAATTCTCCCGGCGACTTCTCGAAAACCACATTATGGAAATTCAAATAATGTTGATTTTCGAACTCAGTAGCCAATTTTACATAGGGATTGGATACTGATGTTCATGAAGCATTTTAGCTGTAAGCTAGTGTAATTAATCAATTATGCTTTTTAGTAATGCTGTACGCTTTTTAAAATTACTATATAATTTAAACGAATTACTGTATTACTGTACAGACCTTAAAATTCCATCAAATTACAGTAAAATACAGTAATTACTGTGCAGTTAATATCACTAACACCAAGGCATAATTATATGTATAACTTTCGTTTTAGTTGGAATTTTTCACTAATATTTTAGGAAACTATTTTTTAAAACTATAAGGTACACAGAATCAACATTGGCAACTAATTTTCCCATTCTAATTTTTTTCTTTTTGCTGATGACCTCAAAGTCTTTAATAGAATCGAAAACTTGATAGATATAGGTTTGATTAATCGCTTAGTCGATATGGTTTCTTCAAAACAAACTGACTCTTAACATGAAAAAATATTTTCATTTGAGTTTTTAAGGTTTAAATTCTGGCGTTAAATTCTGTTGAGGAGTTTCTTGATTTAGGAGTTTTGTTTGATTCAAGGTTTTCTTTTCCAAAGTCTTATTAACTTTGTTGTACCAAAAGCTCACATGCACTCTGCATGTATCAAAAGAATTCAAAGGACATTTCTGCGATTTGCCCTCCAACCATTACATTTTATCGATGATTTGATTCTTATTGGTCTGAAGTAGAAGAGAAATAAGAGTAGAAGAGCTGATGGTTTATATATGACTTAATATGTACCTTCTCGTACCCTATCTAAAAAAGAATTATCTTCTGAATGCCCCAATTACGAGGGTCGTGCTTGAATTTAATAAAATCTTAAAGCAATGCAATGTTAATTTTTCTCTACCTAATTATTATTTATTTTTACAATACATTTTTTAATGATCGTCATTTCTAGTCTAGTCTAGTGCACTATCCACTAGACCATCGAGGTCGTCGCCACGCAACCATAATCAAGAAGGAATTCAATAAGTAAAAACTTTTCAAATAAGTTTTAAAACCATAAGCATATTTTATAGAATCATTTTTGAACCAGATTAAACAAAACGGTTTCGCAAAATCTATAACAGAAAGTTTTCCTTTTTTAAACTAAATTCATTGAGACAGAAAACGGTTAGAAAAAAAGAACACAGCATGTGCATCCACGAGGAAAACGCAGGGAAATCTTATTACAAAAGCCACAAAATCCCATAAGAGAAATATTGAAATCAATGCGAATCCTTTGGCAAATTGAAACACAATGTGAACTTGAGTATTATTCGTTTTTATTTTGTATCTTTGTTATTTCGCCAATATAACTTCACTTACTGCCTTCCGTGAAATAATCTTCGGTGACTATGACGGTATTGAAGTTGAAGTCTCCGTTTCTTAACTGTTTTGCCGTATGAAGAACACTGTGCACAACCAGCAACGACAACAATGGGAAGCAAAGAAAAATTAAATTAGATACAACATCCTTTTAGTGTATGGGAGTATATGTTTATATATGTGTGTGTGTGTGTGTGTGTATGTGTGGTACACTCGCTGCTAACGACGTTGTCGATGTGCGCGATAAGCGAGAGCTCCTGCCTCTGGTTGTAGTTGATGTGTTTTTGTTGCTCGTGCTAATTCTTCGCCCTCAGCGATTGCAGCCGTAGTACTTAAGGTTAAATCTCTGCGCTTACGTTTGCCCACCACTGTTGGCCCCAAACCGCCAGATACAGTGCCTAGCTGTAATAGTAGAGGATTACTGACCAGAGCGGCTGCTATGCCCAGTACTGCTGCACTCGCTAGTGGAATGAGAAAACTTTTCGCCAGCAGTGCTTTTTGCGACAGTTCAGGATGTCCTTTGTGTGCTGCAGCAGGTTGCTCGTGGTATGTATCTGGATATGTGTATGAATATTCACCACCCTGGCCTGCATAATGTCCTTTAGAGCCACCATAAACATCGAAAGGTATACCGCCCTCCGCACTACCGCCTCCCCCACCATAATAACCACCACCACCACCATGTACGGCGCCTCCATAATGACTAGAAGAGGGTGGGTAATCGATGTACTGCGGTCCTGCATAAGGGCGTCCATCATATGCGTAACTTCCGCCGCCTGCGCCGCCACTGCCTGGATATCCTACACTTAAGCTATTATGCTCTGGACTGCCGTAGTTTTCTAAGCGAGGAGTATTAAGTATTTTTTAAAAATTGTATAACTTTCGATTATTGTATTTAAAATTTTTATTTCCGCTCGTTTTGTTTCTCACACTTACTCACACTTATCCTGTCCTGTATGCCATTCGTTCCTAATCCGGCTGTTGATCCTCCTTTGAGTTGTTGCCAACTGTTGAACGAAGTGCCACCAAGGTAATTGCTATTGTCCGCGCCGCCGTATTTGTTGCGTCCATATGTATCGGGGAATGTGATGGGTTTGGAAATGAATCCAGCTGTTGCGCTGTCACGATGATTGTATGGTGTACCTGCGGAAGTAGATGAGGACGTCAAGGCAGAAGAGGAGGATGTACTTGTTGAACCAGGACCCCTGGAAATCGAATCAAATTTTATTTAAATATAGCATTTGCAATCACTCACCGAGTCAACACTCTTTTTGCGTTAACTCATTTTAAGTTGGAATGGGATATGTTACAATGCCATACTGCCAAATGTATTTCACTGTTTTCCTCTTATTCTCATAATGATTTCAAAAGCCTTTCTTATTTTCTTTTAGCGATTTCTTTTCATTCTTATTCTTATTTCCCATAAGAGGTCAAAAAGGCATGTCCTTGCGGTAAAATGTTATAATGGCAAAAGAAAGGTTATAAATTGATTAAAAGAATTTCTGAAAGAGCATATTTTCTACATTTT
This sequence comes from Toxonevra muliebris, assembly GCA_963691655.1. Lineage (NCBI taxonomy): Eukaryota > Metazoa > Arthropoda > Insecta > Diptera > Pallopteridae > Toxonevra > Toxonevra muliebris. Next base: position 87,639,786 of record OY829326.1, on the reverse strand, counting down.
ATTGCGATATCATTGTGTGGACACCGCAAGACACGTATGGCTTCAAGAGGTTACGCATACATGCACTGGCATGCGTGTGTGTGTGTGTGTCTCTTGTGTGCAATATTTTATTGCAAGGTATGAGCTTCGTATGTGACTCGCAGTTTTAAAATGTTCCAAAGAAGAAAGGGAATGGCATCAGCAAATTTTCGTATGTACTGGAATTGAAGGCAATCTTCTATAGATTTTGCTTGCTTGTTTGCGAATGAGTGTGAGTGGTCATGCGTGTTCATAATTTGTCGTCATTTTGTTGCTTGTTTTTTATGACGATTTCCCATAGAAATTGTGTAACACACTAAAGTATTACATCGTTCCCATACTTTCCTTTACATAGGAGTATGGCCGCTCTAAAGGGTATTAAGGTGTTATTACTGGAGCATAAAATGCAGACGCTTCCTGCATGAAGTTGTGGAATTTTAGTCTCGACTCTGCGTTTCCCTTTGCTAAAAAGGTAATGTTGCTAAATTTGTTGGCGTGTTATGGAATTTCGATTGTTATTTTTCTTTATTCCAAAAGGGATTTAGTAATTGTGTTTTGGTCAACCAGTGTTATCTCCTTCTTCGGCTTTATGCTTTTTTTTGGTAGGCTTATCTAGCTTTTACTTTTTACGAGCTATATTTTTGTCTGAGTGTGATTTCTAGTGGAATGAAATTCCTCTACATAGGTCATAAATTTATCTGTACTCTTTCCATTGAATCTTTCGACATGGGACTGCCGACGACAGTCAATTTACCGACGTGAATTTTAGTTTTTATATAGAACAGCAAACTCAAAATAAATATTATTGATTTTAGTTTACAGCTATGCAAATAATTTATTTTCACTATTTTTGGCATAAAGCTTCTTTAAATGAATTATAATTGCACATCGTGAGGGTTCAGGCAAAATTCATTAAGTCAATTTTTTTTTTAATATCTGAGATGAATGCGTGGTTTTTATAATATTAGCAAAACTTAAAAAGACAACAGATTGACATAAACATATGACTACGGACAGTGCCCGTCATATCATTTGCAACCAAAATCACTTGCACTTTAAATGACTTCTCAAGTTAACTAAAATAATTTTTATCAAAAATCTTTTTTATTCAAAACAAAGTGTATTTATTGCCATTTATTATAAAAAATTTAAAGTACAAATGTTGCAAATAAAAAAAGAAAGAATTAATATTACATTAAAGTCTGAATTGAAGAGGTCAAAACATTTGCAAATATAAAAAGTTATTGTGAAAATTGAAGAAAAATCAAAAAAGTTTTCAAAACTTTGCTGCATATCTATTATTAGCTACCACTGTTGCATTATTTTAAAAATGCTTTATTTTTATTTAAGGTATAATCTCATTATACAATTTTCAAAAAATCAATTTTCTTTTTTTTTTTACATAATTTTTTTAATATCTAATATTTTTTTAGTTATATATATACATCTATATACATGTATTCAAAACCCAAAAACAAACTTTGAACGCGTTTTTCTCGAAATGAGTTTTTTTTTTACATGACGGCAGTTGATCTAGGAAACTACTAGAAACTGTGTTTATGTGAGTGTTTTACACAGGAATCAACCAGAATTTCACGGAAAAAATTTTTGGGTTTTTTAGAAGAAAAAACATCTCAAAAACAGGTGCTTTTTCGAAACTTTTTTTTTTTTAACTTGCATTTTTTTTTTTCCTTTTTCACACTACATCTGGTAGATTCCTGCGTAACGAGGTGTGTATTAAACAATTCCGTTTGATTTTTTTGTTTCAGGTAAACCAGTCCTGAGATTAACTGTCCGCCATGGACCGTTTATATTTTGTAGGTGCCGACTATGACGCCCTCTGGAGGAAAGATGAATGAAGAAAAAAAAAATTTTTTTTCTACAGGGTGACAATTGTAAAGTGACGCAAGTTTAATACTCTGCAGCAAGCTTTGCCATTTACCGTTACTTTAATTTAAAAAGCAAATTCATTCATCATTGGCTTTGCTTTTAATTTCATTTGAATTTTTGTTATTACATTTTGAAATTTCCATAAAAATGGACAAGGAAAATATTCGTCGTGAAATTATGAAATTTCATTTGGCAAATTATAGTAGCCGTCAAATTGCAAAGGCTTTAAATTTGTCAAGTCGTACGGTAGACCGAGCTATTATTCGATATAATGAAACTGGGGGTTTTGGAGATAGAGACCGGGGAAAATTTTCAACAGTTGCCACTACTGGTTTAACAGAAAAAATTCATAAACGAATCAAGCGAAATCCAAGGCGCTCAATGAGAAAAATCGCTAAGGAAGTGGGAGTAAACCGTGAAACAGTGCGAATCATTGCAAAATCAAAGCTTAATCTTAAACCGTACAAGCTCCGAAAAGCTCAAGATCTAACACACAAAAAGAAAGATTTTCGACTGCAAAGATGCAAGGCGTTGCTACGCTCCTCCGTGTTAAAAAATGTTGAAAATATCTTGTTTACAGATGAAAAAATTTTCACGATTGAACAACATTTCAATGCGCAAAATGACCGAATGTGGCTAACATCATCATCGCAACAAAATAGGACTGTTGGCCGAGTTCAAAAGCCAGCTTCCGTTATGGTATGGGCTGGAGTTTCCGCTAATGCCAGAACCCCTCTAATATTCGTTGAAGAGGGTGTTAAAATTGACCAGGTTGTTTATCGGAGCATTTTAAATGAACATGTTCTTCCCTGGGCCCAAGATACATTTGGAAATGAAAACTGGACTTTCCAGCAAGATTCTGTACGTTCCCACATGGCAAAATTAACGCAAACATGGATGAAGGACAATTTTTCTGGATTCATAACATCTCAAGAATGGCCACCATACTCCCCAGACTTGAATCCAATGGACTACTCTATTTGGAGTATTTGAGAGAGTAAGGCTTGTGCATCTCAACACCACAGTCTGGAGTCGCTGACAAATTCATTAGAGAAAGCCTGGACTGAAATTGATCAGGAAGTCCTGCGGCAAACAGTCCTACGATTTCCGGATCGATTGAAGGCATGTATGCAGGCTAAAGGAGTTTATATTGAATGAGGTGGGGTTCAAATGAATGCTTATATATTCAGCAATGTTAACACTTAATTGTACTTAATGGAAGTACGTCCTTTTGAAAATAACTGCTGAAATGTGTGCATCACTTTACGATTGTCACCCTGTATACTCTGTAATAATGTAGTATCATATTAAAAAAAAAAATAAGTTCATAAATATTAAATTGACTGAGTAATAAAATATTGGAAATTCAATTTTTTTTTTGCCCTGTAAAGTGAGATTATACCTTAAAAACTACCGAAACTATTGATTCAATCGTTAGTGTTAGACTATCGATTTTAAGCCCACACTAGTGAGCGTAAATCTCAAAATAAATAAAACAACTCGAGAAGAGAGCTAGCAGCCATAAATGAATTATTCTTATTAAGAGTTACAATTCTTTACAAGAATTTTTGCGTTTCTTACTGATAACACAGTTCAACATACAAAAAATAACAAGGTTCTGAAAGTGGATTCTGATAAAACTCGGAAAAACAATTTTTTGGGTCTCGGCATTTTAAAAGTTTAAGTCTAATTTTTTTTACGCGGGCTTAAAGTTTGCCCATTTTTAACAGATTAAGTATAAAAAACCATAAGACAACTTGTTGGTTTTGCATCAGAGCTTATTTGTATGTTCAGCAATTTATAGTAGAGTTTTCCGTAAAATATTTTCCTCTAACATATCAACCCGTTTTTGACAAAAATTTTTCAAATTTTCACCTTTTATAAGTAGTAGTCTAAACTAAAAATATATTTTATATTGCAAAAAAAAAAACATTAATTAATTGAATTACTAAGTGGCGTGAAATACGCAATATGAATGGAATTTATTTGACATTCAACAACAAATACCTTTTTTCTTATACCTTTCAAATCACAAAATTTATTTATTCATATTTAATTCTTTCCAAAATTAATCTCAACGGTTCATAGTTTTCTTCCATGGCGTTTCCATGGTGTTATCAAAGTAAAGAAGCATGGCGTTTAAGCTTCTTTTGGATGAGTCAATAAATAGGCGCCATTCATCCGCAGAATATTGTATACTCATTTTAGTCATTAAACCTTTAATATTATTACAATAAACAAATGATTTATCCTTATTGCATAAATGCAAACTGGCGTCTTCGGGAACTAGTAACGTTTATCCCAGGTTCTATCATATCAAGAGACTTTAAATCGGACAATAAAATTTCCGCTTTTGATTTAGATAGTTCAGGTTTTCGGACATTCGATATTCAGATTTTCTATTGTCATTAATTTTGGTCGACTAGTTGCTTCACTAGATAGTTATTCAGCAATTTCGGAACATCTTATATTATTGGATGTTAGTAGTCTTTGTTCTGGTAAATATGGTACCGGAAGTTCATCAAAATGAAGCACAGGTAGAAAACTAAAGGTACTTCTTCATATTCAAATTTTTTTCATATGTGTCTGTTTGAATTCCAGGACCTAGCCAACGCATTGGAACTTCAAATTTCATCGAGTTTCGTTCACCTTTAGAGGAAAACTTAAAAAACCTGACTGGAATAAATTGCAATGAAACCATTGTAACAAATACGGCAACAACGTTTTAACTCAAAATACAACTTAAAAATATCTTTGACTTTGCTATTAAAAAAATTAACATGATCTTCTGAGAGAATGTGTTTTCCGCATACGTAGCAAAACTTATCATATTTTTCTCCACAATTCGTCATTTTATTGAAACAAAGAAAATATTACTTATATAAAAAAATAGGAGAAGAGTTTAGAAAACTCAACTGAACTGGGCTATTGATTAAAAATAATAAACAGCTAAGCTTATTCTCCAAGTGGTTTATTATCTTTTTTGTAGAATCGAAATCGTGAAAAAGCATCGTTGAAAAAGTCCATACACTGTTATAAAAAGTTAATACACATTCAAAAATATAAGTGCTTAATTAATTAATTAAAGTTTGTTTCGCAATGTTAAATTAATTTTTTAGTTTAGAAAATACTATTTACATAACACACACACACTTGCTCATTGACTATAATAGGTGAAAATTTGAACCATTTTTGGAGTTTGGGTTTATTTTTACTAAAACTAAGATTACAGATTTTTAATTTTCAGTGACCTAGAGTGCACCCTCAAAAAAGTAACTTTTTCGAAAAAGGCAAAAAAAACCCATAGTGGGCCAAAGCGTTAATATGTTAGAGCGAAATATTTGACGGAAAACTCTACCATAAATTGTTGAACATTTAAACAAAGTCTGGTGCAAAACTAACAAGTTGTCTTATGGTTTATTATATTTAATAATCTATTAAAAAGGGTAAAACTTTAGGCCCTCGTTAAAAAAAAAAATTAGACGTAAACTTTTAAAACGTCGAGACCTGTATAATTTTTTTCCCAGTTCCATCAGAACCCATTTTCAGAACGTTGTTATTTTTTTATGTGTAGAACTGTGTAATGGTTAGTTTTTTATTGCTCTTTTTTAAACACCTCTAAAAAATGCAATTTTATTTTTTTTGGAGGAAGTTTGGTTTATATAGAGGAAAGACATTTCGAAATTAATTGGTGATATCGCTCCGCTCTCGATAAGAATACACGACAACTCGACGCGATATTTTCCAAAAAAAAAACAAATAAGTCTGGGACACCACAAAAGTAACAACCGTCTTCAACCGATTGAGACGTGGAAGAAGACATTGATTTCAACTTTATTTGTAAGAAAAATATGCCAAAAAAGATGAACCACCAAAATTACAGGGTGACAATCGTAAAGTGACGCACACATTTCAGCAGTTATTTTCAAAAGGACGTACTTCCATTACGTACAATTAAGTGTTAACATTGCTGAATATATAAGCATTCATTTGAACCCCACCTCATTCAATATAACCTCCTTTAGCCTGCATACATGCCTTCAATCGATCCGGAAATCGTAGGACTGCTCGCCGCAGGACTTCCTGATCAATTTCAGTCCAGGCTTTCTCTAATGAATTTGTCAGCGACTCCAGACTGTGGTGTTGAGATGTACAAGCCTTACTCTCTAAAATACTCCAAATAGAGTAGTCCATTGGATTCAAGTCTGGGGAGTATGGTGGCCATTCTTGAGATGTTATGAATCCAGAAAAATTGTCTTTTATCCATGTTTGCGTTAATTTTGCCATGTGGGAAGGTACAGAATCTTGCTGGAAAGTCCAGTTTTCATTTCCAAATGTATCTTGGGCCCAGGGAAGAACATGTTCATTTAAAATGCTCCGATAAACAACCTGGTCAATTTTAACACCCTCTTCAACGAATATTAGAGGGGTTCTGGCATTAGCGGAAACTCCAGCCCATACCATAACGGAAGCTGGCTTTTGAACTCGGCCAACAGTCCTATTTTGTTGCGATGATGATGTTAGCCACATTCGGTCATTTTGCGCATTGAAATGTTGTTCAACCGTGAAAATTTTTTCATCTGTAATCAAGATATTATCAACATTTTTTAACACGGAGGAGCGAAGCAACGTCAGATCTTGAGCTTTTCGAAGCTTGTACGGCTTAAGATTAAGCTTTGATTTTGCAATGATTCGCACTGTTTCACGCTTTACTCCCACTTCCTTAGCGATTTTTCTCATTGAGCGCCTTGGATTTCGCTTGACTCGTTTACGTTTTTCTGTTAAACCAGTAGTGGCAACTGTTGAAAATTTTCCCCGGTCTCTATCTCCAAAACCCCCAGTTTCATTATATCGAATAATAGCTCAGTCTACCGTACGACAAATTTGACAAATTTAAAGCCTTTGCAATTTGACGGCTACTATAATTTGCCAAATGAAATTTCATAATTTCACGACGAATATTTTCCTTGTCCATTTTTATGGAAATTTCAAAATGTAATAACAAAAATTCAAATGAAATTAAAAGCAAAGCCAATGATGAATGAATGTGCTTTTTAAATTAAAGAAACGGTAAATGGCAGAGCTTGCTGCCGAGTATTAAACTTGTGTCACTTTACAATTGTCACCCTGTACATCCATTGAAACGTGTGCGATCGAGCTGTTCACTTAGAATGCGCAAGTTACTGGGTTTGCGAACATTGCGTTTCGAACTAATTTTCATTGTCATTTTTCACTTCATTTCACCTGATTTCTCTTTAATAATGAATCTTCTGTTATTTTGAATCAAAAATAAAGTTTTTCTACCACCTTTTTGCGCTAACTAATGTAACTTCTATAATTTAATACAATTCGAACCACTGCGACCCAAAGAGTGGTTATTGCTCGAGTTTTTAGCCAAAATGAAAATGCAGTCCACAATACCACAGTCTCTCTTACATTTATTCTCTTCCAAGCCAAGAACAAAATTGTTTTTACTGGAATATAAGCGAACTGGTAATGGTTAATTAGTTACATAGCAAAATCACAACTCTATTAAAATTGATATTTGAATTTTGATTCATATGCACATATTAAATGAAAGTTAGTTTGAAGAAAATCGTCGTATTGAAAAATAGATATCATGGCCTTCCCACATCTCATACTTCGGAATTTTTTAAAGCAAGCCCCACACACTCATTTACATATGTATGTAGTCTTCGAATTGGACAAACATGCACACTTTTGAGAAACCCACCTGTAGAACTCTGGTGGGGGATCGTAACTTTTAGCGGCAGCGGAACTGGATCTCGACAAATCTGCTAATTTTACATTACGTTTAGTTAGCGTTTCTTTTGATGGAACGGTAACACTAAACCCATTTGATGCTGAAACTTTAACAGTTGGCGATGATGATGCACTTGAAATGGGCGTTATCACAGCAATTTCTTCACAATGACACGTTAACAAAATTATATTGAATATTAATAGCACAGCACAAAGTATTTCAAGTCCACGAAACGACATTTTGAAAATTTTACCCAAAGTTCCAATTACATGAAATCCTCGCGGATAGACAAATTTTTATCAGATTCGTAAATGTTTTAATTTCGATTGCAAAGTGTACGGCAGTTTTAAATCAACTAAATTTGTTGTAACTGAAGTTGGTGACTTTTATAAAAAAAAAAAAACGAAACAAATACACTCTGAGTTATTATGAAAATTCGAGATATATGTATGTAGAAAGCAAACCTACTAGCTGAGGATATACGCAATTTAAGCCTAAAATTGTTATGAGGTAAACACATAATACACATGCGCGCATTTATGTGTGTGTGTGATTGTGTTTTATTCGAAAACGCAGTCAATTTTCTTTTAGAGTACATTTTGGTTATGACTTAGACACACAAAGCAATTAGTAACGCCAACTAACTAAAATTAATTTAACTTCGTCTTTATAACCAAAATAATAGCACATAGTACTCAAGTAAAAAAAAAATTATAATAAGAAAATAAGCTTTGCATTCAATCATTTCGCTTTTGTACTACTGGAGGTTACGAGTATATTTTGGAAAAATCTGTTTTATAAACAAAGAAAATCATAGAAGCGTTTAGTAAACAATAGTATGCAATTTTTCTATAGAAAAGAAAAAAATTGCAAACGAAAAGAGATAGAAAAATATCGCTGCAATGCGCGAAGCGTAAATTGTCACCTAGCTCAAAAATGTTTGTAAGTTTTCCACGCGCTGTTGAAATGTTGCCTGTTACAGGTGGAATTAAATTTGGGTTTATAATATTGCAGCTGCTGCCAATGATGATGATGATGGCAGCCATGATTTGGCAGTTAAATAAATTGTTAACTAATTTTTAATATACATCCAATTATTCGGCAGTCAAACTGACACAAAAGTGCGTTGTTGGTATTAGATTATCTAAAGAAAAGTTGTTGCAGATTAAAACAAAACTAAGAAGTAGGCCATTCTAGTTGCAACGAAAATCTATAGGAGATAGAAATTAGGGTAGACCCCTACCTAGGGCAACTGACGAAATTTCGCTAAATTTAATTTTATGTTTTTAATTGTCATCATTGTTTAATAACATAAATTTCAGTCTACTATTCAAAAGATTTCTCAAAATAGTTTTTTGAAGCTTCTAAATTTCGACATTAACTGCGTTAATTATTTCCGCGTTACTCTTCCTTACAATTTTTATTTTTTACTTTTGAAAACAACCAGAAATGACATGGTCTCAGTTCTGGGCTATTCTTGTGGTTCCCTGATTGTATTTTCTAAGACATTATTTGCAATTATATATAAAATTTGTTGGTGTTTAATATCGACCTAGTGAGTTTCCTTAGTTAAATTAACCCTCTTTTCCCAAATTTTTGATTGATAAAAAAAAATCGGAATTGATTACACTGGAATACAGTGAAAATATAACATGAACCAAAGTATGTTTTCTAAACTAATTCGAGGTCGCTGAACACAAAATAAGTTTTCAAGATATGACAAAATAACGGTTTTTAGGCTACCGATCTGAGTTATATGTTATAGGAAATATAATTAAATTACGCGTTTAATGCTACCAAGTTTGTTGAAATCGGATTATAAATGAAATGAGATATAGATGTTGAAAGTTCAATTTTGGTGTGATTTTTGAGAAATTTTCACACAAGTCGTGGGCTAAGTTTTCTTTCTCACAAAAAGTAATAACAAAATCTAAAGTTTTATTTTTTTAATCGATAGACCATTCCATTACATAAAACTATAGCAATCGGATCAAAAATGACAAAGTAATCAAGGATTGAGTAAAAGTAAAATATTCTCGAAAACTCGAAATTTTTCTCAAAATTCGTTCTGGTCTAGAAAATGATAAACCACTTGAAATTTTCATGCACACTATTGTTCTGAATCCAACATACTTCGGGGGCCACAATATTATTAAGGATGCACTCGTCGATAAAAACCAAATCATTCTTTCGCCCCTCCACATCATGTTTGGTCTCATGAAGAATTTCGTTAGAGCGTTGAAAAATAATGAAATCATTACAAAAAGAGTTTTCGAAATTGTCATTACAAAAAATCAAATCCGCAAATTGTTCGACGATGCTGGATTAATGAATGTTTGAGTGAGTCAAAACGAGAAGCATGGGAAGCATTTGCGAATGTTGTCCAAACATCTTTTTAGAAATTATGAAAGTGACAATCATGTCTAACCCATCGACGTAATGTTGGAAAAATACAATGATATTGGTAAGTTTGATTTACGGTGAATTGAAAGTTGATTCTTTATTCATTTATTCAACGATAAATAAATTTAATCCCGAAAATTCAGGTGCGAATATGCGAATCCCAAAATGCAATTTTTATTCAGCCATTTCGACTTCTTTCCATCAACTCTGGGTGCAGAAAGTGACGAGCAGGGCGAACGCTTCCACCAAGATATGGCTGAAATCGAAAGGCGATATCAAAATTTCAGGAATGAGGGCATGATGGCAGACTACTGCTGGTTCTTGATCACGGAAGGCCCGACAGCGAAAAATTGCAAAAGTTAAAGTGGTGGCTCATCATTTTCTACAGCAGAATGAATTTTGAGAAAAATTTCGGGTTTTCGAGAATATTTTATTTTTACTCAATCCTTGATTACTTTGTCATTTTTGATCCGATCGCTATCGTTTTATTCTTAATTTTTTTTTAATGAAATGGTCTATCGAATGAAAACTTAGCCCACGACTTGTGTGAAAATTTCTCAAAAATCACACGAAAATTGAACTTTCAACATCTATATTTCAGCCATTTATAATCCGATTTTAACAAATTTGGCAGCATAAGACGCGTAATATAATTATAATTCCTATGATATACAACTAGGATCGGTCGATATTATAGGTAAATAGATATTACCTATAATAAAACTGTAACCTGAAATACCGTTATTTTGTCATATCTCGAAAACTTACCCATAGAAAAAAATGAATATGATTTTCGTGTTCAGCGTCCTCGATTTAGTTTAGAAAACATACTTTGGTTCATGTTATATTTTTAAAGTGAAATTGTGTATTCTAGTGTTAATATTGATGTAAAAATCATAAACTGATTTAAAAACCCCAAAAAAAAACTAATGGGCGTGCTTTTATGAAGTGGGAAAGTTTGAGCGCCTATAATTATTTGTTCTTGAATGAGCTCTTTGTCAATTTGTTTTTAGTAATTAAATTTTTTTATAAAAAAAAATCAAATTCTTCGCTATCCATAGTTATTTTTATCTGGATACTATGTAGTAGTAAGTATTTTATTCATTTTTTTTTCACTTTTATCTCAAATATAATCAAAATAATTAATTTTTCACACATTTTTGACTTTGACTGTCGCTAACTTCTGTAATACGCATCATAGCTCATAACTGATGTATTTTCTTAAAAGCTTGAGACATTCCCTAAACGATATGATAAAACAGAAAACTGTTATGGTGGCAGTTCCTCCTCTTTTGGTGAAGGCCTTCTAGAGGCGGGCTTGGGAACTAGAGGGTTAAGTCTTCCTCCCACCACATCCGAACTGATTTCTTGCTACGTGTGCAGAGCTTAGGTAAACAAACAAGAATGATCACCTCTGAAATCTTTCAAGGTTTACAACGTTTTTTTTTGTTGAATTTCTTAAAGGAACTGAGACAAACAGATAATCCAAGATAACTCTAGTCAGTAACTATCTATCTGGCTATTCTGAAAGAAAAAATCGATTTCATTTTCACTTGAATTTTTTACAATGTTAGCATAATTTAATATGTGCATAAAAAAGGTGACAACGTCTTTTAATTTATTTAAAATTACAGTTCATTCATTAGTTGTTGGTTTTCTTACACCGCTATAAGCACCTACATACCTGTAGTCAAAAGCAATAAACGCTTAAGTCGACTTAAGACAGAATTGAGTTATAAATGCTGTCGTGTTCTACTGATTCCAATACACATGTACGTGAAATTCCCGAAATTCTATGTTTTTAAAACAAAAGTTATAAAAAAAGAATCGTATTCACTTAAATAGAGTGGCAATGAATCACATTAACTTCATACCGTGTTTACTCGAAATAAGATTTTCAGACTTAAGCGCTTATTGCTTTGACCACAGATGTTTTTTTTTATAACTTTTCGAAATTTTCAACAAGCTGTTGTGTAAATTTTACTTCAGTTTTATCAGTTTAAAAAGCGGGAAATTTGTCACAATTATGCATGAAAATAAAATGAAAATTTCGCAATTGAGTTCGTGAGTATGAAAAAGTTCAATGTCACTGCTTTGTAAGTATATTATAAATACTAAGACAGGTTTTTATTGTGGGGTGAAATAAAATTGTGTACATTGTGAAATGGCTTTTGCGTGAAGTAAAATAAACAAGAAAAATGAATTTCTTGTAGCGAAAAACTTTTAAATAACCACTTTACACTTAACAATATATAAAAATAAAAAATGCAGCGCTATCTATCGTAGGTTTAAGAGTAAAACAAACATCAAAAATGGATTAGTCATACTAGTAAACTTTAAATAACAATCTACAACAATTTTGTCTACCTAATTAACGAATTAATCTTCAATTTGTTTTAATTTTAAGTGAAAATTAAGCCACATGTACCAATAAACTTAAATTCTGAATTTCTCCAAAACACAGACCATTCTATGCAGATTCCAGAAATTAGTTCTATAATAATGACTTAACCCTTAAATACCCACTGGTCACTGCAGTGACCAACCACTTCCGCGGCTGCCTGTGCCGCCATTTAAAATAAACATCTGATCTTACTGTCTAAAGTTTTCTTTATCGATACGTATAAATAGGAATGGAAAAATTACAGCTGTCGTACAGTTACAGTTATTATTAGCTCGAAAAGCATGTTTTGCAAAAATTTTAAACTAACTGAAAAAAAGGTGTTTTTATTTTCGAATTTTGTGTAATAAATATATTGTCGTGTGGACAAATTTGTGTCAGACGGTATGGGATAACACCAAATAACTGTTTTTAAAAATTATTGCGAATATATTTTAATTTATTCTCCAGATAATCGTCAAAGGTTACTACAGAGGTCAACCATGTAAATTAAAATAACTGCATCTTAAACTAATTTATTTGAAAACACGTAGAACAAACGTTGTTCGGAATCACAAATACTATCTCTGGGTATGTTTTTAATTGAAATCGGACGTATTGGGCGTTTAAGGGTTAAGCTTTCCGAAACGTCATTATTCATTCCTAGGGAAATGGTATCGAAGGGAAAGTATCGACACGACACGCATTTGAAGTATCGGGTACTCAAAAGTATCGACATAAATGCACTCGATACCTAAAGTATCGGGTTTCGATACCTAATGTAGAAAAAAAACCATACAATGCGCTTAAAAATTTTGCGAATTATGTGTAAATTTTTGATTTTTTGAAAGTACATAAATAAATAATGAATTCATTTACCTATGTATATAAGAAAAATATAAAAATGTAGATATTTATTTAACATATGTAGATACATATCACACTCTAAAATTCTTTGCTTAACACGTTCAGCGCGGGTGCCAAATTCGAAACGACCCCCACGGCCTGAAAAAAAATTAAAATTAAATTAAAATTACACTAAACGTGTAAATACAACTTATGTTATGGAAAATTATATGTAATTTTATTATGAAGACACTTTATTTTCTACAAAATAAATGTTTATATGCATCTACAATTCAGCAAAAACACTTTTTTATCGTTTCTTGAAAAGTTTCCAATTTTGTGTTGTGTCACTTTTGTATTTAGGGTGCAAACAGAACTACATATACCATATAAAAATTCGTGAATGATTGTTAGTTCTTTTTGACTTTAACTATAAAAAATAATGCCGACCGACCTGTTAAAAAATTTATAGTATGTACTTCTAAATACAAATTAACATCATCTGATTATACATATGTTCAAAACAGTAGCTGTACTGTTTAATTTTGATTGCATTTTAATGGTAAATGTACTCAATGAGTACAAGTACTCATAATAAAAGTATCGAGTAAAAAAGTATCGGGTATCGAGTACTCAAAGTATCGAGTACAGATACCATTTCCCTATTCATTCCGTACCGTGCGAAAAAGTTTAAATTTGTTGTACTGTATAATTGCACAAATTGTTTGAAAAACGATGAACTATTGCAGAATTTAATGAATAAAATTTAAATAAAAAATATTTTTAATATACCATGTTTTTAAAATGGGCTAAAAAGTATAAAATAATTTCTTCTAACCCCATACAGATTCACGACCACATATAGATTCCTTTCCCCGTACAGATTGTCTTGAAAATTTGTAACTGTGAATTTTAGTAGGACGAAAATACTTGTATGATTTAAATCAACACACGTGGTTCGCATGCAATAGGAAATTGATGGATGAATAGTTCACCTAAATGGCTAGCAATTTTATCTATATCCATATGCGTCCCACGTTTTTCGTTTTAAATCATACAAGTATTTTCGTCCTACTAAAATTCACAGTTACAAATTTTCAAGACAATCTCTATGGGATAAGGAATCTATATGTGAGAAATTATTTCATACTTTCATATTTTAGTCCATTTTAAAAACGTGGTATATTAAAAATATTTTTTATTTAAATTATTATTTTTTACTTTTTAGTCTTGTGTGTGTGAAATTTTGCAATCGATTTTAAGTAAAGACCAGAGCTGTAAAAGAATGCATTCAATTTAATGGAAGTCATCGCATTTTGATTTCATGAAATCAGTAGAAAAAGATTTAAAAGTTCTTATATAAAATTCATAAAATCAAAACAAAACGTTTACATATTTGTATATAAAGAATATGTAAATACTGTAAATGTTGAAAGTTATTTGCTAAAAGAAATGTTAAATATTTATTTCATCAAACACGTCAAACTCATCAATTCATACATTTTTATTTCTACGATTTTTTGTTTCGATTCCAGCAAGAGCAAATTGCGATCTCTTACAATCTATACTCTTTGTAAGCGGAACAAAACGAAAAGAAAAGTTCGTTATTGTTTGTTTTTGTTCTCTCTCTCATTTGTCTTAGAATTTGTGTATGTATACACATATACATATACATATTCTACTCCCGCTAAAGCAATGATTTTAACAATGATGAATTCAATGATCTATGAAAAAAATGGAAGAACTTCCGATGCTAATATTTTAAATATTATTATATTTATATATATTTTAGATATTTCATATTGCATTGTCTTCCAGTTGTGAACTATATTTAAAGTTTCAAGTCTCTAGCTCATCGGGAAGTTAGTTTAAAATCGATTGCAAAATTTGTACCGAACAGACTGACAGACAGACAGACACCATTGAAAGAAATAAACGTGGTAAAATATTTAAAAAAAAGAAAAATACTTTTGAAACCCTCGCAAGTACACAATTAATTTTAAACTATATTTCACAATTTTTTATATGCTTGCCTCTTTATTGTTGTCGGCAATGAAATGCAGCACAAACCTCTTTCCACTGTCTGCAATTCAAATATTAGTCATAAAGTGCTGTCCTCTATTGAGCGCTTGCCAAAACTTCAACTACCCAAACAAAATTTCTTTTCCATGCCGCAAACCAGTGTGGCTTTGAAAATTCTTTTTCTATTGTATGCATTCTTGCATGCTTCAAAAGGTTCTATTGCCATTCTTAGTGGTTCCTCTTTCCTTCCAGCCTGTTTCTTTTTTTTCTTTGTTAAATTGCAGTGATTTTTTAACCAGCCATTGACATTGACTGTGTGAAATTGTGTATGTGCCAGTGAATAGAAAGTGTTAGGGGGTTATTTTCAATTTCGTTGCTGGCTTCTTGGTACCCTTTTTGAAAAGTCTCGGTAGTTTTCCTTGTCTAGTTTTCTTTCTACCCTTTGCGAGACAATCCGTGAAATGGCGCGCAATGCATATAAATGTATTTAATTTTCTGATTTTAAATAGAAAGCAGTAATGAAACAAAATATGAATTATTTAAAGCAGCAAAAAGTTTGAAGTGAAGTCAATGAATACAAAAATTTAAGAGTTTGTATTGTTCAATAGCGGAAAGATATAAAGCTTAACTCATTCATATTACCAGCATTAATTCTGAGCTTTTACAAATAACAAACAATAAAATTTTTGCAAAATTAAAATTTTTATCTTATATGTTTCAGATTCGACTAGTTTCCATTAGAATGGCACATTTACGTCACTTACTCATTTTCATTGCCAGAAATAGTGAATATACAGAATTGTGTTGTCTTGTTTGGCAATAAAGTGGCATATTTCGATATCTGATTGTGGTTGTTTTAGAAAATAAAAAAATGTTACTATAAAAAGTTAAAACTTAAATGGGATTTTAAATTTTTTGCATATTTCTTTCGCCTATTTCTCCGTATGTTTTTTTTTTACAAAAGTTTGTTCAGCTGTAGCCTCTTCAAAATATATAAGGACCTGTGAAGTTATAATTTCTACCTAAAGTTTGATATTTTCTCTAAGTGAATTTCTCATTTAAGCATGTTCTCTTAGTAAAGTGAAATACAATATTTTTAAATTATCTAAATGCAATTTTAAGTCTGTATATATAGAAAGTTGTAAGTTACTAAATAACCTCTTTTGAATGAGATGTAAAAACTTTCTCATCCGATGAATGAAAATAAAGTTACGGGCAAGTATATGCTTCAGCCTATCAAAAAAGGGTTTTTCGGCCCTAAGTCTAAATTTTGAGAGGGTTAATTCAAAATTCTGAGCATGCAGTTTTTTTCTGCTTGGCTAGACCTATGACACGTGCAAACCTCAAAAAAGTATATTAATTAAGGTTTATTGTGCAATGTAAAATAAATCTTTAGTTTAAAAAATACTTCTAAAGACACACTGGCTCACTACGTATAAAAGGTAAAAATTTGAAAAATCAAGTTTACAGATTTTTGTTGTTCAGTGACCTATAGTAAAATTTGATGGGCAACATATTTCTTAAACATATTAACCCTCTATCAACCCTTGTAATGTGTTAAAAAGTAGTTTTTTCGAAAAGAGCAAAAAAGACCCGTTATGGTGGGCGCCAAAGAGTTAATATGTTGGAAGAAAATATTCTACGGAAAATTCTACTATAAATTGAACATATAAACAAGCTCTGATACAAAACTAACAAGTTGTTTTATGATTTATTATACTTAATCTGTTAAAAATGGGCCAACTTTAGGTCAGTGTAAAAAAAAATTTGACGTAAAACGTCGAGACCCATATAATTTCTTTTCTGAGTTTTATCAGAATCCACTTGCAGAAACTTGTTATTTTTTGTTTGTTGAACTGTGTTATTGAACTAACAGAAATAAATATTTATATACCAGACATAGTACAGATATAAAAAAAGATGTTTTTTTGAGAGCCTTAAACATGACTATCTAAATAGTAGAGTTGCGATTTTTGAGTTCAGTATAGTTAAGATTCTTTCATAGAATTTAAGGAATACATTAAATAAATTAATAATGCGAGTAAACGACAGCGCTCTACGGAAAGAGAGAGTCCCTTCAGTAAGCGGGCTAAAAGGAAATAGAGGGTTGTTGAAAAAGAAAATCCATAGACGTTCAAAAGCGGTAGCCGTAGTGAACGAAGTGGCATTTGATTGTGTCGCTTATTGACCTAACAATTGGGACATATGATACAGGAACAGTAGAGAGCGATGGAAATGAAGCTGCTAGATACAATGATCGCCAAAATGGCCGATGGCCTGCCTATGCCGTCTTTCGATAGAGCTGGCTGGTTTAATGCTATAAAACCATCAAATGTAATGACAACATATCGCCAAACTGTGTAAAGGCAGTTGTTAGGATACTCTAAGGCCACTCTAAACATCATTCGAAGTCGTAGCACAGGTGATACCTCGGGTAGTAAAACCAAAACACGGTATACTTTTATAATCGTAGACAAGATTTTGCCTTTGTAATAATTATTAGATAGAGAGGAAAAATCTTGATATACCAATGAATGATTGCCAAGGCTGCCAAGGAGAGCTTGGGATAAAACTACATTCTGCAGATTAACAAGGAGGCCGAAGATCTGCTATTCTCGCGGTTTGGAAAGATGTCGTAGACCGTTGGTAGTGTAAACGAGAACACGCTAGTGACGGGAGAGATTGAGGAGGACGGTGAGGGTGAGAGTGAGATGGAGGTAGAATCCAATTTCGTAGTGGAACTGCAGAGCTTCTCCTAAATTTAGAGGAGATCGTCTACGATGTGGCTTTAGTGCAGAAACCGTAGATAGCCTCGGGTGGTATCCCGGCTAAAATCACCAAACTTCCAGATGTAGAAATATTGTTTTCGTTATGGAAGAGCAATTCACTAAAACTGCTAGTATTATAATTAATATTGTGAAGATATTTGGTGCTAAAGTTTTGGCAACTTATTTTTTCTACCTACTGTATATTGGACCTACATACCTCTGGAAATGTTCTCGATTTAACTCTCTTTACGAGTAATAACACGAAGGTCGAAGGATGGATGAGGCTTGAAAGTTATTTAAGCCTTAAATGAGAGTTCGCCAAAACTCATAATTGAGAGAAATGTTACACTTCTCCTCCTCAATATTATACACTTAGAGAGCGACTCACTCTTTCGTTAAATGTTTTATGTTATCGCTCATACAATGCGCTCCTTAACACAGATCTGTCGTTAGTATCACTTTGATACACTTTTCAAATAAAAGATGTTTCACATGTTTGATAGTTCACATGAATAACTAAGAAAGTGCGAATAATTGCAAAAAATTCGCTTGAAGATCTCACTAATGTTCACTTTCTGGGCTGCAAAGCCGCGACTGGCGACTAACCAGCACGGGGTTATGCGGATTTCGTACCGGCAAGCATAATATAATAAAACTAAATAAAAAGAAGGTTAGAATGGGCAATAAATATTGGCAGCCTATATAGAGGACACTATAAATCCTGGATATTTGGCAAAAGCACAACACACATATGCAAAAGGCAGGCCCATCGAAACTGCACTGCATACGTCAGTATTGAATATAGAGAAAGCACTGAAATATAAAGAATATGCCCTAAGGGTATTTCTGGATATTTCCGAAAATTAATACCGCTACGTATCTGGGGTAAAAAGTCTTTTAAGCTGTAGACAGATAACAGAATGAGGCTATAATAACTAAGGAAGCGTGTAAGGGAACCCCGCCTGGAGGAGTCTTATCCCCGCTTTTGTGTTTGCTAGTTCTCAACAAAATCCAAATTTACTTCTGTGTTAAAGCCCCAAACTTAGTAGCGTATGCGGACAGCATTGCTGTAATAATAACGGGACGATGCCTAACGGATATGGTACAAGGTCCCATACTACACTAAACTGACTCCAAAAATCATGAAATATTATAATTCGATTTTAAAAACAACTTCAATAATACCAGGGGGGGGGGGGGGGGGGGGTTACTCTGTAGTTCGACTCGAAAGGCAGTTCTATTCGAATGCCAAACTCCATTCGAAAAGGCACAAAATTAAATCTGAATATCGAACAAATATTATTCGAAAATGTTTTCTAGAGTACCAATCGTTCGAATTCGAGTAAATTTTCTTTCGAATCGAACTACAGAGTAACCCCCCAGAAAATACAAAAATGATAATGATACTTGAACGCAGAGTGAACTGGAATAAAAAAATGTAACAAATAAAAATTTGAAGTTATATGTATTTGTTATATCAAAGTTTTAAAATAAAAACACCTTATTTTCAGTTTGTGGTTCAAAACTTTTGCAAAACATGCTTTCGAGTAAAAAATAACTGTAATTATATGACAGTTGCGATTTTCCAATCTTATTTGTACGTATTGATAAAGAAAACTTTTGCCAGTAAAATCATATGATTATTTTAAATGACGAAACTAAAATGGCGGCATTGGTAGTCACAGAAGTGGTTGGTCACAGCAGTGACCAGTGGGTATTTAAGGGTTAAATAGTTGTGAATTCAGAAAGCGATTTCGATTTTTTCTCTGATCGTGCTATACGAAGAAGTCTGCTTTTGTAAATCGTCTTCTAGGAATATAGCGTTTTTGGGGAAACCTGTACTACTGACATAAGCTGCCAAGCTTCCCAAAAGTAGATATATTTTATTCTTCTAATTTTGGCTACAACATCATATTTCTTGCAGTTGAATTTGGGTTGTAAGCCAAAAGAATGTTCATAGAAATATGGTAGTTTAACACATTTTAAAAATTTCTTCCAAGCTTTCTACTGCATTTACACCCCCGTCATTTATTTCACTTTCACCACCCATAACATTCTTATTTCCATCCTCTTCCTTGCTTTTGCCACCACTTATAAATGTCCTGCGAAACTATTTTTGTTCCGTACATTGCTTGGCCTCTGCTAAATGCGAATATAATGTGTTTTTGTGGTTTTACGATTGCCATCTGCCTCAAGTATGTGTGTATGTGACAATACACATGCACTGCACATACAAAAGAACAGTGAAAATGTATCTATGATTTCTTCTCGTTAAAATTCTTTAGGTTTGTGTTTATCAACAACTTTTTTGTTTTATTGTTTGTGTTCTCCTATTGCTCTTTTTACATACATTCCAACAAAAAGTAGTTGATTTCTTGTTTCATCGTTTATTCGCGTCAGCTAAAACGAAGCGAAAAGAAGAAGATTTATGCATTAAGTTCAAAAACAACAAAAGTTAATTAAACACAATTTTCCAAAACCCTCCTAGTAGTAAATAGCAATAACATCAAAGGTCGCTTTCCTCCCGCCACTGGTTTAGTAAGTTGAGGTTAAATTGTATGATTTCCGAGGGTTTAACTGCTGAGTTTAAGTTGCAGGAGTATAAAATATACTATATATTTTATCAATATATTTTCTTGTTTTTGAGTTTGTTTGTTCTCGTTGTTGACATTGTAATGGCGCAGAACTATTTAAGAAAAGTTATATGAATGAATAACTTTGTCTCACCAGTAAGTTAGACGTGAAATGAAAATCGTGTTCTTTTATGATATTGTGCTAGGAAAGTATCCTTTTCCCCGTATCTTGTTGTTTGAATAAATATTTTGTATTTTAAGTTGAACAATTGCTGTATACTACTCAGATTACCATTATATGAATATTAAAGTTAGGGTAATGAACCAAATTAGGCTTATTGTGATACCACAGTACAGCGCGACTCCCCCATTTACGGAGTGGAGAACCATGAGGATTCTCGGACAGACTTGTGAAGAACGATGAGCCCAGGAGTTTTAAGCTCCTCCTCCTGGCCAAGCCTGTAACTTAGTGGATTATCAACAGATTTTAAGTTTCTTACCGGTTTTAGAAGAAAGAAACTTAGACCTTTCGACCTTGCCACCTTCTAGTCTAGATTTTTCAAAAACTCGATTTTTTTTATGTTTCAAAAGTATAGGCTTTTAAAAGTATACTGTAAAATTTTCGCATCAATATTTCCAGTAATACCGTCTATTTAGCTGGTGAGCGCAGAAGCAGGTAAAAGAGCCGACCGAAGTTTAAGCTCATTTATCTCGAAACTATATTTTTCTGCACTGCGTTAGACAAAAAAAAACTACTCTACAGATTCGTCTCAAATTTTACGATATTATTCAGTAAACCAGTGCTTATCTCAGGAACTAAAAAAAACTTTCTACGTTGAATACTTCTTACTTTTTACACACAAAAAGTAATGAAAAACCGGTCTGTAAAGTAAATTTCAACAACCCGCTATTTTGTCAAATTTTTTTTTTTATTTCATTTTAGTTCCTGCGATAACTTTACTTTAGATCAGTGGAAGATCCAAAACATAGTTCACCAGCAAGATCCGTTTTTTTGAAGAGGGCAACTGGTACATTAATTTTAGTTTACTTAAAATTATAATTTTTTTATTATTATTTCTGTATATTGTTAAAGTAATAAAATAAACCTATCTACAAAGTTAAAATACTATTGCTCATTATTTCATTCCATTTCAACGTTATGAAAACAAAATTTAAAAAAAAATAAAATTTTTGGCCATTCGACTCAAAAATGTTGCTCGTTGAAGTAATCAAAAATATTCTAAAATCATTTTTGTTTTATTTTTTCTTTCGAAGAGTTTTTCAATTGCAGCCATTTCTTGGTGTAAATATTTGCCTTGTTCATCGTCGAGCACGGCCATCTCGTGAGTTGCATCAAATATCATCAATTTCTTAAAAAATTAGACGATCCATTTTGCCATCTTAAAGCGGTGTTCCCAGAGCTAACTGAATCCAAAATGAAACGAAGTGTTAATTCATTTGTTTCCATGTCTAGTACTTTTTTCATAGTGCTTATCTCTTTTAATGAATTTTTATATATTTTCATTGTACTTCAAATTCATAAAATTATGAGCGATGTAAACTTTATGAACAAGCTCAGTTGAAAAACGTGCATAGAAGAGTTTTGTTGCGCTATGCGATAATTTCCTTGGTAATCACAGAAGCAACGATTATGTCACGATTGTACTTTTTGATAGCTAGTGTTAAGGTTCCCAACTGTCCCGGAATCCAGGTAATTTTTACGGGTCCCAGAGAAAGCATATGCCAGACGTTAAATGGCCCGTGGTTCCGACAAAGGATTATTTTTAAAGATTTACTCAAAACTTAATTACAAAGACTTACGAAATCGGGAATAAAGGATTTTGTTTCAGATCTGGCAAGGTATTCTAGTTTTGTTTATTGAATTTGTAGAATTGCTCAAGCACATGGGGATTTCGAAATATCAAAGTGCGAAATGCTTGTTTTAGTGATATTAAAATAGAGAAAGTGGTTTTGAATATTACATATTTAACCCTCTAGTTCCCAAGCCCGCCTCTAGACGTCCTTCATCAAAAGGGATGGAATTGCCACCATAACAGTTTTCTGTTGCTAGATTTTATCATATCGTTTAGAGAATGTCCTAAGATTTTAGAAAAAACAGTTATCAGTTATGAGCTATGCGTATTACAGAAGTTAGCGACAGTCAAAGTAAAAAATTTGTGAAAAATAGGAAAATTAATTATTTTGATTGTATTTGAGATAAAAGTGAAAAAATAAAAAAAAATAAATAAAATACTTCCCGTCATAGTATCCAAATAAAAAAACAAGCTATGGATAGCTAAGAATTTTTTATATAAAGTATTTAATTACTTTACCCAAATTAATAAGAAGCTCATTCAAGAACAACTAATTTTAGGCGCTCAAATTTTCTCTCTTCATAAAACCACGCCCATCAGTTTTTTTTTGGGTTTGTAAATCAGTTTATGATTCTTACGCCAATATTAATCAATTCCGATTTTTTTTTTATCAATCACAAATTTTAGAGGGTTAACTAGTATGTTCAACAAGTTAAAAAATTCTTACTTCGGACAGTGTGTGAAATGTTTGGTACTTAGAACGGTTTTAATATGTTTATCTTCTAATTCAGACTCCGCGCAATAACTCCTAACAACAAATGCAATATCATTAGGATTTATTTCATTTTAAAAACCTTAGGAGATATTTCATAGTAAATTAACTGCTAACAATAACAAATGACATCACTTCTAACTTTGATGCAAATAAACCTAACATTTAGGTTTTATTTTTGGCGAAACAACTCCTAACTTTTTATGGAAATTTTTGGGAGTTATATGATTTTTCTTTTTAGGAGTTATTTCGTTAGAAACTATTGTGCTGAAAATCGAATTCATTCATTAAGACAAAATGAAGCTTGATTTTTATGAATCTAAATCTCTCAGCGGTTACCAACAGCACTAAGCCAACTTAATAATACTGCCAAGGCGTTTTGCCACTTATGGTCAAATATGCAATATTTCAAGGTCAAATAAGTTAAGTTGGTTTATAAGTTAAGCGAATTTGTATATATGACCTCTATTGCAGGCCTTGACATTGAAAAACTCGCTTATTTGACCAAAAGTAGCCAAATGCCTTCGCAGTATTATTAAGTGTTTTTTTTTTGTGGCTGTAGAGGGACACTCAGGCCAGAACGGACAATTGCGATATCATATGGTTGGTCTTACAGTTTAACGCTGGTTCTGAACGGCAGTGTGGCAATTCATTTTCACTTGGTGGTTTTGTCATTGGCTACCAAGAGCTGTCTTATACTTTCTTATAATTCTCATAGTGAATATAAGAAGGTTATGCGAATTAACCACTAGACAAAGACGGGGATATCCCGAAGCTCCCGGGATCACCCACCAGTCCATTGAGATCATCTATTAAGCGGGCTATGCGCTATGGAGAGATTTGGATTCGCGGTACGTAATGTGTTAAAATAAAATTATTTATTAGGTTTCTCCTCAATATCAGATTCACAGTGCTGCACTCACTCTCTCTCACTGCACGAGAAGTCTTGCTTATGGGTGCGTCCAACTCATGCGTACATTCCCATAATATTGTACATGTTGTAGTGCTGTTACTACTTCTTATAAATCCGTCCTTATCGAATTCGTTTTAAAATATATTTCAGCTTTTACTTATTATTGTGAACCTGCGTCCAAGATTCCACAGAGATAGTTTTTAATAAATTAAAATAGTTTACTCGATTTTATTTGCTAATTAAATTTATAATGTCGTGAAAAGTTAAACGTGACATTATATGTCTGCCATATTTTTATTAAATATAATTTTTTGTAAAAAGCAAAGAGAGTACAAACTTTATATATATCTGTGTTTATCCTTAATTTTCGATAAATTCTGCTTACAATATTGAAGCCTTATGTACATACCTATAATTGTAAATAAAAAGCGCTAATAAAGAAGCCAATCGTTACAAGGCAACAACAATAAATGAAAAAGTGAAGTACAAACAATGACATGGGAATCAATGTGGCGGATTATTATGACTTTGGTAGGGAATTGCCTGGGTTGCCTGCCTTACACTGAACCCTCAGCATTTCCATGCCAGTGATACTGAGATACCGCTTAATGTTAGGCTGCAATGACACATCACCTTCTGATCTGATCTGATCTGAAATACTAAATACTTTCTTAAATTTAGAAAAAATCTGTAGAAAGACTATAAATAACTTTTAGATTATGGAATTGGAAAGTCAACTTAAGCGGTACTGCAGAAGTACAACTATTACTGTACACACAGTGATGGATTCAAGGGTGGCGAGCGCTGAATGGGCTTAATCCGAAGACAAAGCAATTTTCGAGAGCACAATAGCAGAATACACGAAATAACTTTCAATATTAATCCCCCGCTTCCATTTAGGATTTCTAAATCCGCCACTGTATACACAAACATATTATGTGTGTATGAGTCACTATTAGTTTTTTGTTAGAAAACATGAATATGGATTTTCCTTCTAACTTCTTTTGAAAAATTTTTCGTCTTTCGTTTATGATGTTTATTATAATTCTTCCATATTTGTTGCTGATATTATTGTTCCCCGCTATTACTTTTATTATTATTATTATTGTTACGAGCATTATGATTATTATTGTTTCCATTTCATTTGGTGTTCGCTGTTATAGTAACAATTGTGATTATTGTGTGGTACTGGTATATAAAATTATTTTATTTAGCTTGAAGCCTTTGAAAATGAAAGTTGTGAAATTAGTTTTACAATGTTCGTTTTTGTTAGCCTTTTTAACATAGAAGAATTTTCTTTGAATACATTTTATAATTTATAATTTATTTTCATTTATTATCATTGCAGCCGTGAAAAAGCTGCTGAAAATGGTGAAACATTTTTACAGCCGCCTCCACGTCTACGCGGCCAGAGCACTTATTTGGCGGTAAGTCTTACACTTGTTCTCATTTCATTTTTGTGTGTTTTTTTCTTTTTTAAAAGCATTTGTTGAAACTCTTAATACTTTCTTCAGCCAAATTATGCAGGGTTTTTCTCATTTCCACATTTGCCTGCTCCACAATCACACTCACAAACAAAAAATCGCATTCAAACTATATTTCTCGCGCGCCAACAATGCCCTCCATTATATTTCCTCACTCTCTATTTCCATTAACCATTTCATCAACTGTTTTTGCCTCGCCACCATTCCTCCTTACGCCCCATGAGCGACAAAAGTAATTTCCTGCAGCCATTTTTCTTACTCCATTATTTTCTATGTATGTATGTACACTCAAAAAAAAGCACTCAAAAAAAGAAAATCAAATAAGTATACTGTTTACTTTTAAGATGTCAAACCATCCTTAATGCTAAGAAAAATTTCTTAAGTGATAGAAATTTGTCCTTAAAAAAAGATTTTTTTTCCTTAAAATTAAGTATATAAAAAAGCTTAATGCCTTTAAAGATAAGTTGGTCTTTAACTTTATATGGTGATTTTAATATTACTTCATAATATTAGGAAATTTTTGTAGGCAAAAGTAAAAATAATTTTTTTTAATGACTCACCACAGATACTGGACGAGAAATGTTTATTTCTTCTCATTGATAATTGGAGATAAAGTTTGTGACTATGACGAAGTGCAGAAATTTGTGGCGAATTTGATAAAACTCTAGGATGAAGGTGAATTTATATAAGGTGGAGTTACCGTGTTTACTTTTTTTTCGCCCGTCATAACGGCCACAACAACAAAGACGTGTTGTCATTGCCGTATTGTACTGCTGCTTTCGTCAGCTAATTTTGAGATTCAGAGTGATCTGTCATTTTGGCCGCAACAACAAAGCTCTGTTGTTGGTGCTGTGGTAAATTTGTTGTACTGCTGCTATCACCTTCTACATAAATTCGCATTGCCTTGGTTTTACTACTCCTCTCTGTGGAATAAATTTTAAGAGAACGTGTGAGAAATATTTTTATTGAGAAACTTATATTATCAAATTCAAATAAACTGAGAGAAAATAAGGCAGCGATATACTTAACTCTTTCATACCCAATGTTGCGTATATGCAACATTCACTTTTATGTGACATAAATAAGGTGTTTAACAATTTCACTATTAACGTTATTTGTAATCGGTTCTATTAGGTATTCTTCACGTTTACTGATTGCTGAACATTTGAAATTTTTTGTTTAAGTCATTTTATTTAAGCTTTTGTCTTTGAAATCCAGCAAAAAACTAAGAGCAAAAATTTTTGGTAAAATCTATTGCACTATTTTTTGAAAAATAATGTGTTTATTTATTACTAAGCGGAAATTCTTTTTAACAAATATGTTTATAAAAGATAAGAGAATATGAAAATCAAAAAATTTTAGGAATCGGATTATCCAGTGATTGTCTACAGCTCCATAGCTATTTTTTTTAACCTTGAATAAAGGACAAACAAACTAATATAGAAGCATTCACTTTGGTGTCATGATTGTGGAAGACCTAAGTAACAATAATTTCAAAACAAAAGGTTTCTCTCAAACCCCATTAAAATTCGGGCGTCGAAGGGTTAAATGAAAGAAAATTTTCTTTAAAAATAGACAAAATCAATACAAATTTTAAAGGCAAATTTTCCTTAGATTTAGGATATTTTTCTTTAAATTAAAGTAATTTTTTTGAGTGTATATGTGAGTGTGTGTTATTTAAAAGTTTATTTTTTGATGGAATGAAGTCCTTGAGTCAAAAAGGATGTATTTTCACATATTTTTAACATGAATGCTCTTAATGTTGCGATTTTTATGCATAATAGGATGCTGAGACATTTTAGCATGTTTTTCTATTGTGTTTCTACTTTATCCTTTCAATTTTTGAATGAAAAGAAAGAAACTAAGTCGTAATGCTGTATTCAACAGTATCCAATATTACATGAAATGCATTAATTTTTTGTTCATGTCTGATTTTCGACTTTACCAGTAAAGTAAAAGAACTCAATTGGGCCTAAATATGTCGGCCGAAAATAAAATTGGGATCGTTTGCACCACTGCAAGTTTGGGGTAAGACTTATATACATATTTTCATATATATTTGTATAAAATTTACTATGACTTAACAATGTTAAGAAAATTGCATTTTAATCGATTGGGAAATGTTTTTATTTAAATATCTTAAGTGGTGTCAGTGTCATATTAATATTTTTATTTTATTTAGTGAATGTCCGTATTTAAGATTAAATCTTTTATATGCGCCAAGTGAACATAAAATAACATCATCATGACATAAATTAACAGCAGATTCCTTAATAGTAGGTAGAAGTAAAATTAGAACCAAAATCCAGATGCAATTCGGTTCGTGTTGAACATTGTTATAAATAAGTGCTCTAGAAGTGTTCATAGCGCTGTACAATATGTGGGATAAAGCCAATGCTTGATTTTTAAATATTTATTTTTGCAAAATAAATTTTTGGTATTTTGTGGTTTTTTATATTCTCGTTATTTTGCCTACTGTTCTCCAGTTGCCTAAAAAATGGAAAGAAGATAAAATCCGCTAAAATTTTCTCAAAAAAGAAAAACGTTAAATTTTTTTCCTTATAAAAGTGCGAGAAAACTCAATACATTCAAACTTTTTCACTAATACAGGCACACATCTGATACTTCTAGTCAATGAAAATTCCTTCGATTTTTCGAAGATATTTTAAATTGAAAAAACCCCGTGAGCGCTAAATCACTTTTTTCCGCGTTTTAATTTTCAAAAAGCACTAAAATCAGCGGGAAAAAACGCAGAGTTGGCCACACTGGATAAGAGAGAGAAAAAAGAAAGAAGACCAAATCACTCATTCAAAAAGAAATAGTCAGTAATAAGCAAACAAACACATTTCCTTCTTTCTTTCCTTTGATATACTACCTATATATATACACGTGTGGTCTCATAATTAAGTCACTAGAACAATATTTTATGCTGAGTTTGAAAAAGATGTATTTTAGTAGTTCAATTTTTTAGATCATAATTTCACGCTACCATTTACCACTTTCCTTAAAAATATTAATAGCAATTACGAAAGGGTGACGTGTTTTGCGCGCAACACACAATTGTGAAAGAGTAAGGTTGGAAGTGCGAACATAGTTGAGTCATCCATTTTATATTATTTCGCAATTATTTGACTTAGTGCACTTAAATTCCGTAATAACTAATAAAATTGATAATATACACATTAAATAGCCCATCTGTCCAAAGTTCGATTTTTTCCTGCTCCTAGTAGATTTTCTGAAAGATTATATGAGAAAAATAAGATTTAGAAAAAAATGTAGAGGTCTCTAGTGGAAAATAGCCAGTCGGTTTTGAACCAAAGGCTTAAAAATAGGCTTTGGAAAGGTAAATAGCTTTAATCGTTGATAACTTCTAAAATATTGAATTTTGTGTAATTGTTCCAAACATAATTTTAATTTTTAAGAATAACTAAGCCATTATTTTGTTCTTACAAAGTTTTGACCTACGAGTGAAATTTAACCATGTTTTGATCGAAAAGCTGTCAATTTTGTACAAAATTTACATAGGGAAAATTCTTTAAACGAATTTTTTTCAATTTTTTAGAAGTGGTATTTTCTGTTTAAAACTTTCATATTATAGAGGTTTAAATGTGAATGGATTTAATAATTTAGAAAACATTCCAGAACCTGTGAAGTATTGCAAAAGTAGTGGAAGCGTTGACTTTTTCACATGAAAAAGTGTTCAATGC
The DNA here is from genome assembly GCA_963691655.1 of Toxonevra muliebris. Lineage (NCBI taxonomy): Eukaryota > Metazoa > Arthropoda > Insecta > Diptera > Pallopteridae > Toxonevra > Toxonevra muliebris. The sequence goes on along the minus strand of OY829326.1, from coordinate 87,610,432 downwards.
GATAAGATACTAAAAAATTCAAAACTCTTCACAATTTGCCAAGCTAATGGTCGCTTAAAATTTCTCCTGCTGAAGATAGGCACTTGATTAGATTGGCCAACGCGGTCACTCTCTTAACTTCCATCCAACTAAGGGCACAAATAGACTTAGATAACTGTTTGAAAATATCAGCCAAGATTATTTGTAATGTAAACCCAACATTAAAAAAAAATAAAAAACAAGAAAATATTGAGCAGCGTGAGCAGCTCGCTAAACGTTACCTATGCCAGTACCAGCATTTTTGAAAAACGGTTGTTTGGAGCGATGAACCTAAATTCAATTTGTTTGGGAACGGTGGAGGTTCTTTGTTAGCCGTCCACCAAATACTGAAACGGACCCAAAACATACTAAAAGGAATAAAATATATTAAGAAGATTAAATATGCTACAATAAAAATATCAAGCAGCATTTGCATACGTAGCAACTTGCTAGTATAAACTGTAAGAATCGTAATAATATGTTCCAATAAGTTAAGTTGAAGCTGCATTTGCAGTCGGTTTTACAAAAAGAAAATTACGTTTAACACATCGAGCGAGGTTAAACTAACTGAAGAAGAATTTACTGCAATGTTCACGTCTCAATAAATGGCACGTCTCTGCAGAGCAAAAATAATAGGTTATCTCGCAAATATTAGTTTTAGTTAGTTTTAAACATATCTTTTGTTTTGATTTGGCTTTGTTTTGCACAAGACAAATTTGTATATTTAAATGAAAATTTTCATGAAAAGCCTTTGACTACTCTAACTGAAACTCACATATATGAAAAACGAAAAAGGGATGCCAACTCATTTTTTCTCTCTCCCCGATAACCCTCGAGAAATTCTCCGATTTTCGATCGAATTCCCCGCATTGGTATAATTTCATATTATAACAGCGCTACACGCACTTTCCACATAAACATTTTACAAAAACGCAATTGACCTCAATGAGTGTTATTTTAAGGCGACCCTGAACTTTCTCGGTCCAAAACTTAACAAATTTTTATGGGACTGGTAGATTAATAGAAACGTACTTTCCGACTCCGGAATTCTTAACATCTAAGCTTCAGCACACTTTTGAACATCAAAGTTCTCAAAGGAGCAGATATTGGATTTCTTTTGACTCAAATAAAAAATGGTAAAAACTTTGTTTTGAGAAAAACCGGTTCAAAGTTTTGACTATCGGTTTTCAACATATAAAATATACTTCATCTTCTTTATGATGGCTGACCGTAATTTGTAAGTTTACAGATTAGTCAGCAATGATTAAGAGGACCAAGGCTTAGGTAAGCCTTTCTGAACGGCCGAAAGGGAAATCGAAGGGCCGCGCCACTGTTTTGGCCTGACTGACGCTCGGCGCTATAAACGTCTATATGTACAAAAGCACTCTTCGTTCTCTGAAATTTTTACAAAAAACTTTCGAAATGTAATACTTTCAAATAGCACACTTTTTTAAAAATCGATTTCTCTAAACCAATAAATTGCAGGGCCTGCTTAAGAAAATATGAAGATTTTAAGACCCAAAATATGAAATATTTCATAAGTTAAACGTTTTACATCACATACAATTTGACAAAAAATATTCTACAGACTTGTATGACTAACAGCTGAACGACTTCAAATTCCCCGCAATAAACAGCTCATCCCCCGATTCCCCGCACCAAGTAAAATTCTCCGCAAATCGGGGAATTCCCCGCAAGTTGGCATCGCTGTACGGGACCCACTTTTCTCTCTAAGTTTTTTAAGCACCTCCGTTTAAATTTGCGTGAATAAATGTTGCAGACACTCATGTTGCTAGTATTTCACGGGAGAAAACAGAGTACTCACCCCTATTGCAGATCACGATAGAGATTGAATCTCTGTTTCTATTGTCGTCTCTATTCCTACAATAAATGGTATTGCTAGTTCTGATAGAGATGATCCAGGACAAAAGCCATTTCGAACCAGTTTCGAAGTTAATATTTAACAGCTGATGACTATAAATGGCAAACAAAAATATTTGCAACAGTAATAAATGTAATAAAATAAAGGAAATAAATCAAAAAATATAAAAAACTTTTGTTTAAAATGGAATCGGTTGGTGCGGAAATTTCAGCAATTGAAGAGGTGCATCGTTCTTTCTCTTAAAGTTGAGTTTCCTATGGAAATGGATGATTCAGTCTAAAATTAGTTCTTTTAAAGGCAAATAGTGATGTTTTATTAATATTTAAAATTAGTTATATACAAAATTTAAGGCTGAATTAGCTCACTTTGCATGTGCTTCAAATTCTTCAAAATAAATAACCACGATATGTAATGCCTGGATCTTTAGGAGCAATGAATCAGCTTGTGGCAGAGTGACTACTGAAGGTGACTACCAACACGGGGTGGGAAAAGAACACGATGTTGCTGTGGCTCAATCAACATTTTATTTTAATTTTAACGAGAACATAAAATAATCTTAAAAATAAACTTTGCACGCAGTTTATTACTTTTAAAGTAGATGCGGATTCACAGGAGTTATTTTATGTGTTGATGGTACCCACAAAGCCACGGTTAACAGCAAAGATGCATTTAAATCGTTTAAATTGATGCAGGGAAAAGAGAAATTGGTCGTCTAATGATTCAGCTCAAATCATATTGTCTGACGAAAGTAAAATAAATCTCGTTGGTCCAGATTCAGGAGTCATGGTGCGCCGTAGACCCAACGAAAGATACAGTGATGATGAATGCACCCAAAGTACTGTAAAGCACAGACCGCACATTATTGCCTGGGGTGCAATTACTAGCTGTGATGTTGGAGAAATTATTCTTCTGGAAGGTTCTGTGAACTCTTCAGTCTACATAGACATAATAAACAGAGGCGTATTACTTTCTATGGATAAATTATTCGATCACAAATCCAAAGTAATATTTCAAGACGATTCTGCGCTTGTTTGGCGAAAAGAAGAATTTTTGAAACCCCTTGTTAGAGTTCTGAAAAAAGTTTAGTATTAAAAAAATAAAGAATGATATCCTTAAAGTGCTCGTCGACTCTATGCCGTTCAAGATAACGGTCAAAAGAAAGGTTAAGAGACGGGCATCAACAAACTAAACAATATTGCTTATGACTCTATTATGAAACAAATTAATCTTAGTTTACACCTTCAAAAAATAACGCACTTACGCACTTTTAATCAATACCCTCAAAAACGTGAAATTTCTTTTATATTTTTGTTTTAATTAAAAAGTAATAAAATTTGTGTGTATGTATTATGTTTTTTAGGCAATTTTCTTCATTTTGTTCCCAAAAAAAAATTGCATTCACTAAAACAAAATCTGGTTTAAGTCCCATTTTAAACGGTTTTCTTGAAATTGGTGGGTGGTGCGGTTTTTGTAACCGCCAGTGTATACGCTTTTGGGTAGCGTATATTGTTCTTGAATGAAATACATACTTTAAGTACTGTAATTTTTTGTTTAAACTTTTTAGAAACCTAACGAAATGTTTTTAATAACTTAATTTTAATAATATTAAACAAAAAAAGAAAAGAAATTGGTTTAATAATAAATAAAAAGAATAAGAATATTTTATCAAATCTAAAATCGGTTTTTTTTTTTTTTTTAGTGCGAGTGTAGTTTAAACGCTGTGCTAGTAATACTTATATTCAAATTTAAATTAGTTAAATATGAAATTAAGATGTATCATAATCATGCGTATAAGATACGTGTTAGGAAATTATGAATTATTTATTATTAAAAATACAACATTTTTTAATTCTTAAAAAAAAATTCTTTGATTTCGACAAGCAAAACATGATAGAAAATTTTCTCTATAGTCTACTGACAAATCTCATCTCGATTGGGACTTGTGATGCTAGATTTTCTATTTTCGAACATAAAAAACGTAGGGAACTAGCAATGTCAATTATAGAGATTTCTCTATAGTTGTCATCTCTATCGTGATCTGCAAATTTAGCTTCTCTTTTCTGGTTTAGCTACAAATGTTGTGCTGTAGCTTTTTTTAACTACAAAAGATTTATTCTGATTAAATATATTATACAATATTGTTGTCTATTTTACGAATCTTGCCGTCAAGCCTGAAGCCTACATGAAGCCCTCCCGAGGATACAAATATGGGTTTGGAGAAAGAATATTAGCCGATCGAGTGCTAAAAACCCTGGTACATCGGATGTTTAATTTCGGGTGAGGATTAGTCACCGGGGTTAGATCCATTGTGTCTGGTTTAGGAATATGATTAGTTTATTAAAGTCAACTGTGGAAAAATCATTCAAGTCGTCAGTTGACTGTTCAGTTGACTGTACACAACTTTTTTTCCCCCAATAGAATCTAAACAGTTTGGAATTTTAAAGATTTATATTTTCCCTTTTGTTATAACGTCATCATGCTTATAGAAAATGTTAAATGTAGAACTAAGATTTTTGCTCTACTGTATCATTTAAATAATGTGTCTTAGAAAAGTTATATAGGACCTTAGAAAGAAATCTTACAAAAGACCAATCTTTATTTTTGGGGCTTCTTAAAAATTTATAGGTATATATCTGGCAATTAATTGGAATAGCTTATGTCGAAATCGATGTTTTAGGATATAGCCTATTTTGTGTAAAAGTACACACTCACCAGATTGAATTACGTTGAAGTTTTGAATTTCAAATTTAAGTTAACAGACAGGAAAAAAAAGGAATTCCATTGAGAATCAAATTTCGGTTTTGACAGATTATTATTATTATTTTGGAGAAGAAGAAGAATTTTTCTGTGTGTTTGTGAAAATAAAAATAAATAGAAATGTTGCCTTTAGGAGGATTAGCAATGAGTTGCTCTGGGGCTCCATTCATTTTTTTCACTCTTTCAGAATTTATTAATTTCATTTGACAGTTTTTGTATTGCATTAATTAATATCACATTTCAGTCGCATTTGCCTGAAATTCGCTCTCGTATGTCCGCCCTATAAAATAATTTCTGTTTGCCTTTAATGGAATGTTTTTGATCTCAGACTTAACACGTTGCTTAAAGTAAAGAAGGGCAAATTTTAAAAATATATAATTGGGAAGCCTTATATTTTGATCATTGTGTACCTAAAACTTTCTTCAAAAATTATTGTTGACCTTAATAGTAAGTAAGCTTAAGAGCATTTGTTGAAACGAAAGCTTAGTTTTTGGGATTTTTAATTAGATTTAGGTTTTTTTTTTGCTAAAATTTAAATTTTAAAATTATTGAGATATCTTTAACTCGAGCCAATGAACATCTAAACAAAATATAGCTTCACTTAAGATGTTTTGATAAATGCATTTCTGTTTGAAAAAATTTAAGTTAAAAAGTAAAGTAACATAACTTGCGTAAATGTGTTATTTTTTAGAAAAAGGTTGAATGAAAATAAACCTTTTGAAAAAGTGAATAATAACACTGCACAGCATAATTTATCAAAAAAATGCCATAATTCGAGAACGCTGAACATAATGGCGTTTTCAATTTTTCTCTATATCGTATAATTATTTTATAACGGGTTAAAAAAAAAAAAAATCGTACATAAAAAATATTGTTTGTAAATTTTTATTTCATTTAAAAATCTACAAACAATTTTTTTATGGAAGTTCCTTTTTTAACTCATTATAAAAAAATTAGACAATATAAAAGAAAACTGTAAACGCCATCATGTTCAGCATACTCGGATTATATGAGGGCCACTTTCAAAACTCTTGAGCTTTTTTGGCCGTTGTAAAGTGTAATTGCATAAAAAATTAAATTTACACTTATGTATGTCGAGATATATACAGTACTCCGTATAAATTTCCCCTAATTTTCTAAGTTGACCAATTTATTTTCAAACTCATCTGTAGAAAAATTCATTCTGGTATTGGCTTCAAAAAGATAGTTCCACTATAGATATCTACCAAATTGTATTTTTTCTTGTTCCAAAAAAACGTTTTACAAAAGGATTTCCTCTTAGCCTCCACCATCTTTATTATGTATTAGTAAGAGGGTCGAAAAAGTATAGGTTTTTTACAAAATATATACATAATTATATCCGGCGATTTGATGTGTGACTGTGAGCAAATTGCGTTCAAATAGAAAACATTAATTTTGCTCAAATATTAGTAGGAAAAAATTGAACAATTCGCGACTCCAGGCACGTGTGAAGAATTTCAACAGCGGACATGACGTAATGTAATATGAGGGCAAGAGGAAGCTACTAGCATGAGAAACTTATCATAATGAGACAGCAAAGCGACTAAGAGCAAACACACCCCCAGACCACAGTCGTTCTCCAACTCAGAGTTAATGTGTTCATTGTCGGCGCTAATGGAATTTTAGCGTTAGCAACAGCAACAACCCCGGCTCTGCTGGCAGACAAGTGAAATGTGCTGCTGCTTATGAACGGCAACATGATGAAACCTATGTAACAAGGAACTGGTGGGGAAAAAGATGTTAAACTGTGTGGTTAATCCACTGGAAACATCATTTTGAGCACCTGTTTAATTGCGCTAATCACCCTCTATATTTTGTTTACCGTCTTTTTAGACACACTCCTTTGTTCTGAAAATGTTAAATGTATTTTTTTACACTCAAATTATTTAGACACAATGGCCAGCATCATCTTTTTCTCCTCCTACCTACAGATAGATATCGTAATAGTTTATAATACTCATAAGGAACGCTCTGCTGATGGCTGATGATGATGAGTGCTGCCACCATGGTGCAATTATGTTAATACCATTGCTACACACAAAAGCGTTTTATTGCTTTAACCTTAAGTGTTTTAGCTATTTTGCCAGCTTGTCATTAAAACGTTAAAATGCTAATTTTAATGTTAAATGCTGCATAATGCTGTAATTTTTATTATTTTTTAGTTTTACAAAGATATAAAATTTGTAGCATACTTTTAGGGCTTATATTAAAATATGAAATATATTAAGAGATGCTATAAATAAAATGAAGTAGATGGATGCTATAAAAATTAATTTAGTTGCATGGCTGTTAGTTGGAAAAAATCATTACGCAACCTAAATTTAACATTAGTCGTTATTTAAGTATTGGTAAAAACTTCTGCGTTTATGGCACACCAGCTTAGGGAGAACCTGCATCCTTTTTGCATCCATACATTGACCGTGACGTACATCGAACTCGGGCACCTTGTGTAATAGTGTGTATAGAAATATAACAATTCTAACACAATTTTGGACGACTTCGATAGTCTAGTGGGTTGCGCACCAGACTTTCAGTCGGGACGTTGCGGGTTCGATTCCCGTCTTGATCTCGTTACAGCTTTTGTGACTCAACGATTTTCTGAGACAAATCGGAATCAGAGTATTGAGCTTATGTAACGCTTGTGTAGCTGATGATAAAAGTGCATGGCATTTCCTCGGCGAATGTCCGCCTTTTTTAAGTTAAGATGTGCTTATTTTATTTGGCGGCTCGCACATACATTGGGAACAAAATGAACAAAATTTACTTTTTAATTAAAACAAAAATATTGAAGAAAGTTCACTTTTTTGACTTTATTTTATTTTTCTAAAAAAGAAATATTTTAAGTTTTTTGGGCGTTTTAGTTAATTTTATCTAAAATATAAACTGGACAAATAAAACGTTTATTACGCGTTCTATCATTTATAAACAATTAAAATTTTAGTCAGAAGTTTGTTTCAAACATATGTGGGTTTTTGAGGATTTTAAAAAATTTTTACTTTTATTCTTTTAAATTCTCTTCTTTTTTGCTTGGAATTCCTTTTTGATTTCGGTCGGATTTCACAAAGCCTAAATAGTTACTTTGCGGGACAGGGACAAAGCTTTCAAAAAACGGCACAATCCCATCGAAATCGGGGCGGTTTGCAACCGTCGTGCAGAAAGCGAATGGATGAAGATCCCCGCATATGACACATACAGCACGCAGAGTACAGTACGACTCAGTATGTTTATACTCCTGACAGTTTGAACACGGTCTGGCCCCTTCTTATCGTGTGGTGCAACAAGTATCTGAGATTGTAAATAGGGTGGGTTTAATTTTTCTTTAGCTTAATTGCTTCTAGATCAAGCTCTACTTTAAACGACAGTTGTGGATTATTTTCTCCATTTTTTAAATTAAATATATTTCTAACTGGATAAGTGCAGTTTGTACTTCTTTGACGTCGGCAGTAACATCAATTTCTTTTATTACTACTAAAAGCCCTTTAGAACTTTTTAGTTCATATGTGCAACATTTAAGTCTTTTTGTTTTCATTAAAATATGAAATTATTTTACGATAATTGGTCTCAGAGTAAACCTGTTGAAAGTGATTACCACTTCCAGTAGAAGGTGAATGATTTAAAGCTTTTAATCTTAATGATTTCGAATAGTTTTTAATCTGAGGTTGCCTTTGCCGCCATTTATCGTTCGCCATTAAAAATAAATATCTGATTTGACTGACAAAAGTTTTCTTAATCAATATGAACAAAAACGAATGGAAAAATGACAACTGTGGAACAGCACGTTTTGAAAAAATTTTGAAGTAAAAACCGGAACAAAAGGTTTTTCAATTTTTGAATTTTAAGCATTACACAGTGCAACAACCAAAATGGGAATGGGATGAAACCAAAAACAAATTAAATCTGACGTCTTCCATAACAAACTTTCCTGGGGATATTTTAGTTTAGTGCGTAATTTTTTTTTATTCACAGTTAAAGTTGATAAATTTAGAGCATGGTAAAAAATTGATAAAATAATAATTATTTCTTTACATTATTCTGTTTTTGATGGTTTTTCTACATAGGACGCTGTCTATTTTTTATGTATTTTCATAAGAAAAGTGATATTTTCATTGTTTTTGGGGCTCAGAGATTTTTTTTTTGATGTCAGTTTTATTCCAAAATATATATCTAATGATGTTCAAAGCATATTTTGTTTTCTTTTTTTCAGTGCATTACTACTGCAAGAATAGCATTTTTTGAGAAAATTTTTAGTTATTTTTTTTTTAAATTTTTTATTTTTATTTGTTTTGCCATTTATTTTGGCATCCAAATATTTTATTCAATTATTTAAATTATAAAAATTCTCAAAAACTTTATGAAGGATGATATATTTACGTTTGGTGCAAAGAAAAAAGAGTAATTATGAAGTCATTTCAACGATCTAAACCGATCAAATTGACAGTGGTACTGGTGGCATTAACCCGTATTCTCCCAGCGTGACGAAATGGGCACATATCTTATCTAAGAAACCAGTATATTGATCACAGCCAAAAGTTAAATTTACATTATGTAGCACTATTTTAATAAGCAACATTCGGGAGAATTCGGGTGGTGATAATAAAAATATACCGGATGGAAAAAGAAGGAAAATAGAGTATTCTAAAATTAATTTTTTTCATAAATCCTTTTTTTGTATTTTTAAAATTTAAAAAAAAAATTCAATTACGCATTTGAAGAAAAAAATATGATATTTTAATTTCTTATAAAAATATGATTCTTTTAATTAAAAATAATATTTTTCTTATAAAACAGAAAAAGTTGTATGACAGCGCCCTCTAGCATAAGTCCTATTTACAAAAAAAAACATCAAAACCGAATTCCTCGACCCCAAAAACAGAATAATTAAAGGATGTAGTCTGGTATTCCGGCCTAATTTTTAAGGGGTTTTTCGGAAATTTTTTGTTATAACAAAATAAAATACAATCGTTCCAATATTTTTATATTTTATTAGTGACATCTTTAAAAACAAAATGTTTTGGAGTTTCTTTTACGATATTTTTTTTAGTGTTTTTTACGTCCAAAGTGGACACCTTACAAAAAGGTGTGTGGCTGGCCCAGGCGATTACGGCACTTGAAGTCGTCTGAGACAAGAAATTTAAATAGAGTATTGTTCTGTGGAATTTTCTGGCAGGTTGTAGATTTAAACATTTTTATTAAAAAATCAAAAATCTCGCTTTTTTTGTTGAAAATCGGGATAAAAAGAAGAAATAAAAGCTGCGTTTTATTCGCCACTTGCTTCTAGTTATGTATAACTAGCAGCGATAATTGTATGGGAAAACAACAACAAAGCGGCAGAGATAGCACGTATAATTATAGCTGTTATGCATACTTAACAAGTTGCTTAACTACATCAAATTCTGTTGTGAACTGCTAATAGAGAAGCAAGAAGCGTGACAGTTTGGCAAAAAACAGAACAGGAAAATATTTGAAATGTCTGGCGGTGAAAATAAGTTAAAATCATCATTAAATATTCTTATAGAGAGTAAGAACTAAAAACAATGCCCGCGATTGACCGCAATGTCTGGGATCTATTAAAATGTTTCAGCTCTAGCTGCTGAGCAGTTTCATTATGAATAACATTATAACGAAGAAGAGACTTAACAACTTGGTCATTTTATTCGCACATGTTAAACTGACTGGCGAATAAAACACAGCCAAAGATTATAAATAAACAATTCTACTACCTGCGAGAGTCATTGGTATATAGAATATATTATTAAAATTTCAGCTTAATCGGTTTAATAGAATTTCTTCAAAATCGGCCCGGCCCGATCCGAAAAACGGTGTTTCGAGGAAAACGCTTTTAAAGTTTCAACAACACATTCAGTTTAACCAGCAGGCGCTCTCTACTATGTGCTATAACTTCGTTAATATTTTGAATATTGTACTTTCAAAAAACATAATAAAAAAAATTGATTTTTTGAAACTGGTTCACCAGACTACATCCTTAAAGATATAATCATTATTTTATCAATTTTTTACACATTTTTTCTAATTATTTAGACAGCTCTCTAAATTCATCAACTTTAACTGTGAATAAAAAAAATTACGCACTAAACTAAAAAAATCCTTTGGAGGGTTTGTTATGGAAGACATCAGCTATAATTTGTTTTTGGTTTCATCTCATTCGCAAACTTAAATTTTGTGGCACAGTACACATACTTATATTTTAATTTATTCTCCAGATAATCCCCAAAGGTTGCTAAAGTGGCCAACCATGTAAATCCAACTTACAACTTCTTAAACTAATTTATACAAACGTTGTTTGGAATCACATATATTACCATTAAGCATGAAATCAGATGTACTGGGTATTTAAGGGTTAATGTTACTTGTAGAAGTCCTAAGTATTCATGAATCTCTCGCAAAAGTTATCAATCGAAACCGATTAAAAATATGAACTAAAATTAGTTAATTGGTATTCAAATCTTTTTATGCCGTTTTTATTTATGCAAGTCTTGCATACCTTAGGCGCACGTGGTCGACATAATCATTTCAATACATATGTACAAATAGGCCGGAGCGAAAATGACAAAATATCTCAAATCAGGTTTGGGTAGTGAAATTATTGTATATTTTTTATGAAAAACTCGGAAATTTTTGTTGATATACTCTCAAAACTCCCGTTTTCAGCTCTGGCAGAGGCAAAAAAGATTGAATTTTTTCACAATATCTCAGAAAAAATAACAAGTAGATTTCTGTGATTTCATAAACGTCTTTGGGTAGTTACTAGAATATTATTCTCACATTTTTAATCATTTTCCAATTTTGATTCTTTCAGCTCTGGCAAACCAATCAACAAAACAAAAATTAAAAAAAAATACCAAAATATCAGGCACTTCCAAAAAAAAGTTTGAAGTTAGCCTCTAAAAAGGGGTTCAAACTTATTAACTTTATTTTCAATTCAAAAACTCAAAAATACAATATTCTGATTGGAATATGAATTTTCACAACAACAAATTGTACTGTTATTTTAATATATTTTGTTCGCTCGGTTTTTTTAAATTGGTTTGCCAAAGCGGAAAAAATCATTTTGTAACATGCAGCAAAATTAGAGAATGATTGAAAATGTGTGAATAATATTCTAGTAACATAAAGTGCCCTATCTGTGGACAGCTAAGGCCACACCATTTTTTTTTTTTTTAATGAACTAAGCTGCTGATACAGCAAATCTTCGAAATTAAAGCACAAAGGAACTAAAAGTTCCCGGAATAACCACTGTGTGGCGCTCCCATCGTTCCGATTTGAGTTCTGTTTTTTTTTTGTTAAGTTGGTACATCTGTTGTTGACATTTCCTCTAAATCTTAGCGTTATAGTTACGTAGGCAAGAGTACATCTATCTCTGTGTGTGTTGGCGGTTTTTTACAATTTTATTAAATTGTATTGTATTAAATTTTGCGTAAAAAGCGGATTTAATGGTGCGCAAACGTTGAAAATGTTGGAAAAGTTTTTCGGCAACGATTCTCTAAAGAAAACGGTCGTTTACCCGTGACATGAGCGGTTCAAAAGTGGTCGTGAGTCAATCGAAGATGATGATCGCAGTGGCAGACCATCGACATCGAAAACCGACGAAAACGTTGATAAAGTAAAAGAAATTTTGGTCAGTAACCGCAAATTAACCATCAGAGAGTATTATTTGGGCGTTATGAGGCATTTACGTGAAGCAATTCGCCGAAAGAGACCAGAATTGTGGACAGAAAACTTGTGGATTTTGCACCATGATAACGCACCGTCGCATTTTTGATGAAAAATGCAACGAATACCATCCAACAGCCACCGAATTCACCTGATTCGGTTAAAGAATTCTGTTCAATCGAGTTAAAAAACCATTACGGGGAACGCGTTTCAGCAGCCTAGACATACCGAAAACCGAATAAAAGAAATGTTTCGAGGATAAATATTTTTGTTTTAATCTTACTTTTGTAGTTTGACCTATTTGCTTGCTATCTTTCCAATAAAATTAATTATTTAATTATTTTTTTACTCAGTTTATTCAGTTATAATACAAAAAAAATAATAATTTAAAAAATAAAAATCTAAAAAATAAAGTGAATCCATTCAAAAAAAAAAAAAGAAACTACTACTTTACTTTACATAAATAACATTTAGATAAAATTGGAAGGGGTAACTGCAAACAAATCAAATAAATACGTGAAACTATCAAAAGTATTTTTTAAAATCATATTTTAATCGATCTTAGATTATTTAGTCTGTAAATATAAGAAATAACTTTTAGAGTAATTTACATGAACATATTTCTGAATAATTTTGGTTGATTTGCTCGCTGCAGTAGTGAATGACGGAGAAAAGAGACAAACAGGAGTCCAGTACACTAACTAACGTTAAGTCAAATTTAAAAAAGTTTGTGTAAGCAGTTAATATAGAAAAAATTAAAAATAAAAAGTTTGACAAAATTTTCTGTATTTATACCAAAGATTCTGGAAAAAGTAAATACCTTTCCCTAGAACAAGCCAGAGTTAATTCTGCTAACATATATTTAAATAAATACACATTTAGTAAAATCTCTTTTTATTAAACTATTTTTTTTGCAACTTAAAAATTACACCCGAAACAGTGTCCGAACTTAGGGTAATACTTGTATTGCAGCTTCCCTAATTCCGGACACCATAATTTCTTATTTCAAATGAAAACAAAACATAAATTTCAATTAGCTTTTGCATTGTGTTATGGCTAATATATAAACACTCTGAAAAAGAGTAAGTTATTTACCATAAAAATTCCTGTTTCTTTTATAAAACTAAACAACTAAAACACAAATTTAAGGACTTTACCTTAAAAAACTCGTCAAATATGACTTTGTGCCACAAATTTTTTTCAGAAACTAAGCACAAAAATGGGTTAATGGCGATTTAAACATAAGAAATGCCGCTACGCACTGGAAAAAGTCGCAGGATTCTTATTCACTAAAATTTAAAGTGTTCGGACTTAGGAAGTGTCCGCAGATAGGGCACTTTACGTTAACTACCCAAATACGTTTTAAGCAGTATTCACAGAAGTTTAGTTGTTATTTTTCCTGAGATTTTGTGAAAAAATTCAATCTTTTTTGACTCTGCCAGAGCTGAAAACGGGAGTTTTGAGAGCATATCAAAAAAAAAAATTTCGAGTTTTTTATGAAAATATACAATAATTCCACTACGCAAACCTGATCTCAGATATTTTGTCATTTTCGCTCCGGCCTAATATACAATGAAAACGCATATTACAATTTATTTGATAATAAAATATCCAACTATGCAAATTCGTAACAACAAGTTTGAAAATCGGAGCAACAATTCTCGATTGCAGTGAGAAATGCGAAACTATTGGAGAATTGTATAGGATTCTTCTTTACTCTATATTTTTACATATTTGTGTTTAGATGTGTGACTTTTACAATGCAATTGCAATTCATCATTTGCAGCAGGCGCAAAATTGTAAATAGTTAAGCGAAAAATGCGAATGCATATCTAAATTTCAAATAAAGTCGAGTAAAATGCCATAAAATGCAAATGACGCCGTCGACGACTCAGTTAAGATATAAACATTCGAATGTCACTTGAGAAATGACACTTGCATAAAAAATTGCCTCCTCATATTGACAAATATACATGAGGCTACATGCACACACAATTCTAGAATGGATGTTGCAACAAGCTTCATCATCAACATCACAAATTGTCAACAATTGAAATTTGCAATGGCGGCGATTTAAATATTATTACTCTTGTTGTTGCTGTTCTCATTTTCAATTTGCACAATTGCATGTGGTCATAAATTTATGAGCGTGTTTACATATGCGACAAACAACGACAGTAACAACAACAACGCCAGAAAAACTTCTTCATTTCAGAAATCATCTACAGTTTTAGTTTTTTTTTTTGTAAATAATAATGTTGCTGCTGGCGCACACATGTTGCTGTGACTATGCAGCAATAACAGCATCATGTTGCAGCTATATTGCATTTAGCCACTTTTGGTTATGTATGCATCTTTCATGTCAAAAGTCAAGTGGCAAGTCGAATGTTGCTTCTGCATTGCACATACATATAGGCGACATTTCGTGGTGGAGTGGTGGTGGATTGCGTGAAATAACTTTGGGGACCTCCTGTTTGTTTCAGCGTAGACAATAGTTTACTAAATATTTATGGGGGGATGGGGAAGTTATTGAAGAGATGGGTACGTCGGAAAAATCAATTTAAAACTTTTGGCGAATTCTTAACCCTTTTAGTGTCTTTGTCCAAGAGATGGGATTCAGTTATAATTTACGCTACTGGTTTTTATGGCGGCTATACATATTAATCGGCAAATTGAATGCATTGATTAATCGAACATTAGAAATCTGGTATTTTTGTGTCTCAAAGAAAGATGCGGAATCAATACGTATCATAAACAGCAAATGTGTTTCGGTTTTAGTTAGATACTTACTGTTGAAAATAAGTGCCACACAAGTGTACTTTTTTTTTGTGTATTTTTAATTATAAATTTACTACGATATATCAACATAGGTGTACTGCAAGGATTCCCACGCACGTTTACCCTTTCCCTAATCCTCTATAACAAACTGTGCTCCACTTTATCTTTGCACAAGGGACTAGATTTTAATATTTAATATAATTGTAAAATCAAACAAAGAAAAAAACTCTTAGGCTGAAAACCTAAGTAGATTGTTCCAGGATATCTCATATTGGTGCGAGTACTCGGGAGCAAGACTCTCAGCATAAAAATGCAAATATATACACATCTGTCGCAAAATGCCAATGTGAAATTCTTACCAACAACAACCAACCCAACTCACGGAAACTGAAGAGCTAAAAATTTTTGGTACAATTCAATACAAATTTGGGTCAAAATTTATATGAAAAATTACTCAAAATTTATGTGTGATTTAAAATTTTTATTGGATCAAATTTTATTTAATTTTTTGGATCTATTTCGTAACGAAAAATTACCCATAATTGGTATTTAAAAAATCTTTCAATATTTTGCGCGATTTTTCAGGGCACATGCCAACCGCAACCCGAGCACGCGGCTGACGCACTAGACGTGGTTTTCCCCTTTTTATTTGGATTCCCCTTTGATTTGGATTTATGAAAATAATTTGAATCTGCTTAAAGCACTATTTAAAAAGTTTCATCCATCAGATACTTTCTAGTCTAGTGAAAATATTTTATCGATTCTTAATTTCAATATTGAAATAATTCAATTCTGTTGTCTCGCCTCAAAACAACTTATTTCTACATACGCAGTTTCATCTTTTCTTTTAAATTTGCCACGCGTTTACCGTTTTCATTGCCATTTTAAAACATTTCATATTGTGTGCATCCTTAACATCTCTTTTAGAATATTCAAATACTACCTAATAATGTTTTCTACCTAAATAATTTGGAACCCTTTTACATAAATGCACGGTGAACCACCATCCCGTGTTGTGTTTTCCTGGACAGTCCCGGTTTTCAAAAAAATATCTGGGTGAATTATTTCTTAAATACGGGACATGAAATGCGTCTGTCGTCACCTAATTTAGGTTTCGGGGGTTTTTTTTAGAGGAATATTTTCAAAAGTGTCGTTCTTCTTGTACTGTTTAATATCATTTGTCACTTTACCATATAGAAAACTTAAGGGGACCTTCTGGTCTAGCGCCCTTGAATTTGACGAGTTTTTAGGACTTTTTTTTAAATGAAATAATGAGCAATAGTATTTAAACCTTGTAGATATATTTTATTACTTTAACAATATACAAAACTAAAATTGGTGTTAAAATATAAAAAAAAAAATGAATTTTTTGAAAAATCTAGACCCTGGTGGCCTTAACATATTCGACACTTTCATCACATTGCATTATGGGGCCAAATTCGTTTTAGCTGGCCAAAATTCTGAAATTTGGCTCATTCGCTCATGGGGTCACTAGCAATCACTACGTGAAAAATTATAACGATCGGACTATTACCCACCTCTCATATGTGCGAAATTTTTAAAATCCTATAACTTGGAACCCATTCCAGATATAGTGATGAAATTACATATGCAGGTAAATATTAACATATTCAAATATCAAGGTAAAAATTATCACGATTGGAATGTTACTACGCCTACCTCTCATAAATGTGAGATTTTAAAAATACTTAATAAAAATAAATATCAGTGGTTATATTAATATAAGAGGTATGCGCGATTATGGTCCGATTGCTCTAATTTTTGGCATGACTTATTTTCAAGACAATATATATTAGCACATGTAATTTAGTGATTATATCTATAATGGTTTCAAAGTTATTGCATTTGCAAAATTTCACAAACATTTGTATTGGAGGTAGGCGTTGCAATTGTCCGAATAAAAAGTTTTTCATACAGAGTTAATAAGACTTTAGGCTAACTCCGTATACCAATTTTTGTCTGACTACCTTTTAAAATGGGTTAAATATAAAACCTTAAATAACTACCTGTGATTTAACAAATGCTATGTGGTGTCATATTTTTGCTTGTTATTAAAGCTGTGGAAAAAAGTTGCAAAGCCCTCATATCTTATTTTAAAGTAAATGCTTCACATAATACGATGGTTTTTATGTTCGCCCGGAGCAAATTGGAGCTTTTTTTTCTCATCCATTAAAAAAAAATTAAATGCTAAAAAAAAAGTTATTATTTTTTTATCGCATTTTTAGGTATGAAAAAATGGTAAATTCATTTTTTTATCACATCCATTAATAGCGTTTAAGTTTTTTCTTTAATATGAGACCAAAAATAAAGGTCTATCTTTAGTATTGGCTAAGTTATTACACTTTATGTGCAACATATTTTCAACAATATTAAAATTTTTGGCAGGATATTGCAACTTTCGACGGTCGCTCAGCTCGATCCTTCGCCTAATTAGAATATCTTGTGTGTGGATTATGATGAGGGATATATGGAGAATAAACCCATATACTTTTGAATTCAAACCGAGATAGCCGATTTTCGAATTTTGGCCAGCTAGATTTTTCATAGGCCCCATAGTGCATTGTGGTCCTTTTGGAAGCAATCACAAATTATCTTCCTTCCAGCAAGACTTAAACTTTTTTGTTTGCACATTGTGGTCCAGTTCGTTTTAAATTTCGTTTTTATTGATTTTGTATATATTTAAAAGTTGTTATTCTCAAAAACGCATGAGCACACCCTAGTAGAAGTTTTGTTACGTTTCGGGGAAACCCAAATTTATTTTTTTGTCTTCATTTTATACAACTATTGCAAAACAAGTAAAATAATAATCATTAAACGAAAAGTATAAGAATTTGTACTATTTTTTTGAAGTGAAACTTCTTTAGCGAGGGTAAGCCGAAAATTTTGCAACGGAAATCGCGTTGTTGTTGCACTCATACAAAACTAATAAGAAACGAAGTTACGCTGTTGTTAGTATTTAGCGAATGAAGTGATATGGGGATCGTCTACATACAATCATGCAGAGAGTGGACTTTTCGCAGATTTATCTCACGGGCTTTAGTGAGAGATCTTGATTCCATGCAGCTGCTTTCCTCTTATGTGTTATATACGTGTACTACGTCGTGTTTGTGCCAATAAGTATCAACAGAACTCATACGAAACTAGTAGAAAACGAAGTTATGCAGTTGTTATTCGGCTACATACAATAAAGCAGAGAGACGACTTCTCGTAGTTTTATCCCATGTGCTTCAGTGACAGAGCTGAAGTAGTTGCCTCTGCTTGATTGCATATAGCGGATCTTTCCTTTCTTGTGTTTATATGTGTACTACATCGTGTTTGTGCCGATAAGTGTACGAACATATAAAATTGCATCTATGGTTCGGACTGATATTCGATTACGAAGCTTATATTTTATTCATCAACAAAAAGGACCTCTCTACGGTGGCGTTTGAAAATGGGACGCATAACAAAGCTAATACTAATTTTGTAATGTGATTGTATCGTTTTTCATTGAAAACATTTGTTATGGTATAAACATCAGTTCAAAAAGACGCCAAAGAGTCACAATTCACACGGATACACGACCTTATGTTTGAGGTTACTTTCATTTGACAGTTATCAATATATATAGTCCCAATTAAAATTGAAAATGAAATGACTCGTCGGTTTCGGGTTAGGATGGCCAATATGCCGTCGCTGCCTTGGAAAGACAAAGTGAAGAGTCAATTTGAGCTAATCAAAGTCATTGGCCAATGAGGATTATTGCTCTAAAATCTAGCATTTGTTAAAATGAAAAATGTGTTTTATGCAAATGTTTGCAAATTACGTGCAAATTTTAAATTGATTTCTGCTCTCTGTTCTGCGAATTGCATTTCATTTGTAAGTCGCGCAACACTGCAAAGGCAAAGTGACATGCGAATGTGAATGTGCCTTATACATTGATTGTTTTTGTATTGCCACATTCACTATTCTCATGGGTTCGAATACAACACAGATTCTGTTTGTTGGTCGTTCAATTGCGACTTGTGCGGTGCGCGGTGCTGCCAATTTATCTAATGAAATTAATTTGTATAGAAATCGGGTAATCTGAACGATTGCTAGTGGTATAATGCCACAGTGCCACTGCTGTCATTCTATTACAAAACACAAAATACAAATTTGTTGTAAATTAAATTAAAGTTAGCATGTGTTAAAAGGTTGTGTTGTGATTGGCCTCCAACTGTGTTCGACGCTTTTTGTATCTCCCTCTCTAATTGTAATTTTATGTAATTGTGATTTGCTTCAATTTTTCTATCAAATAAAATAATTGTGGTATTGCTAGATATGCATAAAAAATTAATGATGCACAATTTGAATTGTAGTTTTCTGGTACTTTGAATATCTACGCAGCAGTTGATCAGTTTTCATTCGGTCTACGTGAACAAGGATTCAATCAAAAATTTAAATGCAAAACAAAACAAGCAAAAGACGGACAAAAAATTCATAAAAACAAAAAAAAAAAAAAACTAAAATGTGTCCCTTCTGAACTAGTCACATGATGTGATAACATACTTAATGCGTTGTTGTTTACTTCATTATAAAAGTTTTCGTTTTTACGTTCCAAAAAGTACAGCCATGGGTTTTTAAAATTGTTCATTTTCTCTTCAAAGCCCTTTTTTGACGTCTACATCGCTTAATGTTGATATTATTTTACAATTTCAATAAGGAAAAAATAAACTATAAACTGAAATAAACTATGCAATAAAACCACACAATAAATAAAATAATATTTTCTACATTTGTGTAGAGTTTTGGTTTTTATAAGATTTTATTATTATATTTAGTTTTAACATTTAAGTTTTACATTTAGTATTTAATTTTATTATTAGGATTAATATTATTTATAAGAGTTTTTAGTTTTAATTTAAATGTTTTACAACTTGTCGTCCGTGTCGTGTTACTACTCTCCTTAACTCGTTCAACCAACTCTCCCTTTCTTCGCTTTTCACTCTCCGTTGCATTTTAAAAGTACTTCGGTCATGGTTGTATTTCCTAAGTCTATTCTTCACTTCTACTTTTATCATGGTTGTATTTCCTCAGTCTCTTCGTCCGTAATTCAGTCCACTTCTTGTTCGTCCGTCTAACCCACCTCCTACATTCGGCCATCCTACAATCTCATTCGACCCGAATGAGGGTTGCCACTTTTCATATTTTCTGCGACAGTGGTGGTTCTTCTGGGACCCTCCACATCACCAACCTTTTCGACGCCGTAACGACCATGACTCTGTTTTTCTACTATTTTATACGGTCCGAGATATTTAGGTTTCAGCTTCAAGCCAGAACCAAATTGAGTACGCTTAATGGCAACTAACTCATTTAGTTCATAGGGAGTTTCAGGTACTCTTTTCCGATCATATGTCTTCCGATTTTCTGTTTGAATTTTAGAAATATTTTCACGAGCGGACCTACGTACTGTGTCACGCTCTTCGTTAAGCTCCTCCAGTGCTGCTTCAGTTATCAGATCCTGTAAACTGGGATTATTTGGCTTTCTCATATCCAAACCCGTAAGAATTGTGAATGGTGGCATCATTGTGCTGCGAGATGGTGTACTATTAATTGTTTGTTGAACTTGGTCGATATGTTTGTACCAGTTTTGTGGATTGGCAACGCAAAGTTTGGCTAGCATTGGTACAATTATTTTATGGATTCTTTCTACCTGACCATTGCCACGTGGTACCCCTGTGGTGATTAGTAAGTGTTGGATATTCTCTTCTTTACAATAGTCTTCGAACAAATTCGACGTAAATGCCGTGCCTCTATCAGAAATTATTCTTGCTGGATTACCAAAGATAGCTGCTTGTTTTTTTAACCTATCAACTACTTCGTTTGCGCCTGTACTTTTTGTAGGGTACAACCACACAAATTTGGAGAACGCATCAACGACAACGAGTATATGGTTATACAACTTGTGAGTCTGTTCCATTGGTCCTACATGGTCAATATGGTACGTACCTAATGGCTTGTCTGATTTGTCAATTGGATTTAAAAACCCCTCTTTTTTTCCTACCTTTGCCTCAGTGACGATGCATTCAATATAGCTTCGTATAACTCCAGCTACCTTTTCTTTAAGATTTGGTATATAGAACGATTTTTCAATCAATTCTTGCGTTTTCCTAATAGCAAAATGTCCCTGCCTGTGTGCTATTTGTATTATTTCTCTTTCCATCACTGACGGCACAACTATCAATTCCTTATTGGGATTTTTGTGAAGTATATCGTGTTTTAAAAAGTAGTCGTCATAGTTCTGTGTCTCTAAAATTGTTCTCACTGCATGAATCCATTCATCTTTCAATTGCGCCTCTTTTATACGATGTCTCAAGGAATCTTCTATCATCAAACATGCAACTCGACTAAGCGCATCTACGTGTTTCATTTTTGACCCAGACTGATGCTCTATTATGTATTCAAAGTCTTGCAAGAACATGGCCCATCTAGAAACTCTTAACGGAACGTCTTGTTTTTTTATGGTCATGGCAAACGCATTGCAGTCGGTCACGATTTTTATTTTCATGCCAAGAACGTACACCCTCCATTTCTTTAAAGCCTCAATAATTGCTAGGACTTCCAACTCATACGAGTGGTATTTCTGTTCCTGAATGGTTGTCTTCCTACTCATATACTGAACTGGGTGAAGGTTTTGATCTTCATTATCTTTTTGTAGTAGCACTGCACCATACCCATACATGGATGCGTCGGTATGGATCTCGGTTAATGCCTTGGGATCGAAGAGTTTGAGAACGGGAGCACTCATCAGTGCAGATTTTAGTTGTTGGAATGAAGCTTCTTCTTCATCTGTTATTTTAAAAATTGAATCTTTTCGTAATAAGTCAGTCAAAGGTCTCGCTATTAGTGCATAATTACGAATGAAACGCCTGAAATAAGATGTCAGCCCCAAAAATCGTTGAAGCGATTTCTTTCCTCTTGGAATTGGGAAATTTTTCACTGCTAAAGTCTTCTCTTCGGAAGGTGAAATTGTAGAATTCTCCACTAAATAACCTAAAAATGAAATTTTCCTCTTTAAAAATTGACACTTCTTCCATTTAATTCGAAGACCATGCTTCTTTGCAACCGACAATACTTTCTTCAACTTTTCAAGACCCTCCTCCTCCCCTCTAGATGGAATCACAATATCGTCCATGTAGATTACAATTGTACCATCTTGAACCAATTCTCGAAAGATAGCAGAAATGAATCTGCAAAATACTGCAGGTGAGTTTGATATTCCGAACGGCACAGAAAGGAACTCGTACTGGCCTTCATGCGTTACAAATGACGTGTACTTCCGCGACTCTACCTCAACTGGTACATGGAAGAAACCATTACATAGATCTAACGTTGTAAAAACCTTTGCTTCTTGCAGATGCTGTAGTACATCATCAATTAAAACCATAGGAAAATTGTCACGAATAATTTTTTCATTTAATTTGCGATAATCGCAGCAAAGTCTCTTTGTGCCATCTTTTTTGGATACAAGTACAATTGGCGATGCGTACTCCGAGCAGCTGGATTGGACAATGCCATCTCTTAACCAATCTTTAATTTGTTGTTGAACAATACACTGATCAGCGAGTGGGAGGCGCCTGGGTCTCTGATAAACTGGGATATCGTCTTTTAATATTAACTTCATTTCAACCGGTGATTTTTTAACCTTATTAGGCTTATAATCCGCCATCAGATCGACTACCTGAGTTTGCACATCTTTCGACAAATGTGCCAAATCTACCTCATTGTATGTTTCGATGATTTCGCTAGCGCACAAAATAGCGAATTCACCCATCCCCTCATCTCGTTTTCCGTCAGATTCAATACCTTTTTCGTTTTTATTTTCGTCGTCTCTACCCCTCTCTTCAGATTCAATACCTTCTTTTCCATTTTTGTTTTCGTCGTCTCTACCCCTCTCTTCAGACTTATCTTTCATATACAATTTTACATGTTGCTTTTTGATGAAAACAACATTATTTCCAGTGATTTGTAAATCGACCATACTAAGAATGTCATTACCAATAACAAATGGGTACAAAATATCTTCATCTTCTGCTACATGAATATCAACTTCTACCTCGATGTTGTCTACCTTCAATGGTACAGTGAAAACTCCAAGGGTCGTAATATTCTTCTGGCCAATACCCACAAATATTTTAGCGTTTCTAGTCATCTCAATGTTACCTAATAATTCATACACCGAATATCTTATAACGCAAATATCACTGCCTGTATCTAACAACGCTGAAAATATGTGACCTTCGATTTCGACGTTCTTAAAAATACGATTGCTTATTGCCATAACACGCACCTCTTTGTTGCTATTTTTTGATAACACATGAACGTTTTTGTTTTCTGTTTTGATAGCATCTTTCTTATTCCTACAATCTGCAGCTCGATGTCCTGGCTGGTGACATTTGAAGCATATGAATCCACTTAACTTACACTCTTTTGCTAAATGACCTGACTCCCCACACTTAAAACATTTCTTATCACCTTTCAGTTCTTTTGAAGCTAACGAATTTTGAGATTGGACAGGTCTCGAGTTTGATGCCTGTGAATTACCTACCCGTATCTTTTCGTATACTTCTATTTGTCTCTTCAATTCGTCAACAGTCCTTGCCTGATACAGCACAGATTTATTAAATCGAGTATCTGGAACACCTTCTATAAAATACTGAATTAAACTCTCTTCATCTAATTTAATTGCCTTGCCAATTTCCATTAAACTATATAGATACTCTCTAAATGACTCTTGTTGTTTCTTCCGACGATTGCGAAGTTGTCGATGTATCTCTATAGAGGATAATGAAGTTCCGAATTCTTTTATCAGTGCCGTTTTCAATGTCTCCCAGCTATTGATGCCTGATTGACTTCTGACAAAAATTCTGGCAGCACCTACAAGTAATTGTTTTGCGTAGATATATTTCTGAAGGTCATTCCAACGTACGGCTATCGCGTTATCTTCGAACTCATTTATAAACAGATCTACATCTGGCTGACCAGTTCCCGAAAATTTCGACAATGACTGTTCAATGTCTTTCAACGTAAATGTAGAGCGTTCCACAAAACCGTGGGGTGGAATGATCGCAGAAGCATCACCATATTCTGATCTCTCATCATCGGGCCGAAGTAGACCGAAATGTTGGAGGAGTCTGTCCTGCAGTACAATCTTACGTCCAGTAGTCAATAATTGCAACCCAGCCAATTTTTGCTTCAGTTCGTCTACAGTCAAACTCAGAATTTCATTAGCGTCCATTTCGTTTAACTTCAGTCCGTTTGTAATACAATATTAAGTAATTCTTAAATATAATACAAAATATAATTTGTAATAATTCAATTTTTATACTGAATCTTAAATCTACAATTACAAAGAATATTCTTATTTTAACAAAACAAATTCAATTCAAAACCTTAAAATTAGTTTTAGTTAAAAAGTATTCAAATTATGTCTCACAACTATTTTTTTAAATTTATCTTTTACAACAAATTTTATTTTTAATTAACTTCAGCGAAAGAAATACATTGTTATCGCAAAATATTTCCTTAAAATTCAACTTTTATTTTTAGATTAAAATACTTTTAATTAAAATCTTTAAATCTACTTTATGATCGAAATATCAATCTATTCAAACTTTATTGACATCTTTACAACAAAAATAATACGTAGAATTTCAACTCACGAAACCGCTCTCTCTGCTGTATTCGTTGCTCAACTTCTTTACCTCGGTTACTTCGAAAGTCTTTCTTCTGCTTTCCTTCTTCTGCTTTTCTTCTACGGCGCACTCAGCTTTGCCACATTTCTCCTCTTTCTCTTCTCTACTTAGTTAATTTCACCTTACGCGTGTCTCTGCTACGCCACACATACATACAACTTTTGCCGTTGTTACGCAGTCTCTCACTGCCAGCTACTACAGTTTATTATTGTTGGAACAATCAATTGGGGTTGATTTGTCACAACACTATTTTCGCACTTTTAAATGCTCATTGAAGTTTTCGAATTGTTTTTGCAAATTCGTTTTATTTGAGATTAACTATTTTGTTTTGTTTTTATATTCGCTGTTTTGCAAAAAAACACACATTAAAATTTTTTCCCCATACACTTCAATCTATTTTCGAACTGCATTTGTATTTCGAAATAGGGGTATTTCTTTTTTATTTGTCTGACTCTCTCTCTTGTTGCCAACGTAAAGTTTTTTTTTTTTTAAATTATTTATACGCATACGCGACTTTGTCGCATAACATAGACGCTAAAATATAACGGGATTCCTGCGCGACTTCTAGAATGTTCTTCTACGCCGAAATGTAGTTTATACATTTAATGATGTAATATACAGTTTCAACTTTTCTTTTCGATTTTATGTTAAATGTTAAACTCACTATTCGCCACTTTACGTTAAATAATCACTGGCAACATGCACCCACGACACTTTACACTAGCGGAGCCCTAGCGCTCCCGCGACTTATGCACTAGTTTTCAACACAAAACGACTCTTTTTTTACCGTCTGGCTCATCAGCGCAATCCCGGTTGAGCCCCCAATTTGTAGAGTTTTGGTTTTTATAAGATTTTATTATTATATTTAGTTTTAACATTTAAGTTTTACATTTAGTATTTAATTTTATTATTAGGATTAATATTATTTATAAGAGTTTTTAGTTTTAATTTAAATGTTTTACAACTTGTCGTCCGTGTCGTGTTACTACTCTCCTTAACTCGTTCAACCAACTCTCCCTTTCTTCGCTTTTCACTCTCCGTTGCATTTTAAAAGTACTTCGGTCATGGTTGTATTTCCTAAGTCTATTCTTCACTTCTACTTTTATCATGGTTGTATTTCCTCAGTCTCTTCGTCCGTAATTCAGTCCACTTCTTGTTCGTCCGTCTAACCCACCTCCTACATTTGTTCTATTCCATTGATATGTAAGTATATCCGTCAACCATTTTTGATATAGAAATTATGTGTTGCATACTTATGGGCTTAATGTAAAATATATAATAAAATACACACTTACAAATTCACACATACTATGAAATCTTACATGACACCGACGTGACATTTATGTATAATTTCCATCAATTCACTCCACTATAAATTTTCCTTCAGCCCTTCAGTAAAGATGTTGTCACATCAAAAACTAAGATATAACCAGTTAGATGCCGATGGATTTTGATAAAATTGTCATGGCACAACAGCCCATAAAGGACCTAGGCAGAGCATCTTGCTTCCATTTACACTGTGAGAATTATATTTGTACACGAAAAGAAGAGACCGGAGACCAGATATATCGTCCACGGCTACAGTCATAGCGTCCAAAATTATTTTAGGCATTGTGATCATAACACTAAATAGGCATTAAGCTCGCTTTTGTATTTTTTTTTTTAAATACGATAATTAGATTTATGCAGAATTTTATTTAAAACAACCCTAAATGTTTATTCAAGGACTTGGGTGCCTATAACATTATTAAAATCATAAATTCATTTAAATTATTAAATAAAAAACTTCGGTATATACCCCACAATTTGCTTGTAGAAAGGACATATCGTAAAAGTTTAATTACCGTTTTGAACTTTTATTTGCTCAATACTGGAACGGCAAATTTTTTGGGACTTGCGTTATGTATTGCTTAATGACAATATTTTTTTTTAATTTAAAACATATCTCGAATAGCTATCAAAAAGAGTTCTCTAAATTTGTAGAGCGGAATCCACCGGGTATTTTTTATTTTCAAACGCCGACTTTCGTAAAACATGATTTAAAGAGTGCTATCAGGAGAATCATCTCAGCCAATTTCGATCGGATGTCTCCAAACCTAGAGAGGATTTATTATTGCCTGTAGCCCAAAAATTATTATTAGTAAATATTTAGGTTTCTAATGTTGAAATACTTGAAAGAATATCTGAACAATTGTGTGCAACTCTAATATTCCAACTCTTTCGATATATTATATGAATACATATTTATTTTGCAGCTCATATATGTGTGTACAGATGTACATATTAAACACAAGAGAAGCAATCACATAATGAAGTACAATGAAAAGTAGCTGCGAAAAATATATAAATGATGCTGAAATACTACTGCAGTTTTTAAAAAATAAATAAAGCATCTGCATCTGTGTAGTAGAATGTTTCGGTATCGCTATCGTCATCGCCAATTGTAAATAATAGACTTACTTGACTTGGCGTTAGGTCTAAAGGCTTCCCCTATACTTAGCATGAGATCAAAAGAATTGAAGAATTGTTGCCTTTTACTTTCAGTTTTCATATATAAATATATACATAGATAAACACATATTTACCAAGCTAATTTTTACTAAACAATTTAAAGTTTATTTTTCTATACGTATATGTGACTTTGACTGCAATGCATAAATTAGCACAGTCTGCGATATGAAGCAAAAAAAAAAAAAAAAAACAACTAACAGCAAGGAGGATAAGGAGGAGATGTTGACTTGGCGTTGAAGCGGTTAGTGTTCAAGTTAAAAATGAAAAGGCAAAAAATAGTTGAGCTACAAATAATGTTAACTATTTTAATGATTTCCCGAATGCTTGAAGTTGGTTTCTCTTTTACCAGTTAGTTAACCGCACCTATTGACATTAGCTGCGCCAACGATTGCTGCATCCACTCGGAGGAGGAGGAGGCAGTCGATGTGTACAACTCTTCAAGTATAACTAACTATTTATTGTGCATAATAAGTATCTTGGCATCACTTTAATAATTTACAAATCATTTTCATTTCGCAATAGCGAATAATTCTATTTCGTAGAGGCATATATACTTCAATATATGCAAATTAATTGAACTCCGAGCATTTAGTAGTGGATGGCTATGACGTTGCATGCCTCTAGGTGGCTCGTGTGTAGTTGGCGCGCAGTACACTCACGGTTGCATGCGGTATATATACTATACACTAGTGGCACAAACTAAAGTAACTTTTCTTCTATATTACATTTCTTTTGAAAAAAAAAACACAAAAATTAGCAGAAATTCATTACTTTTTCTACTCTTCAATGCTCATGTATATTTACATATTAAAATGAAGAACAAACTCAAATTGTATGAATAAATTCAAAAATAATTAAATGTCAAAAACGCTTAATTTTTAAGTAAAGCAACTTCAATGTGTTCGTACAAAAGATTTTTCAACACTTCTGTACATCTATAGATAGGGCATAGAGTCGATAAGTCGCTCGATCTGATCTTTTGATGTAAATACTTCCCCTGGCTTCTTTTATTAGCGTAGAGAACGCGTTTTATTTTTCGATCTACTATTGTATATCCCATAAGTTCTCTATTGGACTCAAATCTGGTGATTGTGCAGGCCATTCAAGAGCACCAATTGTTTGTCCATTAAACCAAAATTTCACGAGCTTTTTGTGTGTGCTTTTGGTCATTATCTTATTGGAAGACCCACATCAACAGCATTTCTTTCTAAGAAAATGGTAGCATGACATTTTCTAATATGTTTTCTTGGGTACAGGGCCCTTCCATGTTCTCTTTCAATATTTCCGATATAATCGTTTATTGAGTGGTCTTCGAACGCGTAAACTTTTTGAATCAGTTCCTTACAGATTAAACTTTGATTCGTCACAAAATAAAATATTTCTCCATTTTGCAGCGTCCTAACTTGCATGCACTTTGGCAAATTCGATTTTCGTGAGCGGTATTCTGCTCTATGTCGCACCTATGTCCTTGCATTATTTTCCAAATTTAAATTGTTTATAATTTTTTGAAAAACCACAAATGGATACTTTCTAGTCACGCGAATTATCATTTGGTCGTTTTTCTTGATCTTCCCCCAGAGTGGCAAGTATCAACGGATCCGGTTGACTCATATCGCTTTATAATTCTCGATACAAAAGTTTTGCAAATACCGAAATTTTCGGAGATCATTTTTTGTTGTACACCACTTTTAAATTTTTTAATAATTTCAATTTTTATAAATGAATTGTATTTATTTCGCTTCATTTTTGTCAAATTCTTTTTCAAAAACAATTCGAATTTTTCAACACAGGAAAATACTTCAAATTCGGTGACTAAATTGCATGTTTACAATGAATAACGCTACTTTGGCAAAGAATGGTGTGATTAAAGAAAAAGTACTTAAAAGTAAATTCAAAATTGTATTAAAAAAGTAAAGTTGCTTTAGTTTCTGCCAATTGAGAAATTTACAGATGCATTTAGGTAAAAGTTTTTTTCTCCATTGCACAGAAGAAAAACCAAAAATATTATTTCTAAGGAGAACCAAAACTCTGTTGATGCTGTAATTTATCAAGTGTACATATTTGTATAATGCACACCAAATAGTTGCTTTAGTTTCTGCCACTAGTGTATGTAGTCTGCGTGTTTGCGTTATGCTTCTTCACTTTGTGGCTCATGTTTCATGTAATTGCTGTGATCTATGGCTTGCTGATATTTTCGTTTTCCTGAAGAATGCAAATCAAAATTGGTATTAAGTATGACAAAGTCGATCATTTGCACATATTTTGATAATTTCATTCAATTTTGAAACAGTGCCTGCATGTTTGACATTGAAAAGGAATCGCAATCTAGGTGCCACCAAGTGACGATCTGTGATCATCACTTGTGCTAAAGCAAGTTTGATTGCGTGTAAAGCCTTGGAATTATGATTTTGTGCTTAAGTTTACAGGAGATTTTGAGCAATGCCCAGAGCTAGTCGCCGCCTGAGAGAGAAATCCGGAGTTTGTGATTCGATCAATGTCGCTGTCAAGCCTAGAATATTGAACGCACGAATTCCAGAAAGACTCGCTGCTCATAGATCAGATGAGATACTTTATCCATTTGGAGAATGCATCGTGATGTGCGTGCATGTGTGCGTGAGTATGTATGTGTGATATGGTATCCCTCGCAAGCATTTCTTGTGCTGTAACAATTTTAGTTTTTGTAGCTATTGCCTTTTGTGATTGCTTATTTTGTTGTTGTTGTTACTTTTTAGGTAGAGTAGAGCAGCCATGAACAGACAGACATATATACTTGCTTGTTTGCTTAGTGAATCGTGTCGTGCATAAATGATTACGGAAACTGCATTTGAGGCGATGTCAGCTTCAGCCTGTGCCGCTAGAGTTGCAAGGTGAAGGTTATTTTTAGCAATTGTTGCTCTTTTATTTGCAATTACTCTTCCTTGCTTATTTATAAATGTTTATGTAAGTAAGTGTTGGAAATATAAGAAGACGTGGCCAAAGTCCGAAGCACCAATAATTTTCTCGCCTCTGAGTCAATCGGTTCAAGTTCTGATCCAAGATTTTCATTAGGTTGCTGCTCGGTGTTATGGGTTAACATATATACATCTCATAAGAACTTTGATATAATGATCCTCCATTAAATTTTAACCCATTATGTACATTAAACTCATAGAACCGCTCCCTGATGCTTCTTATTATACCCCAATCGACTGAACGAGAATCGTTCAGGTTCATTGGCTTAGATAAAATGTAAATCAAATCGTTCGTGTTATACTTGTCGCAAATGCGATCAATGCATGCATTTTGATGATGCATGTGAATACTCCAGACATTGTCAGTGGTTGCCATTCTTCCTCCTGAAGTGAAGCGGTGGTGGTGTTTCATCAAGCGTTGATCACATACTCGAATATGTGAATTTGTATCGTATTGTGAGTGTATCGTGCGATTTCTTACATATTTTGTTTTTGCATTTCCATTTTCAGTCGCCAATACTTTCTATTTCTGTCGCCGCTGAAAAAAGTGGAAGATAATTTTTACTTTATTGCAGGCTGCTGTTGGCGACATCCTCAACATCCAACAGCATCTTCCATCATGTCAGTTTTTATTTTTGTGTGTTTTGTTTTGACATTTTTGAGATGACAGCTTTGTGTAGCTAGTAGTGTTCGTTCAGCTTAGTTGATGGCATTCTTCATGAAGCATTTTATAAAAATATTTTCAACTATTAATTTTTTGGTTTGTTTGCCATTGTGTTTATGTACCTACAATGTAAGCACATAGTATAGTGTAAAAAAAGTACAGAACTATAAGATATACATATGTATGTACTAGAGATCTCGGGATCCCGAAATCACGGTTTTTGCTCTAAAATTAGTTTAAAAATCCCGAGATTTTCGGCACTCAAATTTTATTTGTTTTATATAATCTTCGTTTTGTATTTCGTTATGTTCGAGTCTAGAAAAAAATTTTTCATCAAAATTTTTTGCAATTCGTTCATGGTGGGACCTCTGAAAAGCCAACTAAGTTTGTGACAGTTAATTTGGCAATTTGGTTTGTTGCAGAGGTTCAGCGTCTCTCTGAACCATTGATTCGGTTTAAAACCCGGTTCTTCCGTACCTTCGAATCTCTGGTTTGGTACAAAAACGGTTTGGTTCAAAAATCTTACAGTGTACATTTTGATATTGTCCTTTGAAGGTATTACTTTTATAGTAGGTATGCGTGATTATGAGCCGGTGCTGAAAATATTTACAACAGTTATTTTTTTTACCTTATTTCAACTAAATTTGCTGAAATTTTCTTTGATATACATTTTTTAACAGTTACTTACCTGCTGGAGTGTTATACACTTAATTATGTATGCTAGTTTCGGCGGAGACATTCTCCATCTTCACATCACCCATCGACAGGGGTTTGTTTTTCAATGGCTTATTGAGTCCGTAGTAGCATAGCACCTTTTGGCAAAAATCATTCTTCGCTTCATCTCTGGGCTGGCATTGAGAATCTATATACATTTCGAATGTGGAAACATTCCAAGTCAGTTTTCTCAAAAAGCCCTCCGCGGGTTTTTTTAGTTCTCAGATTTTTCTGATCAGGTAACATTACTTATTCAAAATCAGGAAGAAAATTCTGTATGCAAGAACCTTTGAATTAATTCCAGTTCAGGTGCATCGTGATTGTTGTTGTTTATGCTGGATCTTAGTTATAAGAAATCCTTTTTCGGCAGCATAACATCGAAGAAGTTGCGCAATTAGAAATCATATTGTCTGAAAACATTGTTTTGATATAGAATAGCGTGGAGAGGTAAGGCTCAGTTTTTTCTGCACAGGTGGTATCGGTCCACGTAATTTTGCAAAGTCTAGTGAGCTTCGTCGGGAAATCAAAACCTGATATTACGGCATGCATGTAATTCGTAATCGTGCTGTCGACTGTTCTTGTAATGAGGTTTGATGATTTTGTACATTTTTGTTTTTTTTTCTTGGTTTTCAACTTATTCACACAATGCTATGTAAGAAATTAATTCGAAAAAAAGTTTACGTTCCTTTTGATAATAAATTTAACATTATCTACTCAATGAAAATGCTAAAGAGGCGAAAATAACCCTAAGGAAGCCTTTAGCTATAACAACAATTGCGTTTAAAATTTGTACATCAGCACCTGGAAAAAATGAAGTTCTGAATTCTGCACCAAGGACGTTCAAAGAGTAATGTCAAATGACTCTTGTGCTTACTGTCGTTCAGAAAATAGGTTTGCAATTGTTTTTAGAAAAAAGATATCTTTAAAGAGACCACCAAGTTTTTGAATTTTTAGTTTAATTTACTTGCATTTGTCATAATAAGTGGTGCCAAAACAATTACTATATCATATATAATACACATTCTGTGGGTAACACAATTAATATCACAGAAACTGGAATACTTACAACATGAAAAATCGAATCAATATCGAAGGAGAGAGAAAAATTATCTGCTGTATGCTGCCAAATATTTTGAAATTATTTATTTATGTAAATCAGCAAGGGATCATAGGTGATAATTTATGGTTTAACGAGAGAATTCACCTATTTGGCTTTTGGTGTAAAGTAGTTTTGTGTGTGTGAGTGTGTTGGTGTATGCATTGGCACACACAGTAGAAGTTGTGTCTGCAAACGTCGAACAACTTATACTTGTGCATGAATTTCAGCACTTCAATAGATTTTTTGAAAACTTTTTTTTTTTTTGTTTTTGTGGCTGCAGCAGCTAAATACTTTGATAAATTACCTTTTAAAGAGTTTATCTATGCTCTGCAATAAGTTTATAAATTTTAAACGTGATTGTGTGAAAATGAATGTTAAATAAGATTTGCAAATTTTTGCATCTGGCTGCTAAGCCGAAATATTAATAATATCCTGAGTACATAATTAAATGGATAGATCTGAGGTTAGGCTGCCCAGATTAACCAAATAAGTCAATGTTTCGAAGAATGCATTCAAACCTTTTTTTGTTAAAAGATAAATATATAAAATTAATAGTTTTACTACTGCATACTCTAAATTATTAGCTTACCAGTTATTGTCGAATAATGTAACTAGTGGCAGTCCTCTTTTTCGAGCAATCGATACCATTTGAACGTTTAGATTTCGACAGCTTTACCCAAAAATAGCATTCCAAATAAACTAATTTCACTTAGTGAGTTAAAATGTGGCAAAAAAAATCCCTGTGCAGAATATATCAGAAGTCGGAAAATAATTTTAAAATAATAAATAAATCAATTTAATAAATAAAACAATCATTTATTATGTAAATACTTGCTTTTAATCTCCATAAAAACACAAAAAACAGAAAACAGCTTATTTTGTAACGTGTCACTTAACAGCACGTAACAGCAAATAAATCTAAATTCAACAGACTTCTATGTTACGTTAAGTTTTCTTAAGTTTCTATCTATCAGATACATACAAAGATATGAAAAAGAATTCGATGTGAGAGTTCTATATGCGTTGTTAAGTTACGTTAAGTTTCGGCCAACTATGTATACAGACAAGCGGCACTTTGTGTAAAAAACACAAATAATCACACGCATGTCGGCCTAACTAAACGCACGTTGTTCATTTAAACGTTATCCTTAACCACAAAACTATGCAATAATTTGATTTTTTCCTTATAATATTGTATGATTTATATATTTCCCAAAAATATATAAATCAAACAATTATTTTTTTTCCTGAACGTAGAATAAAGAAATCAGAAAATAATTATAATTTCTGAACAAACAGATTATCTGATCAAACGAATATTATTATTTCTGATGGATGATTAAATAAATAAAATTCAAGTAATAAGCATTAATTTTCAATTTTTTTTCATACTGCTTATAATGATAACGGCTCCTAATTAGTGTTAATTCGATACCCACATAGTATCGACACTTTGACTTATTACTTGTATCGAATAAAAGTATCGGTGCCACCAAAAATATCGGAAAAAAGTATCGAGTATGTAATACACAAATTACGCTACTCAACACGAAATTGGCGTCAAGCATCTCATACATCATTTCTCTGATCACGATGGCGTAGGGTAAAGTGGGTACATATGACACTTAATTTTCAAAAGCCTGTAATTTGTTTTTGAACTCGATTGAACAGAAAGAAGTCACAGGGAGCCAAATCAGATGAATTCGGTGGCTGTTGGATGGTATTTGTTGCATTTTTCGTCCAAAAATTATGAATAATGATGGCACTGTGCGACGGTGTGTTATCATGGTGCAAAATCCACGAGTTTTCTACCCACAATTCTGGTCTCTTTCGGCTAATTCCTTCACGCAAACGCCTCATAACGCCCAAATAATACTCTTTGTTTACTGTCTGGCCTTCTGCCAAAAATTCATGATGCACTACACCGTTGCAATCCATGAAAACCGTGAGCATTGCCTTCTTTTTTGACTGAAAACGACGTGTTTTTTTTGGTATCTGCTCATTTGGTGAACGCCATTCACTTGCCTGATATCTGGATTGTGTGTCGTACTCATAAACCCACGTCTCGTCTCCAGTAATGTTCCTTTTGATGAATGTGGGATCGGATTCAAACCCAAATCATTAACCAAAATGGACGGATCCATAGGCAATGTTCAAGTCCTCCGCAATCTCTCTGATGGTTAATTTGCGGTTAGTGACCACAATTTCTTTTACTTTATCAATGTTTTCGTCGGTTTTCGATTTCGATGGTCTGCCACTGCGTTCATCATCTTCGATTGACTTACAACACCTTTTGAACCGCTCGTGCAACTGGTAAACGACCGTTTTCTTTAGAGAATCGTTGCCGAAACACTTTTCCAACATTTCCAATGTTCGCGCACCATTAAATCCGTTTTTACGCTAAATTTAGTACAAGTTCGTTGTTGCAAATCCATTTCTTAAATTGTAAAAAATCGCCAACACACACAGAGATAGATGTACTCTTGGCTACGTAACTTTTGCAAATGTCAAGCTATGACGCTAAGATTTAGAGGGAGTATCAACAACCGATCTACAAACTTAACTTAAAAAAACAGAACTGAAATCGGAACGATGGGAGCGGCACACGGTGGTTATTCCGGGAACTTTTTGATTAAGGTGGTATATACATATGTATAAAAATTGAAATATTTGTATATATCTCGAAATAACACTGAAACCTTAGATTGACACAAATTTGTACAATGAAGCATTATTATTTTATTTTTCTGTTCTGACTATTATTATTATTTGCTCTTTATTTAGCAAAATTTTCATTTAAAATTTCATAATGATGCATTATGTCTCTGGTCATAAGATAGGCATAGTCTGAGTTCAAAATTACAAGTGGTTGTAGCACTTCCCATACAAACTATATGCTTTTTTGGGTATATATCTAGAACTATTTACGGTACAGTACTGAAATTTCGCGCAAGGATGTCGATTGACAATACCATACTACAGAAAAAACGTGGGTTGGGTTGGAAAAGGGATACGCCTCCAAGATTTAGTTCGAAGGATCTTAAATGTTGTCTTCTTTACCCGATATTTATCGGAGGCTGATGTCGTCGTTTCATGTTCTAATATCTGAAATAGCTCTCTTCACTTTTGCTTAATCAATTTCGCTTCCATTTGTCTTCTTTAGGTAGCTACGTAACATTTCTTTAAAAATTTATAACAATTGTATTATAAATACGTAAATCTGCAATATGAGGGACATTTGATATTTGTTAAATGTGCCGCTTTAGTAAAAGCCAAATGTGCCCCAAATGCTCTTGAAGATTTTTCTTCTTTTTTAATTTATCTTGTTTTATTTTCACAAAACGCACTTTTATTTTGTTAATATTAAAGAGCAGTGCTAACCAATTTTGTTACTCTTTTTTAAAAAACAGCAACAATTAATTCACAAAACGCTTACATACTAGTTGTCGAAAATTACATCAGCGTTTCAAAAGCACGTATTAATCCAAGAAGAGTTAAGGCAGAACCTTAAAAGTTCATAACGTTTCTTTAAATCAACTTTGGCTCTGCATTTTAACTTCTTGGCTTTTAAGGCGGTGTCAAAGGTACCCCACGTTACCCTACTCAGTTTTTCCCCTTTACGTCATGTTTTTTAGAAATTTCAACGCGAAACACATGACACGTTAACTTATATGATATTTATTATGTTTGGATACAAATCGGTGAAAAATTTATAATAGCAGGAACATGGGTGGCAGTATTTTCTAGACCTTCAATACTGTACTCCAATATTTTCATACATTGGAATATTGCTGTATAAACTAAAATATTTTAAAAATGCATATTGAATAATTCTGCAGAAGCATTTTAAAATATATTTTTAATTGCTGTAGAATATTGCAATACGACTCATAGTCTTAAATATTGTATAGCAATATTTCGGTTTTCAAATCAATGTTTTCCAAAAGTATCTAGTTTCCGATACTGATAATTCTTTTGATACCAAGTAAAATCAAAAAAAGTACTTGAATCGAATGAAAAGTATCGAGTATTTACTCGTATTTATTTGTATCAAATCATCACTATCCCTGATAAAAAGTATTATGTTGTCAAGTAAATGTTCTGCACAGAGCTATGTATATTTTAGAATCATTTGGGAGTCAGTCAACTAACTTGTAAAGGGTCGTTAAAATAACTCTTAACTCCCGTATTTAATTCTTTCCTTATTGTCTAACTGAAAATGCTTAAAAAAAAAACGCACCAAATTTCTATATATAAAAGAACTCATAATTAGTGATGTTAATTTTTGTCAAACATTTGTTAAACGTCGGCATTTAGTACACATCGCAAAAATGTGCAATTCTAACGATAAGATTATAAAGTAGAGTAACAAATAAAATAAACATATATTGGCAATTTCTTATGAATGTTATAAAAAAACTATACTCTTGATATTAACTGATAAGATATTGAGAGTAAAAGTGTATTACAGAGAGGAAGAGAGAGGCGAGAGTCAGCGAGTAATCCACCACATGATAAAGCATACAAGTTAATGATTTTTTGCACCAATTAACTGTCAAACTACCCGTATTATTATGCCAATTTATCATAGAGCTAATCACAATCTCGACTGCCACGCCCATGCACCTTTATTATATAACTTGGAATATGGCAAACTTAGTATCTCAAAAAATATTCCTAAACTGCATTGGCAACTCTGCTTTTACTCCAAATTTGAGTTGAAATTCAAAATTACGAGCGTGTTATCCCACACCGCATTGTATATCAAAATTGTGTGTTATCTACATTTACTACTTCCACTACCGAAAAAATATTGTACTTCACTCATTTCGCTTTTAAACGAATACGAATGAAGAAGCATGTGAGCCGAGTAAATGAGAGCAGAGTCTATCGAAAGTTTTTTGTGTAGATCATAACTCACCATGGCGGCAACTCACCATTCGTGCACATTGTTTGATGACTTGTTGCTTAGTATCTGTATCTGTGGCTCTTGTAACTTCGCGAATTGTTTTCACGCTTTCAGTCGATCGCGACTTTAGCTCAATTCCGCCTGTACGCGCATAGGTGCAATGTTAAGTCGATTGTCGTTGTTGCGATTGTCGTGTCGTGTTTTTTCTTGTGTCACTGTTTTTGCATCCATTGGATACTCTGTGTAGTAAATTAAAATATTTTCAAATTAAAAGTAACAAAATTTACATATACACATAAATCCAGCAGGAAATACACAAAATAAAAAAGTATATGCGTATCTTATAGTACGATCGTCTAGGTACGATCGAGTGCTTGTAGTCGAGTGGATCGTATCTGCAAGTAACCAGCAAAATAAAAAATGCACAACTTGGCCGCATGAAATAGTACGCGTTTTTGTTTGTTTGTGTGTTTTGTGTGTTGCTCGTGTTTTTGTTCTATGCGCTTTTATGCTCATGCTTTATACCTTTTATGGTAGGAATCTGCCGTGTTTTATTATTTTTATGTTTATTTTTTCTCGACGACCTTCTTGGTTTTTGCCAAGTTCAAGTTCAGTGCATGGAATTGATTTCGTTGTACCGGCATCCCCAACGTACTCATACGATACCAGCGTCTTTTCTGTATTTGCCTTCAAATTCTCTTCTAAGTTTAGTGCTAATTATGCCAAATATCTTAAAGATATTCAAGATTTGAAGAGTTGTTAAGAAGTGTTAAAAGAAACAAAAAATAAAATTGTTCGTGTATGTTGGCAATGCGATTTTATAGGAAGAGAATCTGTGAAAAATTTGTGTATTTTTTGCAAATCTGTGATTAATGGTATTAATTGATGGAGAAATTATGAAATTTCGGTTAGAAAACTAAACATAAAGTCAAAATGCTTGCCATAACTCGCATATGGAAATGTATGTTTAACTAAACTTGAGCAATGAAGTTAATGAGAAATAAAACACAAAAAGTTTAAATTAAAATTATTTGTATCTGTTGCTGTTTTCTCACATAAAATTTTGCTATATGTAATATCCACAAAAAATTAAAATCGCTACGGATTTCTGGATTACTTCTCCCTCACAGTGAAACTATCGATTACAATAGTTTAATTTTGTTTTCGAAATCAACAGTTTTATTTATTTTATTTGTTAACAACTAACCGAATGATGGTCTCTAATAAAGTTTTATTTTGTAAAAAGTGTTAAAAAAAAATTTCACAACACCAACGCAAAAAATTCTTCAAACGATTAAAAAAGCATCATCCAACGCAATATAAAACGACATAATGTGATGTGTGTTCCATAAAAATAATTATGAGCAATCGCGGCAGCAAATAAAAAACCCAGGAACTAAGTAGTAACTGAACAACAAATTTGGATGACAATCCAAAATTAATTGAAATCAATGAATGCGAAATATAAAAAATTGAAAATCCGATTAGGAGTAACTAAAAAAAAGGATTCACAAGAAGCCACATAGACTAGTTGATCCTGTTTTTTTTACCTGGTCGTTATATAGCTTCTGCTTTGAGTTCATATAGCGAAATGTGCGTTGTTTATGTAGCCGTTTCTCAATAAATGTTGTTAATGCTCAAATTTCAAACTCCTTATATATTTTCAATTCGTATAGGAACGCGAATGTTGCGAAAGGCTTGCCTTTTTTTTACCTGTCTACAGTGAAGTCGTACTTAAGACGACTTATCAATTACGAATTCGTAACGAAATCTGATTCTGATTGGATTCCAGATTGCGTTTTTTCATCAAAATTTTATAGCTCATGGTTCAGGAATAATCTAAGCCCTATTTTCGTCGTTTTCTCATTATGTTTGCTTAAAAGTGTCGAAAAATGGTGGAAAATTTCCTGTATTGCGGGGCTTGAAACATTTTGTGTGTTAACCAGTGTAATTTTTTCCCTTCCCTTTCTTTGTGAAACTTTTTGGTGAAATATTTGTTTTCTTTCGTTTCTTTAGTTTGGGAATTAATTTTTTATTTGCTGATTAATTTTCCGTCAAAACAAAAAAGCATTCCGAGAATTTGAAATAATCAGGTCTAAACTACAATACATAGATTTATAGCGCCAAGTGCTAAGGCTCTTCGTTTAAAACAGGCATGTCGGCTGTAAATATAGTGTAGAGTACTGGGCGGTTTTCTTGTAGAACTCTGGCACTGATTCTATGCCTTCAACAACAAAAAGTATGGAGCAAGAAGCAATGGTTTAAGTAGATAGATCAAAAAAATGAGTTGTTAAAAAATTGTTTTTGAACCTTGCTCAGGAACGGCTCAGTGACAAGGTGCCATATGGCACCGCTAGGCGTTATTAGGTTAATCTTATACAAAATGCCTGAATGTCATATTGTGTCGAAAGTTTGTTAAAAATCTAAAAAGACCGTTTAACAAAATTTTTGGGCTTCTAAGCTCAGTATAATATTATTGACGATTCGGTGGCATTTTTCTGGGGTTCCGTGACCTTTTCTAAGCTTCTTGGAAGTTTCTTTTCAAATATTTTTTAAAATCTATCAGCAATCTAGTACAATGATAGGACATCATACGCTTATTCGGCTTAGGAATCATAATTACCTCTGCACTCTCCCATTAAATTGGGAAATAATCTAATCTTTGGCTTATACAAAAAAGCCATTGTATGTATACTTCTTATGTTAGATCTAGTTTATTATACGCATCTTTGGAATCCTCATCATGTCATTCACATTAATCGTGTACAGAATTTTTTTTTTTAATTTACCCCAAGCTCTCTTAGATTTGACTTTCCTTATTCCCAAACAATGCTCGTTGCTTATCAATTTAAAAACGATTTCAAAAAAAAATTTTCAAAATTAAAACAAAAAGATTTCTGCATTGACTTTCATCTTTGATATAGTCTGTGGTAAAATCTATTGCGTATATTTACTTGATTTAATAAAATTCATTGTTCCAGCTAGATGTCTGCGCCATGGTAGTTTCTTTGGTTGTGGAAACTTACGGACTGACTACACTAGGAATGAACCAATTGTTTGGGCTTTGAATTTGTATAATAGTATTAGCTCTACTATTTCTTCTTCTTGTATTGCCTTTAATTACACTGTACAACAGACGTTTTGCAGCATAAATGAAAACAGGTGGGTGCGAAAAAGGGTTATATACTGACCAACTTTCCCCACAAGAGTCATATTCTCTAAGGTCTACAAAATTTTATAAAATGCGATTGATTTTTTGGAGGAGCTACCTTGGCCAGCAGGACAGTTTGGCACATCATTGGCTTAAAAAAAATACTCTGTATTTGCTATTGCTTTTTATATTTCAACAGTCGTAGCAAAAGTTAATCATTGGATTCTGCAATTCTGCATTTTTTATTACTGAAGTAAGTTAATGTCAGCTGTTCAGTAGTATAGTAGTAACGGCAACATTATGCAAAAGGAAAACATTGATTGTTTAATAGTTGTAGCAGCACAATGCGCATTTTTTATATTTTTGGAGCATTTATTGGGTAATTTTATCCAGTTATATTAAATTTAATCTTTTTTGAAAGTGGTTGTCTACTGTGAAAATGTAACAATTACATAAATTTTGAATTTTCCAGTAATAAAAATTGTGGCATTACTTTCATGTTGTGGAAATATTTTAACCCTTTCAAACCCGAAGTTGCATGGGAGCAACTTCACCTCTTTGTCGTCTTAAAGCAAAGGCTAAGACTGATTTTTTTTCTTTGATTAAGTGGTTACTAACAGGTTTATGTTCTGAGAAGATGAATCAAAACAAACCTTGCAAATTTCATTTTAACTGTCAAGGGTATTTTCAATAAAGTACAATTGTGTCGTGGTAAATCAGTGTACTACAAATTGGAGTCGTCTAAGTAAAGTGCTTTGTATTCAATATTAATTATATAAAATTCCAAAATAATTATAAAACTTTGTTCTACAAACTATTTTGATAAAACAAAAATATTGATTTAAAACTTTTTTCATACCCCAAGCGTATAAACGGTAGGGCATACAGTGGGCTGAATAGGCTATCTAGCGTCACGAAAGTCACAATCAATTAATTTGGTCGATTTAATGATGGGTTTTTATTAACAACATATTATTTTTGCTGAAAATTGTTGTTTGACTACAAAGCGTATGAAATTTAAATCCAATTAAGATCCTGCAAATGCATTAAAATGAGAAGTAGCATTTTCAACACCTAGAAACAAATGAAATTGTAAAACATTTTACGTACATTTATCATTCAAATGACAATAGTACCCACAAAAATGTTTCAATCAAATTCCGAGTCAAGATTGCCAATGGATCCAATGACAGTAGTAATAAATGAAAAAGATCTTGTATTGTTTTTTCACGCGACATATTCCCGTATATGAAACTCCCTGAAGTTTCTGAAATCCTTATTTTGTGCTTCCAGGGCTTCTTTAGACATGATTCCTGTAGGAAGCGAAATACTTTTTATTATATCTGCTGCATGTATTAAAATCCAGCCATTCTTTGTTGCGCAATTCGAAAACTTTTAACGTTTTATTGCAATTTTTCCATTTTTGTTGAGTTTGCTAAAAAATATTGAACAAAATTTGCCTTTTCTTCATTTCTATTGCCACAGAGACCTAATTTAGTAAGATTTTTTTATTGGGTCTCTCTCATTACGCCAAACATTGAATAATTAATTTTTGGAATGAACATTTTTCGTAAATGCAGTAAAGAAAATGATTAGGCAGAAAGTGGCAGCTAATTTTTTCGCAAACTATTTAGACATATCGCATATTTACTAACAATTAACAAAAAATACCGGTAGTTGGCGCATTTAATTGTTAAAAGTCAACCTAAACTTACTGAAAATGAAATATTCCACACAAAATTTAGTTCGCAACATTGATTTATTAGTCAAAAATAAATGCTATAGCATTCAAATCTATAATAAAAATTTCGGCATTCAATTCTATATAGCGCCCACATAATCCACAACGGAACTGATCTATATATCAAAGTAAATGCTTTAGTATTCAGTGTTTAAAACTAATAAAATGTAATATTGTTAGAACTTGGGAAAAACGAGTATAATCAAAATTTAAATATTACGATTACTTTAAGAGAGCCACCATGTGTCTCTTTTTGCACCTCGATACAAT
Organism: Toxonevra muliebris; assembly: GCA_963691655.1. Taxonomy (NCBI): domain Eukaryota; kingdom Metazoa; phylum Arthropoda; class Insecta; order Diptera; family Pallopteridae; genus Toxonevra; species Toxonevra muliebris. Next base: position 87,567,558 of record OY829326.1, on the reverse strand, counting down.
TCTGAGTGTCCGCGAATGTGTTAACAAACAGATCCAAATTTTATAAAAAAGTTAAGTACATACTTGAAACTTTAAGACACACTCATAAAATCTTTGCAATTTTGTTTATATTTTTTTAATACGAATTTTAAAAATTCACAAAAAGCCAGTACAATTTTCTTTACTTTAATTGTAAAATAATTCAGCGACTTTGACTGCTAAAAAAAACAAAGAAAAATGCCAAAAATGAAACCATTATTTACTATGGTAATTTTTCTGGTATTTTCATTCAAAATTTATTCTTATTAATGCAATTGATTTTTTGACTTTCGCGACGCTAAATGAACCAGTCGACCACTGTGGGCATGGCGATTTTCAATTTGGTTCATACGCTCCTAGGATAAGCATTTCAATATTTAAATACAAAAAAAAAAATTCGAACCACAGGGAAAAATTCGGGGTCGAAAGGGTTAAATTTTTCATTCCAACATGTTGAAGTGAACTTTTGTTGCAAAATAAAGATTTATGATTTAAACACAACGACCTGCTACCTGCGCCGTCTTCTGAGCGAATTAACACAGTAAGAGCGTTAACCTATAGCGTCAAGTAAAGAATAGTTTTTAAGGGAATTTTATTGGTCATTTTTGAAGTTTTTTGTCGGTCAACAAAATCCGAGCCCTGGTGATCACGCATATAGCTTGAGTTTCAAATATCTTAATTTTTCAATTTTTAAATAGATTCTTAAACAAAAATGAAGATTTTTTAAAGGAAGAGAAGAATTTGACAATTGAATGTTGGTTTTTCACACTTGGAACCCTACTCGCAATCAAATATAAAGTACTCTGGTGATGTTGTTCGCTCCTATCAAAGTACAATTTTTTTTTATTGCTCGTAACGCAAAGGGTCACTCATCACTTGAGTGATTAAAGCAGTAGACCAAGGTTTTCGCTTTAATAAAAATCGAAAAAATTTTTCGATTTGCGATTAAAACACGAAAAAAAGAAAAATAATCGCTTTACTAACCGATTGACGCCTACATTTACATGGGAATACATATGCACAAATATTTGTCGTGGCCACAACCTCAGTCAAAATCGGAAAAATTATTGTAATCCTTTGATTCATTACTCGAAAGTTCTCGAGGACATAGTCCGAGGTTTTCTTAACGGTTTTTGTTAAGAGTCCAATAACATTTGTGTATCACACCTTCATCCATTTTCAGAATTTTTACGCTTTTTTGTTTTGTGTAAATGTATGTATGTATGTCAATTGGCAGTGATTGTTTGCAAAGGTAGAATGATTTTTAATAACGTCAAATTAATAACTACTATACAACAACAATGGGAAGAATTCACATTAAGCCAAACAACAAATGCAAACCAAGTAAAATTTTGTTTTAAATTTGTTTTTTGTTTGATGAAGAACACAAAATAAAACAAAATAAAACAATATAATGTGCATTGGAAGGTATTTACATACTTCAATGAAATATATTTTTTCATTGAAAAAATAATTGCGTCATTTTCGCAAACAGAAACAAACAAAAACTCACCATGTAAAAAATGATTTAGCTGGAATTTGACTAAATTTTAATTGTTATCTTATTCACATTTTTGTTTTGTAGGTGCAATAAAATAGCAAAAACGATTATGAGAAAAAATCGCAAAAACAACAATAGATAAGAATCTACTTGAAATTGTGCTTTTTCCGCTTAAAATTTGTTGCACAATTGCTTACAGGAGAAGTGATCGTAACGATTAATAAATTATTAAAGAGCGAGCCAAAACTTTCAAGAGTCTCAAATAAAATTAAAAAGTTATTGTATTTTAAAAATATAAAAGATATTATTGAAGTGGAAGAAACAAGAAAAGAATTAATAAATTTTATTAAATGAGCTCAAACATCGTCGCGTTTGAATTTGTTTCTCATTTATTTATGATATTCTTAAGTATTAATTTTTTTTTTATAAAATGCACTTTTTTACTCGTATTTCAGTTTTGTTGAACTGTTTGTATATTTTTGTTATTTTTTGTGCTGAGGTAAATAAAATTATTTTTATTTATAATTCGCACATGTGTGAATTTGTTGTTGCCGTATTGTTTTACTTTTTCTCTCTCTCTCGCTGTTTCGCGTAATCTCATGCATGTATGTTGTTTTTTTTTTATATTTTTCTGTTGTTGATTTTGTAGTTTTATTGTTCATAAAAATGATGGCGTTCAATTTAATTATGTAAAAAAAATAAAAAAAAAATAAGAGAAATACATAAGTAAGAAAAAACCGAGAATTGAAAAAATTCTTTGTTGCAAGTTCAAGGAAATTTAACGAATTTCTGCTTAGGCGTTTAGCCGTTCCTCCTCTCAACGTTTTCTCCTTAGTTCCACTCCTTTGTGTATTCCAGGCGCGTGTGTGTGTATATATGTATGTACTGCGTGCATTGCACTTTACATCTCCCATCTACAGAAATATCTAAAATTTTCGATGTGGGTTTCAGTGATGATCGTTCCTGATTGTCATCTCATCTTTAGTATTTTTGCATACTATTTATTTGTGGGTTTTTTGCTTTGAGAAATTACGTAGAAACTTGTTTGTGATAATTTTCTGTGCGAATCCAAAATGAGTTTTTCGGATATTGATTGTGGTCATTGAGAGTCCCGCCGTTTTTAGGAAGGGGTTCGATTATTACCAACTAGTAAAGTATTTTCTAAAAGTACTCACAACCTTCGTCTACAACTTCTATATTGATTTTATTTTGCGTGCAAAGCGCTATATTCAGCTTACGATTCCTTAGAAACTGTGATTTGATACAAATTTACGTTTAATCATCAATATTCAAAAGATGAAAACAAAAGAAAATCCTTCAGTTTTCGAAATTTAAAAATTTATCTTGTTTCCTGAAAAAATTTTAATACTAAAAGAGGTTTTAATGCAATTTGTGGTTTCATACCTTTTTCTATATGTGTACAGTGAAAGACAAAAGTCATATACCGCATCGGATTTTGAGTTTCTGTAAAACTAAAGTATCTAAAAGAAAAATTACGTTTGAAGTTTTATAACAATGAATATATATAAATAATTACTTAATTATTAACAACATAAAAGGTTAACTATTTAGCATCAGTAATAACGAGTAATATCATTTTATGTCAGAATGTTTGCAGTATCTTCAAGAGCTATGACGCCATTCAAGTAAATCTATGAGTTTTTTTTTATTTGTAAATAAATAATCATCCTTTTGAAACTGTGAACTGTGTATGCAGACTTTTGTCCTTCACTGTACATGTAATGTTAGTTAGAGAAACAAGGAAGAAACCGAAGACGTTTAATACCTTTTCTTTGCACAATTTCACCTTTTATGACAGAAATAATGAAAAAAAGTTAATGCAGCGCATAATTAAAAAAAGAAATAAAATAGTTAAAGTCATCAGCAAATAAGAACGAATGAGTAAACGTTCATTGCCGAAGAAAGGTTCATTGACACACAAATGCCGAAATCATCATTCAAAAATAAGAAATAAAATTGCGATTGTGAAACAAAAACTGGTTACATAATAAAATTTTCGAACGAAAGAATAAAAATCCAGAATCCAGAAGATTGCATTTCTGAATTTTACCTACACCATATTCGCATTTGCAACGCAACCGTGAAAACTTCATTCGAAGACTCGCGTGGCAGCACATTCAAGTCAACACAACCAAGGTGCAATGACTTGAGGTTGACAATCTCCAAAAGGGTTTGGAGTTTTGTTGTGGATGAAGGTAAAAGTTGCTAAAAAAAAAACATTTTTTTTTTCGTTTATTTTACACTGCGACTAGTTCATAATGTTTAGAAATGACTAACAAGCAACTTGTTTATAATAACTTAATTAACAATTATACTCTATATCGTAGAGTGTTTTTGTTTGATGCGTTGAAGTCGTCGTAATAATCCATCTGTTTCGTTTAGGATGAATGCTTCGTTATTCACGTGGTTACTTAGCCTCTGTTTATGGGCCGCTGCGATTTTTGTTATCTAACAGAGTTCAATCTGAGGTCGCGCGCAATGTCAGCACTTCTGCAATACCATGGTGCTTTCACAATGGACCTAGGTACCTTGTTTTGATATTGTTGTATTGTGTTTTTGGTGTTTTGGCTGGCACAGCCCTAGAGCTGTGCTCCATAACTCCACACTAGTTTGCTTGTTTGTAAATGAGTAATTTATTTTGTGTGGATAAAGATGATCTGTTACCCATTAGCCACTTCATGATTTTTACTTTGATGTCAAGATCATTTCTCTTTTTTTTTACATGTTCCTTCCATCGGAGTTTACAATCGAGCGTCATACCCAAATACTTAGCAGAATTACAGTATGGGATCTGCAAATCATCTATAAAAAGTGGTAGATGGTGTATGGATTTCGTTTAGTTGAGGTTTATTCGCCATTTTTTGTTCATTGGAAGACGTTGCTAAAGCTGTCTGGAGTTTTGCTGTTGATTCGCTTTCAGTTTCGCCAACAGCAAGCAGCAAAAAAGCAAATGAAGTTTCGTATGCATTTATTACTGAAATGCTGTGATTCCATGAATATCGGCGCACTAAGATTTTTTTTCAATATTTCATTGAAAATAATGTTTTTTATTATTTCTTTGTTCACACATTCTAATAAAGGAGACTAAAAATATATTTTATAAAGCGTTTAAGTCCACCTATCGCTGCCTTTGTACCTCATTACCTCCTGCTTACTGCATGCATGATGAGCGTAATTTATCAATTTAGCAACTGATCATTTCGTTTATCTCCGTTATAAAACAAACAAGTTGTAGATGCGCTTCTCAAATATACTATACTTTGTAGATAAATTAGGGAAATAAACAAACAAGGATCCCCTCTTCTGAAATCCACAACTTCCTCTATTGGAATAAAAGCAGAAATATTTCTAACAAATTTATATAAATACAAGTAAATAAATATTCACAGGCATTGCGACAGATAGACTTCTTATCAGTAGTTTCGGACCTACCTCAAACAGCAGCAGCAGCAGCAATTGCTGCTTGAAGCCAACAGCCGCTTCCCTTTTTGCTTATCTCGCTGATGGCGGCACAGTGGACTTGACTACATATTCGTTTGCTGCTTTGACTTAAATGCCAAAACGTTGTTGAGACTTGTATGTGTGTATGCGTGTTATAGCGTAGATTTCTGTGTGTATTTGTATGTGTAAATATCTCATAAAAACAACAAATACAATAGTCTGCAAACGCACAATGCTGCGTATTCATTTTATAAGTTTATTTTCTTTACGTCATTGAATTGTTTGTATTTGTTTTGCGCGATTGGGAGTAGACAGACTCAGCAGTAGCAACCAAATCCAAAAATTCTTATTATTATGGGAGAAGAGAAACAAAACAAGCCTAAGAAAAGAGAAGAAGACATAAGTTGAACGTGTATGAGTTCCCAAATTGTTGATAAGAAAACATAATATGAAAGTAGTGCACGCTTACGCCATCTCTGTGATGTTCTTATAAACTTAGCGCGTTATTAAAAAGCACTCAAATATTAGTTACAAAAAGTTAACTTGTACGTCATTTCTGACAAAAATGTATTATCCAAATTTCTGGATAAAATTCTAAACTTTGTTAGTAGGTGTGAGCAATTAAATGGACTAGGTAAAACATATTGAGAAATATATTAAGCAAAGTGTTTCTAATGTAAGAAAAAATTTAGGTGTCCTGCCTGGTAAAAGCAAACCCTGATCAACTTCCTAAAGCGGTGGTTCTACTTTTTGACAATCTCCAGATGATGATGGTGTTTGCTAAAAAAATCTTTTAAAAATTGGCTCCAAGGCTTCCAAGTTTTCGTATTTCATATCATTCGTCAACGACTACGGAAGAAAAGATTTTGCCGGTACTTTGGAAAAAATTTAAAAAACAAAAAAAAACTTTTATGATTTGGCCATTGAAAATTTCATTGGAGATGTAGCGGGCTTAGTCGTCACAATGACCTAATACTAATCGGAATTAAATCGTTTCGGCTACTACGAAATAGTTCTCTGTCATCTTTGATGTGACAAAAATTGCTACCATTGGAATAGTTACTTGGTACCTTCTAGCTACATATACTTAGTCCTATATTAAGAAGCCTTCTCCGTATTGATTTTGTTTTTTTTCTCCACACATAGCGAACTTTGTTTTAAATTATGATGGCAACCCTGTATTTGCAGCCACTTTGCTAAGGTTTTAAATAGTCACTATTCAGTGTTCATCGCCTCGTATCTGCTGTCTGTGCAACTGTGTGGTGTCCGTCCGTCTACACTTAATTTAAATGTGCTACGCGCAGTTCAATAAATCAATTAAAATTTATGATTTGCGATAACACGCAAATGAGTCGTTGAATGCAATTTTAATGCTTTTCGATTACAACAACCACCACACAAACCAATAGAAATACAAAACAAAATTACATACAAATCAAGCTCGATTCAAGTAAATTAAATCAGGAAAGTATGTTGTTGAATTAATTAATCTTAATTGTTTATGCAAATAAAATAAACTAACTACATACATATATTTTAATTAATTTGAATTGTACAATTTAAAGAAAAGTGCGCAGCTTTTTTTTCTTTTTATTTAAATCTCCATCTAGTGATGATTCTTGGTGATCACTAAAATTGAGGTTAAGCGAGTTATATATTTGCATAGGAATGGAAGGGACAAACAGTTTTATGAATTGAATAGAAATTGAAAAAATATGTAAAATGGCAAGCCAAACAGCATCAAACCAACGTTTTGCCCCCAAGTATCGAACACAGTGTAACAGTCCTGAATAAACCACGATTGGTTCAAAGCAACCGAACTGGTTCGAAGATGATACCGAGAGGGACAATTCGTTTTTGTTTCTGGGATCGACCGAGTTCCGCACTCTCTTTTCGTTTTTTGTTTATGTGAAGATTTTCGCTCTTTCAAATTGAGCATGTAAAAATTTCATGTAAAAAATGAAAGGAGACCACTTGGTCGGTCAATCCGCCTTAAAATATAGAACATTGGAGATAGTGTTGCCAAAAATGCGAAATATTTTTCCCTGATTTTACTCAGCTTTTCACTTCTGAAAATAATAATTACATTTGACAGACACTAAAATTTGAGGGTGTAGTATGGGCCCCATTTCAGTTTTTAATAAACTGATCTGGCATATGTCATGAGGAAATGTAAGTTTTAGGGGTACAAGTATAAATACACTCGTTACCTACGAGTACATCATTGAATACTTAATTGAATCTGGTAGACTTTTTATAAAAAAGATTTGGTAACACTGATTGGAGAAGTGGAGTTAATTTCTTTGGACTGTGAACGGAGCAATTTTTAATGTCTGTGTTCAAACAAAAGCAAAAGTTCTGCAGAGTTTCACCATCGACAAATCAATAAGCACTTCGAACATTTCGATGAGTACAGTCAACGTTCGATAATGTGAACTTCCACTAACGTGAACAAATTTTTTCTTCCATTGACTATTCTAAAACGTGAACAAAATTTCTTAGAATTTGCATGATTTTAATAGTTTCGGGAATCCTCTAGATAAGTTTATTACTAGAACTTGGTTTGGAACACCCTTGGTTTTTAGCTCACGGTTTCGAGCGTTGACTGTATTTGTAAATTTGTCATTTCTGCTATACTAAATCAAGCAGTAGCTTTGCTTTTTGCTTGCTTGTTTTCTTGTCTTTTTGTCTTACTTACTTATGTATATATGTGAAGTGCAAGAGTGAGTTGAGCTACCGACTGGTTCCATTGGCAGCAGCTATTTTTGGTATTGACTCAACGATGATGTCGTTTGAGAGTGTATGTGTGTGGTTGATTCTGTTATTTACACTCTGAGTTGGACTTGGTCAGTAGTAAATTAATGTATGTAGCATATGTTTGTTCGTTCGATTAGTTCGGAGAATTTTTCTGCCTCTTTGTACGTTTCTTAGACGATTGCACCAATTTTAACATACCTTATTATTTCTATTTTAGTTTCTTTGTTTTGAACCGATTTTTTCAAGTTCACAACTTTTGTTTTTTATTATATTCTCTTTATGGTCTTACGACTAAGCATCGTATTTTCGCATCATTTATACTAGGAATCTGCTTTTTATCTTATCCATGCACATATATATGTATGTATGATTTATATTAACTACTATATATGCACATATAAATGGCTTTGGAGGTAAATGTTCGTCAATCATCATTATCGAGTGCAACTTCCGATCTTTATTGCGGGTTCTTTAATGTGTTTTTGCGTTATAACCCTTGAATTTATAATCGTGTTTTGTTATTAGTTAAACATAAACTTTATCATCTTCTTTTGGATTTTGTCACATTGAAAAATCAATTCCAGTTGATAACCTCATCACATCTTCTTTTGTATTCATTATGCTACAATTAAATTATTATCAACTTGATACTGTTTAAATTTATAGAGTTGTTTTGATTTTATATGTGTGAAATTTTTCAAAGGCTTATCTCGAATAAGCCACTTTTTGAAATGGTAATCGTATGTAAATATCATACTTAAAGTTTAACAATTTTGGAGCTGTACTTATGGGCGTTTCTGGCTGCATTTGATTTTTTGTGTGCTCTAAATTTGAATCAGCTGCATAGTTTATACTGAATGAATGTCAACGACGTCATCATGATTTCAAAGGTTACGTAATTTATCATTTGATAAGATTTAAAAAATTTTTCTTCACGATTAATGGGAATATTTTCTTCACGATTAATGGGAATATTTCCTTCAAACATATTTAAGGTAACAAATAACAGGGATTTAATGATATATTTACATACCATCCAATAGTATTTTACATGATCCAACTTATTAAAGTACTTGAGATAAAGATGAAAGAGTAGCCCTGGTAAGCTCAGGGAAACACCAAATTCGGATATTATATTGTCTTTAAACCCAATAAGTGTCATCAAAGAAGAAGGAGAAACATTACTCATTGCACATTATTTTATCACATAAAAGAAAAATCTGTAATGGTTATTTTTGTATTTTACTACTTGAGCACGATGGTTTCATTAGATTTCATCGGTTTCAGTTTGATAAAATCATCTTTTTGTGTATTTTTTTAATACTTAAGACAAAAAGTCAAAATATGTCCATGTTTTTCTACTTAAGACCTAATAACTAGAAAATCATACAAAATACAAGCAGAATTATTTTTTCTTAATTAACCTAAGATAAACGTAAAATTTTTTTAATTCTACATTGAATTTTCATTTTTTTTTTTAATGGTTAAAATTTTTCTAAAAATTATTTTCTTACTATTTCAAAAACTTTACGTGGTAGATTTTTTAGTGCGCATCCACAATGCTGTCTTATGAGCAGTTTTCTTTTATTGCGAAGTTGAACTCATTATTGCCCAGCCGGTAAATTCACTTACCAGCACTTTCCTCAAGCATATAGCTTCATATGGTATATGTGACCTATGACTTGTCTGACGGATTTATATTTTGAGAAAACAGTTTGAAGAAAATTTTGATTTCCTTTGGGAAAAAATTTTGATAAAACAATTTGTTACATGTGATCACATATGAGACACATTTTCGTGAACCTCTATATTTTGGGTAATTTTTGATCGAAACAAAAACCAAAAAAAAAATTAAATTTACTTTAAATGAATTTAAAAAATATTTATATGTTCATATCACTCTTGGCATCGACATCACTATTGATATCAGTCTACTGGTAATTGAGCTGACCATCTCACAAATCGAGAACAACGCATATTGTTAGAAGTGCACTTAATAATATTCCTTTATTTGACAGATGAAAAAAATTCCCGAAAATCATTCATTTTTCCAACCGTCACAGTGGCCTTCCCCCTTAAAAATATTTTGCTCTCTTTTCTGGCTTTCTCTTTTGTACTTTCCCTGTTTTAGTTTTGGTGACAAAAAACAAAAAGGTGAAGATATTTGGAATCATATCTGTAATTCAGGTTTACGATTTCAAATATTAGTAGCTTATATAGAATATTGAAAGACTAAGAACTATTACTAACTATTAAGTCTGATTTGCCCGTCTCTATATACATTGTTGTTGTGATGACTACATTTGTTCATTAAGCCGGTTTATATGTAACTTCAAATAACGAATTAAACATGAACTTAATGAAGTTAATGTCTAGATTTAATTTTCATGGTCTCCTAAAAACTATCAAAAAACTCCTTTTTTATTTAATTTTGAAAGTATTTTGATTAGAAAAATAAAATTTTTTAAATAAAACTCCAAGGTGAAAGGTATCCCAATAACTATTTCCTATGGAATTTTTCCGGTTTATTCTGTATAGTGCGAGTTCTTGAAAAAAAAGTAGAAAATTTCATGCAAAATATCTATTTTGCTACCCAATCACATGATAAAAATTTCGTAGACCCATGCCATTTAAAAAAAAATTCGGCAGTACTCGTCTCAATTAAGTAATTTAACTAGGGGTGGTAATATCGTTAATAAAATTGTTGGAAACTATCGATAAGCCCTAGAAGCTGTCGACAATTATCGGCAATCACCGATAAAAAAAACTCAAACTTGTAACCTTTCAATTACAGGCAAGTGATATTTTCATTATCATATGAAACGCCTTTACGATCGAATTTTAATGGGGCTTGATTGAAACTTCCACAATCACGTCATCAAATTTCATGCCTCTATATTGATTTGTTTGTCCCTTATTAAAGGTTAAAACCGCATGTACATTTTATATATTTAAAATCTATGAATTTTTGTTTTTATGTGATAAAATTATGTACCTACATATCTATGAACATTTGGCAGAAACGAAATATTTTTATCAAAGACTATTTTTATCTAAGAATCAGGATCATCCGAGTCGTCCAAATTAGAAAGATCTGAATCCCCGGAATTGTTCATAATCTTTTCGACTTCACAATTCTTAAACTTTTTAGCAATATAAACGTATTTACTCTTCGCGAAACAGCTTTCAAATGAATTGAGCAAACAATTCAGCAAAAAGGTAATTAAAATTTTGCTTCACAATGTAGCATACTTTTGAGCAAAACTATACTTTTGTTTATGTATGTATTTAAAGGAATGTTAATAGCTAATATTATAAAGTAGTGTCAAGGGATTATTTTCACCTGATTTCTTTATTCCAACTAAAATGTTTTTTTTTTTTTTTGGAAATATAAAGAGAAAATTTTGTGTTTTTGTCAAAAGGAGTTTTAATAGAAAATCAGCTTATCTTATGTTTAAAACAACTTATTTCTGATTATCTCAATTTTTACAATGATACAATTCATTTAAAAACAAAAAATAAATTTAAACAAAATTTTAACAAAAAACATGACGTGCTGGGGAAAACTGAATACAGCACTGAATTCTTCGGTCAAAAATTAAGTATACGTTTCGGGTTTCGGAGATTATTTCTAACAAAATGCCGTATGTTTTATTATTTTAAATTAAAAGGCTTTAAATGAACTAGCAGATCAGACGATGGTTTCGAGACCCCCTACGGTTCCACATCAGTAATATTAGTGATAGTTCCCTCATTTCAACAATCTATATAAGTGAAAATATTGTACAGTAAATGAGAATTATAAAACAATTATTTTCACTGAATGGTATTATTGACTGAACCAGGGTTATCCTTGTAACCGTTTAGTACCTTTTTTTAGACGCCGAAGTAGATACAAACAGTAGATATGTGAGAAAAGTTTGTTGTAATTTTGAATGTTTGCTTAAACTAGAGAAAAAAACCTTACCTCTAGTTAATAAAATCGATGAATAAAAAAATTATTGAAAATTTATCGTTGTTTTGCTCCAAAATGAGAACTTGCCCTTAGTACAAAATTTCTACACCTTTCAATGTCTATTAAATAGTATTAATTTAATAATAAATTTTTGTTGTTAACATTTCATACGCATAGAAAGTTAATTTCCTGCATGTTTGTGAAGTAATTAGAGCATATCGCTTTTTAAATCTTTGCAATTTAATTTAATTCATCAAATTAAATTAAATCAACAAAACTAACAAAAAATTCGCAAAACCAAGAATGAAATAATTTGATGAAAACCCAAACAACAAAATTGCTAAAACGTTAGTAAAATCATTTAAATTTTATTCAAAAACAGGTTTAAAATACCAAAACAAAAAATCGACACAAATAATTCAGTTAATTTCATAGATCGACGCACTTGATTAAAGAAATTTATACGCTTTGCTGATCAAGCATCGAAAACAATAAAAAAGATATATGTGCTCATATAAAACATATATATGTATATATATTGTACAATATATACTTAATCCATTCAGGCTAAAGCGATTACCTCTACGTTTTGTTTCTGTTTAGATTTCAGCGCCAAAGCACTTGGTTACTATTTAACCTTTCATATTTAAAAACTCTTATAATTAATTTCCAGAACCTGAGATAAATTTATAAACAGTTTGTATGATGAAAATTTTTGATTGCACCTTTTGTTTATACTATTTATATTTGTTTTCAGTACGCTTTTAAAAATCCTTGCAAAAAGAAAACTCAAATAAAATTTTTTTTTTTAAATAAGACATATGCAAATGCGATTAAAAAAATTTTTGTCTAAAATTCCTGTTCATGGATACTATCTATAAAAAATATACATATTTAGAAAACTTTTTAATGTTTTAACTTTAGATGTTTGAATCGTTTAAAAATATTAATGCAACCCTCTACCCGGTCAGCCTGCTTTTTGGTTATCAACACTACCTCATAGCTCAATAATTTTTTTTGATTTGTCATTTCATTATAAGATTTACTTGGTTTTGCTTTACACACTAGTCCTCAGACGGGCAAAATCATTAAGTCAAATTATCGTACAAATCGGTCTTTTGTGAACCCATACCATATATAAAAACATGGGAAACTGTATTTTTTTACGTTTTTCGATTTATTGTCGATGAATATATAAAAAAAAGCACTTTTCCTAATAACAAAAAATTGTTGCTGTAAATAAAAAAAAACTTTGCAAATACATACTTCTTTGCATATGAGCCTTGCATTTCGATCCGGTTTTTCTGCGCAGAGGTAACACGTCGTCTTGGTTTTTTTATTGGTGGCTCAGATGTTGTACTTGCTTTATCTTGATCATCTCGAATAACATCTCCAATCATTTGTTGTTGTTATGCGTTGAGACTAATTAATATGCTTCGCTTGATGTGTTCGTAGGTCAATCGTGACGGAAAATGCTTTTGTTCTTGTTGTACAGGTTCGCCTAATTTATTGTTCACATCTCTCCACATTGATGAGATTTATAAAATAGGAAAATTACTAACGGTTAGTTCCGCTTTACAGAATTTTTTTTTTTAGTTTTAGTTTTAAAATAGTATTAGTACATAAGATAAATACTGAAATCTGAAAATGAACCTCGGTTTATTTTATTGTAATTCCAAAAATATTTCCGTTCTAGCGATTACCGTTAGTCAGCTGGACCATCTAGAAAAAACTCTTACTTTATTTTCAAATTTTGGTTTTTTTCTGTTACAAAGTGAACAGTTAATAATCAGTGTATTACACCATTTAAGTTTAAAATTACGGAGCCGATGCATAAATATTTTCAGCGCCTGAGTCTTCTGGTGTATTTTTAAATTGTTTGCTGAAATTTTATTATTTTATTTAAAAATTTTATCTCTACAAATTTGAAAATTTTACCTGGACAAATTTCTGAAAGTCGGGACTCTGGACACGGGACTAAAAATTTGGACAATCAAGACCGGCAATCCTATTCTATGCCTGGTCTATTTCTTGCCTGACCGTATGATGTAATATTGACAAACACAGTATGGAGTTTGGTTTAATTTTTTTATTCGACGATTTGTTTGACGACCTCGATAGGCTGGTTGCTAGTGCTCTAGACTTTCACCCAGGAAGCCGCGGGTTCGATTTTCGTCTTGGTCTGGTGGTTCATTCTCATAACCTTCTTAAATTTACTATCGAAATGAAGTTAGAATTATAAGAAAGTGGAAAAGTATACTTCTTGGGTTCAACCGTGGGGTCGCAATGTCCGTTCTGGTCTGAGTATGACTCTCGATAGCTACTGAAAGAAAAAGAAGTTTATTCATTCGTAATTGCTGTCGATCGGATAACCTTTCCAAAACAACTTTCTCCCCTAATTATCTGATGAATTTACCCTAAAAAAAAGGCATTGTGATATTAGTTTTAGATTTGGGCCAATAAATTTGAAATTCTAGGAATACGGAGGAAGTTAAAATATGATCTTGTAGATTCCCAATTCCAGGGGAATCTATAGGATAGTCTTGAGCAATAACTTGAAAACGTGATGAAAAATCATACTGTAATAAAATGCAGAATGGCTCCCCAAAAATTAAGCTTCTTGTTTTTGAATGGGTGAAGTTTAACGAAGTATTCGCTAGTTACGTGACATTTTACAAAAATTTTATTTTTTATTAAGGTGCGATTTTCTTAAAGTGTTCAAAATCTCCACAGATTAATCTTTTCCAAACACAATCACAGTCTTCTTTCACATATATTAGGTTAACTGGCTGTTCAGGGACACATTTAGGCCACAACGACCTATAGTAAAAACTAAAAATTTGTGCCGTTCATTTGTCCAGTGAAAAAAATGTGTAAATCCCACTGAATGCGAACAATTATAATGGGCGTTTCCTGCAAAAAATTTGGTAATGAGTTTTTTTTTTTTTGATTAAAAGTGTGAAGTTAGTCGATTTGGCATTAATACATACAGACATATGTATGTAGGTACTATCTACTTTAAGGTAAATAAATTTTTGAAGCTTACACAGGTTGGAATTTATCACTATGTCAGGGAAAAAATAAATAATATTTTCATGTTTTTAAATTATAACACGAAATGCTACTGAAGAAATTTATAAAAAAGAAATCTACACATTAAAATTTTTCTGAATACAGCAACAGCTAAATTAGTAAATTACACAAATTTTTAAAAACATTTAATCCACTTACTTAGTTTATGATAAAAAACTTGTGATACACAATCGAATTTAATCAAAAAATTAAAGTAACGAAAAAAATCGAAAGTGCATTAAAAAAATCAAATCAAATTTCTAAAACAAATAGAAAACTTAATTAAAATGCAAAAGAAGAATTAATTGAAATAAGTGTAAATAAAAGAAAATTAATACGACAAAGAAGATAAAATATTAAAATTGAATTAAAAAAAACAGTTTTGTTGGCATTACCTTTCACCAAGAGTTCACAGCAAAAAAAAAAAATAATCATCATCAAATATTGCAACTAACGAAATCAATTTCAACATAAAACATAAGAGTCTAACGGATTGCAAAGAATTTGCAAACACGAGTTGGATTAATTTTGATATCACCTCAACCGACCACTATTTAAACAACAGTGACGTGTGACGACAACGGCGACAGGCGGTGAACAGAAGAAGGAGCAGCGTAGTAGAAATAATATTTATGTGATTGCACAGATTTCCCTGAAGTTAAATGCCAAAAAGCGACAAAGTAAAAATTATCAATTATCAAAATGGTTAATGCTGTCATGGATGCAATTGCGGTAGGTTGGAAAAAAACACAATTCTCTTTAAAATTTCCCAGATTTCCCTGAAGTTAAATGCCAAAAAGCGACAAAGTAAAAATTATCAATTATCAAAATGGTTAATGCTGTCATGGATGCAATTGCGGTAGGTTGGAAAAAACACAATTCTCTTTAAAATTTCCCAGTTCTAAACCCCCAGAAAGTTGATCCAATTCAAATATTTTGAACATTAATTTGACTGAATAGAATTTGTTGTCTTATAGACTTTTTTCTCTTCGGCCGCCCAAAAAATATGTTCTGTATCTGGACTTCTAGAACACCAACTACTATATACCAATAATGGTTTCAGAATAAAATTCAGCTCCGGAAATGCTTCAATAATGTGAAATCTTGTTTATCATTTGTTGCTGCTGCTGCTGTTTCGCAAATTTGCGTTGAAAACGCCTTTGATTTTAGTAACAAAATACAAACAAAAATCGTTTTAAATTAGCACAACGCGTAGGAGAGTCTCTTGAAAGCGAGAAGGCAGCAGCTGTAATATTTATTTTTTCGATTTTTTGCCATATTAAGTAGATTTTTTGGTTAAGGCAAATTAACATAATTTTGTTTCTCTCGCTTTTTTTGCCATTGCTGTTAGCTGTTACCAAAAAAGTTAGTTTCTTAGTTGGTAACATGAAATTTTGGTGCTACCTCAGAAGGTCTCATTTGGTGAAGTGTTTTTGTTGTTGACTTGGTGTTTCTTTTTTTCATCTTGTTAATGTCAACTCGCCTTAAAGTTGTTAAAAGAAAAAATTGTTTAAACAAGTGCTGCCATGTTTTTGTTTGGTATACTTTGTATATATTTTGCGGCTGTTTATTAAAAATATTTTATGGGTTTGGTTTTTATTTTGTTGTTTGAGAAAAATACCTTGAATGTTGTGTTGCATTTTATGCTTAAAATGCGGACATTTATTTATTGCTGTTTTTTCTTTTTTGTCTCCCAATGCAACTGACATTTGTTATGAAATTGAGTTCGAGTTTGAGTTTTCTATTGTTCCAATCAACAAATTTATAAATTGACCCATAACAGACCCTGTAATAGTTTGTTATATTGAGTTTTTAATGTTGGAAATATTTTCTTTTATTTATTAGTGTCTATGAATCATGATGAAAAAGACCTTGTGGTAAATACTAATTTAATTTTTATATGTGGTTTTAGAGTTGAATTGTTGAGAATATTAGTTTTTTCATAATATGAAAATATACAATATAATTTAGAACGAGTTATTACAAAGAATTTCGAATGATCAGTTATCGTTCTGCCTGCATAACGATTTGACTATGTGGCTACTGAATGCAATATGCAAATGCTCCGAATAAAACCATCTTTTATTTTATTTAATTTTTTCCTCCACAACTGGATTAGATTTAAAGTTGTTGATCTTTTAATATTTTTTTTTTTAAGTTGAGCCCAAATGGAATCATTCTGCTTGACCACTCTGGGTCAAGTGTTCAAAATTTATTTTTAAAATTGTGGCTATTTCCGTAATAAAAATTCAGTTGAGTAGGTAAATACATAAAAAGAGACGCGAGGAATAAAGATCAGATGCAGTGATCACTGGAGAGACAGTGAGCGGTAATGATCATTTTTTTAAAACGATTAAAAAATACGGATTTACTATTTTTATTATTGTCTTGCAAAATTTATATAGATCTTTATAACTCCTTCCTTTTTTTTGGGGGGGAATTTGCATATAATTTTCGTGAGTTAATTTTGAATGTGCTTGCTAGCTCATTAACTTCTACACCAAGGTTATATAGAGGAGCCGCTCTGCCAATGGATATCTATTTTAATGGAGGATTTGATAATGTTATTTAATGAGACGTTTAATTTGCTTTTAAATATTAGCTGATGTTTTGAAAAATTGATATTTTTTTCAAATTTCTCAAACTTCCAAGAGCCCGTGACAAAAAAGTGTTTGAGTTTCTAAACGTGGCGATAATCAGTTTGGGGCTACCATCTTATGACTTTTGCAGAAGCTGCCTAGACGAGGAGGACGAGGAAACCACTTTCCACTTTCTCTGTAACTGTCCAGCGCTTGCCACATGTAGACTAAAGTCTTTAGGTCAACCCTTTTACAGCAATCTTGCTGACCTCGAATCTGCTGACATCAGAGATTTAGATAGGTTTATTAAAACCACAAAATGGTTCAACTCTACGTAAGTTATCTAGCTTACTGTGTTTGTATCTGCTAGCATCAGCGATTCTACAGTTCAGAGAACCACAAAGTTCATTGTAAGATTAGGGAATTGTGGATAAGCCACGTGGTATTACAATGGGCCTTATATAGCCTAAGTAGGTCCTATTATCATAGGACAACTACTCTAACCTAACCTATCCTTCTAAACGTTAGTTTGTTAATATTTGGTTGTACAAGTGAAATTAGATGAACATACTCTGGCCATTCAAGAACAGGGGGCTCACGTATTCAGTAAAAAGCATAATTCCAACAGTCAGTCAGATGTTCGTTAGAACGGGGCCAGGTCTGTCCGTTCAAGAACAGTTTCAATTTTCTTTTACTTGCTTTACCTTTGAATTGAAATGGAATCCCTTGATAAATTTCTCTCCTCACAAGAGTGATTAATTAATTGATTTGCCTTCACTTGAAAGTAAAAGAGTAAATCTATTCAATTACTCTTGTAATGCGATGTAGTTCGGGTCGTGCGACCATGGATGCGGCTACAGCCTGTAATCATTAGTTGTTATCGAGATGTCGATGTTTGTAACTCGAATAGCTTTCTCCAGAATTAGATTGGATCATAATGCCCTCTCTGTGTCATTGATGGTGTTGGTCAGTGTCATTTTGAAAAGCCGAATTTTTCTCGGGTACGTTCCTGGATTTGGCGTACCATGAATATCAGGTGAATGAATGCCTTACCAGGCCTGCAACTATACTGATAAGGCCTCATCAGTTTGTTAACGATGAGCTTCAGTCTTTTACACAATACACTCGCACTTTGTATGCGATGTCAAGAAGATTTCTCTTACGATAATTGACACCAAGCTTAGGATCGCCTTTCTTGTGGATTGGGTAGAGAATGCTGAGATTCCAATCAATGGACATGCTTTCATTCAACTATTTTTTCATAAGACTTCATACCTTCATTTAATAAACTCTTCGCCTCCTTAAATAACTCAGTAGGCGTGCTATCTGTACCCGCACCTTTATTGTTTTTTAGCCTTGCGATGGCTGTTAAGACCTCGTTATAGTCGGAACAGATTCCCAGTGCCCTATAGGAATTTTTACCCAATTCACTGGCCTAACTTTTTATTTTTTCATAAAGCCAATACAACAAAGCAAATAAGTGTAAGTTCTGTTTTTATGTAAATCGATTTACCATTGCTCGAGCAGCTGTAAAATATGTTGCTTCTCAATAAGTTAGCAAAAAACATTTGAGAGTAAAAAATTGTGTGCAAAGTTTAAGTAATTTTATTTTAAAACAAAATTGTAATTAAAAAAAAATAAAATTTGACACAAATAGTGATAGTAAGCAGATTATTTATCAATTAAAAAAATTTGGTCAAATTATTAATTATGGTAAATAAATTCATATAATTGAAGTGACTTTAAAGTGAAATGGTGCAATTTGAAAATGGAATTTTATTTAGACTTTTAAAAAACTGCTTGGGTTTGCTTGAAATAAAATCATCAGTATTGTTTAGGACATTCAGTTATGTGTTAGATTACTACGTGTCGCTCTGCGATTTTTGAAATTTTTTCTTTTCTTAGACAACTACCGCATACCCGATTGTGATTGGTTTGTTGTATGGCCCACAGTGGTATGGCTGCGGGAAGAAATCTTTTCTTGACGCGTCGATATTATAAATTTTTTTCTTAATTTCTATTCATAAATATTTCACTAGCATAGCTTATTAAAATAAAAATTGGAGGAATTTGTTCATTAAATAATTGTGGGCAAGCTGTCAAAGTTGATGAACGCTAAGCACAAAGTGCATTTGCATGCATTTTGAAGCGTTTTACGGAAGCCTTTGCTGTTTGTCTACAATTATAATTTTTATAGTTTTTCTTTAGACTTTTATAATTATAATCTTAAAACTATTTTTTTATATGTGAGTGTTGTATATGAAGAATGTATTTCATAAATAAAAAAATAGAGAAACATTTTGTTTCGGAAAAAAATTTTGTATTTAGAAACTAAAATTTCAGAATTGCTGGACCAAGTCGAACTTGCGATGCATTCTAGTAGTTCAAAATGTAAAATATATGATTTCTTAGTTAAGCAACAAAAAAAAAAAAAAATTGGCTGCGGATAGCTGCGGATCCCATTTTGGTTAACAAAACAAATGCATTTTGGGGGGAAACCATGCGAAAATGTGATTATTTGTGGTATCAGTGAACTTTTAAGAGATTGAAAGTTTTTTGTAAAAAACAACAAAATTTTAACAAAATATGAAACAATACGAAATGTTAAAACAGACAAAACTGTTTTTTAGGATTTTTATTTTGGTATCTTGAATGCAACGGATTTTAGAGCTATTTTAGTTTTTCTGTTGTAGGGAGATTGATTGACCGATCACGCCCATTTTCATAATTCGTATTTTTCACGACCTAAGAGTGGCTCGTGCCCAAAATCGTTTTGCTGAGATGATTCCTTATATTTTACGCCGCTACATATCACACCATAATAGAATAGGTGGGCATGGCAATCTTATTTTCATATGAGGACGTCCCTACTATCTAACAAACTTCTGGACCTCATCATTCCCTGAATATCTGTTACAAGATTTCCGTCTTTGGCCTTATAGAAAGAGGCCTCGGCCTTTAAACTATCTGTTAGGCGTAATTTTTGAGAAAATTTTTCACACCTCATTTCTATCTCTAAATATCCCTCTCTTCAACTCTCAGAATAGCTTCTTAGCAGCTCGCGCTGCAAGTGGCTCTGTATACACGCGACATTCTTCGTTGACGGTGGTAGCCTAATGTTAACCACTTTAACCATTCGGTAACCTAGATGTTAAATCATCCAATATAAATTATCCGTTATAACAAAGTTTCGGAGTATCAAAACTGCGCAAACTGTGCTCATTAGATCGAAGCTCCAAACGATGATGTATTCGGTCACTAACCTAAAACCTTAAAAGCTCCTTGGCCATGAGAGGCGACTTAACTCTGGTATAAATATATTCGAAAATTGCACGTTTGTGGAATTCGAAAACTTAAAGATAATCTTTTTTTCCAACCACTGTATTTTTTTTGTAAGCCAGTGTTAATGAAATATATAAACTTTATTTATTTTAGTATTTGTCTTGAGAAAGTGTAAGATTTTAACTAAAATGTTGTAGCAGGGACCCACCAATACGTAAATGGTTCCGTGATAAAATTCTTTTGAAACAAAATTCTGAAATTTTAAAACAGTAGCGGGGAATGCGTTGTGCCAAACATTAATAGCTACTTATAGTCCAGTCATTATAAAGATTTACATCATAAAAATTCTTAACTGAGATTTTTCTTCAGTAATTGTTAGTGGGGGTATGATAGATTCAAAAACCACAAAAATCAGTCCCCCCCCCCCCTCCCAAAAAAAAATCCCCCCTTTGGTGAAAAAAACCTTTTTTTTTTACTAATAACTGGTTAATCGTTGGAGATATTAAAAAATTACTTACTACAAAAAAAAAGCTTGCGTAATTTCTTGATTTTTATTAGGTCTGCACTGATTTTTATTAGGTCTGCAAATATAACTATGCAACTATACTATATTGTTATTTTTGTATACAAAAAATTATCCGTTGTTAATGAAAATGACAGAGGATATTATACCTTATATCCCCTTCAAAGCTCTTTTTGATTTTTCTTCCTAGCTTGGTTGGTTTTTGACCATTACAAAAAAAAATCAAAACCAGATAAGTCGACTGCGAACTTTAAAGAAAAGAAAAATGCAAGACATGATTTTAAAGAGTACCAATTCAAATTTACGGAAACACCTATGACAAATAAATCTATTCTATTATTCCGTAATTTTTACGAGCAACCAAAATAGCTCTTTAAGTAATGTTTCGTAGAAGAGCATTTTTCAGTGTTTTGACAAGCGTAGTTCGCGAAAATAGTAACAGATGATTGTAAAGTGAGATTATGTTTTAATAGTGTTTACCATGCACGTTTTTTGGCCGATGTTGCTTTCTTGAAAAGAAAGTTGTAAATACTTGTAATAAGGATTTAAATAATTGTAAGTTTAGTGTCCTCTCCGTTACCAAAAACCAAAAAAAATACGAAATTTTATTATAGATGGCATGCGCGAATTTTCTCAGCCACATTGTTTTGAGTACAAAGCTAACTTAAAGCCATTGTCGTTGTGTAAGTTTTTCCGAATTTTATAATCAACGTAAGTGGTAAAAACAGGGTAACGGAGAGGACAAAAAATCACACTGCATTATAACCTAAGCAAGTTTAGAATTTCGAATTTGTGTAATCTTGATGAGGATTTGGGTTTTTCATACATCGAATGGAACACTTTTGCTGCTTGGCACAGTAAGGGTGCGGTTGATGGTGAGGTCCGAAAATCTGGATGTTCACGTAGCGTTGAAACGCTGCCACAAAGCAAACATTATTTTTGTTAAAGAGAAAGAAGTCGCGGGAAATACATCTTTTTAGGATTCGCGTTTTGAAAGATGTATGAAAATCGAGTGCGTACACGAGGGTAGAAAAATCGGCCTCGCACCATTTCATTCTTTTCGAAAATTAGACAAGTAGTACATTTTTGCGTCTGAGGCTTCAAATTCGAAGAAACACAGAACTCAGGCTGTATCTTCAAATCAGCAAAACGTAGGCGGTTCTGTAATTTTCGATAAGAGAAGTGAAGTGTTTATAGAAGAAGAGGTTTTGAGGTGTGCGAACGACTCGGAGTATGCGCGTGGTTTGAAAATCCTCACAATCACAATCTCAATCGCGCCTTCTACTAGGCATTTTCGTCTAACTTTGTTTTGTGCAGTCATTTTCACGTTTTGCCATGTTGTATTTTTATTTTTTAATTCTAGATGTATTGAGCGTCTCCAAGTGTTTTTTGGTCGCTGATGATGTTAATTCGCATGGCTTTGGTCTTCTTAATGTTTATCTCGAGGCCCACGTTGCGTGATGCTCTGATTAGATGAGCAGTATTCGCTTGCATGTCGCTGAGCTTGTGCGAGAACAGATATATATCGTCTGCAAAATCCAAATCCTCGAGTTGATATGTGGGACTCCATGTTATGCCCATCCTTTGAAAGCATACGGTTGCATAACTTCGTCAAGCAGTATTGCAAAGGGAAGGGAATAGCCGTTCGATATTGTTGAGTTATTATTTATATCACTTTCATTTTAATTTTTTAGTTTCAAACTTAATTTTCATAAAAGTTGTAAATAACTTAAGTTACTATACGTTCAATGCAATTAGCAAAATTTCGTACGTAACTGAGTCATCTTGAATTTTTCCCTTTAGTTTAAATACCTGTTCATTGGTGATTTATGAATTAAAGATGCAGTTGAATGTGTACCAAACTGGTATACTTTATATGAATTTACTTTGCTTTAAATAAATATCTATTAATTTTATTTACTTATGTAATTACTCAGAAAAATTTACAGTTTTCAGATATTAAACATTTGCTGAGCCGATTCTTCATATAACATAAAAATGTAAGAGAGCGATTGTACTTGTCCTCTCCGTTACTATTGGCTGTCCTCTTCGTTACTTTTCCCATGTTTTTTCTCTCATTATGTAATTTCAACGAAACCATTATGATTTTTCGTAAGTTATAAAGGTCAATGAATCGTCAAAAAAAGAATTTGACTCTACAGCTCGCTGGCATTCACAGAATTTGGGGCTTGAAATTGAAAATAAAGATTTCCCATGTCGTACGCGTGGGTAAAGCCCACTTTGTTGATGTATAACTTAGACCGACTCATTATTTTTTTTAACGAAGCGTTGGTGGCAAGAACTTGTTATCGGACCCTTAAAAGCCCCCTAGTATCAAAGGAAAATATCATTTCCTTGTATGAGATCAATATGATTATAAGAGTCCCCTTGTCCTCTCCGTTACTTTGGAATGGCCGTTTTCGAATAATCCAAATTTTCCTATAGGCTCCGCACGCAAAAACTCAAATAAACAAGGATGCGCGCGCATCCACAGTACATAAAAAGTACTAAATTTGCAATTCCTCAAATATTGAATATCTCGAAAACTATGACATATACAAAAAACCTTCTTTTTTTTAGTAAATCACTCAAGCTTTTTTTTTTGCAGTAAGTAATTTTTTGATATCTCCAACGGTTAACCAGTTATTAGTAAAAAAAGGTTTTTTTCGCCAAAAGGGGGATTTTTTGGGGGGTCGCTCTGCAACCCCAGGACTGATATTTTTGGTTTTTGTATCTATCATACCCCCACTAACAATTACTGAAGAAAAACCTCAGTTCAGAATTTTTATGAACTTTTGGTGTATTTTTTACTCTACCGACTGGGCTATTACTCTGAATATCTCATATTTAATGATCACTTATTTTAAAATTGTAGGGTACATTTAATACTATTTTTATTATGGGAATCGGGTTACACTGTCTACAGATACGATATATTGTGCAATGGCTGGTTTTATAGCAAGCATTAATTTATAATTTACAATCTTCATTAACAGCCTATTTCATCTATCAACTTTAACAATTTCATAACAACTAACAAATAAATTAAATATTTTGACATTTATGCCATTCTTTAACTGTACTGCAGATGTTTTTCTTTTTTGCTGTTTTTCACAACACTTTTATATCACTAGTCATAACTTGTAGATTTTGGTTAAAAATTTGTGTACTTAAATCTTAAAGCAGCCACGGTTACTTAATGCAGTGGCATATTTCTTTTGAAATCATGCGTACAATTTATAGGTGCATCCGGGAAATGCCATCCATGTTTTACCCAAACCTATTAGTTTCGGCATAATAGCTTTATTAGAATGCCATTAAGCTATATGGAGAATTTTTTTTTCGAAAAATCTATTGATGGCACCCCCTCGATCGGTTCAATTTACTCAAAAAATAATCTGCGTAAAATTTCAGGTCAATTGGATAAGGAGAAGTGGTGCCCCAAGAGCTCCAAAATTTGGAAAAAACGGTTTTTGTGCACAAAATTCATATTTGATTGTTTATATCTCATAAATTATCTCATTATTTGAAGTGGGAATCATGAGAACAGGATCACTACAACTTTCGAGAGCTAGCGAGTGTTTCGAGTTACTCGACGTTCATTTTGATAGATAAACAAGTCTCAGCCCACTTTTGCACTGAAAAAAATGGTTTCATATTCCAATGAACGACTATGGAAGCGTTACATGTTTTTTTTAGCAAATTAGAAAATAAAGCAGTTGTGCGGTTGTAAAACTTGCTAGATTTATTCGGGTAACTTCAGCTTATTTTTTCTTTTATTCAATACTTATTAGGAATACTGAAAAAATTTATATGAGTGAATTTTTACTCTTTGATAGATCTATAAATTTTATAAAGACAGTTTTTATGTAAAATGAAAAATGTCTGAGATGTAAATGATCAAATATGAATTTTGTGCACAAAAACCGTTTTTTTCAAATTTTGGAGCTTTTGGGGCATCACTTCCCCTTATCCAATTGACCTGAAATTTTACGCAGAACTTTTTTTGAGTAAAAAAAACCGATCGAGGGGTTTCCGACTTTCGAAAATTTATGGTACTCTATGCTTTATATTATTTTACAATTTCTTTTGGATATTTAAATTTTGTAAATTCAGAATTTCATCTTAAATAATTATACATTATATCATATAAATTTTTGTCAGCCTAAAAAAAAATTGTTACTTCGTAAAATATGATTCTAAGACATCAGGCACGCAAAGAGTTTTGAGAAACTTTAGCGGAATTAATTTAAACTTTATAAACTCTCATTATTTCTTTGTAGAGAAAGGTGTGAGTTCCACTCCCCAGAGTACATGGATTTTCTATGTTGAAAATAAGAAGTGAGCAGGAAGACATAACCCGCCACCAACCTAAGAAAAGAAACATGAATTTTTTTCTATGCAACTCAGAATTGCTTTGTTGATGTTGTGGTTTCGCACAGGGGTAGGATGCAATTTTGCTTTTTATTTGTTGAGAATACTTTTCGAAATAAATGCCTTAGAGATTATTTTATGAATTATGCTTGCAGTTATTAAAGCACATAAAGTTTGTTGTTGTATGTGGGGAAAGTGGGTTCTGGTTTTCTGAACCGTTTCTGTTTGTGCTCATTTGAAAAGTTGGTAAGATTTTTGTCAACAATTTAATCATTGCCGAAATATAAACAATACAAAATAACTTTAGGCTCAAAATTTTAATAATCTCCTTGCGTGATATTAAACACAATTCTTTCGTTTTTAACAAATAGCTCAAAATATAAGATGAACAATTAAAGAAAAACGTGATCATGTCGCTATAGCTAAAATGTGTTAATAAACAATTATGTAGCGCTATTGCAAAATTTAATTCAGCAGCATTGTAATTTTTTACTCTAGTTAGTTTATTGACGACTCAAACACTAATTTTATTCACATCAAATGATGTAAAGATTATACAAACAAATCAAAAAACTAGCAATAAAATTTGTGTTAATGGCGCATTTCATGCCTGGCGTGACCTACTGTATTTTTTTATTCGTATTTCGTACTTAGTTTGCTTAACCCATTATGGACGAATCATCGAAATCGTTGAGATAACTTCATGATTCTTTATGTGGCGACTAATAAGATCTCACTGATCACTTTTAGCCAATTCAGAAAATTTTAGAACGTCTAGGTTATCAAGAGCAGCGTGTTGCGAAAAAGCAACGAGTGGTACATCTGCAATATTTCAAACGGTAAAATCAATCAGATTGTCTTTAGTATTGCATTTTGGTATTTTAGTAACACGAATATGATTGTTAAAAAAAATAAAAAAATATTTTAATAACTCTACGAGCCATTTTAAAAAATTAATTTTTGTTAGACCCTTTTTAACATCCAAATATTAAGGTAAAAGCGCAGGTGTAAAATTTTAAAAAAGAAATAAAACCACAAGAAAAATTGTGAAGCCAAGAGTTCGAATGATCATTTACAGGGTGACAATTGTAAAGTGACGCACGTTTAATACTCGGCAGCAAGCTTTGCCATTTACCGTTACTTTAATTTAAAAAGCAAATTCATTCATCATTGGCTTTGCTTTTAATTTCATTTGAATTTTTGTTAATACAGTTTGAAATTTCCATAAAAATGGACAATGAAAATATTCGTCGTGAAATTATGAAATTTCATCTGGCAAATTATAGTAGCCGTCAAATTGCAAAGGCTTTAAATTTGTCAAGTCGTACGGTAGACCGAGCTATTATTCGATATAATGAAACTGCGGGTTTTGGAAATAGAGAGCGGGGAAAATTTTCAACAGTTGCCACTACTGGTTTAACAGAAAAACGTAAACGAATCAAGCGAAATCCAAGGCGCTCAATGAGAAAAATCGCTAAGGAAGTGGGAGTAAAGCGTGAAACAGTGCGGATCATTGCAAAATCAAAGCCTAATCTTAAGCCGTACAAGCTCCGAAAAGCTCAAGATCTGACACAAAAAAAGAAAGATTTGCGACTGCAAAGATGCAAGGCGTTGCTACGCTCCTCCGTGTTAAAAAATGTTGAAAATATCTTGTTTACAGATGAAAAAATTTTCACGGTTGAACAACATTTCAATGCGCAAAATGACCGAATGTGGCTAACATCATTATCGCAACAAAATAGGACTGTTGGCTGAGTTCAAAAGCCAGCTTCCGTTATGGTATGGGCTGGAGTTTCCGCTAATGCCAGAACCCCTCTAATATTATGTGAAGAGGGTTTTAAAATTAACCAGGTTGTTTATCGGAGCATTTTAAATGAACATGTTCTTCCCTGGGCCCAAGATACATTTGGAAATGAAAACTGGACTTTCCAGCAAGATTCTGCATCTTCCCACATGGCAAAATAACAATTTTTCTGGATTCATAACATCTCAAGAATGGCCACCATACTCCCCAGACTTGAATCCAATGGACTACTCTATTTGGAGTATTTTAGAGAGTAAGGCTTGTGCATCTCAACACCACAGTCTGGAGTCGCTGACAAATTCATTAGAGAAAGCCTGGACTGAAATTGATTAGGAAGTCCTGCGGCGAACAGTCCTACGATTTCCGGATCGATTGAAGGCATGTGTGCAGGCTAAAGGAGGTTATATTGAATGAGGTGGGGTTCAAATGAATGCTTATATATTCAGCAATGTTAACACTTAATTGTACGTAATGGAAGTACGTCCTTTTGAAAATAACTGCTGAAATGTGTGCGTCACTTTACGATTGTCACCCTCTAAATAAATACTTAAATGGGATACGGATAGTATCAGTTGGTGTTGCGAAAACGCAACGGCAGACGAAAATGGGTTAAGGAAATTTGGTTTGCTTTGAGAATGAAATCATTCAGTCGTGCGTGAAAAATTTGCGTACTTAATTTATAATTCCCAGTTCCTTTACCAATGAATGTGATTGAAAACAAAAAGTGTCCCCAAGCAACATTTAGGTGTCGGTGACTTGAGAATTAAGTGACCCCCACCTAAATAACTCGAGTTGACGTCCGGATCAATTATTGGTTGGGGGGACTGGGGCATTGTGGATTGCATTTCCATTTTGGCTAAAAACTCGCAAAAAAATAACTTTATCTGAAAATTTCAAAGCTTGAATTTATAGTACGAGAAAAAACCTCTCTTTGGATCGCAGCAGTTCGGTCAAGTGGTATTAAATTATACAAGTTACATCAGTGGACCACTTTGTAAATCGATTAAAAATGAAAAAATGTGGTAGAAAAACTTTATTTTTGATTCAAAATGACAGAAGATTCATTATTAAGGAGAAACAAAGTGAAATGAAGTGAAAATGGCAATGAAAATCAGTCCGAAACGCAATGTTGGCAAATCCAGTAACTTGCAGTTATTCTCGCGCATGCTAAGTGAACAGCTCGATCGCATACATTTCAACGGATGCCATTTTGGCGCTTCATCTTTTTTTGGCATATTTTTCTTACAAATAAAGTTGAAATCAATGTCTTCTTCCACGTCTCAATCGGTTGAAGACGGTTGTTACTTTTGTGGTGTCCCAGACTTATTTGTTTTTTTTTTTTGGAAAATATCGCGTCGAGTTCGTTTGTATTCTTACTGCGAGCGCAGCGATATCACCAATAAATTTTTCGAATTTCGAAATTATAAATATGAATATTAAATATGTTAGCTTTTTTTTTGAAAATGTAACCGAAATTCTCTACAGAAGAGAACCTAATCACAACATTTGAGTACGAAAAAAAAAAACTATTAGAAACTGCCGAAAAACGAATGCTGTGTTGAAATTTTGCATGAAAAATCACTTATACGCATCAAATACATGAAGTTAGCTTGTTAAATGTCGAGAACTGATTGGTCCGCAATTCACCGGCAAAGGTGGTCCGTAATTCCCCGAACTCTCTCATTTACAATATGGCAGCATATGAGTAACACAATGCAAACTTCATGCAAAATTTCTTATCTGTGTCGAAGGCTTAAGGTTCCGCGAATATTATGAATATATTTTTCTGAGTTGGTTCTCGAAAAATGTGGTTAAATTAAACGAAACACAAAGTGAAAAAAAATTATCGAAGTATCACATTTCTTTTTGCTATCGAAACGAGGTAACAGCTCGTGTAAACAAGTCGAATACTGAATGGAAAATGAGCTTAACATGAGGCGAGCTGATGACAGTTATTTGCAGCTGTCAACCACTACTAGAGGAAAATTGTGATGGTGGGCCTCAATTCCTCGTGGTCCACAATACCCCAGTTTCCCCTAGTATTAAGTGTAATATTTAAGTCAAATCGTTTAAATTGATTTTACTTTGGAGCGAATTTAGGTATAATTTTTAAATGAATTCTACCGATTCGTTGAGCTATGTAATATTTATTTCTTTTTCTTTGTTCTTGTGCAATTCAATTTAAAATTTATTTGAACAATTTAAAAATAGGCACGATCGTGATTGATTTTAAAATGCAATTTTTCTTTCAGTGCATGTTTTCACATAAAATATAGCAGCCATATTGATCATCGAAATATAAAACACAATTTAAATTGAAATAAAAGCTTTATTTTTATGTTTAGATGTATAAAGCATATATATTTCTTCATTTTTCAACAAGGGTAATCATAAAATAGTTTTTTATTTCATTAAACGAGAAAAAAAAATCTCTAAACGCATTTTTCTTATTGTTTTTTTTAAAGGCATTTATTTATATTTTTCGAATCAAAATGATTATTAATATCTCCGTAACCGTTTTGCTCTTCATATATCATATTCAAGCTGGTTCATTTGGCATATCTTTAAAGGTTCCATCTTAATTTTATAAAAAAAAAAATTTTAAGTATTGGGAGTATGAATGTATAAACTCGTAATTGTGACTAACTTCATATCTATCATACGCGCCATTTTTTTGACATTGACAGCTATTCTATCTCGAAGAGCGCCAAAAATACTATAAGAATTGATCTGTCAAATAGTTTTCATAATTTTACAAAAGTGTTTTACTATAGCTGAAAATGTCGAATATTTGGTGGGATATGAAAGGTGTCGTGTATTATGAGCTGTTGAAACCGAATTAAACGATCACTGGCGACCGCTACCGACTACAATTGATGCGTTTGAGCCGATAAGAGGCCAGAATATGAGAATAGACACGACGAAGTTATTCTTCAGCACGACAATGCTCGGCCGCATGTTGCAAGGCAAGTAAAAACATACTTGGAAACGCTGAAATGGGAAGTGCTACCCCACCCGCCGTATTCTCCAGACATTGCTCCTTCCGATTACCACTTGTTCCGATCGATGACACATGGCCTGGCTGAACAGCACTTCCGTTCTTTCGAAGAACTCAAAAAATGGGTCGATTCGTGGATAGCCTCAAAAGATGAGGAATTCTTTCGACGTGGAATCCGTATGCTACTAGAAAGATGGGATAAGGTTGTGGCTAACGGTGGACAATACTTTAAAGAATAAATTTATAATCACTTTTTCACAATAAATGTCCAAATTATGAAAAAAATACGAGTTTATACATTCATACTCCTAATATTGTTCCGGCTTTTTATTGCTATAACTTAATTGATAAAAATACTAATAATATCTTTGTTCATATACACAATATATTGTCATATTGTTTTATCCCTTTTCTGCAACATGTAAGCAACATTGTACAATACATATATGAAAAACACTTTGGACTTCTCATCTTGCTACATTTCAATAAAGTCAGTCTCGCACTCTCAACCGAATATCTTTCCTTGCGTCATACATCGGCGTAGTTTCGTACACTCACCCTACAACCTGCATTTCAATTTACTTACTTATTTAATAAAATAATTAAAGGACAATGTTATGTACACCGAATGAAAGAAGATGGCTCATAATTTCAAAGAAAAAAAATATTTCAAAAGAAAAGGATATAAAAAACATTATTTTATTATTAATTACTAGCTGACTCGGCAAACGTTGTTCAGCCTTTTCTGCGAAAAAGCGCGAAAATTACAAAAGGATGAAGTACATGATATTTAAAATTGAACATTCGTAATGACAATTCAGGCTTCCATTGAATTTAAAAATGTGTGTCATTGTTGACACAATTGGATTTTCAAAAGTATTCAACTTGCAGAAATGTACATTAAAAACAGAGAATCATTATAAATGAAAATCTCAAATCAATATTGTGATAATTAAATTTTAGAAATGAAAGCTTACATGGCATCTGAACGACCAGAAAATGAAACTTTTTTATTGTATTATCACCGATGGGAACTCAACGACGTGTACCAAAATAACTGAAGTCTGATAGCAAAGAACATAGTGGATATTTGCAAAAACAAAAGACCGTTACGCGCATCAGTGAGCGACTTTCGACAAAAACAAAGCCATACCAGCTGATACCATTTGAGCAAAATTATTAACCCAATTGATGCCAAAAGGGGTCATTCAGAAATTTAAAAAAAATTAGATTCCAGCATATCTGTAGTAAATAAATAAGCAATAACTTTTAAGGGTTTTCTTAGCTGAACAATTTTATTAGATTTCAGTTGAATTATAGAAACAATATTTCAGGAGGATCTAAATTCATATAAAAGACCATTCATGAAAATTATATCCAAAAATTATTTAAAAATTTGAACCAATTTGATATTTATTATAAATACATAAATACATAAATACCTAAAAGGATTTAAGACAGCGAAGCAGGGTCTTAAGATATTTGATAAAATAGTAGAAAAAGGAATGGAAAAAGTAGTGGAAAGTAGCAGTAAAAAAGTAGAAAGAAATAGTAGTAGAAAGATAGTAGGAAAAAGAATAGAAAATAATATTAAAAATTGTTGTACAAAAGTAATAAAAACGTAGCAAAAAAAGTAGTAGAAAAATAGTTAAACGTAGTAGTACAAAAATAGTAAACATGGAGTAGAGAAAGAGTGGTAAAAATAATAATAAAAAATAGTAGTAGAAAAAAAGTATTAAAAAATAGTAGTAAAAAAATAGTAGAAAGTAGTGGTACAAAATAAAAAATAAAATTGTAGAAGAAATTTATTAACAAATTAGTAGTAGACAATATTGGTTGAAAAAGTAGTAGAAAATAAGAAAAAATTGTAGAAAAAAGAAGGCTAAAACTAATAGAAAATAGTAGTAGAAAATAAAAAAGAGCATGGTCCCACTTATCCAACAAACTGAAAGAATTTAAATTTTAGTACCGTACCAGAAATGGCTTAAGATATCTCATAATGGAAATTCAGGTTATATGGAAGGTGCCACACCCCCTTTGTCAATCCCACCTATATTTTTTTGTAGCATGGCATTGCAAATTCTCGTTATTGTACCAAATTTTTGTACTGTGCTATAAATGGTTCTTGAGATATACCCAAAAAACTATTAGGATTGTATTGGAGGTGCCACGCCCACTTTACTAAAAGCTATTATGAATAGCTAAGATCCATCCTCCCGCCTAAGAAAATATTCTATTCTATTCTAGAAATATGACTTCAATCGGTCCAGTCGTTCAGAAGTTACACGATGTCATACACACCAAACTCTACGATTATATATCGTCGTCGTTCTGGCAGATTTCACTAAGTCCATTTTTTTAATTTCTGAGATGAAGTTAGTTTATGATGTGCATGGTACGCTGTGAGCACTGGCAAAATATTAGAAAATATTGAATACGTTTTAACTGGATCATCAAAAATCGAATCTATTATGTGTTTCGAATTGTACAAGCTAATTAATACGGATACAACTAAAGAAATTAATTTGGACTTAGTGATTTCTGCTTGAACGACGACGATATATAAAGATTATTATCCGGTAACATAAAAATTTAAAAAAGTGATTGTAATATTGCATTAAAATAGACGAATTTTTCAAACTTGACGGTAACAACAAAAAATCGCTGTGATACTAAAAATTAAGCGAAACGTTGGATAAACAGATGGAATAAGAGTTTTAATTTGTATCAATGACCAATTGACTAAATAAGCCTAAAACCATTACAGAAATATTTCATCTTATAAATATAATATCTTAATTTTTTGTGTGGAGCCCCCTATTTTCGTGACAAGCAATTACTCTTCAACCGAAGCTATCATACAAAACGAGGATGTTTTCGTTCGTAATGGAGTTCCACTCCTGCTTAATTCTGGCGATTAACTGTTGTCTTTCTCTGGGGGATCTCTGGGGATACTGACTGCTGAATCTTGGCCCAAACATTTTCGATGGGGTGTAAGTCTGCGGAATTTCTGGGCCAATCAATCCAGACCTCTTTAAATGATCTTTTTGCAACAGAAATGCTCTCTTTCGCAGTATTGCTTGCGGTCAGCTACATTTTCTTTGATTAAGGGTCTTACATAGGCGTGCTAACCCCAGAGGCAGCTTTTAACGTATCGTAAAACGGTGGATCGCCTCATTTGTTTCTTTTCGCACTAGCATGGTTTTACGACGCATTCAATCTTTTTTTGTTAGTGATGGACCTTGGTCCTATACCAAGTGGTCCTATGTCAATACTGTTCATCGACCACAGCTTGGTTAATGTTAATAATGCTTAAAGTTCGTATTTTTACACGCCGTTGTATTCTATAGTTTAAACCATTTTAGGAAATAAAAAATTGCAGAGAAGAAACATTGCATTGTGGAAGCAGAAGAAAAATTTTTAAAATTGATCGATTTTAAACTCAATTTAAATGAAAAAAGTGTTAATGTCATAATAGCAACTCACAAACAGTAAGTGCGGTCATTTTGAAAAATTCGCAACATTTTTTATTATAAAAACCATCTCTTTAAAAATGAAACATGGTTGTAAAGTACCTCTTTTTACCTTTTAGAAAATTTCGTAAGCTCGTAATTGAAATTTATGAATTGATTGTCATTATTTTAAGTTTTCACTTTCAACGCTCATCATTAACAGAATTTTCGCTACTGCATGTTTAAATGTATACAGGCTATCAAGGCCGTATTTATTGGGGAGGTTTTTGGGGTTCTGACCCTCCCCCCCCCGAAATGTGGAAACTTTTTCCTAATTTTTGATATTGATTGCCAGTGGATAGAAAAAAAGTCAAAATAAAATCGATTGAACGATTTTTAAATATTTTTTAATCGGTTTCTTTCTAAAAAGTCAAATAAAAGAAAAAATTTTAAAAATAAATTTGAATTGAAATCATACGAAGTTGTGCTACATGGCCAAAAACGGTATTTTCAGGGGTTTCAACCCCATTTTTCTAAAACGTGACGTAATGGGAAGTTTTTAACCTCAGATTCGTGCTCAGCACTAGGAACAATATTGTTCACCAAACCCATGCAGGACAGTGTTATTGAATAAGCTTCAAAGTTCATGATCTTAAAATATAATTAATCCTTTAACCTATTATTGCTCAGAGCACCCGACTCGGAAGTTTTCAATGCTGTGACTGCACGAATTTAGGGAATATATGCCAACCTCATCCGGGCTTCTCATCATTGATAATGGCCCAAATTCCCACTGATAATCATTTGAAAAAAATTAGTCTCTGACTATTTTTGGCATTTTTGATCATTTTTTTGAGGTTTCATTATCAGTAATGGCAAGTCAATGAGTTATCGAAATTATATCTTTCACGATAAAAAATGTATTGGAATCCACATTGAATAATATTTATTTTAAAAAATTTAAATTGATTATTCTGTGAATTTTTTTTGTAATTCACGGCCATTTTTTTCAGGTTAAGATTAAAAAAATTCGGAAACAAAAATTTTTCCTAAAGCTTTAAGACATTTATCCACTTTTCTCCCTAGTCTGATAGGGTCCATCAAATGCATCATCGTATTTAATTTATTGTATTTAAACATCAGTTTCATAAAAATTTTATATGAATATTTTCGTCGAATGAAAACCCCCTCCCCCCCGGTAAAAATACCTGGCTACGGCCTTGCAGGCTATAGTTTATGCAACATAAATGGTTGAAAATATAGAATATCCGTTTTACGTGCAGCGAAACATAATGCGTCTAGCCTCAAGGCTTGTTGAAAAACAAGAACAGGTGTAAAGAAACTTTTGGACCAACCTGCACATGTGTAGGTATGTATTTCCTTTCATGATAAATCCTTGTCTCGTTTTATATGGTTATTGCGAACATTTCTGCGATATTTTTTTTAGTTGAACCTATTCTCATTTTCGATTTCGTTTACCCGATTTGTTGTATGTACCATCTAAATCGTGGGCTGGGTGTAGGCTAAGGAAGAAATAAATAAATTCAAAATTTTTGTGTATTGCGGAAAATCATCTATACGTTATTATATCATCAAAAGTACATAATACCAATTGATAAAGACATTTCACAATCTTTTCATTAAGCATAAGTTTAAAAATAATCCAGCATCACACAAATTGCGACGAATTTGCTTTGGAGTTGAGACAAGTATGTATAAAATTACAAACATACAAATAAATTACCAATTTAATATTTCATATGTCGGACTTGAGTGTTTGATTACATCTGTCTAGTGAAGATTCGAGGGCCATTATATACCATTATGGATGTCGTTTGAGATCGACTTTTCGGGATTTGGGATTTTCGGGACTCAAATTTCAGTCCCGGGATATATGTATAATAAAAGCTGTA
Organism: Toxonevra muliebris; assembly: GCA_963691655.1. NCBI lineage: Eukaryota > Metazoa > Arthropoda > Insecta > Diptera > Pallopteridae > Toxonevra > Toxonevra muliebris. Next base: position 87,531,868 of record OY829326.1, on the reverse strand, counting down.
AAATTATTGATAATATATGACGGATGAAAAATATTTTTTTAGTGATATATTTATAAAATGTTTAAATTTGAGTCAAAATTTCGTAGAACAAAGAAAATAATGTTTCACAAGTTACACTGTCACAAACTTGGTACGCTTTTGAGAGTCGTACCATTATTTTAAAAAAAATTTTGATCGAAGAACGAAAATTCTTTGAAAAAAATAAAAATTTTAATTCCCGAAAACCCCGGGATTTTGTATTTTTAATCCCGTGATTATTGAGGCCACTTTCAAACACTTTTGACATCCCTAGTACATACGTTGGGTATCAAAAGTGACAATCAACGATTGACCATTTACCACACACTTTTCTTCAACTCAATTCAGATCTCCCCATTTCACATAATTTTCTGAGAATTGTACGATGCTTTTACACATTTATGTCTTTCATATGTTTCCTTTTGTTTCTGTTTTATATTTACATAAAACATTTTAAATCGTTTATAGAATCAATGTGAGCAACGAATTTATTATGATAGCTATTGCTTATTTTTTCACTTTGAATATTAAATTTTATTTGCACCACTTAGTTATTCAATTTAATTTAGACTTTTCAATGCCAGTTTTTGAAGTTTTCCTAATTTTCTGCGACCTACACTGTGAGAATAAAGCTGCCTGATTTTGATAGTTATTTTATTTTAAATCAAGTTTTGTTGAATGTAGAAACTTCAATGGTATTGGAGTTTGGTGTAGGCATTTCTTATTCGATAAGTCAATCTCAATAGTCAGTCACTATGTATTTATTTACTATTTGGCGTCTTTACGTTTATAGGAATGAAATGCAGTATTACGTTAAATGCTGCTGTCTGAAGATAGTTAGTATTGTTTCATGCATTTCGGTTGCTTCAACTTAATTCTAATAAAGCTGTACCAGCGTTGCCTGAAGGGTATACTCGCGAGTTGATGCTGACACTTTTTATGTATGCAGAGGAAAAAAGGTATAAGATCGATTGGGAATTAAGTTTTTTGCTTGCCGAAATTTTTTTCGGTGAACCCGAATTCTTAATGTACCAACTCACAGTAGCACGTACAATTGAAAAGAAAGAAGAATTCGTTTTTAATTACATTGAAGCAGATTTTTTTTGAAAAATGATTGGTAATTCACTGTTCATAAACAATGATGACGTTGATTTTAAATTTGCCCAACTAAGGAATTCTTTTATAATTTCATCTGCATTGGCAAAGCAACTGAACTTTTTTCACGACGGTTTCTTGTAGTGGAAGTTCTGGGGGCTCTAAAATACATTCAAACAATGTATGATTGTGCTGGTGGCTACCACTGGTCTATACATATGAAAACCTCCTAAGTCTACTTCCTAACATTTTTGAGATTTTTGGCTTAGCAGATATTTCTCCAATATTCAAATACTTTTTAAAAATATAAGCCAACATAAGTACACTGTATTGATTCGACAAAAGGAAAATATTGAAGATTTTTTAAAAATTTCTTAAGTCGATGTATACGTATAAATAAAATATTTAGAGGGGTACGAAATTAATATTTGTTCACGGCATTCTTTCGGAAAAATAAGAGTGGGCTTAGAAAAGTGGGCGTGGTACCTCCCATGCAAATCATATGCTTATTTGAATATATCTCTGTAACCATACACAATATAGCACTGAAACGGCGTTGTTTGACCAAGCCATACTACAGAGCCGATTTGAGTGGGATTGGAAAGGGGGATGTGGCACCTCCCGTATGACCTCAATATTCATTATGAGATACCTCAAGAAGCGTTTGTAGTACTAAAATTTGGTATGCAAGTATTATTTATCAATACCAAGGTTATAGTGAAATGTGAGTTCTAAATGTCAAGTGGGCGTGGTACCTCCCATACAACCAAAATATTCATGACGAGATATCCCAGTAACTATATGTAGTACGGAATATCTCTGCAACCATATATATACAGTAGATGGCTTATTTTGCTAAAGTATTTCAGATCTTCCTTGCGACAGCAGAAAATGAAAAAAAAATTTTAAACTTGCGAAAACTGGATGCGCTACTCCGAAAAGCGTGATTTTAAAGTATGTTTTACAATGGGTTTGGGATCTTGTATGGAAAAAATATTTATTTAGCCCAAAAAAGAATTTCTGATATCTAGCCCTATGTAAAATAGGCCACTTTAGCGAATGACGTACCCAGTTTTTTTATACAGCCACCCTTAGCGCTTAAAGTGACCATTTGGCACTTTTTTTTTTACTAATTTTCAAATTCACCCGTTAGGATTTTCCAGATAGCGGTAATTTTTAAAAAATTAAAGTACGTAGAATTATACGTAATTCAATTTAGTTTATTTTCAAATCGAGTTATATTTGAATAGGTAAATTAACTTTTAGTGAACGCATGTCGAGTACAATCAGGTTCACCTTTGACAAATGTCGCCAAAAAATTGCAAAAAAACAAAGCAGGCGTTGAAAAATTGCCTTAAATTAATGAAACCTTCCAATTAAGAAGTAACTACTAATACTAAATAGCTTGCGTCAAAACTATTAATTTATATTACTATGTAACACAGGTGTTCCCCGGGTGTTCATGTTATACGGAACAACGAAGAACGAAGTATAAAAGGCGGAGTTAGGCTTCAAGAATTTAGAAATCTGCCGTATTATATACGAAATCGTATTATACGGGACAAGCAAGTAGTACAAAAACAGGGTTATGTTCCAAGAGTAGTTCCAAGATAAGTGCTCGTTCGGGCTGTCACATTCAGGGGCATTCATTTGCTTCATGTATAATATATTTTAACTTTTTGTACGGTTTGATGCATTTTTTCTCTTTTATAAATAAATTAAAGTTTTTAGTTTTGGTTGTAAAAAGTAAAAAAAAAACAGAAAGTAAGTATATTGATTTTATACAAAAAAATTTTAATAATAAGCACTTAACAGAAAATTTATTGGAATATTTACAGAAAAAATTTGAGTGAACAAGCGAAAATGATTATGAAATTAGAACACAAAGTGAACGGGAATTTGATAAATATAGCAAATAAAAATTAGAGTTATAGTTAAATAGCTTTTTAATAAATTTAAAAAACGATTAGAATTTCCACATTATTTTCACTAATCGTGTTATATGAGGGATTCAGCTATTCGCAAAGCGTGTTGGAGCGAAATCGTGCTCTACGAATGCCGAATACCTGTTCATATAATACTGTAATTGACAAACGTAAATAAAGATTACAAATTTCCACGATAAGATAATTTTTTCAACTCTTGCTTTGTTTTTTAGTGCAATTTTTTTACGACATTTGTCAAAGGTGAACTTGATTCTACTCGACATGGATTCACTAAAAGTTAATTTACTAGTTCCAATATAACTCGATTTAAAAAATTTAAAAAGTTGTGTTCTTAATAAACTAATTGAATTACCTACTTTAATTTTAAAAAAATTACCGCTATCTTCAAAACCCTAACGGGTGAATTTAAAAATTCGTAAAAAAAGTACCATATGGTCACTTTAGGAGCTAGGGGTGACTTTCTGTTCAGTTGTATCAAAAAACTGGGTACGCCATTCGCTTAAGCGGCCTATTTTAAATAGGAGTAGATATCTGAAATTATTTTATGTGCAAAATAAATGTTTTTTCCATACAAGATCCCAAACCCATTGCAAAACATCCTTTTAAATCACACTTTTCGGAGTAGCGCATCCAGTTTTCGCAAATTTAAAATTTTTTTTTCATTTTGTTTTTGATTTTTAGCACCCTATTTTCATATTCTGCGGTCGCAAGGAAGATCTGAAATACTTTAGCAAAATATATGGAGCAAACAAGCCATCTAATGTACAGTCAAGTACTAAAATTTTGTACAATAACATTTTTCAGATATTTTTTTACTACTTTTTTGCTACCTTTTTTACCACTTTTTCACTACCTTTTTTTCTATTTTTTGTTACCACTTTTCTTAAAAAGTGCACGCGAATCAAAAATTTACAAGTTGTCTTTTAGATGACGCTAAACACCAAAATTTTAAAATTATTAATACAACACTCCGCGGTGACCGCTAAATAATAACAATTTTAAAAATATTTATAAAGAAAGATACGTTTCATTCTCATTCTCTTTTGTAATAAAAACGTGGTTTAAAAAATCAAAACAAACATTCAAATGGCTACAATACATGTGTCCAAAATCACAATCGCAATCACGTGGCTGTGCAAATTAGAATTTTTTCATTTGAGAAGTCTAGAATTTTGATGTTCGAAATGCAAGGTTCATCGAGATTGTACCATCTGGCTTGAGGTGTTTTTTGTGTGATAAAATTATACAAAATAGAAAAAACTATCGTATCCACAAAATTATTATTATTTCTTTTTTTTTTTTTTACTAATTTTTGTAAACTCAGTCCTACTACGAAAATTTCAAATATAAAGTTCTTAATCCTACTAACGTTGAAAACATAGGAATGCGGGATTGCTACGCAGAACTTTCATTTTTAGAACCTGAAGTAAAAACGTATGTCAAGAAAATGTGTCGCACAGTGTTATTGAAGAAAGTACAATATAGTGGTTGGAAAAAGTTGATTCATGTTGGAGTTATAAACGTTCTGGTTCCTTTTTCAAGGGTTCTTTTTATAAATTCTATGATAACATACCTTTCTCTAAAACAATTTTTTGCTCTTATAAATTGATAACTTCGATTGATTGATTTTCTCAAAAACCTAATGCATTATGCGACCAAAACTCTACTAGAGTTGATTTATGTTGTTCCTACGAACAACAGAGTATCTTTTCGAAAAACTCAAAAAGACTCGTTCTTATTTCATCTTTTTGTTCTGCGTTGTTGTACATAAAAGAATCAAAAGTTCAGGATGTAGTCTGGTGTTCCGTCCTAATTTTTAAGGGGTTTTTCGGAAATTTTTTATTATAACAAAATAAAATACAATCGTTCCAATTTTTTTATATGTTATTATTAACTGTACAAAAAAAATGTTTTGGAGTTTCTATTACGATATAAAAATGATTATAAATAAACAATTCTACTACCTGTAAGAGCCATTGGGGTTTAGAATAACGTATTATTAACGAATAATTATTTCAGCTTAATCGGTTTAATAGAATTTCTTCAAACGCCTGGGCCGATCCAAAAAACGTTGCTTCGAGGAAAACGCTTTTAAAGTTTTAACAACATGTACAGTTTAACCAACAGGCGCTCTCGACTATGTGTTTCGTTAATATTTTGAGTTTTGGTCTGAAATTTTTACAGTATACTCTTAATATATTATACTTTCGAAATACGTTAAAACTCGAACACCAGACGACATCCTTAAACGAACCAAATGTCGGCTGCTGAAACTTAAAAACTCAAGTTTTGCTACATAAATTGAAATTAAGTTGTGAATTTTTAATAAATAATCTTGGATACGTCCGTGTACCTACGTCCTTCTAAGAAAATCACATCACATCATTTTACAGATATTTCCGCTGTTTAAAGTTTAAAGCTCAGTTTTCAGTATTAATATTAAATCTGCCTAAAACTGGACTCCTTTAAATTTTCATTGATTTTTCTCTGCAAAATGTTTTCTAGAAGTATTTTGAAAATATTTTAGGTTTGCAACAGCTACAATAGACTGCAGGAAAACTAAAAATCTGAATTTCCTGGAGTTGTCTTAGGGTGGACTTAGCAGGTTTTGCTATGTATGTATCGACAATACTACAAAAAATTATTAATTTACAATTTAAAACCTGAAAAAAAAGAATTCCATTAAAACTGATTTGATTGACGTGAATACGTAAGATTTTCAGTAGTGAATTCGGTAGTAATGGGCTATCACTCAAAATGGGCTATAACTCACGTTCTCTAATATTCGTTTTTAGATCCAGAGCATCGTTTTAGGGTAATCCAGTAGAACTGAACACTACAACGAAGAGATTCCAATTATCAATTGATCAGGCACACTATTCAGCCTTAACCTAACCGCAACCACAAAGTGTGTGTGCTTAACAGTCCGTCCGTCATTGGTGATTTTTTTAATCTTTACAAATCGCTTTTCAATTCATTAGTTTGTTTTTACTAAAGTTCAAAAGAGCTCAAGTGTTTTTAATGAGAGCTTTAAATTCTTGTATTTTAATTTATTTATTTTTTATATTGTATACACTGAAGTAGTTAATTCTATAATTCTTTATTTGAGCTTGTATGAAAAAACAAACAACCCATCCATTTTTTTTTTTTTTTTTTTGCTTTGCATATATACGTAGAATGAACTGAAAGTGTCAAAATATTACCACTTTTAAGTCTATTTGAAATTGAAAGCTTTTAAAAATTATATTTATTTAAACTACTATAAAATTTCTTTGATTTTGTTATTGTAACAAGTTATTGTAGAGCCTTAGGGTATAAACATATATGTTATGTTACATTGAAAGATCGTAACTTTAGACATTCAACAAAAACAATTTATCAAACAAGTACTTGTTTTGTAGATATATTTTTCGATTTTGCAATGATTGAACGTACTTATCTACTAAATATATGTTTAATGTTTCTTTAAACAAGCAAATATCATCGTAGTTATACTTTTGATTATTTTGAGCTTCTTTTGATGATGTTGAAAAAAGAAATTGACCTGAAGGGATTTACACCAAGCTGATGGATGAGTGCGTTGTAGTACGTGCACCTCATAGGAGCATGCATCTCTGTTTAGCGATAACGCTGAACAACAACATTTGTGATATTTATAAAAAATGTTTTTTTAAGATATGTTGCAAAGATACGCGCAGAATGGTATTCAGTATAGATATATATATATATATATGTTTCTGTGTGTAGGTACACATAGTGTATATGAAGTTGATTTATGATTTCGTTGCAAAGGCAAATCGTATTTGGTGGAGTTATTGACATTTCGCAGATATTTTCGTTGCCACGTTATTTTTCCATGAGCTCATCAGTTAAATTTACGATAATGTGTTCTCAATTTCTTAAATATTTACTCATTACCTTTCAATCAGTGAGTATTCTTGAAGATACCTTAATACAAACTAATAGCAAAAAATTGTTGCACTTCAAATTTATTAGTAGGTACTTGTTCGGTGTGAAGTTAACCCTCTAGTAGGCCAATTTTTTTCAGCAAGAAAAAATATGAGGATTGGTTGATTTTAATGTATAAAACTTGGGAATGAAGCCCAAAATTGAATTGGAGTCTTTATTTTTGATCGAGGTGAGAAACTAGGTGGTGAATTTGAAAGATTCTTGCCCCAATAAATGGATAAGAAAAAAATTATTTTGTATTCAAATTGCATAAATGTAAAATATAATCAATTCCTTACTTTCTAATGCTTTTTCAACTCCAACGAACAACCATAAATATTTTTTTATTAATAATTAAAATTATTGCAAATAATTTTAGTATTACCCAAAATAATTTTGTTTCGTTAATTATTCGAAATCTGAGTTTCAACTGGTAAAAAAATCAAAACGGAACAACGCACATTGCACTGAAGCTTCGCAATCTGTAGCTCACGGTATTCATCTATCGACTGAGCAGCATGAATACACATTAAAAAAAATTTAAAAACGTATTTTAAATTGTATCAAGCCGTTGCCCGTCTGGAGACTCAAAAAATCGACTTTTTTTGCATCATGGTTTCCGTATGAGAAAAAAGTTTTTTTTAACATTTTTCGTTCAAGTACTCGGCGCTGTAGTACACAACTGTAAATTTTTTGTCTTTTTGATTACAGTTGAGTTGTTGGCATTCAATCAGGACAAGAGCTACAACTCCTACAATTTTCAATATTTTTTCATATCCGACCACTCTTTTTTTCGTAAGAATATTTACTATGTATACCTGTTATGTTAGTTTCAAATAAATTATTTCAAATAGTCCAAAAAAAATCACAAATATGCCCTAAGTTTCCCGTACCAAAACGTATATAACTCCTTAACCGGAAAAATATCCCTAACAGTTAATCGTACCGTAATTTTAATGCTATTAATGTTAATGTCTTGTTTTCTGACTTTGACTTTTAAAAATAATATTAAAAAATAAAAGTTTTTGAAGACTCTTTGTTGAATAACATTTTAAATTAAAAGTTAATAAAAAGTTATTTTAAAACTCTTACTTCTGATTATCACTTAACTCTTATGAAATAAAAACTCTTATATTGAAAATTTCTTGATAAAAGTTAATGTTATAAGAGTTTCATGCTCTGTTTAAAACAAGATATATGGATGCCAAAAATTATTTATAATTTAGATATTCCGATAAAAAATATCGGAGTAATTACACTAAAGATCTCGCAGACCCAAATTTTTACTTTTTTTTTTACCGTTTAGCGTAAAAGAAATCACTGCAATAAATGCAATACAACATTTGATTTGGACGGGAAAATAGTAGAACATTAAGTACGAATATTTTAACCCGTTCAACGACTGCAAAAGCAATACGGTTGCTCACATTAGGTATTCATCACTTGGGAATCAAACCCGCGACCATACACACTCAAAGTTAGCGCGATACCAGCTGAGGTAAACTTTCACAACCGACCGTATATCGGAGTGACGCGTCGCTCGCCAGCTTTTCAAAAATTACAATTTGCCACTTCCGGTTATAATCCCAGAGCTTTAAATAGGAGTGGGAGTTTTTCTAATTGAGAAAAGTATTGTTGAAAAATTTACTCAATCTATTTGTTGAGAGCAACTCATTCTTATCTAATTTATGTTTTGGCATATTCAGATATCTGTTTCTACCTTTCCCCCATTCAATACTCTTTGTTATTTTAGATTATAAATTATATCTGGCAACACAAGTTTTTAAAATGTAATCAATATACAAAAGTAAATTGTTTTCTACTTAAACAAAATTTCAAAAACTCATTGCTAGTTGCACACAGTTATGAACCAATCCTTCAAAACTAATTTTTCATGCATTGCAATTTTGACCTTGTTTTAATCAATCAAGCTTGAAGTAACTGTAAATTTCAACAGCATCAAGTCAAAAGTCCACAAACCAAAGCAAAAATAAAAAAAGAAACCACAAAAGAATTGATTAGACAACAAGACTGCATCTCTGCCTCACTGGTGAGACGAAGCAGAAGCCGATGCAGTGATGTGTCGGTGTACTAACTCATTGAATCTGGTATGAGCAAGTTGGCGCGATGGCCTGACTGTGTAGTATGTGCTATGTGCCAGTAAGCAAATGCAAATTTATTTGGTCTATGTATCATTGATGAAAAAGTGGCCAACTAGAAAAAAAAAAATATATGAGACAAAGCGTCAACAAAAAGCAAAAAGGAATTTGTGTGGTATCAGAGTTACACATTATTTCACACTTGCTGTTGCTGTTTGTGTTGGTTGTGTCGCGATCTCATCTTATGAAGCTGTATCGTTAGTTCTTATTCTTGTTGTAAGTATGTACATGGTGGTTGCCTGCGAAACGCCTGTCAAACCGGGTGAACTATAAGATTAATTTTCATAGTTAAGTGGTGCTATTAATTATTGTTTTTTTTTTCAAAACAATTCTAGGCAACAATTAAAATACAATTTTTTGCTACGCGTAATTGAAAAATGCTTGGAGCCAAAAGATGAAATGGCTCAATTTGGAGCAACTATTAAATGAGAAATCCTTGTGGCTGATAGAGGATAAAATTGTTCAGTGGTGGAAGCGTGAGAGTCTTTCTAGAGCTCCAACTAACCTATCACCACTAAAACTATATTGGAGATACTAAATGTATAACTTTACTTTTATTTAAAATTTAATAACACACATCTTTCAAAAATCGAATCTAAATTTCTGGCAAATCATCATAGAAAGCGTTTAGAGCGGTGTGGTTCAGCACTCCGAAGTTCCATCTCATGCGCTCATTAGAATTGTCGCATGCATTGGCGACCACCAACAAATTGTTACCCTCACCAATGGCTTCCATACAACTAGTGCCATGTCGGCCATGCACCAGCCATTTATGTTCGCGATCATAATACCAAAATTGGTTGCCCCCCTGCTCGTGGCATGTCCACATCCAAATGGTGGAATTCACTCCCGAACTCTGAACGTCTAAGCAGGTGTCTTTACCGAATTGACGCACATCACGAAACCAGCTAAGACTCCAATATTGATTGTTATGTGGATGTGTTTTATTGTCAGCACACCAGAAAAGACCCACAGCACTATTGCTCTCGCCGTTGAGTGTATCCAAGCAAAATTCTGGGCGGGCGACATTCTGTATAGCCCCAGTGGCATAATCAGGTGGAGGTACTGGCGGATATGCTTTGAGCATATCAGGAGCAACAACTTCCAAAAACCATTTGAAAGGTTTGCATTTCAGGTGGTCTCGTATAGCTTTTTGTACCGTCAGATCACCGGCATCAACTTCTTCATAAATCGTGGGATTGCGGTTATACACATATTGCTTATACTCGTCCAACCAAACTTCTGCGACACGTTTATGATTCTGTAAGCGAAAATTTTAATGTTTCACCATGTGCCTAATTTAAAGAGTTGTACATTTAATGCTTGGTGCTTACCCGGGCCACAAAATTGTAATCGCGCACACTCGGTCGCGCCTCAGTCGGTCCACGAAAGATATGCGCCACACGTGAGCACGGTATATCAAACAACATGCCACCACACATCCATATCTTAAAGCTTAACTCATATTGCTCTGCACCCCAGATGTCGAGCCCTTCATCGTATCCGCCCAATTCCCAGAAGAATTCACGTCCAATGGCGAATAGTCCACCCATCATTATCGGGTTCGGATAAGGGTCTGTTTTGTCTTTTTTTAGCCCCGGTGGCAGCGGCATCTGCTTGTATAAAAAGTTCCAGTCAAATGCACCACGTGAACCTTCTTGATGACCGCCACTATAGGCGAAAGTCGTGTGATCAATAACGTCCACTATGGGGCATGTTGAAATCTTCGGATTAATAGCAATGGGCTCAAGCAGTGGTGGCAGCCAATTATAACCGCATTCGATATGTGAATCAAAGAAAATCAATACGTCTGCAGAAGCATGCATGGCACCCGCCAACCGCGCTCCAATGAGTCCGGTTCGCTTAGCGAGGCGAATAATTTTGACCAAAGTGGGAAAGTTTACGTCAACATAGTCCTCCAGTTGAGCTCTCAGATACTCACGGTCACTGAAGTCGTCAACAATAATGATTTCCTCGAGCAGTTCACGTGGCGAACGATTGACAATGCTGTGCAGCGTCCGTTGCAGCACGCTGAGGTACTCATTGTAGAATGGTATCACAATACTGACTGTGGGCAGTTTGGACAGATACAGCTTTGAACTACATCTACATACACGGAGAGGAGTTTTTATTTGTTACTTTCAGTTCATTAAGTTAACTTACCCTTCCATTCTGACATCCGGCAATGAACGATTGACTGATATTGAATCCGAAAGTAATGCATTGAAGCCATTTTGCAATGACTTATTGTTCTCTAATTCTTTCTTTGTCTCATCCAGAACATATGCGGGCATGCCATGCTCACCGATGCCAACGCGCTGCCTGTCTTTCTCCACAAGCTCATAATCATTCCAATCTCTCTTTTCACCAGTTGCCTCAGGTACATGAAAATGTTGGATACCTTGAATTGAATTGAGCACTGGTGGTGTAGGTTCAATTTCTGTCTCGTGTTGCTGCGGTTGAGCTTCCCTTACAAATTGATGTCTATGTTGATGGGGTGGACGTGGTCGACGTGGCGTAATAATTTTATGCGCACGCTCATAAGTGGGTGTAACTGGATCACCATTAAAGTCTGTGGCAACTTCAGCATCATCATCGTTTTTTGCCAAACGTTTTTCCACGATCAGTGTAGTGATCATGGACAGAACGACCACGAACAATACGAAGAATATAATTTTACGTGCCAAGCGTTTGACGTAGCGTTTCTTCATCTTCACACTTTTTTATTTTTGCGATTGTTGTTGAATGTTGGGCGTTGATATGATTCACCTCTGCGGTTGTCTACGGTGAACTGATGAGTGATATTCGAAGAAGCATTGATTGTAAAATCAAAATTTGAGGGTCGAAATTATCTCATTTTTTAATTTTCATTTAAGTAATTAATTTAAGTGCATGCTTTTGTTTGCTCTCTAACGTTTCGACAAGATTCTTTCCTGATAAGAATGAATGTCTTGGTGGCTCTTTGCGCTTTTAAACTTACATGGTATCATTTGAAACAATTTAACAATCTTTGTTTTGAGTGGCACCGTTTGAGTCAAATTGACATAATGGAATTTTATTCCCTAAATCACATGCTAAATTAGAATACAGGGTGTTCTAAAAAGATTGTGAACTTTTGATTTACTAATTTAGTTAATATTTTTTTTCTTATATTTCTTTGCAGCTGCTTAGTTCACTAGCCACGGACTTGGACATTATGCTAAACGATCTAAGGTCATCACCAAGCACACGATTACTCCCCAGCAACACACATCTGCAGCAACGTAGCAGCACTACCCATTCGGCGTCACCACTGACAATTGGTGAGCACACAGCGCCCACTGGTTATTTACATAGTCCCATACGTAACAGCAATCATCATCAGTTGAATTTTGCAGCACAACACCCACAAAAGCATCAGCATTCAGGGCAATATTGTTACAATCACCAACAACAGCAATATCCTTATTCATTGTCAAAAACCTGCAATGATAATCAAAATTCAACTCCAAATAGTCTAAATTGTAATCAACAGCAACAACGACTTAATCAGGATTCATGTAAGGTCCGTGTACGTCATATTAATCTTGCTCAAAATAGTGGTGCAAATGATGGTGTTGCTACAGGAAATGCTCCAAAATCGCCATCGTCTCTGCTTGGACTTTCGCCTGACGTCAGAGAAATACAAAAGTTGCCATTGTGGTCATATCAACACAAACAGTTGAGGCAACCACAAAAATTGCATGTACAATTGCTGCAACAACAGCGGGCAACAAAAGCTATTGCATCACAAATCGCAGCAAACAGTACAGACGCGACAGTCGTTAGTAGAAAATCACCAGCGGTGAAAGACGAAGTTGCAAGTGATGCAACAACGACATCGACTACTACCACGACATCGATAATGAGGAACTCCTGCGATATTCGTTGTGTCAGAAATGGAAAATATAGCAGCAATGTGAGCGGCAGCTCCAATTGGCTACAATCATCCTCATCATCAGCATCATCATCAACGGCAACATCTGCGAGTTTCTTTGGGTGAGTCAAATGCTTCACTAATGACATTATTATTGTTCGATTTTTTAACATTTATGTATGTTAGAAAATTTAAAGCTTAGGTTGAAAATTGAAGAATTCACATCAAAAGGATGTGAATTATTAGCGAATTGTAAAATTTACCGCCAGACGGCAACCCTTTTAAAAGTCATATACGAAATCGATATAATATGAGATCCACAGGATCGATTCCAGTGGATTGTGATCGTTTTTTGAAGTAACCTGTGAAGAATAATACATGCTGCTTATTTACAACAAAATTAAAGTTTTGTCTAAATCAGCAACTTGAAACTAAAGCGTTCCTTCTACGGCTATTGTTTACATTGTATGTGCATATGTAATTTTATTGGATTGTACGGACTTGTCTCTTAATTTTTGTAAACTTCGCATGGCGCACATGACCCCACACTCCTACTCCATAGATGTGAGTAAAATGGTAAGGATTTCTTAATTTCAGTTTCGTGTTGCATCACACTTAAGTTTTTTGAGACAAGTGTTTTATTGCTTTTTGGCTCTTGAATTTTTTATGAATTATTTTGTTCCATGTTTCCAATATGTTGTATGTTGCTTATCTTGTACATATGTACATACAATAGTTTCGTGTTAGTGTTGTTGCAGATGTTGTGGTTGTACACTGGTCATCGTCAATTACTTTTCTGCTGCTGTATTTTTTTCCTTTTTTGTTGGTCATGTCTCTACATCGTCTGCAAAACGTATACGATTTTATGAGTTTGAGTGGGCGAGCAGTGGCGTATTGGTTTCCCTAAAATCCGTGATGAAAATACGTTTTTGTTTTTTTTTTTTTTTTTTTGGTTTATTGATTAAATTTTTGGTCATTCATTTAACGCTTTACGTTTGCCCTCTAATAAAAATGTACTACGGAATGCAGTGTGTTTATGTCGTGAGTTTCTTGTTGTACAAATAAAATTTATCGTACAGTATAGCCAACGTGTTCTAAAATTTTCCAAACATGTGTTCATATGTATGTACATATGTTTACTTTTGAGCCATGGTATTCGTCGTCTGGTACGTGCTCATAAATTTCACAACTATAAAAATTACCAATAAATAAGAGATGCGATTATTTTGAGATGATTCTAGATAATAAAATAAATATTTATTTTGCGGATTTTTATTTGATGATTGCTTGATATTTGCAAAGTTTCATTGCAACTATAGGCAGGTCTTGGAATTCTTCTGCCAATTTATTGTCAATGTTATATAGTTCGGTTCTCTTCACTGTAACTGTTCAGTGAATGCCTTCAGGAAGAAATTTATTGACAGGAGACAGAGGAGCACAAGGATTCAATACGGCTTCCTCCACAGCTTTGGCTTTTCTACTCTAAAATATTGCGGTATTTTTACAGTCTTTAACAAAAAGCACTGCAGGTTTTCTGTTATCTCAACCTGCGAGTGCAACTACTTCATGCAGTTTGAAATTCACAACCAGGACACATGAAACCTAACGCCAAAAAAAACTTTTTTATAAATGCTTCAAATGAAAGAAAGTATTTAGTTTCGAAGTTTAGCTAAGTTTTTTGGTGTTAGTGTTAGCTAATAAATTTGGTGTTAGTTGGTTGCTAAATTAGATTTTGATACAGAAATTAAAAATATATCGTTACTGAAAAGAATTATGTACTTATTTAATTTTTACTTGTTGTTAGATATTGATACGCAAATGTGTTGATTTCGCAACTCTAAAAAAATAACAAATTTTTCATTCAACATAATTCTGCAATCGCATTGAATGCGATCTCGTATTGTTGCTTAATTTTTTGCAGAAATTTTGTATTTTAGCAATATTTGCAGTAAAATTTGGAAAATTCGTTGCCATATGAAAATTTCTTGTTTTGAAAACTATTTTTCCTATTTACTAGTGATAGATCAGTTTCCAGTGATAGGCCATTTTTTCTACTTTTTCTAAAAATAAGATCCCGGAGTTATAGTTTTATTTATTTATTTATTTAATTTCATCATTTAGAGTACATGCTCTTATAAACAAGTTTACCTAAAATGCTAACTTAATGACTAGGAAATTGCAAAACCATAATTAGTTGTTTTTTAAAACTGCACCTATTCCAATGATTATGAAAATTAAATAAGCTGCAAACTTCATTGGCCGCCCTTAAACAGTGCGTTATAGGCACCAATAATTTACTCTGTGATAAGGCTCATAAAATAGGTTTCGAGATCTCAGTTCACGAGTAGGACAGTCAAAACCGATTTGTTGAAGCAGAATAGGACAACAGCCGAATAATTACGCCTTACTTCAATGGATTGTAAGCCAAGCAATAAACATTTGGTTCTATAAGATGGAAGATCCATATTCCAGCGCAATCTTCGAATGACACATCGAGTAAATATTTTCTGAACCCTTTCATTTCTTATCGAATGAGCAGAGTAGAAAGACCTAACAAAAGAAAAGTATAAAGTATTGAGAGTGTATGGATCAGAAAGTGTTTAGTATTCTTTAAAATGAATCCAAGCATTGATTAATGCCGTCAATATGTTTAGAAAAACTCATTTCAGAATCAAAAATAACCCCGAGATCTTTCTTTTCATAAATTCTAGTGAGTGCAGTGCCCTCAGAACATATTGAAAGTTCACTGGTGTTAAAATCCTATAGAGAGATAGATATTGGCACGTCATCTTGAAGCTTAGAACAATCCTCAATGGTTTGATATAACGATTGAGGTACATCAGAAGTGACCTCAATTGCATCAGATAAAATATTATTTATACGTACGAACTGTGTGCGTCCAGACAGATAAGATTCCAACCACTTCACCATTCCCGAATGTAAAAAACCAATCAATTCTAGTTTTCTGATTAAAATGAAATGGAACTCTATCAAAAGCTTTAGAGAATTTAGTGTAGTCACATCACACTGAGAACCACTTTCAATATTATTTAACACAAAGTTAGAAAAATTGTTAGGTTCGTAGTTGTAGACCTGCTCTTGACAAAGTTGTGTTGATAGAGAGATATAATTTCTTTCAATAGAAACACAAGTTTATTGTAGTTGAGATCTTACAAATAGGTCGATAATCCGATACTTCAGCTTTAGATCCAAACTTGTGAGTGGGGATAATAAACGATTTTCCAATCATCTAAAAATTCTCCGCGGGTAAGAGATCGATTGAAGATAGTAAGAAATGGAGGATCGATAAGATGGGAGGAAGACCATCAATACCAGGTTGTTTGTCAAAATTCGAACATCCGAGCTTAAGAACTAATTCATCAAGAGTTAATTGCAAATTGCCAATATTAACCGAACTGGCCATTGAAGTCATGATGCAATCACTAACTGAGGGTGAAGAAACGTATACAGAACGGAAAAAGTTTGCGAAGAGATCGCAAATTTTAGAGACCTCCGAGGAGGTTTCATCAAAGTAGTGCATTATGTCTGGAATACCCGTATATTTCCTTTTGCTATTGACAAAATGCCAAAAACACTTACTGTTACCTTTTAACCCTCTAGCCCCCAAGATTGAAATAATTAAAAACAAACACCAAAATTTTTGTTTCCAGTCAGAAAAAAGAAAGAAAAATAAATATGAAGTCCATTTTTTGATTAGTTTTTGAGTTTAGCAGTTAGATGAGAAAAAAGAAAGGCTGCCCTGAGGCAGCTTTGCGGATTTAACCCAAAAAATAAAGTTATATTTGGGCAATTCACAAGGTGTCTTATTTGGTATTGTATCATCTCATTTGTCATAACTTCTCATTTTTTATACAAAATTATACAGTATATTACAGTCCTCATATACTGAGACTTCGAAATATTTTAATATGCGCGATAATTTTCCGTCACAAAAACAACACTTGTACAGATAAAAATAACTATAAACAACAATCGTGTAATCGCAGAAAGTGCAAGCTGACCACATATTTTGTGTTTATTTTCTCTTCATTTGCACTTATCGATTAATTAAAATAAAGTGATATCTGCCTCAGGGCAGCCTGACGGGTTAGAGGGTTAACTCTGTTTCGACACTGAGGATATAGGTTTATATATAAACATTTGTTAAGGGAATTAAATTCTTTTTGAAGACGCGCGATAGTTATCACATAATGCCACATCGCCATTCGGATGTCTGTAAATTTTGTACGCTTTATTTTTTTTATTGTATAAGCTGTGAGTTAAACCAAATGGGTTTTGAGCAGCTCTTTGCCGAAACTTCATTAAGTTTTCAAAAACAAAAAATAAAAAATTCTTCAGTTATGAGCCAAATCCTCGTTGGTTAAGATAGCAATCCAGTTAATAGAATTAATTACATTTGAAATGCTATTGAAATTTGCTTTCCTAAAGTTATACTTTGAGCAATGATTGGAAGAGAGCTTTAGAAAGTTGTAAAATTGAAAGATTAAACATAGACCTAGATGATATATAGAAGTAGAGAGAGGGGATGAAGTGAGACAGTCGATTTCATTATCAACAAATATCGAATCGAGAACACAACTTATTTGACAAAGGTCGAAAATTGAAATTTTGTTCTAATACCTCCAGCATTCTGACAATATAGCTGAAATTCACCATCGTTGGGAACCTCAGGCTTATGATTCATTGGCATCGATTGTTGCGGATTCGCTATTGACCGCTGTTGTTGTTGAAGTATATTAGTAATTGATGTTGAAAAGTTGTTATTGTTATTTATGGGATCAATCCAGGAACACTTGGTTTTTGTTTACTTTTACAGAAACTGGCCATAACGAAGGATCCAGTAATTTATGCTAATACGATGAAGTGGTTCCTAGTTTAAAGTTATTTATTTCAAAGAGTCAGGTACTACGCCTCAATTACGCCTTAATTAATTTATAACAAGCATTCGAGAAGATAAGTGGAGCCACTTCCAACGAATATTGTCATCGAGCTCATTATTCGAATTGCTCCCAACAACAAGTTCATTATTGTTTCTCCTTGGATTTCTAATTGTACCATTTGTATTGGGCAATGTGTTAAGATAAGAAGAGGGTGAGACTGCAGCAGAAGCAACAAGCGAAAGCTGAGTAACAGCAGCAGCAGCATACGAAGAACAGTAGTCGCTGTAGCGTATGCAAGAGACGCGATATTGCTATTACTAGTATCAATGTTGTTAGAATGAGAAGTATAAATGTTCAAGATAAGAGTAACAATCGTGGTAGAAGCATCAGTATCAGAGAGCGGACTATTATAGTTAGCGGCTTTATTATTAGAATTTGTTGTTGTTGGTAAGGATTGCTCAGAGTTGAATTGTGAGCTTGATCTAGGGAATGCTTAAGTTAATGCGTTGGGCTGCAGGGGTTGAGAGGAACGAGAAATAGATGGAATAATGACATTAATGACAAATTAGATGTAGGGCTTAAGGAGTTGATATTGGATAGCAGAGACTTCGGCGACACTGCACTAGCTACAACTTTAAAATCATCTTCAGAGACAGCAGCGTATAAGATGAGCAAAGGCTGTAAACACTCAGCACATCCACCAGGAAACTTGGAAATACATGCTACGTTCTATTTAGCATTAGTTCCTTTTAAATTATTATTCATAAAATTGGAAAAAGTATTACGTAAATCATTGACTTCATTTGACAGTAAAGAAATTGCTGGTTCCACATCATCAACGCTCAATTTGCGGTGCACAGACTGTATTTCCAATTGTAGATCACTAATTTTCTGGATTTCGAGATTTTTATCATCCTGTAAAGAGTTAATCAAATAGAGCAAATGTGCATTTACTGATCTGAGAGCAACAATTTCATTAAAAATGTGTAATAATGTTATTTCTTGCGTATTATCACTTTCATTTTCATTAGACTGTTGTGGGGAATCAACCGGTAATTGCTGTTGTTGTCGTTGATTAGATACTTGTGTACATACAGTTAACGATGTAGAATTATTAATAGATGTGCACGTAGAATTATAATTAGCTACGGAAACTTTAGCCAGACCGAGAGATATAGGAGGAGAACGAATCGAACTCCGACGGGCTGCAGAGCAATCAATGCACCAAAAACGGATATTGATGATTTGCAAATCTCAAGATCGGACTGCAGAACGTTAACACATTTTCGGTGAAAAATTTCGCTACAATTAGCACATTGCACTTTAGGCTAATTGCGATCAACCTTATGACCGCAGACAGTGCATTTTGGAATTCTTCAACAGATGATAGATGTATGAATTCAATTATTTAAGCAGTAATTAATTTTTAATTAGGCGTTCTTTTTCGCTAGCAAATAAAAAATATTTGATATTTGAATTTATACACTCAGAAAACTAAGATAAAAACACGTCCGAACGGTTTGATTTTCTCTCTCTCATGTGGATAGTGGGAGACTAAAGTGGCCGTTATGAGACTAAAGTTGCAATTTGCAACCTTTTTGACTGCTTGGAGACTTTGACACGACTTTTCGAAAATACCCAAAATTTGCGACTTTTTTTAAAATCCTTGCAACTTTTGAGACTTTTTTGCAAAAAATGTGATATTTGCATGAAATTATACGAAAAATCCGTTGCCTTTAACTTGAAAGTTCGCAACACTAATTACAGACATACTTTTTAGTTGCAACACTGTCGTTTTATAAGATTTTTTACACACTTATTGCTATTTTCAAATTTGCCACACTGACTTAGGGAAAATTGTTTGGCCAATTAAAAGTTCACAAATGATAGATACTGAAAAATGCTAGAGTTCTGCATATACATTTTTTTAAATCTGCTAGCAGACTCTATAAAATGCGATTTTTAGAGGTTTTTTTTAAATGGTAATCGGTAGAGCTGAATATTTTGGAAATCGTCATAAAATAAACCGAGGTTAAATTTTGGAGGTGTACAACAATTTTTTTTTTCCTGAAGCACCTTAATGTATTAATTACTTTGGATAACTGATTTTTTTTTTACTTTCAATACATTAATACTTTTTATTCCTATGCAAACTGCAGCGAAATGAAATAAATGTTCATTTTATTAAAAAAAGTGGGATGAAACTTTTTTACTCTCAGCTACACTTTTTGTTGCAACTTTTTGAAATTTATCAACAGCCACGCTGGTGACGGGATGGCAAATCCGCTGTTGCAGTTTGCAATGTAGAAATGGATTGACAGTCATTTTGTTGTTGGTGGATACAAAAAAAAAAAAGAAGAGTTTTGTGCCATATACTTAGATTTGGAACCCACAAATTTCCTGAACTTCACAAATTTCTTTGAAGCGGTTGATTGATGGAATAATAAAACATATCGAAGGGAAACTACATCCATGAAGTTTTTTTTGAAATGATGTCAAAATGAAATGATGCCAGCTTAAGCAACCATTTCAGAATTAAAATATGTTGGAGACTTTTTAAAATATATATACAAGTAATAACTTCTGCTTGCTCGCCTGTGCATGCAATCGCAGAGTCCAGAAAATTTGAAAATAAATTACTTGAGCAATTCAGCCTTGTGTAGAGCTTTTTTTACATTGCTTCCCCTGTCCTTAACGAAAAAAATATTTTTTGAATTATCCGCACCAAACTCAACAAGTAAACTTCGCAATTTACAATGTACATTTTGCCCACTAGTTCGCATAAAATCCATAGATTTCTTCCCCAGGATAATATCAATCATTTTAAAGTTCTTTTAGAAAGGATCTATTGCTACAGAAGCTTCACCACCACTCACAATTTTTGCAATTTTTGATTTTACTTCGTTCTACTTTTCTTGTGCTGTTTTCGTTATTTGGCGTGAAAGTGTCGATAGGTTAGGAAGCAAATCATTTATTTCAATTTATTCACCATACCATGCCCCAATTTTTACAAAAAAATAACCATTTTACGAAATCTCGATCCTTCAATTGCAGTACAGGGACGACAGTCCTCTAATAATTTTTCGTCGTCTTTATGTGTAAATTATTCTCCTGTCCCTCTGAAAACACAAACCAAACTAATACCGTCTCGACGTAGACAAGAATGATGCCTACATTACATACAACCTTGATCAAAAAGTTCCTAGAATAACCACCGTGTGGCACTCCCATCGTTCCGATTTGAGTTCTGTTTTTTTTTTTGTTTGTTTAGTTGGTACATCTGTTGCTGATATTCCCTCTAAATCTTAGCGTAATAGCTTGACATTTGCAAAAGTTACGTAGCCAAGAGTACATCTATCTTTGTGTGTATTGGTGATTTTTTACAATTTTATTAAATTGTATTGTATTAAATTTTGCGTAAAAAACAGATTTAATGATGCGCGAACGATGGAAATGTTGGAAAAGTGTTTCGGCAACGATTCTCTAAAGAAAACGGTCGTTTACCAGTGGCACGAGCGGTTCAAAAGTGGTCGTGAGTCAATCGAAGATGATGAACGCAGTGGCAGACCATCGACATCGAAAACCGACGAAAACGTTAATAAAGTAAAAGAAATTTTGGTCAATAACCGCAAATTAACCATCAGAGAGTATTATTTGGGCGTTATGAGGCGTTTGCGTGAAGCAATTCGCCGCAAGGGACCAGAATTGTGGACAGAAAACTTGTGGATTTTGCACCATGATAACGCACCGTCGCACAGTCGACGGGGATTACTTTGAAGGGGACAATACAGATTTCGATGAATAAACTTGTATTTTTAATTTTCTGAATAAATTCCTGGAACTTTTTGATCAAAGTGGTACTTTTATAAATATTATTGAATGAGTTGAATCATTTATGAGGTCGTAAGCATTTTTCTAATATTTTAAATCGAACTGCAGTGTAGTGTCTGACTGAAGGTGATTTTTTGGTCGTAGCCGAAGCTGAATTTCGGCAATTTCTCTATCCTTCGACCGAAGACTGAAGGATTTTTAAACTATAAAAGAAAATAGATATCTGAAAGTAAATTTGTTCTACCTATTTACAAACAAATAGAAAAACATAAATAACTAATCCAAATAAAAAGCTTAGTGCTAAGCAACTATTCACTCGCTACACTAGTCGAAGGAGCTGTCAAATATTTTTCTGCAATTTGCTTGAAGGGGTCGTCTGGTGTGGCATCTGTTTTTTTAAGCTTTCGTGCGAATTTTTTTGACGAACAATACTAACTTCATAGCACAAATCAAAAAATTGGACTTAGTGATTACTCCTGAACGCCGAGTCGTGCCATAAACGATTTAGAAAAAATTTTGATGAAAAAAATATTCCCTTGACTTAAAACGAAGATTCTATTAAAAAACACAAATTTGAAGTTAGTGTAAATGCGTCCCGAAATTCCCGGGATTTTGTCTTTTCAATCCCGGTATTTTTGGTACAACTTTCAGACGACCGAATCCCGTGATTCCAGGATTGACATCCCTAATTGTAACAGCAATGGTAAGCACACAAAGGAGAATTAGTGAAAAGTCAAAATGAGGAGCCTAAGTATCCGGCAATGTCTGAACCAGACATAAATTTGAATGAACACGATGACATAGTGAAGATGTTGTTGATGACGTGTTACTTACGTTGACAAAATATGCTGAAAGAAGGCAACTAACGGAAACATAAAAAGGAAATAAAGTGCAGAGAGGATATTTCTTTTGTGCGTGTATGTGTAACATAACAACAATAACAACCATAATAATGAACAACAACCATAATATGTAAATTTATGTGAAGTTGTAATGTGTGCACTCAAGAAAAATTTCTTTAATACGAATATGCGTTAAGCCTGCGAAATGAGCATCGTGAATTAAGTGATAAAGCGTCTCGTCATCAACTTTATCATATAGTAAAAGAAATTATGTGTGCGATGCGAAAAAGTAGAAAGGGTTATTTAATAACTTGGTTTATGTTCAGCAAAAGCTACGAATCGTCCCTTGAAGAGTTAGATAAGTAAAACGAGAAGATTCGAAACTGAAGAAATATTTTGGAAGAAGTTTCAAAGTGTGGTAAAGTGCTAACGAACGCGTCTATGTAAAGTACAAAATTCTGTTGTTGTTGTGGTTGTTGCTGTGACTTTTTGGCTATAGCATAAATTGTATTCTTTACAGGTGCTTAAAATATATTGACTTAAAAGCGTCGTCTTTTTGTTATTGACAGAGCGAAGCGGTGCAGGTGGTGGTTGTGGTTTAATGTTCGTGGTTTTAATGTTAATGCCAAGTAAACAAATTAACATAATTAATTTATTTGCTACTGCTTCGTGTATTTATTATTATTATTACTATTAACATAGTTGAATGTATGTATTTGTAATCTTACACATGTTTTGATACTTAATCAAGGCAATTATTGTATTATGAAATTAATTTAGGGATTTGGTTAAGCAAATATTTTAACAAATTAGTTAAAGCATAAGTTAATGTGGAATTTAAGTAGAATGCTATGGAAGAGTTGCTAAAATGAATATTTTTCAGTAACTCTTAGAACGTAATAGTTCTTTTTCTGTACTTGTGAATACAATTAGTGATGCACCGATTAAGATTAACATTAATCGTAACCGCAGGTTAATAGCCATTTTACGGTTAATCGTAACCGGCGATTATAACGGAATCGTATAATGCGGTTATTGAATTTTTTTTTATTAAACGCATTCGTTTGTACTACTACAAAGACCTGAGCTTTCTTTTGGCACAAAAAAAGTTCCTTTTTGAAAAAAAGTCAAAACTCTTTTTGATTTTAAAAATGGTCAAATTTGGATTTTGTTAATTTTATTTTTCTTTTTTCAAAAGATTAAACGAAAATCTGTCGAAAACGTGTTGTACAAACCTTTCTAAATATAAAAGGTGATTAGTTACATGGATCCGAAACAGGGGCTGTGGATCAGTGACTTTAGATCGCGATCGAAAAATGAAATTAGGCCGCGCTGGCTAAAGTCATTTCGGCAATGAATTAAGATCGCAATTCATTTTGAAAATGAATTTAGAGCGCCATACAAAACGTGTCGCGGCCTAATGTCACGCGGTCTAATGTCCATCCCCCGTAACTATTACCCAATGTGCAAGTTTAAGTCCGATAGATTTTTTAAGTGGGTTTCTTGTAGTGTATTGTTTTGACAATTGAAATCACTCTCAAATACTTTTATTTAACTCCAGCAACAGCGTCCTCAGAAAGGATATTTTCTACCGCAGCGCTTATACAAACCTGCCTGAGAAATAAGCTAGAAATAGTCTTACTTTTTGCACAAAAATTTAACATTTTCTTTTTGGTTTTTTTTAATCAATCTAAAGCAATTTTTCATTAGAGATCAATATACATTCTAGAATACATATACATACCTGTTAGAAAAGATTGGTACTACTTTTTCTTTTCTTCTGATGAGAAACGTAAAGAATGCCGGCTATTAGATTTATAATGTAAACTTGGTCTTATAATTTAACTCATGAAAAATTTGTAATTGGCCTTAAAGGCGAATAGGTCATTTTCCTTTGCACTTTTCTCTTTTTCTCTTCGGTTACAAAAAAAAAAAAAAAAAATAACCTAAACATTTGAATAGAATTTTTTTGAATAAAATATAGCAAATACATTCTGAAAATATTGCTTATTAATTTAAAGTCAATAATCGTAACCGGCGGTTATTAAAAATGATAATCGTAATCGTAAAAGCCGAATCGGTGCATCACTAATTACAATCTTAGGCAGATTTAAGATTCATACAGTACAATTCATTAAGTTTCACCTTTTGTTTTCCTTTCTACTCCTCCGATTTATTGTCCCTTCTACCGCAAATTTTGCAACTCTCTTTAGGTTAAATTGTTGCTTCTTCTCAAGACCTTATAACATTTTTTGGATGCAATGTTGAAAATAAAGCTTCGTTACTGTCCCGAGGTATCTTTGTTTTTAATATGGTATACTTAGTTAAGGGGGACCAGCTATCTAGAAAGCCAGAAAAATGTGTTTTTATGTAGTTTTTTTCGGGATAATAAAAACGATACTGGTTACTTAAGTTCCGAGTTTATTTGAACAATCATGCAACCTACAGTATATGCCATTTAAAGTGAAAGCATCTGGCAACCCTATAACTTTCGATCGGATTGGAAGCGTCAATTGATAGAAATTTATACCATGGAACAATACACTCCGAAAAAACGCGCTGAAATTGTTCAGTTGTACATTCAAAATAACTTAAAGTACACCGGATACAAATGCTACTGATAACAGTTTTGCTAATGTAACTCAAAACTTTTCTTCGATAATGTTTTGCCTTTCGCCATTCTTCCAATGGCCGTTTCACAAAAACAAAGTAATAATACACGAAATATCAAGCACATATAAGAAAAAGGCATTGCCAGCGCTAAATAATAAAGACAAAATATTAAATAATGCAAAGTTCATGGCAGTGGTGAATGCCTTAGCTCTCTTTTCACCGGGTTTACCCCTAGGCCATGCCTGGTTGCTTACCCGAATCGAACTAAAGATCTTGGAGTTGCCATTCGACTACTTGAACTGCTTTCAACAGTTTTAGTCATTCCCATAACTACATACTATAAAGAAGTTGCTTTTACATTATCTTTATATATATAATCGTAGAGTTTTGTGTGTATGACATCGTGTAACTTCTGAGCGACTGGGCCGATTGAAGTCATATTTCCAGAATATATTTTCTTAGGCGGGAGGATGGATCATAGCTATTCATAATGGCTTTTAGGAAAGTGGGCGTGGCACCTCCCATATAATCCTAATAGTTTTTTGGGTATATCTCGAGAACCATTTATAGCACAGTACAGAAATTTGGTACAAAAACGAGAATTGACAAAAATTATTGACAAAGGGGGTGTGGCATCTTCCATATAACCTGAATTTCCATTATGAGATACATATCTGTCGGCATTTAACAAAATGACTTCTTTCTAAATCGTCAACTTTTCAGGAGAGCGAAAAAACTGTAGAAATACCTCGCAAAAGTTTTTGTACAGAAAATGAAAAAAATGTTATAGTTATACTAGTTATAGTTACACAAATATCTGACAAACATTCTGCGATCTTTTTTTTTTTTTCTTTTAAAAGGAATTTAAAAAAAAAAAAAATAAGTTTTTTTGTCAAATGGATTTTTAACAAAAAAAAAAAAAATGACTTATCACACAAGTTGTTTTGTCAAAATTATTTTGATTAAAAAATAAAATTGTCTTAGTCACTTATGTCAAGAGAAGTTGTTTTGTTAAACTGAAATGAAAAAAAAAATCGAAAAAAGTTGATTTGACAAAAAATATTTCGGTTTTATTAAAAAAAAGTTCCGACTTTTACAATACCATAACCAAATAATTAACAAAAATTAATATTTTTCGGTATATAAATAAAAAATAGTTTTTAAGTTAGGTTAAGTTAGAGTGGCTGTCGAGAGGCACACTTAGGCCTGAACGGCCCATTGTGATACGACATAGTTGGACCTACAGTTTATCGCCAATCCCGAACGGCGGTGTGACAATTTTTATCGACTTGGTACTTTTGCCATTACCAACCAAGGTAATAATAATAATCTTATCATTCTCACACAATTCATATTAATAGCGAATATAAGGAGGTTATGAGAATTAACCGCCAGCAGAAGACGTAAATTGAACCCGAACCTCGTCGTCGTCTCATCCTAACATAGAATTTAATTTTTACTTAAGTTTAAGGAGGAAATACTGGAAACTTATCGTTTTTAAGTTTCTTCTTCGTCCAGATCCGGTATTGATTTCAACCGGATGTTCTCCTTCGGCCCTAATGTGTTGATAAAAATTATGCAAATGTATACTGATCGGTGACAGCATGTCCAAGAAATACCGTTTTTCGTTTTGTGATATGAATGAATTTTTCTCCTTTTTTTTAAATTTGAGCTTGGAGTGTGCCCCACTCAAGATACGTGTAACCCACAATAAGAAATTTATAATCTATTTCTTCAATGCTTGCGTGATCTTCCAAAACTTTTTCAAACATTGCGCAAATATGAGTTGCGGTTTTGTCCTGGACAGGAGTCACTGTACAAAATGACGTGTCGAACTTTGCAATTGGTTTATTCCATAAGTAAAATTGAGTTCCATTATACACCGTGAAATGGAAGATCCACAATCAAAATCATCGTTATTGGTTTTATGAAAAACGTCTTCATCATTTTCCAAGTTTTCGAGGCTGTTAACCGAACATATGGCCTTGTTACTTATTTTCGTGTGTTTCTTTTAAATTAGTGTTATTGCCACCACTAATACCGACATCAAGAGGGAAGTTGCTTTAAAACCGATCAATCCTCATAAACGAAATTCTGGACACCATTCTTATTTTCATCGTTTGCAACATATCCTTCAGCCAACATATCCTTTTGCCGTACGCAAAGACATATTAACGCCTTCTTCTTATACTTATTTGACCACTAGTTTTTACCTCATCCATTTGTACGAAAGTTTAATTACTGGATTTTATTCTACTGTTGAACAACAAAACAGCTTCTTTTCCTTTTAACAAAAGCACTTGTGTTACGATATGATTTAACTTTTTTTTTTAATTTTCGTTTTTACAAAAGGACTTGTATCGACACAACATGTTTTGTCGTAATGAACGCTCGATATCAATCGATTGCAAAATCAGCTTATCTGAGACAAGTAGTCAGTTTTGCCAGCTTTGCTTTTGACGAAACGACTTCTTTCTAAGGAAACTATTTTGTCAAATGGGAATTGGTAAAAATGTGCTAAAAGTAAGTGGAGACAGGTTGTTTTGTCAAGCGGTTTTTGTTCGAATTTTTAAAAAATTTTTTTATTCTGTGAAAGAAGCTGTTTTGTCAAATGCAATTGCAAAAAAAACTGAAAGAAGTCGATTTGGGACTGCTATATCTTGTGTTCCAAAAATCCTAGAATTAAGGCGATTAGTCCAAAATAAGCGTAATAAAATTTTGTATTTACAACAAAAATCTTGGGAAATTTTCATATCTCGAGAGAAGTCGCTTTGTCAAATGGCCACAGATATCATAGGAGCTATTTATGGTACGTTATTAAAATTTAGATTCTTTCAGTTTGTTGAATTAGTGGGGCCATGCTCCTTGTTCATTTTGTACTACTACTTTTTCAACCAATATTTTCTACAACTATTTTGAAACTTTTTTTACTACTTTTTTAATACATTTTTCTACAATTTTTTTTTTGTACCGCTACTTTCTACTATTTTTTTACTACTATTTTTTACAATTTTTTCTACTACTATTTTTGATTATTTTTTCTACCCCTCTTTCTACTCCATTTTTATAATTTTTGTACTATTACGTTTAACAATTTTCATCTACTTTTTCTGCTACTTTTTTTTATTACTTTTTTACAACAATTTTTAATATTATTTTCTATTCTTTTTCCTACTATCTTTTCTACCACTATTTTCTTCTACTTTTTTACTGCTATTTTCTACTACTTTTTCTATTATTATTTCTACTACTTTAAGAAATATCTTTAAGACCGTGCTTCGCTATCCTAAAATCCGTTAGGTGGCGCTGTTACAAATGCTATATTTATAATAAATATTAAATTGGTTCAAATTTTTAAATAATTTTTGGGTTGGATATAATTTCAAGAATGGTCTTTGATATGAATATAGAGCCTCCTGAAAATATTGTTTCTATAATTCAACTGAATCATAATAAAATTGTTCTACAAAAAAATACATTTAAAACTTATCCCTTTTTATAAAAAAAAATGCTGTAATTTCTATAGAACTGTTGAACTGATGACCCCGTTAGCATCAACTGAGTTAACAGTCAGTTTATGCTAGCTGTTACTGCTTATGAAGGAATATTAGGTCGATTATACCATACACTGTTCATCCAAAACACCGTGAGTGCTTTTATTTACGATTGCTATTAATAAATGTACGTGGACCGACGTCATGAATATTTAAGAACAGTTAATGGTCAATTATGCACCACAAATCATGACGCTTGCCAGGAACTGCAATTGCTTGAAGATGACAACCATTCTTCTCCACATCTTTTTCATTTATAATGATTCTCTGTTTTCAATCTACAGTCCTGCAAGTTAAATTATTTTTAAAATGTCAAATTTCATGTCTCATTTTTAAATCCAGGATTTTTTTCTAAATTCAATGTACGGACTTTAAACTTGAAGTGTCATTAACAATGCTCAATTTTAAACATCAAGAACTTCATTCTTCTTTATTCAAATAAAAAAAAAATTCACCGAAAAGGCAGAGCAACTTCTGCCGGGTCAGCTTGCTGTATATATATGTATATGCATAAATATTGAAATTCTATATAGGAAAATATATTAATTACCACGCCCTTAATAAATTTACATATTTTCAATAAATTTTTGTACTCACCGTTGACTTGGCAAATAACATTATATAAGAGCATTTGACTCATTTTTGTTATTATTAACACTGACGAAATTCGAACACGCCGCACAATTTTAGCGAACTTCCAACTAGAAATACGCAGAATTTATGCCACTCCAGTAACCCAGAGACCTGCATATGTTTTACAACTACACCAACAACGACAACAACTGTAATCGTCGCCGTTGGTTGTAACTCAAGTCAAGTGTTGGTATTGAATTACCGAAATGTAAAATGTGCATTGTGGTGCAAAGTGGTAAAATGGCAAAATCATGTTACCACAATTATTTTATAGCAACACTTCACCAAATCATTCGTACATACGTACATTCGTATGTATGTGTGTACATTTTGCGTATTTAATTTCAATTCCAGCGTATGTAGTGTTAATAAATCGCATTTAATTGATTGATAAATATCGAGGTAGTGCTCCAACAAAAAAGAAAAGCCACAGAGTCGCACATGCGCATACTTCCTACAAAAGCTGGGAAGGAACATGCGCAGCGCACCACAGTCGCTTACTATTTATGTATATCCAGCTACAGGAGTTAGTAGTATGCCCACAAATATTGAACATAGATACATACGTATGTAGTCGCCGAAACTGATTGTGGTGGTGGTTTTGGTTCTGGTGGTTGTACACTATCGTATAATTTTTCACTTATCGTAATTGTATGGCGGGAATTGTAATTATTTGAATAATTGACTAATATTTTTCGTATCTCCTTCTTTAACTTATATTCACATGTAAGTAAAATAAATGTAGGCACATAAACTTTTGTGTGAATTAATATCTCAAAACTAATTTAAGGAGCGCCACGCTAAGATTTAGTAATTGCGAATTGCTCGTATTGTGCACAGAAATAAAAATTCTGGAAAGCATGGCCAGGGGCGGATTAAGCTTGAAATCAGCGAGGCCATGTCCTCGGGGCCTTCACCAATTGAAGGCTGCCACCAATGGGATGTAGCTTTCCAATTAAAACGAAATCCGAAAAAACTTTAAAAACCAAAAAAAAAAAGTTTCGTACTACTACTACTACTATTATGGCACAACAGCCCCTGGAGGGCCAAGACCGAGCTTTTCGCATCCATTCATGTTGTGTGAGTTATATGTATACACGAATGGAAGGGACCTACAGTTTTATGCCGAATATTTGCTGTTTTCGATTTTTGAGCGTGCCGAGATATGAACCCGGGCACCTCTGCATAGCAATCCAACACACTAACCACTAGGCTACGGCGACTCAATTTAGAAACTCTATGTATTTGAATGATGGTACTTGCCATATAAATAAAACGAAACAAAGTATTTGGGGAAATCAATTTTTTTCATGCGTTGGAAGGTGGAAATCTTCATAGAAACCGAAAACTCGACTAGAACCACCTCCTTCATCTCTTCCCGCTCTCTCCGGGTGGATCTAGCAATTCAGTTCTCGATCTATTTCTGTTTTTCTGTTGTCCTTCTCTCTTTTTCAATGGCGCGTAGCTTAATCGTAATCCACGCAGCCGCTGTGGATGTCGCCTTCCATTTTTCAACCGATTCGCACATCTGTGTAGTAGAATTCTTCTGTTTTGATGGTTTGTCTCAGCTCCTCCCTCTCGTCTTGAAAGCATGAATAATGAAATATCATATGCCTCGGGTTTTACTTTCTATCGGACATGTTGAACAGTATGGGTCATCGTGAAGCACCCATGGCCGCTTAGAAGTTGCGAAATGTAAAAATCTACGTTCCCGTGTAGGGGAATCAATGTAAACGTCCAACGCCTTTTTGTGGAACACTCCCAGCACTGCTGCCACTCCGATCGTTGTCGTTCCTCCATTTCTGATGTTCTTCTGGGCCTTTTTCCTGCTTTATTATATAGCAGCTTTCCCGCGATGACACTTATCTCCAGTTTGCGAACGCTGTCATACATTGCGTTCCATAGTATTTACTCCAGTACATAGTGTTGTCATACGCTACCTGTTACCATGTACTGCTTGACCCCATCATTTGTGTCTCTATTGCTAGCATGATCTGTTTCCAGTTTTCATGCTGGGTATTGAGAAACAGGTCAGGAGTATTATGAGCTTGCCCTGCAACTCATGGAATATGCGTTGAAAAGAAAGAATTTTGATTGTTACTCGGCGGTTAGTAGCTCAGTGGTCATGAAACAATAATAACTTTTGTAATAACTTTTCTAGCATAACTAGAGGAAGGATTATCTACTTGAGTCAAGGTTTGCTTTACATTATTAAAAGGATGTTGCTAATAGTAAGCTACATAAACCAGAACTTTCGACTTTGATAAAGAACCCGAAGAAAAATCATTTATCTTCACATAAACACACACAAAGAACTAAGAAAAGAGTTGAGGTATCATTGTAGAACCAGTGTGGTATATCGCTTAATTTGCCGTCATTATGTATTGCCTTACCTAATTTAAAAACCTTTAAAATGCATTGTATTCTTTGGTTGCACCTTGTCTCCTCATTTCCTCATCATGTCTGATCCAGGGATCTAAAATTCCTCTTATTTGTATAAAACCGGTGCCCCAGTTTTTTTTTACTTTTTTGCATCTATATGAATATTTCTTAGCACATTCCCACAAAATAATTGTCACTGTCATGATGACAAAAGCAAAATTGAAGTTTGACACTAATTGACAATTGCTGGTGGCACAAATGGGCAAGAAAACCACTAAAAAACATTAAAGTTTACATTTGAGTGTAATTTAGTCGTAGTAAGTTCATAATATGAGCGGCAGCTTATTTATCATATTGCATAGAAAATTGGTGCTAGTGAAAAGAGTTTTATTTGCTCAGCAATTGCAAGCTGCACTTCCACCATATCCATTCAATTGTGTTGCATATTTGCAGCAATTATTGGGAAACAACACTTGATGCTGTTACTACAGCTTAAGAAACAAAAACGTAAACAAAAAGCTGAAACTTAAAACTTTTCGAAGGCAGAAGTCAAGAGTTGCAGCATGCTTGGTTGCTACACAGCGTAAACAAAGTATTTGCCACATAGATAAAATTGGTAGCTGCTTGCATTTCTATCATACATAAGTTGAAGCTATTGCAGCTGCTGCCGCTTACTGATGCCGGGCTCAAATCAGCCAATTGGCTAGTTAGGTTTCTAATGTGGCAAAAATTTACATTATTTTAATATGAGTTTCTTTAAAGTGAAGCTTTAGGAATGAAACTAACTTTTATGACGATATATGTACGTAATTTAGATGATTTTTTCTTGATCATGATGATGATGATTTTTAGAAACATATTGACAAATGAAACTGCCAATAAATTAAAATGTACCTGAATATTAAAGATTTAATACTTCCATGGCATGGGATTTCTATTAATTTTTCCTCACGTTTTTTTATCTTATTGTGTCATATGTGAGAAACTGACATGACATATGTATATGCAAATAACATTTCAATTAAATAAAGTGACAGGAAATCCTTTCTAATGAAAATGCATGCAAACAAGCAAGAAAAATAACCGACTCCAACAGCTCACTCGCTGTCTAATTAGATACACATTCATACATACTCTACATTTGCTGTCGTTGCTGTTGTATTGGAAATTATACTGAACTAGTTTTTATATAGAAATAATTGACGCCTATAAATGACAATTTGACACGAGATTGTAAGCAAAAACAAAGTCGGTCAAACAACAATAAACAACAAAAAATTAATAATGGTATTTAAAAATAAATAATTTTAATATGGCACAGTTAAAAAAAAAGAAAAAGTGTTGACTTCAAATTGGCACAATAAACAAAAATTCCTATTCATAAATATTTACATACAAAATGTCAAAATTGTCAATGCAAACAGATCAATCAGCAAAATTAATTCAATTAAAATATTTTACACTAAACAAGCTGTTATGCAAATATTTTTTAGCTCCAATAAATAAATAAATAATTATTTGCTTAATAAATTATGAAATTATGGCATTACATATTACATTTCGATTTAAACTTTGCTACTGTGAAATATTATTGATATTATTAAAATAGAATTACACAAGCCGAGTTGAAGGTAGTATTAAAGTAGTAAAAAAGTTAGATTTTGTATCAGATTATGCTATTCCTCTTTCCTTAACCTTCATCTACATCTATCGTAAGTTCTGTTTACCATTCAGATACGGCATATAGCAGAAGAGGATAATTGGTGAACCAATATAACAACCACGCATCTACTATGTCTCATCTCACAGTGAAAATGGTCCACTGTTTTATAGTAATTTTTGCATGCATACTCGGTTTTTCTCCATCCCAATATGCACCTGAAGTCTGAAAAACTGGGTCTTCAGGGGCTATTAAGAAAAATAGATTCAAGAACGACACTGCTTTGTTTAATTGTTATACTTTGGCTCTGATTGTTATAAATAGTTGTACTAAAGTAGGTAATTCTGATCGATTTTCGCAAGGGAAACTTTGAGCGATAAAAATAAGGATTACAGACAACACAACACAAAATGAAAGCATATTTCTTCCTCTTTTAAAGGTTTTAATTTAAAAAAAAAAAGTCATTACTTTTTTTTTAATAGTTGCTGAGGTAACATCACCTCGAAAAAAAAATGGATTGCATGTAATTCGGATCGAAAAGTTGAGTGTGTATGTATATCACTTTCCACCTTCTTTAGTGATAAGAATTTCATACATTTGATGGGATGAAAAAATGTTAACCCCCTTAACGTAGATAAGCCTGTACGCCTTCCAGAAGGTTTTTTAACATCGTTCGTTCAATTTAATTTTTAAACTTATTCTTAAGAAAGCAATCTTAAACCAATAACTTAAAAAAATCGCAAAAAAGTAATTCAAAACTATTTGGGTTAAGGAAATCTCTGAATCAGCTAGTCTGTGGCCACGCCCGTGAGCTGGTGAACAATGAAATATATAAAAAAATCATTTCTTCGAATCACTCTAATCAATTTCTGTATTAAAATTTATAAATATATTGACATAATCAAAAATTAAAATGTAGTCTGGAATGAAATAAATACTAATCACTTAACACAAATTAATCTTTAAAAATATATTTCATATTGAATTTAACTAAAAATTACTTGTTAGTTTCAAAATTGGTATAACACTAAGAAACGTTAATAATTTCAATTTATATTTCAATAGAAAAAATATTTTTTGATTTTAAAATGCAAAATTTTTAACTAAAATTCAAAATATTTTTCAAGTTTATCTAAACTTTGAACTCAAATTCCACAAACACTCTCTAAACAATTATATTATTGTATATCCTATTATATCTAAATCCAACCAAACAATTTTCATTAATTGAAACAATTTTCATTAGAAAAGCACATGTTCTTAGTATGCTTTCTAAAATGGTGCTTATTTTTACCAACTAAGATATAGCAGAATATTTAGTGAATAAAATCCTATATAAATTGAATAAATATGAATCACAAAAGTTACAATTGTTATTAAATTTGTGGGTTTCTTATTTCATTTGCCAACGCTTTGTATATAAGCAATCTCACTCTTTGTTTTTTCACTCACAACTGATTAAGTTGAAATAATTGACATAAGTGTTGGATACCATTAGTAGGGGAAAATAATTTTTGCTCGTTTCGAAAAAAGGAAGTTATTATAAAAAATACCGAACAAAACAAAATCGATCCGACTTATATACATAGATCCGAATTCCCAGCACTTACGTTATAGACCCGTGGTTCAATCCCAAAGGAGATGGAAGAAAAGTGTCAACTCAAAAATCGTTTCCCCTTTTGTGCTTAACAACGTTGCTTCAGATATTAAATCAACTTAGCCTAAGAGTATATGACAAAAACAATCAACTTGTGTCCCCCGATTTTTAAATAATAATTTACAATAGTTGAAAAAATATATTTTTCTAAACAAAAAAACACATAAATAAAGTAACTAAACTATGATTTCAAAAGTTCAATCTAAAAATTGGGAGACTCATTTTTGGTAAACGAAACCGGACGCAGAGATGATAATTTTGGTACTAATTACATTTTTCATTCGATAACAAAAGCTAAAGCTATATACTTGCAGGGTGACACAAATTTAATGTTACCCATTCTTATCGAATGATAAAAACGAAACAAAATGAGTAATAAAAAAATTATGCCAATAGAGCAAAATTTTGTTGCAAAAATTAGTTCAAATTATTATTTTTTTTTTTTAATAAAATAGAATAGATCTGGAAACCTTACTGTCTCCTATTAGCTTTATTGCTTGATGTTGAATACGGTCCAAGAGCTCCTCCCCATAGATGCGTATTAAACTCCGTTTTAGGACGGTTATAGGTGATGTAGATTAAGCCAAGATCAGACGGAGTAAAATATATCTGACGCCGACTTAGCAATTTTTAATTTTTTTTTCTGGTGTAAAAAACAGTGTTTGATTTTAATTTTTTCTTAACCGAAAAAATAATCTTACGATTTTTTCTTTTTTTTTTCTTAAGAATAAAAATTACTTACTGGCCGAGAATAAACATTATTACTTGGGTTTTAAATTTTTTGGAGCCGAAAACCTCAAAACGTCGTACAGCTTTCTTATTGTGATCTGAGCAAGGTGATATAATTTTTCCTGTCCTTTAGTTTTGTCGTAAGTTTTTCGTTTCGGGGGAAAAAAGTAAACTCAAGCATGCATTTTTTTTCCCGAGCTAAAAAAAAAATTGAACTCAAACATTAATTTTTATTTTCGACAAAAAATATAAATAAATTTACTTTTACGTTTGAACAAAAACTAAACAATGATTCTATGCCAGATCGAAAAAATAAAATTAGGTAATAATTATTATCTGAGGTTATATATAAACAGGTTAACGAACAAATGTAGTCATCACAACAACAATGTATATAGAGACGGGCAAATCAGACGGCCGTTTCGGAATCCGCCACAATTCCTTATCAGTGATCTTAGTGATAGTTCTTAATCTTTCAATATCTCTATTCAGTGAAGATATTTGGAATCAAATCCGTAATTCTGGGTTATGATTTCAAATATTAGTAGCTTATATAGGATATTGAAAGATTAAGAACTTTCACTAAGATCACTGATGAGGAATCGGATTCAGCCTCGCAAATCATGTATTTTGCTACGTCAACATGGTCTCTTTTTTGCATGAAATTGAAGTCTTTTGGCACCAACTTTGCTGCTACACGACGGAAACCCAAATCATTAACCAAAATGTCTTGGACGAATCCATAGGCAATGTTCAAGTCCTCCGCTATCTCTCTGATGGTTAATTTGCGGTTAGTGACCAAAATTTCTTTTACTTTATCAACGTTTTCGTCGGTTTTCGATGTCGATGGTCTGCCACTGCATTCATCATCTTCGATTGACTCACGACCACTTTTGAACCGCTCGTGCCACTGGTAAACGACCGTTTTCTTTAGAGAATCGTTGCCGAAACACTTTTCCAACATTTCCAATGTTCGCGCACCATTAAATCTGTTTTTTACGCAAAATTTAATACAATACAATTTAATAAAATTGTAAAAAATCACCAACACACACAAAGATATATGCACTCTTGGCTATGTAACTTTTGCAATTATCAAGCTATGACGCTAAGATTTAGAGGGAATATCAACAACAGATGCACCAACTCAACGACAGAACTCAAATCGGAACGATGGGAGCGCCACACGGTGGTTATTCCGGGAACTTTTTGATCAAGGTAGTATTTCGAATGTTAGGCTTTTTACGCACCGTTATATATAATAACTATTTCAAAACTGGTATTTTATATTAAATTATATTTTTTGTTTTTTTTTTTTTTTAGCATGTTAATATTTCTATCAATTTAAAATAAATTCAATTATTACTTATTCTTTTACAAAACTGCGAACACTGCGATATCGTACTTACACTCAAACTTATTAGTTGTTATTTGCAACCAGTGCTGCCAGATTGACGTCTAATCCATCATTTTGTCGTGTTTTGAGAGCAAAGACGTTGAGGCGTTTTTGTTTTTATTTCAAAATGAAAATAGAATACAATGAATTTTAATTGAGACTTTCGCAAATAAAGATGATAAAAATTAATATTAGTATACTTTTGTATCTTTTATTATATTGTTGTTGTTTTTGCAGTGACGACATTTTGAAAAGCAAATGATATACTAAAGGCTCGATTATGCAAACGTATTGTAGCGTAACGTAAAAATCTATTGAAGATAAAACTTTACGTTGCGTTACAATTTCAGTAATTACTTACACGCCCTGCCTATATCACAAAATCGAGACGTGACAGTTATATGTAGGCCCACCTACGTCACACAAACATTTTACACTTTTTTGACAAACGCAGTATTATGTTGAATTTGATAACTGTGAGAAGTTGAAACTTCTCATCAGTATTGAGCAAAAAATAACAGCTATATTATAATATTATCGTTGGAGTGACAGTGCCCGCCAAATTACAAATTTTGTTTAAATACAGAAAATGACGCAGAATAAAAAAAGAAATTGGTTATTTTAGTCCTCTTTTCTACTGGGTAAGTTTTCTTGCCCGATTATCTTTTGATTTTGCCTCATTGGTTTTCCACACAGTAAGATTTCTTGACCAATTTTGCGTTTACCTTTTTTGTCGTTCGTGTTCTGAAAAATATTTTGTTATTCAAAATGTAGTTTAAAGCAAGGGTTTTCTAGTAAGCCACAAAAATATTTTTGAAAATCTTTGATTTTTCTTCGAATTGCTATTTTATGCAGTCAATGATATTTTCTGCCATATGGCTCAAAAGAAAAAGCTGCGTAGAAGGCGCGAGAATTTTTCATAGAAAATAGCTGAACTTCTACAATCTAATCGAATTCTACACAAGACCTGGATCCATTACAAAAAAAAAAAATATCACAATATTCTGAATTTTATCCAAAAAATGCTCTCAAAATAAAAAAGCACAATTCTCTACTTTGTGAAAAGTTATTGATGATTTTGTATTAAAGCACATGAAAAAACCTCAATGAAAAATGTTTTTTGAGGGAGGCAATTATATCAAATCGACTATAGGTGTGGCACAACACACACAAATTTTGTTGATTTTTCGCATGATAACTACGAAATGAATTCAGGGTTTTCGATCTTCCAAGTGTATATCGCTAATTAACTAGCTAATTTCCATTTCATCTTCAACAATCTTCAAGCTAATGACAGAGTTTGCCCCAAATATTAAAAAGAAATTGCTTTAAAATATATAAGTATAAAAGCGAGGGGATGGTGTTTTGTCATTGAAAATCACAAAATAAATCTCCCGCATTTTCTTTTTTTTTTTTTTTTGTGCATCGCATGTTATTTTAACTTGAAATTTCCATTGAATCAGTTCAAACAGGATATCAAATGGATATAATTACTAAACTCTCATATAAAACTCTGTTAAAACAATTTTATAGTATTTCCTCATATGATTCGTATTAAAGCTATCAATATTTGTCAACTTAATAGAGAATTGCATTTTCTTTTTTATTTTGGGAACATTTTTGAAATAAAATTCAGATAGCTTTTTAACAATATTATTTTTCGCAAAGAATCCAATTGAATTAAATAATTCAAATCAAGCTATTCTGTATAAGTTTCTTTTTCTAAGACAACCACGTGGAATTCTACAAAACATTTGAAATCAAATTGCCAGCCAGAAGACTTGGCGAGTAGGAAAGAGGCCTTTATACAAGGTGTCGCAAAATACATCACGCTAACGGAAGATGCTCTCATTTTTGCAAATGGCGCCTTGTGTTATCGCAACTTTGAAATTTGTGAAGTAGAAAAAAATACATAGACAAACCATGAATCGATTTACTCTTCAGGAACGTGGAATAATTGGAGTTCTAGACTTTTTTCTTTGAAGTCACATAGTATTCTGAATAATCCAGAAATTCTCACAACTCTGAAAAACAGCATTATACAAAAAAGATGGAAAAGTGATGGAAGATAAAACAGATGGATAAAACATAAAAAACACAGTTAATACCACCATTTTAATGATGTTATCTTTAGTCAAGGTGTAAAAAAATTAAATCATTGTTTTTTAATTTTGAAAAAAGTTATAAGTAAATCCAATCGGTTGATTGCAATTTTTCATTTGAACAACGGTTTTCAAGTAATTCCATCTGGGAACATCAAACATTTACGTAGAGCTGCCACTTACGCACTCATATAAAATTGAATAGGTAAAGCAAAACGAAAGATCGTTTTTGATATGCACATTCCTTACTTAACTTCTCCTCTAGCTAATTTTATGCTTCACTTTTTTTATGAGCGCATCAAATCACTTTATAGCAAAGAGACTTAAAATACCACGTAATATAAAATATTCAGTGTGAAGCGTTACTTTACGCTTTTCTTGGCTGTCGCCCGAAAGGCAAAAAGTAGAACAAAAACCGGTCCACATTATAAGGGGTTTAATAAAAGAATAGGCACAAAATTTGGGAAGCAAAGAAGCACATCCTCTAGAGATGTGGGTAAAAAGTGTAGAAATAACCAAACCATGGTGCAAAAACGCAAAGCAGACAATGGCATACAAACTTATTAAAAGCAAAAGATACCGAAGGTAACAGACAAGCAATGAAAAGTAGAGTCCGGCCGATCGATTGGCATTGGTTTTGGCCACTGTCGGCCTAAGGAGATCTATTTTCCAATTCTGAAACATTAATTGAAATTGAAGAATGTATTTCCCTGTCTGGGAGGTTATGTATTTGTCAGTGTCGTAAAGGGTCATTAGAGTACATTAAATTTAATAGAATATTGAACGCGAGATTGCATTTAACAAGTGGTTTAAAAAATTATTGTATCTAAGCTCAAATTTTTCACATTATTTTGGGCAGATTTGACCTATGTACACCATGCCCACACAACGTTCAATTTGTCATGGGGAAGCCATATCAATTTTGTTCCAAAAAATATGAAACCTCTAAATGTGAAAAATACTGGGATTTTATAAGATCTGAAAAAATTATAATCTTTCATAATTATGAATTGTGTCCGGAAAAAGTTGTGGTTGCCACAGCCTAGTGGTTAGTGTGTTGGACTACTGCACAGAGGTGCCTACGTTCATATCTCGGCACGCTCAAAAAATCAAAAATAGAAAATAAAAAATTTTTCTACACGACACCACCTCTTGGCTGGCAATGGCAAATGCCTATAAAAAGGTTTTCACTTCGCCGTTCAGATTCCACATAAAACTGTAGGTCCTTTCCATTCGTATATAAATAAATAAAACTCACACATGATTGGATGCGAAAAGCTCGGCCTTGGCCCTCCAGGGGCTATTGTGCCTTAATAGTATAAATAGTCCGGAAAAAGTTAAGAGAAAATAGCTATATTTCGTCCGAAATCTTTATATATAATCGTAGAGTTTTGTGTGTATGACATCGTGTAACTTCTGAGCGACTGGGCCGATTGAAGTCATATTTCCAGAATATATTTTCTTAGGTAGGAGGATGAATCATAGCTATTCATAATGGCTTTTAGGAAAGTGGGCGTGGCACCTCCCATATAATCCTAATAGTTTTCTGGGTATATCTCAAGAGCCATTTGTAGCACAGTACAGAAATTTGGTACAAAAACGAGAATTGGCAATGCCATGCTACAAAAAAAAATATAGGTGAAATTGACAAAGGGGGTGTGGCACCTTCCATATAACCTGAATTTCCATTGTGAGATA
Organism: Toxonevra muliebris; assembly: GCA_963691655.1. NCBI lineage: Eukaryota > Metazoa > Arthropoda > Insecta > Diptera > Pallopteridae > Toxonevra > Toxonevra muliebris. The sequence goes on along the minus strand of OY829326.1, from coordinate 87,490,809 downwards.
CATATCAAAGGAGCCATTTATGGTACAGTACTAAAATTTAGATTCTTTCAGTTTGTTGATTTGGTGGGACCATGCTCCTTTTTTATTTTCTACTACTATTTTTACTACAAATTCTATTACTATTTCTACCCCTATTTTCTATTAATTTTAGCCTTCTTTTTTTCTATAATTTTTTCTTATTTTCTACTACTTTTTCAACCAATATTTTCTACTACTATTTTGCTACTATTTTTTTAACACATTTTTTCTACAATTTTTTTTTATTTTGTACCGCTACTTTCTACTATTTCTACTACTATTTTCTATTAGTTTCAGCCTTCTTTTTTTCTATAATTTTTTTTTATTTTCTACCACTACTTTTTTACAATTTTTTCTACTACTATTTTTTATTATTATTTCTACCACTCTTCCTACTCTATTTTTACTATTTTTGTATTATTACGTTTAACTATTTTTCTATAATATTAATTTAAAATTTAATATTATTTTCTATTCTTTTTCCTACTATCTTTTCTACCACTATTTTCTTCTACTTTTTTACTGCTATTTTTTACTACTTTTCCTATTCCTTTTTCTACTATTATTTCTACAACTTCATGAAATATCTTAAAACCCTGCTTCGTTATCTTAAAATCCGTTAGGTGGCGCTGTTACAAATGCTATATTTATAATAAATATCAAATTGGTTCAAATTTTTAAATAATTTTTGGGTTGGATATAATTTCAAGAATGGTCTTTGATATGAATATAGAGCCTCCTGAAAATATTGTTTCTATAATTCAACTGAATCATAATAAAATTGTTCTACAAAAAAATACACTTAAAACTTATCCCTTTTTATAAAAAAAAATGCTGTAATTTCTATAGAACTGTTGAACTGATGACCCCGTTAGCATCAACTGAGTTAACAGTCAGTTTATGCTAGCTGTTACTGCTTATGAAGGAATATTAGGTCGATTATACCATACACTGTTCATCCAAAACAACGTGAGTGCTTTTATTTCCGATTGCTGTTAATAAATGTACGTGGACCGACGTCATGAATATTTAAGAATAGCTAATGGTCAATTATGCACCACAAATCATGACGCTTGCCGAGAACTCCAATTGCTTCAAGATGACAACCATTGGGATACAACACTGGCTGATGCGGCACTTAGTTCTTCTCCACATCTTTTTTATTTATAATGATTCTCTGTTTTCAATCTACAGTCTTGCAAGTTAAATTCTTTTAAAAATGTCAAATTTCATGCCTCATTTTTAAATCCAATAACTTTTTTTTCTAAATTCAATGCACGGACTTTAAACTTGAATTGTCATTAACAATGCTCAATTTTAAACATCAAGAACTTCATTCTTCTTCATTCAAATATGGTAAAAAAAAAGTCACCGAAAAGGCAGAAAATGTCTGCCGGGTCAGCTAGTATATTATATATTTATGTAATAAAACTGCTTGAATTCAATTTTAAATTTCTAGATTAATTTCTTTTCAGCCACCCACAATGCGAATGTGATCTCTCCAAGCAAAAAAAAAAAAAAAAAAAAAACAAAGGATTAACTAGTTCCGGAAACTAGTTTCTGGAATTTTTTCTAAATCGTCTCATTTTCTTTATGTTGCCTTTTTGTGTTCTATTCTAACTGAACTAGCTTAACATAAACAAAATTATATAAATTTTGTGATCACGGGTTTTTATGATACGGAGAATCCGACTTCTTACACTGAAAAAATGATTATGGATGACGCTACGGTAAACATGTAAAAAAAAAAATCACTGTTTTTTGGGAGAAACTACGCCTACTTCAAACACATGGTCGGAAGTGAAAACAAAGTTTCTCATAAATCTTCTTTACACAAACATAGTTTAGGGTCATTGAACAACAAATCCGTCGTTGGTGTCTTGTTTTTAGGGGAATATACCAATGGTATAATCAAGATTACGCCTGGAAAGCACAACATTGATCAGGGAGCTTGAAATTTCGATTTGTATTAAGATTAAGTGCATTAAATAAACTAATAAACTCCAATTCATAAGCGTGAATACGCCTACTTCAAAAATCGATTTTTCGGTGTATTTTTAGGCATACTTCATTAGAATAAAAAAATTGTTTGCCTTGAAAAGATTAATGAGGTCGGATAGCGAGTGAAAAAAAAAAAAAATTGATAAATAAAAATTGTTTTATTTGTATCAAAAACGATTTATTAAAGTCAAATTTTTGATAGCAAAGATCAACGACCACAAAAATGCAAATATGCATTCGAGCACACACAGAACATACTTATGTACATTATTTGCCTATTAATGATTCCAATTGCCATACTCGAAGAAAAATATAGCAAAAACAAACGCGTCTAACGACACACTCGCGCATGCACATGGAAAATGCGTTGGCATCAGTGCTGCTTGGTGCTGGCGTTGCTGGTTGGTGGTGGTTGTTCAAATATTGCGCAACACTTTTTGAAGCTCTGTAATGCAAAAAGGAAAAAAATCCAATTGAATTTGCGCATGTGCAAAGTGCACAAGTTAAACTGAAACTGTATGCTGCGGAGGTGTCTTGCGCTGCTCTGCAGCCAGCCAAATTAAATTCAAAACCGCCAATAATACAATTTTAATTTTATTATTCCAAATAAAAAACAAATTAGCAATAAAGTAAACGGATTGTTTCCAAGCCCAAAAGTCTGATTTACAATTGCCCGAATTTGAATCTAAATTCTTCAATATGATTTCGGCACTTAATTTAGTATCGAATAAACTCCAAATTAACTGTTGACTGCGCATTTTTCTCTACTCTCACTACAAGTAGATCGACGTCACGTTTCTAACTTGACATTTTAAATTTGAAAAAACTAATTGACAATTTTCGTTTTTAGCTTTTTTATGCGGACGACAGTTTGAGTATTTTAAAATGCATTTATTTATTTACTTGAATGCTTGACAATTGATAAATTGATGGATTGTTTTGATTGCAAATGCGTGAATCGAAATATTTTGCTCGTTTTGCTTTGTTTGTTTTATTGAATTGATCGATTTTTTAATCGAAATGTGCTCAATTTACAAATTGACCAATATACAAAGCTTTTTAATTGAGCAATTTTCTTCAATTTACAAATTATGCTAAAATACTTCAATGAAAATGTATGAAGTTTAGATTGAACTTGTTCTTGTCATGCCTGCTATCATATTTATGGCAGTCATTTAATTTTTTAAAATATAGTAAATGAATATTTGTTTATTCTCGATGAAAAAGTAACATAGAACTCACATCTAGACAGGGCCCTAGACAAAGCCAGGAAAGCCATTTGGGCCAGCAAAAGTCTGGTAGGCATGAACTGGAGCCACAGTCCTAAGCTCTCAATTTGGCTATATACAGCCGTAGCCAGACCAATAATTACCTATGCTGTACCAATATGGTGGAGTAAGGCAAAACAAAAAACAACGCAAGCTAAGCTCAATAAACTTCAAAGACTAGCTAGCGTCTGTATTACAGGAGCATTGCGAACAACGCCCTCCGCGGCATTGAATACATTGCTAAACCTACCACCGCTAGATTTATTCTTAAAGAAAGAAGCTCTACAGTTCACCTGTAATCTTATCTCTGAATCAGAAGGAACGGCGGGTAAAACCATTCATCCGGATCTTATCCAAGAAATTAACCTGGTTAAAAACTTTAGTGTTCTTTCTACCGACAAATGCGTTCCGCGTTACAACTTCTGCCATAACTTTAATGACACATTCTCTGCTAAGAATAATTGGAAACAGATCAGGCCAAAGTTTACAGGGGACTATCATGTATGGTAAACAGATGGCTCCAAGACAAATGGAGGAGTTGGGGCAGGAGTGAATGGGGTTAGACCAAAAAAATATATTTATGCTAGTATGGGCGCAGGTAACTCAGTTTTTCAAGCCGAGCATGCACATGCCATAGAGCTCTGCCTAAGAGAGTATGAAAACAGATCTGTGCACAGCAAGAACATTTACATACACTCTGCTCGGCTCTTCTTGCACTAACTGCATATAAAATTACCTCTAAACTAGTTTGGGACTGCCTACAGCTCCTAATCCTCCTGTCTAGCTTCTCACAACAGAGTACAACTCATTTGGATGCATAGGGCATAGGGGAGATGTAGACAACGAAATGGCGGACGAACTTGCAAGGAAAGGCTTATCCAGTGAATTCACTGGACCACGACCATTCTGCGGTCTACCATGGAATTCCGTTAAAATTAATTTAAAAAATTGGCTGGACAGTAACTTGCTACAATACTGGAGGGAAACCTCCGATAACGGACAAGCTAAATCATTCATGCCAAAGAACTGTCAACGCTGAACTAAACAATTGCTTAATTTAAGCAGGAATCAAATCCGAATAGCCACAGGGTTCTACACAGGGCATTGTAGGGTCAATAAAGAGTTATCGAACTTGGTGAAGGTCTAATGAGGACCCGACTTCGTTACATAGGAAATTCTATCCCACAACCGCAAGACATTGCGGATAGTTCTCCTAAAGAGATATTAAATTTCCTCAAAGGAAATAAACTCATAGGAGAATTATAAATACAATAAATTCTTGAGGTATATCACAATAGGCCCTAGATGGCCGCAGTGATCTGGGAACTTAATGCCCACTTCCCTATTAATCTAATCTAATCTAATCTAAATGAGCATTTGATTTGTTTGCCTCACTTTCAACGAACATAGTTCTCCTCACAAATTAAAGGTGGACACATCGAAGTGCAAAGTTTCTTTGACCCAGTTCAATATGAGAACAAAGCTCTGTTAGCTTTTCAGATATTAATGTATGAAAAATGTTTATTTAAATTTTTATTCATAATCATAACTCCAGTGAGACTTTGAAAATTGCAATTTGTTGCTTTAAAGGTCGGCTAATGGTGAACACAACTCTTTATTAAGGAAGGAGTATGTAGAAATATACGTATATACCACGGACATTTAACTAAAAGAATATTCATTATGCTCTGGTCATATGTGGATGTTAGAGCTTAAGTTATAAAAAGAACAATTGTCAAAAAAGTAAAAACAAATTTGAAAAAAGGCAGACACTAGACAGACAGACAGACAAATATGCAAATAAAGCGGCGCTTCCTTCCATTTTTTACTCTGTTATGTTGTTATGCGGCAGGGTGTGAAGTCCAAAAACGCAAATCTCTTTGGGCACAGTCGTAATTTTGTAAATAAATCTCGATTTCATTTCCGTCTGGGATAAAAATTTGTGATAAGGATAAATTCCGCTCTGCTATATTTAGTACTATGCAGTACTTCAATGCGTATACGTGACATTCTTTTATATATAAATGTAAGTAGTTACCTAAAAAAAATTGAATAGAAATTGAAATTTATGTATATATACATAACTATATGTATAAATATTTTTGTAATTATTTCGAAAAATTTAATAAATTAAATTCTGTAAATGCCTGAGGTATTTAACAATATCAACACGTTATTTTGTATGCTCAACTAACTAACGTGCAAGATGATGGTTGTCCTTTGCAGCAACATTATTGCATATTTGTATAGAACAGAAAGCAGCAGAAAAAAAAAAACATTCCAAAAGGTTGTTGAAACATTTAATAAAACCAATATAAATCATAACAAGAGCACACTCCATGACACAAACACACACACAAGGGGAGTGCAGAGAGCAACTAAACCGGAACTAACATCCCCAAACACACAGATACATACACACACACATACACACGAAAACACGATGCTAAAAGTATAGACAGAAATTTCTATCCCTGCAAAAACAAAACATTCTAGAACACATGCAACACTTGGACGGCATCAACAGCGACGATGATAGCATATTGTACCTGCATTGGGTGCTTTCATGCTGCTGTTTCTCGTGTGTGTGTGTGTGTGGCTTTCTACATGGACAGCAGCATATACTACTCATTTTCATTGCTCGATTCAGGAGTGTGTGTCCCATGGTGAAGTAATGGGGCGGCGATTTGGTTTTGCTTCCGAATGTATGAAAACAAAAAAAAAAAAAATAATTGCTCAACATAAATCAAAGATTTTTTTTCGCCATATTTTGTTTGTTTTTTTTTCTTCTCTTGGAATTGAGTGTGTAAATTTAATTTTTAAGAAATTTAACAAAGGAGTGTCTGTAGTCTTAGATTATTATATTAATACCAAATAATTCAATTTTTATTGGTATTAAATTTTTCAAGACTTACTTTTTTCAGAATTACTTTACTCAACTATGAGTGTAGCAAAAACACCAAAATCTTAGGTGTTGTCTCTCTTGAAAAAGTATGTACTGTGCTTCAATAAATTAATTTTATTTTATGAGATCCTCTGCGATGTTTCTTTTATTTTTCCCAGTTTTTTACTTTTTTCTTCAGATAATCTTATGCCTACCGAGGCATTGCTGCAATTATTGTTTGTTTGATATTTAAACATATTTGCTTGTTATGACCTGAGCAGTAAGAAATATGTGAAAAATTTACAAATTTCGGCACACAGATTTATACAAAAAATTAAATGAAAATTGTTTAAAAATAACAATAAAAAATTATATAAGTATTTACGAACTTTTACTTCGGATCTTGTTGAGATTGATAGAGAACGGAAATACAACCAAAGGAATTTCGACCGAAATTCAAAAGGAAATTTCAGCAAAAAAAAAATATATATATGAAAATACTTTGGTCTAATTTCCTTATGTTTAGGAAATACGATAAAAAAAGGAATTTCGGACATAATTTGTTGGCGGAATTTGCTTTGGCTGAATTGCTAATCAAAAAAAGGAATTTTAGCTAAAACCAAATGGAAATGAGACCAAACAAATTTATTTGGGTTTATTTTCCTTATTAAAAAGGAATTTAAGCGAGAAATTCATTTAGAAATTTAACCAATAAATTTATGTTTCAAAAACTAAAAACACAGTTTCAGCTTCGATTCTTGAAAAACTAAATTTTAGGAACCGGGTGATCCGTTGTGCTCTCTTTGTTGGAAATACAAAATATTAGTGCCAGTGATATTTGTGAGTAAAATCGCTGCATATTATACATAGTTTTATCACGTCTAGGAGTTTTGAAAAAAACTCTTAATAACTCAGATAATGATTAAATCTCAGAGACCGATGATAACGAATATCTATTATAGTTAAGATATAAATAGCAGACTACTTTACTTTAAACTTACTTCAGATTCAGAAAGAAAAATCATCATCAGGGAATTCCCGTTCGTTGACGTTTACATACGAAACAACAACAAATTTGCGAATTTTGTTTCTGTGTTACATATTGTTTCGTCATATCATCATCTGAAATTATGAATTTATTATCGATGTAGGCTGAATACTTATTTTAATACTTACCTTACTACTTACCTTAATACTCACCTTAATACTAACCTGAATACTTACCCTGTATACCTAATTTCACTTTTCTTTAATATTCCTTCATACTTACCGTTTGCTTAATGATGCTTTGAATTTCACCTAAAAATCCGTTTGCTGGATTGCAACCAAAATGTTAGTTTAAAGTTAAGAAATTTAAATAAAACTACTTGTCTAGTAACCTTCAATTGTTTCCGTTCTAAAGTTAGTTTGGCAAAAAATTAATAAGTGCACCTAAAGTACCTTAAATTTTAGACTAGTTACAAAAACTCTTGTGATTTTTCACATATCGTCATCTAAAATCCAAAAAGCCTTAATTATACAAATTTTCAAAATCTACTTTTTGATTAATTATAATGCACTTACCCAAACTACATGTTTCTGCAAAATTTTAAACTTCTACGCCAAAAATAAAAATAACGAAATCCAAAAGTCCGTAACTACAAATTTATTAATTTAATAATCAAATAAACGAATTTACACACTTGAATGAAAAAGGAATCAAACTACTTATTTGAATCTCTTTAAGTAAGTATTTCAACAAAAATAAGTACAAAGAACAGTTGTGGTGGTTGCATTCATCATTTCTGTTCAGTGAAAATGATTGAAAACAAACCCCTTTCAATTCTCGGTAACGTTTTCAAATATTAGAAACTTGTATAGAATGTTGAAATGCTAGTAAGAACCATCACAAAGATCGCTGATGAGGAACCGTGGAGAGTTCCGAAACGGCCGTATGATTTGCCTGCTCTTTATACGCTGTTGCTACTTAGTCACTTTGACAAAAAAAAAATGACGGGCTTAGATGAACCGTTAACAAACCTTGAACTGTTAAGTATGAATGAAGTAAGTCAAACTATGAAATATGAACAATTAGATTTCAGTTTCATATTCTCTAATAGTAATATGTAACTGAGTGATACTAAACCTACCCAAACACATTCTTCTTTAATCTATATTATTTTTCATTTTACAATGTAAAAAAATAAAATGTTTAGTTATGCCTTTTTGGATTTTAGATGACCATATCAACTAAACAAACGACAAAAGTAGGCGAACTATATAAATATAGTATTCATTGTCCTAATATCTTAACACTTGAACATTTTTTTAATTGTTTGCCTCATTTTGTATTAACTCTACACTGAGTAGCAATAAACCTTTAGTGGTCGTGGGTCCGAATTCGATTGTCAGTTTGGAACGGTCAACACCAACATCAGTTATCGCAATAATTAATGCCATTCTTTTTGTTTTACAATTTTAATAAAACAGAAACAGTGCAATTCAATTTCCTCTTCAACTAAGTTGCCAATTGAACTCTATCCCATCACCACTAAGCGTTTAGTGGTGGTGGAGGTTGAAACTGTAGTGCAGTCAAAATCCAGTGTCATAATCGCTAGTCTGGTATTAGCTAAGAAAATGTATAGTATAAAATAGTCGAAATAAAATGGCGAAAGTTGAACTAAGTTGCATTTTCGTAAAAAATTACAAACATTTTAAGAATATGCTCAATTAAGCTGCTTGAGCCCTGAAACTTGCATTTTATATTTACTTTGATTATATAAATTGTAATATTGGAAATACCAAATTCCGAACAAATACAAGTGGGTAATTTAAATTTTTTCAGTTGTTGATTTCTTGCTTTCTTTCTTTTTAACTAATAAAAAATTCTTGAAATGCAAATTATTGCGGAGGATTTTTCATTGGTAAGTTATCGTCGTCATCGTTTTTGTGGTCCTTATTATTTGCTCGTTTGTATGTATTACTTGAAATAAAATCTGCAATTCATATCGAAACCACAGTGACAACCTACATACATTCATAGTCACCAAAGTGACAGACGCGTCAGCTACTGCGCCTACTCCATTGCAATATCATAACATACTCGCACACCATTGGCACCTCTTGGCACTCAGGAGACTTAGCCGTGTTCGTATGCATGCGTTTAAGCCATGTTTAGGCTGTTCGCTTTTAGCTTAATAAATATTTGTGGTTTTTCTCTTTACACTGTGCAAAGTTGTCGGTTTTATCATTTTGGCGATCTCCTTTTGTATGTTAATATTTGACAGTTGTAGTTTTTCATTTATTTTTTAATTTTATACTCTTTTTTTCTTTCGCTACCACTCGTAAATACATTTTTACGATGCCGGCTGTAATGAAGTTATTAGCATTTGTTTGCACACAATTCACACAATTTCAGTTTCAATACAAATCTCCTCATCGGCACAATTGCATTTTTTTAATTATGTGGTAAACTGGAAAATCGAGTAGTTCATTTTATTAGGAATCGATAAATTGCAGAAGGTTTATTATATTGTGGTATTAAAACAAATGCAAGCACAAGGTAAGAAGCACATCTTAAATCAATAATAAATTTTTTATTTTTCATTCCAACTCCCCACCATGTTAAGCCATAAATTTAAACTACATTTAATGGTAATGAACGACATGACAAAATCATAAATAAACACAAACACCTCCCTTTTTTGAAAAGTGTCAAAAAGCATTTGTATATGGAATATTTATGAGAAAAATCATTTATTACAACTGAGACACAATTGCAAAGTGTTTTTTAAGAGAACTTTAGTAAAAGTTTTAGGTGGCGTTAAAAGTTTTCACTAAATTTTGAAATAAAGACTCGTCGTCCTTCGTGCTTTCATCGTAACTTCGAGGAACTGAGAGGCTTCAAAGTAATGAATGTCTTTCAACATTATATTTTACCTTCCCACATACTTTACTTCCTTCAAAACGGTTGTGAGAGAAGGCAATGCTGAAAATTTAATATGCATTCATTTTCAGGATAAACTTCTCATTTTATGTTTTTGCTTTTTTTGTTTTTAATACTTGCACTGCTGAAACTGTTGTCTCCTTCAATTTGCATATTTTCTATTTTGTACTTTATCTGACACTAGGGAAATTTTCTGTTTTTATGCTTAGATTGTAGTTAGAATATACGTAGCATTTAGCGGTCATTTTTAGTTGGTATTTGTTTTGTGCTTTTATTGGAAAGTCCATTATGCGACTGTTTGGTTGCGGTTTTTTGTTAAGTTACTCAAAGCCAACATAAAAATTTGAAAGTTCATATGTTATCAAATTTGATTTGGATTAACCCCCCCTATATATGTGATCTGCCTTTAAATGGTCCAAATGGTCTGGTCTTTATTGTTCTTCTCTTAATTGGCAATTTACAATTTGCCCTCTATTACACTAAGTTTATATGTATGTATACCTGAGCTTATCTATTGTTGGTAATGTCGTCGCTTTTGAAAATCGTTTGAGTTACCAGTGAAACAGACGAACTGCGTAATATCTCATCCAACGGTCTGACAATTTTTTGGCAAATCATATTTAGTACAGAGCTCAAATCAAGGGATTCACTTAGCAACAGCAACTTTCAGAGCCACTAGAAAGAATTGCCAGGTTATTTACAGGGACAACTTTGGTGTGGGCGGCAAAACCGTTTAAACCATACAATCTGCTGCACCATATGATATCACTCCGCCAATGCTAGAATTTGTTAATACAAATACTGGTTCACTAAAATTTTTAAAGGCTTCCAAAGACTTACTGACTTAATCTTAGGTAGGTGACGTAACTGATTGTCACAGAAATTTTGTCATTTTGATGCTACCGGAATTTTGTGTAAGTATTCCTGTTCGAATGTGACACGAAAAAACCTTAACTATTCACCAAAGGGACGCGTAAAGCTTTTGTATGTAAAAATAACTTCGCATTCAATTTAATGCACCTACGATCTAGTAGCAGAGTGCCATCTGTGGGGTTTCGGGTTCGATTCCCGCTTAGGGTATGGCTTCTTATTTATTTTTCCCTCTTTTCACTTCGTAATCAATGCTATTTATGGAGCAATCCATCCAACAAATTCTACAATCAACTTTTTCATTTTCGATTTGGCTGAAATACCTTTATATTTCGTGAGAAAAGTTTGTTTATTTTATTTAAAACTTTTTTTTTTTTTGTGAAGCAGTTTATGAGCTTTAAATTTACGAAAATTTCGATAGCTGGTAGTTTTTGATAGTTTCATAAGACTTTTTGAAAAATGCATCAATTTTAATTTTTTTTTTAAATGTGGTTTTAAGTATAACTTTGTATAACGCAATGCAAAAGAATATCAAAATCTTTTTAACTAAAGTTTCTTCATTTTCAAGATTAAAATCTTATTTTTCAACATGATCGATTTTTTTTTTTAAATTGTCAAAAATATTATTTTCAATTCCAAAAATTTTAAGCCTATTCTAATCGCCGTTCTTTTTTTTAATTTGTTTGTTGCGCAATAATGGCAACTTATGCCAAATTTAGTATGTATTGCAATCTATTCAATTTAAAAGACCACAGTGTAAAGAAAAGCTTGAGATTAGCTTCTACTAATTTGCAAAGGCATATTAATAAATTACACAGTGTGGCATCAAGAGAAATGTACAAGAAATTTGTTGAAACCATTGTGAGAGCTTTTAAAATTGTTGTATTGATTACTGGTAAACTATGACTACTCAAAAAACCGGACCCAGGAATGCTCATTTATTTTTTTAACTAGTCATACCAAGAATGTTATTTCGTGTTTCTTATTAATAATAATAATATGTTTTATACATTTTTAAATGAATTTGTTTCTTTTTTTATTGACTTATTTTACAGGAATTATTTTAAAGGAATCCGTTTTTTTGATTTTATTAATATTATTTCATATTTATTTAACTAAATTAATTTTAACTATTTCAGAGCATTTTTGCTCTGAAATAGTTAAATAGAATCTGACACCAGTTAAACGCTATTTCGATAACGCAAATAACTTAATTTTTTATTTTTTGTTTTTTGGGTGAAAGTGTTACAAGAACTGGTTTAATATTAATAAAAAATTTGTATGTTCGTTTGTTTTTTATTTCCGAATCGTGCCTAATAATGAGCGAACTTTTTTCCCAAATTTTGCATCATTATTGTATTAGGTTCCCCAGAAGTTATAGGATTTTCAATTTCTTCCCCGTTCAAGAAAGCATAGCATCTCCCAAACATGCGGAAACTATTGTTTTATTGGACCTATTAAATTTAGAATGTGTGGTGGAATGATGGGAATCGAACCCAAACCTCCCGAATGAAAGTCTAGTGCACTACCCACTAGACTAACGAGGCTGAGTACTAGACCGTAAACTGGAGAGTAAATTTTTTGAATTGTAGATAGTATTGTAGTTCAATAAAACATATTTTTGGCAACACTTTTTGCTATTTTAATCAGTTTGTAGGTGAGGTTATTTTTAATTATTTCTAAGCAAAAAAAAAAACAAAAAAAAAAATTAATTGAAAAACTATGAGTGATTTTTATTTATATTTTTCAAAAATAGAAACCATGAGTAATATTTGTATTAACCCATTATTTGACTATTGTCCGAAAACGCACCATTAAAAGTGTGATTTTTATAGATTTTTATCCGAACAACACGCCTTTCAGAAGTATTGTTATTTTTTTTTTACCCCATAGGTTATATCGACACACTTCCACGCCCATTACGGTGGGGCTTGTTTTCAATTTTTGCCAATTTTGAATTTTTTCAATTTTAAGGATGAAAAAAAAAATACTAAATATTTTTTTTTAAATTGTGACACCTTGCAAATAGTTAGTTCGATTATTTATTTTTCAACCGAGAGAGGAAAGCGTGAAGATCGGTTCAGTTTTTCAACCGAAATGTTTCCATGAAACTGTGTGGTGCGAAAACGCACCATTGTCAATAGACGAGTTCATTTTTATGATAATTTCAATGCTTTGAGTTTTTGTCATTATAATGACAATATCAGAAAAAAGTGATTTGTTTTGCTAAAGTCACTTCATAGTTACAGTTAAAGAAAAATAATATTTAATATTTAATTATATTTTAGCGCATACCTAGCCGTATGACCGAAAATCTTTTTTTATTACAATAAAATATATGTAGTTATTTTTATTGCCAGGAATGTAAATGCAAAGATTTGTTTTTTATTTATTCTATTTCTTGTTTTAATTAAATTCTTTGATTTTCCCACATGACATATGCAACTCGCACGACTTTTAGTGTTAATCGAATCTGGATTGGCATATTATTTATTTCGGTTAATTAACTCATTTCCCGCAGTTGATTGTTTTTGGTCCAACCAACCTTTTCTTCAGTGTGGCAGGCTTTTGTTTTTCAAAATCCGCTTAAATGAAGAAAAAAAACGCGTACTTTCTTTAAAAAAGCGCCAAATTTTTCCTTTATAAAAGTGTTGAACACAAATTTTTTTATATACAGTAGAATAGCGGTAATTTGTACCCCGTTAATTCGAATATCTCAATAGTTCGTAACAAACTGCTGGTCCCTCGAAAAAATCGCTTTAGTTCGCAAAAATTCTACATATTTTGGTTCCCCACTAATTCGTTTTTTTTTTTAAATACAAGGTCTATTTAACCTCTTATAAATCAAAATTGGTTGTTGACAACCTGTTATAATTCGCAATGCAAAGCAAAATCATATGGAACTATTCGAAAAAAAATCAATCATTGTAGATAGCTACGTTCAATTTTTATGGCACTTTTTATGGAATTTTTTGTGGTTGACAAGATACGCGAGAAGAGTCTTAAACCACAAAACCCAATAATGTTCGAAAAATTAAGAGAAATGGGAGATACGGTTTCCATTTTGTTTGAGTTTTCTTTAAAACACGGTTGCTGGCTATCAATGAGTGGATTGTACGCATGCAGTGTCATCGCCGTAAATTAGCTTTGCTATAATTCCTGGTTACAAAGGTTGCAGCAAACATTATGCCCCATTGGAAAACTTAAGGATAACTTAACCCTCTAGTTCCGCCTCTAGACGGCCTTCACCAAAAGGGATGGAATTGCCATCATAACAGTTTTCTGTTGCTACATTTTATCATATCATTTAGGAAATTTCCTTTTAACCTTTTAAAAAAATGCATCAGTTATGAGCTATGATGCGTATTACAGAAGTTACCGGCAGTCAAAGTCAAAAATTTGTGGAAAATTGGAAAATTAATTATTTTGGTTGTATTTGAGATAAAAGTAAAAAAAAAATAAAAAAAAAAATAAAATAAATAAAATACTTCCCGTCATACTATCCAGATAAAAAAAACTAGCTATTGATAGCTGGTAATTTGTATTTTTTATATAAAATATTTGATTACTTGAAACAAATTGATAAAAAGTTCATTCAACAACAAATAGATTTAGGCGTGCAAACTTTGCTACTTCATAAAACCACTGCCATTAGTTTTTTTTTTTGGGTTTTCAAAACAGTTTATGATTTTTACGCCAATATTAATCAATTCCGATTTTTTTTTTATGAATTAAAAATTTGGGAACTAGAGGGTTAAGAGTCCTGGACATATTATTTTTTTAAATTTATTTCAATATTTGCATAAAGTATTGAAGAAACTCAACCAGATATTAAGGAAAAACTCGGAGCCGCAAAAAAAAAAAATGCACCTTACCGACTAGTTTAAATTATTCTAAAATTGATTTTTTCAATGACAATTGAAATTATGAATTTTCTAATTTTTGCAATTTAGTCAAATCAAAAGCAGTGACGAAATGGAGATTGTTTTTGGATTTCAACCTAAATAAATAAGTCTCAAATATTTGTTTCATTGAAAGAAGGCATCAATATCAATTCACACAAGTCAGACGCAATTATATTATTTAAATTGCAAAAGAATTCCATTTAATCATCATTGACAACACAGTAACTAATTAATGAAATCAGCAACATTGTTGTGATGCCACCAGCACTAGCATTTAATGATGGTATTTAAAATACAATAACAAAGACAACAAGACCACAAAAAATTTGCGGAATTCGAACAATTAGAATATGTGTATTGATGGTTCCGAACAAAAATCCCTCAAGTCGGCTATAACATTTTTGCAGGAAAAGCGTTCAAAGTTTATTTATTGCATAAAATTTTTACAATATTCTAAGCCCAATTTGTGTGATAATTTTTAATCTGTTGGTGGAAACTGTACCATGCTTCAAAGAATATATGCATATTTTAATATGCTCATTCATTTGAAATCGAAAACACGAAAATGTTTTAAGTTGACTTAGAATGTTATTGTATGAGCCCATCGATATGAATGTGTGAATGAATGGATCTTCCTATACATATGCAATACCCCTCATTTAATAAATACCACAATGCAAACATTAAACGGGCATTAACCCGGTAGTAGAGCGATGACAGTGGGAGGGGTTAAAACATAAATATTTCCCAGTACATGAGCGAATAATTTTCTTAATTGAAATGAATTGCATTGCAATCATTTCTAGATAGGCTAGAAACTGTAGAATAAAATAGTTATTAAAACTACGTACCTAACTGTAATAATAATTTTCTTCTTTTTTATTTTTCAGACGCCCCAAAGAAATTCATAAAGTTCGGTAAGTGGTAAATATCTTTAACCCTCAAATGCATGCATTTTTTTTTTGTTTTATGAAAATTGTTGTTTTTAACATAATTTGGGATTGCCAATCCTCAATTTCTTTTCCTGTCATCTTTAGACACATTAAGTCGGTGTTTTTCCTTCCAATTCTGCATTTTTCCTTAATAAATTGCAAATTGTATTTATAAATAGCAGCTGATTTTTGTCATGTGCAAGGCATAGGTTCGCCTTGAGGCGGTTTAACTTTAAGCACTTATTTATCACTTATACAATACACAAACATCCACAATTTTTATTGAATATTCTATAATAATGTTGAATCTTATTTACCAGAATTTTTTTATTACTTATTTTTTACTTAAACTTAAACAAAAAAACACTTCTGAATCAAATAATTTTCATGGGCAAAATGCCTTACTCTCCAATTTAAAATAACCACAACTTTTGAACTGCTGTTACTAGAACAAAGCAGCTTTCAGAAAATCACTTGAATAACTAACAAAAAGACTCGGGATTGGCCCTTGATTTAAGGGTACCCCCCCATTCTCGCTTTAGAATTTTCGCGATATTCAATGGGCTGGTAAATAAACAAAAATCAATTTTTGAGATTTGGATATCTGCGCATATGTATTTCGAAACTTTAAAAACAAGAAAAAATTCTTACATTGTTGTTTTACAAACATTTTAGCAACATTTTTATTTTATTTTATTTATTTTTTTTTTATTTTATTTTATTTTTACAACATCCTAATACAGCAAGATTAAAAAATATCTTATAATTTATAGTATTAGTCAAAGTGTCTTAAAATGAATAGAACAATTATATAATTGACAAAACAGAGTATTTTAAAAAAAAAAAAGTTTGACTTAATTTAAAATTATTAAGAAAAGTGTTTTAAATTATTAAGAAAAATGTTTTAAAAGACCAATTTTGAATTGCGATGCGTTGCTTATTATTTGTAAATGACTAGGAAGGGAGTTCCAAAGACGCATAGTGTAAATAAAATATTGACGTTCAGATGTTAAGTTCGAGTGTTTAAATATAATTAAATTATTAGATCGCTGTGAGCGCGTAAAACAAAGTCTTTCATATAAATAATTAGGCTCCTTAGTGAAAATAATCTTATGCAAAAAAATTAGATTTTTGTACTTTAGAAAATTGTTAAGGCTAATAGAGAAAATCTGTTTAGCATAGCGGGAGACGTGATCTGTTCGTTTTAATCCATAGATGTACCTGGCAATGTTATTGTAAAGGACATTCAATTTTCTATTGCTCACAGCGTCACTATTAGCATATATTTCGCAACCGTACAACAAAGTTGGGACCAGATAAGTTTTCACAAGTAAAATTCGTATTTTCTTTGGAGTGAAATATTGTGTTATCCAAAGAGAACGAAGCATTCCATATACTTTTCCTATTGTACTACAAATGTATAGTATTCCATGTAAGGGTTTTATTAAATATGATTCCAAGGTTTTTTGCTGAATCTACATAGTCAATTTCAGTGCTATTCAATTTAACTTTTGGGATGTTAATGGTGTTTATCGGTTTCCTAGCAATTACTAGACATTTAGTTTTATTTGGGTTAAGGCACAGACCATTTAATGACGCCCAATCCTGTATACGCTTCAAGTCTTCGTTTAGATGGTTAACGCAAGTATTAATTTCCTCCAGTTTGCAGGATGTGTATAATTGCACATCATCTGCATATATGTGAGCCTTACAATTTTTCAAGATGAGTGGTAGATCATTCACGTACGTAACAAATAACAAAGGACCCAGAATGGAACCCTGGAACCCTCCCTTAGTAACGGGAAGAAGACTAGAAAGTTTGTTTTCAATGCATACTGCTTGGAATCTATCTGTGAGATAGGACTTGATTAATTTGGTAGCTGTAGAGGAAAAGTTGAATAAATGTGAAAGTTTTGAACATAAAATTGTGTGATCCACGGTATCAAAAGCCTTAGAGTGGTCGAGAAGGGCAAGAAAAGTTACCATTTTATTATCAATCTCTATACGGATATCTTCACATACATTGATGAGTGCGGTAACGCAACTTCTTTTTGAGCGAAAGCCTGATTGCCTATCTGTGATTAAAAAATTATCTAAAAGATATTTGTTCATTTGCTTATGCATTATGGATTCAAGAACTTTAGACAAAAATGGCAGGATAGCAATCGGACGGTATTCATTTGAAGATTTTGGAATGGGGATAATTTTAGAACGTTTCCAAGTTTGTGGAAAAACAGATGTCATTAAAACAGTGTTAAGAATGTGTGTTATATGTGGTAATAGTTGAGGAAGTAATGATTTTAAGAACACCGGGTGTATTTTATCAAGACCTATAGCATTAGATTTTATAGTCAAGAAGGATTCGAGAACCTCAAATTGGGTAACACATGAAAAGCTAAATTCAGATTCCGTCATTGGTAAACTTTTTAAATCGTGACTAATATTTCCTTGCGACGTCGGTAGATTGAGAAACTTTTTGTTCATATCATTTACGTCAAGATTCAGGTTAGCAGGGGTCATGTTACAACCGATACCAATATTACGTATTTGTTTCCATGTTTGCTTACTACCTACAGCTTCTGTAAACCTTGTGTCATAAAAATTTTTTTTAGAGGTTTTAATTTCTTTTGTAACCAATTTTCTGAGTTGCCTATACTTTTCATGCAAGCTTGAAGTTTTGTACCTCTTCCAGCGACTAAAAGCTTCATCTCGTTCGGATATTAAATTTTGTATTTTGATAGAAAACCAAGGCTGTTTGTTCCGTCTTACTATACCCTTCTTTTCTGGTACATATTTGTCAAATAAGTATTTTAAGGTGCTGTAAGGTAAAAAAGTATTTGTTCATTTACGGTAGTCATAATTCGTATATAGTTCCAATTTATAACCTGAATCTCATTATAAAGCATGCTCATGTGTAATGAGTTGGGACAACACGATTTGTGGGATAAAGCCCTATAGCCTGCATACTATTTAACAAGTTATTTTCAGTCAAAATGTTACTGTTGTAGTCACCAGCTAAAACTAAGTTTGTATAAGTCAGACAAAGATTTTCAATTTCTTCTATAAGTGGCAAAATATCAATACCACGATTAGGTCTGTATATGCATCCAACTAACACTTTGTTACTTCCATTTAAAATTTCAATGAACAGGTATTCTATAGGACTATTTGCAATAGATTTACATTTAAACTTACACAAAATACCATCTCTAACAAATATAGCTACACCTCCTGCATGACTCTCTCTATCAGCCCGAAACATTTTAAAACCATCTACTTTCAATACATCATCTTTCATACAGGGCAAAAACCATGTTTCCGATACACATATTACATCCACTTTTGAATCTTGAAAAATAAACCTAAACTCGTCAATTTTTTTCGTTAGGCTTTGAGCATTCAAATGACAGATTTTTAAACCTTTTTTTTGTTTAGTTAAAATTCTAATTAAGTTGAAAGAGCACTCTTTGGAACTACCACCTGTTTTATGTGGCAATATCATTGAAATTAAAAGTTAAAAAACAAGCCCTAGCAACGCATGCAGTAAAAAATATAAATGATAATGATATGTGTTTGAAATACTTAAGAATAACAAAAACTAGTAAAATATTAACATGACATAACATAATATAAACAAGTAGTAAAAAATAGTTAACATAAAGCATAAATACTACGATAGGGGTTAGGCCATTCTTCGTGTTAATCTTTCTCACGGTTCTCATTAGGTTGTTGATTGCTGCTGGTTTCATGATTATGGGTGGTGAATTCGTTATTGGTGTTGTAGGTGTTGTGGTGGTCGTTTTGCCGACTATCATGAAAAAACCCATAATTTCTAACAAGAATGGAACTCACCATTTGATCCAACGCCTGCACTGAATCCACGCATTCAGCTATGTCGGTTTGTGAGCGTTTAACAAAAACAAGACCACGCCGAGTGAAGGCTGAATACAGTTGTTTATGTTTTTTATGTTGTATAGCTGCTCGCAAAATGTAGTGATTTGTTTTTGTTAAGCTTTCATTCATGTAAATTGGAGCATCAGACTTGATTCCAACGTGGTGAAGTCGAAGCAAATCATTATTTGCGCGGTTAAAATTGCCTATAGACTTTAATACAATGTTTCGGTCGAAGGGAGTCATCAATTTAATGTATATCGCGGCGTCGGTTTTAGTGTTTTGTGGTTTAAAACGACCAAGGCGGTGAATGTTTTTTACTTGTGGTGTACTGATATTAATTGTTTTACAGATGTTTTCAAACAATTCATATAGATTTTCGTCATTGTTAAATGGGACTCCATGCAGGCGGAGGTCACAAGCTACCGTAGCATTTTCTTGCTTGGCCAGCTGCGATTTCAAAGTGGTAACTTCTGATTTTAATAAATGCAATTCGGTTGCAGTGGTAGTTTCTAATTTAGTGACTCGCATAGTGACAGCGGACAAATCACGCTGTATGTTGGCAATTTTTGACCCAGTTCATCGATAATTTTCTTTTCGGACTCATGAATTTTTGCTGCAATCATTTCGCTTTGTTTAGCTAAGCGCTCATCCATGAGCTGCCACAATCGAGGTGACTCATACTGCATCAACTGTGGAGTTTGAGGTGGCACCTGAGAGAACCTGACTGATTTTGGTGTATTATAGGTACCCAGGGCCAAGTCGACCTTGCGTTTAGCTGCTGCAGACATGATGGAAATGCGGAGAACAGAGCAAACAATAACAATTGCAGAATCAGCAACAGGTGGGTGATGAGTGACAGTGAAAGTGAGGTTATGCAAACAGCAAGTATATTGCGCACTGAGGGCAGATATTAAATGATAAGAATATCAGACCCGATTTTCCAAGAAAAAATAATTTATTTTCCTTGGAGAAGAAAATTAATTATAATAAAATCAATAGACAATGTGAAAAATTATTGAAAAATTATAGAAAATTAAAAGAAAAAATGAAAACTGTTAACTGTTTGAGAGCTATGTTTAATAACATCGGCTTTTTCAATAAAAAAGCCTGTTTTTTGATGGCGGGAACGATTGCAAATCACTGGAATGTCTGAAATCAAAAAATCAAACAGAATTAGATAAAGTAAATATCCTATAACATAGACTATTATTATTCATGTCGGACAAAAATTCACAAAATGGCGGACCTTTGATGTATTTTTTCGAAAATTCAATGCTTTTTGGTTAAAAACTGAGCTGAAAATTATAGAAAATCTTTATCAATCTTCTTGATAATAATCTAAGTTATAGCTATTGATGTATTAAACAACATTGCAAAATGAAAATCAAAGCGATTGGCTTAATAGTTTTTGGGTTACATAGTCCGCCAATCGTAAAAACACTGTTTCGAGAAAAATGCGTTTAAAGTTTTGTGAAGCAATGTTTCGTGTATAAAACCAACTCACCTTCAATCAGCTATGCTTGGTCCATACAAACTCCCTTCAGACAAGACAATAAAAAAAAAATGGGAGGGGGGAGTACCCTTAAAATAAATTTATAACGGGACTTCATTTAAATATATATGCCAATCCGCCTTGAGGCGGACTTATGCATTTGAGGGTTAATATTTCGCTTTCGTTTATTTCAGAGCACAGTCTTGATAACCCTTTCAACAGAGGCTTCAACGAATAAAACTCCATTTCGTACCTATGGCAGATGAAATTAGGTCAAATATCATGATAATTTTTCTACTCAAACCGAAATGCTTAATGTTTTGCATACTTATAGGCAAAAATAGTCAAGAACATTGAAAATCCTGAAAACCTCGCTGCTAAGTATTTCATTCATTTTTTTGCCACTCGGCAAAGTAATTTGTTTTCTTTTCCGTTTTTATATGGTGCTACACTTTTACTTCCGTTTCCGTTCAAAAAAAAAGAAGAAATTCTACAGAATACACTATGTTTATTGGTAGGTACTTCTACCACAAAGACAAACGAAAATAGACTATAAAAAAGTAAAAGATTTACACTCTTACACTGCATCCTTTTGTCGATTTGGGGTTGAGTAATGGATTAGATTTCGTTTTTCGATAGTGAAATTGTGTTTTTATTTTATTTTTTCCGTGTTAACCCTCCCTCTCTGATTTTTTGTGTGTCACGTTTGTTGTAGTTGCAGTTCCGCTCTGGTTGGTTTGGTTCGTTGTCTGTGAAGTCCATTAACATGGTTCGGTTGGGGGAGGAAGGCGAGCAGTGTGGCCTGTCACACAGTACCTGTTGTTGTCAGTTCGGTGTTTAAACATTGTTTAACATGCGTTCTAATGTGACCCTTGTGGCCTCATAAAAAATGGTGCGGGTAGTTTAAAGATATTATCCCAACCATTGTATGCTGTTGGATGGAGAAGTTGAATTGTGGGTTAGGGGAAAAGATGTCGATTGATTTTTATTCGTTTTTATCGTTCAATGATATTGAAAAGTTGATTCGAAGAGTTGATGAACTTAAATTGCGAATAAATAGAGCAATAGAGGAAAGAGATGTGAAGAGATCGAAGGGAAGGGAGAAAGGAATATATTTTGAAATTAATTTTGCAGAAACTTTAATGCAATTCCTTTTGAGGAATTTGACTATGACTTTATTTTTTGCAGTATTGAATAAATATGTTTGTATGAGTATGTAATGTAACGGATGTAAAAAATTAGCATTCCTAAATTGTAATTATAGAAGCGAATGTAAAAGAAAAATTTGAAACAAACAAGTTAATATTACTTCAAGTTCAAGATATTTGAATTAAGGTTCTCCCACTGTCTTCACCTTTATCCGCCCTGCGTTCTAGGTGCTGCTACTTTATGCTCCGCTCCTCATAACGGCTTTCAATCATGCCACTTGCGATCGTCTCTTGTCTTGACGCCGTACCACCTTAGTCTAATTTCTCAACTTCTGCCATTTTGTGCGAATTTTTAATTCTGTCCATTTTCTTTTGATAAGGTTCTCATACATATTATAATCATTTCGTGAGCGCTCAAGAAGTAATCACTAAAACCAAATTGATTTTCTTGGTCAGGCTCGTAATAATTACCTTTTATAATTAAAATGGCGTACGTGTGGACTTTTTAAGTTTTGCCAGTTGATAGTGCAACTAACTTCCTCTCAGAAATTAAATAATATGAACTTTTAATGAACTCAGTTTGAACACCCACGATTTATGCATTCACTATTCCAGGTGCAATCGCAGAGTCCTCTTTTAAATGTCAAAGGTATGCTGAGTGGCAGCAAATTCAAATGGGAGTAGACCCCTCCTGTCTTCCGACGAATTCAAGCCGCTTCCGAAATAGCTTTCAAGATGTAGAAAGGGGGGCACTCTCCAGAGTCACTGTTCTCTTTAATGTATCCAATGATGTATGGTTTTGATACCAAGCCTTCAACTTTGAAATGCATAAATTAATTTGGCTGAATGGTGGCTGGCACGTTTCTTTAGTCATACACGATCGTTTTGTTTGCCATCAAACAAAAGGCATGCACACATCGTTGGTTTGAAGTTTTTGTGCAATTTTTCTTATCCTGCGGACCAATTTCAGGTATAAACGCGTCGTATCTTTTCTAAATTTACTAAGTTCAGTTCTATACGTTTCCGACCCCCACCGTAATGGTTTTCAATGTTATGAGTCTTCTCGTAACATTTTATGGTCTCATAAAAAAGTTGTATGTTTAAATTTATACGCCGGAGCATTTAAAAAATTTAGAAATTTGTCTTCCCCTCCGAATAAAAGGAAATCGCTATGTGACGTTTCGCTTTTATTGGAAATAACTGTCAGATAAGTATCTATCAGAACAGTTTGTGTTGATTTTGGAGATTTTTCGATGAATAGTGCCACTCTAAATAAATTTAGATTCACAATAAAAATTGTAGATGCGGATGCGAATTTCAAAATTATACGAAACTTTGAATTCGAACTTAAAGACAAAAATTTATGAAAAGGAATATGTCAAATGGAAAAAGTTCCATGATGATGAGTTGTCAGAATTTTCGCCTGGACGGTAAAATTTTATTAAAAAGATCGTAACTATAAAATTACCATTTTCTTTCTGTAGATATTCGTAACAATACATGTGCATAGGTATAAAATAAGATTAAATTAAGTTTCTAGGTATTATCAATAAGCGCATTTTAATTACTTTCAGACATTTCCTCTCAAATCGCTCTTGAGTACTAACAAAAAAGTTCACATTGAATTAAATTTCAATGAATAGGGAAAAACAAAACTTAATAATTTAGTTTACGCTGACGGAAACGGAACTCCACTCACTCCACTTTGCTACTTATTTACTACAAAAACAACCAATTGAAGTCTGATGAATAACAAATGCGAAAATAATAAAAAATATACATATACTAGAAAATACGTGTGGTAAGCATAGAAGGTGAGAAAATTTAAAGGAAACGGAAGTTAGAATAATAAGGGAAATGTTGCAAAGAAAATATGAGAATATGTGAGTGTGTATAAATAAAAAATAACTTGAAAATGAGCTATGACGAATCGCTGCAATAGAAATTATTTGTGCATGTGTATGTGCGGGAATTGCTACTGCATACAACATTCTCACTTTGAGAGGCACATACTTTTGTATGTATGTATGAATGTGTGCACGTGCATTTGTATCTTCCAAGAATGAAAACAAAAATTCTGTACACGAGTTTTTAAGCATGCAAGTCGCGCGGTGCGAAAGCAGATACCAGGTGCAACTAACAGACATGTCTCGTAATTCAAATGTATACGTATGATGTAAAGAATCATAAGAGTAGCGAGCAAGGGAAACCTAGGAAGTGATGCGAAATGCGGGTTGCTGAAATACGCCAACGAAGTGCTAATAAAATTTATGCGCAAAAACTTAAAAATAAATATGTATATGTGCACGCATACATATACAAACCTTTTTGCAACAAAGGCCACATAATCCTGATGCCTGTACCAAATGAACACGACGGTATATGTACGACACACTCCCACTTTATGCTAAAGTGCCTAAAAATATGTTAAACCACACAGAGTCTATAAATTTGCCACAGAAAATAAAAATAGCAATGGCAACTAGCGGAATGAAAAAAGACGATTTAAAAACTTTATGAAAGCTTTAAATCCACCGTGAAAATGCGTAAAATTATAAAAGAAATAGAAGTAAATGCCATAAATGAGCGTAAAAACACCTGAACATGCAAAAAGTTTGAAATTGTCGTTTTCTTCGCGAGGCAAGTGTACGAGGCAGTACGTATATCACTAGCGGAACCAGACATTTTCCAATGGGGGAGTTTTAATTTATTTGTCCCTTCAAAAATTGATTTTGATCCATAACTAAAATGTATGAGATTTTCATCGGTTAGGGCCAGTTTTAACCCCAAAACCCCCCTAGGATCCGCTAGTGACATGCATAAATACATTTTAACAATATAGACTTTCTTATGGTTTCTCAGTGCAGAGCTGCTGTTTGTTGTTGGGAATCCCTTCCCCTTTTTTTTCTATTACAAGACAATGTCGTGTTGTCTCATTTTAGAAAACACTTTTACAACTTTTTTCTGAGGTTTTTTTTTATCTCTTAAAATCTTTTCGTTGTTGTTGTTTGCTAACTGAATACACCGTATGGGGGAATGGGATTTATGAAGTAAAAGTAGTCGTTGATAAAAAGAAGAGAAGGATTTATTGTTGAAAACGATGGCGTTAGTTCACACGTTTTGCTGTGCTGCAGTGGTGAGTGTTTCCAAGCGCCTAAATGTATGCCAGTTTCCTTTTATGTAATATGAATTTTGCTTGCGGGGAGGTGAAAGTTATCTATGACAGAAATAGATTAAAGTGGCAGGTGTAGAGAGCTGTAGTTTATTCTTTCATTCGTTTTTGTTTTTAAGAAATCATTCTTTGATTGCGCTCATTAGGCTTAGATTAACGTGCAGGCGCAACTTAATATTAAAAACTTTGCTCAAATATTGATTCTAGCAAATGTAAAATAACAGTACATTGGATAAAAAATGATTTAAGATGTCGAAGATATATATAAACAGGCTTAATGAACAAATGTAGTCATCACAACAACAATGTATATAGAGACGGGCAAATCAGACGGCCCTTGCGGAAACCCCCACAATTCCTCATCAGTGATCTTAGTGATAGTTCTTAATCTTTCAATATCCTATATAAGCTACTCATATTTGAAATCATAACCCAGAATTACAGACTTGATTCCAAATATCTACACTGAATAGATATATCGAAAGAAACTACCACTACAGTTCTATACACTTATTTGTTGTTGTTTGATTTCCTCTAGATCATTCTGAAATAGTAGATTCCTTGTAAGATAACTTGTTTTTCTTTTTATCTATTGATTAAATAGTAAGACCCCGCAGTTGTGGACCATCCCATACCAACTTTTTTCAACCAATAAAATTAATCACGTCACTACAAGGCATATGACAAGTTTTGCAGACCGAAATTCAAAGAAATTAAGATATTGATCTGAAATTTTAGAGTGAGTCCGTCTGGAGATGTAAATGTTCTCTCAGCATGGTTTTCTACCTGGTCGATCTACGATAACTAATTTGGCCTTATTTTCTCATTCTTCATATCAGCATATCAGCTTTTGAAAATGGTTCTCAGGTTGATACTATTTATACAGATTTTTCCAAAGCCTTCGACAAAGTAAGTCACAAAAATTTACTTCATAAGCTTCAGTTACTTGGATTTCACTCAATTTTCCTTCAATGGGTCAAATCGCACCTAAAAAACCGTATATGCTATGCAGTCATAGAAAATGTTCATTCAGTCTCTTTTCAAGCTTCATCTGGTGTCCCTCAAGGAAGTATATTGAGACCCTTATTTTTCATTAATGTTTCGACTTTTCTAAGTGTCTGCTTTATTCGGACGAATTAAAGATTTTTGCAGATGTGCGCGCGTCATATCTGCCGTGGTTTCTTTACAATCGGACCTCAACAATTTAGTTAATTTGTCCTCCCGTAACGGACTTGCCTTAAACATGAAAAAGTGCTTTCATGTGATTTATTCTAAGTCTCACCACCCAATTCCTTTGTCATATTTGTAGCGATACCCTTAAGACACTATCTGAGATTTCGGACTTTGGAGTAGTTTTTGGCACAAAGTTTACTTTTGCAAGTCATATTAATTGTATTATTCCTAAGGCCTACTCTCTTTTAGCTTTCATTAAACGCAATAGCAGCATATATAATTCACTGCCCAATAATCACTTTACTGATTTTTCTGTGCCCAGAATCGAATTTTATAAAGTTATTTGTAGTATACATTCATAATTACGTGCATTCATAACATAAAAAGTTTTCCATTAAGGACATAACAATTTTATCTATTAATAAAACACAGAATTTTTTGAGTTATTGAGTTCAAATTTATTGTGGGTGTAGTGCAAGCATTACATTTTATGAATGAAATTCGGCTTCGGTCATATGACCACCACGAGCCCGTTTACAGAGTAGGTAGGAAAGCATTTGTATTCATTCAGTCAATCCCTTATATAACTACGTAACTTTTCGGTCCATTTTCCTCTGGTTGGTCTTATTTTTTTGCGTAAGCCAGATGTTATCTATCGTTTTTCATTGTTTCAGTGGCCACAGAATCGGCAATAAATATTGATTTTTTCGAAATCTGTCCGATTTTCATCGATATTTTTGGGATCGATTAACCAATTAAAGATTCGATTATATATCAATACCTTTTATCAAGAACGACCGCACATTTCTGGCTCGAGATATGATTTTTAGAATGTAAAACAGTCGAAAAAAATTTAAAAAATCACAATATCTCAAAAATGATTCCCCTCAAAATTTCAACTTTGATTTTAGAATTCAGCGGGAGAAAATCCATAAAAAAGCATATGTGAAAAACTTTTCATTTTATAAACAAGTGTAATTTTGAGCAGATCTGTATTTGATCGTATAAAATTAACGTTAGTTAACGCAGCTGATGACCCCTGCCTCCCCATGTTACACTTCGTAACAAATCGTCTGACCTGAAGTAAACTTATTTTCAAAACCCGGTTGCAGATCGGATCATTCAGAAATCTTTGATCTTTCCTGCATCCGGTTGAGATAATTACTAAAACCTCTTTTGTAAATGTATAAATTACCAAAAATCAAGATTTTTGACGTATTGAGCGTGCCACAAAGATTATGTGGTCGGATTCGGTCACAGCCCACAAAAAAAAAAGTAGTCTTAATTTTTTTCACTGCGATATTGAAACATGCGATGGATAGAAGAAGTGGTCCACTGGAGACCACTGTACCATTCGAATTATCTACTAACTTACTATATTTTTTTATTATTGAATATTTTAGAGTTGCCTTTGAGGAACTACTCCTTCAAATATTCAATTGCGTCAGTTGTTTTCATAGAATTCTTTTTCCAGAATGCTTAGTTGACATCATTATTTATCACCAGCAATTTTGCAACTTTTCATAAAAATAATTTGCATATTCCGTGTTGACAAAATTTAAGTATCTCATTTATTTGTTAACCACCAACTTCAAACCCCAAGATCACATATTTTAACAATAATAATTTAATCAAAGTAAATGGGTTGCCTTTTTATTTTGTAAGACAATCAAAATCCCCAAAAAAAATTGCCTAACATTAAATTGCTTTGCTGAGCAAAACAAAAGAGAATATATTACTTGCATACAAACAAAAGGGTGCAAATGTTTATTTATAAATTCATTCCGGCTGATTTTTCATAGTGGTAATAATTTTATTGCTCAAAAAGGAAACGGGAAGGAGAAACAAGAAATCTCTGCACATTTACACTTAATGAAATGGAAACCCATAACGGCCCCACACTCTCTCCTCACAAAGTGTTTTCAATTTATTAGCTTACAATATTTATTTAAAATATTTTTGTTTTATTAAATTTACACTAACAAACAAATGGGTGAGCATTTATCATATTGCGCATAAAACTATGCAACAATTTGGATGCGTTCTGTAAAGCAAAATTAAAACACTCATGTAAAAACGTCCATAAAGTATAAAAATACAGAAACAGCCTAAATGTATGCAAATAAATATGTGCAAAAATATATATTGCATTTTCATATCTTCTTTTGAGTTGATTGCGCTGATTTTTTACTGATTTTTTTTTCTCGCATGACATTTTTTTTGTTGATTTACCCTCATTTATTTTTTGATTTTCACACTTTGTTTGCTTCTTCATTTCACACGAATGAAATGGAAATAAACAAAGGGAGGAACCGGAACGCAGTACAACAAAAAAATATTGTCAATGGCGTCCTACTGTTTTATACATACATAAGTAAGCATAAGTTGTTTTCCACACCGCCCACTCCCCTTTTGCGGGTATTTCCATATTTTCCTTTTATTTTTTTTACTTTGTTATTGTGTGTGCTGGAAGAGAGAAAAATCGTATATTAACTTTAATGTCGGTAAGAACAAAGCATACAAAAGAAACCAAAATGGCAGGAAAAGTGTGAAATATGAAAATTGGCTATAAACGTTTAGTGTCTAGTATAATGTGTATTTAGTAGGGACTGCAGTTCTATATATATGTATTTGTATTTTTAGAAGTTTTTCTCTCTTTGTCCTTTAGTTCTCGGCGGGGCATAAGACCCCGACAAAACTCGTCCAACATAATCGGCTGTTGAGTAGTTTGACGTAAAAGCAACTAATTTATGCTGTCAGGAGATGAGAATTTGATCCCATTACTTGACGGATTCTTCCATGTACATTTCGTACAAAAATGGTCATTCTGTTTTTCTGCCCGGCAATAAGGAGAAATCAATATGATTTATGGACAAAGTTCTGCGGAATAAAAATTATAATTGCTATTAGTCGGACATAAAGCACATATTTTCTTTCAGAGCAACCAAGTTCAGTTGGTGCGTAATCTTGATTCTATTGATATAAAAATTAAATTTAAATTTGTACAATTCTGATTATTTTTTTAAGCACAGCACACAATATTTTGTCCAATCCTATCAAGATAAAACTGAATTCAAGTAAGAAGTTGTTAGTATTTGTTTTTTCTCAAAATCAAAAACGGTATTGAGATATTATTCATCATTTTGGTAAGCAAACTGCCTGTAGTCGCAAGCTCAATTGAATTTAGTATTGAGCGCAACTGGTGCAAATAAATATAAATATGCGTAGCAGTAACTGCTAATTGTAGGTGGAATCGGCTAGCGGAATGCAGGACCAGCAGAGCGCTATGGCCGTGCTACGATTGGAGAAGAACGGAGCAACTAATCAACAAAACCCGAAGGGATACTTCAAGACTGACGGCGGCCATCACAGGCTTCTGGCATATCGGAGCACAAGCAGCCAGAATGGATATCCCTCACAACACCTTCTGCCGTAGCTGCAAACAACCAGAGGAAAAAGAAACAGTAATCCACTTCCTCTGCGAATGCCCAACCCTGTGGAAGTACAGGCTAAACACTCTGGGTAAACCACTCTTCAACAGCCTCGGAGAGCTATCAAAAATTAACATCAACAACCTACTCAAGCTCCTAAACCAAACGAAATGGCTATAACCAATCAGGGGCAGTAACTAACTCGTTTGAAACTACCAGGAAATAACTGAGGATGTGGCAACAAAATGGCGCGTTAGCGCTAATTGGGCTCGTGGAGCGAACCACCACTTCAAACAAACAAACAAACAAACAAACAGCAGTAACTGCTGAAAGTTTAAAGGGCCTTAGTTACATTTTCATGCACCTACCTAAAATATTTGCAGAAAGTTAAGTTGATAATTTTATTTGAGATAAAAATTGTATATTAATTTTATGGCAATTTTGATTTTCTTTTTAATATTTTTATTAAATTCCTTTTGGCAAATACTTCAAGTACTCACTTTCTCTTAAGACAAACTCTTGCTAAACAAACATGCGTCAAAACAGATTAAAGTTAATTTGATTCTTAATACTTCACCTCGCTTGTGCCCTTCTCACAATCCTTGCTCTTGCTGTTCTCAAAAGTTTTTTGTGGTTAACAGGAAATAGCGCTTCACCCACATACAAAAACATTCGCTAATTAAGTAATTGGTTTTTGGTCATCCTAAGTTTTTTCGTTTGTCTTAATTCGTTTGGAGTGCGAGTAAACTTTAACTTTATTATCAGTATCTTCTGAATTAGGCGATATTTACTCTTGTTCCTTTACTCTGCTGTGAATTTTTATTATTTGTTTTGGAGAGCGATAAATATACTTCATAGCATGTACTTGTATGTAGTTTTCCCAGAAACTTTTCTCATCTCAGTGCAGAGCAAAAGTTAAATTGATACTTAAATATTGATTGTTGGCAAATACTCTATAGTAATCCATGATATTAACCAGAAACATAACAGTAAAATATTACACTTTACGATTGTTGTAACTTACTTAAGCTACTAAACGATATTTATTTCGTTTTATTTACATAGAGTTTTTCACTATCTCTTTTATTCCAAGTGGAAGTTGAAATTTTTTAAGATTTTGTCAAAAAGGGATTTTGATTGATTTTTTAGCTTTTCATACACGATTTTTATGTTTGCTGTCTGCAAAACTTAAGTATATAGTACAATTTCGATTGGAGGCGGTTAAAAATGGTAAATTGTAAGATATTATAGATAATAATTTAAAAGAAATCTTCTATTGTGTAAGGCACCAGCGATTTGGAGGCCAGCTCGGTGGCCTGAGTTCCAACTGCCTCAGATTCGTTTCCCAGGCGAGGGTAATTTCTTAAAAAATGTCCGTCTGGATTGTTGTAACAAAAAGAGTCACATCAGTGGCTTAGTGCTTAAATGCTTGACTGCAGTACCAGTTCAACGGGTTCGATTGAAATAATCAATTAAAGAATTCTTCCGTAAAATGATACAGTATTTTAAATTTATATTTATATTAAATACGACGTATTCGCATTCATTTCAGAATTTATCAATCACCTCCACCTAGACTGCATTGTGCACGCCATCCTTCTGCAGTTCGTCCAACCGTTCATTTGAACATTATTGTTGTTTTCGATATTTATGGCTTTCGATATTAAATTTCCGGTGAAGGCAACACCACATAGCATACCTTGCGGCGCAGTCTATACAAATACAAAATATCTCTGCGTTTTTACCCTCACACACACACACACACACATACACCCACACACATTTAAAATGTTTCTCGTTCTACTTTTATGTTTTCCATTCAACATTTCAACCAGGAACATCAATAGCAATGGAATTTCATTTGCATGCCAACGCAGAGTATCGAAAGCCGAACTGAAAGCGAAACCATGCATTCAAATGCAAGTTTAGTGCCTTTTGGCGTATCGCAATTCAACGCATTCTGTTCGTATAACGGACAGCAACAGCTGAGACACGCATACAACAGTGGCCGAAAATGATTTTCGTTCTTAATTGAAAATGTAAAGATTTAATGCTCTCCTCTTCCATTTGTGCTGCATTGGAATCTATTGGTATTAGTTTCTTCTTCTATTGCCAATTTTTCGTAAACGATTTTTATTAAACTGTTTGAAAAAGTAAAAAACAACCAAACTTTCTTTATTTGTTTGGGAGATGGGAGCTTTGTATTTGTAGCAGCTGCTTTTTGTCTACATTTTTCCCCCTTCGTTTGTTGCCGTAGGCTTACATGTTTCCAAGTAAATGCTTTTAATCGCCTGCAGCACGAGGGAAAGGGTGTTCAAGTATGTACTTAAAGCAAAATTTGTAGGTATATAAACTCGCACTTTTACTCTTCAGAAAAGAAATAATGATGAGGAAGTTGAAAATTCTTAAAAGCTTTTACGATTTGTTTAGTTTATCGTCCACGACAGTTTAATTGTATTTGGGCATAGTAATTTAATTACTAGCTGGTTTTTGTTATTCAAATGAGTGCAAAGCATTCGTGGTGTACTAGCACCATGATAAACTTTCATCTCTAGGGATGGCGGCTATCTACCAACGATATATGCAGAGACGCATTGTCCCACATTTCACGAACGATGACTTCAAATTCTCGGAGCAAGGTTCTTTGACAGATTAGCAGACATAGCTGATGCACAGGTTTCAGATCAACACAGCTTTCTCTTCCAAAGGATCCAGTCTGGATCCGCAGGGAACCGAACGGATAGGGAAGGTCACTCAAATATAAATGAAGGATATCACAATGGGTCCAATAGGGCCTCCGAGTGGAACCTAACCTTTAGAAGAAGTTTCGAAAGCGAAAGCTGCTGTTTTCATACTCCCTTAAGCAGAGTTCAATAGTATTCACCTCAGAATTCCTAGTGTAAACTGAATTCCTCGTGTCCATACCTGCATAAAGAAATCTTATTGGCTGACCGCCGTAAGCTGCTACTCCAACTCCTTCGTTTGTCTTGAAAACATCTGTATACTATATATGATAGGGTATTTCCTGTTTCCAGTTATTCTTATCAAGGGATGTGAGCCGAAATTTGTAACGCCGGAGAAATTTCTAAGTAAAAAAAAATACTAGTTAGTTGGACTTGGCTAATGAATAGATTGGTGTAGGATAGACAATTATTGGTCTGATCTAAGTCACTTTGAGAAGGGAGGCTTGAAAAGTTTCCCCAGTTCTTGTCTATATTTTTCTTTCGTAGTATTGAGTCTTATGCGAACCTGATGGTTTCACCAAAGACTGCATGTTCTTTAAGGCTGCCCCTATTTCTTCTATAGGTAAGTACAACTACTATGTTGGTTATACTAATCTATAGGGACTCATGCAGAGAAGCTGCTTATACCCTTTAACAACTACTGCAGAAGTTGCGGAAACTCCGACGAAAAGGAAACAATAATTAACTTCCTTTACGAATGCCCAGCTCAGGCAGCTGCAAGAAATAGAAGCGTAGGAAATTCTTTCTAAATTTATCCGACGGCTATCAAATCGAATAAACTCCTTAACCACAAAGTGAATTTAACACAACATTCATCTTATCAATCGTTAGGAGGGGCAGTGGTATCAAAACGGCGTCATGGCGCTAATTGTTATCTACTCATGGACTGCTGTGGATCAACCACATAAACCAACTAACAACTACTAACATAAGTTTTGTTTTTTGGGATGGAGATTATCTATGAGGAAAAGTTCTAGCGACATTACCAATTGAAAGTTAAATATCCAAGTTAGTTTAAAGTTAATATTCTTAGCGACTGACGTTAATTTTATTAGATTATAATTCTTTTAAACACCATGATTAATGAATAAATAAAGTAAAGTTTCCTAAAGGATCAGAGAAGATCGATTGACTATAAAGATAAGGTACACCAGTATATTTCTCCAAGTCTTTAAACAAGAATTAGTCCATTAATTAAGAGCATGTATCAATTAGACAATTATGCCATCTACCTTAAAATATACAGGGTGGTCCGGTTTAAGTCTACCCAACTTCAAGAAGTAATTATGTGATTAATTTTTTAGGATAAAACTATTCTAGACATATTATTTGGATTTTATTAAAACTTTACTTTTTCTAAAAACTTTAAAAATTAAACTAGTTTACACCAATTTAATTTTACAACAAAGCCATTTCTTTTGGTTTCAGTACGAAAATACACGAAAATGTGGTGGAATATTAATATACTGTATCTTTGCAATGGTATAATTTGGTTTCAGACTTGTTATCAGATATTGATTCATTACATATACATATAATAGAGTATAAAAGGAACGCACAAAATTTGACACATTATTAAGCAATTATTTGCAAAAAATTAAATTTTCTGAAAAAATCCAAATATGTTTTGTTGGATTTTGACTGGCAAATGCTTCCAACTCAAAAAAGTTATTGCTTATAAATGTAAGACCAAAATAAATGTCCGTGCAATATCTGGTGACAAATAGTTTTCGTAAGATATGTTTTTAAACACCCTGTATCTAAAAATGTGATCGCCGTAGCCTAGTAGTTAGTGTGTTGGACTGCTACGCAGAGGTGCCCGGGCTCATATCTCCGCACGCTCAAAAAATCAAAAATAGAAAATAAAAATTGTTCTACACGACACCACCTCGTGGCTGGCAATGGCAAACCTCCAAGAGTAAAAAAATGCTTATGAAAAGCTTTTCACTTCGCCGTTCGGATTCGGCATAAAACTGTAGGTCCCTTCTATTTGTGTATAAATATAACTCACACAACATGAATGGCTGCGAAAAGCTCGGCCTTCGCCCTCCAGGGGCTGTTGTGCCATTATAGTAGTAGTAGTATCTAAAAATTAATCACAGAATTACGTCTTAAAGTTATGCAGACTTAAACCTGACCACATTGTATACATTATAACAATTTCTTTCAGAATATCGAATTACTCATGACATTTTACGCAATAATAAAGGTTTAATGCTTACTCCCTTCACCAAAAATTATTACTGCTGTAAACTGTAATATTCAGATAAATTTTCTAAAGGAATCAAGGAAAGGATGGCGGCATTCAAAGAGAGATTTGTTGTTGTTTTTAGCTGACAATATTAGTGCTAAAAATTGCTAATTTTGAGCGAAAGTGCTAGAAACCGAATACACTTCGCAAATGGATTAAAACACATAAATTCCATTAGTATTTTTTAAAAGCGGATTACATTTGCATTTCTTAGCTTTTTAGAAGCTTTTAGAAGTAAGGTAGCGCATTCACAAAATGTATATTTAGAAAATATACGAATTTTTAGTTATAAACATAAATATGCTCCGGAGGATTACAATTTAAAAACACACTCGCTCGTACGTCTGTCGGAAAAATACATAAAATAATTCATTTGCAGAAACGCCTAAAAGCGTGCAAAGCAAAATGCTCAATTTAAACTGTTTCTTTCGAATACTCAACTTTTTCGGTTAGAATTTATGGAAAAGTGGTGATATAGGGCGAGAAAAAAGACGGTAGCACACACCTGCTTGCATATTTACACACACATATACAACCGCATAAAAACACATAGAAGTACATGTACAAATAGAGAAAAGCAAAAGCTTATTGCAAGAGTTATTGCACTTGTGCTAAAAGGTAGTAGATCGTTAGCTGAATTATTCATAAATATGCTACGATATACTCGTACGTATTTATGTTTGAAGAATATTTTCGTGCTACTATTCCTTTTTATTTTTAGAAAAGAAAAGTACTTGATTCCAATTGCACGTTTTTGATGCTTATTTTTATGTTTGGAAAATGTTAAAAGTTGTTTTGAAATGTTGAAACCTACTGTTGATAGTTAGAACTTTTCAGCTCTACTACTTTTTACTCCTGGTTCAGGCACCATTTTTCCCGAATAATTGGAATTTTTTGTTTATTTACCGTTCTTCCAAAACATGATGGGAAATCCAATTTTTTATTTGCAGTTAGAAATATAATATTGAAACTGATAAATTTGAGATAAAATGAAAACAAATGCAGAGGGCATAAAACTTAACTGAAACTTAAACTTAACTCATATTTTGGGTAATTTCGGATATCTATTAAAGAATAATTTTTAATTTTTATTTTTAGTTCATACAAATTAACTGCAGGATTTAGTCTCGTTTTTCTAAAATGTTTTACAGATAATTTTCTTTTTAAAGAAGGGTGATTGATGACCGCTAAGATCGGTCAAATGAGCTGTTAAGTAGTAGCACTGTTATGATTTTTTTTGGGATATTGTTTCTTCTTCTTCATTATCTTGCCTTAGGGCCTCTTCGAAACGTTTCTAACGAGTATTATTATTTATTTATTATATCGTGCCAGAAACGAGGATGTGGAAATTTCAAAATGTTGGGAAATGACATTCAAAAGTTTCCTGTGCTCTCAAAATTCATGTGTTATTATTTCTCATTCATATAACAAGTATGGCCCGAACCTCGTGATTCGAGAGGGGATAAATATTTACGTTTCTGGCACAACATTCATAGCTAAACTCGAAAAGTGTGAATTTGCATATTCATGTTTCTGGGGTAAGGAGGACGATATATTATAATTCACTTGTAAATACATACGAAGGTCCTGCAGTCAAAACGTGATATACAGCACTTTTCCCTAAATGGGGTTTTTTTTAGTTTTTGGTTCTCTAAAATCACTTCGACGTTTTGCCGCTTTTATATTTTAAAAATGTTGATTAATTTGTTTTAAATAATTATTCGAAAATCGCGAACGTTTTGACCGCAGGCCCTTCATATTAAGTAACACAATTTACCTGTCTTCGTGTTTTATGTTGTTTGGCAATTGAAAATTTCGCCAAAATATTTAGTTAATAAAAATGGAATTTCACTACAATTTGTCTATCGTGCAATTATCAAAAAATTTGTTGGGTCGGTACGCGGGAAACAAGCCTAGAAACATTTTGTTTACAGATGAGAATTTTTTTACGCTTGAATAAACGTACAATAAACAAAATGATCGAGTGTATGCTTCTGCTATGGTTTGGGGGGAGTAAGCTACGATGGAGAGTGTTGTGAAACCTCTCAGTCACACTTTGTTCGCAAAACAATCGTGGGGCTTCCAGTAAGATTCTGCACCAACTCACAAGGCGAAAAGCGACTCGAAAAACCTACCGTATTGTATTTCACCTGATGAATATCCAGCTGCTTGCTCTACCAGACACATTAATATTTATTCAACAATTTTCCGATCGATGAGGTGCGTGCTGCGATCGATGCACGGCCAGTCAGACTTAAGGAATGTTGGGAATGTGAATAGTTAATCTGGTAGATTCAAAGACAGAAAGGAAACGCAGAATATAGCATAATGAACGTAAAACTTGTTTGAGTGCACTCATTTTGCAGTTCCAACAAAAAAAAAACATAAAACAAAAATAGGTGTTTGCAAGCACTCACAGTAGAAATGAAACTATTATTTATTTATAACTAATATTTATAAACTAATATTTATTTATTAGAAAATTGTTACAAAACATTTATAAAACATTCTGTTGAAATTTTTGCAGTCTTCTTCTCTCTATTTTATTGTTAGTTTGTGTTGATCACTCTCTCTACACTTATCGGCACAAACACGACTAACACATGAAAGAAAAGTTCAGTTATATGCAATCAAGCCGACTCTCTTCGCACATGCGATAAAACTAAGAGAAGTCGTCTCTCTGCTTGATTGTATGTAGCCGAATAACAACTGCATAACTTCGTTTTTTGCTGGTTTTGTTAGAGTGCAACAAAAATGCTGTTTTTCACGTAACCGTTGTTGTTGAAGCTTTTGCACTCTTCCTCGTCCTATTTTCTAAAGCTTTTTTTTGTTGATACGCTCTACATTTATCGGCACAAACACAATGAAAGGAAATCTCAGCTATTCAGCTAGGAATCAAGCTCTAAGCAGAAGAGATAAAAGAAGTCGACTCTGCATTGTATGCATCCGATCCTGGTTCGGTTTCTTATTCATTTTACATGAGTGCAACAACAACGCGACTTCCGTTGCAAGTTTCATTTCAAAAATGGCAAACAGTACAAATTCCTGTTGTATTAGATTTAAAAGATCCAGCTCAACGTTTGACTTGACAAGAAGCTCTTTCAGGAATTGAGCACTGGCATCAGCAGTGGCAATCACTCTATCGTTTCTCCAGTAGTAAAAGGCATGTCATTTATGAATACTCAGAGTTCATTTTCTTCATGTAAGTGTGTAATCTAATTTTTTAGGGAAATTAGGTCTTCTGTTTTAGCGACATACTGCAACTTGATGTCTAGCGTGCTATTCACTTTTAGATCAAATGTAGCCCTCGAAAATGCGTCACTGCTGGTTAGCAGGCAAAAGTGGCATCGATGACACGGCATTGGTCTTGGATAATGAAGAGGGCCAGCTTGCACCTGAGGACTCACGCGACGTGAGTTGTAAACCAATGTAACATTTAAATATAATTATTTATAATACCTAATTAGTATGATGATTTGGCAATAATACTTAGTTCAAAATTGAGTTGAATTTTATATAAAAATTACAACAATTTAATAAAAGTTGCCAATTACTGTTTTCAACGAATATGATCTTTGGCGATAATTTCAATTTCCTCAATTTTCAAGCGGTTTGGATTTCCTTCCCGGGTGTTCTTTTCCTGGCGTTCATAGGCCTTCCCAGTTTTCTGTTACACTGCGGGTTCTATTATGATTCTTGTCTATAGATATCACAGGGCGGCTTGCGGAATGTTTAAGCGATTGATCTGCACTTTCATCGTTTTATTTCGTCGCAATTGGGAGTTGGTTTTATTTAGTTTTAGGAATTATCTTTGGACACCAGACCATAAGTATTCACCTCAGGCATTTATTAACGAATTTTTTAATCATCTACCACATCTCCCAACCACATATAAGGATCAAATTGATATTGGGATTAACTGACTTGGTTTTCACTGAGTTGATCAATGTTCTAACTTGATCTCAAAATAAGTGATGTACTGTTTATAAGATATATTAAATATATTTCACAATTTGTGTACTAGTAATGTA
This sequence comes from Toxonevra muliebris, assembly GCA_963691655.1. Lineage (NCBI taxonomy): Eukaryota > Metazoa > Arthropoda > Insecta > Diptera > Pallopteridae > Toxonevra > Toxonevra muliebris. Next base: position 87,451,670 of record OY829326.1, on the reverse strand, counting down.
ATGGATGTCTGGATTCTCATTCGTTACATGCGAAAAATCCGCATAAATTTGACATTGTTTACTCTGTTTTTTATGCAATCTTATGCAAATCGAAAAAGCAGCAGAAGTGATTTTTAAAAATATTTAATTTACCACTAGTGAATTTAAAGTTTTATCTTCTAATTGCAAGTTGAATCAAATATTTGCTTTGAAAATAACTAAAGTATCAAATTAATTTTCTATATTTTTCTGATTTAAGTTAATACATTACAGATGTGAATTTGCCTTAAAGGTTATAAAATGTTTGTGAGTGAGTTCTACTTTTATGTTTGTTTTAAATTAATAAAATGCACTTACGTATTAAAAAATCTTATTTGTTCAATACTTTGTTCATATTTTAGAATATAATTGGAAGTATTCCAATTGGATGAAATGAAAAATTTTACATAGAGTTTTTGCTGAATTAGGAGAAAAAAATTTCTGGACTGCGTTTTATAATTTCGTTTAGTAGGAGTCCGAAAATTGGCATCTCTAATACCTACTATATTATTGACGTTGTTGGTATCTCATTAAAGTTGGCATTACAAAACCTCATAGATAACTTGAGTATTTTTTATGAACACTGAGTATTTTAATACTCCACAGTTTCCTTTCAAATGTTAATACAGCATGAAGGATATTAACACGTTTTCCGATTGATGCAATGGAATTATAATACACAATCAGAAGAAGGATATAGGCGGCAGTGATAGTGGTGGTTGCGGATATGGGAAACAACATCATTAGGAGCGATACCAATAAATATAGATAGGGGAATGTTGTCTAGGTTGGAGCACCTTTTGGTTTTTGCCCATAACTTCCACTGTGAGCCGAATTTCGCATTTGAAAAAGAAATTGTAGTTAAGGTCAGAATACCGTAGAAAATCAATGCGATATGGAGAAAAATGCTTTAAAAATGGCCTGCAAATGAAAGAAAAAGGCTGAAACACACTTGAAAACGGGGAAAGGAGACCTGAAATTGAAATGAAAAGCCTTCGGTGTGAATTTTTAAATTTGCCAGCTTGTTTCACTTAATTGGTTTGTAAACCCACAAAAAAAAAAAAAAAAAAATCACCAAAAATAATTAATATTTACTTTTTCCAATTGAAATTACATTTTTGACACTTTTCGACGTCGAAAAATGATTTTTCGATGTTAGACCCCATCTCAACCGAACAATTTTGAGTGTTCTGACCTAGACTACACTTGCCATTTGGTAGAAAGCCGCTTCAAATTATCAAATTCAACAAACAATTTTAGTAAATTTACTTTGTTGTTTGGATGCTATTTTTTTCTTTCGATATTTGAATATTCGGTTTCGTGACACATTTATACTGTTCGCGCTCTGAAATCTACGTGGCATGAAAAGTTTGTTATCATCGCGACAAACGGTTTTGTACACCCACGTAGAAAGTGCTAGTGGAAAAAAATGGAAAAAGCGCGATGTTCCGACCTAAACAGTGTTCCAACCTAGACAGCATTCCCCTACACATACTATACATATATATTTTAATGTGCATGTCTATGTGTCTGTGTTTGTGTCATATGCTGTTATGTTACTCATAATTACGAATAAATGTTTGCCATTCAGGAATTTTACTTCAGTATCGTAGAAATTAGAAAAGCAAGCAAGGAGGGAGGAGAACTCCAGATTTCTGTAGCAGTAACTGAAAACGTGTTTATATTACCAAATTGACGCTTTCACAATTATGACGAACATTTAGTATGTGTTTCATTCTGTTAATATTTGTGCGTTTTCACTGGTGTGTGTGCGTTATGTGCAACGTAACGCAGCAACCCCACGGTAAATTGAAGCACTACAATAGCGCAAAACAAGTGCTTAACTGCCAGCACTAGAGTGCGTTAGACTCGTTCGTTCACTGCTTCGTGGCTATCCGCTGTCAAAATTAAAATGCACATCCTCGTATGAAATAGCACAGAATTGCGACGGCGGCGCTTTTACCGCCGACGGCAGCTGTTCACGTACCGTCGACCGCTTTACCGTGGTACGACGCAGTTGTGTTTTAAGCTTGAGTTGAGAAAGAGAGGAGAGAGAGAAAAAGAATATCGAGTATCGATTCATGCGTTCTTATTTCTTTATTGCTGCGTCATTTTATTTTATTCATTTATATCAGCGATGGGTGCATTTTCAATTCCCATAATACGCGTGTAAAAGTAGCAAAATACTGCTTGCGCGACGTGGACACACGTACCATATACTATAAGCTTCTTCGTGTGGCTTTCGATCGTAGGCGTTCGATTGTTGCTTTGCTTTAATTTCGGCGTAGCAAATAAAATCAGTTACTGTTTAGTACTTGTTGAAGTAAAGTTTCGCTGCGCCATTTTTTGTTCAAGATCAACTTGTTGAACTTCGTTTTTCTCTGTTTTACACACAATCGCAATATATGATAGTATGTGTATGTCCATCACTATTTTATATGTAGTTATACATATTATACTTTTATTTTACTTTGAAAAAAATAATTAAAATGAAACGCACACACTCCTCATGAAGTTCTGCAACCGCTTTGCTTCGCTGTAGCATGAAAACTAAAGCTTAAAACACAATTGCGTCGTACCACGGTAAAGCGGTTGACGCAACATGAACAGCTGCCGTTGGCGGTAAAAACGCCGCCACCGAAATTCTATGTCATTTCATACGAGGATGTGTATTTTAATTTTAACAGTGAGTAGCTTTCGACCGCTTTACTGTCGTACGACGCAATTGTGTTTTAAGCTTAACTCGCTTCGTTTCTCGTTTAGTCAATCGTTTGTAGCGATACTCGTTTTAATTGTTCGATTGAAAACTTCATTCAGGGTTGCTTTGCAATTTTCAGTGGACATGGTGCACTTTTAAGTGCCTAATTTTGCAGCACTTGTGTCAAAAACCGCTGGGAAACGTCATTAGTATTTGCCAGGATGTGGATTTTTCTATTTGTGGTTGCAATTAAATTATGAATAATATTAGAAATTTTTATTTTGGTTAAATATAATTTTGTATGCATGGCGCCTGAAAAAAAAAACACCGCCGCTTTGTATTAAAATGAAAATAAATTTTTTTTAATTGAAGCATTAAAAAATGTCTTAAATAAGCCCTCTAAAAAGAAATCCTAGTTCTTTTTCCATACTCCCAAAATAAATCTTCAAAGATGAAACTTTTTTTTCGGCGTGGTGTGACCCCTTAAAGCAAGTTGCCTCTTATTTTTTTTTTTTTTTAAGTTAACAACTTTCTCGCTTTTTCTCGCAAAGTTGCAATCAAAACAACAATTACACCGCCTGCGTTCCTTATGTCAGAAAAAGTAAAAAATTTAATTGCATACACTAATAATAAAACTGAAAATTATTTCCAATTGAATTGTTGTGCTGGTGCGATAACTTGATATCGTTGACGATATTGGCAAGCAACAGCAACCATTGACCAAAGCGACAGTAGTCAGGCAGCCCATCTCGTCTGATACATACATACACGGACATGGTTCAGTAGCCACGCGTCATTAAAGTGCAACGTTATACTTGTAGTCGTATAGCTGGAGAAGCGCTGCTGTCTAATTTTGGGTGAATCAACTTTCGTTACTTCCCTGCCTTCACTGTACCGTAAATAAGTAACAAATACAACGAAATGAAAAAAATTAAATTAACAGTTAAGCCATTGAAAATAATTTTTTTGGCAGAGGGAATCGCGGCTACATATCAATTATGTGACATTTCGGAACCAAAAATATTGTTTCTTATAATATTAACACGTTGATTTCTACTCCTTGACTGTAATTTCTGGTTCAATTAACCCTTTCAGGACCCCAAGACAACCAGAGGAGATGGCGTAAAATCAAGTCCGAATTCGAATTCTCTGACCCCAATTTTCTTGTTAAAATTTATATAAGGTCCTACACTTTCATGGGTCATCGGAGACCCTGTCGCCGGTGTAAAGTTAGACATGGTTTTTTAGTATTAACTATTCATTTAACCCTTTTTTAACCGTAAAAATACCAGAGGCGATAAAGCAAAACAAGAAAATGTTGACGTATTTAGTTAAAATTTGTAGAAATAGCACTATCAATTATATTTCAATATAATAAATTTACAGTGGGCTACCAAATTATTAGGGGCAGTTTAAAAAATTGATTTTCCATAATTAAAGGGAAGAAAAAGAAATAAGTAGTGGCAATATTTTTTTTCTTATTATTTATTTGTTGAATCATTTTAATGAGAATAAAGAAGGTCAAACATTCCTGTCTGGAACATTTTGCACTTTAAATGTTTTCAAACAAGCCTCCTTTTTGCCCCTGAGTGCGAAAAACTCGGAACACTCCATCTTTTGAGCCAGTTTTCTGCTTGGAATGTTGAGATTCTTCTTCAACATGGTAATATTTTATTTGCCTTTTTCTGGTCACTTGCTTGATTCAAAACAAAAAACGTGGAACGCTAGGTAGGTGAATTATTCATCCATCAACTTCCATAACGGACGAACGCTTTTTGTTTAAAATCATTCAAGTATTTTTTTATTACCTACTAAAATTCACAATTACAAATTTTCAGGACAATCTGTATGAGGTTAGGAATTGTATGAGGTTATAAATCTCTGGGGCTGGGAGAAAAATTTTTTTTTTATTTAAATTATTTTTTTTGCCTGAACCTGCCATTTGAATACCGACTAAAACCTCTTTAAACTTGTTTAAAATTCTCTACACAGTTTTTGGGCCAATTTATAGTTTGCAAGGCAGGTCTTGAAAAGTTTTCAAAATGATTTTACATGCTTCCAATTCGCTTGTCATTTTGAAATCAATAAAAACGTCTAGCAAAAACTCAAAAAAATTTAACTTTTTGAAATTCATTTCAAAGCCTACTACCAAAAAAATTTCAAATTGGTTGTTTTCCAAAAAAGTTTTTTGGGAAAAATTTTTCATTTGTGAACATATTTCCCGCTTTAACCTTTTTTAAACAAGTTCAGTTTTTGTTTACACTTTAAACTTTACATAATCTCTGTATTATTTTCAAAGAAAACAACAATTGTCTATCGCCGCAAATTATAACGCTCCAATTCACAATAAGGTTAATTTTATTTTTCGCTTATTGGGCACTGCCACCATACAAAAATTAGACATGTACATATAGTGTTGAGCAGAGAATTAGCACACCCACCAATTTAACCTAAGAAGAAGTATTTCTTATTATAACAGTTTATTCTCTATTTTTTTACTTTAAATATATTTATATTTTTGATTTTTAAGCGTGCAGAGATAATTTTAAAACCGGTTGTCTTATTCCATGAAACAAATAACGAAATTATGTAATTTTAATAATATTCTTTTTATGGTGAGACAATATAAGAAAAAAGCTGACATAAAATCCCAGAAATAAATAGAAAACATCAAAGAACTGACCCTTACCTCTAAAAAAATATGTGGCGAAGAGGAACTCGGAACTTGAGTAGACACAGCCAGTAACAGAAGCTTGGAATAGCAAATTAAAAATCGAATACTGCCGAGACTTGATAAAAGCCTGTTACCTAAGCATGAGGTGGATATATCAAACATAAAATAGCTCACATGTTCATAATTGAAATAAATTTAATGTAAAAAATAAATTTTTAAATAATTACATGATTTAATGTTTCTCATACGCACCGTTGAAAATTGGGGCCTGGTAAAACTAGTCGTAGATAAATGTTTTACATAGCGTCTCGACTAGCTATAATTCATAACAATGTTCATGTTCGTGTCAGAGCAGCTGATGGCTGTCAAAATATGAAGTTGGCAAATTATGTTTAGGCATTTTATTTTAAAAAATGCTAAGAATAGTAAACAACAAATATTCGTTAAATTTGTGCCCCATTTTCTTAAACGTTTTTCTTTTCAACTCAATTCTTTTATATTTTTCTCTTTTAAAATTACATAAAAACTCATATTCTCGATATATATTTATGAAATTAATTACTTCGCTTCTGTTTAGTTTAACATGCGCCATTTTTAAATACACAAACATCAAAATCGAATGAAACTTAAAATTCATGTTAGTGTTGATAGTATGACATTAACTTAAGGTATCTCGACTAGACATTTTGATGGTAAGACAGGAATATTAACATGAATTATAGCTAGATAGCTAGCTAGACGCTATGTTAGGCAGTTTTGTGCAGCTTTCAATGAGTTCTTTCAAAATATGCCATGATATCCATTTATAATTATATATGAGGAATGAAAATAGAAATCAGTTTAATATTTATTCGTTGAAGTATAAAAATAAAAGTCATCATATTTTTTTTCATTGAAGAATATAAAAAAAAATTACTCATGCTAAAATAAATTACTTTTTGTTAAACTTAACTTTGAAGAATTTAAATTAGTTATGTAGTTAAATAAAGTTAATTATTTTTATCAACACTTTTAGCTATCCCAATCAGTTTGTAGGCGGTATAATTTTTAATCAATATAAAAAAAGTTATGATGCAAATTATTTCTGATTTTTATTTAGGTATATTTTTCAAAAATAAAGATCTTGAGTGATGTTTTTACTAAAGAAAATTATTATAAGATTTTAATTAAATTGAGTTTTTTTTTTTTGCTCACAAATAATAATTATTTTTTATTTATAAAACAAAACCGCTGCAAATAAAAGTATGATTTTTTTAAATGTGCGTCGAAGCATGATATCTGTGTAATTTTAGCAATTTGAGATGGAGTCTCTTATGTTATAGTTTTTGTTGTTGGAATGCAAAATGAGCACGATAAAATAATTGAATGATCAGGAAACTGAAAAATTTCTTTAATGAGTTACGAAGACCACCAACCGGACAGAGGAGGTTCAAAATGAAAGTTTGGAAGATGCAAGTTTGCCAATGGAGGCATCCGATTTAGACTAAAACGATGTGCCTCTATGTAGAAGTAAATCATTATTAAAGACAAAGTCGAAAATAGTTTCGTTAATCACACCCATTATGCACAGAAAACAACCATAAAATGTATGTGCAAAAAGCTAAAAATGCTCGTGGACCGATTCAAAAATATTACTGACTATTACTATTTTGGAATATTAAATATAACTTTTTTATGTCAATTACGCTCATAACATGTTTTAAATAAAACGAAAGCCACCAAATCGCATTTGTTTTCTAAAAAAAATATCTGTCTTTGTCGAAAGCCAATTAACTGACGGGCTTACAAATACCAACTTTGACTACGTCGGTGCAAATAATATTAAAAATGTAATGCCGACTGATGATGAGAATACTGAAAAAATAAATCCTGAAAAAATAAATCCTGAAAAAATAGAATGATTTGTCCCTCTTCTAAGCGACGAATGAAAAAATTGTCCTGTTCAAAATGTAATTAAAGCTTGAGCGAGAGAAGTACAAAGTAGAGCTTTGTGCTCCTACATATAATGAAGCTTGATTCTCATGAAAACCCGTTCCTTTTTAGTTCAGTATATTACTTTTAAGATGCAAACACATTTGATGAATTATATGTGCCTTAAGTTACTTTTTTTTGTATTTTGTAAAACAAGCCTAATGAACGAAAGCTGTGAAAATTTAATTTATAAATTAATATTATTAACAAAAAATGTCCGTTGTTGTTTTTCTATATGCTAAAATAACCAAATAATGGAAAGCAATCAACTTTCAAAGTTGTTGATGTATAGATCATGTGAATGACCACTTTGAATAATGCCATCGTCGTTTCGACGAAGCATGGCCTTTACGTATAAAAAATAAGCATTTACTTCCAGGGTTAAAAATGTTTTTCCTTACTGCTATTCCCCTGGTAGAAACTGATGAGTTTTATGATTTGTTTTCTTGAAATGAAATTTGCATAAAACTTACAAGACAAAATGAATTGAAACTGCAATATTTCGTCAATAAACAAAATAAGTAAACTGACTGGAATATTTAAAATAATTAAATAAATGCATAAAGTATCTGTAAACACACTTAAAGTCAATAAAAATTCACATACCCATTTTACCAGTGACGTCTTTTACGTCAAAACATTAGTTACCTGTAATGAGGTTTAGAATTTATGTAGAAGTTATTTCTACTCTAGCTCTTCTCCTTTTTTAGTCCCTGCTGTTTTTTCTAAATTAGAAAGGAACATATAAACTCTAAGAAACGAAAAAAAAAACATGAAGACCATAAATTTATAATATCATGCAAGCTTAGCTCAGCTCCATTTGTGTTAAAATTTTTATCCCTCGAATAAAATTAAATGTTGTTAAATGTGGGCAAAAATATTTTTTAAGTCAAACCATTTCGAACCGAAAAAACTGCCGGATGTACTATTTGAATCTTAAACAGTAAGAAAAAGAAAATTCTGCCGTCTTTTTTCGTTTTGATAATTTTCTACAGAATTTTGCAACACGTGTTCACTAATACACCGATCACAAACGACTACGAAACAAAGGCCCATATTTTATACCAAAGATCATAAAAAACGGGAAGTCTTAAGAAAATTATCCTATTTTACTGTTATTAGAAGACGTATTCAAATATTTTGGAATGTATTCACCCATTAGGTTCAAAAGGGTTAAAGCGTACCAGCCTTTGTGGTTGTTATGATTTATTTAACCCACGAATTGGAAGTTAGAGGACGCGCTATGAAGGTGGATTTTTTTTTTTTTTGAATGCGGTTAAAACTTTAAAAACTAGACTGACTAGACGTCACGAATTATATAGAAATGATTATGAGGTGTCTGATTCAAAAAAAAAGAGGAAGGTTGTTGAGTATTGTTATTAGTTTGTTGATGGGTGTGCTAATTCTCTGACCATCACTGTACAATAGTTTCTTCAAGATGATGAGCACAAAAATATTTGCAGATTTCTTAAAGCACTTGTAAAATTTCACATTTTCTTCTTTTTTTTTTTCTAAAAAGAGAAAAAAATACAAAAAATTTGTGTGAACAATTAGAAATATTTTTTGATGGACATGACAGAAGATTTTAACTTTTAAAAAAATAAAATTAGATTTTTATGAATGCAGTCATTGCCTATGAAAAAGCATCAACTTGATGGCTGCAGTACCCGGAATGGTTGGTCAAGAAAACACAGACGAGTGGCGTGCTTAGCGTTTCTGCTCGAATTAACGCTAATTTGTTGTTGATTTATTGCTTTATGAGCAAAAGTTTTTCTATATCGTTGCTGTTGTTATTGCTGGTAATAAAGCAGATGTAGAATTGTGGGTTAATGTGCCTATTGTCGATATACATATAAATACAAATTTTTTTCAAATATAAAAATTTCTTTCTTCAGTTTTTAGTTAATTCAATTAAAGTAATTAGGGTCAATTACTTTGTTTTTTAGTTACCCTATACGATACTAAGTATACGATTTGTTGCTAATGAAACTTTTTCTTTTTTATTCTATTTGCTGGACAAAGACAGTGGCGAATTCATGGGTCTAAACCATTTCCAGTTTCTTCTAGATTGAAGAGTGATTGAGAGCAAATTCAATTCGTAGAATTTACGAGATTTCACTTATTCTGGATAAGAAAATGCCATAAAAAATAATTGGTTTCATTGAAGTGCTATAAAAGTAAGTAAGAGGGAACCTTTAAAAGATGATTACATAAATAAAATGGATCCGATTACATTAAAAAAATAATTTGAGCCAGTTAGTTTTTACAAATACTCATTTGTACGCGGGATATTCTCCACATAATACTTTTTTACTATATGTGCATAAAATACATGAATAAAACAATAAATTTCAAAACACTTTCCCCATTAAAGTTTTACCAACGTTTTTAAAAACGTTTACTGGGCTTGACTTTGACGCAATGTTGAATAAAAATGTTTGTTGTCATTGTTATTCGTATCTGGATGATTTTTTTAAGATTTTTCTTTTCAATTCAATTGAGTTTCAGTTTGATCACATGGATACCACAACGGGCTCTAATGGCATACGATCCACGTCCGTCATATTGTTGAGTTCACTTGTGTTGTTGTTGTCTGGTTGCTTTGTCGCTTCGTTTCGGTCGCATTCATTGTTTCTGTAATCATTTGCTGCTGACATTGCGTACATAGTTTTCATTGTTGTTGCTGTTTTCGATGTTACCTCAGGCATTCAAGTTTTCCATTTATGAACTGCGCAACAATCTTCGGTAATAGCAATCACTGCTGTCTGCCGTTGTCATTGAAGAAAATTACCCCCGATTACAATGGAATGTTGAGGTGTTTAACCACCACCTGAAATATCTTTTTCATTTCTTTATTTTTTCAGGAATCAGTACACATAACAAATCGCAGCAGTAGCGAATTCAAATTTCACCTATTATTTAAATATTCAAACATTACAATAATTACAGTGTCTTAATCAAAGAAAATCTTCAGTTAATTTTTAAAAAGTATCAAGATCTTAATTTTAAACAAAACTCAGCTAGAACTGATTAATTTTGTCTCCATTTAATATCGATACAGAGCACGTGATCAGTGAACATCACAGTTACAAAAGATGGTCGATCAGTGGCGGTACGTCCATATAAGCCCAAAAGCCGGGCTTGCCTAAGAGTTGGTAACTGAAAATTTGAACGATATGTATTTACAAAATTACTACTTTTGTTTCATACTGAAAAAATAATTTTCTTCTAAAATTTGTTATTTGTAATACGCTGTTTTTTAATAGCTAGTATATGCACCAAAAAAAATGTGGATTATAGAAAATATATACAAGCATTAATGCTATCGCAGTTCATCAAATTGGCTTTTACGAGGCTTTTAAAATTTGATAATGTATGTTTCCATAACATGCTATATCGCTTATTCCAATAGGAAGTTCAGAAGCTTTTTTAGTTTGTGTAGTTCTAAAAAAAGTACCAGCTTACCAATTTTCAACTACTATGTATGATTTTATATGGAACTCAAAAGCTGGCTTTCAGTTTTTTGTTTGTCATGTGGAAAGTATTTGTTCCACTTTCTTTTATTCCTATATTTTTGCACCATTGACATTTTAGTAGGGTTTCGAACTGGAGAAATTCGGGTTCGTGTTCAGGTTCAGGTTCAAGCAAAAAATAAAAGTGTGTTCCGGTTCAGGTTCAAATAAAAATGAAGCAAAACAAAAGGTTTTTCAAATAATTGTTTTACTCATTTACATACATCAATACATTTAGTTACTTAGCAATTTCCATTTTTTCATTCCGTTGACATTTTTCTTATATTTGATAATTTACATTGTTAATAGTATAACTCTTAACGATTTGTTTTTTAAATGACATCTTTGCGGAGCCAATATCAATTTTAGTCCAGAAAATGCCATATTTACGTTCACTTGTGTGGCTGGAACTGCTAAGATCACTTGTAAAGCTTCAAACTGTAAAGGAAGCTCGGTTTTTTTATGCTCCCACTATATCCCAACAGGTTCTCTAACATATCAAAAGTCGAATTCCATCCTGATTGCCAATTTTAGCCTTTTTGGTTCACGAAAAAAAATCACTGGGCTTACCTCATCAGTAGAGGCTAGGCACGCCACTGTGGTCGATGGCAATGGAAGTGGAAGGCGATTCGTTTCCAAAACGTACAAATATAAAGGTTGTATACAATCTAACTGCGGTATTTAAACCGCATGCGTATGCAACACTTATCACCATTGCAAACACATGCTTTATTTATTTTGGCATTAAGCTATGCGCACACAGCACAGTATCGCGTCTCCATATAACCTGTGGCCAAAAATAGTAAACGTTGTTCAATCTCTATGAAACTGTGCAAATGTGGTTTCTTGGTCAAAGTAAAAATTGGCCCACTGCCACGCCCACCGAATACAAATGAAACACTCATTTTGAAAAACCATACTAAATATAAACACCAGCAGGCTCAACTTAAATGAGTGAAGTTATAGCGGTGACAATGTTTATTATACGGAGAATGTGCGGGCTGCCACGCCTACTTTAAAAAATACCTCTAACTTCCAAATAAATGGCGCCAAAAGCATAAAACATAGTGCAGGATGTTATAAAACAACTTTTTAATCTTCTACTAAGTATAAACAGGCGACCACGCCCACTTTAAAAAACAGCTATTTATAAAATAATGATCATTATAATAACTATTAACAGCTCCATTACAACTTTATATATCAGTTTTTTCCCTTATGTAACGAAGTTTATTAATTTGCATTTACATTAATGAAGATATAAAATATAAACTCGTTTTCGCTTTCTGAATCATAACTAAATGATAAATCGTTTAAAATTAAATTTCCAAAATCTATTCCCGGAATAAAAAAAGTGTAGAAAACACTTTCTTCTTGTATTTCTTCAATTAAAATATACTTTGAAATATCTTCGGTAATTGTATATTTCGTAGAATGAATTTTTCTATGAGCGGACATAATTGGCTCCGAAGAAAGTAACATAGTTACTAATATATTCCAATTTGAGGATTCCCGAAAAGTTTTTCATGTATTATTTAAGCGAAACTTTCGAATTTCCTTAAGTCTTGCTTCAAGTACATCTTCTGAAAGCATTCCAGTTGGAATGCTAAAATATTTAATAATATCCAACCCGAATATTAATATTTTGTGTACTGTTGCACGCATGTTATACCAAGAATAGTTTTCCATTAACTAAACTATATAGCTCACTGAGAATGAAAAAAAAAACATCATCACCGTCATTACCTACATATTCTTCGTTGAAAGCTTACTTCATCTTTATACACCTGATATTCTCCGCCCTTCCTAAAAGATAAATATTCATATTTTGTTACCATAACTTAACAACAATAATTGCGATTTCTACTGCAAGAGTTCCAGAACTTTGTACACTTTAGTTCCAAAAAGTTTAACTTCTCCCATAGCAGTTCTATTACTAAAAATGTGTAAACCTTTTTTAATGTAGGTAACCATTGCAGACACTTTTTCTTTTCGACTTTCCTTGCGTGCCTCAACCCAAATCTCAAATTGTTCAAAAATTTTTACTCTGGGTGTCACTACAAAAATTAATTTATTTCCTTTATTTGCAGCTAAAGCTAAGGAGGGGTATATTTTGATATATTTTGTTAATATTCTTCCAAAGTTTACGATTGTTTGCAATTTCTATTTGGCAGATTGCTGTTTTTTAAAGTAACGGTTTTTAGAATATGGTAATCAAAAAAAAAAAAAAAAAAAATAAGCAATGTTTTTGTGTTGTAATAATTCCATATTTTCATTACATATATAATTTATACATTTAAATATATCCAATAAGTGATATTGAGTACTAACATTTGCGCTGAAAAATGAAATTTTCACCACAAAAAAATGTGTCCGTCTGAATTTCGAACTTTGGAGGCGAGGAGTGGCTATAATAACAATAACATTAGAAAAATATTTTGGATTTATTTTAATTAAAGTGTTATCTTTCGATGAGTTAACAAATATTTGCATATTTTGAAACTTTTTTTTTGTATTTTTGACCGCACTCGCGACACTGTGCACAGTAGCGAATTTACCCGTGCGAATACGCTCCATTTTCGACGCGTCAAGCAACCAATTTTGAAGACGCAAGGGGCGCACACTAGCGATTTTTCCGCGTTGGAATCGCAATAGCCGAATTTCGTTAGAATTTTATTTTCATTTCTTTTTTGCATAAATTATAATTATTAATATTTATTTGTAACCGCAAGCAATTTTCTAATTTAATTTGTTTATAAATACTTGTTTATAAATTATTTGTGTGCCAAATTAAAAACAATAACGAAATGTCCTCGTCCAATGAAGAGCTTGCGCTTCTCTTTCTTTCTTTGGAAGATGAAGATAAGGGGAACAGGTAATATATTTTATATTGAGTTTTAACGTTTTCTGTTAATTGCTCCACGTAAAACATTTTTTCACTAAAATCAAAACTTTCGGGCTTTGTTTTCTTCATTTGATTGACAATTCAATTCTTCTTCTTCCCAATTTTGTTTTTTTCCGGTCTAAAAACGTAGCAGGTTGCGTTTTCGGCGCGTCAAAAGAGGGTAACTCTTTGCAAAATACAAAATGAAAAAAATAAAAACATGAATCAAACTAAACATGCTTCCCTGAATCCCAAATATTTGCCGGCGTCACAAGAAAAGTAAAGCAAATTTAGGATCAGCTCTGTAAATGATTCAGTGATTTGTAATCGGTTACTTGAAATGCTGTGCATTGTAAATACTTTGTAGTTTGACGATATGGAATTGTAGACTTTGTAGGTTTGCTTTGCAATTGACGTTTTGAAAATCAGCCAGGATGTATAAATGTAACTTTATTACTTTAGTTCATTTAGCGATCAGATTATTCTTGGGTTACACTGCAATCGACAAATTCTTCGAATTTCGCGTTTCTTAACTTCTCTTAATAAATGAAACAAACTCCATTGTTTTTTATTAAATTTTCCGGCGCTGAGGCAATTCAAAGCTCTCTAGGCAACTGAAATAAAAGTAGATATGTACTCTGTATTGGTCTTAATCAAAATAGTTTGCGTATGTTAGCTGGTATTTTGACTGGGCACTGTGGGCTCAGAGAGCACCTCTATAAGATAGGAACTCAGGGAAGTTCAATATGTAGAATCTGCAATGAGACAGAGGAATCATCGGAACATATTTTAGCTCATTGTAGAGCACTGAGCCACAAAAGAATGAAATTTCTGGGCATGTACCAAGTCCCCAGCACTGAACTAGCATCCATTGATCCAGACCAAAGAATATATAATACTTAGAAGGCGCATCATGTACAAAAATTTTGTTCTATGGAGCCATAACAGCCTCCAATTTACTCTCAAAATTGAGTTGTCCTCATAAAAGCAATGAGTGGTTGAAGTTATTTGTTTCTTTTTGCTGTTGTCTTTGTTTAATGAGAGGGAGAAGTTTTGTTTTTTGTGTTTTCGTTTTTTCATATTTTTTTTTTTTTTTTTGGTGCTTGCAATATGAGCTGGTATTTCATTATTTAGCAGTATTTATGTATGTCACAGATTATAAAATTCAAATTCCCAGTTGTGACACGAAAAAATAGAAATCTTTCAAGAATTTTTTCTAGTTAAACTACTAAAGTTTTTTATAAAAACTATTTATTATCTAAAAGTACATGTATTGAACTTATAGAATAGAAATTGGCTTTTCTGGAAAAAAATGTTTCGCGGTGATCAATATTTTGCAAATCTAGATCATTTGCAATCCAAAAATGAAATGGATTTACTTTTATTATTACATTATCTAGTGATTGATCGAAAGATTTGAAAAAATATACATATTTAACAAAATGGCCAACTGTCATCAGTTCGATTTTCACTGAAAAACGCTGATTTTTCAGTTGTAAAAAAATTATTTTGCATAAAAAAATCCTTCGATTAATCTCCAGATTATTATGTATTAAAAAAGCATATTAAATTTAAAGATAATTGGTTTAGTCGTTGTAGAATAAGCGTGGTCCCCGACTTCAAAAACCACATTTTGAGAAGAACGTGTTTAACCCATATCGTTCCGGTACTAGATACCATGATCCAATTTGGAAAATTTTCAAAACGCAATTTTCATACAACAATAACAAATTTTAGTACATAAAAAAAAAAAAAACTTAATTTTGTAGGCTATAATAGTTTTTGGCTTACTCCAAGGAAATAAGGTGATCAGGTGTAAAAAAAATTAAAAATATTTCTGCGCTACACCATGAACAACAAGTATTCCCTGGGATCAAATATATTTAACACATTACTTTAGAAGTTATCATAAGTTAAAAACAGAAAAAATGCATTTTTGTTGAATTCTGCCTATTTTATAAGGACCAGTGAAGTTGTAATTTTCACATCAAATTTGTTATTTTATCTAGGCGAATTTGTCATTTCAATGCAAAATAATTAATTTTACTATTTTTTGTTGATTTTCAAATCCACCTTCCAAAAAAGGATGAACAGACATCTGGCCTTGAAGTCAGGAGAAAAACAATATTTTTAAATCATATAAATGCAATTTTAAAGTCAGTATATATAAAAATATAATACAGTGATTACTTTTGGGAAACGTTGTAAATGTATTTTTGACGAATTTTCAAAGTTGTTGTTCGATTAACCGAACGTTGGGACGATGTGAGTTAAAGTTTCAACTTGATGTCAAGAAATTTTTTTTTAAATATTTTGTTTTTTGAAATAAAAAAAAAACCGATTTTTTGAAAGTTATAGCTGGGGGTGCCCCTTAAAAACTTTCTAAAATAATTTTTTTTTTTTTAATAAATTTTGAACACCGATTGATTTAAACTTCTTATGCTTTTTCGAATACAAAAAAAAAATATTACTAAAAAATAAGTTTGCGGCGACCATAACTTTAGGTCACAAATTGAAAAAAAAGAAACCAATTAGGTGGGAAAACAATATTGATACTCGGCAACAACTCAAAAAAAAGGAAACATGTACCTACATATTAAACGCAAAAAAACCATTCCTATGAAACTATATGCAGTCTCACTTGGCGGCACTCTATAACGATGTGAGAGAACCGAAGAAAAAAACACGAAGAGAGTGCATGGGAGAAAGTAAAAGCAAAATAACTGAGTGGTTTTGCTCTTCCTCTGTACTGCGACCGCCCGTACCCGAAACGAAAGCAACATATTTTGAAAAAATTTTGAGAGATACGCCTTCTATGTATTGTATATTCTTTGTCCAGACGCTGTACTTAAATTTCTGAGGGAGACTGGACTGAATGAGATAATCTAGACAAAATTAAATTTTTCCTCCTCCATATTGTATATTATATAGACGCTTGTTCCCCTCCATGAAGAGTAACATTTTGAAAGTTTCATCGGCTAACAATGACTCTCAGATGGCTGGGCCCGTTTGATAAGTTTCTTCAAATGGTTATGAAATATGAATCCGTATTTGGACGACATTAGGCATGCAAAGTTTGCAAATAAACTTTATTAAGAAATAATCGTTCAAATGAGGCCAAAAACTTTGAGCCTGGTCCTCCTGCCTACCATTTTGAATATCGGTAATTTTCTCATCATCGCCATTTTCATATGAGTCATGTCATATACATAATTACAAAAAAAAAAAATTGATATTTGTCGCACTTATTCTCATTTTGTTTGCGGTCTGTTCATTGCACTTTAGGTGTATTCCAACTTCTCAGCAATGTGGCACCAAATCGTACCAAAAACCCTTTTTTTATTTTTACGCAAAATTCTTGTTTTGCTCAATATTCTTAATTTTTGAATATTAAATTTTATATATTGGGTTTAAAAATAATATGGGTTGATTATACAAGTACACTAAGAGAAAAACCGCGACCTGTTCTTATTTAATTCAAGACCGTAAAATTAATATCTTAACTTAAATTTTTGTTTCAAGAATAGAAAATCTTATTTTAAAACTTTACGACCTTAAATCAAAATTTTGTTCTTGAGAAAAAAATCGTAATACAAGAATAAATTCTTAAACTAAACTTATAAAAAATAAAAATGAGAAAGCATCAGGGTATGCTTTGACATTTGACATATTTCCTCATTTTGATTTTCCCCCTTAATTTTTTATAAATATTATTAGTGTCAATTTCTGGCAAACTTATCAAAAAACCCACACGCGGAAATAATTGAGTTCGGTTCCACAATTCCCTGTAAGGAACTGTGACAATATTTATGCACTGTACTATCAAATTTATATAAGCAATTTTAGTTGCTTTTCAGTCCTATGAAGTAAGTTTTCATAAAAATTAAAAATATTTCTGATTTTATGAGTTTCCCATTGCATTTATACTGCATTAATAATGGCAAAACATATGCTAGAAATAAAAATATTTAATTAATATAATTCTTGTTTGTTAATGTTTATTTACTATTTTTATACCCTACACAATCTGTGTACAGGGTATATTAGTTTTGATTGGTATAAATAATCAGCGAAGTCCATTTAACCATGTTCGTCTGATGTCCTGTGTGTGAAAACGACAACTTCAGTTAAATTTCAATCGAGCAATCTCAACCAAACATGTCGATTAAGTGGGCGTGGTATCTCCCATACAAATGAAATTTTCAAAAACGTAGGAATATCAAAGAAATTTTCAACAAAATTAATTAAAAGTTGGTACTCACGGAAAAATAAAAAACAATGTTTCTTTTCTTCACTTTGTTAGACTCAAATGTCAAAAACGCCACTGCGTCATAATTAACCAATCATTTTCTATAAACAGATTTTTCTTTATTATAATAAAAAATTGAAATGACAAAAATATTTGTTTAGCTTAAGTGACCAGATGTACCGAAGTTTCCGGTACTGTACCGAAATTTCAAGCCAAATACCGTATGCCGAAGCGAAGCAAATATAGAAGAAAATATATCGAAATTTTAATCAATTCAAAAAAAAAAATTGATGCAATTCGATTGCAAAATATAGGTTAGTTCATAATCTATACTGCGGCGAATGCTGGAAATGTAAATCACCCAACACCAAAAATACAAACCAACTTGATTGGTTTGCGTAAGACCGCAACTGTTTCTAAATATTTGTTAAAACTTTTCATGAATTAACTTATATATATTATTTACAATCGAAAAACAAAATATATTTAATATTTTTGATATTTTTGCCAATTTCTTCCTTCTTCTTTGGTAGTTTACTTATCTACTTAATTATCAAAATTAATAAGCTTTGAATGAACAATGATGCCAGAAGAATGTTAAAAAGTTTATAGAGCTATCAGATTAGACGATCGTTTTGGAACCCTCATCAGCGATCTTTGTGATAGCTCCCTCATTTCAACAATTTATAAAAGTGAAAATACTGTAAAGTAAATGAGAATTACAAAGACAGTTATTTTCATTGAATAGTATTATTGAAAGGAACTACCGTTCTATGTACTTTTTACCATTCCTTTTTGACACTTGTATTGCATATTGGTCAGATTTCCTGACATTTAATGTGAATCGTGTCTGTTTTTCGCATGAAAAAATGTTTTGCTAAAAAATTTTTTCCAAATTAAAAATATTAAAAATATATTTTAATTTGTTTGCATTTCATTCTGCCCCAGGTTTAAAATAGAAATATATTGTAGTCGATGAATGCGGCACTTGTCATTGCGTTGCTTTGTCGTCGCAGTGTTGAAACCAACGTTTCTGTCTCCACAAGTGAATCGTACGTAACATTACTCATACGACAAAAGTCATACTCAATATCTCAGAAACCAAAGTGCATATCAAAAAACGGATTTTAGCATTTAAATAATCTTCTATACTTCTTTCGTTACCTGGCATTTTAGCTCCTGTTGAAAGATGGTTCTCTTTAACTAAAAATAAATATTTCAAAATATATTTTATACGTCAGATACAACATCAAAATGACTTGCTTGGAATTTTTTGAATTTGTAAAAGCAACTCGGATCAAATGGCAAATGTGTTAATCGCAAAAATTATGAATGCCACGATTTGGATTAATTAAAATAATTATAATAAAACTAATCTTTTGAGCTATTCTGTTTTTTCAATGTAAACCCAATTTTTTTGTTTTTCCTGAACCGAAATTTGGTAAAGAAAAAGATGGTCACCTAATGTATATCTACAATAAAAAAATAAAAGAAAAATATCGCGAAATTCGCGCATACGTTCCAAGAGGTGAACCGGCTTTTTGTTGTTGCTGTTAGTTTCCACAATCGTACGGAAGAGATCGACCACATACAAGGTACATACATGGCAGTCGTCGTATATACGGCCGGCAATTTTTATGTGTGTGCGCCGCCAGCTAGCCAACCAACAATAAACAACAACAAACTTGACTCATGTATGCATTTGAAGTGTAGGGGAAAAATAAGAAAATTGAAGCAATTCCATGCTCCATAAGAAATACGAAGAAGACAACAACGATGAGGTTGACGATGTCGGAGGCGACGACGGCAACGGCCAACTACAACAATGAAGACGAATGTTGTTTCCAAATCGAATAAAATTTAGCTGGATCGCCTCAACAAACAGTCGCTTTGATACTTTCATACCGAACGAATGCGCGCCATCTAACGTCGCGTCGCACATAAAAAACGCAAAGCGCCCAAGAAATTACGAGAAATAATAATAACAACAACGAGCGGAACGGAACGACATCGACGAAAAAAAAATTAAAATAAAAAAGTAGAATAAAAAGAAGAATTCGATGCCGTGATCGTGAATTATATATGTGTGTATGTATCCGTGTACGAGTATGTATGTATGAAATCCAAAAAATATGTATGTTCTGTGAGATACACAAGATTCCAAGTGAGCTTAAGTGAATCATGTTGGATTTAAACGGAATTCTGTGACGTGCCAAACGAGAATTGCAACGGTTTACGAAACAACAACAACAGCAACAACAACGAAATGAAATAATAATAATAAGATCGAATAAAAAAGAGGGGACAAGTTTTAGAAAGGTGAAAGAAAGTAAAGAATCTAAAGCCTTCAGATAATTTGCATTATCATTTCATTTATTCCGAATAAATAAATATATTGCAACGGTTGAGTTGATTGAGTGAAATTCCTAAAGCACAAATATTAATTTTATGGAGTATTTGTTATTAAATTTAAATATAGTGTTGAAAAATCGTTTCACATTTGGAAATTCCCATAAACAATTAAATAATTATGCATTGTATAATGAGCATTGTATATATATATGCATGATGTGCTCCAGTGAAGTGATTCTAAATAGCATATGAAAATATTTATGTTTGGAATGCGAAAAGTGTCTCTAAGATTTAAAATAGAATAGATCAAGTGTTTCTATTGATTGTTTGGTTGTCATACAAAACATGAATGTGAAATATAAAAAGAACCTTTAGATGTGTGTTCAGAATGCGTGGAAAATAAGAAATATCCGAGTGTATATCGTACTGCTACAAATAAATAGTATCTCTTCCAAGCGATAGAGGCTTCAAAAATATGAAAAAGAATGAATGAAAAGCATGTATGCTAAGTGATTTATGAAAAACTACAAGTGAATTTGACTTTTGAAATAGCGAAAAATACAAAACGTATCTTCAAGACGCGATCAAAAAATAGCTTCGCTTCACTTACATCACATTAAATTCATACAGAAAAGAAACTGAATTCATATGTGATAAATTTAAAAATAAATGAAATTCAAATAAAATTTAAATTGCTGCAAATTGTGGCGAGTTAACGAGTTTAAGTGTTTCTCTTTGTTGTGATTATTATGTGAATGTGTTGTGTTGCGTTGTGCTGTTATCGTGAATGTTTCAAGTTTCATATTCCAATTAATTATTTCTTTCTTTACATATTTAATTTTAAGCAATAGTCAAAGTTCTGCCTTTGATTAAATGTGATTCACGAGATTGAATGTGCCTCATTGTTCGCAAAGACCTTTGCTTTATTTTTGCACTCTTTTCTCCCTTTAGAGTCGCGTGTTCAATTTGCAGCGTAACCACACAACGAAATTCATCGTTCTATGGACTTTTATAAAACTGCGATGATGAGTACGAGCCTGGGACGTAATTTCTTTGAAAAATTCTTCAGTTTCCGGTATGTGTACTAATATGAACTTTATTTTGGGCAATTTACTGATACCAAAACATATTATGGAATCTATTTATGCTGCGTTTTGAGAAATATATCATCAATACCTTCCCGGTAGAGTATCGTAATCACCATTTTCAGAATTTTTTAAGTGAAACTTCTCTAACGAGGGTAAATCGAATATTTTACAACGGAAATTACGTTGTTGTTGCTCACACACGAAACTAATATGAAACGAAGTTATGCTGTTGTTAGTGTTTAGCGAACGAGGTCATATGAGGATCATGAGAGAGCCGACGTCTCTGCTTTTTTTTTTTGCATATAATTGAATTTTGTGCACGGCAAAAAGTTTTGAAAAAGTAATATGGGAAATAATTCGTTCAATATGGGAGATAATGCTTCAACTGGAGTAAATTAGGCACTCGTGTCGTTTATAGAAACTGGAAACACAAAATAAGAGATTACTTTCAATAAATGTTTTCGAATAATTTTTAAATAAACAACAAAGTTTCACTTCTACCGTGAGTGCCTGCATACACACAGTTTTTTTGTTATTGCATTTTTAAATTATATACTATTTTCCATTTTATTAAAACAAAACATTTTAAAACTTTATCATTTAAGCAAAAAAGAGTGAAAACCATTTTATCGTAACTGAAACTCAAAAAAATGCAAACCTCATACTTGGTTACGATAAAATTTTTGTTTTGTTCCTTACCGTTTCATTAAGCGTGTCTGAACTTTAAAATTGAATAAAAAGACTTGTGACTCTGTTGCATAACTAAGGTTGGATGTCATCAATGGTTTGAATGATGTTGTTCTCCAGTTGGCCAAAAGGTCTTAGGGCGTTAAATCGCATATTCTGGCGGCCATTCCACATCATATCTTCTGAAAATAACGCGTTCTGGGAACTTTTCTTGCAAAAACTCCAATGTAACAGCTGCTGTGTGGCACATTGCGCACTCTTGTTCGCACCACAGGTTGTCCAGGTCCACGTAATTAAACTGAGACCAAACAAAGGATAACCTTTGGGCACGACGAAACATCGAGAGGTTTGTGTCTTCACCCAAACTTTCATCCACAACGGCAATGTTCTCGCTTGATTGCGCGTTTTGGCGTCATACAGGGATTGTAGATCTCTTCCATTCGTCTATAAATATAACTCACATAATATGAATGGAATCGAAATTCTCTTTCTATGCCCTATTTGGTCTGTTGTGCCATAATAGTAATAGTCCTATTCACAAAAATAAAGTTAAATATAACGAATTTACGTCAGTTTAATATAAACAATACACAAATTTTTATTCAGGTTATTAATGGGTATTCACAACTGAGCAATATTCAAAAGTTTTTTTTTTTTTTTTTTTGAATATGGTCAAGAAAATCGAAAGCATTTTCGCACTTTTCAAACTTGACCGAAAAAGGGATGTTCATGCCTTCCTCATACACAAATACCCGATAATTTTCCTAAGACAGATGAAGAGGATACGAAGGAAAAATAACTTTTTTTTCTGGCATTTAAGCGATAAATTTGTTTCGATTTTTTTTTTTTTTTAAATACTGGATTTTATTCAGGTTATTAACTAGAGTCATATTTTTGATTCTTGTGTATATTTTCATTAATTTGCCTTTAATAAAAAATAAATTGCAAGTTTTCATTAATTTGCCTTTAATAAAAAATAAATTGCAAGTTTTCGATAAAAAAAACCCTCTGACTGATTTTTCTTTACTATCGTAAGTGTAGTTTTAAAAAGTTAACTGCAATTTCTTCGTAAATAATAATCGAGCATGAAATATCCCTCTTTTAAAGCCTTTTCTGGTTTCATATCCAAAACAATCTAACCTAATTGATTGCAAGACTATCAATATCGAATCATCGCTAAACTAATGTAAGCGACATAAACCGCTACACGCTTCCTTTTGCCCAATTATACCATATCAACGTTTTTGACGCTTACATCATTTTAATTGCCATGACAGCAAACTATTGTACACTATTCATATGAGGCGTTTCTCATCTGTTCATACTAGTTTAAAACCAAAAGTTATTCGATTTTGCTGAAATTTACATATACTACGATACTTAGGTTTTAATGGGCTGCCCAGTTAGTGTTATTATTGGGGATTGCACTGCGACCTATAAGATCTATTTTGCCTCTTCATCCGCTTACAGTACTATTTAAGTACAACTCCCCTAGAAATTTTAGTATTGATTCTACTTCTATAGAGTACAGATTGGCGTCTGGTGTTTGATGTCCGCCCAGAGGTTGCCCAGTTATACAGACCCAATTTTTTTTTAGCTTTTCTGTAAGCGGCACAATTCAAATACAAACAACTTATCATAGGTTATTTTGATTTTCAAACCAAAGACTGTTTTGGAAAACTCTTTTGGCTATAAACTCTTTTCTTTTTTTAATTTAAGAATTATTATTATTTGAACGACGACTCGAAAGTCAGGCACTGCGCCCTATAAGATCTATTGTATCAAAGCCCTAAGTTATGAAAGAAAGGACGGAAGAGAGAAAGAAAGATAGATAAGAAACATACCCAAGCCGAGAATCTAACTCGGGTCTCTAGAGACAAGAGTCTGGCACTCTGCCACTAGATCACGAACGAATTTTTAGATAAACTTAAAGAAAGCTCATTTCAATATTCTTAAAAGTCTATTAAATCAGATTGGGAAAATATTTAGTTTTGAATATATCAGCTTTTACAATAGGAGATATGCAGAGGAAGGACGGGTAAATTGGGAAGGCGGGTAAACTGCGGAGTGTTATGTTATTGGGGATTCCATTAGTTTTGAACTGGAACACTTTCCATCTCACTCGCAGCTTCTTCACTTGTCAACGTTGCGAATCGGAATATTCGGATGAATACGAACAATTCTTTTTTTCAAATAATATTTTTTTTTTTTTCAATTTACTTTCTTTTTATTCAATTTCCTCACTTTACCCGTCAACCGTTTGTTTTTAATTGGATAAAATCAGGATCCAAATTAAATTGTTTGATACCTATTAAAGCTAAAACTAATTTTTTTCTTTATAGGCTCAGAAATAAAACTTTTCGTATTTTACCCGCCCTTCTTCTAGTTTTTAAGGCGTAGTATAACGTAATCATGAAAAAATTGATGAAGGTTTAGCAGTTGTTTTTGATGTGAGCAACACTTCGTTTTTAGTATAGAAGGTGAAAATTTGAAACATTTTTGGAATTCGGGTCAGCACAGATTTTTGTTGTTTAATGACTTATAGTAAAACTTGATGAACAACATATTTCTTAATCATATTAACCCTCTATCAACCCTCGTAATGATTCAAAAACGTAACTTTTTTAGAAAAGGGCAAAAAACACTCATAATGGTGGGCGCCAAGGGGTCAATATGTTGGAAGAAAATTCTACTATAAATTGTTGAACATACAAAAAAGCTCTGATGCAAAACTAACAAGTTGTAAACTTTTAAAACTCCAAGAATTTTTTTCCGAGTTCTATCAGAATCCATTTTCTGAACCTTGTTATTTTTGGAAAAATTGAGTTTTGTCGGACAGTGTCAGTGAATTAACATATAAACCATAAATTTACCTCTTCGTAATAGTCATTCGAGTGTATCTCAAAAACCTTGTGCGGAAAAACGCGATGCATAAAATTTTGTAAAAACTTTTATTTGAAAAAACAATGGATTCTGTTCTTCTATCCCCCGTACCACCTCGTGTTACCTTGCATGTTACCTAATACTCTAACAAAACTGAATAAATGCATTGTGACACTTTGTGAAATACAGTGAAATTATTACAAAACTTTATGTTTATTTTTATTACTTTTACATAAATTCGTTTCGTTCAGAGTTTCATGTGCAGCAAAGTTACAATGCATTAAAAGTACACAATGCAAATATACATGACAATATTGCAACATGATGCATAATTCAAGTAAGGTTTTAGTGCCTACATGCATACACATGTATGTATGTACATTCTTAAGTAATCATACATGTAGTGCACTCACTGGAATACCGTCATAACTCGAAATTTTTAATTCTCGCAAAAACTTATTTTAAGATTTAAAATTTTAAAGAAAAATTTAGTATTTATAATTTCGTTGACATTGCTGCATGAGGTAAAGCATTAGAAACCTCATATTTAGAGTTGTGACGGTATTCCATTTAATGGGCGATTTATAAAAAACGTTCGTTATACATACATAGGATGGCTTGAAGTTATTCAATCAATGTTTTTATTAATGTTGTTAGTATCTTTAAAAAAGAAAATCAAAAATATGTAGTAAGTAATAGTGCCATGTCAAGTAGGAGGATGAATATTTTTATTGTTTTATTGTATGCTAAGTACATAATTAATTTTTTTTGGAAAATGTTAATTACCACTCTTGTGAAACGCATAGAAGCAAATTTGAGTTGGGAACTGGGTTTGAATGTTGTATGGCATTACCTTAAATAATAAATACGTAGTTACATACATATTTCAATTAATTTTGTGCAAAAATTTAACCCTTGCATGCCTACATTTTTCTCCGCTTTGGCAAAAATCAAATTTACTGTTGGTTTTGAATGGTAGATCTGCAATACTAATTCTTTAAAATGTTATCTTCCTACCTCTTCCCTATTTACTGTTACACAAAGTAATAGTTAAATAATACTTTTATTAAAGATATGTAAAATTTGACAGTAATGTTATTATAAGTATAATAGTTGGCCCGGCAGACGTTATTCTGCCATTTCTGCGAAGAAGCGCAAAAATTGAAGTTTATTTGAATGAAAAAGAATGAAGTACTTGATATTTAAAATTGATCATTCATAATGGCAATTCAAACTTAAAATTGAAGCTTAAATTGAATTTGGAACAAATCCTAGATCTAAAAATGAGGCATCAAAATTGCAATTTTTAAAAATATTTAACTTGCAGAACTGTAGATAGAAAGCCGAGAATCATTATAAATGAAAATCTCAAATACAAAATTTTGATAGTTAAATTTTGGAAATGAAAGCTTGCATTGCTTCTGCTTTCAAAAGCCCTATTCACGATTTGGTGCAACTGGTCTTGCATCATTAGAAATGCAAAATATTCCGGGTATATTTCAGAAGCCTCTATATTCATATCAAAGACCATCAACAAATTATTTAAAAATTTGGACCAATTTTCTATTTATTATAAATACAGAATTTGTTACAGCGCCACCTATCAGATTTTAATATAACTAGATAGGTCCTTGAGATATTTCATAAAGTCCATTTTAGTAAAAGGAATAGAAAATAGTATTAGGGAATAAATGAAATAGTATTAGGTAGAAAAGAAAAAAGTAACAAAAAAAAATTGTGGAAAATAGTAAAATAGAAATAATAAAAAATAGTAAAAAAGGAGAAGAAAATAGTATTAGAAATAATATTAAAAAATAGTAGTAGGAAAAATAATAAAAAGTTGTAGAAAATAGTAGTAGAAAAGGTAGAAAAAAAGTAGTATAAAAAAGAGGAAATTGTGGAAAAAAGTAGTAAAATATTAGAATAAAAAGTAGTAGCAAATAGGAATAAATTGTAGAAAAAAAAGTTAAAAAGTAGTAGAAAATAGAAGTAGAGCCACACCCACTAATCCAACAAACTCAAATAATCCGGTATTTACAAATAATAATTCCACATTAAATCGTAGTACCGTACCATAGCTCCTACCACATCTCATAAGGAATTTCAGGATATATGGAAGGTGCCACACCCATATTTTTGCTGTAGCATGGCATTGTTAATTCACGCTTTTATATAAAATTTCTGTACTGCCTTATAAATGATTCTTGAGATGTACCCAAAAAAGTATTAGGATTGTATGGGAGGTGCCACGCCCTCTTTCTTAAAAGCCTTTATGAATAGCTATATTTCATTTTCTGGTCAAATGGAAATATGGCTTCAATCAGTCAAGCCGTTCAGAAGTTACACGATTATAAACATACACACATATTTTATATGATGTGATAAGGAGCAGTTTTTGCTTGAGTCACCTCAGAGATGGACGCCAAATTTTGAGTGCCGGTGCAGTCTTACATTCGCGGCAACGTCTTTATTCCCAAAATACAACCCAATGGTATCAATAACGAGTACAGCCTTTTGGGTTTTGAGTAATTTTTCGTTTCTTTGAACATGACGGGGCCTCATGCTCTACAGTAGAGATATGCACTTCAGTTGCCCTCTGCTGACGTCGTGTGCATGAAGGAGCTAGAAGCGGGATGTAAATCAAAAGACGAGCGGTGTTGGTTTTGTTGTGTGTACACATACACATTATTGTTGTTGTTTTGCAAAAAGTACACATAAATGTGTATATATATGTGCAAAAAACTAACATAAGGAAGAGAGTGCACCAGTGGCGGATACAAAAAAGTTTTTGGGGGGTATCATAAATATTAAAAATTGTCCATATATTTAGAATTTTTATATCAGATGTTACTATTTTATGTATTTGAAAATTTTTCGGGGGGATGGGGAAATGGACCCATTTGGCCCCTTGCAACTGCCACTGACTTACACAATTGTGAAGCAGAGTGACCAGATTATATTAAAATAACCCGCATACTTCTTTTAAATTTAGTGACCAAAATATGTCCGATTTACACATTTATATTTCCTTTACCAAAAGTAAATCAGTTTTCAATTTATAAAACATATCTTTTGATTGAATTATTCCCATTTGTGGTGTTTTGTCGAATTATACTGCTTTAACACTGATCCTCCTATCTCTTATCTCTTCAAATCAGTTACAGCAGATTATTTGACCATGCCATTCTAATTTGAGGTATTTTTACGACACCTAAATACAATTATGTTCCAGTGTATGGTTGTATTTCGCTGGAACTACACTTTAATTCGATGCCAGCTTTTGAAGGCATACAAATTAGTTTCAGAGCTCATCATGTCAATAGTCTCACTGTCAATAAATTGTGTAAAGTATTCAATATGGATTTTCACATAAATAATGTTTTCAGTGGTTGCACATCCCTTCGAAGTAGTGTCGGCAGCTTTAATGTTTTGTTTTCCTCATCTAAGTGTCTTCAAATTATTATTTTTTTTTCAAAATTGTGCTCTGAAGCTTCGGTGTTAAATCTACTATCACTTTTATTTATTTCTTCTCTTTCTTGTGTGTTGTGTTCTCATTCTCTGAAATTCAGCCAGTAAGTTCCCAATATTCTCTGCTACGTCTCCTTCCTCATTTTCCTAGTGAAAATTTGTCATACTCGAAGAGATCTGTTTGTTGGATTCATTCCCCTTTGGCTTCCTTTCCGTAAACACAATTTCTTATTGGCACTATTTTCCGATGTTGCTAATAAGCAACAACGGAATTTTCTTCTTTTCTCTGTTTACTCTTCAAAGATCACTTTATCATGTGCGATGTTTTTTATTCTTATCTTCTATTTAGTTGCTGCGTTAGAGCATTCTAAATTTTAGTATTGCTCCTGGGCAAGTTCGGGTATGAAAGGGTTAAGAAGTCATTGGAGAACTTCTGTAGACTTCGCCTGGCTCTTGTTTTTTGAAGAAGGAGGCTATCCTTCCTTTAAGTGTGGCTTTATGTCAAGGTCGAACACAGAGGAATATCATAATGGAAAGTTGAGTGGGCGGTCGATTTGTAGGTCAATGAACCCTACCAAGCGATTCTATTACGTAACTTTATTGCCAGAGTCTATCACAACGATTTGTTACTACTTTCGGAGAAAAACTCCATGACGTGAATACATTGAGAGCCGTCTGATTATTAGAGGAAACAGTGTCAACTGAGTTTTTTAAACCCATTGTTGGAAAAGAGATTTTCTAAAAAAAAAAAAAAAACAACCATCATCTAAATCCGTTTGTATATAGATTTTGAGTAGGGGGGCCAAAGTTTCGGAAATAATCAGTAAGCATTCTTAAAATTTACGTATCAAGTAGCATTGTTTTGGGGTGTGGAATGTTGTAAGAAGGTTTAAGGACTAAACAAGCAAACTGCTGTATGAGGGGGGTTTTGGTGGTTAGCCCTAGCCCCTTGCGGTATCTCTTTATTTAAGGGAAACCTTCCATTTTTAGTGAAACCTTGTGTAGATATAAATAAGTATTTGTTGTAAAATAACTAAATCCATTATGATGGTTGAAATTTATCCATACGCTCGCATACAAGTGGCGCTGACAAATTTGTAGTTTTTTTTCGTATTATTTATTCCCCGCCCACTAGCACATACAAAATACCATCACCAAAATATCTCCATCATCATCATCATTAATAATAAATAAAAATGTCGCCGTGCAATTAGCAAAAATAAAACTAGGAAGATATGAGGAAAACTATTCAAAACTTCGAGTTGGCATGTAAAACTAATGCAAATATGCAACACAACTTAAAAAAATTGTGTTAATGATGATGCACAAATACAGCGAGAGCAGATCACTTCCTGCTACGCTACAACATGATGTTGTTGCATGCACATTTTGGTGGAAACTTCAGAACTCGATTCCACTTGCATCACCGCTGCCTCGATGCGTTGCTGTTGGGTAGCGACAGCACCGTTAGCTGCTGCTGTACTGCCACTGCTTTCGTGGCATGCAACCATTACTATTAGAGCATTCTACTCGTAGTGCAACATAGAAGTAGCACGCATGAGTTGTAAATGTGAAGGCAATTCTTGGAAGTATCTTTGCTCAATCTAAAATATTTGTAACCAAAAAATTTGTAACAATTTTTATAGTGTTGAACAATATTGTGGCAGCAATATTTTCATGCACAAATGTTGCTGACAAAAGATCAACATGTTGTAATATATCAATATTTTGTGGGGGGCTATTAGGGGAGCCGCAGAAGAAGCTGGAATTTGTTTGATTCCATGTATATGCACGCTATAATTGTAAATGTATTTCATTCAAAATATATATGCAAGTAAAAAATAAAGTTTTTTTCCAAAATATTTTTCCATAGAATTTGATTATTAAGTTCAGTATATATAAAAAATTTGTTTGTTTTTTATTTTCTCCATCATTCAGTTTTTCGTAATGAAAACTTTAAGAATGAAATTTTTATGCTTAAATTTGCCTCATTTTTATTCTAACTTTTGTTCTAATCTAGATTAAATTAGACAAAACCTAGATTTGAGTGTAACAAAAAGTATTTGTAGTCGTTTCTCGTATCATACAAATTTCAATATCACGACCACAAATTTCTCAAAGCAATTACAATTCATATAGGGTCATAACTTTTGTGGCACCTTGTGTAAATATTCAGTTTATGTTGAAGTAATCAACAGAAATTTGTTACAGTCATTATTTCTTATTTGAAAATCGGTTTCAAAATAATTGCATATGCAGATGACATAGACATCGCTATATCGGGAAAATTCCCGAGCACATTAAGTGACATTATACAATCGACTTTGAATATTCTCCCCAAATGGAGTGGGAGTTATTCCCCAGAAAACCAAACTGATCCTGATAAAATAAAATATATAAAAAAATTAGCTGGAAGTCTAATACCCGAAAGCGGGTAAACAAAGATGTTGCGTACTGATGGGTTGCTTTAGACCAGGCAGTCCATATAAACATGCTTGTGAAAGTCCAAAAAATTGCTTAACTCTGAATCACTGGTGCATTGAGAAGCACGGCCACTAAATCTTTGGACAATACTTCACCTACTTCCTCTTGATATTTATGGCCAGCACTGGACGCTGCCAATACTGTCCATAGTTTAAAGCTCATCACGGAATGGTCTACAGGCAGTTCAGGTCATTCCTCGATTCTAAACCATTTTAGATTCATGTAATTTATTTCAGGCAGAGGTCATGGTAATCAAAGAAGTCACGTCCTGGTTAAGGTATAACGTGATATTTAAAATAGATATATATATCTTTACCGATAAGCAGATAGCCATAAAATCCTTTGAATCAGTATTCCTCACTTCCAGAAAAGCTCTTGACTGTAGAACGTCGCTCAACGAAATGTCAACGAAAGTTTGATCTGCACTTAATTTGGGTGAGGGATACAGAGGGATACTGGGGAACGAAACTGCAGACGAGTGAGCCAAAAAAGGATTATATGATATTGGTGACTTCTGCGAAATAACAAGACTTATCTGCATAGGATCTTCTACGAACAGACAGACAGCATATAAGTACAGTGACTTAAGTGATAATAGGACATTGGACTTGAAAAAAGCCTAGGCCTTCCACAACGAAGAAAGAAACTGTAACTCATCCTTTATGCGAGTGCCAAGCTCTTATTCAGGTATGAAAAAAAAAACATTTAGATAACTTTTGCCCTCGATGACCTAACAGTCTTGACTAACACCAAAATCAGGCCATATTTAACTTTACAAAAAGCTCTCAATGGTTCAAAAAACCACAATGGGTTAAGTGTGCTGGCACCCGCTGGCAGCCATTTAAATCTAACCTAACCTAAGGTATGAAATAACCAATTTACTTAATTTATCGAAAGCAAAATTCTCGAGATAGACTTGAATATTGGGAGCTTCCAAGTTTTTCTTTCTAATTTTATACATTATTATGAAGAACACAAGATATCCGTCAAGGACCATGCATTTAATCTCACTCGGTTTATTCTATAAAAACGATTTAGTTCAATGAGCTATGTGAAGTAATAGATACTTGCACTTCACTGACTCATATATCTTCACTTGAACAAAAATAATATACATAGTATGTACAAAAGTGTAAAATAATATCGAGAATATAAAATCTTTTTAAAATCTCCAAAAAAAATTCGTGAACAGAAGAAAAAGGTCATCGTCATCATTCCCCAAGAGTTTTGAAAACAAAGAGCATTTGTTTATGTAACAAAATTTCTATAAAAAGTTGTTGAGACAAGCATTTCGCCCTCACACACACACATATATACATACTCAAAGGTTTGTACTTCCGTCCAAATGCAAAAATGAATTTTAATCCCAAGGCTAATTTTTTTCTGTACAACGACCAAATTCTGTTCATTGAAGCCAATGTCGATTGCCGTAACTTGCAGTACCTTGCTAAGTAAAAGAGGAAGTAGGTAACTTGGCTTTGTTTTTATTGACACCGAAGGCGGGACGTAAGAAAGTTTTTGTTTCATCAAACAAATTTTTAAAAACATACTACAACTTGAGTATAATTAAATAACTTCATTCCCGCTTTGCTCCGTTCCTTCTGAAAACAATTTGTGAATCCGGCTACTTTTGCTATTTTAGGCAAGAGGCAAAGCTGTCTATACCACACGTACACACACACATGCACACACGGAAATATCAGTCCGTTTGTTGTTTATATTTTTATCTTATGGATACAACAGCCCGCAATGCTGGAATTTCTCATATTCCATTTAATGTTTTTGTTTATATTTTTGTTGATGTTTCATGTCATTTGGTTTATGACTTTATTGCTCCCTCAGGATAAATTAATAAATTTTCATGCTTAAATGGTGGCATGAGTAATCTTAGGAGATGCAAACAAATAAAATTTAAACAAGGAAAAAAATATAATTATTTTCAGCAATTATTCTTTGGTGCATACACTGCCACCTAGAACTTCCAGGCCAACCCGACAGCTGATCCATTCATTCCTACATCTTTATAAAATTTTCAATTTATTTTTTCTTTCTTCTTTATTATTTTAAATGCTTTTGTTATTGTAAATTATTGTTTATAATTGTTATTGTTTGCTGTTAGAGACTTTTGGCTGTTGCTCTTTAATTCCAACAAAAATAATGCGAATGAGTGATAATTTTTGTTTATAATTTGCCAAATGTTATTACGCGCTGACATTTGAAAGAGATGTTCCGAATGAAGGGGAATTGCTATCAAGTAAAAAAATCTACAAAATTCTTTTATTTACATTTTTCATAGAACATAGACATTCACCCGGGATATTGCGGGTGTGTGAGAATCGAATGGCGAAGGCTTTGGCTGTCCGTTGTGTTTGCAGCTTTTCGACATCCAAAGTTAGGCCGAAGAGACTCTCCTTTCCCACCTTGGCTTTAAAATCGTGTTAGGCGGAGCAATGCTCGTAGGTTTGCCGAGGAACTCGTAGAAATCATCTTTGATCGCTTGGTCTTTCTCGTCTGTTTTGCCTTTGTGCGGATGGCTAGGCGCTCGTTCACTGGAGTGAATCTGGAGACAAGATGATGGATGCAGTCTCTTGCGAACGAAAACTGTAGAGGCTTCGGTCATTCCAGGTGCATATCAGTAAATCGTTGTCCTTTGGGCGTTTGCGGGGGTTGTCAACATTAGGGGGATTCCATATCCGAGGTTTCGTTTGCGATTTCAGTGGAGTGGTTTTTTGGCGTGGTGGGTTGCAAACCCGACGCACAATCGTCGATTTAAAGTCACGGAGAAACCCGGCCGCACACATTAATTAATTAGGCAGTGTGTCGACTTGAGACTAAGGAGCGCAAGGATCGAATATGGACTCACCCGTTTGTAAGACTATCAAAGACTTTACCTTGCGTCCTTCGCCCCAAGCCCCCACAAAGAAATTATATCGTAAAATAAAAAAGCTAAAAAGGTTTCTAGACAATACGTCTTCTCAGCACCCAACATGATCATTGTTGGTCATTATCAAAGGCTGCATTAGTCTGTTCACTTTTCATGCTAGTATAAGGCAAGACTATGAATGCAAAGAGCATGTGCGGGTATATAACAAAAAGGCGTTGTCCCTTCAAATGCAATTAAAAACTATTATATTTATGTTGCTCATTTACTCGTGCGGAATTTCAGTTTTTGCAGCATTACCGCAAAAATTTCTCCACAATGTGAAATACAGCAACAATCCAAAAGGCGGCAGGAACGATAATTTGCCTGCCCCTTCCTTCTTTATGGTCAAATGAGCTCCAATTCATTCAACCGTATGTGATGCGTTGCGCAAAATTGTTTAATGGAAACTCGTGTTTGTACATACCCGTGAAATATTTGAACATTTTACATTAAAATTGTTGCGGTAATTGTGAGGAGTTCCAAAAGTAGGCAAAGATCGAATAAGTATGTATGTGTGTGTGTGGAAATAGGAGGTGACTATCTGGTTAGCTGCTGGCTGGCAATGAATCGTTTCATATTTACTCGTTTTTATGTTGTCAGTGATAAATTTTGTGGTGCATGAATTTATTGAAATTTTAAATGTTGCTCATAAATTTACAGCAAAGCTGCAAATATTTGTTGTCCCTTCACCGCACTTCATAAAAGAGCAGAGCACGTAAGTGGGCGTAGCACGCAATTGCTGCTTCGATAAGCATGAGACAGTGTGACAATTGTTCTTTAGCAAATGTGTATTTAATGTATATTTGTAATTATTTAAGAGCGTATTTGTTTTGTAATAAATTCTTAAATGAATTTTTCTCACATACTCATGCGATTTTCTTATGAAACGCAATTAAATAAATGTTTGCAATCAAATGGACTATAATTTTTTGGGTATTTGTACTTTGACTTACATTTGCCTTCATCTAACACAATTTATCAGTTCTGTGGTGAAAAGGAATAAAGCTTAAGTCTATTTTCTTCTCAGTCGAGTTTGATAGCTTTAAGTGGAAATGTTATAGAAACTATTGCACCGTTTCAAAAGAATCTATGTTCAAATCAAAGACCATTATTTAAAAATTCGCATTTCGCTTTTAATATTTATAATCTAAAATATTTTCTATCTTAAGTCGAGTTAGGCAGTTTTTCATTTTTACTAATGTGAACAACAACAACAATTTTACTTTTAATTATAATTCATTGAACTTGAAATGGTTGTCACATAATTGCTATCTAAAGTGCTTATCCATGAAATGTTTTGCAATAATTGGTAGCAATCAAGTGAGCAAATATTATTTCTGTTCTACTGTGATTTGTAGTTTGTGGAGTTGGAACGGAAATGTTCATTGGGTCATCGTAATTGGTGCATGAAACGCATCAAAACTTTTATATAAAGTTTGACACAAATTGCAATTCTAAAAAATGTTCAGAAATATTTCAAAAACCCTTGCTTCTGTTTATTAAAAGTTCAACTAAAAACAGAGGAAAATTCACAGTCATTTGGAATTTTGAAAAATAAATTTTTTACTCGTCGTCGCAGTTCCAATAAAATCAAAAATATGAAAGGTGAAAATAAAATAAGTAACTCTTCTTAAAAATATAATGACTTAGTACTAAAATAGAATTATTAAGGCCATAACTAAAATTATGAATTATATTTACTTCGTATTGTTTTATTTCTACATTTGTTGTTATTTATTGAAATTTAAAATGAAATTCATCATATGATAATTTTTAGTTTTATCACTGAATTGAAAATTTTGAAAGACATCGGTTTCATAAAGTATTAATTTTTAGCTCCGTTTCAAAATTTGAATTAGGGATTTTAAATTGTAAACATCCTTTTTGAGTAAGTTACTTGAGATAATAAAAATGGTATATGTATGTATATTAGATGGCTTATTTGCTCCACACATTTTGCTAAAGTATTTCAGATCTTCCCTCCGACAGCAGAATATGAAAATAGGGTGCTAAAAACCAAACAAATCGAAAAAAAAATTTAAATTTTTGAAAATTGGATGTACTACTCCGAAAAGCGTCATTTAAAAGGATATTTTACAATGGGTTTAGGATCTTGTAATGAAAAAACATTTGTTTTGTACATAAAAGAATTTAATATACCTATATAATGTAAAATAGGCCGCTTAACCCAAAAAGGTAGGGACGGCCGCAGCTTCAAAGCTTATTTAAGTGGCTCCGTTAACTATGAAAGGTTAGGTTAGGTTGGAGTGGCTGTCGAGAGACACACTTAGGCCTACAGTTTAACGCCGATTCCGAACGGCGGTGTGGCAATTTTTTATCGGCTTGGTGGTTTTGCCATTACCAACCAATGTGTGTACTTGTACACTATCTTATAATTCTCATACACTTCATATTGATAGTGAATATAAGAAAGTAATGAAAATTAACCACCAGACGAAGACGGGAATCGAACCCGAACCTCCCAGATGAAAGTCTAGTGCACTATCCAATAGCCTATCGAGGTCGTAACTATGAAAACAAACTTAAAAAAATTTTATGCCTATCATTTTTTATGCAAAATTTTATGAACTTTCGAAATCTGCAGTCAAAATAAAAAAAAAATTCAAATTCAAAAAGTTATGCTCACTTATAAAAAAAAACATGATTTTTAGATGAAAATTTTTTTTTCTTAAATTATTTTCGGAATGAAATCATCAAGAAATACCTCTATTTGATAAAAATCCGGCGTCCATGCATCCTCAACTTCAAAATGTGTCACTTGGCGTTCCAAAATTAAATATGCAAAATGGCGACTTGAACGCGAAGAGTCACTTCAAAACTATCAGGAATTTTTTACATATGTAAGACGGGTGAACTTTAGAATAAAATTTTATAGAACAAAAACTTCTTAAAGTTTATCAAAGAATACGTTCTAATTTTTCCAGAATTTTCGAACGACTTCTTTAATTTTTAAAAATTATGAAATTTTAAAAAATATCAAAATTCTGGAAAAATTATAGCATATTTTACGATTCATTTTAAGAAGTTTTTGTTCTACACATTTCTTTTCCAAATGCGGAGTATCGGCAACTGCTCGGAAATGCTATATGCAGCACCCAAATGGTCGAATGCGAAGAAGACGAACCTTAAATGCATTCGCGCAACCTACAGGCTTTGTGCTATAAGAATTGCTAGCGCATATCGTACTATTTCGAACGATGCCATATGCGTTATTGCCAAAAAAAAGTCCAAATTGACCTGCTGGCATGCGAAATGAAGCCTCTTTTTCAGCCCTACCGGCGAAAGGCCATCGAAAGCCAAAAAAAGGGAAGGGAGGCATCGCACTATTATAGAGTAGCAAAGAAAATGGGAGCTGTCTGATAAGGGGCGCTTTACTTTTGACCTAATCCCGGACATAGCAAAGTGGTCCCAGCGAAATCACGGAGAAGTGGAGAACTGGAGTTCTACGATATCTATGCAAGATTTCCACCTGCCCAACATACGAAAAAAAAGATAGCGGTAATCTATCTAATCTACGGGTGCCGTGTTGTAAGTGGGAAACCTGTACATATAATACTGTAATTGACAGGCGTAAATGACTATTACAAATTTTCACGATAAAACAATTTTTTCAATACCTAGTTTGTTTTTTCGTGCAATTTTTTGACGGCATTTGCCAAAGGTGAACTTGATTGTACTCGACATGGGTTCACTAAAAGTTAGTTTATTAGTTTAGTGATTTGTGTTTTTAATAAACTAAAATGAATTACCTACAATCCTACGTACTTTAATTTTAAAAGAATTACCGCTCAAAAGGAAGTGCCAAATGGTAATTTTAGGCGCTAAGGGTGGCTTTCGGTTCAGTTGTATCAAAAAACTGTACGCCATTGGCTTAAGCGGCCTATTTTAAATAGGAGTAGATATCTGAAATTCTTTTTGTGCAAGATAAACATTTTTTCCAAACAAGATCCCAAACCCATTGTAAAACAACCTTTTAAATCACACTTTTCGGAGTAGCGCATCCAGTTTTCCCAATTTTAAAATTATTTTTTCATTTTGTTTGGTTTTTAGCACCCTATTTTCATATTCTGCTGTCGGAGGGAAGATCTGAAATACTTTAGCAAAATAAGCTATCTAATGTACATATGCAATTTAACATGTTTTTTCTAGAAATGAATGATTTTTCAGTTACGTTGAAACTGAATTAATTATTTTTGTGACATAACACAACCCCCGATTTACATGGTTCTTAATTTTATACAAATTTTTGTGTTCTTTGGACTCAATCGATTTTTATAACATTAGTAGTATTTTGTGGAATGTAAACCTAAAATTCCAAGGCATAATTTGAAATGTTACAATACTATCACTGTGCCGATAGTATTAGTAACTAAAAATCATAATTAAACAAAAAATTGCAAAATATTAATTTTCTAGTTTTTTTTAAATAAGGAGCGAACTTTGTAGATCTTAAAACTAAACAAAAGTCAAAATGAAATTGCGAAAAAGGCGCAAACAAATTGGAAGTCCGTTATAATTTAAAACTTTATTATTGCTTAAAAAAATGCATTAAAATGCGTTTTAAAACTAGGTGTAATCTCTCGATATCAAGAAATTTATATTTAATTCGTTTGGTAAACTACCGGTTCTTTGTATACGCGCGTATACAAAGCTGTTTTATTCTTTGATAAAAATGATTGAAAATGTTAATCGATTTTTATGAAAACTTCAAAAATAGCTTTATTTGTGGAGATAATCAAAACACCATGTGCACCAGATGGCGCTAGTTCTCAAAATGGCCGCAATGGGGACAATCCCTAATCGGTCCCTATTGTATACGCACGTATACAAGCTTAGAAAACACATGTTTTTTCTTTATGTAGTAGCACGAAAAAGAAGTAAAAGCTCTTCGGTTTTTGCAGAATTTTTGTAATATTGTTCGGTTTACACTGTTGCAATCCAAAAGCATCCTAAAATTTTGAAATCCAAAATTGTACGTAGGGAGTAAAATTCATCTAAATTTGTTTGGACATTTGTGTTAAAATTTCGTATACACTGTCACACATTTGGTCGGCTTCTGAGAGTTGTACCATGAACGAATTAGAAAAAATTTCATGAAAAAAATATCCCCTCAAAAATGAAGTTTGAGACCGAA
Source organism: Toxonevra muliebris (assembly GCA_963691655.1). Lineage (NCBI taxonomy): Eukaryota > Metazoa > Arthropoda > Insecta > Diptera > Pallopteridae > Toxonevra > Toxonevra muliebris. The sequence goes on along the minus strand of OY829326.1, from coordinate 87,412,624 downwards.
TCCCGGGACCCTGTGATTTTGGGATCTCGGGATTGACATCACTAGTTTTAACTCAATTACAGTTTAGAATATTTTATGTAATATTAGCTCATTGCACTTTAAATAAAACTAATCTATTTTCTTTTCGTTACAGGTAAGTTTTCCGTAAAAACATTCTGAAAACAATTGGTGAGTATTTAATTAATACTTAACCTTTATAAATATAACAACATTGATTTTAGTATGGCATATACAATAAGGTGAGCAATAAAAATCTTGAAGCTTCTAACAAAAACTAAACACAGACTGCAAGGGTCACAATGACATAATGATTCGATGTGTAAACATCTTTGAATTATCCACCCCTGCATGTCATGCCATGAGATCTTGATGCGAAACATATTTTGCGTGTCATTTGCACATTTGAGAGGACGAATTCCTCTATTCAGGGGAAGGGTCAACACTGGAAGTTAATTGGTTTCTCAAACGCTCAACGCATACGTATTCACTTTCAATTCAATTCGATTTAATTTAATTTCTTTCTTCGCAATAACATTAATTTTAAAATTATATGATGACATTTTTATGCAGCTTTAAGTTTATAAAGCTCTGAACATCTACACACATTGTGTATCATATTCATTTATATGAAATCATATTCGAAGCCGGAACATGTCTCAAAAACATTATTCATTCATCCCTGCTCAAGTATGAAAGCCGCAATAAATTTGCCTTTAATGCTATTCTAATATTAATTAAAATAATTAATGTGTCTCCGCCGTTTAATAATTCCCGAAAGTATCGTTCGTATTATTAGATTTCACTTCAATAAAGATTAAATAATAATTTCTTGCTCATTTTACTGAGTGTGACTACGACTGAGGCATAGGAAATATGTATGTCCTGGTTTCCTTTTTAATTATTACATACACAAGTGTACATTCCTATAATAATACGCATATAATCGTATGTATAATCGTTTATGTGTATGTGCATATTATGTGTAATAAATATTTTCAACAAAGCTAAACAAAGCGAGGCTCTGCCTCCGGCTTCGGCTCTGTTTCCCGTGCTACACGCATATTAAATTGAAGAGAAAGAGGGGAAAAACTATTCAGCTTCCGTTTCTGTTGGAACATTGAAATGAAAACAGTTTCAATAGGCGCACACATGCGAATATACATTTATGTTTTCATACGTATGTATAAATATTTGTATGTACATATGTGCAATTTAGCGTGCGTGTGTGCGGATTTTCCACATCCTTTGGGGCCTTGTTAATATGTCATATTGGCGATGTGAGAGGAGATGGAGACCAAATGTGAATTAATTAGAACAATTGCCATGTTTGCCAATGCTATCAACCAACGCCAGGACAGATGCCAATTCCATCACCTATATCAGAATGGCACAAAATAATTTTTTTCATGCTCCTTTTTAATAAATAATTATTCCACACTTAATCATGACACTATTTTTTTACATGCAAAAAGAAGTTATCATTTCGTTTGAATTTTTGAAACTATTGACTGTAGAAAACTCAAGAAAAATTCTAGGTATTAAAATTGTAGAGGTGGGTGTTTGGCAATGCGGTTCTTCGGTGTCGTCAATGCAGTTGGTCAAAGATGTCGGCATGTAATTGTCTGACAGTTATAGTGGTCAGCAGTCATCGTCTTAGAGCGCAGTGGTCATGTAACGAGTGCAGAGTGAATTCGTCGGACGTCAGCCATTATTTTTTATTATGACATGTTCAGAAATTTTAATTATGAACTTAGTCTAGCCACCAGAGATTTCCAGCTGTTTCTATTCCGCGCTATTGCTCTCAATTCGTTGAATGATTTGTTTGTCTCTCTGTTGATCGTCCTTCTCCATGTAGTTTTTGGTCGGCCGCGATTTCTTCTAACCTGAGGATTCCATTCGAGTGCAGCGTGTGATATAGTGTTGATGGGCTTTCTTAGCGTTGTGCCCCAACCAGCCATACTTTCGTTTTGTAATTTGTTTAGCAATCGGTTGCTGCTTTGTTAAGCTCCATAAGCGCTCGTTGCTAATAGTTTTTGGCCACCATATCCTTAAGACCCGCCGCAAGCATTTGTTGATAACTGTCTGGAGTTTGTGTGTAACTGCAGCTGTTAAGAATCACGCTTCGTATTCATACAGCAAAACTGTACATTCAGTGACGACGCATGATATTTTTGTTTGCATATCTATATGTCGATTGGTGATAAAAACCAAATCATCAGCATATTTAAGGTCGCTTAGCCTGCTTAAAAGGAGTGAAGAGAGCGCACACCCTTGCCTAACATAACTAGTCGATGAAAATGGCTCACTAAGTGCGCCATTAAGCAAAACTCGACAAGCAGCACCCGCATACCTGTTTTTGATAATGTTGATGATTTTTTTGCGTATGTCTCTAGCTTCCAATATTTTTCAAATGAAGTCTCGTTTTATAGAGTCAAACTTTTTTAAATTCTCTAATTAAGTATCTATCGTCTATGTAATTATAGGTGAGGTTGGAGTGGCTGTCAAGAGACACACTTTGGCCTGAACGGCCCACTGTGATACCACATAGTTGGACCTACAGTTTAACGCCGATTCCGAACGGCCATTATCAACCTCATACTATTCGTATTGATAGTGAATATAAGAAGGTTATGAGAATTGACCACCAGATGAAGACGAATCGAACCCGACCGTCCCGGGTGAAAGTCTAGTACACTACCCACTAGACTATTGAGGTCGTCTAAGCCATTGTCTATGAAATTATACTAATTGGACTTTTGTAACTGAATTGAAATATAATTTATTAAAAATCACACATGAATTAAGCAAATTGTTTTGGAACGGTTCCTTTCTGATATAGACGCATGTTAAAGTAGATTGTTATAAAAGAAACTGATATCATCGCGTTAGATTCGGCAGCTTTGTTAATTTCAAATATGGTTGAACCGGGTCGTTTTATTATTATGTATTTATTATGTATTTCAAAAGTACAATATATTGAGACCAAAATTCAAAATAGTAACGAACTTATACTGAATATGTTAATCTTCGGAACTGAATATGTTAAACCTTTAAAAGCGTTTTTCTCAAAACAACAAAAAAATTTTATCAAGCCGATTAGGCTGAAATTTTAATAGGTTATTCTACACGCCAATTTCTCTTGCTGGTAGTATAATTATTTATTTTTAATCATTATTTCTTTTCAACAGAAAAAGCGCGATTTTTGAAAAAAAAATTTTTAGAAGACTGCAATTTTATTATTCTTAATAAACATTATTAAATGTACTACCTGCCAGAATGGCAAGCCTACAGAACAATATTCTATTTAAATTTTTTGCCTCAGATGACTTCAAGTGTCGTAACCACCCGGGCCAGTCACACACCAGTTATTTTACAGTACAGTTAATAACATATATTTAAATGATAGTATTTTATTTTGATATAATAAAAAATTTCCGAAATAACCTTGAAAATTAGAGCGGAACACCAGACTACATCCTTAATTAAAAAATAAATCAATTCACTTAGATCACAGATGAGCATTTGCTATTCTGTTTACTTAACATAGCTAAAAATGTGTTTGAAAATGAGAAATTCGAAATATTGTTTGATAAAATATGTCACAAAACACTTTACGTTTTTAACGAGAAAAACGTTTTCGAACAGTGAAATTAGTCGAAGAACCGGTTCCTGTTTGGAAAAGAAAAACCGAACCGTCGAATATCCAAACCGGTTAATGACATCCCTACCTAAATGTAAACAAATAAATTCGTTCCAAACGTTTGAAGCTTTTACTCAAAAGATCCAAGTACATAAAAAACAACTCTCGAAGCTTGCATGTGGAACGTATTTGACACTTGCCATCATACATACATACATACATTGTTTTCTTGTGAGTATACCAGAGATACCAACTCATTTTTTTGTCCTCGATGGTCTTCCAGAAATTCCTTGTTTTTGATCTGATTTCACACACCGCCATAAATTAATATTTAAACAAAAAATAAATAAATTACGTTAATTTATTTATAATAATATGTGATAATTTATTTTTAAAAAAATAAACAAAAAAAAAAACAAAAATTCAGTTTTAAAAACACATAATCCAGAAATAGAACTTAAATTTTATAGGTTTTATAAGAAATAAAAATTATGATTTTCATGGCAAAAAGTGCCAAATTGCCAATTTAGTTGCATAACGGTAACCCTACTTGTCATGTAGAGTACATTCGTGGAACATGAAGCATAAGCAAATATTTATTTTCTCAAACAAACAAACGAAAGAAAGCCGGCAACAAAAAGCAAAAAGCATATGAGAAAGAGCAACAAAATATAATGTAATGTGCGCTGTGTGGATGATGTGGAAAATAAAATTATATGAGAGCTATACGACATTATACAAACTGAAATGCAACCAGAATAAAGTTTAAAATAATTGGGATATTCACAGTTCATCATAACTTATGATTTCAATCAATTTTGTGATGTGAAAAAATAAAAACAACTTTAGCCTACGATGTAATAGATTTTTACTACAGAATCGCCAAATAAATATAACATTTTTGTTGGGATAAAACTGGTCAACACTAGAGGAAACTGAACTGGTCAACCCGAGGAGAGCAAAAATAAAAAAGCACAAATGACTAATACAGTAATACCTCGATTTACGTCGTGCAAAAATTTGGCTATTCGAATTGAAGCAACGTAAATCAAAAGAGAAATTATTTTCGCAGTGGTAGTATGCTGGACTGCTACGCAGCGGGCTCGGGTTCGATAACAAGGTGCAACAAATTTTTAACTTTTATCTTATGCGCGAGATTTTCCAACGGTTTTATAGTAATTTAGGGTCGCCGATCCCCACTGCGTACTTACTTTTTCTCCATCTGGTATAGAATAATGCAAAATGAATGAGAACCAAGTCACTCACACTACGTAAGTAAATAATAGAATTGTTTGTTATTGTAATTGCATTAGGCTTCCATGTGGAGCCAACAAAATTGAAAAAAAGAAATGTAATTGATTTAAAAAAAAAATGTTCACCATAAAATAAACTAAATCGGTTCACTGAATTTCTCAGAAGCAATTCCTTCATACAATGATTGCTTTTAAATTTAAATTGCTCGCAAAGCAAAGGATAAATCATTCATTTTCGATATTATTTTCAAATGAAGTAAAATTTTTTATATGAGTATGGCAGTTTTACGTAAAAAAAATGTATTCTTTTTGCAAATCAACAAAAAATAAAACAAGAAATATAAAAGAAAAAAATGCTACAATTTTGCACCCAATACAAGAATTTTATATTTCAGCCCTAATTTAATACTCGGTACACAAATAGCGAGCCTGTTATCATCAACTCGCTTCCGTAGCGCATTCATACCTTTTCATGGATTTACATAACTTGCGAATTGCCTTTCTAAATGACTCTACATATTTATGCTCGGACTTTATAGACTACTTCTTTGTCTTAAAACTGTTACAATTTGGTCTATATTAAAAATTATCTGATCGTCACTTATGTACAGCTTACCAATGGTAACAGGCAAATGCTCTTCAAAAATTTTCAGCTAGTTCATCAAACATCCATTACCATGTTTCAACGTTTGTTCGACTTGATGGAGTTGAAGTGAGTCTAAATTGTTCAACCGATTCCATGACTATACGTCTGACTGGAAACGTTTTATTTTGATTTCATCTGACCAAATTGCCTCCGAGAACTGAGAGAAATCTTCATGCCACCCACAAGTAATTTAAATTGTCAGTAACCCGTTTCCAATCATAAAAAGTCTAGTATTTATATCGCTTCGGAAAAACTTTTCAGGATAATATGTTCTTAGATGACAAAGCGGTTTTCTTTTTATTTCCACTTTTTGCTTCAAAAGTGTAAATTTTACTATTCTAGTTATTTTCTCGAATACTAGAAGCCTTGCCATGCACTTAGTCTTGCGTTCGTAATTTTATTGTGACCTACGCCTTTATTGGTTGCGTAGAGGTCAACACATAATTATTTATCTCCATCCTCAAAACCGACATGGTGCTGATTTTAGGTTTTTTTTTTTCAATTTCGCTCCTCCGTGTCTACAAATAAATAATTTAAATAAGAATACCGTATCAATATGTAAATTGCAAATTCAGGGCTATATATTGGGTATGGCAATGAGTTTCCGTCCTATTTGAATTATAAAGCCTGTTTTTTTTACGAAATAAAATGCAAGTGGATTTATTCAAAGTATGAGAAGCAGGCTCCCGAGTTTAGTTCCAAGTATTTCTTGGCATATTGTGCGTCGTGTTAGTGTTTCCATGCAGCATAATCACGGTTCAAACGTATTAAGTAATTGGAGCCCATAACGATAGTCGTAGATGGTTAGGGATGGTTTAAGCAATATTTGTGCACTTTTGTAACTTTTTGGTGCACCTTTTTGGTGCACCTTCTTTGTCATTCACGTCGAAATCGCCATTGTTGAATTGCCGAAACTTCTCTCTCACGTCATAATTCACGGAACATGCTTACCGTAATATTTTATGAATAAATATTGGAATTTTTACAAGAACTAATGGCTGTTGTTTACTCCAACTACTGCACCTGAAGGATCACTCATACATACACATTTGAAATATATGTATTGCTCATTTATCAAATACTCAGGGAAAGGACGGAAGCTTATTCCCATTCCCAATACACAAGTATATACAAATTTGCTTGCTTTTAGATTCATTTAACCACAAAAGTCTCTTTGAAACTTACAGATGTCAATTCAGTTGTAAAGTACTTCATTATAATTGCAATATCTTCATTTACTCCAGCTTTTGGCTTTACACCATCTTTGAATTAATCTACGCTATTAGATTGAATCAGTAGTTTTAATTCTTTTTATGTGCAATGAACCGGCCATATGTTTGTGCGATCGTTTGTGCGATATATTTTCTGCATTTCATGCTCTCTACGAGATTGTTCTTATTATTGATGCGTCATAATTTTCTTGAAATATTACATATTTTTTTTTATCTGGCAGATACTTTACAACAGCAGCAGCGCAAAAACACAAACCAAAAACGAAAACAAACGAAAAAATACAAAAAAAAACAAAAAATACGAAATATAAAACAAGCCAGAAAAAGTAAATAATCATGTCAGTTGTTTGTTGTTGTTTTTTTCTTTCGAACTTTATGTGTACATACGAACAATGTACATACATACATTATTATTTTCTTGATCTCTTTCCATTTTGATCTTTTTATAATTTTGTAGCTGGCCTTTTGGTCTTGGGCTTTGTGCTTACTGTTGGAGCTTGCCCATATGTTTTCATGCTTGTTTGAATTTTTAAGCTGAAAAAACGCGAAAAAAAACAAAACTTATTAAAACTGAAAAAATGAATAAAAGTATACCAGCGAATTCATTTTTAAGATTGAGCAAGTCAAACTTACATTTGTTTGAATTAAACTTAACTGGAGATTAAATGAAATTTGTTGTGTGATTGGGGGTGGGGGAAGAGAAGGGAGGGGGAAGGGTTATCACCTAAAGGGTGACCATTTTTTTACGTAATTCCGATAAACAAGAAGAAAAATTCGGTACATATTGCAAAAAAAAAAAAAAACAGAATAACTGGTTTAATTAAATAATTTTTACGATTTACATATTTGCCTTTAGATCCGATTTGCTCTAATAATTTTAGTTGACTTTTAATAAATTTGAAAAAATCCAATCTTTTAACAGGAGCTGAAGTTCCTGGTAAAGAACGACGATTTTTTAAAATTTGATCATACAGAATATTATGCTCGCCAAAGTGTTTGAAGCATTCTACCCAGCGTTGATCAATAGAAAGATTATTTTCTTCCCACAACTAAATTTTCCTACGACGGCCTTGGTAGTCTAATAGTTAACGCACCTGACTTTCACCCAGGAGGTTACGTGTTCGATTCCCGCCTTACTCTGCTGCTGAATTCTCATTACTTTTTGATATTCACTACCGATATGAAGTGTATGAGAATAATAAGAAAATGTACAAGTACAAATCTTGGGAGGCAATATCAAAACCACCAAGTAATAACAAATTCCCACATAGCCGTTCGGAACCGGTGTTAAACTGTGGGTCCAACCATCGCCCCTGTGGTCAAGTGACAGCATGCCAGACTCTTGTCTGTGGAGACCCGAATTTGGTTCTCGACTAGGGTATGGTTTCTTATCTTTCTTTCTTTTTATTTTCCTTTCTTTCTTTCATAGCTTGGAGCTTTGCTACAATCACATCCTTCAAGTACATATTTTTTCAAATAGGACAATGTCGCTCGGTTCGAATTAAAATCGTTGCTTTGATGCCATGCACTTGGCACATGAGAGAAGAGTATGTGAAGTTGCGTTGTATTGTTGGTGTTGGGTGATTTACATTTCTTGCATTCGCCGCTGTATAGATTACAAACATTTTCTTTTCTGAATTGTATCAAACTTCGGTCCAGCTTTTTTCAAATTTCAGTATATTTTCTTCTATATTTGCTTCGCTTCTGAACACGGTATTTGGCATGAAATTTCGGTACATCTGGCCACTTAAGTTATCCCGAAAGGAGGGAACCCCCTTTGATAAGCTAGTGTATATATATATATATATATATATATATATATATACTTGTACATGAAAGAGACTTTGATCGTAAATGTCCAAGGTCGAACTAAAAGTTTTGTGATAATATTTTACAAATAAAAACATAATTTCGTAAAAATTTCTTAAATTACAAACGCCCACATTCTGATACTAAGTATATTATGTAATATTCTTGTTAGATATTTTTCATCAGTTTTTGTCGTTGTTTTTCTTATTTTTTTGCTTGCAACGAAGGCATAAGTAATAAATTTGGTTTAAAATGTAGAATTACTCTTGTGTTATGTGTATGTTTTCATCTTTAAAGGCCAAAACACCTTATATGCAGATGACATAGAAGCTGGTTTGTCATTCATCAAAGCTAAATAGCTCTGTTTGAAACACTTTTTTGTTGGGAAACAGAATTGTTCATGTTCTACAATCAGTTTTCAAAATTTTCATTGGACTGCTACGCTGGGCGCCCGGGTTCCATGCTCAGCTCAGCCAAACATCAAAAATAGGAAATATAAATTTTTCCACACGGCATCACCTCTTAGCTGGCAATGGCAAACTTTTAAGAGTAAAAATGGCCTGAGATTTGGCATACATATTCGTGTCCAAATATAACTCACATAACATGAATGGATGCGGTCTGTGCCCTCCATGGTCTGTTATGCCATAAAAGAAGAAGTAGAAGTTGTGCTGTATGCCGATTTTTCGAAACAATTAATAATAAATGTTCAATCCTAACATCGTGGGGCTGAATTTGTAAAAAAGAAGCGAAAAGGAAGAAGTAATTCGAAAAAAAAATTTAATTAAGTAAATGTGTATTAGATGGCTTATTTGCTCCATACATTTTACTAAAGTATTTCAGATCTTCATTGTGACAGCAGAACATGAAAATAGGGTGCTAAAAACCAACTAAAATGAAAAAAAATTGAAATTTGCGAAAACTGGATGCGCTTCTCCGAAAACCGTGATTTTAAAGGATGTTTTACAATATATTTGGGATTTTGTATGGAAAAAGCATTCAACTTGCATATAAAAGATTTTCAGATATCAGATACCCATTTAAAAAAAGCCGCTAAAACGAATGGCGTACAGTTTTTTAATACAACTAAACCGAAAGCCACTCCTAGCGCCTAAAGTGACCATTTGGCACTTTTTTTACGAGTTTTTAAATTTAACCGTTAGGATTTTCCAGATAGCTAGGTTTTGGGTTTAAAAAGGATATATGGTTAAGTGGGCAACTTCATTCTCAGGATTATGTTCGTTGAATTGCTTAAATTATGGGTTTCTGGAAGTTATGGCAGACATTTTTTTTTGGTGTAATTATACTCGAAATCACTATCACAGTCGAATTTTTATGCATTTTATATTTTGTTATTGGATCGGCGGTCTTACTCAAAAAAATTTATTGTCGTGTAGACGCAAATATGTATGACAAACAATTTTTAACAGACAAAATTCTAGAATCAGCTTTAGTAGCATTAAAGAGCGTGTATTATAAAAAAATAAAACTGACTCGACTGCAAACCCAGAAGATCGTAGCTCGGCTTGGAATATTTATATTTTAAATGTGCTTTCGTTAGCCCTTTTCTGTTTTTTTAATTGCATTATCATGTGACCCAAATTTCCATGACAAAAATGTTAACCACATGTTTTTTCGTGAGACGTGGATTGTTAAAAATTTCCAAACCCTTCACTATATTAACTTAAACTTTTGGGATCATCAAATTTTTCTTTAAAAGACTTAATGTGTAATGCAAAACTTCAAGCATCAATGAATTTCCCCAAGAAAAGAAAAACCAAAACTGTTTGTAATTTATAAATTCATTAATGTTTTTAATCGCATGTGAACTTTTAATATTCATCATTATGATTAGTCATGAAAATGGGTTCTATGTATGAGTTTTTTTCTTCTATTATTTCTGCTGCTGGATACTTCTTCTTCGTCTTGAACAGCATAATTATAAGTATCTTTGCCATAAGTACGTACTTTTTTTCTTACTCTTCTGTTGCTGTTTTTTCATCTTCTATTCATTTAAGATGTAGTTGAGTGTATTTTTTGCTGTTGATATTTTTAAAAGCTAATTTTTTTTAGATATTTATATTCTTTTTTTTTTTGTGAATATGTCGATTCAGAGACTTTGTTTTTTTTTTGTGGATCGTAATAGCATAGAATTGAGAGAAACTATGTTCAGTGAAGCATGTGGTTCGGTACGAATTATCAAAACATATTAAAAAATTCTTTCAAAATATAATAAAAGTTTGTATATTTTTGTAAACTTTATAAAATAATTAGATATTATTATTAATATTTCAGTTGCAAATAAAACAAACTTGTTGAAATGAATTGTAATGTAAAAACATAGAAAATCTCATGTAATTCTTTTATTCTGGGGGGTTGGGAGGTGGGTATGCAAACAGTGAAACAATCCAAAAGTTGAGTATTTCCCATTTCGGGAGAGGAAGAGAACTCAACCAACACCATCCACAGAGACACACTGTTATTTGGAACACATTCTGTAAATGTTGAAAAAGTTCATGCTCTGCTCAGTCCACCACCACCATGTGCGTCTCTTCTACACTGTGCATATATGAGATACTAGATACAATGAGTGGAATACAAACCACAAATAACAAAACAAAACACGAGAAACTCAAACGTGTATGCAGAAAGTTTCGAGCAAGCAAAAATCATCGAGTATGACAAACAATTCCAAGTTGTTAAATTGAGTTTAGTTGCGTTTTAGATTCCACATTGTTCGGTTGTGTTCATCGGATAGAAGCGCTTCGAGTGTAGAGCTGAAAGAGGTTTGAGTGTCGGTTTTTCTTGATTCTGAAAAAAAAGTAACTTAAAGTTAACGAAATAAACAAAACAAAAAAAAAGAAACAAAGCAAAGCGTTTTTATCCCAAAAACGTAAAAAGTTCAAAATTTCAAGTGCTAGTGTGCCGTAGCTAGTGACGTTTTCTATGTGACTCTGTTAACAACAACAATAGCAGCAGCAGCAGCCACCAGCAGAAAAACAACAATAATTGTTTATGTGTTTTTGTTGTTGTTGTTGATTTCTTCAACGTAATTTTGTTGTGTATGCGAGCGTCAATTGCGTAAAATTTATTTATTTTTGAACTTTTTGTTGTTTTTTGTTTGTTTTTCATATGACTGCAAAAGTTTTACGAATATTTCGATTTTTGTATTTATTTCCAATTATTTTGCAAACAAACTGAAAAATAATTTGCAATCTACTCATAAGTACCCATACATATGTGAGTAAATTTTTTGTATAGTTTTTATATGTGTGTGCGTATGAGACATGAGATCACTAGCGGCCCTGGAGTTTTCAAAAGAGGGGTAGCCTTAGATATTTCCATTTCTTCATAAAAGTTTTATAATTCTAGAGCAACGATAATAATGGCCGAGATATTAATTTATTGGGAAGGGGTAGAGGGGCTACTTTATCCCAAAATATCCCCCTTCCTTCTCGGATCCGCTAGAGCATGGAATACTTGTAAGCAAGCAGCAACTACTAACTATAGTTAATATAACGCGTGAAAGCTTCAGCTTCAATCGCCTGATGAAAAGTATATCTAAGATACATACAACATTCGCTCACTAGTTCGTAGTTGTTGCTGCACATTAATGCGTTTTTTATTAATCATTATTTTTATGCAACGAGTTTGGCATAATGTCAGCTTTTTTTTGTTTAGTTTTTAGTTGACTAGCGTTGAGTGAAAGTGCGCAGAATATGATCGGCGCAGCAAAGTGGCTAGTGTTTTTAGGTTTCAGGGTTGACTCTCAAATTAGATAGCGAGTAAACTAAGCTTCAAGAACAAAAATTGCCTTGAAAAGTTGTACGGGCATTAAAACTTTAAATATTTTCCATTTGTTAAAAATACTTTACGAAGTTCCCTTCTTACCCAAACATGCAAAGCTAAATTTGATATATGTACCTACATATTTTCCTATTTTATTTAAATAGGTTTGTTTCACTCAGCGCCCACATAAATACTCAGCTGAAGTACATATCTACCTCTATATATGCTATAGCTACATATTTTGCTTTACCAATTTCAAAAACATAAATAATTTCAAGTTTGCCCACATTCATTATTTATTACTACATATTTGCATTTGGTTTTGTGTTTTCTTTTCGATTTATTTGATTTGGATGCTAATATTTTGGCCACTTCAAAGTGGGCTATCACTGATGATAAGCAAACAATTGTAGGTGTAAATATATATTATATTTAGGTTCCATAGAAAGATTTTATAATGGTCAGGGTTCAGAATGCCACGAGAAGTCTGAGACAGCATTTAATGGCATATCTCTTACACCTTCTCTTGTCAATAAAACATAACCTGATCTCTTTCCACTACTTATGTTTCAAGCAAGTGCAAAGACAAATAAGTAAATTTAATTCATTCGTATGCAAAAATTTAAAAAAAGCACCACACATCTGCAGTTGAATGCAAAGAGAAAAATGAGACCACTGGCCGCACAACTACATGTGTGCATATACATATGTGCAAGTATGTATGCATTTGAATATACCCAGTTGAACTTTGGATGATCGTAAGAGTAATCATTGAGCACTCCAAAGCGAGCAATCGATTACTCCCTATTGCTCCAGAGGTCTTGCATTTTGTATTTATTTTTAACAATGCATGTCCTAGAGCATGGAGTACTCGTTTTAGCCTCCAAAAGGAGTAATAAAGGAGAACACGATTACGAGCATGACTTCACTTGCATCTCAGAAAACCAAAACTCCAAAATAGTTCATGACAATCTTCTATTGCGTTGTTATTTTGGAAAAGTCTCTCCCAAATGAGCCAGTGAATTCTGTTTATTTTACTCTTGCAGTGTTTCCAGCTCTGATTACTATTTTTAACTCTTTAAGGCACACGAAATTAAAAACAATAAACACCCCAGCCGCACAAAATTTTTTTTTGCGCATAGCATTGCCAACTGAATGAAAAACTTTAAATAAAATATTAAACTGTATGACTATAAGTGATGTCAACTTTTCGAGATGTGCTAAAATACATCCCATGAAAAGCTAAGCAAAAGTTGGGACAGTTTTTAACCTGCCTAACCCTAAAGAATTAACTAGGCAAGAAAGATTAAGATATACAAATTTGAGCGTCTCAATCAGGCTGTCTTTGTTTACCATTAAAATTGTGTTAGTGAAAGCCAAAAACTTTTGTTACTGTATTGGAGTTTCTTATTTATTGCCCCTTTTGAAGTAATAAAATCATTGCTCTTTTGAGGAGTACTCACTATTTATGCAACTGGGTACATAAATATACTTATTATATGGTATGTATGGAAATTAAATGAATATTTTTTTGCCAAGTAAGAAAAAAAAATTAATAGGAATGGAGAATAGGGGGATCTAGGGGGGTTTAAGCCAGTTAATACTCTGGATTCCTACTCAAGGTAATAGGGTTCAATACCCATCACAGCCAAAATCAAAAATAGAAAATACAAAGTTTTCTACACGACATAGGAGATTGCAGAAAAAATATTTTCAGTCTATACAAAATTGAGTTTGTCATTCTTAAACCACTGTGCGGCGACGGCGCTCCTACTGCAAAAAAGAAAACGAAATAAATTAAAATTAGCAAACTATAGAAATGCATATATACATATGTTTTAAATTTTAATGTTCAACAAATGAAAGAATTTTATGGGTGCAAAAAGTTTTCCTACGTAACGCTCCGTTGATTATAAAAAAAATCACTGAATTTTTGTTTTAAAAAATGGTTTTACACGCTAAAATAAATACAAAAATCGACTTATTTTATTAATAAATAATTGGAAACGACGGCATACTAAAATAATATTAACAATATTAACAAACTAAACCGTGTACATAGAACGCAGTCAACGAGAGATAAAAAATAACAAAAGAAAATTTAAAAATAAATCATTGTTTGAATTGAATGAGCAATAATTGCAGAAATGGAGAAAATGTAGTGAAACAATTAAAAAAAATTTGTGAAAACTATAAATGAATTCGAATGAAAAGTGTGTAATTAATAGTTGCAGTTTTTCAGCTGGAATAATTTGTAAAGTGGAATGAATAAATTGAAAACAAAATGTTAAGTATATGCGAAGGAAAAAGTCATATGCTTAAGTTTTTCTTTTCTTTAAATTGAAAATAAAATTTGTTTTTTTTTTCTTCTCCTCTCATAAATTGGATGATTTTCCCTGTACGACAATTTTTTGTACCTTAAGAATTTGTTTCGAAAATAGGTATAGATTGCCTTTGTTTAATGAGCTGTTAGTGTTTCAGATTAGAGTTAGTTCCGAATATACCTTGTTTGCTTTGATTTTTCTTACAGCTCAATACGTGGTGTCCAGTGTAAATACGTAAGCAAGTGTATAGAACGAATTAGGTATATCCTATTTACTGCAAGATTGCTTCTTATCTCGTTCCTGGGTTCCACTTTGTTAATTATCTTCACATTTACTTATGCACTCCAATGGCAGGTAGGCAATGTCATATTTATGCACTGTTGCGGCTATTTAGAATGAGCAACATTTTAGTTGTGACTTAGTGAATTAGACACTTATGCAAAATTTAAATGTACCTTATGTCTGAAATAGTGATTCAGACTCTGTCGATTATGATTCCCAGTTTTCTTTTTTCACAAAGTAAAAATATTATCCATCGAAGTTATTGCGCTATGACTGCGAGGCGTTGCTACCATATTTCGTCTGGCGGCGGCAACTTTATCCACAATCGATGTTTTTACTATCAGCAACTAAATATTTATTTATGCTCTGTTTTGTATTCCTACTTTTAATGTAGATATAAGTTTGTTGTCATTACTAAAAATTGTCTTATCAGTTTTATTTGGCCGCAAGTTATTTTGTGTTGTTTTCGTATTTTTGGTTGGCTGCCAGAATCACGAATATGATTTTCTGTATTCAACGCAACCAAGAGACTGGTCTTGAATTTCTAGTTTCGTATTTTCAAACTTTCCTCACGCGAAAGCAGAATTTAGTAAAATTTCAAATATCGAAATCATTATTTCTCAAAACAGAATTGAGCACATTCATTGTTCTGGCGATTACTCGACGGTATGTAGGAACTTTGTAATGAGTGTGTAATGTTTACCTTCATCAATATAAAGTGCAGTTTCATATTCGATTGCTGCAGTATTCTTATCAAAAGTACCTACAGCAAATGGAATTTGGAATTCATTCAATGTTCTTGTGTATGTTAAATGTTCCGCTTCCTGGTAATGGGTCTGAGTGAGTGTACACATATGTATGCATATTTCGTAATGAGATAATTACGAAATGACAAATAAACAAGAGATTAAGATATAATACTAAACAAAAATTTTTGGTATGAGGAGGGAAATTAATTGAAGCAAAAAACACTCAGTCACTGCTTTATAGTGATGGAAAATAACAAAAAGTATCTATTAATTATGAAAGTTAAGTTCGAAGTGGTAGGCGAATGCCTCACATAGTGTTACCTTAATTCAATGTTAATAGTTTTACCTTAAACTCTCCAGAGTCAATGAAAACTACGATTTTCATTTATCACTATTTCCAGTTTGAAGGTACCCGTCGGTAGAGCAGAATCTTTTTAAAGAATCCAGGTTTATACGGGCTAAATCACTTAGGGGAAAAAAGAATGCCACTCCCTAACATATTCAATCTAGTTCTATCTAGTATTGAACAAAAATAAAGAATGTGTTCCGGAGTTTCCTTTGTAACAGAGTCATTCAGTTCCTGCCGAGGTCATTTCCCACTACCAAGCTTTTCGGTATGATATTTCAAAAAGTTGTGTCGAATAACAACGGCAACCAGTAAGCAGAAACTCAGGTTTAGTGTGCGAGTATTGGGCCCAGAAAAGTTTTGCTTTGTTGTGGAGGCCTTTTGGATCTTCCACCTTGCTGTGCAAGGTTGTCCGCCACCTCATTTGCCAGAATTTCCTGGCACCCAGCAGATTAGTTTGTTGTTGTTACTGAGATTTTGAAGGGAGTTGTAGCATTTTTTCACCGATTTATAATTTATTGTTTGGCTTTCAATGGCATTCCGAGCAGGTAGGCTGTCTGAATACATACTTATTCGCAGATCATTTAAACTACCCATGAGACTTTCAGATGCCTCTACTTCATCTTAGAAAACACTACAACTGGTATTAGTTTTGGGTACAAAGAATGTTGCATCTCCATTGCGTTCAATTTTGAAGTCGTCAGTATAGACTTTGATTATGAATATTTTCTAAACTTTCTCCGTATAAATTAAGATTATGACAATATACTTTTTGGCGCCACCTGTTGTACAAAACGTGGCTGTTCTTGCTGTTGTTATTTTAATATAAATATTTACGATAGTATCGCATGTCAAAAGCCATCATCATTAATTGCCCAGAAAAAGAGTAACAACAGCAACTACAATATGAAAGGAGGTATCTTCTACTTGTAAAAAGCTATAAGTAAAACAAACACAACAACGAGCAACAGCTGTCAAAAACCATACTACATCCCTCAGATTCATATATAATATAAACTAGTATAATTTTTGCTGTTTATTTTTAATTTGGTTACCAACAACAGAAACCGGTTCGTTTTCTTTTCTTGTAACAATTTAACTGATGATGGTCAGCTTGCTATCAGCCTCAGCGACTATTGTTGTTGTTGTTGTTGTTGCTGTACTGACTGCTTAAATTTTATTTTAGGAATGAATAACGGCCTACACAATCCAACAACAACACTACGCTATTCATAAATTGCTCTTGCGATACTTTTACTACTGCGGAAATGCGGAAAAAAATATAAGGAATCATCTGAACTGGGGGAATTATGAAAATGGCCGTTATCAGTCCACAGCGCAAGAAAACTGAAGTAGTTCTAATATCCCTTGCAGTCAAGATTTCGAAATAAAAATTTTTCCGTAACTAATGTGATATCTGACTCGAATAATAAAATGTAATTTTCCGCTATTAATATAAAAATAAAATAATAAAAGCGACTGAAACTATGTTGAAAATGGCTTGTAAAAGCCTTAAAAATGTGAATTATGATTGTTAAATATTATTTTTATGATTATATAAACCGATATTTTTGTGTTTGTATTATGGGCTGAGGAGCATGAATTTAACCTCTTCGCTCAACTCCAAATTCTATTACGATGGTTCTAGCCTTAAATTCGAAATAAAGAGATCTGAAGAAATAAATATATCGCATTTATGTGAGTGGTACCTACAATAATGTTTACATATAATCTTTATTTCTGCATTCCCGTGCCTCTTTAGAAATGCGAAAAGCTCGGTCTAGGCCCTTCATGGGCTGTTGTGCCACACTTGAAGGTATTTTACACCAAACACACCTCTCAACTGCCAAAACCTCAGTATCGTTGGAAAAATTTCCAAATTCTCACTTGTTACAGCTTCCAAGATTATTCCGAGCGCTGCATTGTTTTAGGCAAGCAATGATTTGTACATAATTTTGAATTTTTTTGCTCGGACCTTTCTACTTTTAGAAAATTTTCCGGTTCCGCACATTCCCGCAAAATCATTCTTATGGCACATGTTTAGTAACAAATCAATAGTCAACTTGGCGTACTCATCGGCTTGGAGGGGCATGGAGAACATTTTTCAGGTGGCAAAAAAAAAAAAAAAAATAATTCTAAAGATTTAATTTTGGTTAATCTAATGACTATGAAATTCTGCAAATTTGTACACCGTATGTGTTATAGACTTTTCATAACTGCAAACAAATCTTGACAAAGTTACGTTGTAAAATTTTTGAGTTTCAATTGAAAGACTCATTATGCAGGCTTTTTTTTTAATTAATAATTGATGCAAAAATAGGAGTCATTTAAGAAAAAATAGTAAATCAAATAATTTTGTAAGCCTGTTAAGAGCGATGGGGACTGAGCTCATGCTAGTATTTACTACTGGTAATGGCTTTATTTAAAAGAAATTAAAAAAAAAAAACAAAATACAACAATTTCCGCATGCAAAGAATGATTTTTTCCCGCTAGCACATCAGTGTACGCCGCACAGTGTACCGTCTCTATACAACCGGTGGACAAATATAGAAGGAGTAGTGGTAGGCCAATGAAATTTTGCATAGATATTTTTTAAGTGGCACGTCCCATACAAAATGAGAACCTAAATCAGTTTTTTTGGCTCAAAATTTTCGTAGAACCCAATCCAATTGGAGTACGATAACAATTTATAAAAATTATCTATATCGAAAAAGTAGGCGTAGCATCTCCAATATAGTTAAATTATTTTACGGTTTATTAAAGCTGCAATGATTATCTCTATTTTTTATGATTTTTGTTTAATTCATTCAATTGATGTAATATACATAAATAATTAGGTATTATCAAACTATTTTATTTCACTCATTAATACAATTTTTTAAATATATAAACTACTAAAATGAAATAAGTTGCCTAAAATTTATTCGCTTTCATTTCCTCCTTCATAGTCGGACGACGAATCAGATGAGAAAACAATTTCTAAATCTATATATTGACCACTATTTTCTGGTTCTAAGAAAATGAACTGACTAATATCTTTTTCGTTCATTTGTTTTTCACTGCAAGTTATGCGTTTAGCAGAAATAAGTGGCTCAGAAGATAGTAATAACCGCGCTAACAAATCCCTATTAGACGCTTCTCTAGAAGTATTTCTTGTATTTTCTAATCGACACTTTTTAAACTCCTTGTGTCTTGCTTCTAAAGCATCCTCCTTCTTATTATTGTAGAGATATCTCTTGAAATAAATAAGTAAAAATTAGAGAGGACGTTTCTGGACTATTTTTTAAAAGCTCTTTAAACTTTGGGGTTTTTGTGTTTTTTTTTTTTTGTATTTTAAGATGGTGATTTTACAAGTAATGGTACTTCAAAATGAAAAATGAAAACACATCAGAACTGGGTATGTCCTTAAGGAATAGTATAAATAACAGTGGGGAAATTTAAAACAAAAATAAAAAAGTTACAGGAGTTAGAAGTGAACCTACCAAAGTAGTATTTGCTGCAAAAAAATGTCACTGTTGTAAATGCTTGACTTTCAATACGTTTTTTATGGCAAAATAAAAGTAATTTCCAAAATCCTTTTTAAGCTCATTTAATTGAAGTATTTACAATTGAACTGCATTCAAATATTATCAATATTCGAACTTGACTTTTTTGAATTGTTTGCACCTTCGTTACACTGTGCGCCGTATGCTAATGAAAAGTTGACTCAACGTAAGCTTCAGCTACTTTTGCTCCATTGTGGGATCACACTTGACAGCTGAGGCAGAGATTTTTGGATAATATTTATAATATTAAGTACAAAATTTTTAAATAAAATGAAGCATAAGAAAAAACACCGACATTTCCCATTGAGTCTTATTTTATTTACAATTTTTGGTGTTTGTTTCTCATGAATGTTGCCTAGTGCACGAAAGCTTGAGAGGCACAGTGGGCGTCAAAATGTTTTTAATTGCACAAAAGAATTTTTTTTAGCTGAGAAAGTTAAAGTCTTGCATAAAAGCAACGTGTTCGTATTACTGTTTCATAGATTATCATAAAAGTTATAATATATTTTTATGTTTTTAATTACAATTTTTAATATGAAGAATATCTCATATGCTATTCTCTTATAGACATTAATTACACCACGATTTATGGTTGCGTACTTTTAGTCTTAATCCACAATTTTCGTTTTTTTACACACTCAACTTCCGCTTTTGCGAAATTATAAATTCTGTTCTTTCTTTTATGGCGTTAATTTTTACTTTTTCTATGTCTTCGTCCCTATACCCCCAGTGTGTCTACCAAATAAATGGATTTATTTATGTATTTCTACTACGTGCTTTTCGCAGATTCTCCCACACTCTTTTTAGGAAAAAAACAAAAAACTTTAAAAAATTAAGTTGCAAATGAAATAAACTCAATTCTTTATTTTTTTATTGTTGTTTTTCTTTACTCGACTGTGCACATAATTCGCTACCTTAATTTGCTAAAGCCCGAAGACCAAATTTTTCAATTCCGAGTTTTTAATGGATTTAAATAAATCATGCCCACTTTCATCTGTACAGAAAATTTTTGAGACATGCACCGAAAACTTGCGTTCTGATCTTTTAGTATAAATTACAAATTCTAGAAACAGTACATCAAATATCAATATGTTTTTTGTTTCTTCTGTAAAATTTGAAAAATGCATGTTATGCCTTTAGTAAATCAAGGTAGCAGTTTAATTAAACTAAATTCGTTAAATAGAATCTATCATAGTTCTTATGAAAGTGTTCGAAATCGGGCAATAACAAAGTGCAGAAGAATCAGTATTCAAACCAAACCTGTAGTTCAGAGAAATTATGCACCGATAAACTGAATCATACTGCAAAATTGGAAATTTTTACATTTGACCTCATTTCACTTTCGATAGCAAAAAACTCATTTTTTGCGAAACGATAAATAAAGTCTTTCAGCCTAAGTGTTTCCTAGTGGACAACCACCTCAACTATTGCTTTAGTACAAACATATATTGACCAATACACAAGACCAATCAACAACATGTCAAGTCAGTCTGCATGTCGAAATTCCACCAAATGTAATGGCTAATTGAAAATTATTCTAAACTATCGTTGAAAAACCAATTATTATTCTACAAAGTAGTTATCATGCCGATTTGGACTTGCGGTATCGGGTTATGGCATAAGACCAGCAACTCGAATGAAGACATACTTGAGCGTTTTCAATCTAAAGATCTAAGAACAACAAAATCAGCTCCGTGGTTTGATACGGCCATAAGAAATAACCTAAATATCTGAACCGTCAAGTAGGTTTAAAACCTACGAACCAACAAACACGCCTAGCGATTGCGACATCATCCAATATGCTTGTAAGATGACACAAAAGACTGAAACGACACACGCCAGCAAACCTTCTTAACAGATTTCTTAGCTTAAAATATATACATATATATACTTATATTCAATTAATCAGAAATATAAAATATTGTAGAGTTATGGGAACTTTGATCAAGAGGTCCATTATTAGAAGAATAATGCACGGTGTTTTCTTATCCCCTTTTCTCGTTTTAAGTAGGATGCGTTCCAAAGCTCTCGTTACTTTAAACTTTCCAATAAGATTTTCAAATTAATTCCTATAGGAATAAAATGTAATTACGAACTTAATTAAAATTTGTTTCTTTTTTTACTCACACACTTACACTAGCGGATCCAAGAGGGGCGGGATTTGGGGTTAAACACTTCCGACGAAAATTTAATAAATTTTGATCATTGGCCATGAATGAAAAAAACAAAAAAAATATTAACCCCTATACCCTCTTTTTAATCTCTGGATCCGCGAGTACACATAGTAAATATATGGAATAAAACTTCATGGTGTAAAGTAAATTTGCACAGAAATACTCAAAGTACTCGTCGAGTAGGCCAAAATTAAATAGATAAATAAGTTTAAAAGCCATAAAAATGCAAGTGCAGAAATATCTATACATAGGTAGTTACATATATATGAGTAGTATGTCTACATACTGTATGCATAAGCAGGGGTATAGATATACATATATATATATATTATCTATTTATGTGAGTACATAGAAAAACAACAAGTTACTAGAAGAAGGCATATATATTTATGTGCATTAAGGTGCCTCACGAAAAAAGTTGTGGCTGTACCCCTTTAAAAATGAAAATTGGTTTATTTTATGATGAATCCCAAAATATTTTGGCTCTGGCGATTACCGTTTGTAAAAAAAGCTTAAATATAATAAATATTTCAAAGTTGTTAGATTCTGTAATATTGAAATCATCAGCTAAAAAATAAAAAAAATATATAAAAAATCGTAAAATTACAGCAAAAAACGCATTTGGAGTTTGTGAAAAAATTTAAAAATTATTTGTGAGCTTTTTTTTTTTCTTTCGAAAGGATCTAGCTCACAAACGCTATTTAGGAAAGCATAATAAAATAAATCGAGGCTAATTTTTAGAGGGGTGCAACGAAACCCCATTTTAATGTATTTTTGTACATATTGTCTGCATATTGTAAAATTAAATGCGTTACCATATAGAAAACCTTGATGAAAAAAAGTTTTCTACTTTTATGGTATAAAATGGAGGCCATATGCTAAAGCAAAACGTAAGTAGTTATCTACATATATGTATGTATATGGGAATATAAACTATTGAGTAGGTAAAGAAATAGAAGAAAAATTAGCTAATTAAGTAAAATGCAAACAAAAAGTAAGGTGCGTTTTAAGTTTCCCATCACCATAAAATTAAAGCAGACGTCAATTTGTAACCTCGAATAAAAAATCATGGAGCTTATCATTCAAGATGTTTCGCCCAGATACGCATAGAGCCTACACACTCCAGCAACTTCATATACATAGAAATGCATCCATCTTTGTACATACATACATACATATGTTTGTATATATTTATGTAGGCATTTGTATTTGTATATTTGATTCACTTCGCAGCTATATCAATAAAGTGCAAGGGGAGAAAACAAACTCAAAACTCACGTCAATTTGGAAACAATTTTTGGGTGTGGAGTTCACAATGCTCGCCTTCGTTCCTTCCCCACCATTCGCACTGGCATTCCACATTACATCGTAGTATCGGTCAATATGTAACACAAAGTTCCATATGGGCTGCACAAATGCAACTTTGAGCACAACAAATACACGCTCAAAATTATGTTATAGCTATGAAATTTTTTTGATTTATGCGCACACGAGAAAAAAGAAATATTGCTTTGAAATTGGTAATAAAAAATTAAAATTCACGTATACACATGCACACACATATTCTTCACACACTTACATATATATGTTTATGTATATATTGGTGTACTAGGCATTTATTATGTTGGGTGAGGTTCTTGAGGAAGGTGTGCTATTTACTATTTTTATCTTTTCTTTCCCCCCATTAGAATGCCGGATTTCAATAGTTGTACTATGTATTTATTATTATTTTGTTTCGTTGTTGTAAAAAGTATTTATGGTATTATCTGCATTGATCATTATCTTGGATATTACTTGATTTCAACCTACTTTAACCTGCTTTGGCATCCCAACCTAAGAGCTATCGTCTTCAATGCTACGGTGACGGTTTAATTGGGAAAAATCGGCAGAAAGTTAATCGATCTCAATTCGAGCAAAGTTACAAGAGCAGAAATACTAGAAGGAAGGAGTGAGCCTATTGATATATTGTCAAATATATTTCTACACTTTTTTGTGTTTCTTTTCATGCTTTCTATTTTTAATGAATTATTTTTAAAAAATACTTATTAGAACCGCCAAAAACCAAATGCTTTCCAAAGTTTAAACTCAAAGTATGTTAACCTTTAACTATGGAGGTGAATTTTTTTGAATTAGTCTGTGACGTGGTGGTAAATTTTACCTTTTAATTTTACTAAAAAATTTTAGTTTTATAATTATTTGTTCTTTGAAAACAAGCTACTACCTTTTTAAGTAAAATAAATAAAATATTTGAAATTTTTTTTTTAAGTTCAACAAACTGGCACTTTATTTGCTTAGTTTTCTGATTGAATTTGTTCTGCATAAATGTCTGGTTCACTTCCATCAAAAACGCTTCTTCTGGAAGTTAACCCTTATATGCCTATATGTAGTGCACGATGGAATGTAACTGTAATAAAGGCAAGACCAACTCAATAGATTAGTGGATAGTGCACATCCGGGAGGTTTGGGTTCGATTCCCGTTTTGGTTTGATGGTTAATTCTCATAACCTTCTTATGTTCACTATCAATATGAAGAGTATGAGAATTATGAGAAAGTTTACAAGTACACATCTTGGTTTGTAACCAAGCTGATTAAAAATTGCCACACTGCCTCTCGGTATAGGTGTTAAACTGTAGTTCCAGAGCCGATTGGATTAGCTAATGCCCTAACTTGAATCCTTTCGCTTTTAAATGACATATATACGGTAAAAGAAAGGATTGTAGTTAAGATGGGGACGTCTTTGAATCCAACGTTAGTTTCTCAATCCCATAATTTTCAGGTCTAAGTATGCGAAACTGAGGCCTGAGCCACATAGCTAAAATGGGCCCTGATCCTTTCTGCCAACTCGGCTTTGAGTGAAAAAACAATGACTCACATACTGAAATCTTATTCGATGTCTTGGGCAAACTAAAGAGCTGGTTGTTGTTCCCCTCGCGCATAATCGGTCATCGCTTGCAGCAAAGCGGGCTTAAGATTGATAGTGAATTTAATATCTGGCCATTGTGTGCTCCGATATCACCTAAGTAATTTATGAGGCAGAGTGTCCTCTATGCATGAAAGATAAGAGACAACATCTCACATTCTACACATCGTCCCTACCATGCCCAACTATCGAATATGAAAAATTCATTTTCTTAAATTCGATACCTTGCTCCTGCATTGGGTGAAAACAGTTATCTGAAAGAGGATTGAAATATTATTACGAGCGTATAGCGATCCACTGACTTTGAGTTCACAATTGAAGGGGTTCTTGCACTCTCTTGAAAAGTACCGATTTTCCTTGGACATGGTATCGATCGTTCCAATCAAATTCTCTTCAACAAGTGATGTTCAAGTCTCCATTAAGATAGCAGAGCGACTATTGTAATAATGGAGCGTTGGCAGTGCCTGACTACTGGTTCTTTTCCATTTAAATAACAAAGTATAAAGTAAATTTCTTTCAAAAAACTTTCTCACTTCAAATTTTAATACATGACGTATTAATTACAACAAACTAGAAACACTAACAGGTTAACATTTCATGGATGTTGAGAACCACTAAATCACTACACACAAAACCTCACTCTTTCAACATACTGCTAAAATACTTACAACAACACAAATAATATTTAATGTACCAAATTATTAATATAAACATATGCGAGAAATGAGCGTATTAAGGATAATAAATGAAAATTACATTCAAATGTGATATTACGAATGTCAATTGTAAAGCCAGTGTTGCCATTTAGCAAATGTACATCATCCTTTTATTAGAATATTGAAATGGCCTAGAAAGGTTTTCTTGAATTATTCTATCCGATTATGAACAGCACACGGTTTTAGTCTGACTTCATTTAATTTTATTACCAGTCAGTTTTAGGCGGATTTTGTTTACAAAGCAATAAAGTCAGCTTTGTTGTTGTTGTTTTTTGTATTTACATTTGCTTTTCAACTGAAATCGAGTACAACTCGCAATCCTCTTTTTGCAAGCCATTTGCCATTTAATTTTTTTAAGTTTTTTTTATTTTTGGTGCTATCATTATCAACTTTTATTATTTCCCTCTTTTTTACTTTGAGTGTTAATAAATAGAAAAAATAAGAAAAAAAAATCTTTCTAATAGTAAATTGGGGAGCATATAAAATTTTTCGTAGGTTCATTAATTTTATGATTTTGTCATTATGTACGTCAGTCGAGGTTGATTTTGAAAATTTTTTTTGATGGCAGATTAGTGGATTAACGTGGCTAATTCGTTTAGAAAGTTCTAAAAATTTTGATGTAGTAAAAGTGGTCCGAAATCTGGTACAGAGCTTCTCTCCAGGTAAACTTGAAAAATAGAAGTACTGAAAATTTGATAGACATTTAATAACAACCATTTATTATAATCTAAAAAGAAAACAAAGTCCACCATATACTTATATGCAAATTTGATTCTATGTAAACAAACTTTAAAATCTAGAATCACGAATCGGGTATATGTAAGTTTTGAATTATTTTATATAGCAAGATTTAAGCTATTTTCAAGATAAAACAATGACGCAATAATTTATTTTTTTATGGACCTCTGGATGAATGAAAAGCTATGAATACAAGAGCAAATAAAACTAAAGTGCTATTAAAATCAGCATAAAACAAGCTATGAACTATTTTAGCACCTTCTGAAATAGAGAGATGTGTAATGTAAATTAACTTAACCCTTTCATGCTCGCTGTTGCCTATAGGCAACATTCACTTTGATGTGGCATAAAATAGTTGTTCAACAAATTTGACTAGTGTAAGGATATCCGCATTCAGTTGTGTTAGGTCTTCTTCACGTTTTTTGTTATCGGCAACAATTTGAAATTTCGTGCTTTTGCCATTTTTTTACACTTTTTGTGTTTGAAGTCAAGTCAAAAACCTAAATGCAAAAATTTATCGTAATATCATTTCCTTTTTAATTAAAAAAAAATGCTTTAAACTATTACTAAGCGGAAATTTTTATAAAAGGCAAGAGAATATGAAAATTATAAAATTGGAGAGAATGGGTTATCCAGAGGTTGTTTACAGCTCCATTGCTATGTTTTTTAATCTTTACTAAAAAACAAACAAATCAATATAGAGAGATGAAATTTGGTGTGGTGATTGTGACAGTCCCACGTAACCATAATTTCAGTACAGAAAGTTTCTATGAAACCCTATTAACATTCGGGCATGAAAGGGTTAAAGCGTTTGTTTTTCTTAATTATGACAGCATTTCACACACAAATAAATAAAATAAAATATTAAAAAAATATTGTGCAATACTAGCAAACAAAGAAACCATTGATGTTATAAAAATACACAAAATTTTATGTCGTATATTTTCTATAAAAATTGTTTTCTTTTGTAAATCGTTGAAATTAAAATGAAAATCTTTACGACATTGGAAAATAGGGCAAGGTGACTTGTGTTTTTAATTGTTAAAATATTAAAAATGTTTGTCAAAATATTAATCTCTTTTTTATGCAACAAAATTTAAAAAAAAAAAACTTCGTGGTACTTTTTGTTTTATTAAATCATTTAAAAAAATTCTTTGCTTTATTTTTAATTTGAGAAATTCGAGATTTTTAGGAAGTGAAATAATTTGAAAGGGCAAAAATTCTTGAAAATTTTCCACAAAAACGAAATATTTGTTTTTAGTTTTTTATTTTTGCTGTCTAGATGTCAAAGTAAGAATTTATTTGAGATAGCAGCGAAATGTCTATAACTTTTGAACAAATATGAGAACTTTTGAATCATTATAAGAAACAAACATTTTTCAAATAACAGAAACGCTCCTACAAGTTAAATCGCTAAGAAACTCAAATTATTGTTTTAAAATAATCATTTTAAAAATAAACAAAAATTGAGTTCGTTAGAGAAAATCACGTTTTCCGTTCACGTACACATGCGAGAGTAATTAATAAAACATTCAACATGTTCATTAACACAAATTTCATGCGGTTTTATTGTAAGCTTTTTTTCTTTTTTGTTTAGATATATATGTAGAATACTGTCAAGTAAATATATTTATATAGTCATAGTGGAAAACGATTTTGTACAATTTGCATGGAACTTTGAAGTTACTAATTATTGTTATCGAACATTTAAAAGTATTATTTATACTAAACGTACCAATTACTTGACTATTTTTCTGATTCACCTAAATTGTTTTCCAGCACTCCTATTTATATTTTCAGCTTTCTATAAACAAATTGTACAATTCTATATGCACGTCAAATTTCCATTTGTTCTGTACAAGCAACAGAGCATTTTCTTCTTTTACATAATTTAATTTAATCGTACTTACAATAAGATTTCGGTCCTCGTTCCATTTTTCTTTATGTGTAGATATCTATAACAATGTTCCTCATTTTTTTTTTTCGTTTTTGTATATACTTAATCGATTTTAAATTTAGCTTTTCATTTAGTTTCTTCAATTTTAATTGAATATGTATGCATTCACTTAAAAATAAATGAGGTCAGAATGTTAACTTGTTTATTTTCTTTTAAATTTAACAAGTCGACGAGTGAAAGGCAAACCCACAAGTAAGAAAGAGATAGATGTATCTGTTTATCAAAGAAATTGAATTGAAGTGCAATCAATTTGTTTCGTTGGTGGCATTGTTGCTTTTAAAATTTAGGTGATATAATGCATTTTTTAACAAAACGAAAAAAGTCAAATTTAAGTGAAAAATTGGTAATAATTAATTGGAATCCAAGTTGTGGCCAATTCTATTATTTCTAGAATTCTTTTTTAATTTTTTACTTTTATGGCAAAAAAAAAAGAAATGAAATATGCGAACTCTAAAACTATTTGGAAAGTGTAACGTTTTCAGTGTGTGCACCTCAAAAAGTATTCTTTTCTTAAAAATATTTAAAAATTAAAATGGTTGTCTATTTTTCCATTACCCACTGTGGTAAATTCACATTGAACTCACTTCTCTTTCCAGCTAACTTGTCGTTTGTACCTATTATATTCAAAACTATACATACTAAAAGCTTAAAAAATATATGCAATTGTTGCTTGGGTGTATGGGTTAATCCACAATAGTTAACAAAGTAGAGTAATCAACCGATGATGTTCTATTTAGTCTTGCCATAAATTGTGTTACAAAATTTCGATTGCCCGCTTTATTTAAAACTTTAAAGGAATAATACCGTTAGTTTTATTTTTTGGAATGTGTACACCATAAAGCATCAAAAATAAATCAGTTTGATTTCAGCTTTTGTTAGATTACAATGGAGTAGAGTGTCAATTGCGGTAATTCCCTTATGCAAGTGCGGGAAAATTGCTGGTCAAATTTTCACATTACTGAAAAACCTTGGAATATCAAGAATGTTTGTTTATTGTGCTATTGATAGTTACTCTGAATCGTCCGAAGTAGAAGACAGGTCAAGAAGTGATCTTCCGCGCGTTACCCGCACATGTGCAGTTGCAAAAGCTGTACGAGAACGAATTCGCAGAGATCTTTTTCGGAAACCGAAAATAATGTCCAGAGAGCTGGATATTTCCTCCACATCCATGTCTAGACCTATTTGGCATGATCTGAATACGAAAGCTTTCCGTTGGTCAACTGAACATTTGTTAACATCACGGTTGAAAAAAATTAGGCTTGAAAGATGCAAACGACTCTTGTAGTAGCACGCGGGCAATGATCAT
The DNA here is from genome assembly GCA_963691655.1 of Toxonevra muliebris. Classification (NCBI taxonomy): domain Eukaryota; kingdom Metazoa; phylum Arthropoda; class Insecta; order Diptera; family Pallopteridae; genus Toxonevra; species Toxonevra muliebris. The sequence goes on along the minus strand of OY829326.1, from coordinate 87,383,197 downwards.
AAAAATATTCTTTTCACAAACGAAAAAATCTTTAATGTGGAGGAAATTTTCAACAAACAAAATGCTGAAATCTATGGTAGAACATCAAAAGAAGCAAAAAATGTTGTTTCAAGAGTTCAGCGGAGTCATCACCCTGCATCAGTTATGGTTTGGTGGGGAGTCTTTAACAAAAGTGTTAAATCTCTTCATTTCTACGAAAAAGATGTTAAAACTGGAGCTAAAGTGTACTAGCAAGGTGTTGTAGAGGGTGTAGTTAAGGGTTTAACAAATACTCTATTCAATAGAAAAAATGGGTATTATAGCAGGATTCTGCTCCTGCGCACAAGGCTAAAACAATACAAGAGTGGCTAAGGTGCAATAATCCAGCATTTTTTGCAGCTGAAGATTGGCTCTCTGGAAACACAAATCTGAATACATTGGATTATAGTTTGTGGCCAAAATTAGAGAGCATGGCCTGCAAAACGCCTCATCGAAATTGGGAAAGCCTCAAGAAAGCATTGACGCAAGCAGCGTCAGCGATATCGATAGAAACCGTGAGTGTTCCTATAGCCAAATGGCCGACAGTTTAAAGGCCTGTACAAAAGTAAAAGGAGGTCATTTCAAATGAATTTGTCGTATTTGCAATTGTATTATAAACAAATTAAAAATTGTTTAAGTACAAAAAGTTTCTAAATTTAACTTTGACAGCGTTTTAAACTTGTAACAGAATTTATGGCATGTCTAAGTACATGAGATAGAATTTTAGTTCTGCTCAAAGGGACTACAACTGGCAGGCCTTAAAAATAATAGCTCATAACGATATTTGAATATCTAATCACAAAATTGCATGGCGTATTAGGCGTGGCTAATGTTATAAAAATAGAGTCACTATATGCCAAAATAAAGTGAACCAATCGGACGACCCTTAATCTATACATTTATTAGCGTAACTACAATTTTATTCCAGAAGTGCTACACTATCATATTATATATCAATTTAAAGAGCTTGACGAGTTTAGCCAAAAATCAGATTTAAAATCGGTTTAGCCAATTCCAAAATATTAGCGTCGGAAGTTCTTTAAAATTCGCTCATTGAACGCAGCATTGAATTCATCATTGTAAAAATCATTGCTTAAGCGGGAGTAAATAACAAATGAGAAAGAGAGAGAGAAGATATGAGTAACGGCATTTCTCAGAATTATCTAACGAATTATCTGCATACACAAATAACAAAACAAACACCAACGAGTAGTTTGGTTCTCTTTTGGTATTTGTTTTTTCATCTTCCGCAAAAACTGGGGCCTTACCAACTAGTCTTAAATACACTTAAAAAGGGAAGATGGTCAAAGCTGCTAGTTTCAAAAAACTTATGCAGTAATTCGGAGTGATTTGGACTTAAATGTTACCATAGAGACATATTGGACCAATTTTGCATGTATGTGACCACCTTACGTGTACAAAAAAATGGCTTGTTGTAAATTTGCAGCGTCACATTTGAAATTGGCCGATTTCCAATGACAACTGAAACATCTGTAACCTCAACCACAATGGGAATTAATATGCACTTTGCTGCGATATTTATCGACCTAATGGTTCTGTTAATCTTCAATATCTCATTTCTCACGTAGATTGCCTGTCCTAATAAAAAATAAGTTTAATTAAGAAGTGCGCACGGAAAAATTGTCACATAGTTTTTTTTACTTCCTACATTGTTTTAATGAGAGATGAAGCCAAAATAAATTATTTTCATTTCTACAAAAATGTTTACTAAAAATGGATACTTAAGCTGAAATTCGAAAAATCATTGTGAAAGTTTTTCAACAAAATCCAGAATGGAGTCACTCAGAAATTGCCAAAAGTGTTTGTGGATCAGGAGACCTACACAGAGTTAAACATGTCAAGGACATTCCCCATAAAAATTAAAATGCTTAGGGCAAAAAAGTAGTTTAAAAATGTATAGTTGCTCTGAATCATTTGTCCGCAAAGTGAAAAGTGAAGTTGGCCTTAAATCGTACAAAGTTCAAAAAGTCTTAGATCAGATGCTACGAAAAACATTGACGCAAGAACTAGAACCAAAAAATTTTAAGCAAATTTTTTAACAAAATTTCAGTGTTGCAACATCGATGACGAAACATATGTTTTGGTGGACCATTCGCAGCTTCCAGGTAACGACTTTTACAAAGCGGATCAGCCGGAAAATGTGCCAGAAAAGTACAAGACCCCAAAAATTTCCTAAGAAACTTCTCGTAAGTAACTTCTGAATCAATCAAAATGGATATTTATATTGCTGGAAGCTTGCAAAATTGGTTAAAACCATTTGTAATACAGCATAAAGTATCCAAATTCTTTTAGCCTTATCACTGTGGAAAATAAATCGATGGAGTGGTACATCAACAATAATATCAATATTTAGGATAATCCGCCAAACTGCCCAGAGTTGAGGCTAGTGGAACGTTATTGGGCTCTAATTAAGCGGAAACTGAAGGAGACGAAAGGTCTTGATTGAGGGAGTTTCTGAAAAAGTTCTAAACTTCCTTAAAAACAAAGAATTTTAATTAATTTTTCTTTGTAAAGAGTTTACATAAAGTGAAGTACAATAAAAAAAAATTCGCTTAATTTGGATTCACGGCTTACTTGATTTTTTGATTATTCTTTTTTACAATTTTTTCGTACGCACTCCTTATTCTGTAAATTCATAAAGAAACGAACAAATCAGGGGTAAAACGCTATGAAAGTTTGCTAATCAACTGTAGACATTTGAAAGGAACACATTTTAATATGTGCAAATATAATCCTTTGTAACATGGAATGTCCCATATATAAATTGAAGTTCCACGAAATCGTGATAAAATACAAAAACACAAGAAAATCGAACAGTAATTCTTGTAAACTAAACTGAAAAGCAAAACATTTTTTTCATGCTCTGCAATTATAACCGAAGCATGCAAGCATGAAACTACAACTGAAACGGTTTCAAGTAAAGAGAAAACCTACGAAAAAAAAACAAATAAATCTGAAACAGGTTTTGAGACTGCAAAAATCGGCTCATTTAATGCTGTACAATCAGAAGCACATAAGAAATATGTAAAAACATAAGAAGTAATGGAGTGGTTTAAAATGAAGCAAACCCATCAGCATTTCCTGCTTTTTCTTTAAGCTTTTGTTCTGGCTGTAACAAGCCGTGCTTGTGGTAAGTCACGTACGGGTTGACGAAATGTATCAAAAACAGCAATGATGTAGTAAAAGTTGCACAAGTCTTTCAATGAAATATTTTAAATTTTACAAAAACTTATAACTAAAATGTATACTCGTAAATTAATGTAAGAAAATTTTCCCAAAATCTTACAAAATTGTTATTCTATCAAATAGAACTACTCTGCTATACAGCTGTGCCACTTTTTCATTATTCAATAACAAGAAGATTTCAAAAACTGCATCGACATTCGTTCGCAGCGTTTTTCATGCTCTTATCGTTTTGGGCACCTACTTCAAACAAAAAGATGCCTCGTCTTCTTTTGTTTGTTTTTCTTGTCAAGATGCGACCGACATCTTTCAGATAAAACTTGTAATTAATCTTTCGCTCATATCTATGCTACTTTGCTTCGTTTCTTTCTTACTTTATGCCTGTCTTGCTCTTATTGATGTTGAGGTTGAGGATGCAGAACAATGCAAGTTGTTGTGTTTACATTCAGAAGAAGCTTAGCTCTGCTACATAAACGTTGGTTTGTTGGTTTGTTTACATGCACCTGCCGGAAATATTGTTTTTACAACACAAACAAAAACTTTAGTCTAGCAACATTTTTAATGAGCCTTTTCCTACGAGCAAAAACAAGCAATTGCAGATTAGATTAGAGTGCAGTTTTTGTTTCAAATATTGCAATTTGATTTATTTTTGAAAACTTAATTCTCTAAATAAATAAGCAAATAAATAAATATCAGGTAAATCTCTTTAAGAAACAATGTCTGAATGAGCGATGAATCATTAGTTCTAGGTCAACGGACTTCGCTCGGTAGCATATGCAGTTGTTCTTGGTAATAATTATATATTTAGAATCGTATTTCAATATTCCTTGAACAATCCTTGATCTATGAATGTGCTATTCCAAATGCAAAGTGAAACTTTGTTGTGTATTTAAAAATTATTAAAAAACATTTATGTATAATAAATGCTGTTGAAGTTTTTGCAGTCTTCTTCTCTCTATTTTATTATTTCTGTTGGTATTCTCTACACTTATGGGCACAAACACGGCGCAGTATGCAGTACACGTATATAACACATGAGAGGAAAGCAGCTATATGCAATCAAGCTCTCTCACCAAAGCACACGAGAAGAAACTGCGAAAAGTTGACTCTCTGCATTCTTGTATAGGAAAGCAAAAACTTTTTGTTGGCCGCCCTCTTGATTGTCATTCTTAGTACTTTGAGCGACAACTTCTTTCTTTATTTAAATGTTTTTAGTATAAATTATCAATTTATATATACTTATAATTATCACACAACAACATTTTGAAAAACTGTTAATATTTCATATTGCGATTAAGCCATAACCAAAGACCAAAAAAATAAAAAAAGAAATGCACAGGCGCTCTTCAAACGATCGCGAAGAAGAGTTCAGCGGGAGGGAAATTCGAATTCTTAGCATTTAGTTTGCGGGACTCTTCTAACAATCAGGTTCAATAATCATCGAAATACTTGCTGGATGGGATGCAATTATATTTATATATCTATGGATGGATGATGCTATACACATGTCTCTACGATATCGTTTTCTTCAATTCCATTAGCGATAATTATTATTTTTTGATTTTACTATTATTCGCCAGTACAACAAAAACAACAACATCAACAGCTACAATTCAAACTTTATAAATTGAAGTAATAATAGCGCAAATACAGCATAAAGTTGCATTTTCTTGTACAGCTATGTGAATTACAATTCGCTGTAAACAATCTCATTCGCAATATGAAAAGCATCACCAGCACGCTTCACTACTTGCTTTTGATCTGCTAAATATACGAGCAAGTTTCTATATAGATATAGATGTTATTATTGCAATTTACAGCAATCATCTAGAGAAAGAAATAATATCAAACAGATAACAAAAATCCGTAAAACTTTCTGTGGGAATAACTGCAAAAAATAAAGTTTTTATTTTATTTAAACTGCAAAGTTAAACACACTCATAAATAACCACACATACATACCTGCATGTATGTATAAAGACTGTGCTGCAAGAATGACTTAAATCAATATAAGTCGTTTTTGTAGAATTTGCACATCTGCCATCTGCAATATATTTGTGAATGTTTGTATGTATGTACCAAGTAATTGAAAAGAATGGAATGAAATTTTAACACATTATTTCTGTTGTACCTGGGCATGAAATATGTCATATGATTGGTTGATTGGGCGTTGCACCTGCCATACAGTCAAAATACTTAATATCAAATATCATAGAAACTATTTGAGATACAGCCACTAAAAATTTGATGCGAGATGCAGGTTATTAATACCAATGAAAGCGAGCGGGATTGTTTGCTAGGGTTTGGCACCTCCCCTAGAAAAATGTTTAATAGTGAATACTGAATATCTTAGAAACTATTTAAGGAACGACTACTACATTCTTCCAAAAAAATTAAGACAGATTAAATTTATTTAATCCATGCCGATACCGACGCTAGACGTGAAAAAAAGGGAAAGTGTGAGTCTAACGGAAATCCGCAAATCTGCATCTATTGATAATTAAAGTTTGTGTGGAAAAACTTTATGCCCGGGTAACGCCGGGTACTTTAAAAATTTCCTATTTCTGCTTTCTTTGGTTATGCCTGCAGCTGTTTGCATACAAAAAATTAAAAAAATAAAACATATTTATTTTTATGTTATAAATGAAAACAAAAACTAAACAAAACAACACAATCGAAAATCATAATACTGTTAGTTTTTTAATTGTTGTAAACACGATCAAGAAACGAGTCACATTATTTTCCCTAGAGCATATTCATAAACTCATTATCAGTATAAAAAGATCGATTTGGTTGTTAAACATTAGTGAGATTAATATACTTCTATATTTAAAACTCTTTCCCTAAATCGTTCAATCATTAATTCATATTGATTCAATGCACGTGAATATTTATTTTTATTATTGTGTCCCACCGACCTTATTAAGTAGCGTGAGTATTTTCAAACGTATTTTGCCACAGAAAGCGTGTGTGAATTAGCGTAATATAGAATGGTTCTCTAACTACATACATATGTATGTATGTTAATACTTTTCCCAAGCATAGAAAATAATTTATAGAAATATGTTAAAATATGCTAATGCCTCATATGCATGCATAAATAATTTTTTCATTAATAAATTAAATTTAAATCAAATAAGATAAATTTAAATCATGGAATGTATTAAAGTTATACTCATTTTTATTTCCACTTAAGTTCGAATGAGTTATCAATTCAAAAATATTCTCATAAATATGTATCTAAAAAATGCGGATCGCGAGCTGAACTCTTGAATATTAATTTACAATTCGAAAAAGACAAGAAGGAAAAAAACAAAATTTGAATACATTTTGCTAAATATAGGTAAATTAAGTAAAAAAAAAAACCAAAATTAATAGTTAATTTTTACTTATAATCACAAATGTGACCAACTGAATGTGTTGTTTTTTTTTTGTTTCCTTTTGTGAGTATTTTAAAAAACATCATTTCGTGTATTTCTTTATTTTGATGGTATTTTTTATCAAAGAAATAAAATATAAATATTTTTGTTTTCATTTTACGTTTTACGATAAATTTTTTTAGACAATTTTTTTTTCTTTTCTGCTCGAGTTGTTGACTTGTTGATTCATCATCAACAATGTGAGTGAGTCTCGAGGCCGTCGAGTGTTGGCAACAACACTACAGCAAACCGTGACAACTAAATATGTTGCAATAATTATCATAAAAATGAGAGAGCATCATTTGCCATAGTAAATAGATACGAACGACATCAAGTCTCTTGATATTTTTTAGATACATTCGAATATAAGGAAATTTACGATATTTGCTTTAATAGATACAAATGAAACAGTTGCCTTAGTTAAAATTCTAAGATTTATGCGTATTACTCTGACATCTGTTTAGAATACTATATTTTCTAGTTTTTTGTATAAGAAAATGTACAGTAGGTTGAAAAAGTAAATTACCAAACATCAACACTAAATCTTAGCACCAAAAATCTTTCCATTAACAAATAACTTGAAAATTATAAAGCATTATAAAAAATAGCACTATAAAGGAATGTTGGTAAAAGATTATGAAAAAAGTAATTTGGTTATGATTTTGTTTTCAAAGTTAACATAACTGAGTGAAAATATTTTATTCAAAATACTGAACGTAGAAACCTTTAATCCATTCTGATTAAAAGTGAAAAAGAGAGAATAAAATGTACCATTTTTTTTGTAATCTGCGAGGTTTTTAAAAATATCTGCAAGTATTTCATTTACAGAAAGTAATATATCGTAATGAATATTCAAAAATCTAACCCCATTCAAGTGTTGTTGGCCAATCGTGCTTCACAAGAGTGAATAGCAATTAGGGTTACCAGATGAACGGGATTCGTCTGGATTGTTCGGATTTTTATTCCAGTGTTCCTTCTTTATGTTTATGCTTTTAATCTTAAATAACTTAAATTATAAGGAAGAAACTCGAATCATGGAAATACTGCCATAGACGAGTAAAATTCTCGCTCAGTTTTGGACAATTGGAAACCCACCAATTTTTATCAACCCAAAGAAGGTTTGATTATTCAATGGATTTTCCAAAAATTGACCTCACCAGATTTTGGTCAATTACTCGTTTCCTATGGACCAGTCTATAGCAATAATCCTATTTCTGAAAAAAATCACTTCTGGCTAGTGTTTTGGAGTAAACTGTCATTTATCAAACTTTTTTCAACTATAACATTCTGTAATTAAAAACAAATCTATTGACAAAAATAAGTTAGCTATTTCATCCTTAATTCCAATCAATTAAATTTCAATCTATAGCACGCCTTTACCAGACTTATTTTAATTGGGAAAAGGCTAATTGACTGAGTCAACCCAAAACTCAATTTCGCAACATTTTTCTATACAGATTGCTGCAAAACCTACCACGTTCACTTACAAAGATTAGTTGAAAATCGTTAAAAATTGTTAATACTCGGAAAACTTTCAACGAGAGAGAAAAATGAGAGCGTAAGAATGTGTGAGAGAAAAAAGTAATGGATCAGCTGTTTAATTAAAATTTTTTGATAGATTTCTGTTCTCGTACTCTTTCTGATAGCTTTCTCTTTGTGAGAATTTATTTCTCAACCTTGCTTTTACTCTCTTCCTGAAAGTTTTTGATCTAAAACTACATGAACAAACCTAAAATCTCTGGGGCAGTATTTAGATGAAACTTTTTGACATTTCTTTTTTTCATTTTCATAGTACAATGTTTTTCCATACCGACGAAAACTATAAAGGCTAAACTTTCTTGCAACTAGTCTCACTGTGTAAGAGCTACATGAAATTTAATGATCATTTTTTTTTTCATCCAAAACTCCTAAAATCGCCTAATTCGTGAAGAAAGCAAAAAAAAAAAACAAAAAAAATTTTCATCCACAATTAAATTTTCAAAAATTAAGATTTACGAAAACACACGAAACCTGACATGACCCGAAAAATTTTTTTCCTGATTCGTGATCACAGGCCAAAAATACTTCAGGAAAACTGGGCCACAACTCAGATACTTTCCTGTTGTACAGTGTAGTTGGCGAAACTTTTCTCCGATTCGAGGCCATTCGATATCACTGGAAGAAAAATAAAATGAATTTTTGTAGTGCCGTTTGGGCCCACAAAACTCGAAATTTTGCTTCATCAGCCTTCCTTTTGAAGATGTAACAAAAATACCCAATTGCCATCACAAGAGTTTTAAGACGATTTCGAAAAAATTTATAAATCAATTTTCTTAAAAATTTGCCTCTATTTAACTGATTAAATTTTTTATTATTTGTACATTTTTCTAAGCTTCCAGCCATTTGCTTTAAACATTGCAGCAACCTTTGTAACAAAGCATTGCCTTCTCAACAAAAATATATATGTATACAAATAATAATTATTACACCAACAAAAGTTGCTTAACTTGTTTTTAACAGTACCAACTACGCTGCTTCAATTACCTATGCATAATAAATGTTTGTTATTATTATAATATTTTTCTAGTCACAAATATTTCTGTATTTGCTTTTTCACCGCATTTGTTTCGCATTACTTTGCGGATTTTAATTACATATAAACGCATTTGCTAACTTGCAGTGAGCCAGCATTTTTTGTGGTCAAAATCACCTGTTTTTCAAGCATACACATTTACTTTTATTGTATGTATTTATATAAAAATTATTTATGTATCTGTATGGATACTTTGAGAAGATCACTTACAGCCATTATTCGCATTATTATTTCGAGGTTTTACCTTCTCTACTCAGACTCTGAAGTTTTTTTTTGCAATAATGGAATACAGTAATGAGCAGAAATATGGGCTCAAGTACTAGTTAGGTTCAGTAGAAATTACATAAATATAATATATAAAATATTTCCTTGAGTTCCAATGGTAACCCTCGCCAAAGTTTCTTTTCTATTCTTTTCTATATAATTTACGAAGTCAATCAATATTTAGAGGTACACACCACTTTTTTGGTTTAAGAAATACTTTTCATTATGCTGTAATTGGGTCAAATGCATGCATACCAACCCTCAAACCTATAGAACAAAAAACAAAAACCAACAATGTAAAGTTGCTTCTACTTATGTTTTATTTGTACTCGTACCTACAATAAAAAAATCAATATTAACCGATATACAAGAATCAAAAAATAATTGACATACGAAACACAAAAGAGTATGTATATTAAAAGGGGACCTAGTTTCACAGGAAGAATATCACTCAATTTGTTCGTACCCTCCCAAGAAAAGAAAAAACAGGGAAGTGTGCGAAAATTGGGTAAATTCATAAAAAAAATTAATCCTATTTTGTCACCCTTCAACACAAACTGGAAAATATGATTATAGATTTAAGAATCGCATCATCAATAAACCAAAAACGACTTATCACTCCCAAAACAGCAATACAGATTTCATTGGTGTACCCGTGTGTAGTAAACCCTCAATCAGCTAAAATTACGTACAATGTATCATTTGCAAAAATTTGTCAAAATTTGTCAATTTGTGACCTCGCCGCCTGTCTCTTCGTCTTTGGAAATGTGTGTGTAGGAAGTTGTTCGTATGAGAATTTTCTAGCTCGAACTGGAAGTGTAAAGTTCACGTGCTCACCATTAAATAGTCAAAATAGAAAAAATCAAAAAATCACGCACATGCACAATTTCCGTTTATGATTTTATCAACACTACATATGAATTAAACTGCGTGCCTGTTTGAGCTTAAAATCCTTTAAATCACCCTCGAACATTCATCGTGAGGGTGAAGAAATTTATGGTTTAGTATTTGCGCGTGGCGCGTTGTGTTTTATGCGAATTTTATAACTAAATTGAAGTTAAGCTACTAACCTTTTGTTGTTGGTGTATTAGATTGGTCAAAATTTATAGTTCATAATTGTACAAGTTTGTTATATGAGAGAACGTGGTTGTGTTGTAAGGCACGCAAAGCTCAAATAAATTATATTTTATATCAAGGACATCCGAGAAAAATTTATTGTAAAAAAAAAACATAAATAAATAAATCGGGATATCCGCCAATAATATACACGAGAATACATGTACATAACATTTTGCTTACGTAATGCTCAGAAGTATAGTAAGCAATTTCATTGACATATTTGCTTAAATCACTCAATCATTCATTTTCTAATATTTCATGCATATTTAAGTTTGTATGAAGATTTTGGCAATGGACTTGTATTTTATATCCTTTAAGCAATTATCGGTTATCGGATTCAAGAGTAAGAATTTTGGAGGTAAGACCCTCTGGATGCGCTAGTCTCCGTGCATACTTGTGCATATTTTTATATATTTCTTGCATATTTTATCTATGAATTCTTCTACAAATCACTTGTGGTTATAAATCTCTTGAGTATATATGATCAATTTATATGTATGTATATGATTTCGATCGTGTATATTTTGTCGTTTTATGAATTTATATCCTGGCTTTTTCGTGCATATCTCTGGCTATATTTGCTTACTGCTTATTAGTCAGATCGTGAGTCACCGTTTTCACAACCCTTTTTCATGAAAATAGCATTATTAATAACTTATTATTCTTCATTATTTTACTTAATTCTTTTCAACTCTTCCATTTTCTCCTTGTCATTCTTCGCTATCTGCATTAAAAACTCACCACTCTATACTCTTGGTTTATTTTAAATCTTCTGCAGCACCAGCAAAAAGGATTAAGGGATACTTTTTGCAATGTATTCATGTGTGGCATGACACACTACAGCTCAGTCCCTTCAGAATTCTATACTAACACATGCATACGTACGTACTAGTGATGTTGTTCGACATTCGGGATTCAAATTTCAATCCCGGGATTAATCATTTTTATTAAATATAAAATTAAAACTGAAAATTATTGAGAAAATTAAAAATATCAGAGTGTATTTTATGATATATATTTTTTTTTTTTGTTTTGCTCCACGAAGTTGGATTGGAATGCCCAAAAATTTAAATAGATATCGATATAATACGCACTCTGTGTATATGTACATGAACTTTTTTAAATTTTTGGGCTCTATTGAATTGATGTGAAGAGAAAAATATGAAAAAGTCTAATGAAAAACTTAATCGACTAATGAAGCCTACAAGCATTGCTTAAAAATTTTCAAATATAATAGTCGACAAATACCAATTGAAAAAAGAAAATTTTTTTTTCTTTTTTTAGTTTTTCGACCATCAACACCGATCTGAAAAACTGCAGTGATGAAAATAATTTTAAACATTATACTTAAAGCGTATACAACTAGTAATAAGTTTTCCGACTGATTTAAGACTTCTGTCAACAGGACATCATCCAGAATTTTTGAAAAATATCTTCTTTCATGCGAAAAGCTTAGCAATGACCCTCCAGGGACTGTTGTGCCACAACAGTAATAGTAGTAGACTTCTTTCAAGCGGGAGAATTTGGCTATTCTTGTTAATTAAATGGTTGCATCGTCTAACGAAGAACTTATTTTTAGCACATATTTTTGGCGTAGAATTTCATGCCGAATGCAAAAAAAATACTCCCATTATTTGAAAAATTTACATTCGCGATACCGTGTCGAAAAACCATCCTTTTTATTTTACACTCTTCGAATCAAAAAGCACCTTGTACGTATACAGCTTAGTGGGCATTTAGCGATGCCAATACATTACTTTTTTGGTGTAATATTTGCACAATTCTAGACCCTTTTGGTATGGATTAGATTAATTTCAAGATACAACTTACACACTAAGTGATTTTTTTACACTTCTTTGTAGTGTACAATTCACACAATTCATAATAAGCTGATTTTAAGGTCAAAATTTTGAGATATTTATATTTGAAAATTATGGAAAGTTCTGACTTTTTGAGACCTTATCAAAAATATAAACGCAACAGAAAGAAAAACAAAATTATCCCAGTTTTCCATAGAAAAGTTCAAACTATATTTGTATGTAAAAAGCGATTTCGGCCCTACCTCATCTAGTTTTTAAATTAAATAGAGTTCAGCACATTTTTGACACAAATTTCGCACGACACTATTTTTTATTGTTTGCACTAATATATTTAATTCCCTCATATTAAAGTTTTTTTCTCAGTCGTTAACTTCACTTCGTAACTTATAAAACTGGTTCAATAATTATCCGGAAGAAGCTGGTACAAAAAGCAAACCAAAACTAGCATATAAAATGATCTGTGTATTTTTTCTATTGATTGGGTATAAAAAATACACTATTAGTAACAGGAAATAAAAATACCAAAATTTCTCATTTTCGACACCGAAATTTTTAAGTGATTTAAGTTTTTTCTCCAAAATACACTGAAAGACCAGCTTTTTTTTAGCACATGCACTAGAATCTTAGTAATGCCCTACATTTATACATTGTTTTGTTGAACAATGTCCCCTAAGAGAGAGCTTAAAACTGATCTATTCCAAGTTGAATATGATGGTCATTTGAGTTTTTTTTGGCATTTTTGATAAAATAAAATAAAAAAAAAAATAAAGTAAAGTAAAATAATATACCACAAAATACACTGTCATAAACTTAGCTGTCTTTTCAAGGTCCTACGATGAATGAATTGGAAACAATTGATGAAAAAAATATTGTTTTGACGTGAGCTTATATAGTTATATACTTATACCGGAAATTACGGGATTTTATATTTTCGATCCCGAAATTTTTGATACTAATTTTTGGGTGATCGTGTGATTTCGGGATCCCGGGATTGACATCCCTAGTACGTACATATAAAAGTATTGTGACAAATGATTGCAATGTTTTGACATTGCCTTTTGTCTACATGCTGTTATTATTAGGTATACATATTTATATATGTATGTATATTTACTGAAACATGTGTGTTTGTTTGTATATGGTCTTATTATGGATTATGTTTACTTATATTTCTAGTATTTATATTTGTATGTACATAAATCCAAGTGTACATATGTACTATGTTGAGAGCTCGTATGTATGCATATACATATTTATGTTTATTTCTACATTATAAATGCCATTTGACATTGGATTTAGTTAATTTCTTAAAATTAAAGTACCCTAAGTCTTGGTCTAAGAGCTTTATGAGGTTGGAAAGGGAATTCAAAAAATATTAACTACTTCAATTGATGCTATTACATTAATATTTACTAAGCGTCAGTGGCAGTACGCCCATATAAGCCCAAAAGGCGGGCTTGTATAGCCATCCTTATCGAATTGAGAGAAATGATTTTTATGAAATAGATATTATGCTAAATATTAATAGAAAATTATTGTCTAGCGTGTCATTGTAAATCTTCCCACGGCATTGCCTTTTATAATGAGTATAACAAATAGTGTTAATCTTTTCATAATGAACAACTTTGTCAGGGCAACTTTCCCGTGATGACACATATCGCGTCCTGCTATTCTGTTCGGAAAGCACTAGACACTCTCAATGCGCTTAAACTTTGGGCGACTAGCACCTCCTTCATGTGTGACTTTTTTGCACCTGCCCAAATGGGTGCTGCATATAACACTACAGTGGACAAAAGCTGCCTGCTGCTCGCGCGTGGCCCTCCATCGTTTGGCATTATGCGCGTTAGTGCGCCGTTTATTTTCGCCGCTTTGCTGCAGACCGCCGCAAGATGGTCCTTAAAAGACATCCTAGTATCTATGAGCACTCCCAGATATCGGATGTGAGGTTGAGATATTATGGTGTGCTCTACCACAATCACCTTCAGCTGCTCTCTTTTTTTCCTTGTGCTCAAAAGCACGGCTTCTGTTTTTTGGGCTGCTAATTCCAATTCCGCCGCAGGATATAAAATCTCTAGCTATTGAAATGTATATATCTATGGTTCTCCGGATATTATTGTAGAATGCTCGATTTCTTCAGATTTAATGCAAAATGATATTTCAGGTTAAACTTTCATCACACAAAATATTTAATTTGTGAAAGACAGTGTTTAAACAGCTCAAGTTTTAGCAATTGTGGAATATATTCTATTTTTAAAGCTTACTATCGCAGTTTCTCATTAGACCTGCAAAAACTCAAAGCTAAGCTAGATTAGCTTCAGATCGATAAAAAAAATTACGAAGTATTAATTTATTTCTCATTTCTGGGAAGTGAAATATTTCTTTCATTTATGTGGTTTTAAAAGAGAAGTTGGATAGTTGAAGCTGGCTTTCGGGTTTTTGAGATAATCCGCAAAATAATTATTTTTGTTTTTGTAATCTGAGTCTTGAGATATTCAAATATATTTACGTATGAGCGTATAAGATAAAGCAAGAAATATATGCGAACTACGAACATCCAAAGTACAGATGCATTAGGAGAATTCGCGGTGAATATTGGTATTGGTATTCAAAAGTTTATCAGATAGAATATTTTGTCTACGAGTACCACTTTGCGGAAAATAAACATCCTGCTGTTGCTGGAAAATATTTTAAATACCCTCGTCGTCTCCCAATTTAGAACGTATGTCCTCGAATTGTTCATGTATATACAACGTTCTCCGACTCCGAAACAGATTAATTTCAGATTACGCGCTACTGCTTCGCTTTCTCTTTCTCCAAAAATAAGATATTTTAAATAAACGAAATTCAATAGTACGTAAAATATTTGAAGACATTTTAAAATCTTATAATTTTAAAAAGTATTAAAATTTATAATCTTTTTTGGAAAACCAGTGCAATTGCTGCACAAATCTCACATAAATCGCACAAATTCTCCCTCTCTCTCACTCCATGTGATATGTTTGTTTTACAACTATTCACAAAAATTATAAAGTTACGGGTAGCATTAACTTTATCACACAGATCATCGTTTTGTTATGAGAACTCTAGCTCATTTATCATCCGCAGCATTCCATTCACTTTTCCGAACTCGTAGTGTGTTTGGTTTTCTATTTTCTAATTTAATTATAAATTATGAATTTAGCACGTGTTTAGAATGCGCGCTCCACTTTCTTCTCGTCTCGTTTTCAATCGAAGTATTTAGTTTAATACAAACAATATTGAATTGAAAAATCGTATTGTGCTCCTCCCTGAATAATGAATGTTTCAACAGAATTTTTTTCCCTCTTTTTCCTGTTTTCGCATTGTAACCCTATATATCTGTAATTTCCGAATCTTTCTATGCATTTTATATCTGAAGGCTTTGTATGTCCTCGTACCCTTCTCATTTTTAATGCAATTTTAAATGAGTTGGTGTGAATACAATTAGTGTACTATCTAAATAAGAAGGGATTGCTTTCAGATTTTATTTAGATACAGTTTCATTGGGTGTGAGCGGAAATGATTAATAACACTTCATATTAATTTTAATTATTTACTTAAATAAATAGTGTATTAAAAATTTATCGCATCAACAAAGCGAAGAAATCTCAAGATTGACTCAAAATGTTAAGTTATTGCTTGTTAGTGTTGGTCGTTATTTCGTGAAATAACCCGAAAACTATATAAAAGTGGGTTGTATGGAAATAAGTATACTCCCAAAGAAGCGCCGAGACACGTACATATATCATTTTTTTCAATATATTTTTCGAAACCGTTGCCAAAAACTTGGGATTATCAAATTTTTCTGATTTTATTGCACAGTATTATTGCTTCTATTTTTTCATTCATATATATTCTAGCTATTGATTTTCGATTGCGTGCGAGAGATTTCATTTTTTTACTAATACAACTTGCGATATGTCACGATTTTATTTAATTGTATGAAAACAATTGTTAATGTTTATCATATATTAACCTTTTGACGCCCGAATTATAATGGGGCTTGAGAGAAACCTTTTGTTGTGAAACTATGGTTACTTTGGTCTTAAACAATCATGACACCAAATTACTTTCTTTTACAATAATATGTTTGGCCTTTATTAAAGGTTAAAAACACATAGCTATGAAGTTGTAGACAACCACTGTATAACTTGTTTTCTCCAATTTTTTGATTTTCATATTCTCTTATCTTTTATACACATATCTGATAAAAAAAAATTTCCGGTTAGTAATAATTTAATGAACTATTTTTCAAAAAATAGTGCAAAGTGATTAATGAGAAGATTTTACTAAAAATTTGTGCACTTAGGTTTTTGCTGGACTTCAAAGACAAAAAATTACTCAAGCAAGAAATTTCAAATATTCTCAAATAATCAGCAAACGTGAAGAATACCTAACAAAACCGAATACAAATAGCGTTAATAGTAATATCTGTTAAACATTTTATTTATGCCACATTAAATTGAATGTTGCATATACGCAACATTGGGTATGAAAGAGTTAAGCTCACGAAAATAGAATTATTTTTTGAAACTCAGTTATTGAATCGTAATGAAAATTATTTTAAAATATTTTCATAGTACATTCTTTCTAAAGGATTTTCATATATAAAAACTTAAGCTTTTGACATACATATGCTTCAAATAAAATTAAATTATAAAAATTTGTCAGATCAATGCATAAACAAAGAAAGTGAAAAATACCGGTTTCGAGAAAATAAACTTTTAAAAAATGTGCAGCAAAAAAAAAAAGAAGAAATATATACATAGCTCCAGGTTCTGAGAACAGACCCGTCGATGTACGGAATACACAACATAAATAGCACGTGTCTATTAATATTATGGCATAAAAAACCAATTGAGGATCCAATCCGTATCATTTCAGGTAACTTTCATTTAGGAGCGGTGAATTGAACCAGGTAAAAAATAGGAATGTCCATTTCTCTGGTACAAATTTACAATTGAAAAATATCGGGATGGCTCATTAACATTACACCACATGATCCCAGTTTATTTTAGGTATTTTATCCGCTTTACAACTATTAATTTGTAGTGGGCGCATAAAAAATTAAAAAAATTTGCACGAATTTATGAGATTTAAGTGTTTTAAAGTTTCAATAATTATATGTACAACAATTTTGTCAAACATTCAGACAAAAATGAAAAATAGTACAATAATAATGCTTCACACATCGATTATGAAAAGGAAGTAATTACAAGCGATTATATAATATTTTAAATAACCTGCACACATTGTTTAATACTATTGCTTAATTTTCGTTTTTGACAATTTATTTTAACAATTTTTGTAACAAGCAGCCATGAAATTGGTTCGTTATTTGTTTCTTTGCTTGTCACTTACGTGCACTTTCATTAATTTTAATACTTTCGACATACATTCATCACATGTGATGTTATTATTATTAGACCCTTTGGGATATTGTGAAGATCACGTAGAAAAAGAAAACAAAAAATGAAACCATTAAAAGATTTAACTGCTGAAGAAAAGTTGTATAATTTATTTTGAACAGTTACATGCTACTTTCAGCCGAAAATCGAAAGTGATTAATGAGAAAATTTTTAGCGGTTTTTTCTCCTCCTACCATAAGTATAGATGATTATCTCCTAAAAATAAACAAAATTTGTTATGCATTGTAAATTGAATTTAAAAGCCAATGGCCGTCACAAAAACCCACAGTTAATTATCATATAATTATTTTGGATTTTTCTTTTCACTTTTCATTTGCCTGAATTGAGCAGTTTTCTAAGTTTTTGACATTATGCAATGAAAGAATCGTGTGTTCTTTATTTTATTAATTCATGTTGCATACACCATTTCCCAATAATCAGTTGCAAAATATTTGTGTTAAGGAAATTAAATTAGATGAATCACTTCTTGCGAATTGGTGGGTTTGATGAAATTTATACTTTTTGTATAATTTGTGAAACCAGTTAAAACTTTTTTGTTTACAGTTATTACACAGATTATAAACATTCAGGTCATGAAACTACACAAAGCGTTATCACAGCTAAAGACGGAAATTGCATCTTATTGCATGCGCAATACGTTTATTGAGCATGAATGCAACTCTGCGCTGGCATGGTGAATATGGAAGGCGGAGAGATGATCCCGGCTCTGGAGTCGAATTGCCATTAGTTTGTAAAGAATTATTATTATTGTTTTTGTTGGATAGAATAGAGAAACAAGGAAGTTTTGGGGTTAGGTCCAGTTATAGGGGTGAAAAATGAGTATTTTAAATAATTTTTTTTTGACAGTAATCTATACATTTATTTCCAAAAACTACCAAAACAGAGTTGTTATGCTATGTTTTATTTTCACTTGACCTACATTTAAAAAAATAAATGATTGACGAAATTATCGACATTTTTGTTGGACCCCTTTCCAGTGCCTTGCGGTGACCGTCACAACATCCTACTGGTTTATCTAAAATCAATCTAACTAAAAAAAAAAAACGTCTGATTTGCCCGTCTCTGTATACACTATTGTTGTGAAGACTATACGTTCTTTAAGCCTGTTATACATTATTTAAAATGAAACTAAAACATGGAAGAGTATGCAAGACTTTGAAAATTAACAACTAGATTTAATTTTCGTGGTCTACAAAAACATAATAAATTGAGCAGGCTAGTAGTAATGAGAAAAACACAACAACAACTAAGTATACAGAACGGTAGTGGTAGTTTTCTTTCAATACCTCTACTCAGTGAAGATATTTGGAATCAAATCTGAAATTCTTGGTTATGATTTCAAATATTAGTAGCTTACATAGGATATTCAAAGATTAAGAACTATCGCTAAGATCACTGATGAGGAATCGTGACGGATTCCGAAACTGCCGTCTGATTTGTCCTTCACTGTATACACTATTATACATTATTTAAATGAAACTAAAAACATGGAACAGTAGTCAAGACTTTGAAAATTAACAACTAGATTTAATTTTCATAGTCTACAAAAAAAAAAAAACATAAAAACTAGTAGTATAATAGTTAATCTTGTGCTTAACACGACTTTTTTTGGAAAATGCACAAAATAGCGGCTTTTTGAAGTTCACTCGCGGATTTTCAACGAAAAAAAAGTAGTTTATTGTTAAGAAAACTAGAAGTTAAAAAAAAAATAAATCTTGTTATGTACCAGATTTTTATGTTTTCAATAAGTTTTTTGAATAAGAGTGATCGCTAACTTTGAACTAACTATTCTATCTATGTCATCAAAAACAAAGACCATTGGTTAGAGTTTAGAGTTGTAAGTGGGTTGAACTTAACCAGAGCAGTCAGTCAACGAGGACCATTGTACTATACCCAAGATAGAGCCAATAGAAGGAAGTAGAAAGAAACGAAAAATATGTGAGGGGATAAATGGAAAGAAGAAAGGTCTTAGGTCTATCAACCTCGAACTTCTTTGTTTCACCTTAGAAGCTCAGGAACAGTGAGATTATGGACATTATTCATAATCAAAACGTGACTACCCAGCAGCCTTAATCTCCAGACAGCTCCGTATATTATAATGTTCCATAGTATCGTCGTCCTCTAGACATGATTGGCAGGTTGGATCGGTGATGACTCCCATGTTGGTCATGTACTGTCCGTATGTGTTATGCCCGGTGATGACACCCACCAGTAATCTCAGGTCCTTTCTTTTCAGTTTCAGAAGAGATTCCGCTGATTTCCTGTTAGGTTGTCTAACGAAGCACTTTGCAGTTCTGCCGGAGTCAAGCTCGAACCATCTTTCTCTATGGATGGAACCCATTTTTAGTATAATGCTTTAAATTCGGATTTGTATGCAAAGTGACCATTTTTATATTGCTGTTTACTGCGTCTACAAATTGGTTTGCATCTTACTTATAAAACACATTTTATATTTATGTCTTGTTCTAAAATATAACTGTAAACAAAAAAGTTTAAATCGGTTTCATAAATTATACAACAAGAACTACAAATTTCAGTCTTCATGCAGTTGCTCTTTGTATAAACTTATCTGCTTAGATGAATACCCTTATTATTTATATCTGAATTAATAATGAAGATATTTTTTCTTAAGTAAACCTCCAGCAGAGTTAATGAACTTTTCTTCTTTGGAATCGTGCAATTTAAGTGTAATTACAAAAAAAACGTAATTTGCAAAATGTAAAAAGAAAATGATGAATGCGATATTTAAAATATTTTGCACAATGTTCTTCTTTTTTATCTTTTTTTTTTGTTGCCTTGTGAATATATGTATATATATTTTTATTTACTATCTTTTATTATCAAGAATTAAATAATATTGGTTTAATTTTTCTTATTGCTCAAGTTTTTGGGACTCAAGAAATTAGTTCTCAGTTTCCTAGTCAAATAGTATCCGTTTAGAAACATATTAGGGATTTTATAATTTTGATACATTAGATAAGGGTGGGTGTTCCGCTTCAGATATTTTTAAGTAATTAATTTCATATTCCCTATTTCTGAAGTTTGCATGTATACATATCAAGAATCGATGTTCTATAATATCCAATTGAAACGAAATATTGTTACAATAAATATCTAATAAAATTTTATTGCTAATAACATTTTCGAAGACTGCAACCTGATGCCACGCCAACAAAAAAAAAAAAAAAAGATGTGAGAATTGAAATTTGTTTTCCATATTACAAAATCTTGAAACAAATGAAATTTACACCTCTTAAGTAAGACAAAACCATAAAACAAATGTCAATTTCCATAAAGAAACATTGAGTGAGTGACACAAAAGGTTCATTTCATATTTAAGTTGCACATCTGTGCGGGTAATAATGTATTTGTATTTTTTTTATTAAAAATTTTAAATTTAATAGGGAAATAAAAATAAAATACGTGGTTAGCATATTTTGGTAGCAATGTTATGCAAAAATCGCTTATTCAATGTCTTCAATGTCACTTTAAACAACATTGTGGCCAAGTTAACGCGTAATAATGAAATATAAAATTTACAGATATGTAATTTCCAAGAACATTAATTACTAATAAACATTTAAAATGAGTTCACATCCAAAACGATTTAAATGCAAGAATAAAAACTAATGATAAAACAGTGCAGTGCATACAAGTGTTAAAAGTAACAAAAAGAAAGCCCCAGGCCAGTCAAAATGTCCAGCAAAGTGAACTGCAATAGTACTGCTACCTTCGATAACTCCACCAAAGTAGAAGTTATTGTTTTGGCAAAATCTGATAAAACGCTCAAGAATAACATTGATGCCAAAGATGAGACAATACGCAAACGCACTTCACTCGTAATTGTGCCCCAGCAACAGCAGGAAGAAGTATATCATAATGATATCGATAATAATGCCAACACCATGAGCAGCTCAACAATCGATAACACCGATAATTCAAATCAATACAACATCGTCGATGCTAAAACAACATCAACGCTTGACTCTATAAAGAAACAGCTATTAAAATCTTCCATGTCTTCGTCGTATTCGAATTCATCAAGAGCAGCCAGTCGAAACTGTAGCAGTAGCAGCAGCACGGAGGAGGATGAAAATCAAAGAAAAGAATTATCAATCAATTCGAAAACAACAAATGACAATAATAAAACTAGCAGCAGCAATCGCAATTCAATTGCAAGCGTTGATAGCTGTGTATCACGTTCAAGTCATTCCAGCAACAGCACCACCACTACCGAGTCAAACACATCATCTGGAGATGATGTTGTCATTGAAGATTATCATGATATTGAAGAAAATGGTAATATCATCGACGATCTACTTCTAGACGATGTCGACCGAAAGAATTGTTTATCGAATGCATCGTCATCGATTGATGACTATTCATTGCGTGAGAAATTGCAAAATTACGTGAATGACACATTGGATGCAAAGAAGGAGACCAACAATAGCTCGGATGCAGATGAGATCAACATCGGGGAAGACAGTGTAGATGTACGCTCAAAGAGAGAGATAGCAATACCCTGTGACGCTTTGCTAAGCCCTCAAGAGGTGCCAATGGGACGCAGGTATGCTGAAGTATCACAGTTTAAAGCAAGCAAGCGGTAAGTAGAACCATATTTGCTAATAGAAATTATATTATTGCGAATTGTGGAAAGGTAATGAGTTCAACATTTGCTTCCGCTTTTCTACTGTATAAGAATTGTAGCACAATTACAAACCACGGCACATCATACAAAAATCTCTGTTGTTGTCACTTTCAAAACTCCCACCATTACTGTCGTAGGTATAAAGTAGGTGCGCCCAATGAAAATACATTAAAATATGAATTTTTATGACTGAATGAATGTAGCATGCACACTTCTCTGCTTCATTCTGTTTTGTGTCCCCCGAAGGTAATAAAAAGAAAGTTTTATGTACTTGAAGGGATTATAAAAATGTACATTGGAATATAAGAAAGTGACTTACATGTTTTTAAATGTGAAAAATATGCAATCAATGGGAAAGTAGTTATTTTTCATGTATGTAAGTGTAAAAGAATGTGATTTATATAAGTTTTTTAGGTATATATGAGGATAAATAAAGCCATCCCTTGCAGGGTAATTGTGTGGTGCTGGGAGACCCTCCCCCCTGCCCAAAATTGGTAAGGTATTTTAGGGCTCAAATGAAAGCTTATTATCTCGAATGCAATAAGGCCTTTTTTGATTTTGCATGATGGCGGACCAATATGGCGGCTGCAAGCCTACTACCTCACCTTAAAATAATAGTTTTATCAAGCGTACGTTTACTCAAGTCAACTTAAAAAAACACATAAAGCCTCTCTCATTGACAGAGAATGTCCCATATACATTTTTATATTTCACCTTACAGTTAAAACTTGAATGGGATTTTCTTGAAAAAAAAAAATAAAACAACAGCCCAAATACGATGTAAAATTATAATTACTAAATGCTGCAAAGCCAAGAGACTTTTTACTTTAAACATCAAAATGATACGATTCAGCCCTCTCTCACTTCATTCAGAATATATTTTAAAAATGTTTACAACCTAAAATTACTGCAACAAATCTAAAAAATTTCCAATAACAAAGTATTGAACATTTTATGTCTGTTGAAGGCAAAAAAAGCCAACCAAAAAGAAAACAAACCCAATAAACATTTATTTTTAATTTCATATTGCTATCAACTGTTTATTAATGCCTACAATTAATAGTATATACCCATTAATAACACTGTACAACGGCCAAAAAAGCTCAACAGTTTTGACAGTGGATCTTATATAATTCGAGTATGCTAAACATGATGGCATTTTAAGTTTTTTGCTATAACGTCTAATTTTTTTATAGTGAAAAACTGAAAACGCCATTATGTTCAGTGTACTCGAATTATATAAGATCCACTTAAAAGCTATTGAGGTTTCTTTTTTGGTCAATCCATTGTGCAGTAATTTTATACATATTTGATTTATTTTTAAACCGTTATAAAAAAGAAAATAGACGTTATAGAGAAAAACTAAAAACGCCATCATGTTCAACATACTCGAATTATATCAACTTTCAAAACTCTTGAGCTTTTTTTTTTGGTAAATTTCGTTGTGCAGTGTAATTGTATGAACAAAGCTAAAAGGGTCTTGGATTTACAATGAGATTATCCACTTCACCTTTGCTAGTATATGCATCCCCTATATGGATTCCTCAATGTAATTCTTATTTCAATATAATTAATTGCTACATAAATAAAATGTAGTCAGTTTAAAAAACAATTTATTCCCCTTACACTAAGAAGTTTTGGTTGGAATCCAGTTTTAAGTTTTCCATCGTTAAAACTTATCAATCAACGGATACATATTAACAAGCAGAAGGCAAATGCTGAATATAAAATTTTTAATAAAGCTTTTAACATGTATTTTATTATCTCGGGGTTTACAACTGTTAATCACTGTTGCGAACTTCGGGATTGAAAAACACTAGCAAATAACTCAGTTTCACTTGTTTATCTCTAACTCTTTTTATATCCTTTTATAACGTAGCACTAGCACTAAAATTACTATTGTGTCTAGATAAAAAGGCTTGCAGGTATCAAATTGATGACAATTGGAAAACTCTGGCTAATATCAAGCATAGAGAAAATGAGTTTTTCAAACACTATCTTCAATGTTTATTGGGAAAACTTTTCGCATACATTCATTTCGCATACATTGTTGCTGTTGTAATTGTTATAGGTTATTTTGTGATAGTTTTATGGCGAAACGCGAAACTGCTTTGAGGAGTATTCTTCAGAAACAAAACAAATGCAAGCGATTTAACCGCGAAATTAATTTAACACGCTTGTATACATGCATACTTGTATTGGAAAAAGAAAAATTAAAAAAAAAATATAAGTGAACATTTCAGGTTGGGAGCGTCGAATCAGAAATCACTATGTATACGTAGCTATAATTAAATTAAATTAATTCGACTAACTTTCAAAATTCAAATTACATCCTAAACTAAATTTTCGGTGTTGCAAATGTAACTAGAGATGTCGATACCGAAGCATATTTCGGGATACAGAATTTTTGAGATTCAATGAGTGATTTCAACTATTGAGAGGCCGAATAAATAATTTTAGCGATCGAACGATTTGTTCAGTCGAATTCATTTATTCGTGCATTTCGCTTGTAACGAACCTTCCTGGTTCCTTTTCTTTTCGTCAGGGTATACTCAGCGAGTAACCAGGGTGCGTAAATAATAACTCACGATAGTTCGTTTCGGTTTTCTTTGTTCACTTGTTTATTTATTTTCTTCACTGTTGGTTTTAAATACACTTGATTATTTTTATTCTTGGTACTTCGTACAGTCTTTGTTTGTTCCTTGCAGCCCCTCAATCGTCCTTCTCGGGCGTTCGTTTGCCTTCGTTGGCGCTCGTTTGCCTTCCTTGGCGCTCGTTTGCCTTCGTTTGCCTTCCTCGGCGCTCGGTTTGCGTTCGTATGTTTCCTTTGTGTGTGTTCGTGATACGATGGTTAGGTCATTGTCGTTTGTTGTATGGTCCGTGGCAATTACGTGTGTTCGCTACACGGATACGATCCCCTGGTGCCGATTAATACCTCAGTGGAAACTTAATTTTGACGTAAGGACTTACGCCAAGATCTAATAAATACCTCACGAATGAATAATGTCTTATGAAGAACCTAGCATGCGGACGCTCTGCTGATATAAACTAACGACTCTTTTGTACTAGCCTACCATGCGGACGCATCGGTTGGTTTATTACATATAATCTAGCGAATTGAGGACAATAGAACCACCAAGTTGCTACCTTAGACCACGATCTAAGCCTGAGTGTCTTCTTCTGTGCGATGCATGTCCTTTTATATCAATTTCTTCTTGTTGTACCGTATAATTTCCGTTCTGTGAAATATATATATTATAATTACTTAATATAAATGCTAATATATATTTTAACGGCATAAATGTGCTAGTGGTTTAGGGTTGTGCGATTAAAATTAATGATAATTTTATGTCGTCACACGCTTACAGAAAAATATCGTTGGCATATTTCGCTAATAGCAAGATAGCAAATCGAGGTCGATAGTTTCATCTATACTTAAAGTATGTGCACGAAAAAAAACTGAAACTTACATTTATTGTTCAATTTCAGAAATATTTATACACATTATAGTTTAAACCTAGATTTATATGAAAATGATAAATTTCTTTTTTATTTAAATTGATTTTCACTTTTCACAGCTTGTTGAGTTTTTAGTACATATTTTGGATACCATTGCAATTTGGTGCTGCATTCACTTTGAATGAATGTAATCCAACTCTTTTGCGTATATTTTGTGCACACGATGGTGACATCTCCTATCGAAAGTCCAGGATTTCGTTTCAAGTAGATCGTCGCATTCTTCGTAACTCACAAATTTCACAGGAGCAGAAAAAAACATAATAAAAATTACACAGTGCCACAAACTGTGTTCAAGCTTCGCTTTAGTTTTTGAGTAGTTCGCCGTAGTCGCCGTAGCCTAGTGGTGGTGTATTGGACTGCTACGCAGAGGTTCCCGGGTTCAAATCTCGGCACACTCAAAAATCAAAAAATAGAAAATAAAATTTTTTCTATACGATCGACGTCTTGACTGTTACTGGCAAACCTCCAAGAACAAAAATTGCCTATGAAAAGTGTACTAATAAAACTCACACAATATGAATATATACGAAAAAATCGGCCTAGGCTCTTCATGGAATGAAACGATCTCGATATTCTAGTAGATAGTGCACTAGACTTTCACCCAGAAGGTTGCGGGTTCGATTCCCGTTTGATCTAGTGGTTAATTTTCATAAACTTCTTCATAGTGAATACTATCGATATGAATTGAATGAGAATTATAAGAAAATGTATAAGTACGCATCTTGGGAGGCAATGGCAAAACTAGCAAGTGATAACAAATTTCCACACCGCTGTTCGGAACTGGCGTTGAACTGTAGGTCTAACCATCGACACATTGGTTTAGTGGCAGCGTGCCAATTTCTAGTTTCTGGAGACCCGAGTTCGGTTATCGGCTAGGGTATGGTCGCTTATCTATCTTTCTTTCTCTCTTCCTTTCTTTCATAACTTGGGGCTTTGGTTCAATAGATCTTATAGGTCGCAGCGCCGGACTTTCTGTCGTCGCTTCCTTCAAATAATAATCAATAATCCATGGGATGTTATGCCATAGTAGTAGCAGTAGTTTACAGTAATTCGAGAGCTCTGATCAGTATTCTGAAGTTAGTCCATCACGTCCAGGACTCACACAATCTGGTCCTGAAGTCAAAAAATTAGGGCCTTCAAGGACTGAAGGAAAAAATACCATCTTAATAGATAGAGGAAGGGAAGGTGAATCCGATATCCTTTCATATTTTGGCTTATAAAACTTTAAAATAAAAGTGCATTTTAATACTTCTAGTATAATTAGTTTGTGCATTAAATATTTCCCCTCTATTAATCTTTGATTTATTTCTTAATCCTTTTCCTGAAAACGAAAATATATGGTTAATCCGAGTTGTACTACTTGACTACATAGAAGATATTAAGCACGGATCTTGGCGTATAAGCGTATAGAATACAGCTCGTTCAAGAACTTAGGAAAACTTGAGGAAAATCTGTTTTTTACCGAAAAATTTTGCTCAGCGACGAAGTACATTTCTGGTTAAAAGATAATGTTAATAAACAAAATTTCCACATTTGATCTTATGAGCAACCAAAGGCAATACATAATGCATAATAATAATGCATTGTTTGGGCCAGCAGAATCAACGTTATTATCAATGGCCCCTGCTATCGTACGATGATTTCCAAATTTTTTTTGCCAACAATGCACGAGCTGAATCGGTCTTCGAGTTCGATAAGCAATTTATCTCACGTTTCGGACCAGTCAATTAGTAAGTGCCGATGGTGTTCTTCAGTTAACCATGCCTTGAATATACAAAAACTAAAATATGGACCTCATTATTTATGCTTGAACTCCCAAAATATGCTAAATTTAGAACGATAACGTTGTTATGCAGAATAGTACCGAAAGTATTGATTTTTTACGCCTTTAACTAAAAGTTGAAGTAACTGCATTTTTTAAAGATGTTTTTTTTTCTTAATTGAATCAAATACGATTTAAAATACACTCCCAGGAGAGCGAAAAGTGAACGTTTCCTTATTGTACCCAAATCTTTCCCGTTGGGTATATAAGGTGAGTATATTTGCTGCGTGTATGTGGGTCACACATGAAGGCGCGAATGCATTGCTTGCTAGAAAAATTACTCATTGGCTACGTTCAGAAGACGTAACTGTTGTCCAACAGAGGAAAGCGTGTCTTCTGAACGCGTAGTTGTGTAGCTTTGCTCAGCACAACTGTTGGCATTTAGACGCCATTTTTGTGATCATATTATTTTTCCGCTCTTTCATGCCAACATGTTGTTTCTCAAAAATTGGACAGACGATGTATCATGCCGTTCAGAAGACACAACAGTTTACAACCAAAAGCTAAAAATATTGTGTATCTTCTGAACGCATCCATTGTCTTCAATATTGTTGCAACAAGTTGTTTGTAGTGAAGAACAAATTGTAGAACCACAAACTATTGTAATAATACACATGTTGCCAATATGAAAACTAAAGTTTTGTTGTTGGCGCTAAATAACTTCCCAAAAATTTATTTTAACATCGTTATGAAACTACTAAAAATGTTCTTGGAACAGCAATAATACTCGTATAATGAAGAAAGGAATTTATTTTAGATCTTCTTTTAGAGTAAAAGGAAGTTGTCAAAAGCTGCAACATCCTAAATGCCCACCTTTTTCTCTAACAATTTTAGTGAATTTGTCGTCTATAATGAAAACAAGATTTTTAAGTCGTTTTGGTGTATTTTGCCATTTTCCTTTATTCCAGTTTTACTGTCCGTTCAACACTCACTTTGAAGCACAGAAACCTACAAAATTCTTGCCAATTTTTGCACAAGCTCATCATCAGATACATGATTCAAAACTAGAGGTGACCTTACTACCAGGGCTGAAACTTTCCCGTCTAATATCTAGGAATAATGTGTGGCTTTAAAATTTCCAGGAGACACGAATACGTCGCTTTACGCCAAATGGGTATAATTGGCGTATATCTGGCCTAGTGTCTGTCATCATGTATGGTGAATGAACAAAAAAAAAAAAAAGTTTCAATTCAGTCGCGGTTTGATTTTCAGACTTTTTTTTGGTATTTCCTTCATCGACTTCTGAATTTCAGTTGTATCGATGGTTTCCCGAAGTTCTGCGAACTCCCCGCCAAACCATCTTTTACAACTACTGGATCACTGATTCCACGCTTACTAATGACCGACCACAATACAACTTTTTCTGGAAATTTGGTCTTATATAGAAATATATTTGTGCTTTCTCATTGGAAGACTCAAGGTAATTTGTCGGTTGCCATTTATTCCCTTCAATAGTAAAGGATGACTCGTCATCCTTTGCACCGCATTTTTCTCCAGAACTTTTTTTCTTTCTCTATTTATTCTCTAGCACTTTAATTGTAATATGTACATATTTCCAAGCTCTAGCGATTACTGTAATTACTGTACAATTAACATCACTACTTCCAATGCCAAAAGCCTTTGCAACTAAGAAAAATAACGGTCTATTTCGTTGCAACTGATTATAAAATCAATGAAAATACTTACAAGTTTCTTTTATATAGTTTCTCCTATAAATTTGTTTTTTTTTTATTTTTTTTTGTTCTAAACAAACCAAAATTCCAAAAGTAAGCAATTTTAATCCATCTTTTTTTTTCTTTTCCTTTTTAAAGTTACCAGAGTGTATTCTAATGTTTCTAAAGCTAGTCGCCTGCAACTTCAATACAAAGTTAAAGAAAACAATAGGCATTTGGTCACCCTATTTTATTAATTCAGCAAGGCGGCCATTATAGTAAGGTCGCTCATCGACAGTGGGATGCTAAAATGTTTCTATGTGTCTCTTCTGAAGTAACTTCTTCTAGATTTTAATATTTTTGTACTACATAGATTCTAAACCTTTTCGTTTTAATATAAAACTTATTTTGAATTAAAGATGTAGTCTGGTGTTTCGGCCTAGTTTTAAGGGTTATTTCGAGAACTTTTATTACAATAAAATAAAATACAATCATTTTAATTTTTTATGTTTTTATTGACATCTTTAAGTGCACAAAAAAAAAATGTTTGGAGTAGACTCCAAATTTTTTATTGCTTTTTACGTCTAAAAAAATTTAGTGTGGCTGGTCCGGGTACTTATGGCACTTGAAGTGATCTGAGACAAAAAATGTAAATAGAACATTGTTTTGTGAACTAGTCTTTCTAGGGAGAAGTAGAGTTAAACATTTTTATTAAAAAATAACAAAATGGCAGATTCTAAAAAAAATTAAAAAATCGTACTTTTTTTTTTGTTGAAAATCGGTATAAAAAATAGGAAATAATAATTAAAAATAAGCAGTTCTACTACCTGCGAGAGCCAGTGATCTGTAGAACAACCAGCCCAATCGGCTCGATAGAATTTTTTCAGGCCCCTGGGAGGATCAAAAAGCGTTGTTTCGAGAAAAACGCTTTTAGAATTCTAACAAATGGCATAGCGCAATTATGAGGCGCTCTCGACTATGTGCTTTAACTTCGTTAATATTTTGGTCTGAATTTACAGTATTCTCTCAATATATTATACTCTCGAAGTACATAATAAAAAAAATCGATTTTTTGATACTCGAACACCACAGACTACATCCTTAAATTAATTTTCTCTCAGTTTGTTTCCCGCTTAATTTAAACTTTAAACGAGAATGACGATAGTTCATTGACAGGTTTTGAATTGAGTCCCAAAAAGTTTAAAAAGTGTGTTAGTCCAACGGTTGGATTAAAAAATAGCTTCCACACTGAAACTTTTTCATTTTTCTAATGGTTTCATAAACTTTCAATTTTTTTATAGACAAAAAAATTGTTTCTTCACATTCCCTCTTTTCGTTTTGCTTTCACAAAAGAAAAAGTTTTCTTATAAAATCCTATGTACGTTTTCTGCACCATTTTTTAGTTAGTAACAACTTTTCAGTGCATGTAAATGTAAATGTTGCTTGCATATGCACATACTTATATATATTCTCATATAAGACACACACACACACACACACATTACACGTACTTCAACTTTAATTCCGAAAAAATGCTTTCTTCGCAACGGAAGTTATATTAATTTCCCATGGCAACTTCTGCTTTTGGGCAAAAGTGCATCCTCATTGATTATGCACTCAAAATATTTGCATATTGGGGTGATGAGGAGTTCATGTTCTTATATTTTCATCTTTGCTTCAAGTATGTTTTTTGCAAATGTGTGCAAGTTTGCTTAAGAACTTTTGCTGCTGTCAGTTACGATTTCTCTTTATTTACCTCCCTTCAATCAAATGTGGTGCTGGGTTATTGTCGAACTTAATATATTTGCATATCACACAAAACTGACAGCGCCACATGACGTGTTGTCATTTCTAAATGTACATGCAAGTACAATGCATCCATGCTCGTGAATGTTGCGGTTCCATTGATGAAGTTTTTAGTGGCGGCAGGTAGTTGGAAAAAGTTTGAGACACATTGTTTTAGAAGTTTATGCGAGAGTTCATACCGAATATTTGATGGGATTATTACTGTAGAGAACAAATTTATTTTCCCGAAAATATTTCAAGTTTATCATATTAAATTATGATCAAAAATTTAATGCAATTTTGTTGATCATAACTTTCGGAAATTCACTCAGAATTCGAGTTCTTTTAATGTAACCCAATGTTATAACATGAAATGAAATTCTCTTTGTTTTTTAAATCCGTGTCTTCTTTAAAATTTAAAATTAATTTGTTTTTTTTTACACTTTACCTCGAAGCAATTTCGCTGTTCGTCGTGCTCTGCACTTTTATCAAAGCGAAACTCAATTAATGTCAATTGTATTCATGTTTTTGTGTGTTTGCAAAATTTTAAAAGCTTTTCAGACAAACACGAAGAATATTTAAATATGCAAACAACAACAACACAATTTCTCTGGGAACAAAGTTCAAATAGAAACAAACAAAAAACTTTGTCGCAATTCGTTTTAGTTAGATACTTGAGTTCCCTCGAGACACCAATCAAAAGCTTGAGATTTCAGACGAGCAGAATAATATCGAATTTAATTAGTAATTTATTAAAAGCAAAGTTAATATAAACGAAAAGACAATTTGAGCTTGGAATGTGAATAGTGTTACGTCGATGCGAATAACTAAAAGTAAATATCAGTCCTTTTTTCAAGTACTGAGTACTTTTTGTACTCGATACTTTCAAATAAATATTTGATTGCGATCATTTATTGCATTTATTGTAGAGTTGCCAAATAACAAATCAACTCTACAGTTCATAAAGTCAAAATTTGTTAGTAAAACTATGATTATACATATTACTATTAACCCATTAAGGCCTGAGCATATAACCGCTGGCGCAAAATCGACGAAACTTCACATGGAGTTTACATTTCACCCAACTAAAAAAAAAAATCTAAAAAAAAATTCTTATACGTTGCGAAAACGCAATGCTGGCCCTATGTGCTACATTTTTATTTATGTAGTGTATAGAGATCTTAGTTTTATGACAAAATTATTGATTTAAATAAGAAAAAAATGTTTTTGGAATTATTTTTTATTATTTAAAACTTGTTTTTACATATTGGTTATAGAAATTTATTGCATTATTGTCTTGTCTTCCAAAAGTGGTGAAAAAGTACCTACGAGTAATCAACGTATGACCATAGATATTGTGATTAGTACATGGCAGGACAGGAGTGGAGAGTAATTATGAGCTTTTATTTTATTTGTAAGTGGTTATTAGAGCCAATAAACAGTCATATTTCGCTGACATTTGTGGAAATCGATGAATCACTGCAATCAATTTGTTAGTAGATATTGGTGCTTTGTACCATGAGATCAATCCCCTCCTTCATCACTTCATCAACAAACTGCTCACACAATTCATAGGGGTTCAGTGATCAATTACCATACACCAGTAATGATGAGAATTTCAAAATTGGTTAACTATTTTGGTAAATAAACTGTCTTAGTTATCTATTGATGCATCTCATGTTGCTTCGAAAATTCACATTTGACCCGAATTGCCGATTCAACTTCTTTGTCGGACCCATTTATCACTTCTTCGATTTCTTTTTTAGTCAAAAGACGTTTTATAAACATGGCAAAAACGTAAAACACTGTAGCACAAATTTTATAAACAAGTCATAATAAAAATAATGGAAATCAGTTGACTTATACAGAGCTGCCCCCGAAGCAAAATTAGCAGCACTTAGGCCCAGCGTTGTAGTTAACTTATCTAAAATATACAACCCTATACACCATATTATGAACCTTCAAAATCAACACATACACGAATTTCTAAGTCCCCAACATCAAATTTTTCAATATCGAGTTTTTGATGGATTATGATAAAGCGTGCCCACTTTCATCTGTACCGACAATTTTAGAGACCTACCCCGAAAACTTACGATCTTTTTTCTAGTTTAAATTACAAATTGTTGAAGCAGTTCTCCAAATATCACAAAGTTTTTTACTTCTCCTGTAAAATTTGAAAAATGCGTGTTAGGGCCTTAGTAAATTAAGGCAGCGATATACACATAAAATGAATTTGCAGTGCTGCCATATCAAAAAAAAAAAGTTGTCAGTTAAAAATCTTTACGATCTATCAGAAACCAAATAATATGGTAGCATCGCATTTTTGTGGCAGCTGTGGCAGGGTTTTGGTTGTATTTTCGATATTTATACTATTTGAAAATTCCCAATATACATTATTGTTTGATATCAACTTGAGGTAGATTTGAGGTCGAATACCTTTCTCAAATCTCCAACGTTAATTCTCAAATGCACCTCAATAGTCCGATTATAGTATTCTCAACTTAAAAGGCATATGGTGATTTTCTTAGTTATCAAATTGAAAAATTTGTGATTCTCAACTTGATATCAAAGGAACTTCTCCAACCTGTCAAACCTCACTATTCACTTTTTTGCTCTTACGCATCCCGCAAATTAAATAATAATTATAAACAAAATATACATTATATAAAGCGTATATTTCCCTTTAATTAATTTTCACCTCATTTTTATTTCGAATTTTTTTCACTTTCACTCAGTTTTTTATATTTATTTTTCACAATTCAATTGAATTTACACAAAATGTTTTTCACAAACTAAAATTCTGTGAGAAATCAACAGTATTGCCATGCGAGTATACTTATAAAATATTGTAAATAATATTTCAAATTTAACTTAAATCGTATTCAAATTGATATCAAGCGTCGAAAAAAATGCTTGTTTCAAGTGGAGAAAAGTGTTTAATACCCAATTGAGAATTATAATATTTCTCAAGCATTGGAAAAAATGTTGATTCTTAACTTGATGTCAAGTTGAAAGTAAACAAGGAGAAAAATGTTTGAACTCAAGTTGAGAATTACTTTGGAAATCAATTTGAGAATTAAGATCTTCTCCAACTTTGGAGAAATAAATTTTCAATGCATATTGGGTTGTATGTATTTTGTTTTTGTTAACTTATCAAATTTTCTACAAATATTAAATTTATCAAAAATACAGAATACAAGACCATTTACTACTGATCCTGAATACCCATATTGTTTTTAGTGGTAAAACTACAGTACGTTTGAATAATAAAACACTGACGTATCTAGTCGGTAGACAGTGACAAAAACACCTAAATGCCGGGAATATTCCGCCTATCCTTGGTATTTTGAACGGATCTAATGAGGTTGTCGTGCTCCTTACTCCGCCCATAGTGAAAACCCTTTCAGCTCCCAGTCTATCTTCTCTGTTCATCCCCTTCTTCAGTGGTGGCCAGCAGTCATCAGACCTATAGCTTCCAGGAAAATATACTTCCAACATGGCTTGCAGATCAGACCCAGTTTATATAATAGATCCTTCGAAACCATCTTCTGAAGCCTACAAACTTCTGAAGTAATTTCTATGCCAGAGCAGGAATCTCTCCACGACTGCCTTTTCTGGCGTTGTATTAGTTTTTTCATTTCTTTCTTCCTCACTTTGCAATCTTCCCCCTTCGTATGTGTCGATTAAAAGCCTTCCTGACATTCTTCTTTATTGATTCGAGTTCCAGGTTGTTTGTTCCTTTTCATCAACAGTAAAAGTTGAGCAGGCTGTAGAGAACGTCAGGAATGAAAGGCCTAATTTAAAAAAAAACTGTAGTCATTCTGTATTTTAGCGCATATGTACATGCGAAGTAGTTCACTATAGGGTTGGTCCCGATGACCAGCATGAAAGGAGGTGATAGGGGATGCCAATACGACTAACAAATCTCATATTTTCACCTCCTTGCGAGTTTTAAAGGGTTAAATATTTATGCATTTTCTTAAAATCGTTTAGCCATAACCTTTAAAAGTAAATTAAATTACGTTTCTCATGATTGAAGCTAATATTTTCTGCAAAAAAAAATTTAAATTGAATACTTGAGCAATTTAATTAAAAATGTAACAAACAGAAATTTTCAATGTGGTAAAACAGTTTGGCAGAAAGCAGTTAACGAAAAGAAATACAGTAAAAACTGTAATTGAGTTCAAAATTTAAAGAGCTTATTAATTCGAAATTCGGAATCCTTTTAGGCTTAACTCAATAAAAATAACAATACCACCCTCACATTAAAAAATGTTATTATGAAGAAGAATACTATACTTGAAAGTAGCATAAAAAGTACGAATAATGTATATGTATGCATGCGAGTGTGTATAATTTTCTCTCATACAGCACATCATGAACCGCCCATATACCAGTAAAATATGTTAATGTCACCCTTTTCATTTTCTCCACCCTAAAATCCTAATTTTTGTTGAGTGTTTCGTTGTATTGTTAATACATGTACTCTGATAATAATTGCCAATTTGTAAGGAAAAGCCTTTGTAATTGCATTATGTAATAATAATAATAACCAAACCAAAGGCATTTATTGAACTTATTCAAAATTTTTTTTGTGATCTTTTATTTTATAATTAAACCGAATGTTTTTAAATCGTGGTTTTCCAACTTTACACTTTATATTATAACAATTGCATGAGAGGTGCCCCTAGTTGTGAATTGCTGATTCGGATTTCTGATTTGCGTTGTAATGTAAATGTAATTGACTTATTTTGCAATAAAAAAACATTTACAATCAAGTTAAACTGGAGATACAGTGACTAAATCATTTCGTTTATATCTGAGATGATTTCTAGCGGAGCTTGCTGCAGTTAAAGTATTTTTACTGTATGTGAGTTGCCATGCCACCACATTTTATCAGTCATATTTTGAAATTGCGCAACTTTTCGTTATTAGAACTGCCATAAATCCCTAGGTTCATTATAAATCGCTACGCACTATAACGTTTCCTACTGTGTTAGTGTGCACATGTACTAAAACAATTGACAATCATTGTACTGTTGTTGGTTTGAAATTAAGTTTGAATCGGTTATCGCGGAATGGATATTAATAGCTATGGAGTTTGATAGAAGAAAATAAGTTTTGAAGAAACTTGAAAATCCTTCGTGATCTGGAGCAAAGACAGCGAAAGTGTTGAAATTGCTAAAGACAACTGTATGCAATATGATTAAACGTTACAAGGGTACACTAAGCATTGAACGAGCTCAAGGAAGCTGTGAAAAAAAGGTGCACGCAACATAAATCTTAAAGCAAGAATAAACCAGAGTTATCTAATCTTAGATAGTAGGATGTGCAACTGGAAAGAAAAATCGTTTTTCGACTTTCAAATTGATCAGAAATTCAAAGTGGATTAATCGACTTTTTAAGATCATGAAAATCAATTAATCGACTTTCTTCGAGTTTTTGTTGCATGGAATAAAAAACAACGAAACAAGAGAATTTTAGTATGAATGAATCGGCTGGTTGCACTAACATCATATAAACTGTAAGCCAAATCGATTTTCATGAACTTAAAAAATCGATTAATCGACTTTGAATTTCTGATCAATTAAAAGTCGAAAATCGATTTTTCTTTCCAGTTGCACATCCCTAGTACATAGTGAACAACTACTGTTATGTCTAGTAGCTTTGAGGAGCATTGGGGTTCTGTGAAATTTATCTATTGTGTGCGAGTCTTTGGGATGAATTTGATTTATTTCTACATTAATTCCGTTCTATGACTTCCTTGTTTCCAAGTCGTTTTCGGGTTTCGACGCCTCCAGCTACCATGGGGCCGTGGGATTCAACAACAACTCCCCAAAAAATGTACTGGCTCTATATCCCTCAGTCCTTCCGGAACTATTACTTAGTATCACGTTGCAAAGTGGGGGCTTTTCAACACACTTGAGTATGTGGCTTGCTGAGAGTATGTCTCACTCATCGTCATTTTCTCAATTTGATCTCATGTGCAATTGGAATCAGTGATCAGTGATTTTTCTATACGATCGTTCTTTAAATACATCAGTACGCAATCAGCATTTACAGTATACTTAAACGCAAAATGTGAGTATGCATGAGTAAGTGGTTAAAAAAAAGAAAAATTAACAGCAGCATTGACAGACTAGTGCGGATAATAAACATTATTATCTTCTAGAACTCGAATAACAATCAGCTGATCAGATATGCAACCCTTAGTCATAACCGCTCGACAGGAATATATTAATAAATCGAAATCGATGGAAACCCGTTAGCTGCGATTATCATACTGTGCCATTTCGTATTCCGTATTAAAATTTTAATGATACTGTCTAAACATAGAAATCAATTTGTAGACTTTTGATGAATTATATAAACTAAATTCATCTCCGAAACAAAAACAAAATTGACTTCAGCGTGTCACAACCAAAAGCTTACATTACTTTATGATAATATCGCGCACTCTCTGAAGATTGCGCCCTGCTGTTAATTCGTTATAAAAATTACCGTTATAGCCTAACTGAAAACATACACAATATTTCATTGGAGAGAGCATTATTAAAATAATAAAGTATGGAGTACAAACGTGAAAAAATTCTAAATTTGCATTTGCAAGGTAAGAGACCATGTGAAATTTGGAGGTCCACCCAGAAAGAAGGCATTAACAGCTAACTTATTTATCAAACCTTTAAAAGATTTACTGAAACGGGTACAATTAATACCCCTACTTGGGGCGGATCTAGAAGGACTGTGCGTACCAAAAAACTAGTTGCAGCCGTAAAAGAGCGAATTTGGCGAAATCCTCAACGTCAAGGAAGAAAACTGGCTGGGGAAATGAATATATCGAAGTCCACAATGTAACGCATACTCTGCTATGACTTGGGGCTTAAGACTTACAAACGACGCCGAATTCATGGCCTCACGGTCGCTCAGAAAAAAAAAGAGATACGATACATGTCGTGAGATTCTACGCCAACACGCGAATTCTCTCATTTTGTTTCCTGATGATGGGATGCTGCAGCAATCCCGTAACCCGCAGAATGATATGATTTACGCGGTAAGTAGCGAAGACATTCCTGCCAATATTGAAGCGGTTCAAAGGTTTCAGAGCGTACAGGGTGTTATGGTATGGGGCGCCATATCCAAAAAAGGCAAACTTTCCTTAAAATTTACCGATCGAGGAGTAAGAATTAATGCCAGATCCCACAAATCAGAAGTATTGGAAGATCATGTGATTCCACATGCCACATGTCTACCAGAACATGTCCATGTTTACCAAAATATTTTCACGCCATTCTACGGACTTTGGGATATTGCAAACATTTGCTCCACGTCGACAAGCCGGTACGGTTAGGAAGTCCTCAATCAAGTCGCCAAAGATTTCCATAATTTCGTCCTCATCTTTACTGCTTTCCATTTCTGCAATTATTTATTAGTTATAACAAATTTGGTTGTTAATTTATGTAAAGATGGTTACAGCTCATCTGCCAGACCCGTTGCCCTACTTCGGGAATACCACTAATATCGTAAACAACACACGACACTGTGCTGGTGCACACTCTGGCGTAAAGGAAGAACGCCCAAACACATACAACAATAGTTGGCACACAAACACATAATAAATGACATTTTAAGCAAGTGTCAAGTGTAAAGATGTTCACTTTACTCGCATGAGTCACTGAATATGTTCATAGAAGCTTAAAATAAATTATTATCGCTCAAATTCATCATAATCAATGAAGTTAAGTAGCGTTGTTAAATAATATTTGCGCAACAGAAGAAGAACAGAAGAAATTCTTAAAGGAAAGAAAATATGAGAACAAAATCTTGGTGAATTCATTAATCATGTCACAATGTAATGTTAAAACTTTTTTTTTTTTTTTTCTTGTGAAAGAAAAAGTTAAAATAGCCGAAAGAAAAATATGTCGCAAATTAACTTTTTGACAGATGCTGTAAGCAATGTATGAAAACATCAAAAATGCTCACAAAAAGAAAGAAGCTTTAATACAAATATATTTAAATATATTTTTAAACGCCATCCGTATACTTAAAGTTATATGTAACAAGTTTTCCAAAACAATTGCAAGGAATTTAAAATTTATTGTAGAAAAAATTAAGCAATTTATTTTTATTTCGTTTAATTTATTTACTCTCATTCCGCAGTGACACAAATCTGTTTTGGTACTAATTTTACAGTATTATGGTATACCGCTCCACCCTCATATATCCACCAACTCATTCCGACATCATTAATGTTAATTAACAAAATAAGCAACTTGTTGCCCCAAATCCTCCAGTTATTTTCCTTCGAACAATTCAACAACAACACTACCAATTTATTATGCCCAAGCTGCAATGCACTCTTACTGAAAACTAAGAAGAATGGAATGGTGTAAAAGCACCCCAAATGCCGAGAAGTTGAAAATTATGTAGCAGGTCCTCTCACAAAAAAAAAAAAAAAAATAAAAAAATAACCCCTGTGACATAAGTACATGTGAAAAATGAAATAGAAGCGTACAACAAATTTGAGTTGTACATTGTTTAAAAAAAATATTGACTCAAAAGAAAAAGTTTTCAAAAGCCAATCTAGTGGCAAAGAATCATGCATATTTTAATTGGCATGCATCAGTGACATGAACAAATTCACCTTCTTAATTAAATAAAAATGTTTTACCCAATAACTTTTCACGAAGGCACAAGGTCCAAAAGAATAAATTTGGCAATTTCGAACAATTTTTGGAGCATTTCTTCAATTTTTTACTTAAAATCAACCCCTAAAATACACCAAAAACTTTATTTAGTATTTTTCAGGTATTTCGAACTTTAATAAGATTTATTTATGTTTCATGAACTTGTACTTATTCTATTAAAAATTTAACAAATTGTGAAGTTTTATTATTTATTCAATCAATAAATAACGAGAAAAAACTAAAACAACTAGAAAACCCTTTTATTTCAATTTGGGGTTACCCTTTTGACCTGTTTCCAAAAGAAAAGGGGTGAAGGGTCCCCGTTGAATTTTAAATTTTCGATAAAAAGTTTTATGAGAACGACAACGGAACAGAAAAGCACCCTCAAGGCAGTTGAAGTGGAAGTGGTCATTGACATGCTTGAGGGAATAGTGATGAATGTCAATATTTTTATTTGAGTTTTATATGTTTGAAATATCATGATTTCCGTCAATTTAAGACTTTATCTATATACCTAGACATATTCACTAAAAATTAAACTCTTTCCACATTTTATTTATTTTTAGATCTTCCGACCCCAATTCACAGCTATCATCGTCAGCGGCACAACAACAAACACAGGCGCAAAATCAATTAAAATCGTCGACTACAGCTACTACAACATCAGCTGCCTCGAATATCAACAGCAACATAAATAGTAATAACAGCAACAGCAACAACAGTAATCGCCGGTTACCATTTTGTGGCTTAGATTCCATTAAAGGAAGTGACAATAATGGTGAAATCGTCGGTGAAGGTGAACGTGAAGGTGGAGGTGGAGCAACAAATTTAAGTTTCGATTTAAATTTACAGAGTGGTTGTGTTATCGGTAGCAGCAGTAATGACGGTATCGGTGTTGGGATTGTCGCTGATGCCTCATCAGAGCAATTTCATTCATTAGACGCCAATGACAGCAGCTGCTGCGATGATGGACAATTCGAGGATGATATGCAAGCATTGCTGCCAAAATGCAAGCGTCTCTCAAGGGATGAACTCAGTCAGGTGAGTGTGATAGCAAAAGTAATGGTTGAGTCAGTCGTTTGGTTCTTTAAGTTTTCAATTCAAGCAAAATTTTATTCAACTGTATAAATTAATCGAAAATTCAGCTTCAAAAAAGAAACAACCTTTTTCAATGAATTTATCAAATTTTTCATGTTATATTCTGCATCCTTTATATCCTTTTATATTCTCTATATTTGCAATTCTATGGTTTTAAATTCAATTTGAATGTTTAAGTATCATTCTGGATGCATACCTACTATACATGAATTCGTATACAATATTCGTATACCCTTTTAGCATACAATTTAAATAAAATCCTAGCGATGTCCTTAGCTTAGATTGCGTCAGGGACTTAGAGATTGCAGTGCGACGTGATTTTTGTGGAGCAAACTCACACACTTTTCCATTTATTAAATTTCATTTGATGTCTTTGAAACGCCAAAATTACCAAATGCTAAGCCAATTTCAGCAAATTTATATATAATGCAATAAATAAAAAAAAAACACCCATCTACTAAAATTCGTTAACCCCTTTTAGCAACTGTGGCACGGCACTTATCATTATTGTAGCTTATAGAACTTTATTTATTTACCTAAAATGCCAGTGGTACTACAACTCGCAGTTGCATTCAAATTATCAAAACAAACTTCCATGTGTATTTGAACTTTCTCCCGCAAGCAAATAAGTTTGTGGTTTTCAAATTAATTTTTACTTGCTGTTGCTGCTATTTACTTTGGCTTATGAGTAATTTCGCAAAATACACAAAAAGGGAACAAGTAGCAAATAAAAGTAACGATGCAGCGACAAGCTGTAATAAATTTCGCTTTGAAATGTTTCACGTGAGGTTCTCGTCTTTTGTTTCATCTTGTCTCTTACTCTTAAGGTGAATTTCAAACGAAAATATAAGCAAAGTTGTCCTTGGTGAGGTACGGCAATAAATTTAGCTCATTTAAATATAAAAGCTTTAAAGCCTTTTGAGAGCGTAAAATACGAAGCTGAAGCGGAATCCATATTAAACGAAATTTGTAGCAAAAAAATACACTTCATTAAAGTAAGCATTTCAATTTTCTAAAGCAAACAACGAAATGCGAATGTAGGTAAAAATTTGTGCCAGAGGCTTATTCTTTGTATTCGCAAATCCATCACTGAGATTTATTGCCGGTTTTTAGGAGCATGTGTTTTTACGAAAACTTAAAGCAATAACACTGTGTTACAGTGAAAAATTACTTTGAACGAGACCTAGTTCAGGGCCTAGTTGAACTAAAAATAGCTGCATGCTAGAAATTTCGAATACATCTCATTAAAATCTGGACTTAAGGCCAAAGGTTTAGAGGTATATAGTAGTGTCCGACCAATTATTCGGTTCTTAGGCTATTCGGCCTAAAATTGCACCGTCGGCATCGGCTTCGGCAAAAAATGGCCGAAGTATTTAGCCGAAGCCGAAGATTATAATATACTTTTTTATAATAATTTTTAATATAGATTGACAGTAAGAATTTATACAAATAAATAAATGTGAAGAGGTTTTATAAAGTATTTACATTACAATTTCTGTGTTATATTTTCTCCGTTTGCTTGTTCCATTTTTACTTTTGAAATAACCCACAGATTTACAACCGTACAAACAGTAATCAGTGATTTTTTTTAACGAACTACCTGCTGGAGCTAATACAATTAGAGGCAGCAGAAGCGTGCAAAACTTTTTTACTTTTTAAGGAAGACTTGAAGCGTATTGAAAAGAAGCGTGAATTGTTAGAAAAGCCGACATTTTCCATTACTGGCGCTTCACTTTTTTTTTGCTTTCAAGGAGGTCAAAAATATTGAAAATTGTTTTGGCTAAAATCGCTCTAGAATATATGTGTAAAGGAATTCTTTGAAATTCACAGTCGATTGAAAGTTACAGATGCTTATTTGCAGGCCCTAATACAGCAGTCATGCATATTTGAACTTTGAAACTTGTTTTTCTCAAAACAGCATTTTTCGAAATGGCTGCCACAATATCTCCAAAACGAATGAACTAATTGCGCTTGAATTTTCATCGTATCTTCAATGCAACAGTAGTTCTACTCCGTTCGAACCAGGATCATTGTGATATCTCTCAATGTGTTTTATTTAAATTGAAACAGTTAAAAAAATGACAAAAATCAAATACTTATTTTCAAAACTAGGTAGATAAAAATACAAACTTTTAATGACTTAACTAAAAGAACATAAGCACAATAAAACTATCCCAAAAATTGAATTTTCAATATTTTTACTTAACCTTCTAGTTCCCAAGCGTGTCTCTAGACAGCCATCATCAAAACGGGTTTAATTACCACCTTAATAGTTTTTTGTTGCCAATATGGAATTTTCCAAGCTTTTGAAAAAATTCATTACTTATGTGTTATTATGATGTTAGCGACAGTCAAAGTCAAAAATTGTCAAAAACAAAAAAATTAATTATTTTGTTTGAATTTGAGATAAAAATAAATAAAATACTTCCCGTCATACTAGCCAGATAAAAAAACTAGCTGTGAGTAGTTAGGAATTTAAATTTTTTATACAAAATATTTAGTTATTTAAAAAAAATTGATGAAAAGTTTATTCAACAATAAATACTTTTAGGCATTCAACTTTTCTGGCTTCATAAACCACACCTATTAATTTTTTTAGGGTTTTGAGATTAGATTTATGCTTTTTACATTAAAATTTATCAATCCTAAATTTTTTTAAATCAATCAAAAATTTGGGAACTAGAGGGTTCTGGTTGCGGCTATAGGTCTATCGATTAATACGCTGATTCAATCTTTGATTTTAGATAAGCAGAATCCTGGCAGCCATCGGCCAACTTTTTTTTTTTTGACACAGGTTTCGTTGAACGACAGTCGTTCTATAGATATATAGTCGATGTAACTGCATATTTTGACTTAAACCAATTTTTAAATGATTCTTGAAATAAATAATATTTGTCAGCTCCTTCGACAGTGAACAGTTATTTGGTGTTACTGGTCAGCTTTTTATTTAAAGTATCTACTATTTATATTTTTCTGTA
Source organism: Toxonevra muliebris (assembly GCA_963691655.1). NCBI lineage: Eukaryota > Metazoa > Arthropoda > Insecta > Diptera > Pallopteridae > Toxonevra > Toxonevra muliebris. Next base: position 87,339,145 of record OY829326.1, on the reverse strand, counting down.
TATGTTTTTAAATACATAGGTAAAAAATATTTACTTTCAGATTTTTATTTTTTATATTTTAAAAATTCTTCGGTCTTCGGCCGAAGGTTAGATGAATGGCCGAAGTTCGGCTTCGGCCAAAAAATCACCTTCGGTCGGACACTAGTATATAGTATGTGTATATTAAGTTAACTTCAAAATTTATCAATCGATTTTATATATTTTAATTATGTATAAAAGAAGGAGATAAAGATGCCTCTAATCAAATCATCCTGAGGACTCCCATTTTTACAATTTTTTCAAATTTTGAAGCATTTTACTCACATATTTTATACCATATGAAGCTTGTTTTTATTTAATTTTCAATACAGCGTTCAATTTCTCGTTAAATGAGCAATAATTGATGAAAATCGAATGCAATTTATTTAAGTTATAAAGATTTTGAATAATTAAGTCACTTAATTCACATGCAAAAAATAAATCATCGTTGTGTGCTCGTAAACCCAACTAAATTAACTTTGTCAAGTAGTTTTAAATTATGTATAAATTTTTTTTGTACTAGGTACAAATGGTAGAAGTTCAATAACTTAGCCAAATTTGAATAGATTTTAAAAAATGTTAGCTCATTGGAAATCTGTATTGAATATAATTTTAATTGAAGTATTAAAATCTAATAATATTCAACAAAATAGACGTTTAAAACGTTTCTTACTAAGGAAAGTTTTATTAATTCAAAACAGCTTTTACATCGTCACAAGCGTCTATATCTCGTCCTTCAAACGCCATGTAAAACTTACAGATCAAATAAAAAGCAAATGCAGTTGTGGTCAAGTATATATATACCTGTCCTTTTTACATATACATACTTGAAATATTGGGTTTTGTGCCCTAAGCCCAGATTTTGAGGGTGTATTCGAAATTTCGAGTATGCAGTTTTTTAAAGTCTGACTAGACCTACAACATGCACTATGTCTCGGACAAAGTAATTTGATTTTTTCTTTATTTTTGTCACACAGTATAATTTATAAGAAATGATAATGCCTACTCAGTGGCGGATAGAGTGGGGAGCAAATGGGGGAAATGTCCTTATGATATTAACTAACTTTAATTATAAAGATTAAATTTATGCAAAATTTTTTGAATATTCAATTTTGGCTTTTTAGTTTTAAATAAACAAAATATTTCAAAAGGTCATTACTTGGCAATTAATTATAATGACAATTCCCCAACACTTTTTTTTTCTTAATATTTCACGATACTGAAAAATAAGTATTCTCGGCATTTTCGATTTCACACAATGATTCGTACCATACACAAAATTTACGATGTCAAGTAAGAAAATCCCAAAAAATCTAGGCGGAAAATTAATGGGTACGAGAGCAGCTTAAAGTCAACAAATTTGAAAATTTAGTTTTTAATGATATCCTGCCAAAAGTTCCAGCTTTGTAACCGCAATTTATCAAGGAAATTGTTGGTGTTATTTTTTAATCAAGATTTGAAAAGCTAGAGCTTCTGCATTGTTTTTAAAGTTAAGTATTTTTGAAAATATGATAACTGAAAATTGACGAATTTCGGGAAAGAAAATCTAGAAAAAGAAATAATTTAATTTGAAAATAAGTCTGAATAAAAGTTTTTGTTAACCCTAAAAGTATGCTGAAAAGTGAAAAAAAATGTAAAAGTCAAAAGTTGCATTCATTAATATTGTTTAATTTTCTAAAAAGATCAAACTGCCCATTTTTCCACTATAGCTTGCCAAATAGGACGAACATTTTAACTTTAAGCTCAGTTTGTGGTGAAACCGAAACAGGTTAGTTAAAACTGACTACCAAATTGAGTTTAGTGACCCAATATTTACTGGTATACGAAATTTAATTGAAATCAAAACGCTTCTTCTAATATTGTCCCGTCGTTTTATGGGATCAAATCACTGTGCGTTACTTACGTTTCAATCATATAACAGAAACCAGTGTTTTCTTTAGCGTCTGAATCATTTTCGGAGTAGAAACTATATGAGATATTGGCTATGAAGAAAATTAAAACGCTTATCAGTCGGACAAGAAAAACATTTATTACATTTTTAGTTTTGAATCCTTTAGTGGTTTCGGCAGTTCTTAGTTCAAACAGTTCTCACATAATGGCGCTGATGATATTCAATTTTAATAGCATTTGGTCCAACTATCAAGGATTCAAAAATTGGCAACGTCCCATTCAACATCTTAGGAGCCTGAGGTATTTTAGCTTAAAAAATACACTAAATTTATTTGCACCAAATTTGAAGAGTGTTGCCAAATCCTTCAAATTCAGTAACAATCATAATAGCTGATATATGGTATTTATCGGAAAGGGGTGTTTGGAATATGCTGCCCGTTTATTGTTTTCAGATAAATAAAAAAGGATTTAAGAGTTGATTCGTTATAATAAAATTAAATACAAGGTGGAAGTGCCAATCGGCGACTTCCATGTCTTAGAGATCAGAGGTGAGAAGGAGAAGTGCCATACCGCGACTTTTCTTGTTGAGAGATGAAAGTAGTCTGATCTATTTTAACGTTAACGTTAAGCGTCCAATGTGCAATATTCACATCAATAAGTCAAGAAATACCTAGTTAACCTTGGGCGAACAATGTTGATGCCAAGGTTCGGAAATTCAAAGATACAAAGTTCAGAAATACAAAGAATGAAACATAACCAAGTTTATGAATACAAAAAATATACAAATGTTGTTTACTTGAACTCTATGAGATTCATGTTCTCAACAACGAGGTTGGTTCTATGCTCAAACCTTTTTTTGCAAATTTTTATTATTTAGAGTTTTTAAGAAAATTTTCGCTGAAAAAAAATATCCGCATTTATTATATTGACCTTAGGATTTAAAAACTCCATGTATATGTAAATTCAGTTTTGGCAGCCTAATGTGATCACACCAGGTGAATTTAATAACAATAACCGGCTGATTACCGGCATTATCCGGTAGTACAGAAATATGATTTCCTCTTTTTTAACTTCACCCATAGGTAATATTTTTTATTAATATTTCTTTTTAGCCCATTTGTTTTCTTTACTTGTTTTTCGTGTTTTTCGCTATAAAATGCATTCATTGGGAAAAATCACTTGGCAGCATTAATATTAATTCCGTATAAAGTCGCATAAATCTTTGTCTATGTCATTTTGAATGACAACTGTTTTTTAGTTGTCGAAAATGTTTTTTTTAGGGTCGACTCTGACAAAAAAATTTTGGTTTATTTTATATGTTAGCAGCACATAATAGACAAATGTTTAAACTTGCTTAAATTCAATGAAATGAGCGGGTGAAACTGAAATGAAATAGAGGAGCAACGACTAAAGGCATCTGTCTCGCACTGTCATCGCCTGTCGAGAGCATCCAGACATATTGTGTAAATGAATGAATATGCAAAAATGGGGGGGGGGGGGGGGGGGGGGAATAAAAGGGACGCTCAAAAATGTATGCACAATGAAATATGTGATCTGCAAAGCACATTTACACAGATATGTAAGCAAATTTATTCATTTGTACCTGGCTGTGCATGTGAATGGCCAAAAATAAAAAAACTACAATGTTGCAGCACCAGCGAGCTTATGCACATATGTAAATCGAATATAGCCGGTATACTCTAAGCTATTCTAGCTTGGACTTTTTCGAAATCGCTTTTGGCAGGTTTAGAAGTATTGTCAGAGTATTCTGATTTAATTCGTCTAAAATTTAAATTTTAAGATTTTTTAGTTAGTATATTTAAGATTTTTTAGATTTGTATATATTATTTTATTACTTGTGTTAATCGTATGGACTTTATTTTTTAGAATTTTTTTTTGAACTGAAAGGATTATAAAAAGTAGTATTTTTTGTGCTCGTAACTCTTCGTTTGTAACCGCTTAGATTTCGTGGATATGTTTCGTGACTGTAACTATCGCAATGCCATAGGCTTAGCCTTCTATTTTTCCAACAGGTTGGGTTGATATCCTTATGTACGACATGGAATACCTGCCGAGTTGCCAATTTTGTACTCCAGCTTTCCGTTTTTAAAGTAATTATCCAACCCACTGTAATGCGCATCCAGTTTGTCGAATCAAAGTAAATTTTCATGTGAGTGTGTGTGTATTAAATGGCTTATTTGCTCCATACATTTTGCTAAAGTATTTCAGATCTACATTGTGACAGAGGAATATGAAAATAGGGTGTTAAAAACTAATAAACTAATAATTAAAAAAAATGTAAATTTGCGAAAAAAAAGAGTGATTTTGAAGGATGTTTTACAATAGGTTTGGGATTTCGTAAGGAAAAAGCATTCAACTTGCATATAAAAGATTTTCAGATATCTATACCCATTTAAAGTGAATGGCGTACCCAGTTTTTCGATACAACTAAACCGAAAGCCACCCCTAGCGCTTAAAGTGACCATTTGGCACATTTTTTTACGAATTTTTAAATTCAACCGTTAGGATTTTCCAGATAGCGTTAGTTTTTTAAAAATTAGGATTAGGATTAGTAGGATTGTAGGCAATCTGATTTAGTTTATTTAAAATACAAAAATTTTTCACGTCGAGGTATATTTGAACTAGCAAGTGAACCCATGTCGAGTACAATCAAAATTGCACGAAAAAAAGCAGGAGTTGAAAAAATTGTCTTATCAGACGGCCCTTTGGAATCCGCCTATATATATCCTATATAAGATACTAATATTTGAAATCATAACCCAGAATTACAGATTTGATTCCAAATATCTTCACTGAATAGAGATACTGAAAGAAACTACCACTAACGTTCTATACACTTATGTTGTTGTTTTTTTCCCCCATTGTAGCTAGTCTGCATAACAATTCGTTATTTGAAAGTCTAGTTCATCTAGTACAGAATCGTTTTTTCACAAACACACACACTCTCTCATGTTACGCCATTCGCTTAAGCGGCCTATTCTACTTGGGTATAGATATCTGAAATTCTTTTATGAGCAAGATAAATGTTTTTTCCATATAAGATCGCAAACCCATTGTAAAACATATTTTCGGAGTAGCGTATCCAGTTTTCGCAAATTTACATTTTTTTTAGTTTTAATTGGTTTTTAGCACCCTATTTTCATATCTGCTGTCACAATGAAGATCTAAAATACTTAAGCGCCTTTTAAGGCGGACTGTTACGTTACATTTTTTGAAATTGATTTCGGAGGTTGCCTTATATGTAGGCAAAAGTCACCGAATTCAGTGGATCCCTTTTATATCTGAATGCACTGTTTGCAAGCTAAAAGAGCAAAGAAAAGCCTGAAATCATTAATTTATTGAAAAATAATGTTTTTGAACTTTTTAAAAGCATACATGTGCTATTTTTTCCTTCAATGACTTTGATCAGCTGCATTTAACATTCTATTTATAGCAGTGAAGTTACCTTCAACAATTTCTTCGGTGGCGATTTTTGATTCGAACCGAATAAAATGCAGCAATGAAATCTAACGTTTAATTTACAATGCAGTTCAAGAGCTAGAACCTGCTTTCGCACGACTATTTTTGTAGTTGCACCAATATCAACAGCACCTCCTTTTCTGTGGGATGTTGCAAAATAGTTCGAATACATTTTTATTCCAAATTCGGCTTCGAAAACAGGAATCATTGCTGAGATGAATTTAGTTTTGTTGAATTGCGATGATGGTCCGTCGCTCTAAATTTTCGAAACCTTCAGCGATTTTTGCATTCCGGTAAAAACATGATCATTTTATTTGAACAAAAAAAGACTGTTACGTTACACATTTTTCACGGCTTTCTACACTGATATGAAGAAAGAAAATTGCCGATTTTTTTTTTCGATTCAAAAAATAGACTTAAAATACTCAAAAAAAAGTAGTTTTAAAAATTTCGTAACTTGTTGGACTTTGCGCAAAAAAACTTTTTAGTATTTTAGACTGTTACGTTACAATAAAAAAGCCACTCATTTCAAAGCCATCAAACTTGACTACCAAAAAGTTTTCTTTTAATATTTTGATTGAATTAGCAACAATTTATTATGTTCTATCTTCAATAGCGAATGAATATTAAAAAAAAATCAAAGATTGGGTATAACTTACCTTTTAGTTGTGCTCCGTGTTTTTACCCCATTTCCACTTCACAAGAGGCAACAATTTTATAGGCTCAATTGTAGAGCAAAGTGTAGAGCACATTTTTGTGCTGATATTCATGTTGCTCGATACCATAAGATACATATTAACTAAAAATAAGAACAATTGCGTGGTATTTGAAAAAAAAAATTTTATTTCGTTAGTTTCAATTTACAAATTTCGGCCCATATGCTTATTATTCTAGAGAAAAATCATTGCACACCTGAAAAACGAAACTTCAAAAATGAAAATGCCGAAACCAAAGTGTGTAGTCTGTGTTCGTTTCCCTTTTGCTTTTTCCTTTGACTACATTTAAGGATTTCTTTGCATCCTCAGTGGTTTTCCTTTTTTCGTAATTTGCATGGGTTTTTTGCTTTTCGCTTTCAGTGAGGTAATTTTCGATATCATCACATCGCTGGAAAGTTCGTCGCATGCTGGCTTTGAGGCATACATATGTGCATACATACATACCTACATTTAATTGTTGTTTATTTGTAATATCTGCATAAACATACATTTCAATTGCATTTGAACTTGTGTTTTTGATGTTTTCCCAGGCTAAAACACGTAAAATTATGTACATATACATATTTTGTATAATTTTCGAAATCACATGAGTCCCAAGTCCCTTTCACTTGTCCATCTCGACCCAAACTCATGTACTTGAAATGTAATCTTCAATGTTTATGGGCCCCAAAAATTAATTCGTACAACTAAAGTCCATCATTAATATTACCAACGACATGTTGTAATTTCCGAATCACGTTCTTGTTAAAACATTTATCAATCTCAACGTGACGTGAGGTGTGGAATGATTCGTGCCTGCACACACTCGCACTAGTAAATAACAATTTGCAGTGCTCCAAATGCAGTAAAGTGCGATGCTTACAGAATATAGGGGCACAATTTGGCAAATCAATTTAGAATGTAATTTGATATGCAAATAACAAAATGTTGCAAATTGTTGAAAACCAACACAACAACACTAAAGTGATGAATTTAAATTTTGTGTGTGGATGTTTCTTTGTGAGTGACTGACTGAGAACGCAACAAGGCGGGGTTGATTTTGTAAAATACGCATTTAATCAAATAATTTAATAGTTGGTAGTTAGTATAAATTTTTGAGAGTTTCCCTTCAAATTAAGAGATGACATGACAACAAACTATTTGCCAGAGAAGTGGAAGTGGTAGGAGTAATGTACGTTGGATGTGAAAATATCCTTGTAGCCATAAAGAAAGCGATTAAATGCATTTAAATTCTTGATTGCTCAGTTTTGTTGAGTTAGTCGAATTTTTAAATGTGCGGATCATGCGAACTAGGCCTAATAAGTGGCATTGACAACAATAAGTAGCAACAACATCAGCAATATTGTGCAACCGCATTTTATCTTCTAGCCCCATGCACGTAGACACAAGTTAGACAGTGTTGCTTATTTTATTACTACAACTACAAGTAGGGGAGAGTGGGGTGCGCCATTACCACTGTAGGCTCGACTTGTCAGGCGGCCATGGCAGTTAAAAATTGATCTCTGCGCGGCCATTTGTAGACTCTACGAACTGATTTATGTTGAGCGTCAGGGTGTTTATAAAATTTTGTGTTTCGTACATCATCCGTATGAAAAAATAAATAAATGTAAGTTGATCCAAATGTAAAATCGCGAGCTGAACATGATTCAGTCATTATTTTGGCGATAAAATATGTGTGTGTTAGTGTAAATCAATAAAAATGTGAGTGTGGGGCTAAGATAGTAGTAGTAGTAGTACACGTAGCCGTGGCTGTGGTGGTGGTAGTATTCGTGTGGACAACGAAGAAGCACCAGGGTGCAATACTGGCACTAGCCCAACGCCATCAGGACGCGGCCGTGTTCGCCCATGAAGAATTATTCAGAGTTCTGAAAGTAGCGATGATGACGACGAGGTACCAATAAAAACAGATTCTGATTAAAATTTAATTTTGTCTAAATAACTGGATAAAATTCAATTAAAACCCCGTTTCTTTTTTCAGCCTCACTAGTGGAGCTAAGTTAATAGAAAATGTTTTTTTTTTTTTACTTTTCCAGCCATGGCTCAGCAAAAATGTAGCCAGATAATCAGGCTAGCGGCCAAAAATATCTTACCACTCTATCTTAGCCCCACTCTCCCCTACTTAGACACAAACACATACTCATTTCGATGTGAGTAAATTTTGAATTTTTCTCCTGACTTTCAAATTAACTTTTAAAGAAACGTTGCTGAAAAATATGTACAATTGTTGTTCCTCAGAAGGTGCCTCACTTCTGTGCTAGGCATTTTCGAATTGAACACGAAAATGTTTCCAAAATTTAATAAAATTCAATATTTTGCAATATTTAATTTTGAATTTCGCACATCAGCTGTGACCAAAAATTTATTGATTTCATCTAGACAATCAGCTCACGTTTATTCGTACATATATTTGGCTCCGTTTTCGAGTATGTTGCATTACACTCACTTATGAATATTCAATAAAACATGAAACGATAAAAATGTCTGCCATAGTAGCAGCGATATTACTACGCCAACAGCAGCAACAACAGCAAACATAACAGCAACAACTCCCACCGTTGCGTTCGCAAACATCAAATGTTGCCATAAACACAGACGACACTTGTGTCTGTATGAGTCTCTTGATACGAGCAACATATGCTACTGGAAAAATCTCATCCTCCTTTCCCTTTGTTTCCCCATCCTAGCAGACCTATCACTTTTCTACAAAGAAAACCCAAAAACGAACCATAACAACAACAACAACAACGAATTATGAACATCTCCAATTACATTTACCCACCGGCTTTTGTACAAATCACTCTCTTCTTCACATGTCTATCCACATTCTGTATTTGAGAGCCACAACGGCAAGTTTGCTATATCTTAGATGGCTGTGCAAGTGTGTTAGAAAGAGCAGCGATGGCTACCTACACATGCACAATGATTGACTGAGCTCTTTTTTTAAGGGAATGAGCCCAGTATGTATGAAATTTCTTGTGTTCTTGTGCACGCGTGCTTCTCTTTGGCCCTCGCTGCTTCATAGACATCGTTATCAACATTATTAACATCATTATTCATTTGTATTTCGTTTTTGGTTTCACTCTCTCTTTGGGGGACAATCCTCCATGACCATGAACGTACATGAAGTTATGGCTATGTCTAATTTTTGGGGAATATTCTTTGTTTGATGACCTTCAACGGAGTTTTCTTCTCCTGCTATGCAACCGCAACTCTCCACTCATCTAATCCCTCATCCTAAATCCTTTTAGTGCAAGTTTTTTACAATTTCGTTTTTGATGTTCGTCCAATGTCCAGCACTTCTTGCCACTGCCTTGCCCTGCCAGTGCCTGCTTTAATATTGATGGTCTCTCGTATTTCCTCTGCTACCAACTTGCATATCTGTCTGCAGATATTCTAACATAATCTATTTATGTTTTACTTTACTTTTCCTATACTTTTACTACTTTTATTTGTACTCTAGCTCAGAATGTCTACTTGCTTAATGGGTGTGACTTTTTGACAGCTCCAAAGTGTCCTGTTTCCTGTTGCAGCTTCTGTTCCTGTGCAATGCAGGGATGATTGTCCTCAGGTTATATGTCTGCTCCACAATAGTTTTTCGCTTTGATTTTTGTTTGTCTTCTTTTACATACAATCCGTTTTTATGTTTCTATACTTTAGTTTACATAATATGGGGTTTATTTGTATTAGTCTCCGGATATTTTGCGTTTGCTAATTCAACTTCCGTATTTAACGTGCGTTTTTGTTGTTTGTATTGCTCTGTTCCTTTAAGTTTAGATACTTTGATGTTATTTTTAACTGTATTTTGTTTATAATATTTTTATCTCTGTAGTTTCTTGAATAAGTTTCATTTTATTCCTTGATATTTAAATAGATAAATAGAGATATTATTGGTAATGGTTTTTAGGGTTTTTTTTTGTTGAAATTTTCTCTCCAATAGTCAGGCCTTGCGATTAACCCTCAAGTAGTCCAAAAGACTGTTATCTGTTATCTTAATGAAGACTGGAGCATCTATTATAGAAAAAAATTTCATTGTATGTACTGTTAATTCTGTGCCTAGCCAGAGCTTGGCATTCACATTGAATATGAGCTGTGCTCATCTAAGACGACACTCTGTTTCATTGCAAATAAATTACTTAGATATCACCTATTGAGAACATAATGTAAAGATACAAGAATCTCATAAATGTTTCCAAGTTATTTAATCGGCAGCCTAATCGCCTATGATGCCAAAGTGACCAGGTATCCAATAAAGAGAGTCATCTGGTTATCGCAGAAGATAACTGCACTTTTAACCCTTTTTGAAGATTTGTGTTACCACAGGTCTAAAGTGCATATGTTTCGGATTGAAAAGCACTGCGCCGAATGCCCAACAGGATTTAGATCTTCGTGTTGGGTTCAAAGACCGCAGCACCTGAGCCACATTCCCTTTTCTTTGATAGTAACTCTTTTGAAGTCTAAGCTAAAGTGGATGCTATTTCAAATATAAAAATCTTTATATAAAAAATCAAAGACTGCGTCATCATAAATTGATGCACAGAAAAAAAAATTTAAAGCACAAACTACTCTAAATTTTCAAAAAAAAAACTCAATTTACTTAACGCAATTGTATGTTAATTCATATCAATAACATTTGGTCCACAAAATTATTCATCAAGGCTCATTCTTTTTTGCAATGTTTATAAAGATTTTTTTCGCAACTTTCACTATGATCTCAAACCCTCGATTTGTTGGCCAAAAACGAAACTTATCCCATTTGTACATCCCAAAATGTTTTGGCACTTTAATTATTGTGAGATACCGTTATTTAAAATTGATTTTTACAAAACTTAAGTTAGAGAAAAAAATAAGTTTGTGTTTCTTTCGTGAAATTTATTAGGTACACAAAATAACAATGATATTAAAAAATAATCAAAAAGAATAATGGTTGTTCATTTTTTCCTTGAAATGCTGTAATTTTTGTTAATTTTTACCCTAACTTCACCAGGCCCGTACAACGAAGAACCATAAAAGTGACTGGAAGTAAATCAAAATTTAAGCAAATCCCTAAGTAGGACGGAAACTAATACACCCATGGTAATAAATATACTTCCACTATAAAATATTCAGTGGAAATTCACTATTACAACAAATTAAAGGTATTGTTAATTACTTTGTATATATCTTGTACTCCGACGTATTAATGCAAAAAAAATTCATTTCATAATGTCCTTGTCTCGATTTAATTTGAATTTGAATGCTTAACCAGAAGGAAATAATTATACTTCCAAATGATGCAATCGTAATATTTATAAGCTTCACTTTAACAAATTTAACGGACAACGCATTGTAGACATTGCACAGCATTCCGCCGCAAGTTATTTGAAAAATTTTACTTGTAAGTCATTGTCAAGAAAAATGGGGCATGGTATCAATTTCCTGTGGAAGAAATTGGAAAAATAATGCCTTATAAAAAATGGGGAATGTCTAATCGCGAAATTGCATGAAGTATTAACATATCACATGTAGGCGTGGTAAACGACAAGAAATGGAAGTTAATAAATGGCAAAATAAAGCGGCTTGAACGACTTATAATCATGAATACACTGAAAAAAACGGAGATTGTCAAAGCTACGAGCTTCAAAAAACTCATTATATCTGAAATTCGAAGTGATTTGGATTTAGATATTTCCACAAGACGTATGAAAAAATTTTGCATGATTGTAAATATCTTACAATAAGGGTTAGCTTCCCCTCAAAACTCATCACAAAAAGACATGTTTCGAATTTGCAACATCACATTTGTAATGGACCGGTCAATACGAAACGATTAACGAAAAACGTTCACATTAGATGTTCCTGACTGTTAAAACCTTTTTTGGTACTATATATCTAAAAAATAATTAGTCAGAAATTACCAAGGCTGTAGACTGATGACACGAGTTCAATTTGTTTCTCAAACAAAATATTAACATCTTTCGTCAAAAGTAAAATGAACTCCCATGACTATCTACCTTTTCTGGAAGAGATGCTTTTCAATGTTCATGTTAAAAGTAATAAGTGCAGCATAACATTCAATAAGATGACAGTTTTATCTATAAAGCAGCAGCCGAAACTGAAAGTTTCAAGAACAAAAATTTTGAAATAATGAAGTAACCCACTTCAAGCCTGGACTTGAAGCCCATGGAAAATCTTTGAAGTGTTTTTTTTCACGTGGCATTCAGATTTCCAGTTTAAATTAATTAAGAGCAGAAATAAAGAATTAGAAGGAAATATCAACATTAGAGCTAAGAAATCTTATGAGCTCAACGACAAATAGAATAGAAGAAAATATAAAAAATTAGAATACTCTGAATTTCTGAAATTTACTTTAGTACTTGGAACCTTTCAATTTTATTTTTTCTTACTATTCTAAAAATTTAAGTATAATTATTTCCTATGAAGCTTTTTTAAAGTTTTGAATTTAATGCATTTAAGTAACAAAGTTATATTTATTATTTTCGTATTTATTGAATAAATACGACTGGAAGTATACTTATTACCATGAGTGTATGTTGTAATTTTATTTGCTTTTTAAAAATTATGGTCGCTATCTGGGAAACTGTTTGTGCCCGAAACACGAGAAAAAGAACATGATGAATGATACCCACTAAATGACCAGCAAATAGAGCATAATTTTTTGGTCTAGGGTAGCCTAACATCGTAAAGTGGTTAGAACTTTCCAAGATTACAAAAGCACATACATATAGATAAAAAATTATGAAAATTGTAGTAAAATCGAGTATAAATTGTCTAAAACTTAAGCAAAATTGATCCACCGAAGTTTTTTTTTTGTTAACTTACCAAAGAAAACTTAGGTAAAACTTTGTTCAATTGAGCTGGGCAAATTATAAAAAAATATTTATTTAAAGCAATTTGTCATAGGGTCTATGGTAAATTGCCTAATTACTTTGTTTGTTTGCTTAACCTTTTTTTTAAATGAAATATTCCAATATTCTACATATATATTCTAATTTTGTCTCACTTAGGCATGCCTAATGTGTGTCTCAAAAACTTGACGCATAGACAAAAACTACGCCATCGTGATCAGAGCCCGCGAATTATATAGAAATGATGTGTGAGTTGCTTGACGCAAATTTCGTGTTGAATAGTTTAATTTATTCACTTTCCCACAAAAAGGACAATATCGCAACCATATTCCTTACTTTCAGCTTAAAAAAAGCATGTAAAATAACTGTAAACAATATATTTACAGGTATCTCGTTTTACATATTTTTCCATGTTTTAATAATCAGAGAGTATGGAAAGTTTTCTCTTATCCCCACTAAACTTTAAGAAGAATAGCCAAATACAAGCATTAAAAAAATACGAGAACTGTCACTGATTTTTCCTGAATTATTCCAATTATTAAAATTATTAAATTAGCTAACTTTAAATTAACCCACTGAGAGTTTTGCTGTTGTAACTTATGCAAACGAATCCCGGTTCGGGTTCCATGACTTTGAAATTGATGGGCAGTTTTTGAACTCCAAATAGAAAATAAATGCTGCAGCAAATCGTCCTGTATAAACAATTTTCTTTCCCGAAGAGTATAGAGCCTTCAGTTTCACATGCATATCTGAGTAATTCCCGCAGTGAATTATTGGCCGCTCGTTTATGTATATTGTACATGTGTTGCATGCAACATATTCCACATGCCTTTGATATATAAATTATTCAGATGGCTACCAACACACAAGTTGTCGTAAAAACTTTTAGTTAAACGTCAATTCTGCAAAGGTGCAACGAAACGAAGCATTCAAGTTTCTACTTCGTCGAGTGCTCTCGCTCTAGTCATAATTATGATAATGTCGTCCCTTGAGTAGTGGTCATCAAGCGTTTTTCGTCATATATACATACATATATTTACTGTTGCAATATGCGCTAGTGTCGCATTTTCATTTGATTGCGTTTGCTTCTGAATTTCAAAGTAATTTACTTCTCGTTTTTCTGTGGTTTTTATGGTTTTTAGAACATTTTTATTGTTACGAGTTGTTGTCTGTCGTTGCGGCTGCTTTATTATTTTCAATGCAGTGCATGGAGCAATAATTTAGTCTGGCGGTTTAAATACACGGGTTCTACTTTGAAAAAAATTGTTAAATTTTTGGAGTTTGCAACAACAACAAAAAATAGGTATTTTACTTTAGTACGGCGAATATCGACGATGAAATTTTATGTCTTTTAAATTCTATGCCATTATTAGATTTCGCAGAAAACACAACCAAAAAAATATTTTGTTGCTGCGGTAAAATGTTTATGCTGTTTGTTGGTGCATTTACAACACTCTAGGGATACACTAAAACACATACACTGAAGAACGCACACACACATGTGTGCATAACAATTTTATTTTATTTTTTATAGTTTTGGAAAGAATTCCACTATGCAACACGTGCAGATGTGTTCCGCGAGACAATATTGTAACAGCATAAACAACAACAGCAACTATTACAACTACATATAAAAGCGGACGGAAAGTTTTCCGGGTCGCCATTTTATGTACTAACAATATCAACAGCAAAAGTTTCAGAGTGCCTTCGAAACTATTTGTCAAGTTCAAGAGGCTCTCGCTCGCAAGCGCGTGAAAAACTTCGCTAGAGCAATGCCATTTGTTGTTGTTGGCGTCACAGTTCAACACATTCACGCAACACTTTTCCCATTTTCCATTTCAGTGTTGTTCATGTGAGAATAGTGGAATTTAAAAAAAAGAATGTATTTTATGCAAAGAAAATTTGTTTTCATTTTCTAAAGTGATTTTTTTCGGAAATGCCTGCAACCGTCTGTTGCACTTGAAAACTTGAGTTTCATGGCCATGAAAAGTGTATGTATGTGTGAATGTTGGCTGAGAGGACAAAGCAATTATTTATTAATACGGCAACACTGCGAAATAATTTTTTGTTCTCTTAGACTTTTGGGTGATAATTTTGTGTCGTTTTATAAGTTGGGAAGCTTTTTTTGGACACACCTTACAATTATTAATACTGCGGCATGTAGATATATGCAGTAGCTTTAATAAAAGGAATTTACATACTTTCACTGGGAGATTGCGATACTGAGAGATTGACTAGAGGCTACTGGGGCTACTGTCCGTGTGGAAATGCAGCTTGAAAAGTCCACCTATTATAAAGGCTATGTGAAGGCTGAGGACAGGCGGCCCTGCTCGGGATCGACCTATCCGGGGTTAATACAAGCATCTTTTACACAGGATTTCCAAACATAACCCTCTAAGCACTTAATATAGGCGTTCTATAGAGGGCTGGCGTAGAATCGACCTATATAGGTTAAATATTTGATTCACAAATATGAATGGCTTGAAATTTAAAATAAAGAGCCTAGTTAAAAATCATGTGGTGGTTTTTAATACAGGCGTGATATTGATAAATCGTGAGAATAGATATAATGCCCACGTTGGCCCAGGTTAGGAGGTCAACAATGGCCGTACATTGTAAAATGTGGCATTCCAATGTTGAGCCAAGTCTGGTATCAATTAGGAAATTTAAATTCCTAAGTATGAAATGACATCATGCTTCGGAAAACCCATAAAGGTCCTATATTCAAGAGAGTGGCTTCTGTGCGGAAGGTTTCAAGAAGGCTCAATTTTCAGATCTAAAATAAAAATATTTCTCTTTGCTGGTAAAAGCAGCCTCCTAGAATATAGATTACAATGAAAAGTTTTTTATTTCGCCGTTCAGTTTCATTAACTCCTTATAAGCTGTAATACCAAAGTATTAATATTATACGGAGAAATTTAACTGAATTTTGAACTAAAATTTTCAACTTAAGCTGCATCGGGGTCCTTCCTTTTTAATTGCCAAATAAAAACAAATAAAAACCTAAAACTTCAATAATCACAATTATTACGGGAAAAATAGATAGAACGAAATCTATTATATTAATCTATTCGTTTCCACGTAGTCACACTGTTGAGCGAGTAAGCTCACCCTCGCTCTCATCTAAAACGTGTTGTGTTATCTTTGTATGAGATCTTCTAAGTTCTTTATTCATTTAATTTATCTTTATATTTCAGCGGTATCATATTCACCAAACCTTTAAATACCATTAACATTACGGTGCAATGGGCAATGGTAGTCTTGGTGATGACAGCATCATCACTCATCTTAATAATTTAAAATCTGAATCAGTCACTCTTTTTCATAGTGTTGCGACGAATTTACAACAAAATAAAGCAGAATCCTTCTTCAACCTGCACAGATACCAAGGATATCAGTATCCGTCCCATACTCGTCCACATCTTTACTATGATTTTGATGATGATGTGAGGAGTAAAACCCATTCGTCGTTAGCCGTTTTTTTTCAATTGGAGTGGCTGCTGCCTGGGTAACCCGCGTTAGCGTTTTCCTTTTTTACGACCATCTCTTTCTTCTGTTATTTACATATACCGGTGTGGTGTATTAAGGTTGCCATATTTTGTTTTTAACCGGAAGCTCACTAATTGAGTTATTTTTGCATCACTGATGATTTAGGTTGCGTTATGCAGTCTTTTTCATTCGTTTTATCTTTGGTTGAGCGAATTATGAAAAACTGAAAATGAAGTGTTATGATTTCATATACATCTGTTTAATTTATTACTTTTTTTAAACACTTGTAAAAAGCAATTCCTTTTTTCATGGAGTCCGTTAGCTTGCTGTTTATTAAATCTGTAAGGGTATTTTAACCGGAACCTGCTCTCCATCCATCTTTTGTATGTGGATATTTATGGTATTCCTTGTGAGTTTCGCTACTGTTTAGTTTAATAAATTTTATTGTAATCTATTATGCTCCATAAACAACTTGAACGAACTCACTAATATCATACCATATTTTATTTATAGTTGTCTTAACGTTAATTTTATTTAAACATTAAACCACTTCATAATCCTTATTCCTTTATGATATTACTGGTTCTAATCTTTAAAAAATTCCATTGAAAATGGATAGAGATATCAAATACTCTGCACGTATTAGAAACCTGTTTTCCATTAATAGCGAATACTATTTTAAATACCGGTTAGTAGCCATTGAAAAACAATTTTAATTTTTCCGTTTTATCCTCTTATAAATAATAATACAAGCATAAAATATTAACTATCATGCGGGAAAACGACAGACAAAAATCAAATGAGCGAAAGTATTCAAAGATCTGGTGGCGGTTAAGAGAAAAACAGAACCGTCGAATAACCGAAACATTTATGGCATCTCTATACACTAACTTCAATACGTATTTCCATATATATTTACCACTGTGTATATGTATGAACAATAGTCATAAGCTTCGAAGAAGTTCGTCTACTATCTACTTACTATGTAAACTTTTACTTAAGACCAATCATAAATCATTTATACCCCAACCAAATATGAAATTAAATCCTGCATCAGAATCGTAAAGAAATCCAAGAAAAACTTATGAAAACGAAAAATTGCAAATGAAAGTAAATTTAATGCCAAATGAATTTCCGCAAAGACAATTGCAAATAAAAAAATGAAAATTATGTGTTTATTTTGATTTAAATACAGAGTGAAAATATAGAAAGATATCAAATGAATCCTCCTCAGAAATGTATGTAAAATACTGTTACGAACAATAAAATAGAATTCTGCTATTTTAAATGGGAAGCATTGAGGTTTAAAGTTAAAAACTGGCGTCAGATAGTCAAAACCTTAAACGGCATAATATAAGTAAAATCGCAGACAAATTGGAATTTCTCTGTAAGAATTTATTGGAAACGATGTACACATTGTAGTTGGTTAGCTATCCAAAAAACACAAGACTGGCCTTAGGTAACACCACCCAGCTGTTCAAACATAGAGTTGGTAATATTACAGCATAATTTTTGTTGAACGAAGAGGACCGTTTATGCATTTGGTTAAACCTTTGTGCTTATCCGTATAATGTAAAAATTAAAGACTTTTTATGGATTGATTGGATTTTTGTAGCACAGAAAGAACACAAAATTTTTGGCCCTATATTTTTGTCTGCAACTGTATATGAGTGTCCATTTTTGAATTCGTTGTAGAGGAAACATTTATTTAAACGAATCTGAAATTTGTTTTTAATGATCAATTATGAAGTTGGAAGGCTCGGGCAAGTTTTAAAAGGTAACAATACACATTGTGCACATTTATTGCATGAAGCGAACTATCGAGCTTAACCCTCTAACCCGCAAGGTTGAAATAATAATAAAACAAACACCAGAATTTTTTCTTCCAGTTAACATTTATGAAAGAAAAATGAATATAAAGTCCATTTTTTTGATTAGTTTTTGAGTTTAGCAGTTAGATGAGAAAAACGAAAGGCTGCCCTGATGCGGCCTTGCGGGCAATTCACAAGGTGTCTTATTTATTTATTTATTGATTTAAATCTATGAACAAAACTATGAACTAAGAAAGTGTAAACTGACCAAAAATTATGTGTTTATTCTTTCTTCAGGTCTGCCAATTAATTAAAAAAAAAAATTGCACTTGGCCATTAATTAAAATAGAGTGAAGGCTGCCTCAGAGCGGCCTTACGGGTTAGAGGGTTAATATGTATACCATAGCGGCAATAATAGGTTTTAGATTTTTGGCAGTTCTTTGATTAGGATTTTTTTTCGAAGAAAATATTCTTAAATAATTTTTATGAAACTGATGTTTAAGTACAATAAATTAAATACGATGATGCATTTGATGGACCCTATCAAACAGTAGAAGATTATGGTTAATGAAAACCGACAACTTAGATATGATAATATCCTTAATAAAATATGGTGATTTTGAATAAAAATATGGGAGGAAAAGAGACCAATCTCCTTATTGGAATTTTTTTCCTAGTTAAATTATAGCGATTCAGACTAGGGACAAAAGTGGATAAATGTCTTGAAGCTTTAGGAAAAATTGTTGTTTTTGAGTTTTTTTTATCTTAACTTAAAAAAATGGTCGAAAATGGCAAAAAATTCACAAAATAATCAATTTAAATTTTTTCAAATAAATATTATTCAATGTAGATTCCAATGCATTTTTTTTTTTATCGAGAAGGACATAATTTCGATAACTCATTGACTTGCCATTACTGATGATGTACCCAACCTCCAAAAAATTACCAAAAATACCAAAAACAGGCAGAGTCTCATTTTTTGAAATGATTATCAGTCACAGCATTATAAGAGATCTTCCAAATCAGGGTGCTTTGAGCAATAATGGGTTAAAGAATTAATTACATTTTAAGATTGTCTCCTAAAACTTTGGAGCTGAACTAATAACACTGCCTTGCGAATAAAATGGTTCCTAATGTATGCAGATTTTTCACGCTGAATCTGAGATCAAAAATTTCCCATCACGTCACGTTTTAGTCAAAAATGAAGTTGAAACCCCTAAATTGAGACATTAAAGGCTGAATCATGCCCGTTCAAATAAGCCCTAAGCTAAATTTCTCGCATGCGCCCTTAAAGCAGGGGAAGTATTTATGTCTAGAGGTGCAAAGATTTTATCTTTGTTACACCCACGCCAAACATTTTGATGGCGGACGAGTGTAGAATGAAAGAGCCATCTGATGGTAGAAAAACTCCAAATATACTACCTAATAAGTCTAATTTTGCAAGGATCCGATAATTTTTTCAAACTGTTTCAGGACGAAACTTTAAATCAGAAACAGTTACTGAATGCCGGATTGCTCAGCATCACCTTCTCCTGAATCCAAAGTCAAACCTCATATCAAAGAAAACAAATCGGATTTGGTCGCTTAGTGTAGCTAAGACTTCAAATTTACTTTCAAAAACCGATCGAAGTAAAAATATTTAAAAGTTGTTCAATAAATTTTATTTTGGTTTTTTTCCCATCCACTGGCAATTAATTTTAAAAAATTGGTAGAAAGTTTCCACAATTTGGGGACGGTCAGAACCCCCAAAACTTCCCCCTAAATGCGGCATTTGCCGGCAATTGTTAAGATTTCCAATCTTTCAGATTTTAATGGACAAATGTGAAATTCTTCCCTATCCCTGAGATTTTAATTATTTAAGGAAATCTTGTTTGAAATGGAAAACTTGATTGCACACTTTTTCTTTGCCGCCGATACGTTTCTACTTTGACAAAATTTCCTTTTCGTATTTGTTTGAATCGGAAAAGTATTCACCGCCTCCATTCAATGTAATTCTTGTACCAATAGAAGAAATTTATCTTCCTGAGAGCACTTGATGAAAATTAAAGTATTTAAATCAAATTATCACAGACAACTCAACTTAATTGAATAACATTATGAATTGAATTGAGAAGAAAAACGTTTTCTTTTCAATTAAACACGCACTAATGTAATATAACAGAAGAAAACACGCCCACATTACATTGTGGAATATATGTGCATTCTATTGTAGCTTGATACTTTCGTGCTTCCTTCATCATTACAAATAACAAGAAAGAAACACCAACGAAAATTAAAGTACTTCAAATTCTACTTGAACTTATTCGCAAGAAATTAATAAAAGAGCTTAGATGGAGAATGTCAGCAGCACGGCAACAAATAAAAAGCAAAAGCAAAACAACATGTGAAATGCATGCAACTGATTTTAAAGATGCGTCTGTCTGAAGCCCGCAGGACAATCTTACACTAGCACAAGCGCAAACGGAAAAGCACAACACACACGTATTCCAATAAAGCAGCCACACAGAAATATGCAATGTATTTCGCATTTTCCACCATAAAACGCATAAATCACATACATACAGCCACAAGAAGTATGTTACATAGAAAAAGAGGAAGAAAAAATAAAAGATGAAAATGTGTTGCAGGAAAATTGTTGCCGGCCGGCGCCGTTTATTGATTTTTATTACATCTTTATGTATAACTTTGCCAGCATCCTTGAAATATAAATTTGGGCCACTATGAAAACATTTGAAGACAGAATCTGATCCGAAAGAAGCCAAATTTTTCTAACTACCCGCTGAAAAAATAACGTATCCTAAACGGATTGAAGAATTCTAATATTCCTAGAACCAAAATTTATATTTTTTTTTATGGTCAGTTAATATTGACTAAATTTTATCATTTTCTATAATAGTTTGTAGAGTAATTGTATTGTCACGTTTCATAAGTTTGCGAATTAATCACCTGTTAAAGTGAAAGTAACTAAAAGCTGCTGCAAAAAAGGAAACCGTTATAAGGCTAATTTGAAGGAGCTCATGGCACTAAACAATAATAAACTGCGCCAGAAAACTCGTAAATGATTTCTATTTATGTATATGTAATAATGGGTGCTGATCTTGAAGGATACTTAGATATTCGCTATCGCACTGTTCGGTGCTTCACAATTCAACTTGAAAAACACCTTCAACATTTTTGCAATGCATGCGCTGGCACCAGTGGGTAAGGCCACGTACAGTCAGGTCCCCCTTTTATAACCATCGGGGTTCTGGAGTTTTATGCGGTTGACTGTATTAGTGTTGGCGTACAGTACCAACGCCCGAGTGGAAATCGCCGAAAAAGCGATAACCCAAAAAAAACGGCGAAAAATGTTTGGGCGGCAGGACTAACGCCTTGTCCGCGCCCCTCCATCTCTGACTACTTATGTATAATTACTATAACTATTTTTTATTCATTACAGATTAAACCTCGTTTTTTCGGATAGGTAACAAAAACAGCATCAGAGATCGATGCGTAGTATAAACCACGTACAAACTAAGGATATTAATCCCGAGATCACCAAATTTTGGGTTGCGGGATTCGGTCTAAAAGTGGTCCCAAAAATCCCAGAATTGAAAAGAAAAAATCCCAGGATTTTCAGAATTCGTATGCATTTTCAAAAACTTATTGGAATTCAAATTTTAATTTTTTTTAATGGAATGTTCGGTCTTGAGTCAAGGAAATATATTTTTTTCATAAAAATTTTTTCTCGAAGACGACCTCAATAGTCTAGTTTGTAGTGCACTAGACTTTCATCCGGGCGGTTCGGGTTCGATTCTCGTTTATTCTCGATATGAAGTGGATGAGAATTATAAGAATATGTACAAGTACACACCTCGGTTGGTAATGGCAAAATCACCAAGCCGATAAATAATTGCCACACCGCCTTTCGGAATCGGCGTTAAACTGTAGGTTCAACTATGTGGTATCACAATGGGCCGTTCAGGCTTAAGCGTGTCTCTCGACAGCCACTTCAACCTATGACTCTCAAAATCCTACCAAGTGTGTGACATTTTTGATTTGGAAAATGTTTTTGCAAATTTCTTCCGAATTTGGCAGTTCACATTTCTAACTAATTATTTGAGTTAATGAATGAGCAATGAAGAATGTTAAAAAGTTCATAGAACTAGCCGATCGTATTTTAACCAGCTATGGTTCCTCATCAGTGATCTTTGTGATAGCTCCCTAACTTCAACAATCTATAAAAGTGAAAATACTGTAAAGTAAATGAGAATTACAAAGACGGTTATTTTCACTAAATAGTATTATTAAAAGGAACTACAACTACCGTTCTATATACTTTTTGCCATTCTTCTTTGATACTTGACATTTGTTTTACGAAATTTTAACTCAAATGTTCCAAGTTGTTTTGGATTGTAACACTGTAAACTGAACTATATAAAACAAAACTGTATATTTAAGGGTTTTCAAAAAGCATCGCAAACGGAGATTTTTAATTTATGGGAGTAATGCATGAAATTCTCCTCCAAAAATATGTGAAGTAGTTAGAGATAGAGTTGGGGATGGGCTGGACTAGACAAAGCACTATGTCTCAACAATCATTATACTATCCCTGGGGTAGAGCCAGTACAAGGGAATAGAGAGACAGGAAAGAATTGTGAGGGGGTATAAGAAGAAGGAAAGCCTAAGGTCTCTCAACCTCGAATTTCTTAGTGTCATTAATGAACCTCAAAAGCTCAAGAAGAGAAAGAGTATAGATATCACTACCCAACAGCCTTAATCTAATTCTCGCAAACGCCGGACAGCTACAAAGATAATGCTCCGTATTATCGCAGTCCTCAAGACACGATTGGCAGATTGGATCGGTAATGACGCCCATGTTAGTCATATGCTAACCACAGTGTTGTGCCCTGTGATGACACCAACTAGTAATCTCAGATCCTTTGTTCTCGTGTGAAGTACTTAGTGTTTCAGTAGACCATTAACATTTCATTTTTTTTTTACTTGAAATGTGTAAGAATGTTGAAGAGTTGGAATGTTTTTGTGGATTGTTAAATTGTTGACAGAAGGCTTAAATCCACCAAAACCCAAAATGTGCTAAGTTGCGGGTCGAAAAACTATTGTATATAAAGAATTCCCACACTGCAGACTTAAAATAAAAGGTTTTACATGCAGAGCGCGTAAAATTCATTTATTATAAGAAAAATACGATATCCATTAAAATTTTTGGGCATTCCTACCCGAATTTCGTAAAACAAAGGAAATAATATATATCACAAAATATCCTGCCTCGAACTTAGTCAACTTTAACGATTTTGAAAACATTTTCTCTCGACTCAAAGAAAGCAAAAAACGAAACGTTTTGTTTCCATACTATGATTGCAAAAGTGCACCATTTATGTTATATCTTGAACCTTATTAATAATTTCCCTGTATTTCTTTTATATTTGATAAAACTATCAATCTCTGTGTTAATCTCGGTATCCCAGGATTAGAATTTTGGTCCCGAAAAGAAGATCCCGAACAGCATACCTAGTATAAGGTTCATAACATAGTTCAAATGTTAATTTTAATTTATTAGATAGCATGAAAATGTTAAAATGATGTTTTGATGTTGTTTTCATGAATGAATAATATTCTTCAGAACGCCATGCTTTGATATGCATCTTCTCTGGTTGATTCAGGAGAATTCTGACCAAAATTACACGGTAGGCGAACCACAACAACAACAAGTAGTTGCAATACATACATCACTTCAGTCACCTGGCTTAAACTCAATTAAACATCCTTGGGTCAATGTTAATTAAATTAAAAAAAAGATAACTAAGTATCCAAATTCGAATTGTTGGGTGCTGTTCAAATCCCCGATAAAGTCCATCGCAGAACAAAGATGACTCAACTGAAATAGTTGCAATGTTGTTGACGATTACAATTAAAAAAGAAAATTAAAAAATGCACAGTTCTAAAGATCACAAGTACCAAATTAAAGTGTCAAAAATTCGTGCAGAGCTGTGTGGAGATTAACAGCAACGAATTTTTTTTTAATAATTTAGTGGATTTTTCCAAAAACTTATCTCAACAGTTTTTGGTCAATAACTCAATACCTTACTACCTACAAAAAATTTAATATCTTGCGAGTTACGGTTGAAAATTAAAAAACAAAATAAAGTTAATAATTTTCATTCTGTAGAGTCACTTTCCTCCTCTAGGTGGGATCCACATTCTGGATCGTTCTAATGGATCTTTAACTAATGGATACCAAAACTCATCCGGAACCTCCCTTTATTGCTTCGAATGTATACGATAACGTGCTGCAATACATAAATAGGAACGCATAAAATATTCTAAACAAGCACTAGAAATAGATAAGACTCATGAGTATCTCTGAAATAAATAAGAGCTTAAAAGTCGAGAATGTGGTAAAATTGCTGGCAAAAACAAAAATGGTGACGTGTGCAAACATATAAAAACAAAGGCATGAAAATGTAAACAAAAATTTGCACCAGACAGAAAATAAAATAAGGGGAAAAGTGAAATAAGAACCGTCGCTTCCTTACTTCACTCCTCTGCTCCACTCTACCCCATTCATCGTATCATCATCACAAAGCAAAGAAGGCATGTTCATACATACAGCGCAAATGTTGCAGCCGTGCAGCATTTTGCGTAAATATGAAAATCATAAATGCCATAAAAGCTTTAAAATTAAAAAAAAAAAAACTCCAACAAAAGTAGGAGAAAAAGAAAACAGAAAATTTTTGAAATATTATAATAAGCGTGCATAGCTTTTTATGTGCCTCACTGCTGCATTAATGTTGCAAAAACAATTTTTTATTTGAGCCTGACTCTTCCTCCCGGCCACCTATCATTGCGTATATTTTACTTTGAAAATGGAAAAAACTCTTGTAATTTTTTTTTTCTTTGCATTGTAAGATTACATACCTTGATACTTACTTTTTAATAAAGCGTGTTGAAATATTTTTGAGTGAAAATAGAAGACGGAAAAAGTGCAAAATAAAAGCATAAGGGTAGAAATACAGGAAAAGAAGACAGGGTTCATTCATATATCAAAAATATGCAAATTTAAAATTCAGTGAAGCACTTCAAATGCCATGGAGTTGTCGCAGCAATAAACAACTAAACTGCGTCCGTCCGCGTTGCTACCAGTTTCATAAACGGGGGTTTATTACTATGTATGATGCACCACTAGCGGATCCAGAGGTTTCTTGTCTGTCCCCTTAAAATTGTTATTTCATTCATGACCAAATTTTCATTTGTAAGAAGATGGCGGAAGGGGGATCGACCCCAAAACCCCCTCTAAGATCCGCAAGTGTAATGTACATACAGCTAAGTTATGAATATTTTCGAACGCTTCAATTGATTGTCGTAATGCGTAAGTTTTTTTTTTTTTTTTAAATTACAGGTGTAAAATTTCACAAATATTAAGGATGAGCATGTTAAAGAAGTTAAAAAGTAAATGGTATGGGTAGAAACTTCGAAAAGCTCTACCATTTTTTTATTTAAAATTAATAGGTTTTGAATGAACAATAATGCCAGAAGAATAACAAACAATCATAGAACAAGCAGAATAGACGATCGTTTCGGAACCCCCTGTGGTTCCTCATCAGTGATTAATGATGATTCGATATAAGTAAATACGACTAAATACTCCATACTTTTCATTCGATTCAAATACTTTTTTTTCTCGATGCTATACCAGAAGTATTTTACTTGGTATCGCAAAAAAGGTCAGTATCGGATACTCGATTCTTTTGGAAAATATTAATTTATAAAACTGAAATATTGCTAAAAAAATATTTAAGATTGTGAGTCTTATTGCAATATTTTGCAGCAATCAATGAATAAAAGTATTTCAAAATGCTACTGCAGAATTATTCAATTTGCATATTCAAAATATTTCAGTTCATATTGCAAAATTCGGTTGTGTGAGAATATTACAGTACAGTGTTGAAGTTCTAGAAAATATTGTTGCCCTTGTACATATTATTATTTGAAGGAAGGACGAAAGTCAGGCACTGCGACCTAAAAGATCTATTGCACCAAAGCCCCAAGTTATGAAAGAAAGAAATGAAGGGAGAAAGAAAGATAGATAAGAAACCCAAGCCGAGAATCGAACTCGGGTCTCCGGAGACATGAGTCTGGCACTCTGCCACTAGACCACAGTGGCTATGGTTGGACCTATAGTTTAACGCGGATTCCTAACGTCTGTGTGGCAATTTTTTATCAGCTCGGTGGTTTCGTAATTACCAACCAAGGTGTGTACGTGTCAGCGATGCCAACTTGCGGGGAATTCCCCGATTTGCGGGGAATTTTACTGGGTGCGGGGAATCGGGGAATGAGCTGTTTTTTGCGGGGAATTTGAAGTCGTTCAGCTTTTAGTCATACAAGTCTATATAATATTTTTTTTGTCAATTTTATGTAATGTAAAACGTATAACTTACGCAATATTTCATATTTTGGGTCTTAAAATCTTCGTCTTTTCTTAAGTGGGCCCTGTGTTTTATTGGTTTGGAGAAATCGATTGTTAAAAAAGTGTGCTATTTGAAAGTATTTTATTTCGAAAGTATTTTGTGAAAATTTCAGAGACGCTGAGTGCTTTCGTAGATATAGACGATTATAGCGCCGAGTGTCAGTCAGGCCCAAACCGTCGCGCGGCGCTTTGACTTCCCTTTCGACCGTTCAGAAGTCCAGCACCTCCTGATTAGTAACTCTTAATTCTTGCTGACTAATCTGTTAACTTACAAATTACGATCAGCCATCACAAAGAAGATGTAATATATTTTATATGTTAAATACCGATAATCAAAACTTTAAAGGTTTTTGCCATTTTTTATTCGAGTCAAAAGAGAGCCCATATCCAAAAGTTGGGTAAGGCTTGTTTATCTATCAGTAACTCGAAACACCCCATCTCGTTCAAATTTGGTGTGGCAAGTACTACGCAATAGGATTAAACTTTGTGCAAGCTTGAGTCGGTTCGATTTTGAGAGTCAGTTCCCTTGAAGTGAAATCTTCCATGTGCCAAAAGAATGTTATAATATGAAATTATATCGATGCTGGGAATTCGATTAAAAATCGGGGAATTTCTCGAGGGCTATCGGGGAGAAAGAAAAAATGAGTTGGCATCACTCGTACGTGTACACATTCTTATAATTCTCATCCACATATCGATAGTGAATATAAGAAGTTTAAGAATTAACTACCAGACTAAAACGGGAATCAAACCCGCAAACTTCTGGGTAAAAATCTATTGCACTATCCGCTAGACTATCGAGATCGTCATGCCCATGTAGGCTTTTCAGTACATCATCATAATACATAAATTCAAATAATTTTATTTAATTATAATAATTTTAATGCTTAGAAAATAACAAAGAGTTAAACTTAAACATAAACAAATAAATAAATAAAATTAAAGGCTGAGAAACAAAAAAATATGTGTCTGCATGCACTCACAGTAGTAGTGTTTCACTTATTACTTATGTTTTTTATTAGAAAATTGTTAAAAAACATTTATAAAACATTCTGGTGAAATTTTTGCAGTCCTCTTCTTTCTATTGTCGTTGTTGCTTTTCCTCTGTTGACACTCTCTACACTTATCGGCACAAACACGACTTAGTACCAGTGCTGTCGAAGGTACTCCGATCGGAGTATTCGTACTCCACTCAAATCTAAATCCTCCTGTTCTCCTCAAGCGGAAAAAATCCTCCTATTTCATAAAGCGCGGCTCACGCAAAATTGGCACGCAGGAAAGTTGCTGTATCTTTTTAACCAGAACACTCAGAATAACAAATAATGCATTAAATGATAAGTTTAGTATTGTGTTTTAATACTATAATATTAAAAGATTTAAATTTCTTTGTTGTGCAAAAAGTTCCGGGTATTCCTTTGAACATCCGCTCTGGATACTTTTGCGGCTATTTGGTTCCATTTTAGTAATATTGAATTCACATTTTTGACAATACCTGCATTTTTCTTCAACTTATATTTTGTAATAGCCATGTATTTTTCGATCGGTCGAAGCTGGAGGCAATTGGGTGGATTCATATATTTGGGCACTACATCTACTTTATTTGTCTGATACCAATCCATGGTTTTCTTAGAGTAGTGGCAACTGGCCAAATCAGGCCAAAACTTTACTGGCGAATGGTGGTGACGAACAAATGGCAATAGTCGTTTCGAAAGGCACTCTTTGATGTGAATATCAGACGTCATAGAAGAGGATGTCACAAATGCCCTGGATTTGAGACCACAGCTGCAATAGCCTGCCACACCATTGCTTTCTTTGCAAATTTATTCATTTTTACGTACTTGAATTTTGAGGGTACATTACCACGATCCGTTGCCATATAAAATTTTTGATCTGGAAGCTGTTTAAGATCAAATTTTAGGTATGATTCGTCATCCACAATAATGCATCCATTGAATTTGATCAAAACATTATTATAAAGAAGACGAGCACGTTTTTCGGCCAGCAAATTCTATTTGTCTGTTCTATTTGGATATTTTATAGCACGATAGCACTTTAACCCAACTTTTATGCGTATTCGTCTAGCAGTACTTTTGCTGGTATTGAATTTTTTGGCACGATCGCTATCCGATAGTCCGGGATTGCTTTTGATGGACCTCAAGATCTTTGCCTTTAATTTTAGGTGGGTGGTTCCCGTTTTGTTCACAACTTTTTTAGCTCTTTCAACACTAAGAGTTTCTTTATATCGTTTTATAACTCTACATACCGTTCTTTTGGAGATATTTAACACTTTCGCAATCTTTGAACCAGACCACGACGGATTTTCAATAAATTTGTTCACAATCAATTTTCTATTTGCAGCTTCCATTGTGCACACAATCACCAACTTGCGATCAATTATATGAAAAATTTATCTACTAACGGTAACGGTATTGTAAACAAATCCCAGTAAAAAATTTGTGGTTCTTATGACTAGGGGCGACATGGTGACCATAACAAAGCGTGCCAATTTGGCGTGAACCGCGCTTTATTCATGAATTTTTGGGTTGTATAGAAAAAAAACGTAAACCAAACTAAATGTTTTCTGATGGGCTATTTCCGTTTCTGTCTGTGAAATATTTGTTACAGGTAATATTTTCGATTTACTCTCGCTAAAGAAGATTCACTTCAAAAAGAAAAAAATCAGTTAGTTATTTATGGAATTGACATTTTATAGTGTGCTTCATGGATCCCTCGCGAAGCGCGAAATTTTCAGGTTCAATAATAAAATTAACAATAAGTATGCAAGTCTTAAAACTATTCTTTTTAATTAAACTAAAAATAAATTTAAATATGTTTAAAGTCAGAAACTCTTTTTTTATTTCCGTAGCCGAAAAAGATTGAAAGCCATTGGTTCAGAATGACTTATGATGCAGTGTCATTTGATTTGATGCCTTAACTTATACTGAGTATTTCCAAAAACACAGCAAATGAAAACTTCAACCAACCAATTTCAAAAATATGCAAATAGAGCCAAAAAAAAATCTCATACTTCCTGAAAAATACGAAAAATTCCCTCAATTGCGAAAAACAAATCGTAAACTGCTATTGGTGGTAACAGCTGCATGAACATGATTTCGATAATGATATTGAATTCATGGCTTTTTCTCTTGTTGAGTTTTTCCTCTTTATTTTTTGTTTGCAAGGCAAAAAATTAAAACATTTCCATTCAGGGTGAGAAAGTTGATTTAAGAGAATCATGTTGCCAATTTTTTTGTTAGCCATTTAGGCATTGTCAACAACATTTGGCTTAAATACATTTTCTATCGCTTCCCTTGAGTCGGCATTGTCGGACAGACAGATATGAAGTCTGTCTGCATCAATGTCATCAATGCAGGAAGGCTGAGCGGGTTTCAGCCCCCCAATTGAGATTTTTGACAACAAAATGAAGTTTAATGTTTTTTTTTTCAAAAATGTACTGCGAAATTTTTCTGCGGTGCTGATATCTTGTGCTCCCTATCCAAAAACCGGGTAAAGAAGTTGAAAATTTTGAAACTCAGCAGCTGCCATCGGTCTGCATATTTCTTTTTTCCATCTGTTTATGTTGGTGGTGTATTAATCTGACGAAATCGAAGTACGATCTCTTACTTTTGGCAGTGATAAAGAAAAAATTAATAAATGGTAGCTTGCCACTTTTAGTTGGTTTCAACATCAACTCACTAGAGTGATTTACTACTTGCCAATATCTTAAAAACTTTAATAAATATTCCGTAGTAAAACAGCAACAAATTATATTTCTATATCTTTACAGTCACGAACGTCCCTTGTTTCCAGTTCGGATGGTGGCATTTTGGCTGAAGGTGAAACCTCAAGTGAGACATCACGTGGCACTGATGACTGCCCACCTTGTGATTTAGGCCTTGTGGAACGTTTATTATTAACACATCCTGTTTGGTTTTTACCGGGAATACAACGTTCAGGTGCAGTGCATTTTTTGCAAGGCAAAGAGGAAGGGGTAAGTTTAACTTTAATGAATACTTTTTTAATTAAAAAAATATTTTGTTCAAGCCGAATAATTGAAGCTTGGTTGATGTATGTTTATAGTCAGACTTTCATTAGCTAATGATAAAAGTACAAAAATACAATTTCAAAATGAAAATAATATGATTTTGTTATGGTATGAGACTAACTTCAAAGGAATAAACGCTTTGCAAAAAAATCGATGGGAATGTAAGCAAAACAAAAAAAAAAAGACAATAGCAGCTACTGTGACAAAGGAAATTAGTTGAAACCTGAAAAAAGGACAAAATTAAAAGAACATTTAATTTTGTGTCAAAAACAGAGATTTTGTTTTAAAATTGCGAACGCAAATACTTTGTTTTTACTTAAAACTGATTTATTGTAAATAAAAATATTTAGTAGACTACATAGAACATTCCTGCCCTCGTTGCTTATTTGTTATTTGCTTTTTTCAGAAATTAATTGTATTAAAAAATAAAAACACAAAACACTTTTATTATAAGTACGTAATTCGATACTTTTCAATATTTCCAGTACAAAAGTTAGTGCTAAAACAAGCAAATGCAATCTAAATTAAACAATACAACTTATACTGTTTTGAATATATATATAATCAGATGATGCTAGTTTACATTTAGAAATGGATACTACAAATTGTTGAACATAGGATCGCTCGGCATTATTTCTCTTAATTAAAGTCAGAAAGACTTAGCAATCATTCAACAAATTTTTATATTGTTTATCCAGTTCTGTTCGCACCCTGAATACAAAAGTGGTACAACTCAAAATTGAAAACTTTTCAAGAAACGATAAAAAATTGCTAACTTGTACATGCATATAAAAATCTATTTTATAAAAAATAAAATGCCTTCATAATAAAATTACATATTATTTCCCATAACATGAGTTTTAGTAAGCAAAAACATAAAATTTTGAGCTGTGCCACTTTTGTAGTTAGGGTGCGACCTGTATCTATATTAAATAAGTATCTGTATTTTTTAGATATTTTTTATATAGGGTAACGACACTAGTGATCGGCCACTTTTATCTATTTTTTGCCAAAAATAAGAAAACCATTGATACATATTTTTATAGATATGGAAACACGGTTAGATGGAGACACATGTCGCCAACGCACATGCGAATAAGATTTCATCGGTCATGCAAAAATAAAAGTTATAGCCATGATTTAATTCGAACATTTGTAAGGGTTATTGAATTTATAAATTTTTTATTTTTTCGTAACTTGGCGTTGTGGAGAAAAAGTAAGTTTGAATTAAATTTAAATGCAAATATATTTAATCCTGTAATTAAGACCTCAAATAACATATTCCGTAATGAAAAATCTTATAAATAATTAATCCTGAAACTTTAACAGGGTGGCCGTAACATTTACTTAATTTCAATAATCCTCATGGTGGCCGATCACTAAAAACTCTGCTGGGATGAATATTCTAGAGATCGGCCACTCTAGAGTGATCGGCCACTTTTATCTATTTTTACTAAAAATAAGAACATTTTTCTGGATATATGAAAAGCACAGTTAGGTGCAGACACATAGCGCCGACGCATATTTACAATTTTATATGTGTAAGATCAAAACCAAAAATTAAAAATAATGATAAATTTTATTCATCGGATAAAATTATTCTTGCCATCCCGGCCGGTTATTGAAATATTAAGTTAATATTCTACCACAAAAAGTTTTAATACTTTTTGGAATATTTTAAGAATATAAAATGGCTCAAAAGCTATGCTGTAACTAGCGAGAGGTCTAAAAAGGCCCCTGACAAGGAAAAAATATCCCTCGCTCTTCGTGATATTCAAAATAACACATTGAGTATTAGGAAAGCTGCGTCAACATATGTATTTTCCAAGATGGCAGCCAAAGCAATGGGCAGAAATGTTACGAAATTAAGTTTTAAAATGAAGGCATACATATATAAATATACAAAAATGATTTTCATCCACCATTTTTTGTAAGCAAAAACTCGATTGATTTCCTATTGACTACCTATGTACCTAAAATGAAATATTTCAATGAAAAATCTTTAATTGTTTTGAAGTAAGTAATTTTTATGTTTTTCGTGTTATGTTATGCTAAGAGGATTTTGTTTTCTTTTTATATTAAAGGAATTGTTTTAAATTAGTTTTTCCTCGTTTCTATTATAAAAAAAATATTTTTATTTTTTTCTAATTAAACTCAAAATAAGCGATAAAAAATGTATATATTGCATTTATTATTTATTTTGATAATGGCCGGTAACTAAGAAGAAGTGGCCGATAACTAGAAAAAAAATACCTAATAAGTTTTATTTTTTTTTTTTAGTAAATCAATTAAGATTAAGTTTAGAATTGTATATGATCTTATTGTACATAAATATTTTAAATGGTTTAGAACTTATGTTGTTACAAAGTTTGAAAAAAAGTTAATTGGCCGATCAGTAGTGCCGTTACCCTACATGAAGTCATTATTTTTTATGTACTTTCCAAAAATCAAAAATTGACACATATTTCGCAAATTTTTTAAGCGCATTGTATGATTTTTTTCTACATTAGGTATCGAAACCCGATACTTTAGGTATCGAGTATATTTATGTCGATACTTTTGAGTACCCGATATTTCAAATGAGTATAGTATCGATACTTTCTCTACGTACAAATAATTAATGTATTAGCAAAACGCATAATGTGCACTTAAAAATTTTCTAGTAAGAAAGTTCGCATGAGTTAAGCCAAAAAATATAGTTCAGCGGTCTTTCTAGATGTTCAACAAGCTTTCGACACAGTATGGCACTCAGGTATCTTGTATGAGGTTGAACAATTGCTTCCTGCTCAATACTTTTTGTGGTTGAAGTCATATCTAAATAATCTACATTTGTATGTGCAACTACAAGATGAACCATCAAAACTCTACAGAATCAATGCCGGAGTTCCACAAGGAAGCCGGCCTAGACTCTATACGATATTTACAGCCGATATGCATCTTTAAAACGAAGAGCCTTAGCACTTGACACTATAAATCTGTATAACGTATTTTACACCTGATTTTTGGCAAGGTTTTTAGAACGAGTATTTTACCCCCACACACTTTCAATTCTCTGACTGCTTCTTTGTTTTGAGGAAAAATATAAGTATGCAAAGATACCCAAATTAAAAACAATAAAACAATGATAAATTTCGCAAATGCGTATGTAAAAAAGAAAGAGAAAAAGTATAACTGCAAAATATAAAATACAAATGCGTAAATGATAAAAACACCAACAAAAAAAAAAAAATAAATCAAACCTCAACACTTTGCATATGAATTTGCACACAATTTGCTAAAATATTTACACAAATTGCAATCAATTAACGAGCAAACAATTCAGCTCACATACATAAACAAAACAGATACAGACACACAATTACGCATACACAATGTTGAATTTTGTAATTGCGAATGGTTGCAGCTGTGGAGATGTAGAGAGGTTAAATGTTTTTCTGCATTATCTGTAGAATGATACAATAGCAGCAGGCAGTTACGACGAAGGTAGCTAGCATTTGACTGACCACCTTATCCAATCAAGTGTATACAGTAGTGTCCGACCGAATATTCAGCTTCGGTTCTTCGGCTATTCGGCCTAAAAACGCATCTTCGGCTACGGCTACGGCTTCGCACAAAATGGCCGAAGTATTTTGCCGAAGCCGAAGATTATAAACACTTCATTTCATAATAATTTTTACTGCAGATTGGCAATGGAATTATGGAATTAGATTAGAATTATTTATACATAGAAATAAATTAAGTACATTTCAGTTTCTGTGTTTTATTTTTTCCGATTGCTTGTTCCATTTTCACGTTTGAAGAGTCCACAGATTTACAACATAATTTTTAGAGGAGGCTACATTTTCAATTACTCGCGCTCCACTTTTTTTGTTTTTAAGGGAGTCGTCTAGGGTGATGGGTCAAAAAAATCGAAAATAATTTTATATTATATTGATTCAATAACGCCTCTAGAATGCATGTGTAAGCGGTTTTGTTTTAATTTACAGTCTATTGAAAATTATAGGTGTATAACTTGGCAACTTTATTTCTTGAAATGACTACCACGATATCGCCAAAACTAATGAACCGATTGAGCTCAAATTTTCATGACATCTTCAGTACATTTATAGTTCTAGCCCAAATCAGGATCAATTTGATTTTTGTCATAGTTTTTTTTTTTCAAATTTGAAATAGTAAAAAAAAAAATCACGAAAATCAAATATTTATTTTCAAAACTCTGCCAAAAACTAAATTTTTAATATTTTGACTTAATTCTGGTACGATGTTTCAATTTTGATTTTTGATGAGCAGATCAGCTGGAGTCATGGCATCTATCGGCCGGGTGTCTATCTGAGTCGGGTGTCATTAGATGTCATGTAGATGTATAGTCGATTTAACTAAAGGGTTTTTCATTAAGGACATAACAATTTTATCTATTAATAAAACACAGAATTTTTGAGATATTGAGTTCAAATTTATTGTGGGTGTAGTGCAAGCATTACATTCTATGAATAAAATTCGATTTTGGCCATATGACCCCACGAGCCCATTTACAGCGATCGTTTCTTTGGACCCAATTTTCCACCACTCTCGCACACATTTCGACCGGAACGTTGGCAATTTCGCGTTTGATATTGTCTTTGAGTTCGTCTTAAGTTGCTGGCTTGTTGACATGGACCAGTGACTTGATATAGAAGAAATCCAATGGCGTTAAAACGCATGAATGAGGCGGCCATTCCACCGGACCATTTTTCGAGATATCATCATCATCATAACAAATCGATTGTGATGCGAGCTGTGTGGCTAGTGGCACCGTCTTGTTGAAACCACATTCATTGATGTCAAGTTCATCCAATTCTGGCCACAAGTAATCTTCCAACATAACACGATAGCGCTTTCCATTGACAGTAACATGACGGTATTACGACCGGAAATTGGAATAAGCGCTCTTAAAGTGGCGACCACCGACTCAGAATTTCGGTAGTAATTTTTAATAATTTCCAAACGTTGCTGGTTCGTGAACTTATCCATGATAAAAATGTTGACTTTAACTAACCTTTTGACATTGACAGTTCATTAAAAAAGTTTAAAGGTGCGTTCATATAAAGATACGAAATTGTTATGTCCCTCATGGAAAATCCTTTATATATCTCTACTTCTATTCTTTATCCACGTATCCTTACTTTGGCCGAAATTGAGTTTTTTTGCTTACATTGTATAAAATCACCTAAGAATCTAGATAGAAATAAGTTCTCAGCAAGTTCCTATGAAAAAGAATATATCTCCACTTGAACCCTAAAGTTGTTGTTCAGTTTTTTCTGTTTTCTGAGAAATGGTACTTTTGGGAATACGAGGTTGAAAAAAGGAGATTAAAGCGAAACATTTAAAATTATTCTCGAGATGTTGATAAAAGTACAGAGCTGGTATATTTTCATTGTTCTTTATATAAAATCATGAAAAAACAGCTGTCACATCAGACAACCATCTTAAATCAAATTGTAGAAAAATATTTGTCAGCTCTTCCGATTATTGTGGCTAGTGAACAATTATTTAGGTCAGCTTTTGGAGTATCTATTATTTAGAAAAAAAATGTATATTCAGATTTTTATTCTTTTATACTTTAAAAATCCTTCGACTTCGGCCGAAGGTTAGAGGAATGGCCGAAGTTTGGCTTCGGCTACGGCCTAAAAATCACCTTCGGTCGAACACTAGTATACATGTATACAAAATTACAAAAACACAGGAGATCCGTTAGTGCACCGGTTCTACCAAAATGCGTAAAAATTCATATAACAAAAACGAGAACAAATCGTGGCTATAATTTTGGTGATGGTGTGGTTATTTTGGTTGTGTTGGTTGATGCTTTGCTTGTGTATTGTTATTTTACCTTCTAGCCAAATTTTTAACGCTGGCAGGCAAAAAAAGCTGACAAAGAATTCGAATATGCTCGTAATTGAAATGGACTTTTGTCTTTTGTTTTGAAGAATTTATAAAATCCCTTTTCCGCACTAAAAGGGTGTGCATCGGTAAGCAAGTATATATTGTAGCAGCAACAACAAGAGCTGCTTTCGAAGTACGAATCGTTGTAATTATTGCCATTGTAGCAATGATTGTGATTATTGTGAATTGTGTGACTCACCCTTGCGTTAACTTCCGCAGAGATTAAACTTTGTTTCTATTAACGAGTAATGGCACACTACTGCTAGGGACCGCATGACGTATGAGTGATATAATTTTCTTCAGCCGATTGAATTCCTCCTGTTGCCTTTAATCTTTAAATTCTGTTATTTTTAAAAACAATTTTGGATTCAATGAAGTGTAAGTAAAAAAATTATGCTTTAGTGTTATATTCACGGGTCTTAAGAATTTCACAAATAGTAAGTAGTAAGTAAGTTCTCCCTAACTACAACACCTATTAAACATATAATGAATTAAAGTTTTTCTCTTTGCCTTAATCAATTATGTAGATAGGCATGCAAAGAATTATTTTTTATTCCCCTTAATACATAGCATATCTCATAAGCACAACATTCTAATGAATAAACGAACTAACATTCTACATATGGATGTATACGCAAAGTGCCTTCATTAAATTAGATCTGACCGCTTCGGACTCTCCGCCTTCAAACACATTGAAAAAAAAAGAAAAATAAATACTTAGAAGGGGCAGGAGCGCATTTTCCTCCTGCATCTCTTATTTGCAATTTTCTTTTATTGGTACTTTTTCCACTTGATTGGTTCGCAAATATAGAAGCAATCTGTTGGTATTTATCCTCATCCGTCTCATGTTGTCTGCTGCTGCTGCTATTGTAATGAAAGCAAAAAATGGAATTTATTTTAACTGCAAAGTACTGGATAATTAAAAATCAATCATTGTTGTTGGATGGTTGCTTGGCTGGCGGCTCTGCTGATAAATTTCCCCATCATATACTTAAATGTAAAAATCATTGGATTGCTGAACATTGTATGCTGCCCAGACAATTAATATCCACGCTCGTTTGTGCTGTGATTACAGATGAATTTGTTTGCGATAGTTCATGGTATGGTCGGGTTGGTATACAGTAATTGTTTGCTAGAATGCCACATATGTTTGGTTGCATGTATCAAATGTTATCAATCATAAAAACACACGCATATGTGCGTATGTGTGCGGGAGTTTGTTGAAAGAGAACCATTAGTTTGTAATGTATTCGAGAGGAAAATTTTTTCAAAATTGTATGCGGTGGAAAATAACCTAGGAATTCAGGGTGGGTGGTCAGTTGAGTGCAGAGATTTGATATGCGAACCACAAAATTTAATTAGCGACAGCTGCTATCGTTTCTGCAGTCAACTGTGATTTTTGTATTGTGCATACCTGTGTGGTGTAAAACAGGCATATTTTAATTTAAAATAAAAATATGTGTGCAACCACTCACAGTAGAAGTGAAACTATGTTGTTTATTAGAAAATTGTTAGAAAACATTTATAAAACATTCTGGTGAAATTTTTGCAGTCCTCTTCTTTCTATTGTTGTTGTTGCTTTTCCTCTTTTGATACTCTCTACACTTATCGGCACAAACACGACTTAGTACTCGTATATAACACATGAAAGGAAAGTTCAGTTATATGCAATCAAGCTGAGATTTTTACATCGTCTCTCTTACTAAAGCACATTCGATAAAACTCCGAGAAGTCGCTTCTCTGCTTGATGGTATGTAGCCGAATAACAACTGCATAACTTCGTTTCTTACTGGTTTTGTTAGAGTGCAACAAAAACGCGAAGCTTTTACACTCTTCCCCTTTATTATTATTATTATTTGAAGGAAGGACGACTCGAAAGTCAGGCACTGCGACCTATAAGATCTTTTGTATCAAAGCCCCAAGAAAGAAAGAAAGAAAGGAAGGGAGAAAGAAAGATAGATAAAAAACATACCCAAGCCGAGAATCGAACTCGGGTCTCCAGAAACAAGAGTCTGGCACTCTTCCACTAGACCACAGTGGCGATGGTAGGACCTACAGTTTAACGCCGATTCCGAACGGCTATGTGGCAATTTTTTATCAGCTCGGTGGTCTTGCCATTACCAACCAAGGTGTGTACTTGTACACATTCTTATAATTCTCATCCACTTCATATCGATAGTGAATATAAGAAGTTTATGAGAATTAACCACCAGACCAAGACGAGAATCGAGCCCGCAACCTTCTGGATGAAAGTCTAGTGCACTATCCACTAGACTATCGAGGTCGTCTCAATCTTCCCCTTTCTATTTTCTAAAGGTTTTTTTTCTGTTGATGCTCTTTACAGTAATCGGCACAAACATGACGTAGCACACGTATTTAATACATGAAAGGAAAATTTAGCTATATGGAATCAAGCTCTCTCACTAAAGCACATGAGATAAACCTGCAAGAAGTCGCCTCTCTGCATGATTGTATGCAGCCGATCCCCATATGACTTCGTTTGCTACACACTAACAACAGCATAACTTCGTTTTTTATTAGTTTCGTATGAGTGCAACAACAACGCGACTTCCGTTGCAAAATTTTCGATTTCCTCTCGCTAAAGAAGTTTCACTTCAAAAATATTTGACTACATCGATAATTTCGAATTCTATAACCTCATAAGTTTGCTAAGTTAATGGGAAAAAGCTTTTAATTATTTTTGAACTTGTCTACACAGCTTTGATTCGAAATTCTATTGAGCTTGTGGTTGGAAAGCCAATAACTCTAAGTAACGTTGAACAGTCACAACAAAAAAGCTGCTCCATTTGTAAGTCTTTATAAATGTGAACATTCAAGCAGCAATCCCATGTGCAACACTTGCGCCCAAACTTAAATATATTTGAATTATACAATATTTGTCACTTTTTAAATGAGTTAATTTACCACATTTTCATGTTTTTCTGCGATATAAACATTAAAAAAAAATTTAAGTACCCAGGTACCTTATCAGCCTTTTAAGGACTAGGTTTTAGTTTTTGGTATTTTTGTTAAGAAATTATTATAAAATAATCAAGGAAATTATAATTTTGGACTCCAAATAAAGTCTTTAAAGATGTCACAATGGCTCAGACACATAAAACCCATATTTCGAGAAATAATACAGATTAAAAACCATTTAGGTACCCTGGTACCTTATCAGCCCGTTGAGGGTTAATGCAACAATAAGCATATGTTTCACTATATTTTAGTTTACGAAAACAATTTAATTCATATTGTTCTAGCTGCAAATGTAATTTTAAGAATTTTTTTGCGGAACCACAAACGAAAACTTCGCTACCAATTATTTTTGTACAAAAATCATTAATTTTAAAATGCTGTAGTATTCACAAAAATTATTTATTGTAAAAAAACATTGTTGTTTTTTATTACTTGATCTTTTATTTTTAAAACGTTACCTAACTTGTTGGATTTGGTTTCACTTAGTTTTTTGATTTTTCTCATTGTGCAACCATCTATTTTCGAATATTTCACATTTTTCCACATTTAAATAAACTGATCTGGCAATATCATGACGAAATGCAGTTTTTAGGGCAATAAGTATATATTCAGATATGAATAGCTACAAATATAGTCGTGTACATCAATAACTTCATTAAATCTGGTTTTCTTTCGAAGAAAAGCGTTTTTTTTAGGAGTTCTGGTGAATTTTGAAATCCATGATTGGCAACACGGCTATGTTATGTCACATGTCAAGTTAATTGTGAAATACATATTTCGTTCGACACATGGACAAGTCATTCCATTTTAGTGCATGATTGTCATGCTTATCTGTTGTACCGAATCGGTACTATCGACTGAATTCTGAATAATAGGTAGGTAAATGTCAACATGGATATTTCAAAAAAAAGTTAAATTTCTTGTTATGGCACTTAAGAGACGTTCAACCGTCAAGGACTACTTTAGAGTTGAAGATAATTTAGAATCGTAAAATGTCTTGATCTACCATAGATTTAAGTCCCAGAATAAAACTGGCTGTACATTGCTTACAATTATCAATTATCAAGGCAGTTGCAGTTTAATGTGGCGAGTTAAGCAGTTTTTTTGAACATTCTTTGAGTTACCTTGCCCGAAGCTGTCCACCAGACTACAACACCATCCATCAAAGGGGGCCTCACAATAGAAATGTACAGCTAATGAACCATGTATGGCAGCAAAGAAGCCTCCTCATCCAAGCTCCCTTTCTCCTGCCTCCCTTTTTACGCATTTCATTCACTCTTCAAATTATTAACCTCTTGTGGCGACGTTCAACTAAATTGTTTAAGCTCCAAAAAGCAGATTTCGCTGAATTTTAATTTTCAAACAAAAACAGAATGACTACAAATCCTCTTAACTGGTAGGGGAGGGGAAAGAAAGAAAAACAACACAACTTCAATTCAAAAATCATTGTACTTACAATGCCATGAAACCGAATGCGGTTAAACCGAATATCGGGATGGGGTCACATGGGAAATGTTGAGAGTTTCAATTTTCCACATTTTTCGCTTTTTCCACTCATCATCAAAAAGACAATGTAAAAAAGAAAAAGTGCGATTGCGTATTCCATAATAGAATGGGAGAATATAAAGACGGAATAGTACTCACAGCAGTGTCGTCTTAAGGTTTTGTGAGGCCCGCTGCAAAATTTTTTGCGGCCCTGGTTGTGAGTAAAAAATATTTAATCTGTTTTTTTTTATTACTGCTTGACGACCCGTGAGGTTTCGGGTTCGATTCCCGTCTTGGTTCCATAGTTGATTCTCATAACCTTCTTGTATTCATAATCGACATGAAGTGAATAAGAATTACAAGAACGTGTACAAGTTCACCTCTTGGCAGGCAAGCGTTAACAAATTGCCATACAGTGAGTGTGTCTAAGTGTGTCCCTTAGACAGCCACTCCAACCCAAACTTACCTTTCATCACTAGATTTTCATAAAACGAAACAAAATTTTTATGTTTTTGCTTCTTTTATGCTTTCCTCGAGATTCCAAGTCTAGGGCCCGAGGCAAATGCTACTTCGATTTGAGGTTAAAATGGCACTGGCTCACAGACAGACAAAGTAAAAACAAACAGTCAAGCGCACGTTTCTATTTGGCTAAATCCAATGATGCCAATACGAAATGAATGAATGAACTAAAGTGTCCCGTTGTGCATTATTTGCCTTTATTACATCTACTAGGTGGTGCTGACTGCGGTTGTCATATTCAATGTTAAATAACAGCACTGTTTGGCAACCGGTCGGTTGGTTGGACGGTCTGTGGTGCCAATGGGGGATAATGAAGCTCACATTATCCAATTTGAATAAAATATGAGCTTTTTATTATTGCGTATGTAAATTCATATAAAATAGTACTAATGAAGATAACGCAGAAATATGTAGGAAGTATATTTTCTATCCAACCATTTAACTAAACAATTCTCAAAATTTAATGAAATCGTTGAAGGTTTTAATTTGTTCAATGCAAGATTCACGGCATGTGTTTAAGAAAGTACAACACTTCTCCAGACCTAGCTCTGGATAGTTACCCTAGATCATCAAAGAATGACCTTCTCTTAGTTTTATTCTATCCAGTGTAGGAGCATTCACAAGAAATCTTTTTAAATTTTATTTCCCACCGCTCATTACATAATCAATATAGCATTACAGCGCAACTGCCCTTTAATTGCTTAGAGTAAACTTCTGAACGAAAGAGAAAGTAGAGCTTATATGAAATTTGGAATTCAAAAAGCTCCCCGCTCGCAATTTTCAACGGATTTGAAAAGTTTGCATTTTAAACTTGTGCATTTGAAATTAAAAGAAAAAACACGAGGTAGATTTATAATAAGTTTGTCTGTAGAAAATGATTTTAGTTATCTTTATTTTATTTTTATATTTTAAAATATTGAGTGTTTATATAATAATACTGTGAGCCATAACAATATAAATAAATTAATAAACGTCTTGATTCGGGCTCAACTTTCTACAAGGTAGTTTTGTCCCACAATCCTTGAGGTTATAGTTAAAGCGTTGCTTCTATACCATTAAAGTTTTTCCACAAATTGTTAGTGTTAAAGGACGAGTCCACGAGAAAAATTAAAGGATTGCCGGCTTTTAAGGCATTTGAAAGAAGGGACATTTTTTCTCTTTTTTTTTTTTTGGAGAGGTGGCACAAAGCATTGAAAGCCGATAAGTGTGGGACTTACTTTGCAGCTCACCCCACCAAAAACCCGCCCCAGCTCCGTTTCCCTTTTTCCGTGGTACTACCGTTAAGCATTACTTCATAATTAAAAAAAATATGTGGCCAAGGACAGAGAAGAGGTACTCTAAGTCGTTTCTAAAACGTACCAGTTCCTGAAGAGGAAATTTAAATAGATAGTGTTTTTTTGTAAGAGTACCATCCATGCAGTTTAAAATACGTGTTTCAGAGCACGCTTTAAGGGGTTAAGTCCGTTTAGAGGGGTTAAAAAATTTGATATTTTAAATAACTTTTATTGGCAATAATTACATTTATTCACTAAAACTATCAATACAGAGTTATTATACTATGTTTTATCTTTACTTGATTGAATTAATTGGTGATGAAATTTTTATTTCGATCAAGAAACTGTCTGTTTAACTATTAGTCACATTTTCTTAATTCACAAAATTTTGAATTTGTAACGCCATTTTCAAAGTAAAAGGGCAAAGCAGCCTATATGAGGTCAATGACAAGTTATTTCCAGCCAAAAATCTAAATTACTCGTATTTTTTATAAAGTATCTTATTGTCCAAATGACGAGCTCTTCTTTGATTTGACTATAAAATCGATTATCCGGATTCTCAATTATCCGAAGTACCCCTGGTTTAAATTGATTGATTGTATTCAATCCCTTTCCAAAATTCTACAAAAACAAATCATTTTCCTGATTGCAAAAAAAAATTTTTTGACGTGGATTATGTGATTGTGATTATGGATCAATTTTAGGTAATTGGATCAATTTTAGGTAAATGTTTACAGTTTTATGGAAAATTAACATTTGGGTTCCTTTAGGACAATAAAGAAATAACCTAAGTTTGTTTTGTTGAAAATTTTAAATATTTTTAATAATATTTTTAGTTTTGGACACTTTTCGTGTGCTTGATGTGGATATTTCGTGATTTCAAACCACAACGTTCCGCCCTTTCCCTTCGTAGTTTGACAGATAAACCTACTCTCCCTCCAGGATGAGCCAATGTGGATATAATTCTTTCATACAACTCAATGTATGAGTGGCATGCGTTTTTTTTCTATAGTTTTTCCCATTGGATTCGTTGAAATAAATAGTGTTGTTTTTGATTATACATGTGTGCACTCATAATTACTGTTGTATTAATATTTTATGTACTACGCAGAATAGAAAAGAACCAAAAAGAATTAAATGACGAATTAATCCGAATCTATCACCTCACGCTGTAACGGGTAAAGCTCCTGAAGCACCCAAGTGTGCAGGCCGGAATATAATGGTAAAGATTTCACATTGATAGGAGGGTTAAAATTCCATTATTGTGGAGACTACTGCTTTACACTCACTCCATTGTTATTGTACCTATATGGTACACGCTTCAATTGATATTTTAAAAGATTTACTTTGTTGAA
Organism: Toxonevra muliebris; assembly: GCA_963691655.1. Classification (NCBI taxonomy): domain Eukaryota; kingdom Metazoa; phylum Arthropoda; class Insecta; order Diptera; family Pallopteridae; genus Toxonevra; species Toxonevra muliebris. The sequence goes on along the minus strand of OY829326.1, from coordinate 87,294,853 downwards.
AAATGTGCATCTATAAAATAGAAACCTTTCAACTCATTTCAACGTTGACAAAATTCATTGTCGTTTTTCTAGGGTGCTGTCAACATTTTTCATGTCAATTTTTTGTTTACAAAAAAAAAAAAACAATATCAAAAAATACTTCATGAAGCTGTCTCTCAATAAAAAATTTTCAAACCGTCCATGTTCATTATTACAAAATGGAAAAGCTTTCAATTATAATATTATTAATATTTCATTAGCAAAATATTTTTCACCACAAAAGTGACACTTGTATAAAAACATGTTGTAAAAATAAAAAGTGACATTAACACCCAAAGCAGGCAGCCGTAAATGAATGAACCTATGCGCCTTTTTACGTTTCGGTTTTGATGGAGAGCCGTGGAGAATTTATGAGCGAGTTTATTGTGAGTGTGGCTTATCAGCATCAGATATGAATGCCCACAGTGCCAATGTTGCTGCTTGATGCTGTTGTTGCTATGTATTTCAATTTCAGCTCTTTGTGATGGGGATGACGTAGACCGACATGGATCATGATGACTATGATGATGGGGTGATAAAAAAAGTCGTCTGTCTGCGCGTATGTCTGCACCTGTCTGGACTGCTGCGCTTGATGGCTTTTTTTTACATTACAACTTTGTGGTTGTATTGCTGTAGAGTCCTTTCAACATTAACAAACAGTTATCAGTTTTCAATTTTGGCCTTTGATTGTAATTTTTGTGGTCTTTGCCATTGATTTTGTGAACACAGGTTTATCATCTTCATGAATTCCGTTTCATTCTGAGCTTCAATTTATTCTGCAGAACCTCATATTAAAGCACTGAATTCAACAAGAAAATATTAATATAGTCACGGAAGTAATTAATAGTAATAACAAAAAATTAGTAAACATTTTAAATCAAAACGTCAATAATGGAGCAACAACAACAAAAACAAAGTTATTAAATGACTGCAATAATATTGTGTTGCAGTCAACAAAGTTGCATAAACCCGACGGCTATTTGTGGATGTCAACGACGCGTCATTGGTACAATATAGAATTGATGAAAGTGAGGGTATATGTGGAGAGTGGGTATTGTGTATGGAGCAGGCATAGAATAATATTGAAGTAACAGTTTAGGAACTGCATGCAGCTGAGAGCTCTGCTGTGCACGCTCGATTTTTCATCATTGTAAACTCAGTCAACAACATGAAAATGCGTTAAAATGCCATAAACCTTATTTTTTGTTTAGATTTGTGCTTTCATACTTTGCATTTTTAAGTTTGTGGAAAAAGTAGAGCAAAAAAGTGTCATTAGACTTTATATTGCAGAGAAAGATTCATACATACATACACCCATAAATGGGCGCGCATTAAGTAAATGATTATTATGTTATTTTTTTTTCATATAACTTAAATATAAAGCAGCTACACACGTGCAGAAAAATAACTATTTAAGGTCTTAATAATAATTAAATTTTTTTTATAGTTTTCAGAAATATTTTTTTTAATAAAATTTACACTTAGAAAAAAAAACTTATTCCTTTTTGCCTAAATTGATCTGGGTAGATTGTTTTATATGAAGTTGGAAAACTTGGGTAAAAACACTTAAGTTTATTAGCAGTATGCCTAAAAAAAAAACTAAGGCAATTTTTCTAAGCAAATCGAATTATTTTCTGTTTTCGTGTTGACTTGTAAGCCAAAGATTACATATTATAATATTATGAAAAATATGAATATGTTCAATCAGCAAACGCATTGGTAGACATTTCTCTATACGCTGAAATTAAAAAAAAAAAATTTCCCTTCCCGGTTTTTGTATGACCTTTGTTCTCTAAAAAACGAAAAAATCACATATTTTTTCTTAAAATTTCTGTTATAGAAGAAAAAGGGAAGGGAATATTCAAATTTTTTAAGTTTCATTTATAGCCACGTGAACAACATCATTTTGAGAAAAACGCGTTTAAAGTTTTACTTTTAAAAATTGAGAAAATTATTTTTATATTCAAATCAACCATCCTGGTGCATACTGAAGATCTTCGAGCTCCATCATCTGATTTGGCCTTTTTTCTCGCTGTACGTGCTTCTTTAGAATGTTCTCCGATCCTTCTGTAGCTTGTGCTATGCGAGTTTCGTCGGTTTTCAACGTCTGAAAAATAGATTTTTACTTTGCTGTGTATGTGTGCTGAATCGGGTGTCAGTTTTTCGAAATTCAACAATTACTTGGGAGTTTTAGGGGTTGCTTATAACGAATCTGGCATCAGATTTTGAAAATGTAAAATAGCGGATCCAATGTAACGGAAGAATTTAAAAAAGTTGATCGGATTCGCTTGAAACTCGTTAATGGGGATTTACGAGGCCTTCGATTACGAATTTAATTTCAGATTTGTAATCGAGTAACGAATTCCAAGCAAACCCGATGAGTTTGAGAAATAGCCGGTCATTTTGAGTTTTGAAAATCCGATGTCAAATTCGTAATCAGCGTCCCCAGAAGCCTTGGAGTAATGCAGCACAATTGTATGTATGTAAAACTTTCGTTTTACTTCGAATTTTTCACTAATATTTTAGGAGAGCAACACGAACTATATAGAATGATACAGCAAATGTGTAATATAGTATGTAACCACATATTAGTTCGTAGTTATAAACAAATTAAAAGCAGCTTTTACCGACTTTGGAGATTTTGAAAAATAACTACTATTTTCAGTCTGTTATAGTCGACTTAAAATATGATTTAACTCTTAAAACGCATTTAAATTTAAAAGCATTGTTTATGTATTCGCGAAAATTCGCCACCAACCAGCTGCAAAAATCACCGAAATTCGTAAATTTTTCATTGCGATTGTCAGCTGTCTTACACAGGGAGAACTTTTTTTTAATATTTTGTTATAGTTAGTTAATTGAAATGGGGTCACCTTGTATAACTCTATTTTAGTTAGAACCTGGGGTCGAATCGTCTGATTCGTCACAAAATTCACACTAAAATACATACTAACGTATTTTATATTACGACTTTAACTACGTGCCATTATGTCTAACTGCTGAGTTTCTATTACGGAATGACAAAAAAAAATTTGGAAGGCAACAGTGAAATACTCGCGTGACATAAAAAAGACCACCCCAATACCAGCCTTAGAACCTCCACACCTTGGTACAACAGTTGGCACACATAATAAAACAAATTGACAATTGTGTATTGTAGCTGCAACAACAACAACATGAATGAGGAAGATAAAGGTTTTTTTTAAATGTTTCTGCGTGCAATTTTGGTAACATTCTTCTTATCTCAATTAATCAACGACTACTATTATTGCGCACCAGTCCATTGAGGGTCGGGGCCGAGCTTTTCCTCACGACACGTAGTACAATAGAATCTATTAGAAATCCTCGTACAATGTACGACACACATACAAACCCCTTTAGTATAAAACTAAACATCATTAAAAATACAATCTGCACTTCATTAGCAAATAGTATAAAAATATTCCTAGCAGCATCGTCAGCAGCAGAACACTCAAACTGCTTTCAATCTACAATCGCTTTGAGGCAATCTCCACACAGTGTCTCAGCCTATTATCATTTGTTTGATTTGAATATTGGAAACAACATTTCCGTTTGCGAATCCGAGCCAAATATGTTGCCAAAAGGCACGCAGACACAATGCCATTTGCGTCGGTTTCTGTGTAACCGCAACAGTTGAAGTTCAATGTTGCAGCAGCAGTAACTCAATCGAATCCCTGAAATGCAGTCGGGTGAAAGTAGCAAATGTGTTTCTGTGTTTATGAGTATGTGTGCGTGTATGAATTTTAGCCTCGAGTTACTACCAATTCGAATGTAATTTTGTGGCATTTGCAATGAGTTTCCAAATGATTGATCAGTAAACTACATTTGAAGATGCATGAACTGGGAGACATAACTGACGATAGAATTTTGTAAGAATTGTAGCATACTTAAACGAGTGAAACGATTCGGTTTTTTGAGCAACTCCTAAATGAATGTAGTGATTTTCTAACTCATAAGAAATCTTTGATGACGGTTACAATTTGAGGCTAAAGTTGCGAGCAATCATTTCACATCTGGTATCTTGTCAATATTTAGGCTGTTCACAGTTTGTTACATTAGCAATAGCTGCACATTCATTCATTCAGACCTGTTTTGGTGTTCCACACTTTACTAAATTAAGAAGCTAGAGGGACAAACTATGAATTTGCGAGGGTTTTGCGCATTTAAAAGGATCCCCATATTGGATTTGGAAATTAATTTCTTCTACCCTTTGGCGAGACTTTAAGTTAAAGTTTCAAGCACATTTTTCGATCAAGCAGAAATATCAAAAGACTCAATTTTCTTGAAAAACATTAGCAAATACAAAATGGGAAAACCAACGACAAAGATTGACATTTCAACTCGAAACTTTGTCAAGTTAATATCATCATTTTCAACAATCGTATTTGCATGATGCATATGTATGTACTGGAGATGCCAATCACGTGAACCCGCCCGGAAATCTCGGGATGAATCGATGTGAATCCCGGTATTAGTAAAGAAATTTTTTTTTTACAAAACATGGCAATTGAATTGTAAACAATTATTTTAATGTGCAACTTATATGCCGTGGCCTTAAATTTTATGCTTGAGGAAATAAAAAGTTCACTTCGCTTCTCTTATTTGCTAAACTAGTAAAAAGAATCAAGTAGCGTAAAACAATTTTGCAATGAACTTTTAACAGAAAACCTTATAGTTTATCCGACATATTAGCGAAAGAAATTTTCATATTCTCTAATGTACGCGATAATGGTTACTATCTCTAAAAAGTTTTTAACCACTTTCCAACCGTTTGACCAAAAAGTGTTGAGCCTTCAGTGCTTCTCGTCTCCAGGCTTTATATGTAATAAAATAATATTTTATAATTTCGCTGGGCGAAAGGCTTTTCACATATGTATGTGTTGGAATGGTAGAGAATATTTTAAATTTGCCTGTTGAACAAAACTAAACTTGAAGGAAAAATATTTTCAGATCCTAAAAAATGCTCGATAAACAATGCTGGATGATATTACACGCATTCTAATGCTATGTAATGACAAATTTTACCATTGAATATTTGTAAGAAAAACGAAATTCCGGGATTAAATTTTAAAATCCCGAAAATCTCGGGATTAATGAAAGAAATTATAAATATATATTTACATACTACCAAATTCAAAATATGTTATTCTTAAGCAATTTCGTAAATATAAATATGTGTGTAAATATGGGTGTCCTTGCACTTGTACACATGTCCTTATATAATTTTCGCATTTAAAGATCTTTCGCTGTTGTCGTATCCGTGTCGTGTACTGAATACTTAAATAGCATTTTGTGGAATATTGTTATGACTATATACACTTAATGGAAAAACAGTCTAAAATTAAGAAAAGCGGTATTAAATCAAGCCCATCCGTTGATGAAAGTCTGTTAAGATTGAAAATTCTTAAAACAAGATCGAAACTCTTATGTAATGCTGATAACTAAGTTCTTATTTTAAGATCAAGACCGCTCGTTCTTATTTTAAGATTAAATTGAGATTTGCACTATAATTTTCCATTTTTTTAAACGTATGTGCACATAACGGAAGAAGAGACAAATATGAAATGTACCTAGCGTCAAACTTCTTGTTTTAAGATTCCTGCTGCTAATTTCAATAACGATATTTTGATTTAATACCGAAAAGTTTTAAAACAAGGTATTCCGTTCTTAAATCGAGAACATTTTACTAAATTTAAGAACTTCGGTTTTAAGTAAAGTTACTGATTTAAGATATTTCGATCTTGAACTAACAACAAGTACGACGGGCTTGATTTTAGACCGCGATATTTCTCTTGGTGTACCTACTATTATATAAGATACAGTTCTTGTTTTACTAGGAAAAATGGCTTCAGATATATATACCAAAAATCATTTAGTTTGTATGGGAGGTGCCACACCCACTTGTAATTTTAAACTCAGACTATGCCTTATCTTATGACCAGAGTCAAACTGTGCTGTGGTTTCATTGCTATTTCGAGACAAACAGACATATTTAAATTTTTATATATATAGAGAAGAGGAGAGATATAGAGTTATCTATACATTTATTAGTGTAATTACAATTTTATTCCAGAAGATCCAGAAGTGCTACACAATTATATATCAATTTAAAGAACTTGACGAGTAGGTTAGCCAAAAATCAGATTTAAAATCGGTTAAGCCAATTCCAAAATATTAGCGTCGGAAGTTTTTTAAAATTCATTTAAATTCACAAAGCATTGCATTCATCGTTCTAAAAATCGTTGCTTAAGCGGGAGTAAATAATAAATGAGAGAGAGAGAAGACATTAGTAACGGCATTTCTCAGAATTATCTAACGAGTTATCTGCATACACAAATAACAAAACAAACACCAACGAGTAGTTTGGTTCTCTTTTGATGTTTGTTTTTTCATAAAGAGATTTCTTGAACAAAAAAAATAGCCCCAGTTACTGTGGCCTTACCGACTAGTTCTCAATTAATCCAAATAAAACATTTCTGAAGTGTACTACATATAGTACATTGGGCATATGTGGGTTAAACCGATGTTGCCACCTCTAAAAACTTTGGTATACCTGTTATGTAAATTCCAAAAAAAATTTCACCGCCATTAGACTGATCACCAAGTATTAACTTTTTATCTGATTCAAAAACTATTTTGTATGGTGGCCAGCTTTCAGTTTAGAAACTTTAACTCTTGGTGCAACGTATTTATCCTTGAATGTAAGGAGCTGACCGTGGCTCCGAAACAATGCACCAGTGAGTACTTTATAATAAGGCGTCCAACAATCGTTGTACCACTAGTTATTGTTGCTCAGTGAATTCAAACTCATTAATTTATAAAATATGGCCAGCAATTTCCCTTAAATTAATTACATTTAATGTACAGCAACCTGTTCACATAAATGTTTTCCTCTATGCTCCTTCGGCTTGATTCTGTTATATATCACACATACATACATATACGCAAGTGTGTACATACATACATAGCATTAATTCCATATTAATTTGCCTCTGAGGCACTTTTACATAAATTTCCAACTTACAATCTGGTCAGTTATATGAACGTAAATGCAGAAATTTGTCCAAATGACCAATTTTCAACAGCAACAACAACAACAAGACTGAACAAATATTCCCGAAATACTCATAACTTTGCATTCCTGTAGTTATGTAATACAATCGCTTCAAATGGTTATGGAATATGTATGCGGGCATTTTTCTTTTTTGCATCAATTTATTTACATTGTTGTTGTATCATTCACAATATGCAAACAAAGGGAAAAAGAAAGAGAGAGAGAGATAGAGAAAATAACAGCAGCAGTGTACTTGTGTATGTGTGTGCAGTCCTTATCATTTTGAACAGTTTTGTCACTGATGCAGCATTCATATTCATACTGCGAATGACAATAATGAGTGAATTCATGCATGATGGAGTCCGTGCTGAATAATAAGTGTAAAAACCAAAAAAAGTTATACATAGAAAGCGAGGATAAGAACCAGGGCATGCAAATTTTATGTTCGGTATTAATTTAAAATGCTGAAAAGGATTTTGCAATTATAGATAAGGTATTTAAATTGGAAAATCGACTTTTTTATAGTTACATAGTAGAATTACCCGATTATTTGTACACAATAATTTGAAAAAACACAGTGATTAGATTAGATTCAATTCTCAATTTTGGCAAAAGAATGTCCAGCAGTTAAAAACAATCTTGCACATAAAATTCTTCTTTTCATGCATTGGTTCTAAGCATAAGTTGTGATAGATGCTTAACTATCTGAAAATATCGCAATATCCTGATTTTCCCACCTACACGCTAGTTTGAATTATACGCAGATCTTTATAACATGTATTTCTGAGTGTCTGCACCTGTCTTCATTGCTGTTCCCGCGCCGTTTACAATCTCTTCACTTAAAAAGTACACATTAGTATACTCAACTTTTTGCGTATGTTTTTAGTTTTTTTAATTTATTGTAATTAATAATAATAATTTTTTTTCAAATTCTAGTGAAATAAGAATAATAAATAAGCCTTTGTGTTCTTTTAAATTTGTTAGAATTAAAGACAAATAACTAAAATAAATTCAGCAATTAAAAAAAGAGGACCTTGGTGAACGAAGGTGGTGAAACAGGAATTTTCGAAAGTGTTCGGTATCCAGTTTTATCTTTTCACTAAGTAAAATTTTAAAAACTAACCTAAACATTGACAATGCAGTAAGCGATTTTACCCAAATGCTAAAGCATGCTGCTGAAATCGCAACACCCCGATCTAAAACTTTAATTAATAAAAAAAGAAGACTAAGGAGAGAATGGCAAACCCATAGATTTCCAAATATTAAAAAACAATTAAACATGCAAAAAAAGATATTGAGAGATATGTATGTTGAACCTTGAACCCTCATTAACACGGATGCTCCAATTCGACTGTGCGACCGACGGTAAATGGTCTCGCAGCGAATCCCAAAAAGGTACCGCATTTGCTGAGTACCTTAAGAATGTGTTTACACCCAACCCAGAAATGAAAACGACCCATTTGCCCCCAACACATAGTTTGCAATCGCATAACTGCATTCGACTCAAACTTCACGAAATTAATGATTCAATTCAATGGAATAAACACACAAAAAGCATCAGGAGCTGATAATATAAATGGAAAAATGATAACAAAAATTACTACAAACTGCTGTTGAACATTTATTGCATATCTTTAACGGTAGTTTCCCTGCTGAGTAGAAATTTTCCCTGATAATAATACTACCCAAGCCTGACAAAGACCCTACAATGGTTAGCTTATACAGACCAATAAGCCAATATCCACAAAGATCTTTAAATACCCATGGTCGCTGAAGAAATTTGTAAATTTTGTGCAAAATACACCCTGAAACGGAAAACCCACCCAAATAGCTTGACAAGAAACTTATAGCGCAAATACCGCAAGCGGCTAAAAAACAAATATACCATAGATCTTGACATATTATAGCAGGAGGGGAGTGGGGGACCATATCTTCATATGAAGTTAATTCCCTACTTTTGAAGTTAATTCACACTTTTCTGTCTGAATTCAGACTATTAAGATACACGTGAGACTCTCTTACCCTTTACCACAACACTAATCTCATGCACTAGCATTTAAGCACAAGTTTTAAGATTTGAAATATTTATTGTTAATTTCTTAGTTTCTGGTTTCTGGATTTTAGAGAGTATAGTAATTTTTGGCTTACCCCAAGAAAATAAGGTGACCAGGTGTAAAAAACTAAAAATATTTCTACGCTACATCATGACCAACAAGTATTCTCTGGAATCAAATGTATTTAACACAGTATTTTAGAAGTTATTAAAATTTAAAAACAGAAAATATGCATTTTGTTGAATTTTGCATATTAATAAATACATTTTTTTTACAAAATTATATAAGGGCATGTGAAGTTTTAGTTCCACATCAAGTTTCTTATTTTATCTAGGCGAATTTCATGCCATCATTTCAATGCCAAATAATTAATTTTACTAATTTTTGTTGATTTTCAAAACCACCTTCCAAAAAAATATGTTTGTTCACCTGGCCTTGAAGTCAAATGAAATACAATATTTTTAAGTTATCTTAATGTAATTTTAAAGTCAGTACATATAGAAATATTAAACAGTGATTACTTTTGGGAAAATTTATAAATGTATTTTTGACAAATTTTCAAAGTTGCTGTTCGATAATCGATCGTTGGGACGATATGAGTTAAGCTATGTTTATATTCTTCAACATATGGTTTTTATATGCATATAATTTCTCTATTGCTAATAGGACTGTAAAATAATTTGGAATTTTTTGAAAGTCCTGTGAGGTCTGAAAGTTTTTTTTCATGTATTTGAGGTGGAGGCTAATTCCAAGTATGGTTACAAAATTTCGCCGTCGCGATGTATTTGAAGTAAATAAAAAAAAACTGTAATGTCACGTACCCTTTTTCATACCGAGCTTAAGCTTGTTTGAAAGATGTTTGATAGTAGAATTTTTTAAAAATGTTAACCAAAAATTATTTTCGGCATTAGTTTGTTTAAAAACTGTATTGTAATTTTATAACTCCATTTCTGACTTCATATAACACAATACGCCCTCAGTTTCAATCCTCTACTTCTTCCGCATAGTGTCCTTTTAAAAAACAAAGAAAGGATCTTATAAAAGGCAACGAAACAAAAAATAAACTTTTACTGAACGGATATTAAACCAATGGCAGAAAAGAACTTCAATTTTGCAGTTAGATTAAGGATTTTCTAAAGTAAGATTTTAAGCCAAGAGGTCTTTCGAAAACTACACCATATGATACACTGCAGAATGGTTAAAAAGTCCTATAAAAATTTCAAATGATTTAATATTTACTAATTATTAAGATGGACTTTTTTTCCAGAATAAGTTTTCTAAAGTTATAATTTTTGGATAGCCATTTTCGTTAGTTGTGGAAGGTTTTTTTTTTTGTCATTTGGCTTTTCACATTTAACATCGCAAGAGCGGTCGCAATTTTTCGGTAGAAATAGAAATTAATTTATGCGTCTTTAAAATATTAGCTCTTTTTCCTTACTTTTTGGACTACAACTTGAAAAGTGACTAAATAGTGAAATACGAGCAAATAGAAAAAATTATCTTACTTAGTTCTCTTAGACAAAAATTAGAAAAAGTACGGGAAATATTTTTGAAGGAAAATATTTTAAACTAAAACAAAAAAGCTGTAAGAATCTATAGTCATTTGAATCAAAAATCATTCAATAAACCCTTGGGAATTGTTTTGCCAATTGCGATTTTATAAATTCATTTGTTTCTCACAATAATTAATTTTATTATTTTATATTTTGTAGATTTTTGTTATCGTCAGCTGATAATTTGTCATTTGTTAAACAGTTTGACACTTTTCAAGTCTTTGCATGCAGAAATTTGTCGGGTAAAAACTTGAAACTTCTGACACGGAAGGGAAATCCTTCACACTCTCATTGCCTCTCTCACTTACCACATTTTTGTGTACGGGAACGCTTTTCAAGTAAAAAATGGTAAAAACTTGAAAAATGAACTAAAACTTTATAGTACGGAAACAGACCTTATGTATAATTCAAAGAAGTCAAGGAGTTTAAGTTTTAAAGTAAAAAACTGGATTTATTTACCTTTCAGAATTTGTTAACATAATACTTGTGACAAGAAATGATTCTGGAATTGTTCTACAGTGGAATTATGAAAATGTTTCTTTATTCTACAAATTTTCTATATTTCGGTAGAAATTCCCCCTTCCACAACCGCCACCATCCGTAAAACTGTCAACGTCTCGATGACCAATTGTCTAAAGGCGAAGAGAAAACGATTTACGCCACGCAACAACAATCAAGGCAACATAATAAATATGTACATATTAGCGCCATGTTGCTAAATGTCTGAAAAGTTGTACATTAACAAACGCGTTCCAGAAAACATAAATGGGTGTGGGCCTCTACTTTTATTTTTACTTTTATATACATAGCTCGCTTACTTTGTGCATACTCACTTCAAGCGACAGACAGATAGTCACATACTTTTTCTCTACGCCAATGAATTTCGCAAATTTTCTTTCAGTTTTCATATTTTCTCATTTTCTTTATTGAAACGCACTGTGTGTTTAACCGACACAATTCCACTTGAACGAGTCCCGACCGGAAGACAAAAACTTTGAATCGGAATTGAGTTTTGCATCGCAAACGGGCGGGATAATCACTATTTATCATTCTTTTGTTAAAATTATGTTTAACGCAACATTAAATTAGAAGAGCGTCAGATACAAAAGTGGTTTGTTGCGCAATAAAACAGCAGTTGTTACTTGATAGCATAAGTCCTCCAGGAAGGCGCAGACAGATTTGAAGGGGACGCGGATACATTTCAATAAATAAATATTTACATATTCTATAAGAAACTAATTTATTTATTCTATATTTATATACTAACGACGATCAATTTGATAAGCTGATGTCAAAATAAAATATCACAAAATGATATCGACTACGATCTTATTTATTGTTATTTAATTTTATCTATTTTTATTATTAAAAAAAAACTAGTCGGTAAGGCCCCAGTAACTGGGCCTATTTTTTTTTTTTTTTTTTTTGCTCAAAAAATCTCTATGAATAAACAAATATCCCAAATCAAATTCCCAGATGGGCTTAAATTCTTAACAAAAAACCCAAATAGATTGTTCTAATAAAATAAGTCACTTCCTTGACTTAGTTCTTAAATGCTCGAAGGACCAGTTCTTAACGTTTTCGATTCTCAGAGAATTGAATTAATTATTTTTTTTAAAACTACTCGTTGGTGTTTGTTTTGTTATTTGTGTATGCAGATAATTCGTTAAATAATTCTGAGAAATGCCGTTACTCATGTCTTCTCTCTCTCTCACTCTCTCATTTGTTATTTACTTCCGCTTAAGCAATGATTTTTACAACGATGAATTCAATGCTGCGTTCAATGAGTGAATTTTAAAGAACTTCCGACGCTAAAAATTTCGAATTGGTTAAACAGATTTTAAATCTAATAATTTTTGGCTAACCTACTCGTCAAACTCTTTAAATTGATATATTTATGATACGAATTTGATAATGTAGCACTTCTAGATCTTCTGAAATAAGGATGAAGTCACACTAATAAATGTATAGATGTATTCCGTGAAACATTTGATGTAAAAAGATTTGAACAAAAATAAATGCAGTTTAGCATCTGAAGTGAGAACCCATAAAAAAAATGGGAACTACCCGTGAGAGGGAAAAAAATTTTGAAATCATTTAACATAAAATACTGCCAAGTTAAATTAAAAAACAATCGTCAAAATGATCGTCTTGGTCTCTCTAGTATTAAAAGATTCTATATACACTTTCTAGTTTCAAATTCTCCGTTTCAAATTATAATCCAGAAAATACGACAAATAGTTAAAAATTATTTATTAAAAAAGGAACTTAAGTCAAAATCGTCATCTTAAATCCAAAAAGCTGTAACTACTCATTTTATTTTTTTAAAGGAGTAAAAAACATTGTAAAATGAAAAATATTATAAATTTAAGAAGACTGTAATTGGGAAGGTTTAGTTTATGTTAATTTGGACAAGTGTATCATAATTAGGCCACCTTCTGATATAGATTCTATATACTGTTTTCGTATCAATATTTCTAGTATTTCGACTTCTACGGCCTATTTAGCAGGTGAGCGCAGAAGCAGGGAAAAGGGCCGACTGAAGTTTAAACTCATTTATCTCGAACAAAACACAAAACCTACTCGACCGATTCGTCTAAAATTTTACCATATTATTTAGAAAACCAGAGCTTCTCGCAGAAACTAAAAAAACTTTCTACGTTGAATACTTCTTACTTTTTACATACAAAAAGTAATGAAAAAAATAAAGTAAATTTCAACAACGCGCCATTTTGTCAAATTTTTTTTTCCTGCGATAACTACACTCATACTGATTGTAACTTTTTTTTTTTTTTAGATCAGTGGAAAATCCAAAACATGTCCCACCAGTAAGATCCGATAAGATTTTTTGATTGCTTAAATTTTAGTTTGCTTAAAATTATAATTTTTTTTTATTATTTTTGTATATTGTTAAAGTAATAAATTTATCTACAAAGTTTAAATACTATTGCTCATTATTTCATTAAAAAAAATCCTAAAAACTCGTCAAATTCAAGGGCGCTAGACCAGAAGGTCCTCTTAGTCAAAAAGTCGATTTTGAAAAATTGTGTAGCTGTGGCTCTTTGGATTTTAGATGACGAAATCTTTTTGAAAGCCATAACGTAATAAAATTAATCAAATTTTTTTTGATTAAATATTAATTACACAGGCTTACACATTTTGGTCCCGAGCAGCCAAAAATCTTTTTAAGGTAATTTTAGGCGCTGATTACGAGTTCGCAGTCTTTTTTCGCTATCAGGTTAGGTTTTTTAAATTAATTATTTAGCCATTTTTGTGGCAATGTAGATGTACACAGCCATTGGCGAAAACTACTGCGTAGGAGCAACTAATGCCCTACGTCTGTATAACTGATGCGATAACGACTACACCCATCGCTGCATTGGATGTACTACTCAGCATACTTCCTCTTCACCTTTTCATTGAGAAAGAGGCGATCTTATTAGCTACAAAAATCACCTTAAAAAGGGGAGAACAACAGTTTCAGGGCTATTCATCCTAAATTATCTCATGAAATAGAGGAAAATGAATTGTTGAACATCTCCATATGTGATTACAGCCTACCCAGAACCAACTTCACTCACAACTTCAAGGTCTCATTCCCAATTAATCAAAAGAGCTAGTATACTTTTGAAGTAACTTCTTTGTTATATGTAGGTATGATAAACAATTATCTTTTCTGCGATAGGCCAATCACCTGTTCAGATGATAACAAAATGATTAACGAAACTTGTACTAGGCACGGTCCTAAACTCCCAAGAAGGAAAAAAAATTATCTTTTAGAAAACTGCAAACCTAATTTTTCCTTTAGATTCTTAGGTTTAAAGAAACTGAAAGGCAGGTGGTGTATGCAGACTTTTGTACTGTACAATTCTTAGTTATTTTTTTTGAATGGAAATTGTGTTTTTAACTCACTTTCAAAATGCAATATTTTCTAAAAATTACATTTTTTTGCTTAACGTACTCATATCATATCAATTCAGGAATATCACTTTAGTTCGCCTTCGAAATCTTCCCTTTTTCGTGGAATAAGCGGGCAATTTGGAATGGCGCCTTATTTGTGAAATACTGATTAGGAAATCTCACTCACTGGAACTGCTAATAAATTTAGGTTTTTGCAGCACTTATCGCAAACAACACAAAACATCACAAAAAATTTAAAAATTTACTTTATAAAAAATTATTGTTATTGCACAAAAAGAAAAAGATTATGTATCACACAACAACTTTTGTTTATTTACCTTTTGCATTCGAATTTTCACATTTCTACACTATAAAATTTGACATTTAATAAAAAAGAGCAAGGTCTCTCAAATGACTCCACCCTGTTAAATACGCCTTTACCCCATTTGCTGAGGCTGATGGCAACAAATATTTAGATTTTTGTCAACTGATTGAAGCACTGTGTACCTACCGGTTTGAACAAAATCTATTTTTGTCCTTAGTTGCTATTACTTAAGTAATTGTGTTATCGCTCACATTCTATTCGTTTATTTGTATATTTGCAGAATTTTATTGTTCGAGGGTCCAGTCAACCCAATACAATGGCTGTATCCGTGCGCCTGCCGCCCGACACTGGGCCTTATATCGAACATTATCTTATACAATCAAACGATGGCGTATTAAGTTTGGAAAGTTCACGATTTAAATTCGATTCAATACCAGCTTTAATTGCGCACTATGCCCAGTGCTGTGACGAGCTTCCAGTGCAGCTGATACTGCCACGTGCTTTGCGTGAAGCTAAGAATCGTCAACAGTTGTCGTCACTCGCACTATTGGGTCAGGAGTTCTGGCGCTACCCAATGTCTTGCCAAAAGCCAAATGAAGCAGAAGCTACTCTTCTGGATGCCAAATCACCCAATTCATTAACGGAAACCAGCGGCTTGGGTACCACTGTTTTCAGCAATTCAGCTGGATCAAATAGTGTTCAACAATCGGCTAAAGTGTTTAGTCCAACCAATAATTTTACGGGTATATTTAGTCAAGCGAATACACCTTCAGATACTACATCTAGCATGAGTTCATTTACAAGTGGTGGGCAACAACTGCAACTTATGAGTCCCGAATCAGTAGATTCTGTAATATTAACCATGTCACCGGTGGATCTAAGTACACAACGGAATGGTGTTGTAGGTTTGGGCTCAGGTGCTGAACTATGCAATGCCCCGAGCAGTCTCAGTACATTTAAATCGAATAACTTGGTACAAATGCCGTTTAAAGCGAACAAGAACTTCGGAGATAACAGCATAAGACCACAACGACCCAAGCCACCAAATACCCTTAACCTCGATCTACGAAAGCCTCCAGTTCCACCTTTACGTTGGTCGAAACCTGTTTCCCCAAATAGTCCACTGCCGCCAGAGCATGCTTTGAGTCAAGCTAACAATTTCACAGTTACAACGACAGTTACGTTTTCGATGGAGAATAAGAACTCTCCACAAATGGTTGAAGTTACAACTCCTGCAACAAATAATGCTCTAAACTCTGCCATCAACTCGAATACGACTTTTCAAACCTTCTCGAAACGTCTCTCACCAGAAGGTGAATGCAAGGATACCCTGTCATCGCAAGGATCTTCTACTGGCAGTCGTTGGCAATCGCAGAATAGTAAAGATTCGAATAATAGTCAACGGAAAATGCTCTCACCGTGCTCAGCTAGTACACCCACCAGTGGTACGGGTGGTAGCAGTAAGTCGCGAAAATCAAAAGCACGAAAAGAGTCGAAGCACTACCAAGAATCTGATATATTGGAAAGTCCTCAAATTTATTGTCGGAGCGCTTTAGGAGACAAGATTAGTGATTATGAAGACCTCTGGTCGCACGATCCCAGTGACCGTACT
Organism: Toxonevra muliebris; assembly: GCA_963691655.1. Classification (NCBI taxonomy): domain Eukaryota; kingdom Metazoa; phylum Arthropoda; class Insecta; order Diptera; family Pallopteridae; genus Toxonevra; species Toxonevra muliebris. The sequence goes on along the minus strand of OY829326.1, from coordinate 87,278,316 downwards.
GGCCTATTGACGAGTTTTAAGCCAGCAGAAGGTGTACAGGGAAAACGGCCCGATTTGTTAGCTGAAACACGTTAGTTGAGCTTTAATTAAACTGAAAGAATAAATTTATTAATTATATCTTTTCCCTTTTTAGCGATAATCACATCTCTCAACTCTAATCTGCTCTCTCCTGCCAACTCATCGGTCGTCTCCGCTAGCCCACCACATAATAGCGATGTAACTGCTACACCTGAGACCACTTCTGAGACACAACAACTCATACAGTTTTCAGCCGAAGCGCAACCTCGTTCTCGAGCTGGGCTTCTTTTATCAGGGCTGATGACTCAATCGCTCTCAGAGGATCACCTCAAGGAAGACCCCACAACTGAAGGCGACTCAACACCCACAGTGCAAACACCTATTTCGCGCAGCAAGCAAGGTAGTCCTTTCTATGCCGAGCCTGCAGATGCGCTTCGACAAGCTGGTATAACAACTGCCAGCATATTGCGTCGCTCCCAACGCGGCCCACTCTTGCCAGCTAATCACCGACATTCAGAGCCACCCAAGGGTGGTATTGTGCGTACACCTATGTGCCCACTGCTAATGCCATTGGAAATTGAAAAAATTGCTGGTAGTTTGGATGAGCTTAAGAAGAAACAACAATTACAGCAGGCACAGCCGCAACAACAACCGTCATCAAAACGAGCACGTGGACGTTTCGAGCAATGGCAACTTGACAGTAGTTGGGAGTTTATGGGTAAGCAGGATGATGAAGAAGGCAATAATGGAAATAATTATGGTGACTACGACTCAGAAGAACACTGGAAGCAACAGCCGCAATCTAGTCAAGCGAAGGAAAACTCTTTGGGGAGCGATGCTATTAAAGAAAACAGCCAGCGACCAATTACAGTACACCAGATTATAGCAAAACGTTTACCCGATTTGAATTTGCCAGAGCTGGTACGTTGTTCAACCCCACCACAGCAGCAACAAAATACCGTCAAATCCATTCATGAGAATAATGGTTGCCAAAAGTCCTTAGACAGTCACAATGGCAGTCGTCTTTCGTCTTATGATAATGTCGAACGTAACTACTCTTTTTGTCAATCTTTTTTCAACGGAATCGATTCAGCACAATCCGACGATGGGACAGTATTCTCTGAACCATGGGATTCATCGCAATGGGATTCATTTATACCACAAGATGGTAAGTGTATTGCAAGCACAAGCCTATTGGCAAATGTCTACCATAGATTTTCTTTATTACAGATACCACTATCACCTCGGACAACACAATTCATCTATCGAAATGCCGACCTGTAGTTTCCGAAGATGACACTATATTTGAGGAGCTATGCACCAAAGACTCTAATCAAGACACACTGAAAGCGAAGAAAGCAAATGGGCGACAAAAAGTTGCAACAATCTTACGCAATCCGAGTATGCGAGATCGGGAAATTCTATGTGAGTTTTTTGTTTTTATCATCAAAGATATGCACACGGTATATCAGTTTTTGCTCTTTGGATTCATTTAAGAATGATCAAGGATAAATCCAAACGCTCCTACAATGTTATGCTTTTCGGCATTTAAAAAAAAAATCAGCCTAGAGTTGTAATCAAACAGTTCAACAAATTTAGACCTTTTGGCTGCAACCCTTTAGTTATGAAAGGGTATATTGTACAGACCATTTTTGTAGAATAAACTTATAGTCCAGCACGTCGCAGCTTTTTTTTTTTCTTAAGTGGGTCAAGGCTTCCATTTTTTGGTTGAAGAGAGCTGGATACTAACTGCAAAAAGTATTGTAAATTGCTGTCTGAGAAAAATCTTACCGTCAAAGTTATATGTTAGAATTTTACGAGGTTTATTTCTGTAAAACATCTCAATCATTTAACTCCTCTTTTTATAGGTCAATTTGACCACCTCTTTTCAGAAAAGCCTGAAAAGTTATTTTAAAAGGAACATTTTAGGATTCAAATTTTCCACAAAAATATTTGTCCTTAACAGTTAACAGTTAATAAAATGAAATAGCCGCAAACCCATAGAAACAAAATGTAATGTAATGTAAATTCAGCATTTTGACTAACCGCAGCGAAATTTTCTTCCCAAGACTTCTAAAAACACGTTCGCGGACACTCAAAATTGTATCGAGGTGCAAAAAGAGACACATGGCGGCTCTCTTAAAGTAATCGTAATATTTAAATTTTGATTATACACGTTTTTCCCAAGTTCTAACAATATCACATTTTATTAGTTATATACACTGAATACTAAAGCATTTACTTCGATATATAGATCAGTTCTGTTGTGGATTTTGTGGACGCTATATAGAATTAAATGCTATAGCATTCGCGTTATATTGTGACACCATGAAAATGAATGTCATAGCATTCACGTCTGCGAACGTGTTAAGATATTAAAAGAATTATTTGGAAAAAACATCTTAATCCGTTATGGGTTTTTTAATATTTTGTTTTATTCGAGTTTTAAATTCTTCAATTAAAATGAAATTATTGAAAATTAACAATAGAAAATAACTAAAGTATTACAATAGAAAAAATAACGAAATTTGCTGTTACAAAAATGCTGTTGGACTATGCTATTAAAGATCAGGCATACTACCATACTATATATATATACTATAATATAGTACCTATACATAATTAGTATTATGTAGTATGGTTGGTTGAAAAAGCTTCCCTTTTTGATTTTGGAAAGGATAAACTTAGACCGAGAGACCCATTGTGAGCTCTGCTTAATAGAGAAGAGACCTACAGTTTTTATGCCAATGAGTCAAAAAAATCAAAAAAATTTTTAGGTTAAATCGCTTCTATATAACATCTCTAGAATATATTTTTTGAAATTCGCAGTCAATCGAAAGTTACGGATGTAGAACTTGGCAGATTGTAGTAAAACAGTCATGCAGCTTGAAATTTCAAACGCGTTTTTTCAAAACCACGATTTTGAAACTGGCGTGCACCTAAAAATTTAGCATTCAAAACATTATTTAAAAAAAGTTATAAACAAAACAATATGCAAAAATTGTACCAAAAATTAAATGTTTTTTTTCCAATCGTGAATATTTCAATTTTTTATTATCAAAAAATACTCTAAAAAACGTAAAGGCACAATCTTCGGAGTCACATTCATTGCAATAACTTGCTAATTTTTTATACAATTGCATTAAAAAATTAATTTAACACTGTGAATTGCAAAAATAAAAATTGAATGGTTTGGAAAATAAGAAATCTACAAAAGTTACTTGTTTTTGGCATTCTATACCAGGCCCTTAAGATTACAAGTTGATGTTATAAAAAAACCTACTACAACTGAATTTAAATGTAACTACTGCGCATTTACATTATAATCATCTTTATTTTAATAGAATTATGGGTACACCAATTCAAAAAGATTATAAAATATTTTTTAGAGGTAAATAAACAAAATGTGATCATAGTAAACTGAATAAGCTTATAAAATTAAGTTAAATTTCGTTATAAAATTTTAATTGAAAAAAAATTCTTTAAATCACAAGATATTTTAGTAATAAAAACATGCTCTCCATCGAATGTACATATGTATGTAGAAAATAAGTCTGTAGTCCGGGAATACAAAGAGCGACCAGCAATTCTGCATCGTAATAACTTTTGTTGATACTGAACTGATTAGAATGTCATCATCATTGTTATTTTATACACATATTTTAATTGCATTTCATAATGAATACACATGCAACAAAATGTTTATATTATAATTTTGATCCAGACACGCTGCATGTGCGTATATATATATATATATAATTCATGGCGCACTCTATTTCACTGGCAATTAGCTGAACGCTGCCTGCCGCTTCCTTTTATCAGCAATAGACGGACACAAATAATGAGTGAGTGCCAACACTCAATGAAGTGCGTAATTTATTTCATATTAATAATTTTAATTTTAGGTCATGGTAGAATACTAAATGATAATATTATAATTAATGCAGAAGAAAGCAACAAATATTTAAAGTGAGCATATTTGTATGTACTAAACAACCAAATATTTGGCGCCCAATAATTGCTGCAGTTGCTTTATTTTTCGGAGCCATGGGAATGTAAACGATCATTAAAAAGTAAAGTCAAAATATAGTAAGAATTAAATTTTTACTATACGAGTTCTGTATACAAATAATGAAATGTAATAACGGGATCTCAACTTCTTCCTAATTGCTAAATACCCACTAAAATTTTAAATGAAAAATTATGCTTTTCTACAGCAGCAAAATTGCTTCATTTACTTTGTTATTAGCAAGTTCTGCTTTATCTGAAATGCGACTATGCAAAATTTTTCTATCTCAGGATCTGGGTAGTGCAGAAGGCCGGAATTTTTGAAAACACTAGTTGTGATGTATTGGATAATGACTTGCCAATAATCTATTTTTAAATATGGAAAGCAAAAATATACGTTTTGTTTTGCTAGCTTGCAACTAGCGCAGCATTCAAAAGTTTCAATTTGGGTCATGTTTTCATGAATGAATCACACATGTGATTAAGTTTATTATGTTAAGGAAAATCCGAATGTGAAAAAATAAAGTATTGGAGGCAAATGATGCATTTGTACACAATAGACATAATGTCGCACGATGCAATATTATCAGTAAAAGTGTGCCAGTTACGACACGATTACTTCGGACATAGTTAATTATTATTCAATGAAATGATTTATTATTTAAATTTATTTACATGAAATGAAAATATATGAATAAATAATTAAATGCATTTGTAATTGCAAATAGTAAATATATTAATAGTATAGTTTCTCCCAGCAGTCACTACGACTACATATGAACATACATACTATGCACTACTAGTAGTACTTACTGGGAAGACCTTGTAAACAAAATTAATATAAAAACAGTTCAAAAGAAAAAACAAACAACTGTTTTGAAATGATAACGTTTGAAGCTAATGAATGTTTAGTTTTGAAACTTCAGTTAAAGGTAGACACAAAGAAAAATGTTTGAAACAACGAGTTGAAGTAAACTTTTGTTAATATTGATTTCATACGACTTTGATATGAAATATTGTTACTTGTATCTATTAAATTTTGTTTAACGACGAAATCCCAGCGAATCCTCTTCCTCCAAATAAGACCGTGGGGCGCAACAGTATGGCGCACGGACGGATCAGTACTGTTCTACGTTACGAGAATTAGGAGGGAACGTAAAAAGCTTATCAATAGCTCCGTGAAAACACAAATTATGAATTTAAATAAGATAACAAAGATTGTTTTATTGTATAAACAGAGGTACTAAAATCTACTAACTAGCATCAAAAGATTATTAAAATCATTGCACATACAACGAACACATACAGAAACTTAATTTCATAGGTATGAGGTTCTAGAAACGCGACTAGGAACTTAATACAAAGTTAATTTTATAGAAATGGAGAATCATTCAATCCATTTACGAATTTAAACACAAAACATTCATTCCACAAAACTCTTCCCCTTTCAAATAAAGGAAAATTGGTTAATTTTGTACCATACTTATAAAGAGGAAGTTTCGTCAAGTGGTTCCAGTTCAAACTACGTAAAGCAAATAAAAGAAACTGCTTTTGTACGGACTCCATTATAAAATGAAATTTCTTTCATGTACGTTTGTTGAGAGGTGGTCTTTTTAGAAGATCAAGGTTAAAATTTTTTTATGAATCGGTTTTTAAGATAATGTTTTTTTCTCATTTTTTTTTTTTTTTTTTTGCTCTTTAAAAATCATATCTCGAGCTAGAATGAAAGATATTGGGATAACAAGCATATTTAATCGGATTTTTCATTGGTTAACTGATACAAAAGATATCGCTTTAATTACGGCTGCTTCTGTGACCACTGAAAAGTAATGAAAAACGTCGAAAGAACATGATTTCTCTTCATGCTCGTAAAGCTGAAACTTTTACGCAAAAAAATAAGACCAACCAGAGGAAAAGCGACCGATTATTTTAATTTTTTCGACACTTTATTGAGTTTTAAACCATAGGTAATCTCCCAACATTGCTTCATCTCAAAACCCTTTCAATGATTTTAATTTGTTGATGAAATCTCCTGCCGTATTCGTCACTTTCGTCACCAAGATTGTCCGGAATGAAAAACTGTTCCTTAAAAAAATTTGAACCTTGATTTTCGAATTCAGCGGGAGAAAATCTGTAAGAAAAGCCATTTCTCATCATATGTACATTTTCGTCTAAGCTAGTGTTATTAATGTAGAAAACATTAGCAAGTAATATTTGAATATTCTAAAAATGATTTTAAGTATGCACAATATAGGAAATGCTTTAAAATGGAGAAATAAAAATTGGTTACGTTCCTAGGGAGGTGCTATGTTTTGTAACTTGAGTTGGTCCACAATGACTACCTTGAGGCACCCTAAAGGCAACATCAATGTTCAGAGAAACAGCTTCTTTGAAAATGATCTTTGGTTTCCGGTTTCATAAATAGGATTTAATTCAATCTATAGCTCTTGCGGAAAGCCAATTCGGTCAAGTTTCATTATTAAAAAATTATAATTTAATTTGTCAAAAGCGTTACCCAAGTCTGTGTAAATTATGCCAGTTTGAATCCCTTTATAACTGAATTCGGAACCATGCTGATTCAGGGAAATAGCAAATTTAACAGAAAAAGATCGCTTTTAATATAACGGTAAAACACTTAATTTAGCTATACCTCGATAGTTTGAAACATCAGGCTTTAAGCAATTAAAAAAGATTCTTTCCAACAAGCTGGGAAGGCGCTTAATTTCAATGATGCATTTAAAATCAATGTTAGAGGCTTGAAACAATTTGAGATTGTAGTATTATTATATGACACACAACCCTTACAATTCATAGACGATTTAAATTGATTATTTTTTCTTTTAATAATGGCAAAGTCATAAAAAGCTTTTGAATTGCTATGGATTTCCAATTTAATTTTATTTTTGGGTACGGTTCATATTGATTTCTTAGAAGGGAATATTTAACATAAGCGTTTGATTTTCCAGACTATCCAAAGACCTCGAAAGCTCGTGTCTTAAAATTTTTCAACCTTTGTAGACTATATTGGGCTTTGGAAGATTCTCTTGTTTAGGAACATATAATTCAAAAAATTTTTAAAGCAAATTATTAAAATTGAAAGCACAATTGTCCAAATTAGAATCGATAGAAGGCCAATCAGCTTCCATAAGCATTCTTCTAAGTTTATCGAAATTAAAACAGTAATTGTAGGAATTTTGGATACAGATTTCTTCACACGCGTATATAGATTTGAAATCAATAAGCACAAAGAATTTCTAAATTATGAATATTGGGCTTAAGCCAAGTTTTAGTAAAAACTATGACCTCATCTTTAAAAATATGGCAGTTAACTTTGTGTTTAATCCTCAAACATTCTGATACAAAGTGTGTAAGAATTTTAGGGGATCATTTCGTTTTTTAAAGAGAAATACTCATATCATTGTTTAACCCAACCTTCGGTTTATACAAAAATTCTCACTCTTACTACTATACCGTATGGCCAAATGTTCAATAGGAGTCGGAATTTTAAATGAAACTTTTCTCTCATACGAAAAGTTAAATTTTTTTAGAATCCGTGGATTTAATATTGAATGTCAATGGATGTATCAGGATAAAATCTGGAAAAAAGGATATTTTTCTTCGGGTGAACAAAAACCAGATTTTTGAGCGTTTTATCAGTTGAGATATTTCCAGAGCACTCACTCACAGATGGTACCACTTAAATTTAGTTCATTATCGGGTGTTTTTTTGGACACAATCGGAATCGATAGTGAAATAGGCGGACGTGAATTTTTTCCAAAATCGCCACAAGACACAACTATAAGTTCAAAGGGAACAGTTGATTTTTTAGAGAGGATCTAGTTAAAGGCATTTTCTTCTTGGATAAAACATCCATGATTTTAAAATCCCCAAAACTTTTCTCGAAATTTTTAGATTTAGTAACAACTTCTTACCAATTTCAGAAAAGGCACTTTTGGATTGCTTGAACATTGTTACAAACTCAATGTCAGCGGACCTACATTTCATACTTATCCAACGATGACCATTCCCCTCTTTCATACATATTATCGGTAATGCTAACTTAAATGCCAGCACATTTTGGGTGCGCAAGATCGTCGCATAACCACCACAAAACAGAATGTTCAAATGGACATTTTAAACTACAGCCATAAACACAATTCATTCTGAAGGTTTACTGAGTTACTACACAAGACAAAAATAAAATTAAACAGTTTGAACGTAACTGGTACACAATACAAACAGCTGTTGATAAGCCAAAAACAAAAAGATTTAGCAAGAACAAAAATTGCTTCCTTTAAACAAAAGTTAAATTCAAAGTAAATAGATAAATCCTGTATATATATATATATATAATGTAGACAACTTCTTACCAATATATATATATATATATATTTATATATTAACTTGCCTACGAGATATATGAAATGTGTAAAGTTCGATTTTTTCCTTCTCCTAGTGGATTTTCCGAAAGATTATATGGGAAAAATAAGAAAAAAATATAGAGGTCTCTAGTTGAAAATAGCCAGTCGGTTTTGAACCAAAGGCTTAAAAATAGGCTTTGAAAAGGTAAATATGGCTATTTTCTACTAGAGACCTCTATATTTTTTTCTAAATCTTATTCCGTTTCCGTTAAATATGAATCAACCAAATTAAACAAAGAGAAAAATTAATTAAGTAGTAAATAATTTATTTTATTGGCTACTTTGCTCTGCTTTGTTTCTTAGAACAGCAATTTGTCATTATCAGAGTCACACTTCAATGAAATGCAAGCTAACAATATTATGTATATTATTTCTATAGTCTGCACATACCTAAAATGGCATTCATTTAAAAGGCTTCTTGTTTCCGTATTTTCATTTTCATTTTTTACTAATATCTTTGTAAGAACTTTCTTTTCGGCCACTATGTCCAATTAAGTACTAATTCGAACTTTAACCTATGGTTAGTTGTAGTAATAAGTTCTGATTAGTGCTTAACCGGATATTGAGAAAACGGCCCTAAAACTTTTTAGAGCTAGTCTCCACCCATAAGTACTTTAAGCCATCTTAGAACGTTTGTGAGGTTTTTGTTTGGTACTGCTATCTCAAATAGCTCAAAAAAAATAACTAAAAAATTATTCTAGCCTTTTTATATAATATATTTCAATTTAAAAAGATAAACTCAATTTCAATAATAAACTTTCCCATTGAATAAACATTGCCCTACTTCAAAATATTCATTTAAAAAATGTGTGTAAAGTCAAACTTAGAATTCTCTACGTTAAGTAAATTGTAAAAAAAATCTGTTCCAGAAAATAGAGTTGACACAGAAACTACTATTAAGGCTTTTATTGTAGAAGAGGCCCTAAACGCCTAGGCTGAGCTTTCTGTATCAATGTATATTATGCGATTGGAAGTGAACCGCAGGTTTACACCGAGGTTCAGTTTGTTCAAAATATCACGTATCGGACGGACAGATGGACATATGTAGCTATATCCACTATATGCCCATACAGTCCAAGAGCCCGTGACAAAAAAAGTCTCCGAGTTTCAAAAAGCTAGTTTTGTAATATTTGGTTATACTAATGAAATCCAAAACATGCGCAGTGGTCAGTGAGCTTTCAAACATGCCAAAAATACAACGGTTTTCTAAAGGCTAAAACTTTACAGGTTATGTATTCAATAAAAAACATAATTCCAGTATGATAACGAAAACTTCTATTGTACAGTTCAATAAATAAAAAAAATTTAAAAAAGTACAAAAAAAATAAAAACCCTTCAATTTTGGAAAAGAAATTATTTGAATATTGCTTCGAATTGTTTTTTAATGCTAGTATTTTGTAGAATAGCCTCTGTTATTCAAAATTGCCTTACACTTTCTGGGCATTGAGCCTACTAAAGACGCAACAGTAGCTAAGTAGAATACCAGGCTTTTTGAATATTTTGCCACAACTCGTCCGTGTTTTTAGTTTTGGCATTGCCGTCTCAAAAAAACAATTTGTCAATATCGAAAAAGCAAGTTTTTTTTATTCCGTAACCATATTTATGTATTTATTTAGTAATCTATGGCTCATTACCTTTTTAACGAGTTACCAATCATTCAAATCGGCATACAAATAACTAATTTATAGACATCTTTCTCGTAGTTCATACATACACACACAGTGCATATAAACTGGAACACGAGCATTACTTGTTTAAAATTTGGTTTTTGGCTTTTGAATAACGGAATTTCCTGTAGTTTTGTTTGTGAATCTATACTGTAGAGCTATTTTGATCAGAGAATAGTGTTGTAATTGTAATTGAAGTGCATGGTCACTTTTGCTTCTACTAAATCAATTTATTTCGATTAATACTATATAAATGAACACACGTTTACGTTCACAAATTTAATTAGCAGGTTTCAAATAACCTTAAATCAAACAAGTTTTATCCGTTTTTTTTTTTATAACCGTAACATTATGGGAATGACCATACAAAGAAGTGCACAATTGGCGGCATAAGAAGCATCTATATTTTGGTTCAAATCGAGAATTCCAATTAGTAAAGAATGCTGCACAGCGATTTGAAAGACTATTCTATCGCGACAAAATTTAGTAATCGAATTTTGGAGTGGAAGAATTAAAAAAATGGCTAAAAATGAAAGATTTTTTATGCTAATATTATTTATTTTCAAATTTTGCGGAATATATTGACTTATATTGGAAATAATATTGACGATTTCATAGTTAATTTGAAGCTAATGAATAATATGGAGGGTCTAAAGATATTGTTTCTTTTATGAGCAAAATTGGCTGGGAAAGTTCGACTTTAAAATGCTATAACTTTTCGGTTTCTTAAGTGATTATAAATTTTTCAAGCCCAAATTTTTTTGTTTTTCGTTGTCTTTTACTAGTTTTACTACTTTGCCTGCTAGTTTTACCAAATTAAAAAAAAGTTCCTCAGAAAAAGATATGGAAAATAAAGAAAAAATTAAAATATGCAAGTTTCGAAATGCAAGAAATCGAAAGACCGCAAGGGTTCCACGTAATTGTTTAATATGTTATTTTTAGATTCAATACTTTAAAAAAAAAAGTATGGCTCAAAGTGCACAAAGTTGCGCGAAGATTCGTTTTTACTACTTTTTGATACACTTTACCATATTAATGTTTCTTTATTGTTGTACGGTTGTATGGCGGTTGGTGTTAGGCGTGGCTGATTTTGGCAAAACTTTGCAGATACCTTTATTTCATTACTTGAGCCGTTGCGTGAAAAAGTGGTGTAAGTCAGTTTTTATTATTATTTGAATTATCACTTTCAGCAATAATTTTGGCCTTATTTAATTCTATAAAGCTGCCTGTACAAAATTCTAGGGAAAAAAATCTAGGAGCCGTATTTTGCGCAGTACTTCTATAAAACCAATGTAATTTCAAAAATCTGAATTTGACTTACACCAAATATAGTGCTAATATTACATATGCTGGTAAATATTAAAATATTCATATATCATGAAAAAATTATCACGGTAGGCTACGCCTACCTCTAATTCTTGTGAAATTTTTAAAATACTATCGTAAGACATAATGATGCCATAGTGCTAATTTTTATCATGGCATATAGTTATGGCCAGGGTGCGGATTTTGTGGACCTAAAAACTAAGAAAAAGGCAAAATAAAATTCCAAAAATGACAGAAAAAGGCGCTAAAAAACACCAAAAAAAATGCAACATAAAAATGAAAAAAAGGACAAAAAAGCAGTTACAATTTAAAATTATTTTTTAACTAAAGCACGGCGTCCGTTACAAGAAGCGAAACAAAAAAGGCGTGTAGTCGTCAAATAAAGTTAAAGATGCGTTTATCTATTCCAAAACTCTACAGCCAAAATATATCCACTTCTGTTTTTAACGGTACTGTGAACTCATTGGAAATTTTCTCAAAACAGCTTTTGAATTTTGGACTGAGGAGCATTTTCAAGGGTTGCCGTAAAATTCATTTGCATTGTTCCCAACATAAGAAGTTATCATTTACGTCCTACTACAAATATTTTTTTTTTTTTCATGGCAAACGGAGTAAAAACAAATGTTTCTAATGTTTCTGTTTGTGCTATAAATTTCATTCACAAAATAGTAAAAATAAACATTAAAAAGGCATAATGGATGGAAAACTTCAAAAATGGCATTTATAACTTAAAAAAAGGCCCCAGAAATTAAAAAAAAAGCCACTAAAATAGTGAAAAATGCAAAATTTTTGAAAAATAATAAAAAAGACAAAATAAAATTTATATGTTGGGAATTAGGAGGGCTTAAAACGCGTATATATATTACCAGCCATCGTGTCGGATTTCGCAGAAAAAAGGGAGAGTTCCTCATAATCCGCTCCTTGGTTATGACATATCTGAAATGTGTTCAAAGCTATTTCATTTTCAAAATTTCACATATAAAGCAGGTAGGCGTGGTAATTGTCCGATTAAAATGTTTTGCATACAGGGTCAATAAGACCTTAGACTGACTCTGTTTATCAAATTTTGTCCGATTACCATATCAAATGGATTAATAAAATAACTACACTGTGCTCGAATTTGAAAAAAAAAATTTTAGTAAACGGGAGGCATACCGTTTCTAACTAGTTCGGGGTCAAGAAATTCAGTGGTGATAGTCGTTTTGTTCCGTATCAGCAGCGTTTCATAAAAAAAAATTTTTTGAAGTTTTGCTTTAGTGGTGTTTTTGATTGTTATTAATGTTTTGTGCAAAAAGTTTCAAAACTCGTATACCTTATTTAAAAGTATATGCTTTAATACTATGTAAAGCATCGGAACTTTTTTTTCTTATCCATTAAGAAAAATAATTTGCTAAAAAAAAATTGTTATTTTCTGATCACGTATTTAAGTATCAAAAAAAGTCAAATTAATGTATTAATAATCTTATCCATTGATAGTGTATAGTCTAGTAAAAGGGCTAGCTTTAGTATTCGCTAAGTTATTACACTTTCTGCATAACACCGACAGACAGGATATTGCAACTTTCGACGGTCGCACAGCTAGATCCTTCGTCTGATTGGAATACGCTGCGTGTGGAATGTGATGAGGGATCTATGGAGAGTAAGCCCACATACTTTTGGATTCAAACCTAGATTTTTCATCGGCCCCACAGTGTACTGCAAAGTCTCCCCACCCTCTAAGGTAGATCCCCCTTTCCTTTGCTCAGAGCAGAAGATATTACAAATAGTCGGCTTAGGGACGGCTAGTTTTGTTCAAGATTAGATCGTGGCGAATGAAGGTGTGTTTCTAAAATGAGTGAAAAATGTGCAAGTTGTCGTTGCAAACAAAATCCTTTAACGCCATTCACCGAGAAAACATTAAAAAAACTGTAGAGAGATTTTGCGAGTTCGCAAAAAGTATGGATTACTGCTTGGCAATGTGGGCTTGCCGTCAAGTTCAGAAGATATTGGAAATTATCATCTGACTTGCTACATAATATTTAATGCTTTGAGTAAGAAGTACAAAGAAAATAGAGCAAGGTAATGTTAAGAAACTACATAAAAAAAAATTATATATATTATATATTTAGCAGAGTAAGAAAATTAAATGTAAGCGTTAATTTTTCAAAGTCTTGACTACTCTGTTCATGTCTAGTTTTTATTTCAAGTAATGTGTGAACGGACTAAATGAACGTACATATGGTATGTAGTCTTTAATGTTGTCTATCTTCAAACCCAAAAATGTATGTCTTTTTTTACCAAAATTTTTTAAAATTTTTATTCACTTGTTTTTTAATTTTTTTGGACTTTTATTTTTGTGACTTGCCTGGGTTTGAATTTAGACAACTTATGTATCTACAAAACTGATAATTTTTTATTTATAAATATTTTTATAAAAAATGTATTAATATTTTAAAACAAAGATAACATGAGTATGAGACTAGATAACAACGAAAAGAAAAGCAAGCGCATCGCTACGCTGATTACACACTTGATATTTTTGTACTATACTACATATGCTATGATTGACGATCTTTGTTCTCTCAAATAGTTGACTGACTAACTTTTTCATGTTTTATATTTGAAAAACTACTTATAAAAATTTTTTCAGATTTTAGAAAACCATTTCACAAAAATGCTTTTCCATACAAACTTAGAGCCAGACTGATGCCACGTGTTCTAAAGAACATCTGACTGACTACCAGAATTATGCTTTTTATTGAATACATAGCCTGAATATAAAGTTTCAGCCTTTAGAAAACCGCTGCACTTACCTTGTATTTTCGACATGTTTGAAAGCTCACCTGTGCCACCTGCTCTAAAAAGCACTTGACTGACCAGAGCATGTTCATGTCTTTAACTAGTACAACCAAATATTACAAAACTAGCTTAACTTAGAAACTCAGAGAATTTTTTATCACGAGCTCTCCGTCTAATACCTACGATGCCTGATTATGGGCGTTATAAATAACTTTTACTCATTCAAACTCCCACCCTAAAAATTTATAAATATCTAAAAGATCTAAAACCACTATTTAAAATATGAATATAGGTTTCAGTGTTTCCTGTATCTGTGTTAATCCAACAAACACAAAATGGAGCATTTTCTTCAAAAATATAAAATGATTTTAATAACTGCGCATCAAATTAAGTCCTCTTTTAATCTAACCTCGAGCTGAAACTAACTTCACTTGGTGATTTCATTGTTTTTAAAAATTAAATGAAAATGCATGATGCAATTTCACAAATGCATTGAGTAATCAGAAAAATTTTTCAGTTTCACTATTCTATTTCCAATAGACTATTTCTAAGACGCAATTTTATAGATCCTTGTTTATTGTATTTTATTATTTATTGCGGAAAAAGATTATTCCAACATATTTGCGGCATGTGATCTTGAAGAGTGATCACACTTGCATACATGTTTGTAAGTATGTATGCAAGTACATATCTGTGGGCTTTTGACAAACGCAACCTACTTCGAGATAAGGAATGCTGTCTTTTAGCTTGCTCCTAAAGCTAGATATAGAGACTTTAGTTTTAAGATATATCACTGGATATAAAGCGATAGAGTAGCAAAAATTTATCGAAATGAAGAACGAAGAGAAGAAACTTCTTATCTCGAGGTTAGGTTGCTTGGTCAAATGCCCACAGATACACAGGGTGGTCCGGTTTAAGTCTACATAATTTTAAGACGTAATTCTGTGAATAATTCTGAGCTATTGTCCTTTTGGTAAAAAAAAATCGGTACTTTTTAAACCTCAGGTACCTCAGGTACAAGAAAACTCCTTAGGAAAAATAAAAATACCAGATGTTGCATCATAAGTTCTATAATATATAATCCAAAAACGTTAAAATTAAACCGCATGATTGTAACACATTCTAATTCCTATAGTTTAAGCTTAAAACTGGCATTAAAAATTTCGGAAATAATGAAGCACAGTTATTCGCAAAAAAAAAAGTGGTGTGACCAAATTTTGAATACCAAAAAAATAAAAAATAGATTTAATAGTAAAAGCTTGGATGAAAGCATTTTATTTATTTAAAGAAAGTAGATTCCCTATTTGAATACTCATCCATACAGGCGCGTACGCAGAGGGGGGTTTTTGGTAGTATATGTATAACCATTTTAGTTTTTTTAAAAACATATTCACAACTTTTATATTTAAAACGATAAATTTATAAATATTTTTATGAAATAAAGCAAGGTTCAAAGAGGCAGTAAATATGAATGTGAATGTTAACACCCAACTCCCTGATGCAATGTTTTAGTCGAATATTATTCTGTTTTTAATTTCGTTAATTCGAAGTATGTATTTGATGACAATTTTTTATTTTTCCTAAAGTTTTTAATACCAGTTTTAGGCTTAAGCTATAGGCTTTAAATTGAGCTACAATAAAAAATGATAAACGGTTTTTCCGATATAAATTTATGCGGTTTCATTTTAAGCGTGAAAATGCCCTATTTCTATGGTAGCCACTATACTAAAATTTATTTTATTTAAGTTTTATTTGAAAACAAGATCACGTATGATTTCAGAGTTTGGAAATTTGGAAGTACATCAATACACGAAGAAATCCGCATGATCAGAATGCAAATACAGTTTTGTCCAACTTTCCGAGCAAAATATTGCAAAAATACAAAATTTCTGCGAAAAATTAAGCAGGAATTTGATTAAAGTGAACAATTTGTTAATTTTTATCTGACTTAGCGGACTTAGCACTTTTGCCTATCAATGGTCGCTTTCAGAAGGCGCATTATGTCGGCAACATGTTCCGTGGCAATTCGCCACCGTCAAAATTCCCTATTTCTATATTCGGGACTACGTGAATTTTCCTGAGTATAAAAGCGTTCAACATAATATGGTATGTGAAAAGAGCTTCTTAAAAAATGTTGTACGAAATGGGATTGTAATTTCGATCCATTCTAATATTGTGCATACTTACATGCAGTAGCGGATCCAAAGATTTCTTAAGAAGGGGGTTTAATCAACAACAACAATCTCACTATATATGAAATTTTCATCGGTAGAGAGATATAAAAGGGTCACTCCCTCCGCCCCCTTGGATCCGCTAGTGCTTTAATGTATATGTTCATATTTGTTTTTGTTCTATAGACTTTTGAGTCATTGCTATTTCCTCTTAACCCACTTTGATGATGTGTCGGCATAATAAAATCAAACTTCAGCTTATCTTATATTAGTTCAGACCGAAATACGACAGCGATTGTGCTGTGAAACAAGCATAAGTGTGTATGTATATCGAAGCGGCTACAATTTAAACTTTTAATTAATGCTTCAAGTTAAGAAAAAGCTTTATTTGGAGACTTTCGTTGCAATAAAATGTTAATTTCAATGAATTGCGTATTAGAAATATTCAGTTTCTTTCAAAACATACCAATATTTATAGTAATTAGCCCGAGTTACATAAATTATTTGTTCCGTCAACCTGTACGATACTTGAATTTTTCACTGGTGGAATGAAGGGACCCTGGAAATTATACAGTTTTCGAATTATCGTGATTCAAATTATAGAAGTTTTACAGATTTATTTTTACGTCCACACATGTATATTATTTACCGACGAAATCTTGGATAAAAGAAACATCATGTAGAATGATAATATTTGCTCTGATAAAAATTACAAAAGTTTTAAAAAGATATAAAACAAAAAGTAAATCAAACTAAAATATACGTTGTGATACTGAGCAGGGAATTTACATTGATCATTAAAATTTACTCAAACATGAATACGAACAAAGTTCGTTTGTGGAATATCGAGGAGAAAAAAAGAGAGGCAATTGTAAATTGGATTTATAATTACAAAAAAATATAGATGCATTCACGAGATTTCGAGAAGTAAAACTCAGAATCTACGTAAATTATCAGTAGATTAGAAGACGAGGAAATCCCAAGCAGATAGTTTAAAATCTTCGCTGAGTTTAACGAAAGCTGAAGAGATTGCCGCGAGAACATTGATTAGAGCAATAGCGTGAAGCGATTGCTACTATAAAGAAACAGCGCATAAACTGCATAGCTTCAGAAATAGTTTTGCATTCGTAGTGAGGATAAGAAGAACAAAAATTAAAAGAAACGCGTCTGTGATTTTGTAAAGTAAATGTGAAAAAATACTGGCGCGTATGAAAGTGAATGTGGTTGAATGACTAACGCGTAATATACAAAACACTTGACAAATGTTTTCACACATAATATAAGTGCATTAAATATCTAGTCATTTAGTTACGGAAAGAAAGAAATCCCCCTTAAAAAATAATAGTGGTAACTGTTGGGAAGAGCTCGGTAAAAGCAAAACACACATTGTCGTGTGTCCATGAGAAACTTTCGTTTTCGTCAGTTTGTGTTAGCTGGTAAAAATCGTTATTGCATTAGTTATGAACTGGTTCAAAAAGTCGTCATCCGAAAGTATCGAGAACCATCGTAAGCGACAGAAACATAAACGCGCTAAAATAAACGATATAAATATTATGACGAAATCATTGAGTGCTCTAGAACACAAACGAATCGAAGTTCTCGATCCTGAGGAGTTCTTTCATGATCCCGAGCATGTACGGCAATACAAAGAAGAAGGAGAATTTCTAAACATTATGTCAGAGTGGGAAATCGTACAGAGACCAGCTTGGTTTGAATTTGGAAACTATTTTTCCGCTGATTTTGAAGAGGATCTGCTTCAATTAAAGACAAATGATGCTTTGGCAGCGGCAGCTCATCACAACCAAACGAATTATTTATATGATGAGTGCAACAAAAATGGCAATGGAGTTTTTCTGGAAATTGATATTCCGGATTATTCACCGAAACAACAACAACAAACGCAGTTTCAACAAACGCCACTGTCAGTTGAATGCAAACGCGGATTGTTTCAACTTTTATTCGGGGATAACATTAAGACGGGTATAGTTTTGCCGCCGTGCGATCAGAACGAACAAGTGAAGCGAGAGCAACATAGAAAATCAAGGAAACGAAAACATATCTCAAATATTATGGAAGATCTAGCAACGACCTCAAGATCTGAAATTCATAAGTCATCTACTTTAGAGAATATCTGTGAAATTCATATAAGCAATGACTGCACCGTCGATTGCGCAAAAATTAAGACTGAAGCTTTGGCCAATTCAATTATGGGCGCCATAGGAAAATGTCCTGCCAAGGATTGTAGTAATTCAGGTTCTTCAGAAGCGAATCTCATTCGGAAGCCGCATTCTAATGGCTGCGATCATTATCATATTAAGCATATTTATCATCTCGACGATTACGGGAGCATCTGTTTAAATACAAATCATATTTTAGAATATAAGGGATTTGGTGTTGCAGTCACTCAAAATAAACGTCTGTACCGCCATTATCTGAATGAATGTCAAAGCATAGATGAGAATTATGGCATACCAAATGGTATCTGGGAGTTTCTAAAATATGTAATTCAACTCTTGTGGATGTTTTTATTTGGTGAGTTTGCTTTCAAAGTGATAAATTATGCATATAAATATTATCTGTGTTCCTTTTGTCGCTCATATAGGACAACCAACGCAGTGAAAAAAGAAACTCGCACAAATTTTTATGAAAAATCGCGCGATTTTGGACATATATAAAGACCAAATTGTTAGTTTCGCGACATGAACCCTAGGCGGCACTTCTTATTTTCTATACACTAAGGTCCATCTTCGTCGAATCGACGACGACTTTTTTTACTCGATGCCAATTACTCGCTATATAAAAAAATATGTGTTTGCAAGCACTCACAGTAGCAGTGAAACTATGAAAGGAAAGCTCAGTTATATGAAATCAATCCGAGACTCCGATATAGATTCTCTCACTAAAGCACATGCGATAAAACAGCGAGAAGTCGCCTCTCTGCTTGATTGTATGTAGCCGAATAACAACTGCATAACTCCGTTTTTCACTGGTTTTGTTAGAGTGCAACAAAAACGCGATTTTTCACGTGACTGTTGTTATCGAAATTTTTTTACTTTTCCTCTTTCTACTTTATAGAGCTTTTTTTCTGTTCACACTCTCTACATTTATCGGCACAAACAGGACGTAGCACACATATATAACACATGAATTGGAAATTCAGCTATTTGGAATCAAGCTCTCTTACTGCAACAAATGAGACCTTACCGACTGGTAAGGCCCCAGTAATAAAACTGCAAGAAGTCGCCCCTCTGCATGATTGTATGCAGCCGATCCCCATATGACTTCGTTCGCTAAATACTAACAACAGCATAACTTCGTTTCTTATTGGTTTCATATGAGTGCAACAACAACTCGACTTCCGTTGCAAAATTTTTGATTTACTCTCGCCAAAGAAGTTTCACTTCAAAAAATTCTGGTTTTATTATTGTGTTTTATTAAACACTTTTTATTATTTATTCAAAATGACTGTTTCTTTTTTTCAGTGCTTTTTATTATTTAAAAATAAAATTAATTAATTCATTGTTTTTTCTGTTAACTTAATAAGAAAATTCGAATCGTCGCTACGACGAAGATGGCATTAGGATTGATAAATTCTTGCTCACTATAGCTTATGATTTTCGAAAAATTGGGCGGGGTTTTCTACGGCGTTTAGTACAGCTTGACTATCACTGCAGATTTTTTCCATTCACAATGGAAAACCGTCGCCATTACCCCTATGGCAAAGAAGTGCCCTTTTTCATTATACGACACAATTCTGTATACATACAGTGCCGGTCATATCATTTGCACTTTAAATGACTTCTTAAGCTCACTAAAATAATTTTTATCAAAAGTCTTTTTTATTCAAAACAAAGTGTATTTATTGCCATTTATTATAAAAAATTAAAAGCACAATATTATGTTGCAAATAAAAAAAGAAAGAAGTAATATTACATTAAAGTCTGAATTGAAGAGGTCAAAACATTTGCAACTAGAAAAAGTTAATGTGAATATTGAAGAAAAATCGAAAAAGTTTTCAAAACATTGTCGCATACCCATTATTATCGATCACTGTAGCACGTCTACGTGACATTGGCTCCATTAAATGTTTGATAATGTCTGATCGATTCGAACTCGTTTCCATTGATTTCAAACATCTTCATAGAGATCTTCCAATTTCTAAAACGTTTTCGTGCCAATTTTTCGTTTCACGAGCATCTAATGGCTTGCAATTGGGTTTAGATCGGGTGACTGCACTCGACTAATGAGAAGTTGTAAATTTTTTTACGACAAGGCAAACTTTTACCAATTTCGACGTGCGCGTGATGATCCTGTGGGAACGTCAAATCAGGCTGCATTTCCAAGCTAGCCTACGAACGTATAATGTCTCTTAAAATGTTTTTATAATCGTTGTACTTCATAGTTCTCCGAATGTGATGCGTTGGACCGATACTATTAGTTGAAAAGCAGCCCCAGACCACAATACAACCTCCTTGGTGCTATACCGTACCCGATGTATGTCTACCGTCGACTCTTTTACAGTGTGGCCTTCTAAAAAATTGTTTTCCGTCAATTAATTTTGCTCTCATCTAAGAACAAAACGTTTTGCAAGATTGAAAGGTCCAGGTTTTGTATTTATAATTGAATTTTAAATGAGTTAAGCGATTTTTCTTAGAGTCAACGTTTTTTCGGCAATATTGTATGCGCTTAATCCACATTTTCTGGGTTGTCGCTTTATTGTCGCTAATGATATATTCAGTTAAAGTGTACTTTTTACTTCTTTCGGTTTCACTTTCATCAATTTTGTGATTTCATTAGTTTTTCTACAAGTTTCTTTGCGAGGTCTTCCACCTCTATAACTCAGATCAGCGATACCGCTGTTAACAATTCGCGAAATCGTCGACTTGTGTATTGAATATTTTTTCAAAATTTCTTTTTGAGATAAACTATTTGTCCCCCTTTCAATTTAAGCACAATTGCGTGCCATTGAATGCTCGTGAAGCAAAAGATTGGCACGAATACGTTTAAGAAACGGGAGGATCTGTTTGAGGATGTTCAAAAGCAATGGAAGCGAGCTTAAATCGATCAGGCGAAACATTTATTAGAGCCAATGCCACGTAGATGTGCAACAGTGATCACTAATAATGGATATACGACAAAGTTTTGAAAATTTTTTCGAATTTCCTTCAATTTTCACATTAACTTTTTCTAGTTGCAAATGTTTTGACCTCTTCAATTCAGACTTTAATGTAATATTACTTCTTTCTTTTTTTATTTGCAACATAATATTGTGCTTTTAATTTTTTATAATAAATGGCATAAATACACTTTGTTTTGAATAAAAAAGACTTTTGATAAAAATTATTTTAGTGAGCTTAAGAAGTCATCTAAAGTGCAAGTGATTTTGGTTGCAAATGATATGACCGGCACTGTATATCCATACTAGGGCTGTTAATCCGGGGATCCCAGGATTCATTCTAAAAGTGGTTCAAAAATCTCCAGATTGAAAAAAGAAAATCCCGATATTTTTGGGGTTCGAGTGTATCTGCACATACTTATTATTTAGAATTTAAATTTTTATTATTTCTTATAGAATCTTCGTTCTTGAGCCAAGGAAATACTTTTTTCATTCAAATTTTTTATAATTCGTTTATGGGACAGCTCTCAAAAGCCGCCCAAACGTGAACAATATAAAAAAATCTGAATCTTTTATTGTTTTTAAAAAGCATCGCAAAAGGAAATTTTGAAATTTATGATAAAAACAATTTTTTTCACTCGGCATGAAATTCCCCTTCAAAAATATGTAAAGTAGTTAATTCTTCAGTAGACCATTAAATATTTCATACATTTTTCCTTTTTGAAATTTTTAACAAATTTTGAAGAATTCGAATGTTTGCGTGGATGGTTAAATGATTAACAGAAGGCTTAAATCAACCAAAAAGCTATTATTATAAATGGAAAAATCGAATACTATAATAAAAAATTCCGAATTTTTCATTTTTATTTTTCGCTTCACATTAATCCGCCAAAAACTTAAAAGGTTTTCATACAGAGCGCGTAAAATTCATTTATTATAAGAAGAATACGATATTCATTTAAATTTTTGGACATTCCTGCAATCAAACAATGAACAATTTGGAAAACATTTTCTTTCGACTCAAAGATGACAAAACACGAAACTCATTTAAAATATAAATATTAATTTTAATACAATATAATAATATAATATTAAAATTCTTGAATACTTGCCAAGTTAAAATGTAAAGTTTAATGAATTTTTGTAGTCAAAACAACAACAGACAGGCAAATCAGACTGTGATAGTTCTCATAGGCATTTCAACATCCTATAAAAGTCACTAATATTTGAAATCACAATACAGAATTACAAGGTTTTGATTCCAAATATCTTCACTGAATAGAAATGTTTTTGGAAAATAATAGTAGTAAGCTAGGCCACTTATCCTCTAAAGAAATTAGAACAGACTTATTTTACCTGAGAAATCGCTATTTCACTAAAACAGTGAAATTTTACATATTACATCGTATGTTTTGTTTTAATTTTTATTCAAGTAGCATTTACGACTTATGACTTCATGATATCTTATGAATGCCTCAATTTTTAACTTCACTGAATGTTTTACAGTTGTATATCCCAAGAACCTAAGAACTTATATTAAAAAGTTAGGCATCATTCTTACTTACAGGGTTACATCGCTACCTCTGAAGTATAATATAAAATAAGCTTGCCATAGCATATTTAGTTCTTCCCGAGATCCCTAAGTGCAAAAACAAAAGTAAATTTCAGAAGTCTTAAATAAACCCGAAATAAAAAAACTGTTAAGAAATACAGCTTATCGCCGGCGGTACTTGAAGTGCTTTTTTTAACGAACTATACGATGTGCTGTTAAATAGTCGTGATACCCACGTAGGATTTCGTCAAAATTTAGAAAATTTTTAAAATAACGAAAATGCTTTTTTTTTGTTATAAGCTGTACGAAATGTAAAAATGCAAATATCAAAATTAAAAAAAAAAAAAACCGCTACGTTGGTACTTGGAGTAGTCTTTTTTTTAAGATTAACCCGTTGAATTTTTCATTGATCTATTCAGTAGATTTTTTGTTTCAATCCTCACAAATTGCAAAAACATGATTTCAAGAAAAACGCCTTCAATGTTTGAGAACGTTTACTTTTAATCTGTAATACCAGGACCATAAATCCATCGTGCTTTGAACCTCAAATACTTTTTGTATACATATTGCTTTTCATTACATTTTACAATATGAACAACTTTTTCTATAATTTTCAGGTCATCCACGAAACAAAATAAATCCATACAACGGCGGATCTGGAGGCAACACAATACGCACCTATACACTTCAACTCGCTCAAGATCAAAGCTCGACCTTTTCGCGTAATATTGAAAATTTCATTTCTTGCACCAAGGACTCCCGTGAGGCAGCTCCCCAGGTTGTTATGCGAAATATGCGGCAATTCATGAACGGCATGAAAAACTATTTGGTAAAACATGGAGAGGGGAAATTCCATCAGGAAGTAGAGACAGCGCGATCGCGGCTCAAATCCGATGAGTTTCTCAACTTAGACGCCATTTTGGAAACTGTGATGCATCAATTGGTTGTGTTACCACTGCGCGAACATCTCTACGGCATGTTTGTCGACTATTATACGCGCTCCGAAGATATACAAATGCTAGCGCAAAATGTTAAATATGCTTGCGGGCGATGTGCAGCTGATTTTGGCATACGGCCATTGGTGACACCACCATCGACGACGTCACTGCAGGTTATTTCAAATTTACTGCTGCGCTTACAAGAGGCTGAATTACCATTGGATAAACTAGATATATTCATATGCGTGATATCAACGATATTTGATGCAACTGGTTGTCAACGTGGCCAGCAATTGGGCGCTGATGATTTTCTGCCTGTGCTGGTTTATGTTGTGGCCAAATGTGGGTTTGTAGGTGCTGAAATAGAGGCTGAATTTATGTGGGGTCTACTGCAGCCGACGCTGCTGAATGGTGAACCTGGTTACTATTTGACAGCATTATGCAGCGCAGTGCATGTACTCAAGAGCTTTATGGCCTCCGAGAACGAGAATGGCACGGGATCATTAGATGTAAGTTAAACTAGTGTATGTAAAAAACAGTTAATTGATACAAATTTTCTTTCATACAGTGGCGCTCATCATCATTGCCGGCTTGCTCCTCAGTGCTGCGTGTCATCATTCCCGATGAATGCAATGGTTCGCTACAAACGCGTACGCTACCAGTTCGGCCGCACACTACCACACGAGAAGTTTGTCGAATTATTGCACACAAGGCGCGCATTACCAATCCACAGGATTATGCACTTTTCAAACTGGTCGATGGAGAAGAAACGTTGCTCAATGATGTAGAATGCCCGCAGGATATTCGTTTGGCTGCTAAAGGCAAACATTGCATGTTGGCATACAAACGTATCGATGCAAAAATTGCTTGGCCAACAGCACCACAGCCAGCATATAATTAAGCATAAAATTAAATACATACACGCATATATACATACGTACATACATACATCCGCATATACATAAGTACATATTTATATAAGCGAATAAGCAGAAACTTAAGAAATTTGATAGTAGTAAAGTTTAGTCATATAGAAAAGGAAAACAAACTTTTTTAAAAAGAAATTAATCATAATTGCTCATTAAAATTAATCATAACAACATTTTTCGAAAGAAAAATAATTTATGTATACTAAACAGTATTGAAATAAGATTATCAGTTAAAAAAAGAAATAGTGTGCTAAATATTAATATAATCTTTTAATACATTGTAAAATTATGAATAATAGTTTAAGCATACAAAATTCTAATTGTAATTAAAACAACGGAAAAAGACCAATTTCGAAATTCATAAAAACAATTTTGTTATTATTAAAATTATTTACCTCTTCAATAATTTCTATTTATTTTAATACAATAGTGCAATATTTCAATGAATATACTTAAATTAGTTGCACTTAAATTGAATGAAGAATGCAAATGGTCGCATATGCCAGGATTTTAAAGATCCTTTATATACATAGGTATATACTATTACACACACATTCTACAACAATTTCTTTTGTCTGTGCTTTAGTAAAGTACTTTGATTGTCCCATATGTATATCAAACGCAAATGAGTAAATTAAATTCCTTTTGATGCATTGTTATTGTACCATATCTCTAACGAATAAATGAACATTCATCATTTAATATTAATTTCACGTGGGAAATTCTAGCAAACGTATTGTAACATAATTTCTCTTTCTGATTGTTCAAATCGCAGCTTCATAAAATTCTGTTTAAAACAAAGGCATTTTTATTTTTATTAAAGTACCTAATATCTTCGATTAAGAAAATACGTTTAAAATAATAAAAACTCAATTTCATATATTGTATTAAAATTTCATATATGCAGCAAACAACAATCACAACATATTTAATTATAAACATAATACATTTACATCATATGTCTATTTAAATTTTTATATTAATTGTACTCGAATTCATTTTAAATATTATATCTAATAATTTCTCATACATATACTTAATGATACACATATTTAAAATATTATCATTAATAACGCATATAATAATTTCAATAAAAAACTTGACTTTCATAACCGAAAATGACTAAATTTTTTAAATGTGGTTTTAGTTACTTCTTTTATACATTTCTACTTTCTAAATGTGTTATGTTAGTTACATCCAGCATCTTTTTGTTTAATTCTTCTTTTTGGTACATGCTTCGTTCTAGGTGTATGGTCGGCAATTGTCGAATACAGCCCACAGTGTAGGTTAGGTTAGGTTGGAGTGGCTGTCGAGAGACACACTTAGGCCTGAACGACCCATTGTGATACCACATAGTTGGACCTACAGTTTTGTTTGGTTTTGCCATTACCAACCAATGTGTGTACTTGTACACTATCTTATAATTCTCATACACTTCATATTGATAGTGAATATAAGAAAGTAATGAAAATTAACCACCAGACGAAGACGGGAATCGAACCCGAACCTCCCAGATGAAAGTCTAGTGCACTATCCACTAGGCTATCGAGGTCGTCAGCCCACAGTGTAACGATCCTATATAAACCGCGGCCAAAAATAGTAAACGTTGTTCAATATTAATAATATTTGGTAGTCGAGATAGTCTAATTAAAGCAAAGTCGTATGCCAAAAATGATACCAATTGGATTACTACCACGCCCAACTCCCATATAAATCAAACACTTAAATTGCAATAACTTTTTAAATATCTGTTGCATATAACGGAATTCGGTGTGTAGATCTATAAGAACTTCCCTGTTCAAAGAAGAAAAAATGTGTGTGTGCGCCTACTTAAGACAATTGCTAAAATATCAGAAAGAGAAGCTCCATAAGAATGAAACAGAACATGTTAATTTATGAAGCAGTTTTCCTATCTTTCAATATAATAAAGCTGCCACATGGCACTTAAAAAACACCAAAAATTCGGAGTATGGAACTTAGATGGAAGATTCTTGTGTTCACAAAAAATATGCTTCTTCTTCTTTTAAACAACTTTTCTATGGACGAGCTCAGCGGCCGCAAATGCTATTAGGAAAGTGCAAGACATTTGTTCGCTTAGTCGCTATCATCAACTTCATTCGATGTTCAATATTTGATACTACTTTCCAAACAAATTTCATCTAAAAAGTAATCTTGTATTTTTTTGTCTTTGTGATTGGCTCTGATAACATGAGAAGAGAAACCATCAGATCACGATTTGATGCTTCAGGGGAAGTTTTTCTTGTAAAATTGAATCAAAATTTTCTTATATCTTTGTTGCGCGATTCTAAGGCGGTGCCATGAATAAAGATCTTGTGGACTGTTATTGGCATATTATTGATTTAAATTTTATTATTGGATTCACGGAAAAATATAAAAAACTTTAAAAATCGCAGCTCTCCGCAGACAACCTTTCTTAAATTAGTGAAAGCATATTTGTGGGGTTATTATATGTTAAAATTGGAAATATATTTCGATACATATTATTTTAAATCTCTTTTGAAGTCATCGAAATCACTATGTTTTGATGTGAAAAAATACTTTTTTTTTCAATGGTTAAACATAGCGCCAAAAAAATAGTGTTATTGAGTCGATTTTATATTTTTTCCACATATGCATTTTGCCTATATTTATTTGTTAATAAGTAAAATATTGCAATTAAATTAGTAATAAAAGATATGACCTTCTCCACGCAAAGTAAACGTTGTGGTTGCCGTGCGCCTGAACCCACATAGGTTTATCGGAAAGAAAATTTAGTTTCTTTTTATTTGAAATATTATCTCTTACATATCATTAAAACTTTTAAAAATCTCCAACATGACTTGAACATGACAAGCGTTGCCAAGTCCAATGTAATTTTCCTGAAAATACAATAATTTTGATTCGAACCAGGCCGGTTACACTGAACTAAAACAAAACGATGGAAGTAAAAAATATTGTTAAATAGATTTTATTTTGACTTTTTTTCCATCCATTGGCAATTAATCTCAAAAATTAGAATAAAGTTTCCACATTACGGAGGGGCCGAAGGTCAGAACCCCCAAAACCTCCCCCCTAAATACGGCCTTGACTGAGAGTAAAAAAAGTCTCATCCAATTAATTTTTAATATAAGGAACATTTATTTCATTTCGCAGCAGTTTGCATATAAAAAAAATGTATTGAAAGTACTGTCCGACTGAATATTCGACTTCGGCTTTTGTTCTTCGGCTATTCGGCCTAAAATTTTGGCAGTAAAAATTTATACAAATAAATAAATGTGAAGTGGTTATATAAAGTATTTACATTACAATTTCTGTGCTATATTTTCTCCGTTGGCTTGTTTCATTTTTACTTTTGAAGTAACCCACAGATTTACAACTGTACAAACAGTTATCAGTGATTTTTTTTTTTTTAACGAACAACCTGCTGGAGCTAATACAATTAGAGGCAGCAGAAGCAAGCCAAACTTTTTTATTTTTTAAGGAAGACTTGAAGCATATTGAAAAGAAGCTGGAATTATTAGAAAACCCGACATTTTCCATAACTGGCGCTTCACTTTTTTTTTTGCTTTCAAGTAGGTCAAAAAAATTTAAAATTGTTTTGGCTAAAATCATTCTAGAATATATGTGTAAAGGTATTCTTTGAAATTCACAGTCGATTGAAAGTTATAGATGTTTATTTGCAGGCCCTGATACAGCAGTCATGCATATTTGAACTTTGAAACTAGTTTTTCTCAAAACAGCATTTTTCGAAATGGCTGCCACGATATCTCTTAAACTAATGAACTGTTTGCGCTTAAATTTTCTTCGTATCTTCAATGAATAACATACTTCTCGTCATACTTGCCAGATAAAAAAAACTAGCTGTGAGTAGCTAGGAATTTAAATTTTTTATACAAAATATTTAGTTACTTAAAAAAATTGATAAAAAGTTTATTCAACAACAAATACTTTTAGGCATTCATAAAACCACGTTCATTAAATTTTTTAGGGTTTTGAGATAAGATTTATTCTTTTTACATTAGAATTTATCAATCCCAACTTTTTTTATCAATCAAAAATTTGGGAAGTAGAGAATTAATTCGGGTTCCGGTACAGGTCTATCGATTAATACGCTGATTCAATCTTTGATTTTAGATAAGCAGAATCATGGCAGCCATCGGCCAACTTTTTTTTTTGACACAGGTGTTTTTGAACGACAGTAGTTCTACAGATATATAGTCGATGTAACTGTATATTTTGACGTAAACAAATTTTTAAATGATTCTTGAAAAAAATAATATTTGTCAGCTTCTTCGACAGTGACCAGTTATTTAATGTTACTGGTCAACTTTTTATTTGGAGTATCTACTATTTATATTTTTCTGTATATGTTTCCAAATACATAGGTAGAAAAAATTTACTTTTAGATTTTTATTTTTTATATTTTAAAAATCTTTCGGTCTTCGGCTTCGGCAGGAGGTTAGATGAATGGCCGAAGTTCGGCTTCGGCCAAAAAATCACCTTCGGTCGGACACTAATTGCAAGAAAAAAAAAAATCGATTATCCCAAGTAATTAATACATTAAATGCTTCACGAAAAAAAAGTTGTTGTACACCTCCAAAAATTAACCTCGGTTTATTTTATGATGATTCGCAAAATATTTCAGCTCTACCGATTACCGTTCCATTTTGAACAAAACTAAAAAATCGCATTTTATCAAGTCTGCTTGCAGATTTAAAAAATTTGCTTGCAGAACCCTAACATTTTTCAGTATTTATCATTTGTGATTGGCCAAACAATTTTCCTTAAGGGCGATGTTACACGATCAATGTTTTGCTGTCAAACAATGAAATTTTTGTTGCTTTGAAAAATGAACACTGAGCAAAAGAGAGGATGAACACATTTCACTTCAAATTTTTTTGCTGACGGAAAAAATCTATATCACTAGACTTTCATCCAGAAGGTTGCGGGATCGATTCCCGTCTTGGTCTGGTGGTTAATTCTCATAAATTTCTTATATTCACTATCGATATGAAGTGGATGGGAATTATAAGAATGTGTACAAGTCAGTGTTGCCAATCTGTGGGGAATTCCTCAAAATGCGAGGAATTACGAGTGTCTTTGGGGAATCTTTGAGGAATTTATAACTGGCATAAAAAGTTCCAGAAATAAATTATCAAGTTTCAACATTTCACATTCACATACTTCAAACATTTGACCGCTGCAAAACAGATTGATGCAACGCTGCATTTCTCAATTACATTTTTAAGTGTAATCGATAAAATTGTTGGCTTTCCCATCACTATCATGTTAATTTTAAAATTTAAATGTTTTGTGCAGATGCGTTGTCGTAGTCAACAATTATTTAATAGTTTTTATAGCTTATAAGCAAATATTCACGTAAAAAATTGAATGAACAGAAGAAAAGATGGAGAAATATCTTCAATCTGCATCAGTGACAAAGGTATAAGCATTGTTTAATTTGAATTGAAATTAAATAAGATGAAATGAATTATTGTTGGAAAAAAGCAGTGCTGAAAAGCTAAAAAAGCAGCATATAAATTCAAAACGGCGTGGCTAGAAGACCCAGAATTTAAAGGATGGTTAGCCAAAGATGCACATAATAGTGTTGTCGCATTTTGTAAAGTGTGCAAATATACGACACAAGATTGATCAGATCCGACATGGGAAATCTGCAAGGCATATAAAAAATAGCAGAGTCCCTGCCCTGACGTAGCAAATTGATGCCACATTGAAAAAGTTTATTAACAATGACGTAAAAAGAGCCGAACTCAAATTAGTTGGATTACTCGCCACAAATGACTTGTCATTTCGGTTTATTGGCAGTTTGGTTCCAGTCCTTAAGGCAGCTTTTCGTGATTCAGAAATTATAAAAAAAAATTGCACTGCATCGTAGCAAAGCTACAGCAATAATGAAAAATGTTCTTGGTACTAGTTTCGCGAATTCATTATTTTCTAAGCTTAAGAACACATACTTTTCAATAATAATAGATAAGACTACAGATTTTAGTGATATTAAACAATGCGCATTTACTGTCATATTTTACGACAATTTATCAGGCGAAGTAAACACTAAATTTTTTGATATGAAAGAATGCGCATCGGGCACCGCAGTGCATTTATACGCTTTATTAAAAAATTGTATTAAAGAAAAGGGGATCCCATTTGACAATTTAATTGGGTTTTCTGCAGATGCGCCTAATTTAATGTTCGGTGATTTCAATTCTGTGGCTGCTTTATTTCAAAATGAAAAGCCATTTGTGGTAACAGTAAAATGTTCATGTCATATGATACATCTAGTAGTGTCAAAAGCCTGTTTTAAGTTGCCGGTCGAAATTGAAGATCTTCTGCGAAATTTGGGCTCACATTTCAATCGAAGTTATGTACGGCAAGATAAATTTAAAGACTTTCAGGAATATTTTCACAAAATTTTTTCACCTATTGTTACACGATGGCTTTCAATAAAAGCATGTGTCGACAGAGTATTAGAGCAATACGAAGCTTTAAGAGCGTACTATCGTTTAGATGTTTTCGAAGATCCCTCAAAAACCACGAAACTAATGCTAAGAAATATGGATGATCCTTCAACTAAAGTTTACATGGAATTTATGTCATATAATGTAAGCATGACTGACTTTAACACTCTTTTTCAAACAGAACGATCAATGCTCTATAAGCTAAAATGTGAAACTAATCGAATTTTAAAAACTTTTTTATCAAATTTTATTGACATTAAGGTCTTGAAGTCACAAGATTTATGGATAATTGATTATAAGGATCCATCAAATTTTATAAATATAAATGAAGTATACTTAAGTGTTTTGGCACAAGCCAGCTTACAAGAATTTCCACAAAGTACTAAGTCCATTATAGTAACTAATTGCAGAACTTTTTACATAGAAGCTATTGATCAAATAAAAAAGCGATTCGACTTTTCTGATAAAATGTATAAAATTTTGGATATAGTTGATCCAGGTTTTTTCACAATCTTTTAAATTAAAGACATTGTCTTTAGTAGAAGAACAATTTGGTTTCATTGCTATTAATTATGAATTTGACCGAAAAAGACTGAAAATTACCGGTCATTTTCGGTAAAATACCATCGTGACCGGTAATTTTCGGTCTTTTTACATCTTTAGGCAGAACATACAACAACATATGGACATACAGCAGACTTGACAATATTAAAATATTTTTTCTTTGGTTAATAAAAAATATTAATTTTATAAAATATTTTTTCATTATATTGAAAATGACCAAAAATTACTCATTAATGACCGTTTTTTACCAAAAAGACTGAAAACTACGGTCAGTCATTTTCGGTCACTTTTGTCATTTTCATCTCTAGTTCTGCCAATGCTGTTGTCGCTCTCTCTTATATCTTCTTCATGTTCAGCTAGTCTTGCTCCTAAACTTCGTTTAGTTGTTCCGATGTAAGTTTTACTGCAAGTTTCTCTTGAGTTTCCTTTGCAACCAATTTCGTACACGATGTTGCTTTGTTGTTATTTCTCTACCGGAGTTTTTGTTTGTGAGAATAGTTTGCAAAGAGTGACGTTGGATTTATACGCTAGTGATATATTTTCAGTGGTTACTTTAACGTTGTTGAGGTGATTTGTTAATTTAGGAATATATATAACACTGAAGATTGTTGTTGATTGTTGCCCGGTCGTTGTCCGTCAAGTGTTGTTGTTTGGTTGATTTCTCGTAATTTTTGTTGTTGTAGATTATGTATTAATTTTTGTGGGTAATTGTTCATTCTTAAGATGGTATGTATTTTTTCAATGTTTACGTTATAAAAATCTTCATCGCTTATGGTTGAGCAGAGAAATAATTTATCATTCGTCCAGATGTTGTTGATTTCGAGTACCAATCTAATATCAATTTGTTGTCTATTTTGTGAATTTTTGCGTCTAAAGGGATACTGTTGTTTCGTTTCTCTTCCATCCAGCTTGGCGTGATAACTATTCAGTGTGTCCAACTTTATTTCCGCGTCTTTTCGTTTTATTATGGCTATCTTCAACAGATTTCACCATAAACTTAATATTGATGTTATTCTGTTTTAAATCCACAAAATAAATCGTCCATGATTATGATTGCGATTGTTGGAGAAAGGGCGTTGCCCATTGGCATACCGAACAGCAAGAAAGCAACCTTGTTTCTTTCATAAAAATTTAAACATTTTGCACAAATTAAAAAACCGGGCACATTTTTATGATTTCTATGTTCCCCAGGTGATTTAGTGAATTTTCGGCTTTAATTTTGGCCAAAAAGCACATATTTTCACTGACGCACCCCGAATTACCAAGCCAATTGGAAAACAATGTGAAAAAATTTGTTGACAATTTAATTTCTGTTAATTTGATGTCTCATTTAACATGATCTGATGATTTAAACTCGAGATATATTTAAAAACGTGGGGTTACTTCTCAAAAGGTTAAAAAAAATTCAAAGGCCTATAAACCAAAAATGTTTCCATAAAAAAATGTTTAAATGTGATTTTCTGGTTCTGCAAACCAATTTACGTAAGAAATTAATAACGGAAACTGCTTCACATAAATTTTTCTCGCTTTGTTGCATAGTATTATTGGATTTTTAGCTCAACCTAATAAATTTTCGCGACGGAGAGGGTTAATGCAAACGCCTTGCTGAAAATATCGCAAAACAAATAATAAAAAATTCGTTTATTTCATTTATATATTTTAAAATATGAATAAGTAATTTAGAAATTCAGTTTTTTGTTGATAACATTTTTAATCAAAAGCAAAATATATTATTTAAATATTTGGTGTAATTTTGTTTTGTTTCGTTTTTTTGAATTAACTGCAATTTTGAATTTGAAAAGTAGTATTTTTCAGCATTAGACGTTATTATCTGTAGTTATAAGTAATATTTAAGTTTCAAATCTCGCTTCAATTTAAAATATAATAGCAAATTATTAATTTATAATTATATTCTTTATAACAAACTGAAATACAGTGTAGAAAGAATTTCATATACACACAATTTTACCTACATGAAAATTCCTCAAATTACAAGTACAAATATGAAACATTAAAGTGTAGATTAAATAGATGTTTTAAAAAGCATAGACATTGAATTTCTAGGAAATATACATAAGTGTTTTTATTTTTATATCAAAATGTTTATAGCAAACTATATTATAATAGTTTCTTTATGATAGTATAAAAGCATTTATTAAAATATTTAGAAAAATTCATTTTGGGTAAGTATTATAATTTTATTATTATTAGAGCAAGAAGGCCTCTCATACTGTTTTTGTAAAAAAAAAAACACCATAAAGGCAACAGATTTACAACATTGATGATTACATACGATGTACAACAACAATACCGAAAGTATGGACACAAGCATAATAAGAATTAGAAAATATTCTATAGAACACATTTAAGCTTATTATTTATTGAAAGTGTGTTTTAAATACACAGAGAACATAACGAATTAAGCTCAAGATATTTTTTAGATTATGGTGTAGTAGAAAGACTGCGAAAATGTTATAGCATATCATAAATTTGAGTTACGAAAATACAGTCTAAATGTTGTGTTTAATTATTCCTCTCCATTAATTTGCTCAGTAATTTCGTTGCAGTTTTTTATGTGTATACGAAAATGGGCATAAGTCTGATCTGAAAACAGTTCTAGATTTAAGTAAATAAATACTCAGTACAAAATTAATAATGAATCTTAGTTTTCCTAAATTGATAAATATCCCTCTAAAATTTAAATTTGTAATACGCTGTAATGTTGATATATAATTTAAGCCCATTTTCGATTTGAAGTGTTTACATTTTATTTAAACTTTAAATGCGGTAGTCAAAGCATTACGTAACTCACTTAATACCATCGACCCAATAACCATCTTCTCACAATTCACGGTTATCTGCAATTCTTCACCCTGTGTAGCTGTCCAATCAAAAGTAATTAAAATTAAACTCTTCGAAGACATTGTCTGTCCAACAAAATACAATAGCAGATCATTTTGTGCTCCAATAGCAGTTTGAGGAATATTGGCTACATTTAAGCATTCATATATTTTTTGTCTAAGTGTAGCTAAATCTATTAGATCCTTACGCAATGCCAAACGACTTTGATGTTCATTCATGCCGCGCAATTTGGTGCGCTCCTCTTTAAAGTACGACTCTGAAATTTGCACTGAACGCACTAGCTCCCCAATAGGAGGTTTGAGAGTAACACGTGACTTATCACCAGCGCTTGTTATAATTTCAAATTCAATTGCATGTGTTGAATCATTGAAATCTATGCCCAAAACGCTAGTAGCAGTCTGTTGTGGCTGCAGACACTGTATAGCTGCAAATTCGTTGAGATTCATACCGGTTGGAAGTGTTTTTTGACCCAGATGTATGTTGCATATTTCTTCCAAGGATTGATTTACAAAATGTAATTCAATCGAAATCATAGCCGAGGAGAAAAGATGTGGAGATCGTGTAAAACGATAACTGATTTGAAGCCCATGTCCAGAAAGTTTATTCAATAGTTGTTTATGTTTGAATTCGACGAATGAGGGGCCGACAAGCTCTATGCGATTTGCCGCATTTTGTGGCACAAGACTAACAGAGGAGCCCATCATTGGTGTACCTTAAATTAAATAAGCAGCATAATTAGCACTAATAGATAATAATACAGGAGTTATTCATTACCAGGCGTTAAAAAGCCACCAAGAGATGGTGTCATCACTGGACCAATTGGCGGAATGTCATCCAAGTCTAAAAGTAAATCCAAGTTACTTTTCGTTGACGCCGTAGTAGTACCTCCAATCTTCTCTACCGAATTTTTTTCACTGAGTTGCTTTGCCTTTTCTTTGACACCTTGCGATGCACTTTTTTTATCATCTCTACTATATGATTCAGAATCAGAATTATCGCCGCCTGAGCCAGATGCACTGCCTGAACTCGAATTCGATGAAACGTATGATGAAGATTCACTATCCGATGTGCCTGAATCATTGTCATTACCATTATTTGCTGCAGTTGTATGTACCGACGTAATAGTTTTTACTTTCTTATTGTTAACATTAGACACTTTTGGTTCCAACTTTTCACCTTCATTGACTTGCTCTGATTCTGAAGAGGAATCTCCATCGTCACTTGAGGAATCGGACGAACTGGAACTCGTATTTGCATTAGAATATTCAGAAGATTTTTCTGATTCTGAGAAGAAACTTTTATCATTTGCATTCGCTGCAGTAGTTTTATTGGAATTGGAATGTTTTTGTGGAGTTCTTGCACCAGTGCTACCAGCTCCACTGACACCAGCATTCACAGTATCCTGCATGTAACCTTCAATATTACGTACTGTTGGATCTGGTGCAACATTAGGAAATGATGGCAAATCTGTATAGCCAGTTGCACGCATATTTATATAATGTGAGAGTGACCCTAATTGAAAGTGATCACGTTCACGATATTTGCTGACGAGTGCTGGTGCTGGTTTCGAAGAGAGAAACACTTTACGTGCATTTTGCGAAAGTATTGTGCTATTACCACTGGCCGGAAAGATAAATTGGCGCAAAAAGCGAGCACGGTCGCGCACGTCATAATTAGGATCATAACGTGCTAAAGTGAAAACATATTGACAGAGTAACGATGTTTGCTGGGGATTTGTCAAATACAACTTTACACCCAGATTTAATACTTGCAATTTGACAGCATCTTCCTGATAATAAGAAGAAAAAGTGTTTTTAGTCGATTTTACATTTATCTCTAAATATTAGTATTCAGTAAAAGCTCACCTCATCGACGAATGTTTTTGCCATTTTACGCAAAACATCAGGAGCGATATTAGGTACTTTATCATTGTATTCGCCAATAAGCCAAATTATCGAAGCTCTGGCAGCTGGAACAGTGATAAAATCAATTAACTTTGCCATTTGAGAGATAATCTCATAGTGTTCTGCAGATTTGGACTGTAATAGTTTTTTAATCACAACAACGCTCTCGGCAACAACGTGTTCTAAAAATATGAAAATAAAATAAAATATTTCATTAAGAGAATTGAAAAATATGTATCAAATTACCATCACGGTTTGAGAGTAAATGCACGAGACCCGTCAAGCATGTCTCGGTAACTTCTTTAATTGATGCAGCACAACGTCCAATCGCTTGTATAGAAGCAGCAACAAATGAACGATCGCTACTGGAGATATACGTTTGAAATTCGCGTAAAATCAACGAAATGCTCGATGCTGATGCCAAATTCGTAAGAATATCCAACTTGAGTAGTTTAATGTGCGTTGGATCGCTTGTGCGCACAAAGAACGATTTCAGATGTGACTCGAAAATAGATTTGCGCTTGGTAGACATAGAAGCAATACAGGTGAGTACTACACTTTGAACTTCCTTGTGCGAACGCAGCAAGCGAATGAGCGCCTTAGCAATTAATTGAACTTCACTTCGTGGTGCAACATGATGATATAACTGTGCAACAGCCATAACTACCGAAGCATTACGTGATTGGAGAAGTGGTTTTGTTTGACGAAGCAGCAAACGATGATCCAAATCTACATGATAAGAAAATGAGTAATTACGTTTTGCATTCGTATCTGGTGACATCTTATTATTTTTCTGTTCTGCATCGGAATCGGCTGAAGATGATTCATCATAAAAGTTTTCATCACCGGCATTTTTTCCAGACACGTCTGCATCTTCTGCAGGCTCATCCGCATTTGGATCAACAAATTGAGTTCGCGCATAACGTGTCAACATATTTATAATGATCACTTGACCCCACTCATCAACGTCCACAAGTAAATTACATAATTTACGATAGTTTTTGTGTATAAGATCGACGCGCTCAGGACAGACCTAAGGAAAAAAAGATTACTGTCACTTTTGTATTTCAAACAAACAAAAACATAGTACGAAAATATTTTGTTGTTTTGCATGGAGACTAGTAACACAAAATAGCCTTAAAAATTGTTTATAGCATATTGGGGACTTAGTCATTAAATTTTGGCTACGCTATAGTTTCTACCACTCCTAAAGAGTGGAATCAAAATCCACTATCACTAAACGATTAATGATACTGAAAATCAAAGCCAACTAACACGTCCAGAGTTCAAATGACAACTTAAAGTGCAAATGGTTAACACCTTAACCATCGTTATGCACATTGTAGTTGTCCTAGAGTTAGCAATTTAAACTCACCTCATCAAAAGCCATCACAGCTGAGCCCACTACTAATGTTGTGCGATCGGACAAAAGCTTTTCGATAACAGTAACCAGCTCATCTTTTTGTTCGGGATCAAGAGAATATAGTTTAGGAATGGCATGCGCTGCTGTCTTACGAACATATGGACTCATATCCGAGGCACTGTCACGTATGGCCAACATTACAATTGGTACAATCATATTTACACGTATCGATGATAAAACACGTAGTGCTGAAGCACGTATTAACTGATTTGGATCTTTCAGGGCACGTTGGAATGTTGAAATCGAAAGCAAAGCCAAGTCTTGCTGCTCTTCCGCATAACGCACCAAATACACATACACCAACTTCTTTACTTCAATGTTCTTCGAGACGACATTTTTCACTACCGCTGGAAATAAATCATTGGCATCACGGCCACGCGCAATCATGCCAATAATACGTTTCATCGCCTCCAGTTTCAACCCATCTTTATTGCTATCTAACATTTGTTTAAGATCATCATGCTTTCGTCCGTCCGTTTGAAAGAAAGCACCACTTGCTGGGTCAGCACCAAACTCAACATCCAATCCCATTTGTGGGCTGGATGTTGAATAGGCACCGAAAGGATTGCCTGCGGTCGATGATTGTTGCATGCTGTTGCAGGATGAAGAGCTTCCAACAAGGCCTATTGGAGATCCAGATGATAGCATTCAGCAAATCTTGCAGATTGTATCTATTGAACAATTATGCCTTTGTTCTATTTTCAAGACGAGCGTGTGTATGTAGGTATCCGATGAGGTAAACGAATATGCGATATGCCAAAAAAAACTTTTCCCTATAAATAGAAAATTCAACAAAAATTTTTTATTTAATTTTGTTGTCTACATGTCACTTACCTTATATGTTAGTTAATTTTACTAATGCCGAAAATTAAAACAAAGTATTTTTGCTGGATTTTCAACTTTTTTCACTTTTTCTTTTCACTGCAAATTTTGATGACGTTTCGCGCTGTCACCATGCACGAAAGCTAATTACATTCGTAAGAGTTGCCAGAAGCACAAAAAAGGAAAAGAACAAAAAAAAAGTGATTGAATGAAGTTATACGCATTGTGCATACACACTTCGATGAGTCTCTGCCACTGTTGCACAACTGCTTACTTTCGCTCCATTTAGGGTACGTTTTTATTTTTCCAGATACAAATATCCTTTTTTTTTTGGTACTGTACTTTTTTATTGCT
Organism: Toxonevra muliebris; assembly: GCA_963691655.1. Lineage (NCBI taxonomy): Eukaryota > Metazoa > Arthropoda > Insecta > Diptera > Pallopteridae > Toxonevra > Toxonevra muliebris. The sequence continues at coordinate 87,238,987 of OY829326.1, read as the reverse complement.
GCCAAATATTTAAAACAATGTATTATTTTTCTGCTTTCTATTTCATCAATACGAAACAAATGAGAAAAACAAACAAGATGGGTAACGCAAGTGCGACAGATAAAGAGATTTATGTACGAATACTAAACTAAAATACAAGATACGAAAAATGAATGTATTTTTTTACTGTGAGAGTCCCATACAAACTTAGTACGTTTTGGTTTTCGTACTTTTAGTACCCGTTTTGTTTTCGTATTCGTACATTTTTCTTTGTTTCTGTGTTACAGTTTCTTTATTCACGAATTCCTAGAGAGAAAAGAAGCATAGTCAGCTCTTAGACGGTGAGCTTTGTTTCATGCAACTTGAAGAAATGTACGGAAGAGAGGAGACGACAGAGGAATAGACAAAGTCTCTCGGGCAGCAATTTGATGAAACTTTTTTGACGTTTCTTTTTGTTGATTTTCATAATTCAATGTTTTACCATTGCAACGGGAACTATAATCGCGAAAGTTTCATACAATCAATCTCACTATATATAAGAGTTAAATAAAACTTCAAAAAGGAATGCGAAAAATCGCATGATATCAATCTCACCGTCTAAGAGCTGACATAAGGTTTTTTTATTAGCTCTGAGCAGAGCACGAGTTGTCAATCGTGTTTTTCTTTAACTCAGAGCACTCAGAGCAAACGTAATTATGTTTCTTTTTGTGATCAGAGCGCGCTCAGAGCGTGCCCAGAAGAAATTGACTGAGCAGACAGAGCTCGATTAAAAAAAATATTTTGGCAGAATACACAAAAATATGAAATGGCGGAAAAAGGTTCAGAATAATTAATTTCTCCATTTTGCACAAAAAAAAAAAAACGATTGAAAAAAACTTTGTTGAAAAATAAACTTAATTATAAATAGCTATTATCTGACAGTTCGTACTCTACGCATTTTAAAATTAAATCAGAGTTGTCAAAGCGTGCTCGGGATGTGCAACTGGAAAGAAAAATTTTCTACTTTTGAATTGATTAAAAATTCAAAGTCGATTAATCGACTTTTTGAGTTCATGAAAATCGATTAATCGACTTTTTTCGAATTTTTGTTGCATGAAATAAAAAAAACGAAACAAGAGAATTTTGATATGAATTATTTATGTATGTGTATTTATTTACAATATGAGCCGTAGCGTGCGAGTCAAAATTAGATTTTTAGAAATATATTAGTTTTGTAGAAGTGCGGTTCAAAATAGAGTTCTTGTAAAATTTATTTTCAAAATTTATAGGCAGCTTTATAGAACACATGTTCAACCTATTATTTTTATTAAATAGAATATGAAATAAGTAACCCCCTCCCACCCCTTCCATTGTTACGTTCATTATCTTTTTACTTATTCCGGCGGTATTATTTGATATTTAATATTCTTTTTTGTGTGGGAATTTTGTGCGAGTGAATGGGATAGCCCATTGTAGAAGTATTTAGAGGTAGATGCATTTTTTCAACCAGTAACGCTTTTGAATTTCTGAAAAGTAAGAGGAACATTTTAGCGGTGCATTTTTTGAAATGAGTACAAAAAAAAGAGTAGATTATTAATACTACTTTTTTACTTAGTAGTAAATTATAAATTTTATTTATAACAAAAAAAAGAATAAATAATGTTATTTAATTTATTTTCTTTATTAGCAAATACCTTGAACATGTTAGGAGCTAATAAATAATATAAAAAGCAGAAACTAATTCTCCTATGTACATGCAATACTATTCAAATTATTTCTCTATAAATTCTCACATAAAAATTGAACCATGAAAATACAACGCTGTTGTAAAAAGAAGAATAGTATCAAAACAAATGATTCCCTATTGTCAAATCTCCTCTTACTTGTCAAAATGCATCTACCATCTTAATTCTTCTGTCATGGGTGTGTGAAGTATAATAATACACAGTAGGCTAAAGAGGGAAAAAACTATTTTAAAATAAAATGTAAAGAATTACTAGTACATAAATCTGCACATGCATGTACTACAAATCCACAGTTGGAAAAATTTTGTAAAATTTAAAAGAACTGAATTGGTAGATTTAAAAAAATTTCGCATTAAAAGTCGAAAGTAAAGTCGACTTTTGATCAAGTTTGGCAATTTAAAGTCGATCGATTATGGTTTCGTTTGACAGTTCATTGTTTATTTCTTGTTGTAAAATGCCGGCGACCAATATAATTATTACTAATACTGAATAAATTTTAATACGAAGAGAATCAAAATGGTAAATGAAATATTTAACAACGAAATAAAAGTGTATAAGAGAAAGCGTTAATTGTTATGTATTTTGTTTCACTTTAACGGCATCCACTATGCAGCCTTGCTGCCGTAACTCCTCAGTCATTTGTTTATATGTATGGCAGTTTTTTTCCCCACGCAGCTTCTCCACCTTTTCTGCCCATACTTGAAGTATGAGGTCCTCTTCCCTCGCACTACACAAACTATTTTTTTAATATTCTTTTTTTCCACTTTAATCAAGTTGTAAGCAAACCAAAATATAAATGTCAGAGTAAAAATAGAGCAAATTTATTTCAGTATTTAGTTTCGTTGAAACCACCTCATTTCCGTGGTTTTGCTCGAATATCTATCTATATGCCGAAATTGAGCATTTCAACGCAGTTTCAGCCGAAACCACGCAATTTCGGCTCAGTGGGAACATAGCATTAGTAAAGTTCAAGTAAAAAATAGTTTTACAAATTCACATCGCTCATTTACTAAAAGACTGTCATAACTACAAAAAACGCGATTTTGCAGAAAACGCGTTTAAAGTTTTCAATTGACTCCCACTTTGCAGAAAAAAGGAGCAATCTTATAATTCTCACACGCAGAGTAAACAAGATATTGATATGAAATTTTTACACAATATGGAGCGTGACATAATGAATAATTCTGCATCAGTAGCTCAAAAATCGTGTTTTTTGACTTATGACAGTCTTTTAGTAAATAAGCGACATATATATCAGTCTTACATAGTTATATTATATTATTAATTTAACAAAGAAAAAATGGATGTGCAAACGTAAATTTAAGTTGGAAAACATTGAATTTGTGTGGAAATGTTGAATATGACGCCCTCGCTGCTAGCTTTTCTCTTGCTTCACTTGCGAATAAAATGTTCACTTCTGCGTCGTATTCTGACTAGTCCTCACTTAGCGCCCGACCTTAATCACATACTAGGAGATTACACGAAGTTGAAGAAACTTTTGCCAAGTCTCGTCTAGTCGTGGGTTCTCCATATTCCCAAGTCCCACTGTCATGCCATTTTCTGTGAACAGATTTACTATTTTCTTCTTTTCACTTCATATTTTGATACTCCTATGCATTATTATAAATATAACTTTTTATTGTAACATCCTTTTAAATTGCTTTTTAATTAATTAAATTAATTTTCGAAGCTTAATTTTGGAATAAAAATGTATTGGAACTATTTTGCAACTTCCCATAGAAAAGGATGTGTTGATGGTATTGGCGCAACTACGAAAATAGTCGTGCGAAAGCAGGTTTAGCTCGGAACTGCCTTGTAAATTGTGCATCAGATTTCATTGCTTTCATTCGGCACAAATCAAAAATCGCCATCGAAGAAGTTTTTGAGGGTGGCTTCGCTGCTATAAATGCAGCTGAAATTTTTGCTGATGCAAATATTCGCGACGTAGCATCGTCCCACCAGATTCACAAACTGTATTGAGGCGTATGGACCAAAATGCGTTGAGAACATCAGAAATCGAAGCAATAATAAAACAGAATGAATTAGGTTAGGTTGAGAAAGTGTAGAAAAATTAAATAAACAAATTAAATGTAGAAAAATTAAAATAACAATATCGCTTTAAGTGGTAAAACTATACGAGAGGAGACATTGAAAGGTATTGAGCAAATAAAAGGTAGAAATTAAAAGGCAAAAAACTGATTTGCAAATACTTATTCTAGAAGTACGTGTGCATTGCAGAATTGCAAAATGAAACTCATCCCTTGAAAAAAACTCAATCATGTGAAAAATATGTATAGTAATTAAGGATTCATTTTAGTTGAAAGATGTTTTTCAATCAAATGAAAACATCCATTTTTTCTTCTTGTATATACACCTACTTGATACAAAAAATATGATTAAAAAATGAATAATTTATTAATTACTATAGCCGAAATTTAAAATTTATTAAAAGAAAAAGTATCCCGTATTTTACTCCGTGAATTTGGTTACCGTAACTATAATTTTATTTAGGTGGGATTTTTACATTTTGAGATGGGATAAATCGGGATTCAGTGATTTCTGAATCAAACGGTTTGATAACACTGTGTGAAAGAGAACATATGTTTCTGTCAAGTGGAAAGATTGCGAATGAAGAAAAATTAAAAATGTTAAATAAATCGTAAAATATATATAATTAACCTGAAAACAAAATGAGTAACATAAGCTTTACTTTAGAAAGTGACACCGATGAAAATTTCTTTGGCAATTTGGAACGGTATAATTTTTCAAATTCATCTGCAGGTGAATTCTTTTACTAATGTAGATTTTTACACTTTACAGTAAACACTCCAATTTGGAACAATTATTTGGCATTGGGGCAAATATAGACAATGCAGATCATACATTAAAGTATCAACCAACCAAACTACAAGTTGGAACTGCCCTTACCGGCTTGGCAACTGTGCTTAATCAAATTTGGAATACACAACTAGCTAAAGTAGCAAATGCGTATAAAGCAGGAGAATTAGTGGGGAAAGTGGGCGTCGCTTTTCTCACAAATCCAACTGAAAATGCAACCAAAATAGTTGTTTACAAAACAAAAGCAAATGTACTAGCAACGTGCTCACTGAATTTTAGTATAGCCGGTGTGCAGTTGTATAGACAAAGTCGTTATTTGCAATTCTATGATGATGAAAAAGTTTACTGGAGTTTACGTTTCGATAAAGATGTAGATGAGTGTGAGTTTATAGAAAAATTGGAAGAGTTTAATGTACAAATAATGCCTGAAAAAATTGAAAATGTAGTTGAGACCTCAAGTGTTATAAGTGCAAAAGAACCTAAAGAAATAACCAAGTTCGAAACATATAAACCAACTGGAAAAATATTAAAATCTAACATGGTAGAAAAAGACACACATTCCAAAACAGCTTTATTAACACGGATGGCAAAAATGGGTCAACAGCTCCCAAAATCTACAACGGTGGCGCTATCTCGCCACGAATATAGCGACTGTTCCGATACAAATACCATTACTTTGCCAATGTACAGCAATAAACCATCAATTATGCCACGTAGCAGTAAACTTCAGATGAAAACACAAGTCGTCCCTGCCAGTAATGCAGGTTTATACAATGCAACTGGAACAATTGCTAATGTTAATGCAATAGAAGCTCAGGTTTTCCAGATGATGCTCACGGAAAATCGAACTCAAAATACCGAAATGCGCATGAATATGAATAAATTAGAGAGTAAGATTGAAAAAGTTTTGGATAAAATTGAAATCTTCAATGCTGGAACAAATCAAAAGTCAAGCAAAGAAGATGAAATACTTGAGTTAGAAGAAAAACTTTTGGAATTAAAAAAAGAAAATCGGAAGCTCAAGCAATCATTGGAAAAACGTGATCAAAGCAGTGATTTAAAGGTTGTGGATCAAGTTCTAGAAATATACAAAGAAGATTTAAGCGCGATAGGAATGCTTCCAAATAATAATTTAAATACTATCATCAGCAATTTAATAGAACGCACAATAAAATTACAAAACAATTTAGAATTCCGCGAAAGCGAATTAGAAAGAAAATCGAAGAAACTCCAACAAAGTGAAATAAAATTAAATGAAGAAAAGGAAAAAAATTCAAATGCATTGAAAAAAATAATGGAATTGGAAAATATAAACACAACACTGCAAACTAAGCTCGAAAATAAAGAACAAGACAATAAAATGCCAGAACCAGCTGCATTGAGTATGGACCAAAATACGTTGGAAACATCAGAAACTGAAGCAATAATAAAACAGATAATGAATTGCTTATATGGGAATTTAAGTTTTAAAATTGAAAGTGTAGATAAATTAGATAAAAATTTGATTATCGCTTTAATTGGTAAAACTATAAGAGAGGAGACATTGAAAGGTATTGAGCAAATAAAAAGTAGAAATTAAAATTTTAAAAACTGATTTGTAAATACTTATTCTAGAAGCACGTGTGTATTGCAGAATACATATTTGTAGATATAAATATGCATACAAAAATATAGAAGAACACAAAAAAATATATAAAAATATAGGCATATAATTAAATTTTTTTTCTACATAAATTATGCTAAATTTACAACCAAATGTAAAATTTTTATTTTGAACAATAATTAAGAAATCACCTATTTATTTAGCGAATTTTAGCATAAATATTATTGTATGAATTAGAACAGTCACAGAAAAGCTACATAATCAATTTCTCCCCAAAGCATTCAAAAACTTTTTCCATGCTTAAATTTTAAATTAAATGCATTTTTATTTCGATATCTATGCAATTTTGCGATTAATCCGAACTCGAATCATCTTCCTCGCTACTAGTATCACCAGCTCTGTGACGCTTACGTTTTACATGTTTCTTACGTCGCAGCACTGGCGTCTCCGCCTTGCGCTTATATTTTCCTTGTTTCTTTTTCTTGCGTCCATATTCGTCATCGCTGCTGGTCGATGATTCCTCATTGTCACTAGAATCTGATACAGTTTCTGTTTCAGATGCAGAACTAGATGTTTCTGTGTTGCTGGATGAAGTGGAAGATGAGCTACTAGTTGAGGTTTCCTTACGTCGCTTATGTTTTTTGCTTTTCGAGCTCTTTTTTTTCTTCTTTTTTTTCTTGGACTTTTTGGACTTGGAATGTTTTTTTTTACTTTCCTTTTTGCGTTTTAATAGCTCCGTTTCTTTCTCTTTAACTTCTTTCATTCTCAGCTCCGTCAGTGGAGTGAGATAGTCCAATTCGGAATCGGAACTAGTACTATCTACATCGAGAAGAATTTCTTTATTGGGGTCAACCTGTTGAAAAGTAGATACATTATTAACTTAATTTGAAGATGCTTTTCCTTTTTCACGTACTTTTAAAAAATTCCTGCATTGATACGTCAAATGACCTGCATAGCCGCATTTTTTACATGCCGCACGTACACTCTCTTTGTTGGGATTGTTGAGTGAGAAACTCATTGGTAAAAAAAGAAAAATATTTACTATTGCGTGTTACTGGTGGGAGTAATTTTGATTTGTTCGTGTGGCTTTTGTTATAATCCTTTTATACACGTAATATACCAAAAGTTTCCCTGATTTTCTTTGAGCGAAAACAATTAAAAATTGTTTTTGTTTTTTCCCAGCTACCACCAAATTAATTTTTGCACCACACACAACAAACTAGTGATACAAAAAGCGTTGAAAAGTATCTAGTACTTGATGTTGCCATACTTTTTGATATCTCTTGCCATGGTGGAATTATTAAGGTGGTGTCAAGAAGCAACTCTGTCTTGCTTTTCTGGAAAAGACGTCAAAATTAACAAATTTAATAAATAACTATTACTAAGTTAAGATATTTGGAATCAAATCTGTAATTCTGGGTTATGATTTCAAACGAAACGCCCGTCTGATATGCCCGTCTCTATATACACTGTTGTTGTGATGACTACATATATACGTTCTTTAAGCCAGTTATACATTACATCAATTGAAATTAAAACATAGAATTGTGGCGGATTCCAAAACGGCCGTCTGATTTGCCCGTCTATGTATACACTGTTGTTGTGATGACTAAATTAAGTAATGTCAAAATTTTTACGTTTCAATTAATATTAAAGTTAAACCAAAATTATTCGCTAAGGGTGAAGTTTTTGTGCGGTAAATAACTACAACTCTACATACATTTTGCCATTTCTGGTGCTTTGTGCTGGCCAATTTAGCATCCTAACTAAAGGTAAAGGGGTTTTCGTCTTCACATGCAAACCGTGCACTACCAATCCGTCAGAAGGCGGTCAACTGATGATTGGCTCCAATATACAGTCTGAGCTAATTTGTGGGTTCGCTGATATACGTACGAAATGGACGCTAGGTTCACAAAAATTGTCTTTAAGCTTGAGGAAAAATTTTCGGAACTACTTTACTTCAATACTGAAGTCTTAGCACTAATGTGGCCAACTTTTGTTTTTCAAATTCCGCTAAAATGAAGAAAAAAACGCGTATTTTCTTTAAAAAAGCGCTAAATTTTTTCCTTATAAAAGTGTTAAACACAAATTTTTTTATATATAGTAGAATCGCGATAACTCGTACCCCGTTAATTTGAAAACCTCAATAATTCGTAACAAACTGCAGGTCCCTGGAAAAAAATCGCTTTAATTCGCAAAAATTCTACACATTTTGGTCCCGTCGCTAATTTTTTTTTTTTTCAATACAAGGTCTGTTTAACCTCTTATAAATCGAAATTGGTTGTTGACAACCTCTTATAATTCTTACTGCAAAGCAAAATTCTATGGACCTATGATTCGAAAAAAATCAATTATTGCTGATAGCTACGTTCACTTTTTTTAAGGAATTTTTTGTGTTTTTCGTGGTTGACAAGATACGTGAAGAGAGCCTTAAACTACAAAACCGTTTATTCTTATTTTTCTTATTTTAAGCTCGTTAACGTATATTCCAATAATGTTAGAAAACTTAATTAAAATGGGAGATACGGTTTTTATTTTATTTGAGTTTTCTTTAAAATACGGATGCTGGCTGTCAATGAGTGGATTGTATACATGCAGTGTCATCGCCCTTAATTGGTTTTGCTATAATTCCTGGTTACAGAGGTTATAGCAGGCATTATGCTCCATGTTATGGTCCCTTACAATTTGTACAAACATACGCCAAATCAATTCTCATGCGACGATAAGTGCTTTACGCATTTAGCCTTAGAAAGGCAACAGGGGTGACCAGTCACCCGCTAAAAAATATTTAATTTTAATCCAATCTAACTAACCGAATGCAAAACCTATCAAACGCATGAGTTTGTTACAGCGACTTCACTGCTTGTATGGTATATAGTGATGATTCGAAACAAGTAAATATAAGTAAATACTCGATACTTTTCATTCGATTCAAGTACTTTTTTTATCGATACTTTTATTCTATACAAGTAATGAGTAAAAGTATCGATACTATGTGGGTATCGAATCAACACTAATGGTATAGTCGATCTCCACACGTTTAACACCAACAAATAATTCTGCCTCGAATAAATGTACACACACATTTTGTTTTCGTATGTACATATATGTGTGAGTAAATTGATTGAGACATAAGCAAAAAAACTTGCTCGTATTTTAATTTCTCCCTTTCTTCTTATTTTCTCTCTTCTCTTTGTTGTTTAGAGTAGCACAGTAGCACATGCCGCGCAGTAGTGTGAGCGAGAGGGGAACTGGACGTTACAGTTATCTTACATCTTACGTTACAGTTATTCTTACATTTTACACATTTCAAATTTCGCCCATACCGAGAGCTAAAATGTTTACACATCAAAAACAGAACTCAAATCGGAACGATGGGAGCGCCACACGGTGGTTATTCCGGGAACTTTTTGATCAAGATGGTATAGCACATTTTAAAATGTGTATAACAATTAACTTATAATATTTTACTCAATTTGTATATAGAGCATTTGTATATCCACTAACTGATTCAAGAAGGGAGCGGTCCTATTTCTGAAACCTCTCCCTTAGCATATATTGTAACTTGATTATTTTGAAGGCGTTAAAAATATTTTCCAAAGACTGCATGCTAGTTCTGAGAATCGCATTTCATATATCAAAAAATATCGGGGTTTGCGTCAAAATCCCCACCCTGGATCCACCAGTGCACATATATCACATTAAACTATTAAAAGAAACAACAGAAAAAAGTGATTAGAAGTTCATATACAGAGGGACTAACAAAAGTTCGTTTAGTTGCCTACAAGGAAAAAGTCAAAAACAATTTTAATTTCATAACTTTAATTTTCATCGTTTTTAAATTTTTCGACATAATTGCCATTAATTTCTATACATTTTTGAAGCCGGATCCACTTCGGAAAACCGTCCTCAAAATCGGCTTTTTCAGGTTTACACTTCTGCATTAACTTAATTAATTATCTCCTCATTATTTCCGAAGACCTTTTCTCTCAAATTTTTTATTATTTTTGGAAACAACCAGAAATCACACGGCGCTAGGTCCGTAGAATATTGTGTTGGACGAATTTTTTTAATCCCTGAGAACGCAATGAATTTGTTCGTTTCCACAGTGTGAGCTGTGGCGTTATTGAGATGCAAAAAATAGCGACACAGTCATCTTTTTTCTGGTTTCCCAACAAATTTTCAAATCCTTGTGATAACCAGATTTTAGCAGTTAACGTTTGTCCAGTTTTCGGAGGAATAGCAGTTACAATTTTTTCTCTGGTGAAATAAATAGATATCATTATTTTTGCCGCTGATTTCTTATTTTATTAAAGATACTGATCTAAATATTCGCGATAAAATCATGGCATTCAAGTTCAGTTCCTCAGCAATCGTTTTCTGGGTCAATCTGTCGAATCTTACGTCACTAGTCGAAGATTTTGGGCGGCCTTCAAGAGATTCATCCCCCACACAAAAATATCCAGCCTGGAATCTCCGAAACCACTTCGAGACGGTCATAAGCGATGGTGCATTCTGCCCATATGCTATTTGGCATTCATTAAATATTTTCACAAGCATGAGGTTACGCCGAAATCCGTAAAGAATGGCAAATCAAATCTCTTGCTGTGATGGCGCTGGAATTTCTACCGACTCTTTCTCAGTAGCTTTACGTTTTCTTTTCTCCATGTTGACTGTTGCATTAAAACTTAAAATGAAATATGCCAAATTATCCGATATTTTTTTGATTTGTCAAAAATTTATTCAACTAAGCAAACTTTTGTTGCTACATTTATAGATGAATACAAGAGTAAAACAATTTTTTAAATCATACAATATTCTCATGGGTCTTGAAAGCTTCGAAATTTTGAAAAATCAAAATATTTTTAGAAATTTTTTGGCTGAAATTTTTCCAATGACCAAACCTTTTTTATTACCCTTTATAATTTAAAATTTTAAATTGATAGTATTTAATGGTCTCGCAAGAAAGGCAAATATTCGTATAATCAAAAGGGACAATTGCGTTCGAATTATCAGCCAATCACAAGGATTAGTGTGATCGAGTAATAATTTAAGAAGCAATGTTTGTAAGGCTAAATAATCACATAAAGATAAATATTTAATTATTCATTCGGATCAATTTGGTTTCGTCCACAACTCAAATATGCCAGCTGCATGAATAAATTGTGTAGAAAATTTATTTGATCATTTAGATAATAAATGTATGTTTCAATTGTTAGTAAACTTAAATTGTTTAATGCAAAAATTATAAGAAGTGGTCATAAGTAACGTGAACATAAAATTTTTTAGAGAATTTTTATTCGAACGAAAATAGTACCAATAAATGAGGTTAAAAAAGAGATAATAGAAGTAAAAATAGGTGTACCACAAGGAGCATACCAACAGGACTTATAATTGGTTTACAAGGAATTTTTTGTATTACAGAACTTCGTACCTAAAAACAAAACGATGCAAAAACTCATTAAAATCAAAAGGCTTGAACTGGTATAATCAGTTACCACTAGAAATAAGAAATGAAAATTCAATAATAATAAGTAATATAATAAGTATATAAAATTTGTGGCTTTTAAATATAAAAATAAACAGTAAATAACGAAAAAAAAGGGGACCAAATCAAAAAAAAAAACCAGAGGACCAATCGTTACAAAAGGGACAATTTTTGGTTCAAAAGCACCAAAGTGGCAACCGTGGGCTCATGTGTCCATCAATGATAAAATTTCTTAATTTCGAATTGTACTTAATTTACCAAAAAAGTTGTACCTAAATGAGAATGTGTTTTTGAACACATCAACCCTTCTTATTTCTTTTATATCAATAATGCTTATTCACAATTTATCTTTCTCATGTTAATGTCATTTTCTAATTCACTTTAAATTCATTTTTTTGCTTCACGCTTAAGTAAAACATCAATTTTGAAACAATTTGATCTTTTAATTTAACTTTGTTTAATCATACTTTTTTGAATAATAAATTTATAATAAAACTAAATAATAATGTGACGTCATAATTTCGCCGACAGCATGAATGTACCTAAAATAGTACATTTCATCGTTGGTTCATCGTTTTTGAAAGAAATTTAATTTTCATTTAAAATTTAACAATTGAAAAAGGTAAACAAAACATGAAAACGATACTCGTTACATAATTCATTCTCATTGATTTATCCATATATTATTCATATTCCATAAAATAAATAAAAATGTTTGTATTGTAAAAACAGTAGTTGGCTTCTTTACATCTAATTGTCTAATATGTTAAATTGTTGCAGCACATTTAAAGTGAGTCAAGAAACATTTTTAGTGATCTAGATGAAAATTCCGGAATTTTTATCATAATTATCGATTTTTGAAAAATTTTCAGCAAAGATTTGTTTCAAAGCTCAAACCTCTTATAACTGTTTATAAAAAAAAACATACATTACATTCCATAAAATTTTTGCTATATTTCAAAAATCTTCTTATGTCTTTCACCTTCTTTTGGCACCAATAAATTTTATTCGATTTGGAAAATGATTTTTGCAATATTTTTTCCTTTATAAACAGCAATATCAGAGCTGTGATCTTTTAAATTAAGCAATACAGTACAGGCAAGTTAAATTAAGTACAACTTTTTTTTATAATTAAGGGCAAGGCCGTATTTAGGGGGAGGATTTTGGGGGTTCTGACCCCCCCCCCGAAATGTGGAAATTTTATTCTAATTTTTGAGATTAATTGCCAATGGATGGAAAAAAAAGTCAAAATAAAATCTATTTAACAATATTTTTTACTTCCATCGGTTTTTTTTTCTAAAAAGTCAAATATAAAAAAATAAATTTGAAATCTTAATTACACTATGCGATCAAATCCGATTTGTTTTCTTCGACATGAGGTTTGACTACGGATTCAAAAAGAGAAGGTGATACTGAGCGCTCCTGCATTCATAGTTTTTCTAGGTCAGTAACTGTTTTTGATTTAAGGTTTCGTCCTGAATCAGTTTCAAAAGTTTAAAAATTAATAAAAATATAAAAAAATTTTCGGATCCTTGTAAAATAAGACTTGCTTGAACCCCAATTTTTTCCTTAAACGTGACGTGATGGGAAGTTTTTGACCTCAGATTCGTGTTCAACGTGAAAAATTGTTTCGCAAAAACTTCATCTTATTAGCAAAACCAATCTTAAAATTAATTTTTTAACGCATTATTGCTCAGAGCACCACGACTAGAAAGATCTCTTTCAATGCTGTGACTTCACGAATTTAGGGAATATAAGCCAACCTCATCCGGGTTCCTTATCATTGATAATGGCTCAAATTCCCAATGATGATCATTTGAAAAAAATGAGCCTTTACTATTTTTGGTAATTTTTTTGAGGTTGGGTACATCATCAGTAGTGGGAAGTCAATGAGTTAATGAAATTATGTCCCTCACGATAAAAAAAATGCACTAGAATGCAAATTGAATAATATTTATTTGAAAAAATTTAATTTGATTATTCTGGGAATTTTTTGTTACTTTTGGCCATTTTTTTGAGGTTAAGAATAAAAAAAATCGGAAAATTTTTCCTAAAATTTTAATTTTATAGGGTCCATCAAATGTATCATTGATTTAATTTATTGTATTTCAAAATCAGTTTGATAAAAATTATTTATGAATATTTTCTGAAAACCCCCCCCGAAAAAAATTTCTGGCTACGGCCCTGATTAAGGGGGTATTCTACCCGAGATGGTGCGAAATATCGATGTTTTCAAATCGTTGTAAATGAAAAGCTTTTCAATATTTTTCGAGATTTTTTTCAAGTTTTTCTACAGGTTTTGAATAATAATTTTCGTTTTTAATGTTAAAAATATCTTTGTTAATAATGGTTCATTCGACGCCTCGAACTTGAGCCTGCCGAAAATAGTTGCTCCATGGTGGACATGATATCTCCTGTTTAAATATTCTGAAACACAAAATGTAACCAATTTTGAAATCGTGAGACTTCCTGCTATCGCCTCATCTAGGGAATAAGAAACTTAAGCCACTTGTTTGTATATTTATACATAGCACTGCGGTCCAAAACCGTTTTTATTTTGCATAAAGAATAGCATTTTATCTTAAAATTGACAAATATACTTCCGGTACCTTATTCATATTAAAATACAAAAATGTGTAAAATCGGAAAAGTTCTACGCCCACTTCCCATACAATCTAATCTCGAAATGCATATATCTTGTAAATTATCATGGATAGAAAGCTAAAATTTGGCGAATAGATATATTCAGGCATGTTCCAGAATCCGAGTGAAAGTGAATTCGAAAGTGAATTTGAAATCGAGTGAAATTGTTTTTGGTGTTCTAGAAACCGAGTGAATTCATATTCACTATTTTGTTTTAACTCGTTGTAATGTTTGCAGCTCGCTGTAATTTTCAATCAGGTGATTGTTGGCGCAAGGAAAAAAACAAAACAAGTTATGAAAATTTAAAAATATTAATGCTTTAATTGTATATGTGCTAAATATTGAAGACAAAAACCAATATGCTAGCGTAAAAATTAAAAGGCGAACATTAACAGTGGCAGCGTTGGCAGCCGTGGAAGTGCCGACAGTGGAAGAGGTGGCGGTACTAGGGGCAGCAGAAGAAGCAGCAACGACCACAACACCTATCGAGTTGGACGGCATTTCCTCATTGGAGCATGTGCTGTCTAAATTTTCAAAAGTGGAAGGGGGACCAAACTGTGTAGTTCCGGTTACACCTTCAATTACCGTGTAAATTCCACATATTCGGACAATTGACTCTTCTGTGGAAGACAAAAGAGAACTTATAGGCCGTCGCGGGTAGCTCTAGCGTTGGAGTTCTTGCGTTATTTTCATCCTAATATTTGTCTTCTAATCCATCCAAACCTATTTATGTGTTTAATTAGAAAAATGCATACAAAAATATATGTATGAAATCACCTTTTTCCAATCAGATACAGGTCAGTTTTCAATTGTCGCCGCAAGGTTTCTACTTCTGGTTGATTGGTTAAGGAGACAGTAGACCCACTGTGAGTCAGAAATAGTGCTATAACGCCGTTTTGAAACCACTTTCTCACCAAACTAAAATTAAAGCTGGACTCTTACTACCCCAGCTGGGGTCTTACCCACCCCGTGGAGTTTAGGTAATCTAGCAGATCCTTTGTACTGACTGCCGAGCAATCGGACAGGTTGTCGAGGAAATACTTTCTCAAGAAAATGTCTTGATACTTCTTCATGAACTTGAGGAATAAGGCATCCTGGAAGGAGTTCTTATACTTTCGCCTTGAAATTTTTATTTTCATTCATATTTTTATACTTGATCAATTTTTTATTAAATTTACTTACATTTTTGCACCGACTGGTCTATTTCACTTGTTGCTGCTAAAGTGAATTCAAATCACTTTTTTTCGGTGAATTCGGTTTCTAGAACATGCAAATTCGTTCGAAATTCACTTTTAACAACGAGTAAGAAAAGAAAAGTGAAAGTGAATTCTAGAACACCAAACAGTGAAATTGATGTGATTTCAATTCACTTTCACTCGAAAGTGAATTCTGGAACATGCCTGATTTACTCGATGATTTTAACTATAGCGAAAACAGAGAAAATCGGTCAACTTCCTCGCCTACTCCTCATATATAGTTAATTTGGATATATATATATAAATATGATATAATATTTTGACCTCTAAAATCTCGCAGGAGATCCAGGGGCGAGATTTTTAGATTCACGGCTCCTTGACCCCCCTCCCCTTCCCCTGCTACGTTCATTGTTTTTTTACTTATTCCGGCGGTATTATTTGATATTATTCGTCTTCCTATGCGAATTTTGTGCGAGTAAATGGAATAGCCTATGGATGTGTGAAGTATAATAATACACAGTAGACTAAACAGGAAGAAAACTATTTTAGAATTATTAATTTTGAAATAAAATGTCAAAAATTACTAGTACCTAAAGCTGCACATGCATGTACTACAAATCTACAGTTGGACAAAATTTTGTAAAATTTAAAATAAATGTGAGAACTGAATTGGCCCTTATAAAAAAATTTTGCACTAAAAGTCGAAAGTAAAAGTCGACTTTCGATAAAGTTTGGCAATTTTGTAAAATTTAAAATAAATGTGAGAACTGAATTGGCAGTTATAAAAAAATTTTGCACTAAAAGTTGATAGTAAAAGTCGACTTTCGATCAAGTTTGGCAATTCAAAGTTGATCATAAATAGTTGAAATTTTGAGCTAAAAGTCTATTTCGATTAAAGTCGAAATCGATTTGCATATCTCTACTTGTAGTTCGAAAAAGTCGGAAAAAGATACTATTGTACCTACTTTTTCATCACTAGCGTCCATCTCTAGTTCGCATCGTATTAATTGGATAAAATGCAACACTGTTGGTAGTAGAAATAGTTAACTTGAGATGACATCAATTTGACAGCGTATTTTGTTTTTTTTTTTATAAATTTTCATGTTTTTGCAATAAAATAGAAAAGTTCTAATTGATATTAGCAAATTATTGTTAAACATTTTTACTTAAAGTAATCTGAATCGGCTGCTCATTTTAATTGTGTGAAGTGGGTGGGAGATTTCGTGCTTGCGTGGATGGAAAACCGAAATTGATGATAAGCGGAGAGTGACTAAAAAAAACAACAACAAATAATATTTTTTCAAAATAGCACACAAATGAGTAATATCGATGGTGGTGCTGGCAACAGCGAACGGCGCGCACAAGTAGATTGGAATCGTTTCGGGCTTGGTGGAGACGATGAAGGCGAAGTTGCCGCAAATTTTCGTCAACGTGGTGCCAATACTGGTGGATTTATTGATTTGGGCAATGAATATACATATGCGGCTGGCGGACATCATGCATCTGGGGCAAATGAAATATTTGCTGGAGAACAAGGAGATAAACCATGGTAGAATAAACATAATATTGATGGTTCTGTACTCTAAATGTGTCTATCTTCTTTTACTTCAGGTGGCGTTCCAACTTCTTTATATCACAGCCGGTGCTGTTTGGCACTTGGGATGGTGTTTTCACATCCTGCCTCATTAATGTTTTCGGTGTAATTGTGTTTTTGCGGTCAGGTTGGATTGTAGCACAAGCTGGCATATTCAATGCAGTGCTTATAATTTTCTGCACTGTTGTTATTGCGTTGGTGTCTGTGCTTTCAGCTGTAGGCATATGCGAACGGTGTCGTGTAGAGAGTGGTGGCGTTTATTTTCTTATAGCCCATACGCTGGGTTCACGTTTTGGTGGTTCATTGGGGCTGCTTTATTGCTTTGGGCAAGCTGTTGGCTGTGCATTGAACGTCATGGGCTTTGGCGAATCTATGGCTGGGCTTGTGGGACTTGAGGACAATAAGTGGGCCATTCGTGGGTTTGCTACAACTGCGGTTCTGCTGCTTGGTTGCATCAATATAGCTGGTGTGAAATGGGTGATTAAGCTGCAATTTATTTTGTTGATGATATTGTTGATATCAGCTTTGGATTTTATGGTAGGCAGTTTTATTGTTGAACCTAGTAAGTAAATCGCATACTAAGTATATGTTAAATCATGCGTCAAATATGCTTTAATTTTTTTTTCATTTTAGATATAGAAAGTGGTTTTGGGGGCTGGGAAAGTAACAATTTTATGGAAAATCTTTGGCCAAAGTACGAAGACGGATATTCATGGTTTCGTGTATTTGGTGTCTTCTTTCCCACCGTCACTGGCGTGCTGTCTGGCATTAATATGAGCGGTGATTTACGCGCTCCGTCAACCGATATTCCAAATGGCACTTTGGCTGCCTTCGGAACGTCGTAAGCAATTTCCAATAAATATAAAATGATCCTTTGTCCATTCTATTCCTTTTTGTGTTTAGCACCTTTCTTTATTTGGTTTTTGTGCTCTTCCTTGGAGCGACATGTTCACGAAACACTTTGTACAACGATTTCATGATATCTGTTAATGTATCGGCAGTCCCATTTCTGCTTTACGCTGGTATTTATGTATCGAGTATGTCGTCCTGTTTGGGTGCTATGTATGGAACGCCACGTGTGCTGCAAAGTATTGCAACTGAAAGTGTAATCCCGGGCATTGATGTACTTGGCAAAGGTGTATGTATGCTCCTGGATACCTGTGTGCAAAAAATAATAATAGTTATTATATTCGCGATTTTAAACTTTGTCATTAGTAATTTTTTGCACTCAAGTATACATACATAAATGAAATATAGTTAAGGCAAACTACATATTTAACTTAATTATTCTTCATTACAGCGCGGCCCGAACAAAGTTCCCCTTTATTCTATGGCTGTCGTTGCTGTTGTCACCGTTACCTTTATAATCGTCGGTGATATCAATTTTCTGGCACCTATTGTAACAATGCCTTTTTTGCTTACTTACGCATGCATTGATTACTCATACTTTGCTTTGGCACAAACATTCGATATACAAGAACAACGTGAAGAACGTTTCCGCATACAAGCTTCTAGTCCATCATATGAAACACGACGCTATGGCTCAACACAAGAGGGCAGCGATTTAGACATCTTGTTTCCCGATCGTGTACGTCATAAAAATTTACAGCAAACTCCACAAAACTCACCACATCATGTGCCTTCAACATCTCTAGCTGCCGCCAGTATTGTCGATAATGAGACTGATTATAATCATATCCAACAAAATCAAAGTGTTGATCCTGATGCTGTCGCATTTAGCGATAGCGCTAATAGCACAAATGCAGACGGTTCAGCAAATAGCATCAGTATTGCTGCAAATGTAGAGAATGCCGAAGAAGAGGAACCAATTGCCCCCATACGGCCACCCATCCATTCAAAAACGAAAAATTGGTATTCAGGCTTTTGCAATCGTTGGGCGTCACTGATTGGAGTATGTAAATAACATTCATAAGGTCGCTAACATACTTATGATAAATGCTTTTCTTTTAATTTTAGGCATTCACCAAGCTTTTAGTAATGCTGTTGGTTAATTGGTATTATGCGCTCACATGCTTTCTGGTAGTTTTCATAGTTTGGTTCTACGTGGGTACTGCAAATCCCGCCGTGAAACCAGGCCTAACAGCTGAATTTAATTTCTTTGCCTGGCTTAAAAGTGTCATATTCAGATGTTTCGGGTGAGTTCGAAAGGCCATGCAATCTGTAAATTTAAATTGATTTAATATACTTTTGATTGCAATGTTGTTCAATTTCTTGTACTCTCAGTAAACGAATGCGAGAATATGAGCAAATCGTCGTTACGCCCACCTGCCCTAGTGTTGACATTTCACCCACACAATTGAATGAAGATAATGAAGACTTCTCACAACGTCGGCGATATCATCACTCATCAGTAGTGGAAGGCCATCTGGTGGACCTCAATTAAAAAAACTTCGTTTCCGCCCAGCTTAAACAGCAAGTGGACCAAAAATCTAACAATAAATAACAACAGAAATGTCAAATGTATTTTCGAAGCAATATTTTAAACTCAAACTTGCTGTTTGCTGCACTAAATAATGCTATATTACTTCAATGCAACTAATAGCGCAAAACTTATCAAACTTTTTAAGTTTCTATGTGCATTTACTTATATAATTTAATTGTGAAACTTCGCTTTTTATATTTATTTCTTAAATATTTAAAAATTGGAAGAAAAATTTCTAAGGTATGTTTCCTTAAGTTGCATTTAATGGCTACAATAACAAATAATTAAAGGAAGCATATGTGATAATTGAGATAATAAGTATAAAGAAAATGTAACACTTAAATACAAACTAAAAAACAAACAAACATTTGAAAAAGATGCTAAACACAAAAAAAAAAAAAAAAAAAAAAACAAATGAAATTATAATTACTGTTCATTTTTATTTCTTTTGTATTCCAATTACATATAAATTTACCACTATCACTTGCATATTTATTATGAGATATTTAGTTGTAGGTTTTTGTTTTCAAGCATAAAAATATTTAATATTACTTCAAATATAAAGTACTAAGTATCTAAATGTCGTACTGAATTGTATAAAAAATGGATAACTATTTAGTTTTTGTTCTTATAATTTATAAATTGAAACAGATCTAAAAAATAATAATGTGCATAAAATATAGTTAAACTAATTGTATGAGCATAATATTAACTTATATTCTGAAATTGTAATAAAATTGAAATTTATATTGATGTGCAAAAATCTTTAAATCGGGTTTTATATTTAATTTGGGCTAAAGCTGTACTTTTGGAATCTACAGGTTTATTTTAGGCCCGGATGAAGAAGCGGAGGATCCCTAACATTCTCTAAGATTTTACGTTACCAGTGAAGAGTGGTGCTGCACAGTGATTCGTTCCATAAAAAAATTTGGTGTCATTTTAAAGGTAACACTCCAACTAAGAAAAATTCCAAAAAACTTGACGACAAAATAATTTTAGTCCGTTGAGTAAAAACTACCTGAAAAAAAAAGTTTTTAATGCTATCCTGCCGAAAATTCCAGGAGGTTAATTTTCGTTCTGCGTTATCGTGAAGTGGAAAAATTTTTACCAATTCTCATTTGCGATTCTTATTTTGCTTTAAGCCTGGAACAGGATGTGAAGCAATAACTACGCAGCTGAAGCACAGAATGTAGCGTAGCAAACAATGAAGCGCGGCAAAGAAAAATGTGTAAAGATTGTGCACCTCTGAAGCTCATGTTTATTGTAATTGGAAACACACACAATCATATTTTCTCTACATTTTTGCAATCAAAGTGTTTTAAATTGTAAATCAATTAAATTCTTTTACAAGTTCTATAAATAATTCAGTGCATTCTTCCACTTTTTTATTTTGACAATCAGTACCCTATTTCACCAACTTACAAATATGTGAATTGTAAGGAAATTTTCACAAAGTTGTAAAAAAAATCGTTAAATGTGGTTTCACCCAATTCCTACAATTGTGAATTCGGACTTGTAAATCACAAGTACTTGTTGTGACAAATTTTTCAATATTTGTTTCACCAAACAGGATTTGTAGTTGTAATTTACAAGTAAAAAATTTGTAGTTTTTTGTTTCACCAAACAGACGATTAATCACAAATTTGTAACATTTATAAGAATTTCTTACAAACAAAAAAATCGCATGTAAAATGGCTACAATTGTTTATTTTTCGTCATACTTTTAGCAATCTGTTTTTATATTTGCAGTTTTTAATCAGCATCTAAAGAATGTAGATTAATTTAAAAAAATTTTAAAATTAGTAAACATGTGTACCAAATTTTTAAATGATTTTATTTTTCTTTATGTATATATGGAAAAAAGAGTTTTAAAAATATTGAATTTGAAAATTTTTAGGTAGAAATACATCCGCGAAATTTTAATTTGTGTGTTTGTAAATGTTATCATACATCAGGGTCACAAATTTGTAAAAAAAAATTGGTTATTTACAAGTCATACAAAAATTTCGTGAAACGTCATTTTTTTACACTTGTAATCTACAAGTGCTCTCTTACAATTTTGGTGCCTCTTATTACAAATTTGTGAATTTGAGAGTTGTAACTTATGAAACTAAAAATGGTTTTACACATTTGTAATTGTAATTCACAAGCACAAATTTGTAATTGTATTTAATGAAATAGGGCACAGTTGTTATGCTTGAAGCGCGACAAAGTTGAAATTTTGCACTTCAGCTTCAGAATACAATGGAAATGTATACATTTTACTCTTGACAGATTGTTACTTCACGCTTCCTCAGTTTAAAGTGACAACAGCTGATCGAATTCAGGCAAAGTGAACAAAATTAACGCTGAAATAAATGCAGCGTTAAACGTTGTTTCAAACAAAACTTGCAATAAATCGGATGGCAAATAGAGAAGGAAATGCAACGACTTGCAAAAAGAGCAAGCGAGGTAAAAAGGAACACCTCATAAATTATTTGGAGGAAAATCCGGACTTGGCCAACGATAAGTAATTTATTCAGTTTCAAAATTCTGTGCATTTCTTACGAATTGTGTTTTTCTTTATAGATTTGTAAGCGTTGACGGAGCAAAAAACCAAAACAAGAAGTGAGAGGGCTTAGCGCTGGCTTAGGGATTAGTAGCACAAATAGAGAAAATATTGAACCCATTTGAGGTATTCCTTCTTCTTGAATGCTCTCTACAAAAATGTTGTCATTTTTACCTGAACTATCTGCGTGATCCTCTAGATAAATTTAGTACAAAAATTACTGTGATTAGATCAATAAACTTTATTCTATTGTCTGTCAAAATATTATTCAGAGCCATTCAGCAAAGTTTATATGTTATTCAGCGAACAGTTTTCACATCATGAACCCGGGCTTTGAAGCGGAGCTGGAGCAAGGAGCTGTGGAGCACTCTGTTTTGACCGGAGCTAGAGCTGGAGCAATGAAAATTTAACCGCTCCGCTGCTCCGATTCATAATTTTTCCAACTATTGTTGCTTGACATTATATTTGAAAACTTGCACACTATTACAATTACAGGCATTGAAGTTTTTCCATTACCATCTCCATTAATCAATGCAAATGATGCGAATGGCAATGCTGAGTTCAAATCCATTGGATTAATTACTAATTCATTGCAAGGTATTTGAACTGAGTAGTGCCATTTCCATTGCAGTAATGAAATGTACAATTTTAATTACAATAGCCCCATTCACGATTTCGTGTAAATGGTCTTGCATCATTGCAAATGCAAAATAGTTCTGCTATCACAATAACAAATATATGCGATATCTATCTATCTATCTATATGCAATAAAAATCGTGAATAGGGCTAATGTGTGTTAATAATTCCTAATTTTTTTTAAAAGATGTCACTAAGAATAAGGAGTTCACAATCTTAACTGGTTCTATTGCTATGACAGCAGCCTTCAAAACGATATAGTTGTTGTACAACTCGGAAAATGGGTTTTAGGGCTTTAGCAAATTAAGGTAGCGATATACAAAAACAAATTAAAAAAAAAAAAATGATTTTTATTGAGAAAATTATATATAGTTGGAGGTCGGAGCGGAGCACGGAGCGGAGTCGGAGCTATACTTAAGAGGTCGGAGTGGTGCTGGAGCGGAGCAACCTCTAAATTTGGTTGCTCCAAAGCCCTGTCATGAACACAAATCACCAGGGCTGTCGTTTTAAAATTTTTTTGTGAAGTGAACGACAAAACTTTTAAAATGAGGGTACATACTCTCAATGCCAGTTCTTTTGCATAATATTATTTAAAAGTAAAAGCCTCGCCTTCCACCTCGTCATTTTCCACCAAATTCTAATCAGTTAAATGACAGTTCATCAATGTTGCCAAATAGGTATTTAAATAAACACAAAAGGTCTCAAAATGTACTATAGGATGTGTGCTAGATGTAGTTTTACTTTTTATAGGGAATATAGATTCAAACACGCCGATCTGGCTACAGTCAATGATGCCCTTCCAAATTAAGGAGAAGTGCAAAAAAGTAGTTAAACGATAGAGATGAACATATTTAAATTTTTTTTTACATCGATTTTACTTAAGGATAATTAGATGCTGCTTTTTATATTATTTTTTAACACTAGGTATTTGCTAAAAAAGAAAACAAATTTAAATAACATTATTTATACTTTTTTTATTATAAATAAAATTTTTAATTTGGTACTAAGTAATAAAAGTAGTATTAATAATCTAGTACCAACTTACTCTTTTGTTCTCATTTCAAAAAATGCATCTCTAAAATGTTCCTCTTACTTGTCAAAAATTCAAAATGGCTACTGTTTGAAAAAATGCATCTACCTCTAAATACTTCTACCATGTATAAAATATTACGCTGTCCGCGTTCAAAAAATTTTCGTTATGCGCATCAACAACTACGTCATCACACTGTAAATAAAACAAGAGTTGAGTTGCAAGTAAAACTTAGGACAAACTATTTTGTTTTAAATAAAAAGCAATATTATTTATTTTGTAGTTTTATTACATTTTCGTCGTTTATTTAATAATTTGCTATTTAATATTCTTATTTCGAAGTACATTCGCACACGAAAGAATAGTCTTTTAATTTGTTCGTCGCATTCGACTTCTGAATTTGTTGTTCTAATTGGAGAATGTATTTAAATAGTACCCGTTCATTACGTCAAAAATATTCGTCTCACTTTTTTAATTTCTCAAACACAAATACAGTATGTAACAAAATTGAGAAAACGAAGGAACATTTTTGGGATATGAAAAAAGCCAAAAATGGCGTCAAATTAAAAAGTATCAGCATAGATAAGTTTCTTCACATTCAGATAAATAAAAGTGGAAAATCAAATAATATATTCGCGTTCCAAAAGGGTCTTGAAAGTACTGAAATTTCGAAAATAAATTATGACTTTTCAAAATTTTTTTAAATTCCACAGCTTTTTTATTTCTCCTTGAGTTTACAAATATAATGCAAAAAGAATTTTTGATATCGATTAATTTTTATTGGTGCCACAAGAGGTTCAAAGTTCTGAAGTTTTGACCATAATTTATACTTTTCATACAATTTTTGCTTTTGAAAACTTACCAGCTTTGTACATCTTGTTGTACCAATAAATATTATCCGATTTCAAAAATTCTTTTTGCATTATGTTTGTACACTCAAAATAAAAATCCTATGGGACTTGAAAAAAATTTTGGCAAAAAAATTTGAAAAATCATAATACAATATATTGTCGAAATTTCGATATTTTCAAGACCCTTTTGGTACCTGAAGAAGTTATCTGATTTCAAAAATTTGTTTCCAGTTTTGTGGAAAAAACTTTGCTGGCTATAACTTTTTAATTTATGTCCCAAAAATGTCTCTTCATTTGCTCAATTTTGTTACATACTGTATAAAACATTTCGAACAAAGAGTTTCTTTCACTGTAAACATCAACAACATGTCATCAAAAAACATATGTTTTCGTCGAACATGCGCAAAGCGTACTTTTGTATATGTGATTTGTGCATCATGAATAGAGACTCAAATTATGCATAAGTAACGCAACGTAGTGTAACGGAACGTAAAAATCTATCGAAGATAGAACTCTACATTGCGTTACGATTTCGGTAATTACTTGCACTCACTGTCCATATCACAGATATTTATGTGACAGTTGGCAACGTTACGGTACGTTCCGTTAGTTATGCATAATTAAGCCTTAAGAATCGCATTTTCGTGCTCTGTGAAGTGAAAAAATAGGAGTTTTTCTTTTTTAACTCAGAGTACGGAGTAGAGTAGAGCATGAGTACACCAAGCACGCTCTGATCAGAGCACGCTCCGAGCAAGCTCTGACAACTCTGATTAAATTTTAAAACGCATAGAGCACGAACTGTGAGATAACAGCTATTTATAATTAAGTTTATTTTTCAACAAAATTTTTTTTAATCGTTTTGATTTTGTTTGTGCAAAATGGATAAATTAATTATTCTCAGTCCTTGTCCGCCATTTAAAATTTTTGTGTATTCTGTTCAAATACTATTTTCAATTTTGCTCAGTCAATTTCTTCTGAGCACGTAGAGCACGCTCTGATCACAAAAAGAAACACAATTACATGGAACAGTAGTCAAGACTTTGAAAATTAACAACTAGATTTAATTTTCCATAGTCTACAAAAAACATAACAAAGAAATACAATTACGTTTGCTCAGAGCTAAAAAAAAAAAGATTACGTTTTTTGACAACTCGTACCCTGCTCTGAGCTAATAAAGAAAAACGTCTAATGAAAACCAAAGTGGAAAGTTTTTTCACTTCACGATAACGCAGAACGCGAATTGACCCCCAGGTTTGTATTTGCAATTTGTCAAGAAAACTTTTGGTGTATTTTTTCATTCCAAATTTAAAAAGCTAAAAATTCTGCATTGTTTCCAAAGTTAAGTATTTTTGAAAATACGAAAACTGAAAAATTACGAATTCTGGGAGAGTAAATTCAGAAAATCTATGAAATATGTTATTGGATTTTTCCTTAATTTTAGAAGACTCCTTTTTATATCGGAATATAAAAAAACATGCTGCGCTATCTTCCAATTCAATATAATTCAATTTGAAAATGGATCTGAACACGATCTATAAGCCAAAAATTGGGAATAAACGGTTGCTTTAAAGAGTAAGGTAATACCCATGCATCGAGTACCCAGTGTTGCATCGAGTGAAAATAAAAATGTAACGCAAAAAAAATAAAAACGTACTTTAGAAATAAAAACGTACTGGTTTTCAATATTTTTAATTTAGAAAAAAATTTTTGTAAATTTCTTCGAAATTTTTCAGAGTGGGATGAGTTTTCGAGATATTCAAATAATAACAAAACAACTACTACTAAAGTCGCCTGGCTTCGAGCGGCGCGTACCTTAAAGTGTACTTACTACCCCTTTCTCTTACTTTTTTTGTTTGTTTAGTTTATATATAAAACAGAAACAAACTTCCTAAATTTGTTGTTGTTTTGCATGTTACCTAAACGAACGGGAACGAAATACAGAAAGTTCTCATTACGGCTGGTTTTACAGTTTCTCGTCCATTTTTTGGTTCGTTCGAGTTTCTACGCGGTCGACAGCAACAAAATGTCTGCATTAGTTAAATTTAAATTTAGTTGCTGCAACCTTTTAGATAATTAATTTCATGTTTCAAAAATGAAAAACATAGATTTATGTAGAGTTTCTGCTTTGATTCTTGAAAAACTAAATTTTAGCAACTGGGTAATCTGTTGTGCTCTCCTTGAAGGAAATAAAAAATATTAGTGCCAGTGATATTTGTGAGTACAATCTCAAAATTCGCTGCTTACTTATTATACATATTTAGTTTTATCAAGTCTTGGAGTTTTGAAAAAAACTCTTAATAACTCAGATAATGGAGGTCATAAAATCTCAGAGACCGATGATAACGAATATCTATTATAGTTAAGATATAAATAGCAGAAAACTTTACTCTAAAGTTACTTCAGATTCTGAACCACACAAAGAAAAATCATCATCTGGGAATTCCCATTCGTTTAGTTTACATGCAAAACAACAAAATGACGTTTCATTAAGCCTGATAAACAAACCTTTAACTGTTGAGTTAACAATGAAGAAAAAAGTCAGACTATGAAATATGAACAATTAGATTTCAGTTTCATATTCTCTAATAATAATATGTACCTAAGTGATACTAAACCTACACAATTAAATTCTTCTTAAATCTATAATATTTTTCATTTTACAATGTTTTTTTAATATTTGCAAACCAAAAAAATTTTAAAAAAATTTCCAAATTGGGAAAAATTCAATTTGTTTATAAAATTTCCAGAATAATAATTTCAGAATAAGTTGAATAACAAAAACAATTTTTTGTTCATATTTTTTCGATAAGTTTGTGCGATATACGAACTTTTATTAGTTGGAAATTTTTTCCTACAACGGTTAATTTTTAAATAATTAGGGATTGAAAAACGTTCCATTTTTACAACTCCAAGACTTTAAAATATCGTAACTTGAAAATAAAAAAAAAAACATTGAAATAAAAAAATGCGTGTCGATTAATTTGTTCTCAAGAAAGCAAGAAAAAATTTTGGTTGAAATCAAAATTTTAGTTGTAAATCTGACATGGAACGGCAAATGAAATTAACTGAAAACAAAAAAATATATGCATTCTTGATTTATTTTAAGGCGGTTTTTGACAGTATGCTCAGGAATCTACTAATGTACAAATTGCATACCATAGGCGTGCCCACTAAAATAGTGAGCGTCCTGCAAAGCATTTATGCAAACACAATATCAACAGTATGGAACAGAAGCGGTCTGTCTAAATCCTTTCAAACTCTTTCAATTGTTAAACAAGGATGCCCACTATCGCCTGTTGTATAAATCTGGGATTATTGCGGATAATGCAATTGGCATGTAATGAATGATAAATCGGTTTCTCATGTTTCGAGGAGGTAAAAAGTCTGCAACGACTTTTCATTAAGAGGGTGTCAAAGCTTACAGATTTTACTCCAAATTTTGCTTCAATGCTAGAGATGAGAGTGGAAGACAGCAGGGGTACGTCACAAAAGCCATATACGAATACCTCGAGCATCGTTTACCGTACAAGTTGTCGCTTTTTATTAAACGGAAAATATATATTTTGGGCAAAGGAATGGTGCAACTGGCCAACCCATTACATGGTAGAATATAATAAATCGGACATTTCGAGAGGGGCTTGGAATCAGCAGTGTGCAAACATTTTATCCGCGACAAAACAGCGCAACGTACACCACGTGCAGGAAACAGCGAGGACAAGCATAGACGTGCGTGATGTGCAGCCTTCAAGAAAATGAGACGATACAGCATTTCTTGGGGGAATGCCCAGTGCTTAGAGAGTTTAGAGTAAGATTTTTTGGCAAAACCGTACTTAATGAATAAGTTTTTTTTTTGTTAAATGGTAATGGCATTACTTTTAAAATTGTAGCGATGTTTATTATGTGCATTTTGAACTACAGGAGGAATTTATTTTTAGAGTATGATACTTAAAAATTAGCTTTTTGCAACTCAACTACCGACAGACTACATTTTGCCACAATCGTATGCTCTATTTTAAGAAAAATGTAACCACATTTTTGTGGAATACACATATCTTGAATAAAAGAACAACTAACTAACTAACATCTTTTTCACACTCAGCATAAAATATTGTTCTAGTATATGACTAAAAAATAATTTGAGCAAGCTTAAGAATGTTAGGAACAGTAAAGTTTTGAAATTGACAAAATCTGTTAAGTAGGCGTGGTACCTCCTAAGTGAAATTTTCAATAAGTGACATGGAAGGAAATATTAAAACAAGTTATCGAATTCGATATACTTCATTAAAAAATCCTATCCAGAATGTTGGGTCAACATCGGTAATAGCTACGCCTACCTCCCATATCAGTGACATTTTCAACGCCCACCTACCTCTAAATGCAAATAGGTGTTTTTTCAGAGGTTGTGTAGGGTATATAAAGTTCGACCACACCAGAACTTTACATTTTAATCTATACATTTATTAGTGTAACTACATTTTTATTCCAGAAGATCCAGAAGTGTTACTCTATCAATTTAAAGAGCTTGACGATTAGGTTAGCCAAAAATTATCAGATTTAAACTCGGTTTAGCCAATTCCAAAATATTAGCGTCAGAAGTTCTTTAAAATTCACTCATTGAACAAAGCATTGCATTCATCGTTGTAAAAATCATTGATTAAGCGGGAGTAAATAACAAATGAGAGAGAGAAGACATGAGTTAGGGCATTTCTCAGAATTATCTAACGAATGATTTGCATACATCAGGGATGCCAACTCATTTTTTCTTTTTCCCCGATAGTTCTCGAGAAATTCTCCGATTTTTATAATAGTATAATTTCATATTATAACAGTGTGACACTTACTTTCCATATAAACATTTTACAAAATCGAGAAATACCTTAAAATTGATCTCGGTTAGTGTTATTTTAGGGTGACCCTGAACTTTCTCGGTCCAAAACTTAACCAAATTTTATAAGATTCGTAGATTAATAGAAATGTACTTTCTGAATCCGGAATTCTTTTGACACATGGGAGATCTCATTTCAAGGGAACCGACTCTTAAAATCAATCGGGCTCAAACTTGCGCACAAAGTGTAGTCATATTGGATTGTAGTTACCACACCAAATTTGAACGAGATGAGCTGTGTCGAGTTACTAGATGTTCATTTTAATAGATAAACAAGTCTCCGCCCACTTTTGGACATCAAATTTATCAAAGGAAAAGAAATGGGCTTTCTTTTGACTGTCGGTTTTTAACAGATATGATGATTGACCGTAATTTATAAGTTTACAGATTAGTCAGCAGGGATTAAGAGTTATTAATCAGGAGGTGCTGGACGAAGACATAGCTAAGCCTTTCTGAACGGCCGAAAGGGAAGTCGAAGCACCGCGCGACTGTTTTGGCCAGACTGACACTCGGCGTTATAAACATCTATATCTACGCAATCCCTCCGAGTTTCTCTCTGAAATTTTTACAAAATACTTTCGAAATATAATACTTTCAAATAGCACATTTTTTTTAAAAATCGATTTCTCCAAACCAATAAAGTGCCCACTTAAGAAAAATTAAGATATTAAGACCCAAAATATGAAATAAGGCATAAGTAAAACATTTTACATCACATAAAATTTGACAAAAAAAAAAAAAACTAAACGACTTTAAATTCCCCGCAAAAGGCAGTTCATTCCCCGATTCCCAGCTCTAAGTCAAATTCCCCGCAAATCGGAGAATTCCCCGCAAGTTCGCTTCGCTGGCATACACAAACAACAAAACCAACACCAACGAGTAGTTTGGTTCTCTTTTGATATTTGTTTTTTCATAAAGAGATTTCTTGAACAAAAAAGTAGCCCCAGTTACTGAGGCCTTACTTATTAATACAACAGTCGAAGAAGAATAAGAAATTGCTTTAATCAAGCGGTTAGGTCCAGTCAGAGGCGTGAAAAAATGAGTATTTTAAATAATTTTTTTTGACACTAATTACATTTATTTCCGAAAACTATCAATACAGACTTATTACACTATTTTTTATCTCTACCTGACCAAAATTACAAAAAAAAATTCATTGTTCACGAAGTTATCGCCATCTTTATTGGACCCCGTTCCTGAAGTAGTGCCTTGCGGTGTCCATCATAACGTTTTACTGGTTCTTCTAAAATCAATCCAACAAAAAAAGCATTAGTTTGATAGTTAATCTAGTCCTTAACAATATGTTATTTTTTTGAAAATACACAAAAAGGCGGATTCTGAAAGTTTACTCGCAGATTTTCAACGAAAAAAGTACTAGTTTATTGTTAAAAAAAAGTAGAAGTTTTCTTATCTTGCCTGTATCCAATGGAGTGATTGTTTGTTTATGGAATCTGCTGACGAAAAGCTTGACTTTGGTTAGAAATTTAAATGTAGTTATTGACACTCATGTACTTTTACGTACTGTAAATATAAAATATAACTCGTGTCCGTGGTATGATAGATATGTTGATGCGGCTATTAAAACTCGCAATAAGTTGCACTTTACTTGGAAAAAGAAACCAACGAATGCAAACTGGGATTTGTATAAGACTGCTCGAAATGAAGCTACTTTAGTTGTAAAACAGGCGAAACAAAAGTATTATTCTACTAAATTAAACGCCTCACTTCCTTCGAAAGATTTTTGGCGTAATGTAAAGAACTTAGGTGTGCATCGCCAAAGTGATAACCTATGCCAAGTTTCACTTGATGTTTTAAATGATTTCTTTGTTTTTGTCTCCAAGCCTTGCTATGTTTGTCCGAATATGTGTAATATTTATGCTACAACGCCCTTGTCTTGCCCCTTTCAATTCTCTGAAGTTGACGAAAATGATGTGTTTAGATATGTAATGAAAATCAAATCTAACGCGGAAGGTGAAGATGGCATGCCGATTAAATTTATAAATATTGTCTTGCCAATTATTCTAAGTTCGTTGACTCATATAATTAATCATTGTTTCAGCAGTTCCTCATTTCCTTCTTTGTGGAAAGTAGCAACGATTTTACAGGTAGCTAAGAAACCGTCTGCAATAGAACCAAATGAATACGGACCCATTAGCATTTTTTCCTCATTGTCCAAAATATGTGAAACAATAGTTGAACAAATTTAAAATCACTTATTTGAAAACAATCTGTTATCACCCCTACAGTCCGGGTTAAGAAAAGGCCATAGCTGCTCCACTGCCATGTTGAAAATTCTTGACGATATTCGTATTCCATTTGATAATGGTAATATTACACTTCTCTGCTTCTTAGACTTTTTTTTGGGTTTTGTCCAAGTTCGTTAAGGCTAATGAAAAGTTACTTGGAAGGTAGATTTCAACGTTTAAAAGTTGGAAATCTCTATTCTCAATATAAGGCTATATCATCAGGCGTGCATTCATCAGGATCCAGGACTGGTCTAGTTGTCGATCTCAGTGCTATAGTTAATGATAACTTACAATTTATGAATAAATGAGCTTTGGACAACGCTTTGATACTAATTGTTGAAAAATCATTTGTTCTACCAATTTCCAAGGACAAGATTTCTCTTACTGATATTCCCCCCTTAGATATGTATAGGAGCCGTGCAGTTAAAATTTGTTGACAAAATAACTAACTTAGGCTTTCGTATTAACTCAAACTTAAATGGTGTTGGCCATATTAAAAGTGTTTTAAGTAAGGTATTTGTAACACTTCGAAATTTGAGAGTGTCTGCCCCGTTTACTCCTGTGGAAACAAAGCGAAAATTGGCAATTCAGTTAATATTGCCCGCAATCAACCACTCTGAACTTGTCTACAGCAAATTAGACTCTCAATCGCTTCACAAACTTGAGATAGCCTTCAATAATATTACGCGCTATGTTTATGGATTGCGAAAATTCGATCGTATAACCTCATGGAAAACCTTATTAATTCGATATGGGACTCCACAGTATCTATATGATAAACTGCTTTTCACAAAATCTATTAGATCGCAAAACCTGATTGTTCCTGACTTTAAGTACCTCATCTCATTCTCTGTTAACGCCATTAGGCTGTGGAACACAATTCCTTTCAGTATAAAAAGAATTCTTAATAGAAACAATGTTAAGGAAGTTATGTTTAAGTTTTTTCGTCACAATCATTATAAATTGTTTTCATACTATCAATGTTCCTCATACTATCAATGTGTTAAATCCTTTGATTTCTTTTCCACCATGGTTTTATGTTATATGTATACTCATTTACTTATTAATTAATATTATTTCATCTTAAACTTTTTATACTATACTTCTTATTTATATCTCTTTTGTCTATGTTTATTCATTTATTTATCTTTTTATTTTATGTACTGAAAAAGATTCATCTTAATGTACTCTTATATTTTCTGATAAATTGAATTAAAATTGAAATTAAAAAAATTTGTTAAAAATGTTAAAAATTTTGATAAAACATAGTATAGGTATATAGGATAATAACTCTGTATTGATAGTTTTCGGAAATAAATGTAATTACTGTAAAGAAAAGTTATTTATCACATCTGGCTGACATTTCTTCTCACCTCTGACTGGAATTTTCTTTTTCTTCCTTGAAGTTATTTACCTGCAAATTAAAATGCATGAAGGATCGATAAACATGTACTTCTTATAGTACGGCTTCGCTCTAACACGTCTCACTTTTTGGTGCACTTGAAAACTAATCCTTTTCTCAAATCACAAACGTTAATTCTCAAATCCGCCTAAACTAACCGTTGATAGCGTTCTCAAACTAAAAGGGTCATTTCTAATATTGGATTTTCCATAGGCTGTGGTAATATTGGGAGTATGCTCGCCGAACACCATGAAATTGTTGTTGCACCGAACACAAAGAGGGAGTTTTTTTTTACAAAACAGTATCATTACATACAAAATAGTATTAAGGGGTTATATTTTACGTTTTGGTACGGGAAACTTAGGGCATTTTTGTGATTTTTTTTGGACTATTTGAAATAATTTATTTGAAACTAGCATAACAGGTATACATAGTACATATTCTTACGAAAAAAAAAGAGTGGTCGGATATGAAAAAATATTGAAAATTGTAGAAGTTGTAGCTCTTGTCGTGATGCGCGTTTTTTCTGCAGAGTCTGGCGGTGACCACGATTGAATGCCAACAACTCAACTGTAATCAAAAAGACAAAAAATTTACAGTTGTGTACTACAGCGCCGAGTACTTGAACGAAAAATTAAAAAAAAAAAAACACAAAAAGCACCAATTGAACCAGGCACTTAGTTCTCAAATTGAGAAATGCCAAATTCTCAACTTTATCTCAAACAGGAACGGAACGGAATCCAATTACTCTCATAGGAAGATATAGCGTTGCCATCGATGCCAAACAAATTTTAAAATACAGAATTGCCCTAACAAAATAATTTTTATTTATTAATTTATTAAGTGAAGTTCAAGTAAAAAAATAGTTTTACAAATTCACATATATGTATATCAGTCGTACATAGTTATATTAAATTATAATTTTAATTTAATAAAGAAAAAATGTAAATATAAGTTTGAAAACATTTCAATACGTAAATTTAAGTTGGAAACATTTAAATTTAAAAACAGCCATTTTGTGGCTTAAATGGACATGCAAACGTAAATTTAGGTTGGAAAACATTGAATTTGGTTGAAAAGTTAAATTTGACGGCGCACGCTGCTAGCTTTTCTTGCTTCACTTGCTAATAGGCTTTTCACTTCTGGGTCGGATTCTGAATAGCCCTCACTTGGCGCCCCACCTGATTCACATACTAGGAGACTACAGGTAGTAGAAGAACTTCAGCAAGCCTCGTCTCGGATTCTCTACGTTCCCAAGCCCCACCGTCATGCCATTTTCGGTGAGAAGATTTATTATTTTCTTTACTCCACTTCACCAGATTAAAAATTTTACAACTTCAATATGTGCTGCCACAATCCTATAAATATTTTCTCAAGTGAGAAACAGTTGAGAAAATGTTTATTTTCAAATGACTAGAATGCTGAAAATCATATTGAGATTAGAAATTTATTAAAGGTTAGAGCCATAAATATTTTCTCAAGTCTTGCTCAAATCAGTTTAGTTTCAAATGATAAGTAATTTTGAAAATCAAATTGAGAACTAAGATTTTCTCAAAAGTTTGAGAACTTGTTTCCAGTGTTTGTTAGGGTTGTTTAATTTATACACATACATATATATTTGAATACATATATACATTAGACTGCACACAAAAAAAATTTCATCTAAAAAATAAAATTTTAAGCGGTTGCAGAAAAAATCATTTCCAGAAGCACCAGGAACGCTACATACTGGAGTACGTAAGATAACGCTAAACTAGACGCTTTGCCAGATTTTGCCGCAAGAACAAGAGAAAAAATAGGCAAGTTTAGGATATCGATCGGTGGTTTTTATTGTCTTATGTATGTATAACTATAATTTCAATTAAAAAATGGCTGGAAAAAAAAAATATTATTTTTGGTGCCTTTTAAGATCGTGGAACGTAACCCCCCTTATTGCAGTGGTTCCTTGCATAGTTTAACACGATTTCCCTTAACACTGCTTTTACAGGAACGTAACCCGCGTGTTAAGCGAGGTCTACCTGTATAGTCACTTTATAGTCATTTCAAAAGAGTTTTTTCCAATTGTTGTTTTCCATTCAATTTTGGTCTCACGTTAAATCCTTCGAAATTGCGCAGAGAATTATCAACTCAGTTGAAACGAAGTATACAGATATTTTGTACATACCCTGCAGTGAAATAGCGAACTAGATACAAAAAGATCTAGTTCTGTGGTTGGAACAAATTCACTAGTTCGGTAGCTAGTTCCTAATTGAATGCAAAGATTCACCAGTTAAAACAAACGATTTTCTTTTTTCTTGAACAGGTTTTAAATGATCGGTAAGCTGTGTCGTTTTACAAAAACAAAAAAACTTTGTTTCGTAATTGTTCTTCGTCATTTTATATTTATATTTAACAGCTATTGAATTTGTCTTCAACTAATTTTGGTTGTTATTGTGTAATTTTTGAGCAAGTCGGACGTAAAAGGTTAAGTGAATTTGGAAAAAGTGTTGTTGTATAAAACAAATCAAAAAAGATTTTAATTTGCTGAAGGTGTAATTATTAATAAAAGCGATCGTAAAGTACAGCGTATGAACGTAACCCATGGCGAAAATTTGCAGTCTCAATGTAAGTATTTATTATTAATTTATTGATGTGTAAACATTTTAGCTCACGGTATGAGCAAAATTTTAAATGTGTAAAATGTAAGAATAACTGTAACGTAAGATGTAAGATAACTGTAACGTCCAGTTCCCCTCTCGCTCACACTACTGCGCGGCATGACTGTGCTACTCTAAACAACAAAGAGAAGAAGAGAGGGAAAAATTAAAATACGAGCGGAGTTTGTTTGTTTATGTTTCGATCAATTTACTCACACATATATGTGCATACGAAAACAAAATGTGTGTGTACATTTATTCGTGGCAGAATTATTTGTTGGTGTTAAACGTGTGGAGATCGACTATACTATACAAGCAGAGAAGTCGCCGTAGCAAACACAAGCGTTTGATAGGTTTTGCATTCGGTTAGTTAGATTGGATTAAAATTAAATATTTTTTAAAATATAAAAACAATACTAAATGATAAGCAATAAGGAATCTATGTTTCAATAAATGTATAAACAAAATGTAGTGATAATGATACCAAATCACGGTATTATATAAATTTTGCTTTGTACATTAACATTAGGCAACACTTTTTTTATCTATGTAAATAGCAAAAATGTTAAACAGAAAAAATCAAACTTATTTATTATAAAATCACTTATTTACTTCAATAAAAATACATTCTTTTTTATTTGTATTAAATGCAGTTAAGGCAACTCTCTTTGCGGCGCTTTTAAAAAGTAGTGGGGTGACTAGTCATCCCTATTGCCTTTCTAAGGTTAAATGTGAAAAGCACTTATAGTCGCCTGAGGATTGATTTGACGT
This sequence comes from Toxonevra muliebris, assembly GCA_963691655.1. Taxonomy (NCBI): domain Eukaryota; kingdom Metazoa; phylum Arthropoda; class Insecta; order Diptera; family Pallopteridae; genus Toxonevra; species Toxonevra muliebris. Next base: position 87,202,473 of record OY829326.1, on the reverse strand, counting down.
ATGTGTGTACAAATTCATATACCTATACGCCAAATCAATATAATTTTTTTATTTAAGTAAGTGTACCTATTTTTATGAGCAGGCTGATTTAGGCAAAATAAATATTTATCGATCTCAACTTTTGTACTTTACACTATATATTAAAGAAATTATTTTTTTTATATGTATAAAATCAAAGAAATAATGTGCGTTTGTTTTGTTTTGAAAATGTTAAATAAAAATAATTTTCTGTTTTGTTGAAGTTAGAATTCTAATGTGTATCTATTATTTTGAGCAGGTGTGTATGTATGTATATTACTGCATAACATAATCAACTCCGTTACCAACAGTGATTAAAAGCTGAGATTATGCAAGAGATTGCAGCTATTAGATGATTTGCTTATAAATCAAATAAAATTGTGTATAATTGAAGCAATTTGCTGATTTAGATTGAACATACTAATAAATCTGTATGCATATGCAAAATGATAAAAACCACCTCAAGAAAACCTTTGCTTTTCATATTTGCTAAGAAAAACCACTAAACAAAAATTACGAAATCTGATCAAGTTTTTTACAACAAAAAAAAACCTTTCACCGCTTACGCCGCACAGTGGGACAGGAGACCTTGAAAGTTGGCAATGGACCAATCTGCATGAAATTCGGTAAGAAAGTAGTCTATATAGGAGAAAATAAAAAAAGTTGCCCACTTTTCAAGCATTTAAATATGAAATTTGAAACAGGATATGAATAATTTCCTCGCCAACATTTTGCATACGGTTGCACGGTTTGTCTCATGCTGAAAACTTTGTTTTTGTAGTGATCGAAGAGGGAAAAATTTGGGGTTTAGAGGGGTTTCTCTAATAATGCTAACCTTAAAAATTTATCAAATCCACAAAAAATTTGTCATCAGATGTTAACTTTCCCGTGTAGTTAACAGAAAGAAAATTTGTCCATTCCATATTAATTATAGTAAAATTTAGAAGTAGACTATTAGCCTGTTTACGTACTTTTCCAGTAAAAACTTGCTGCGAGAGAGTAAAAGAAAAATTGAGAAAAAATTTCTTGCAAAAAGACAAATAGTAGACGAAGTTCGTGAACAGAAAATTAGTAGAAGGTTGCAAGCATGGCTCAATAAAAAGGTTATAGCAGCGGTACAAAAACAAAATCGACCGTATATTTTGTTTTTGTATGCAGGGTTGGAAACCCCTTTCTTCTGTCAAATTCATAACGAATCAGCTGATTTATTTTTCTCTCACATTTTTTTGCTTGATTTATTTGACATAAGAATTAGATGAATAAATCGGGAAGAAGAGAGCTATGCTGGTGATATAACTTTACTAGGTCCGTTCCTGTACTTTTTGGGTAAAGTTTGGTAAACTGAGAGTAAACAAAAAATACTCTCTGCTATAGACAAATATGCACAAAAGTACGGGAACGCAAAAAACCACTTTTCATGTACGAAAAAAAAATCGTCAAATTGTAGCGGCAGTTAAATTTAAAAACAAAGTGTCTGCGATATTTAATAAAATAAAAATTGTTAAATCTGACAAGGAAATAAAAAAATAATGAAAAAATTAAACATAAATTATTTGCCTGACTACTTCTGAAGATTTTTCATCGCCATTTACATTATTCAGAAATGGCAGAAGCTTCTACATCATCAGAAGTTGAACAAACGCTTGCGTCATTAATCTGTGAAGAATGTTATTAAAAATCAACAAATATACAATTAACACATTTTCAAATTTCTTTTGAACAATTTCCACTGAAAATAACATTTATTTTTCCAAAAATTCTTTATTTATTTATAAATTTAAAACTTTCAATATATTTTCCCAAAAGCAAAACAGCTAATAAGCACAAACATATGATTGTTTGACACTTTTACCATTTTTACCCGAAGGAAAAGTGCGGGCTGTTTCGTGCAAGAAGAAGAAGACAATTACTCTCTCATCTCCGCTCTCATTTGTAAGTTTTTTGTGTACGGAAACGCTTTTGGGCTGTTTTGGGTAAATTCGTGCACCCGCGGTAAAGTACGGGAACGGACCTATTATTGAGCCATGCTTGGAAGTAAACAGCTTATTATCGATTATTTTGACAGTGAATTTTATAATTTGTTGAAATCATTTCTTTTAGCACACGGGTATTCACAAATACTAACATCTTCCACAAACATCACCAATATTCCTTTTTCCACTCATTTTTATTAAAACCCTCCAACAAATTCATTTAAATTAACAAAACACACTTCTTTTTAACGTTTCGATTTTTGACAGTTCTTTTTTTTTTTTAGCCTAAAAATTCTTGCAAATAAAAATGTTACTTGTAAAAATTTGCAGCTACTTTTTTCTTTCTTACTTTTTCACGCTTTGCTCATGTACAAAAATTTTTTATAAATTTTTGCAATTTTCTACTACCCGGTCAAAAATAATGGCTTGGCTCTAGCATGGCCTAATATTGGGATCGACTAAGCCAGTACTGGCGAACCTTTGGTGGGCCAAATTGTTGCCAGCATGAGACTGCATTATTATTGTTGGGGTAGTGCACTGCGACCTTTAAGATCTATTGTGCCTTTTCATGGACTTATAGTATTTCCATAAGTCCAGCTTCCAATCAAAATTTATGAATATGTATGAATATTACTTCTATGGAGTTGAAATTATCATCTGGTATTTGGTGGTTATCCAGATTTCTTTTACGAATTTGCATAAGTGCGGGGCACTGTCGTAAGATGTGCTTTGCAGATTCCCTACATGATTCATTAGATGTAATTTCCAGTTTTGTTATGTGATAGTTCCACCTACAATGTTCTGTTAGAATTCCTGTAATGATTCTAAGACTATTCTTTGACAAATTCATACATTTTTTGAAGCGTTTTTGGTTATAGGTTCCTAATAGTGCTTTCGAATGCTCTAGTCCTGGTCTGTGTTCCCAGTATAATCGCCTTTAATGTTCTTCTTCTACTTTCCTAATTTATATAGAGGTGTCTCTTTACCTATTCCGCAGAATGGCTTCGAACCTACGAAAGGAGTTGATGTTCCTTTCTTTGCTAGTGTTTCCGCAGATTCATTCTCTTTAATTATATAACCCAAGCGAATTTAGTTTATCAAGACACTCCATCAGCACTTTTGAGGTGACCTGGTGAGATTTAAGTGCATTGATAGCCGCTTGGCTATCGATTAGGATCGCAATGTTTTGGTTCCGGTCGCAATGTAGTACCATGTTATCATATTCTGGTCTATCTTGTACATTTTAGATATATCATATTTATAGCATAGGACTGTAACGATCTGAGAGTGCTGGCCAAGGTAGGGCTGTCAATAATCGACCATGACGGGCAGGCTTTCTCAAGTCAATGTATGTCGTCAGTAATACGTGTTAATATTGGGCCATTGTTAATGAACACTCTGAAGCCAGCATGTACGAACCAATAATGGACCATTGTGGGCATTGTACGTGGGCCTTAGTTGCGCTAACATTAGAATTATAGGTGCACTAAATTACAAATAATTTGATTATAAAACATTTTTATTCATTAATAAAATATACAAAAGTTTTACCAGTTGACACGTTTCTAGTGTAGTGCGTAGTAGTGTAGAACGGTTTACAAATATTCAAATAACAAATATAAGTATTTTGAGTTCGACCTAAAATTATAGGATCGGCGTTGACCAAAATTTGGCCAATATTTTCATCAAATTATATAAAAATTATGAAATTATTTAATCAAATTATTCCTAAACAAATGTGATTAATATATTTACGTATATGTACTTGAATTTTAGAGTATTTTCTTTTTTGATTTATAACTATACCTATAAATTAATATCTACTTATGTGATTTGGGGTTTTTTGATTTTAATGTTAAAAAATTAAAAAAAAAATTGAATGAATGAAAAATCTACTTATATTTTTACTGTATGCAACGACATCGGCTTCGGTCGGCATCAGCCAATTTTTTCTGGTAGCCGAATATCAGCATTCGGCAAAAAAATCATAATCGGTCGGACTCCATATATATATAAATACATAATCATTAAATTTCTGCAGTAAATAGTTAAGCAAATATGATGGAATATGGTCACTGATTTTGTATACTTATTAATTCAGACGGGTTTTCTTAATTTCAATGTTTTCAAACCATAGAAGTTTACTAGTTATTTAATAATTAATTTTATGCGTGATTGTCACACTTGTTTGGATAGCTTTCCTTCAAAACCGTAACCGGAACGAAACCGCAACCCAAATTAATGTTAAAGAACGAAATCGGAACCGAAACACTTGACAAAACCTAAACCGAAATGTTATATTGATTCGGTTTCATTCCTTGATTTAAAATACGTAAATTTGATCACAAAAGGTACGTTTTGAGCAGACCAATCTTAGCCAAACACAGAAGATTGCAACGTTGGTTTAAAATGGCTTGGGCCAATCTTGAAATATATGGCTGCATTAACTACCTCCTAAAATTAATTTATTTTGATAATAATGTTTTTATTTATACTAATTCTAACATAAAGTGAATTAATTTCATTCTACCACCTTCAGGTTTCTTGTGTACCTGAAAGAGTTTGTGATCATTCTATCGTAGCTTAACATTGTCATTCGATTAAGTCTGCTAATTCATAAAGAATTGGGAAGATGTGAAATTGTGAACTTACAAGAAATATTGAACACTTGAATAATTTAAGCATAAGAAAAACTACTTGGATTTTAATTATAAAAAAAATTTAATTCAAAGTCTTTACAGCCATATCAAATATAATAAAACTAAATGGCAAGTTCACCCTGACGCCTAATAAACCAAAACACTATATATCTTCGTATGCAAAAATTAAAAGCTAAAGCTTTTAATTAAATTAACTTAAGTTTTATACAAAAATAATTATAGGTTAGTTGTTGTTTTTTCTGATGCTGCATCAAACAATCAAGCAGTAATATAAATTCGACTTCAACTTGCTGACTATACTACAATGAACGTTTAGGCTTAGGGAGAGCGCTCTGATTTGTTTGGTTTTAAGTGATTTTTGGATTTATTTTTCTATAATAGATAATAATAGCCCCAAGACAATGACAATAACAAAGCATAAAAACAACTTATCATTCATGTATTTTTTTCTTTTTGACATGCGAAAAAATTAATAGTAAAATAATAATAATTTTTGTTGAACGTAAATAAACAAGGGCAAGGTGAAGGCAGTGTCAATATGTTGTGATGTATTTATACTTACATACATATATACATATATAACTACGAATACGAAAAAACCGGATATGATATGTGATAACATATGCAAAGCGAAAGGAAGCTTCTTCATGTGATGGGGCACTTTATTTTTTATTTTTGCGCTTTTGAGTCTTTCAAATATAAAAGATTTTATTTATTTACTTTGAGTTGTGTCAGATAAGTTAATGTATAGAAATGAATTCGTTAAGTAGGTAAAAGTAAATTTCTCTTTTACTAGCATACAGTAATTTGATCTCAATTAGTTACACATTTAAATAATAAAAATTTGTTTTCATACCAAAACAATAATTTACTTCTATAATACTTAAGAACAAAGAACTATTGTATCACGGTCAAGGAAGTTTTCAGTTCGCTCTGATATTTAGAATGTTGATAAATATAAAAATATTTTTATTATACATTTAAGTAATTATATTAAATAAACACATAATTTCAAAACGAAAAACTTAAGTAACGAACTGGTTTGCATTGAAACAGTTTGTTTGAATTTATTAAAATAGTTTGCAATTAAATGCCATTAACTTTGTTAATAGGAAATCATATAAATGTGTATATTTTTGGCACTTTTCTTGTGAATTTATTTATATTTCCATAATATCACCTTTTATATATATTCGCGGAGCTTTAATACATTTTTCTATAAAAATATCGCATAAGCAAAATTCAGCAAGATATAAAATTTATCGATTCATTAGTGAAAGTGAAACTGATGAAAAAATAACTCGATTTATTTTTAGCTACGCAACTACTGACTGCTATTTCTTGTACAGAAGAGAAATGGCACAAATATTGAAGAAAACAAAATATGATACCTCAAGTTAACTTTTCAGCCAACCAAAATAGTTTTGTCAATATTGATGACTAAAGTAATTGACGCATTTGTTTTGCGAAAATGGTGTTAGGAAGCAAAATCGTGCTAAATAACTTGTTGAAGTAATCTTTTTTAATTGGGGTTCTCTCTTAAGTTGGCTATAGTTGTATTTTTTCTTATTCCAAAAGAATGATACTTTGAATTAATGATATTAACTTTACGTATAACTGCAAAATTTTTATGACAATTTATTTCATTTGAAGATAGAGAAAGTAACATATTATTAATTTTTTACTTAACCCTCTCCTGACTAGAATCGATAGAGCAAAACCGAGTCCAGGTTCGCATTCTTCGACCCCATGTCGTTGTAAATAAGTTCTTAAAACGTTTTTGTTGAAGATCTAAGGGCTTGTATTCCAAAAAATAAACAAAAATTTAAATATATGGGAAATAATGTTTGAGCAAATAGTTTTTCCCATGGCATATTAAAAATTTGGTGTATTCGGGCAAATTTTGTAAAAATAGTGAGCGATTGAAAATAACAGCAAAAAACACAATTTTTTAATTTTGATGCGCTACAGTACCGTTGTTAAAAAAATATATGTATATATTTTTTAATTCAAATTAAAGAACCATAATTTCTCTTTCCAAAAACCGTAAATTTACAAAAAATTGATTGGATAGTTTTTAAAAAATCGTAAAAATTATTCTTGTCATATCGGTGTCATCATGGTACCGAAAGGGTTAAAACCATCACGGAATCATCGATATTTCCGAAAGACATAAACTTTTGCAAACCATTTATTGACTATGCCTATGGGCCAATGAGCTTAAATGGCATTGAAAACAAACTGGCTATCTTTTTTCCACTTACCGATGGAAATTTCAGCACATTTATTAAGTATTATTGATACGGTTGGGACGACCGTAAGTCTAGCACTGTGACCTATAAAGTCTTTTGTACCAAAGTCCCAAATTAAGGCTAATTTACTTAGATGATTACATAGTGGGCGGATAGAAAGCCCACGAGCAATCTGAGATCCGCTTTATTTAAAATCATGGATTGGGTGAGAGCGAAAGGGGGGACAAGCTTCTTGGCCTGTCTAAGACCTAGAACAAGATGCCAATAAAATAGTAATTTTTCCCTCATCCTCGCTTCTATGGATGATTTGGAACTAGTCCAGCCGATTCCACAAAATGGATCGGGGCCTGTGTGTACAGCCGATGAACCCTGCCTAGCAAGTTCGTCAGCAGCTACATTACCTGCAATGTCACAGAAGCCTGGTACCCAACAAAACTTAACACTGTTATGGGTAAACAACTTCTGTGGACTGTAATTCTCTTGTTTATGAAGATGTGCAGGAGTAGAAGAGGTATGCACAGACCCTGTTATTGAGAGATAGGCAAGCCTTTAGAGCTTGGCCACCACACTAGTGCAGCATATGCTACGATTGGCCTAACTATCATAATATACAGTCAGAAAATCAATTTGGAAGTTAGACCCCAGGTCTTTCCAAAGAATTTCCAGCAGGTCTAGAAAGTCCCAGTGTCTTCTGTGAGCACATTTGTAATGCGAATATGTGTTAATGTGTAAATCACGAACCCTTTCTATGGTTTTATGCAGGAAAGATGTAAGACTGATTGGCACACAGGATTTAAGAGTTTCTAGAGTCTTTTTTCCTTGTTCATCTTCATTTATTTTTTTTTAAAGGACGTTGGCGTAGCGCACTAGCCAACAAGTGGAATTCAGCTACAGATTAAAATCATCAACTAATAACGACATCTACATATTTCAAAAAGTTAAGACATTTTGTTTTATAGAATCTACCGAATCAGAAACATCAATAACATTATAGAGGTTGTTAAAATCACGGCAGCAAAAAGCAAAACTGTTTTTAAACTGATTTCAATTTGTCTATATAAGTTTTATATTGAGGACATCAGATAGTTGATGTGTATTCCATAATAGATGTGACCAATGATGTATAAAGCGACTTTGTGACATACAGGTCGTTGAATTCCTTCGACCAGTGCTTAACAAAACCTAGCATTGCTTTTGCTTTACGCATTTACGCATGTATTTATATGCAAATGAAAACGAAGTTTAGGGTCTATAGTAACTCCCAAGTTACTTAAAGAAATAACGATGCTAAATGACCACTATCAGTTTTATTTATTGAATATAATAATTATTAAACAGTAAAATAAATAACATACATAAAACAAAAAATGCTTATCATTCACTAACAAAGTTGATGTCTTCCATAAATTATGTAATTTCTGTTGGTTTGCTTGTTCCGACCTTTTTGCAGGCAAATGCAGCATCATCATTTTTACCATTATCATCATCGTTTTGCTTACTTTAATCATCGTTTTCAGTGGCTTAACTCAACAATTTAAATAATAAATTCGAGAATTCAACTTTTCACCTTGGCGTGAGTTTTAGTTTTAGAGTTTATATTTTGCTTTTAAAGATACATATTTTTTCGTTTAATAAATGTGCGGAAAATATGTCAGCGCATTTACTGTTGTTATCGTTATTATGATATTTGCTAACACGTGCTCTTCTTACGTAATATACATACACATATTTTCTCAACATTCTCTAAATTGTCAATTATTTAAATCACTGACATGATTTAACTGAACACTTATGTTGTAAGTAAATGAAATTGTAATTTCTTTTTGTAATGGGAATGATAATTTCACAAATTGTTTTGATTGCATGGAGCGAAAATTTGAGCAACATTTAAAACAAATTATCATAATTTCATAATGTAATAATAAATTTTGTTCAAAGCTAAATAAAGTTCGTTGTCAAAGTCTTTTGTTTTAGATATGTTACAGTAAATTTATAAATTATTCTTCGTTTTCTTTTATAGCACGAATGAAAATCTCTTACAGCTTTATACCGAATCCGAACGATGAAGCAAAAACCTTTCCTAAAGTGATTTCTACTATTGGAAGTGGGCCGTGTAGGATATGTACATAGGTGCAAAACATAAAAATTCTTTCATTTTCATGATTTTGAATTTTTATTGTTTGAGAAAACTTTGAATCAAATATAACGAGAATGTACTACATTAACCTATATTTTAATAAATATCTAGTCTTGCTATTATAAATTCAAACAAAATTTTACAAATTTATAAACGAAAAGCTCGAAAATGCTTGAAAATCACTACAATTACAATATTAAGCTTACTGAAGCATAAATATTTTCAACGAAAACTATAAATGTATGTATGTAACATGAAAAGGCAAACTAAAAAAAAATATATGCATATGTATGTATATTAATTATAACTACCGTTCAATAATGATTATTGGTTGTTTTTGTTGTTGCTTGGATTATGCAATGAAATAGAAAAATTATTGTAAAAATTATGTGATTCATATATGAACGAATAAATGTGGGGAAAATACGCATACAAATATGAGATATATTGAGGAAATAAAAAGGCAAAACTAAGAAATATAATGAAAATATTTAAATTACAAACATCTTAAGTATGCGACCAATTCATCCAATTATAATTAGATGAGCGGGAGAAGCAAATAATGGTTTACTGCAGAGAATAATATTTGAGTGAGAGAGAATAATGAGAGCATTGTGGTTGCGTTTGAGTTGCTAGTTTTGTCTCGTTTTGATTAGACAAGTGCATTTTCGAACACAAATTTGTGCACGATTATTTGTGCTGCAGGTGGACATAAAGTTGGCATGAAGAAAAACAATAAAACGAATGAAAGAAGATGTATTCTGGAGGAGATATAAATTACTATAATTAAACTGCTATATTAATTACTATAATTAAAGACCTAAAACTAGTTATTGCACTAATCATTCATATCATTTACATGAGCAGTTCCACTCCCACTTGTTCAACAGTGTTAACAATCTTACCAGCTAGTGCTACTAACATACAAACCTTCATCACCTTTCTAGCTATGCCTCCCCAAAAACCAATAACAGCAAACATACAGCCTTCACACACAAATTTTCATTGTGTTCTTTTATATGATTTCTTAGATATAGATATATCTCTTCAAACATTTTCTTTTTGTGGGAGGTGTCACGCCCACTTCCTTTAACACACCCACTTTTTTGTGCAGCATCCCACTGACAACCAAACTTCTCGTGCCTACTATCAGTACAGTCTCTCAAATAATTTAGGAAATATACCATATTCAAAATTAGGGTTGCATGTGAGGTTTTATATCCACTAAGTCAAGCCTACCCACACCCACCGAATTCTATTGGCAAAATATATTTTCATTCCAAACCACAAAAAATTCCTAAGATATTCAATAATGAAAATTCAGATTATATGGAAAGTGCCTCGCCCTCTTTTTCAATCCCATCCACATTTTTTTTTTTAACACAGTCTTGTCAACAAAGTTTTCTGTGCCAAGTTTCACTACTGTGTTGTAAATGATTCTGGAGATATATCCAAAAAAAGCTTTATCGTTGGATGGATAGTACTCCACGCCTAAGTATATCTTTCTCACAGAATACTATTGAGAAATAAAACAGTGTCACAGAATATACTTTTCTACATAATTCGCATAATTCAAAAAACTTTTTAGGAACACATGAACTAAAAAGATTTAATGAATGTATGAATGAAACAAAAAATAATCTGGGAATTATAATAGGTATTCTGACAGGGCACTGCTAGTTGAATTATCACTCGACAAAACTGAGAATATGCAATAACGAGTAAAGGTGATTTTGTGAGAAAACTTCAAAACATATTTTAGGACAATGACCGGCGCTTATGCAAACCCGGAAAAGGTGCTTGGGAGACTTCCTAACATGAGACGGCATGCTGCAACACCTGTAAATAGGCCTCTTACTAAAATTTACATTAGTTCTTTAACCGATTAAAACCGGGATATTAGCCAGTGACCCGTTGCATAGAAATGCATAGCAATAACCACCATATTACCAAAGTTAATTTTACCCAAAAGCACCTGCACCTGTCACTCAAAACCAAAAAGATCACTCAGTTTAGCTTTTGAGTATTTTCAGTGTTTGACTCAATCCTCATATTCGTTCCATTGTGCTACAACCAAAGAGAACTAACCAGCATAAGACTGTCAGTTAAATTGTGAATGCCGTTGAAGATGGTTTAAAGAAATTTAAAGTGTGCGTTCGTGCGATTGAAAAAGTAGTATAAGAGAAAATCGTTAAAGGTAATTTCAAAAAAGAAAACATTAAAAATTTTTTTTTTTTTTTATTTTGTCCAACATACGACGATACCTCGATTAACTCATTAATGAAAGCGACTGTGTGCGCAACTCACATGAATAAATAAAAATTTTAAAAAGCTTAAAAGTATTTATGTGATTTTGTATACTAATTCATAATTATGAGTGCATATATGTCAACTATAATTAAAAGCAAAAAGCAACAAAAAGTGGAAGTGTAATTGTATACTAGTGACAATTATTATGAGTATGCGTAAATATTTTAATATTTGAATAAAATAAAGTGAAGCTTTTACCGAAAATTTTTATGTTTATTCAATAAAGGTGAAAGCAAAAAAAAAAAAAAATTTAGTAAGAGCTACAGCTTAATTCAATTTCTTTAAAAAAATCCTGTTTTGCACATGTAATGGCAAAATCTTTTTAAGTGTTGAAGTCAATAGGAACAGTTATGCAAGAAAAGGTGCAAAATAATTAGTTTGTATGCATAAATTAAAAGAGAATTGCTCATACGTGTCTTCAAGCAAAAAATGTGTGTTTTCCATAAAGACTACTAACGAAATCAAAAAGTGACCATTCAACTGAGCACTAGCCAAACCTGTCACCAACGCAACAACCAGCAACAGCAACTTACTGCAACCAATTACAATTTTCCAACTGCAAACGGCTGTTGCATTCCCAATTGGCAGCGTTTAGCTGTTTTGTTAAACTATGTTACGTTTTGTTTTTCTCTTAATTTTTTCTATTTCAAATTCGTCGTAAAACAACATTCACTGCAATATAATATTGGACTTCTCTGTTGTCAGTTGTTGGCTACTTTTTCAACTACATCTGTGTTTTTGTTTTCATTTATTTTTGATGCGATAGAATATCCAGCTTTACTTGCTTTTTGAATAAGGAAATACGCATGTTGTTTTATATTACAACAAGATTGCAGACAGCATTGGCAGTAACATCAGCAGCAACATTAACATCAATAGCATCAGCAACAACTTGTTAATTAATACAAATCCAACAACAACATAAAACTTGAAATTAGTAAAGGTGAGTTTGAGCACTTGAGGAATTGTGATACAAAAATTCATTTTATGCACATATATGTATATATACATATATATTGACGCATTGAAGCTTCCACATATATAGATTTTTCATTTCATTCCACATTAGATCAGTGCAAGAGTTAAAGAAAAACTAGTTAGTTTAACTTGAACTAAGATATGGTCAAAATGAAGATTGTTATTAGTATTTGAAAAGAAAATATTGTGAAGAAACACCTTATCTGCTCATTCCTGCTTGTCATTAAAAAGAAAATTTTATTATATTTCATTGAAAGAAAATGCGTCTATAACTATTGAATATTGTTTATCCACAGAGAAGTGAATCACTTATTATTTAACCTTAATCCGGTTTTAGTGTCAAATTGACACTATTTTCAACTTCAACTGCTTATAATTCAGGTAAATTTTTATCAAATCGACCTGAGGTTCCGGCTTTTTGTTTAAATCGTATATAAATTCTATTTTTTCTTCATCGATTAATCCGCTGATGGCGCAGTAAGGCTGTACAAAAAATGCCCTTAATCCTGTGCTAAGTGTCAAATTGACACTGTATAAGAAAAAACAAAGAGGCAGATATAACAAAAAAAGAAAAAATGAAAAGATTCGGAATGGCTGCCGGTGAAAATAAGTTAAAATCATCGCTAAATATTCTTATAAAGGGTAAAAACTAAAAGCAATGCCCACGATTAAGTACAATGACTGGGATCCATTAAAATATTTCACCTCCAGTGAAATATTTTTATGAACCGGCGAGGATGATGATTATGTACCAAAAGAAATAGGTTCAAACGGCGAATACGAAAGTGATGACTCGGATGCAAAGAAGAGAGAGAGAAGAGGCAGTTTTATAGCCAGATTTTTTTGAAAAACAGAACAATTGAATACACTAAATCCCTTGCAATATCCAAGTGGAAGGACAACTTTTGTTGCTGTTCAATGTACAAGTCCGTCATTTGCTTTTTTGTTATTTATCCAACCAATTAAAAAAATTATATTGGATATGACGAATTTCGTCTTTATCAGGGAAATTGGATTCCAATTGATAACATTGAAATGAGTGCCTATTTTAGTATGGCGAATGTCTTTGTAACGCTTTAAAAAAATAAATAGTTACCTTCGGTTTGACGGTTGTATTGTATTGTATTGTTAGAGAAGTTTTTGTCGTTATAACGCGACCTGTAAGATCTATTGTAAGTCCCTCTTCTATATCTAGACTAATCTGCCTAGAGTACCTCATCTAGCCCAGTCTCCTTCAAGAATTTGAGGGAGAAGATTAGTAAAGAGTTCTTACCTCTTGTTCCTCTCTTTCTGCCTGAATAATATTTGGCCGATTCACAAGCTGTCATATACATATAAATTGGTTTTTTCATTGAAAACGAGCTTTTTAGGTGCAGTCCCAATTTGACACTTTAGCATCGGATTCGTTCGAAAAAACTTCAACCGGTTGAAAGTTAAATAATTCAATAGTTCACCTTTTAGGTCTGTAGCAATAGTTGTGATTTGGAGTAAAATAAATCCAAATAATAGTTAAAATTCATTTAAATACACACTGGTGAAATTATCATAGTCGTTAATGATTTTCATTGAAACGTTCAACGATAAATTTTTTACAATAATTTTGGGTTTCTGCCACGAATCCGTGGGCATTTTTCTTTATCACCCAAAACTAAAATTTGGAAATATCCTGAAAACAGAAATGTCCTAAAATAATATTAATTTTAAGCACCACAAATATTACAATTTTAAAAAAGTTTCACCACTGTTTATTGAAAATTAAAGACTTAAGCGACGAATCTTAATTAATTAATTAATCTTCATTATTATTATTACTATTTTATTATTTATTTACCCTGGATTGATTAAATAAGAATATATAGTCAGCTTACGGTATAGGAATATTTCTTCAAGTGATTCTGAATTGTATCTAAATCTTAATTATAGTCAACAATATAATAAAATATCATTGAAATAGTTTCAACTAAAACTAAATAATAGTTGAAAAAATTTCAACTTCCTTTCTACTAATTTAGTTGTAGTTGAATGCATAGTTATCCATCGTGTGTTTATTTGTTTTGTTTAATATTCATAAATCAAATGGAATTAAAAATAGTTTGCATTATGTTTGTGGCGTAAAAATGTATAACATGCAATGTTAATATGTAATGTAGCTGGAGGATTACATAATACGAATGACACATATAGCAAGTGGCTTAGATTATTTGCAAAGCGAAGATAAAATGCACTTCGGATATTTTATCGCAACCATAGTGTTATTGGAAGTTAAACTAGAGCAACTGCAAAGCCTCCAATGGTTTGATGGACCAATGAACCTGGTATACGTATGCAGTGAGCTCATAACAAGTTTACAGTTACAAGTTTATAACTTTTTTTTTAATTTATCAATTGTGGAAGTTATTATTTGCTTCAATATAAAATTTAAATTTCTTCCTGCGCTAATGCAAAACAATCCAGAATTAAACTTGTAAGACGTCAAGAAAAAACGATTGAAGCATTCGAAGCCAGCTCTGGTGATTAATTTTTATATTTTTGAAACCACTTAATAAGGAAATCATTTATAATTTAGCTTTCCGAATACCAACTCGTTCTTTTCTACAAAGGTCCACGTATAATATTACAACAAGCTGGGTCTACTTTTAGCGAATTCGGATACCTCATTTCTCTGTTTCGGTCGCTATCCGATAATCACTAAAGTCTTTTTAAAATACAATACAAAAAAAAAATTGTTTCCAAATTAAAAATACTAAAAAAGAAGAAGAAGGCCTGCTTCTGAGTATATAAAAATTTAATAATTTTTTTCAACAAACAATTTTTTCACACGAAAAACAGGCACGGTTCATATAAGATGTCAGAAAATCTGACCAATATGTAATGCAAGTGTCAAAGAAGAAGCGTATCGCAGAGAAAAGTCATATTTATCATTGCTAGCAGATTGTTGATCTGGAACATCCAGTTGTATTCTATTAGTGCGGTTTAGGTTTATTATCAACTTATTTCATAAACGTTTAGTTTGGAATAAGTTTGGGAAAACGTTTGTAAAAATATTAATATTGAATGTTAAAAGTCAACGTTTTTTAAACTTAAATCCTAAATTTCTTCAAGCTATTTGCATAAGTATTTGCAAATGTTTTACAAGCATTGTTCTTGTATGAGATTTTTTATTTATTGGTGTATTAATATTAATATTTATTATTACAACTGAAAGTTTTGATTTAGTAATTAATATTAATATTAAAATAATATTAATTTTACACTTTATCCACAGAATTTTGTTCACTATGGGCTCTCTGCTTTTTTAATGAAGCAAAGTAACTATCCATATTTTTTTTTAATAATTTATTATTACAACTGAAAGTTTTCATTTAGTAATTCATATTTCATATTATAGATAATTGATAGTGATTATTCTCTACATACTTTTACATTTTAATATTTAAGGTATCTAGTTTAAATTCTCAGTGTTCGCTGCCAGGTCCAGAGGGCCAGTTCTACGCAGTCTTCTAATGCGATGTGGATCTTCTACAAGTTCACGTAGGGTTGCATTTGTGTATTGGCGGATTCGCTGCAGATGCTTCGTTGCAGAGCGATTGCTGTTTCTTGGCTGACTAGCTTTTTTTTCAAGTCATTGTGGAGTTTATCATTGCGTATGTCCCATGGTGCATTAACAATGCAACGTAGCACTTTATTTTGAAATCTTTGTATAATGATGGAATTTGTTTTCTTTGTACAACCCCAAAGCTGTATACCGTACATCCAGATAGGTTTTAGTATTTACTGGTAAAGCAGCAGTTTATTGTATGTGGAGACTTCAGAAATTCTTTCTTCTTTGTGTTTCTTTTTGACATGCTCTTTCCATTAGAGTTTAGCATCTAATGTCATGCCCAAATATTTAGCTGTATTAGCATATGACACTCTTGATGAATTGATAGTTATTGGAACTACATCTTCTTTCATATTCGTGAAGTTGGGTGATAATTTCGCCTCATTTAGCTGAAATCTCCATTTCTGTGTTCATTTAAGGATTTCATTCGTGGCATTTTGTAGCTTTCTAGCTGCATCTTTCGCAGTATTTCCTGTTGCCAAAATGGCTGTGTCATCTGCAAATGTTGCTATGGACGCTTCAGATGGATTTGGTATATCTCTTGTATACAATATATATAACAAAGGCCCCAAAACACTACCCTGTGGTACTCCTGCTCGTATTTTTTTTAGTTCCGTGTACTCCTCTTCATGTTTCACTCTAAAGTATCTTTCGGATAAGTATGAATAAGTATAAATAAAATTGTTTTGGCAAGTCTGTTTGTATTTTAAACAATAGTCCTTTGTGCCAGACTATGTCAAAAGCCTGTGCCACATCTAAGAATAAAGCTGAGCATACTTTCTTACGCTGCCTGCTATTTTCAATTATATTAACAATTCTAAAGTGCTAAAAAATGTAAATGTTTCGAGGATTAAATCAAGCGCTGGCATAAGTGTGTTGCAACCGATGGAGATTACTTTGAAGGAGACAATATAGATTTAGATGAATAAACTTGTATTTTTAATTTTCTGAATTCCGGGAACTTTTTGATCAAGGGGTAGCTGCTTTGAGCTCATCATTTTCCTTTTTTAGCATGCTTAATTCATTGCTTATTTTCAATATATGATGCTTTAGCTCTTGAAGCTCTTTTCTCATATCGGTGTTTTCTCTGATGATGAAATCATTTGCATTTTTTGTTGAACCATGTTCTCCTTGATCTCCACCTCCCGGAGGAGGCGATCCATCTTTATCCATTTTAAATGAACATTGAATAAACGTTAGTAAATGTAATATTTTTATTAAATACATGAGAATGTAATCCATTGTGAAACATTTGCAAACATAAACGTTTATTAAACCTTTAAAAAACGTTTACATTTTCGTTTAGAAACAAGCTTTTTCTCCAAATGTGCAAATGAAACACTTACAATAGTGCTTGTTGGGTATGAATAAGTATATGCATGCATAGTTTAGGTTGCAAACTTGCGCTGATATAAAATTTTTTTAGATATAATCCCAGATAAATTAAAAAATTTTTAAAAATAATTTAAGAATTTAATTTGTAACGTAAAATTTGATATTGCCATCAAAGTTTTCACTTGTATGAGAGCTATGAGTGGTTACTTTCCGACGTTAAAAATTTGAACACATTAGTCATTTTGTACTTTACTTACCGAATTTGTTTTAATTACTCCGTACCAACGACGCCTAATTATAGATATTAGCTGCGATTTATTCGCGAGCTAGTTTAACATGTGCGAATAAAACGACGAAGTTGTTAAGTCTCTTCTTTGTTATATTGTTATTCACAATAAAACTGCTCAGCAGCTAGAGGTGAAATATTTTAATGGATCCCAGTCATTGGGGTTAATCGTGGGCATTGTTTTTAGTTTTTATGCACCATACACATTAACGACGGAAGCTACACGACTACATCTCTCAAATTATAAAAGCAACATGTTCTTATGGAGATGATTATTTTGGCGACGACCCGACCACATGACCACCAACCACAATTGTGGCTGTAGCCAATTTTAAATCTATTTCTAATTTGGCAAGCGACAGAGAGAGAAGAGAGTTTGCTTTTGTTGTTTTGGCTAATTATACAGAGTTATACAGAGTTAGAAGCAAGTGGCGAATAAAACTCAGCTACTATAAACAATCGTTACTTGATTGAAGCCAATTTACCCAGCACACAGAGTATTTACTGTATAAAAATAAGTGCAAACCATTTCTTTGAATAAAACTGGTTTAGTTTTGCTTTGGTTCACGGTTCGATTCGAGGTACTCAAATTGCGGATGGTTCGGTTTAAAATTTGTTTGGTTCAAAACCGGTTTGCATCCCTGTCTTGCACTACTGCATCATCAGCGAATAGCATTAGCAATAAATCATTCCGTTGATACCAATGCCTACAAATAAATACCTATAAAAAGGATGAATAAGATAGGACTAAGGATTTTCCCTTGAAGAACCTTTTTGGAAACTACGTTATTTTGTCTAATAGTACATTGACTTAAAAATATAAGTAAACATCGCGCTAATTCCAATTAAATATAATTTTTGCCAGGGTAACTCTTCATCTATAGAAAAAAAGAAGAAATCTATAAACAGTGCGAAACATAATTATTCAACCTTAGATGTAATTGGATAGACATTTAGAGAACACAAATATTATCCAGAAAATATCTTAGAAAATGTTTAAATCACACTGAACACACTATTACAGATTTTAATTTTAACTTTCGTTTTTATTTGCTTTTTATTCAAATAAATCTTGCATGTGTACACATATACCAATAAAGCTGCTCCGTTTTCTTATAAAATAATAAAATATTCCAACAATTTCCGAAATACAAGCAAGGATTGTGGCCAAACTTCTGCACTTTGACCCAGCGTAAGGACATTGTTGAAAAAAAGGAAAGAAACTTAAGCCATTAATCGGTCAGGCATTTATATAATTCTGAGTTTATTGCACCGATTCCTGGGGCTATATTATTATTTTTAAGTATTTAATTGATGCTATAATATCCGCTTTTGTGTTTGATTTAAAGATTTGTTAACAGAGTTTGGTACAATGAGTTTAAGAGACATGGGGAAATGATCGGAGCTTGTTGTATGGTGCAAAATTTTGAAATTACGAAACCTAGGCGAGATCTATTGCACTTTGACTATTGATTTTGGTTATTGTTAACAAAGGTAAAATTTCCCTCCTCATCGCCAGGTATACGCCCGTTAATCAAAACAACCCCATTACTTTCCATAGCTACAGTCCCATCTATTTGATTTTCAAGTAGATCTAGAGCTGAAGAAAGGTCATAAGATGGTTAAATATATTGTGCCAACTATAATTTGAAATTTATATATCATTATTAAGTTAAAAATCCGAAAATGCGACTTATTTTATTCGACTACCCTAGCATTATTTTTAGTGAGTTGTGGAATTCCGCCACTAGCTTTTCCTGTTGCTTTTTCTCTTAAGGCATTTGTGATGTAGGCACAAAATTGGTCCAGAGCACAAATGTAGCTTTAATGTTGGATTCCAACCATGTTTCGGAAAGTCCAATGCGCTTCACTTATCGCTGGTTCTTGTAATAAATTAGAAATTCCGTAAACATTCCAGAAAATAAATTTGAGCTTTGTGTGGTTTGGCTGCTCTTGTTGTGTTTTTGTTGGTGCTTTTTTAGTTTTTTTGAGTTTGCCATTTTTAATAGGAAGTTATAGTTCAGTTGAATTTGTTCCATTTATCTCTACAGAGGTCTTTTCGAATTTCTGATGCTGTTTGCTTGCCCCAGGTAAGCTGTTAGTTACTGTTTCATTTCCGCCATTTCAGGTCTTCAGGTACCATTTGCTGTATACTTTTCTTGAGTTGAAGTATTGCTTTTTTGTTGAGTTGCTTGTCCCAGTTTAAATCGCGCTCAACGTAGACATTGGTTCCGTAAAGTTCTTCAAGACCGATAGTTGCAAAATATTCCGACATATTTTTTAGCTTTCTCTTTTATATCAGAATTCGTATTTAGTCCTTTAAATATGAGATTATTTAATTTCTTCCTCAAGCTGTATCATTCTTCTTTCCTCTTTCAAGCTCGTTAAAGCTTTGTCCGCTAGCTCTTCATTTTTTCCTAACTTCTTCAACGGAATTAGATAGAGCATCTAATTTGGCGACATTTTATTTATTTGCTTCTTTAAATAACGACATTAGCCGGCTTACGTCGAGTTCGGAAACTTCCTGGAACTTTCTGTAACTTATCTGAAAATTCTGGCGACGTCTTTGATAATAAAAGCTTTCCGGTGGCGCCGCCTTTTGCTACAGTAGAAGCTTTTGTCGGAGATATTGCTCCAAATACAATGAATGCGACAGCAACATTGCAACAACTGTCAACACTTAGATCGCAACTGTTCAAAGTTTAATTTGCAAATTTATAAATTATTTTTCGCGCACTATATCTTCACTTCACCATCATACACGTACAAAAAAAAAAAAACATTCACCAAGATATAGCACGGATCGCCAGCTTTCCAATAAGATGGTTTGTAATGTAAAGCAATGTTCTGTGATACTTTTACTGCATGAAAACATAGAAAAGCACTTAAAAAACGGCGACACCGCAAGACAAGTAGTAATATATTAATTTTAAATATTAAGGGACTGTTTCCGCGTATGAGACGGGCTTTGTTTTTGAGCCATAAATTTTCACTGGTAAACCAAATCGGGTGTATGCTGTCGGAAATGTAATGAAAATATGCAATTTTTATCCCGAAAAAAGTATAGTGATTCCATTGGCATAAAAAATTGTATGACCAATTTTCTGAGGATGTGCATTTTTGACAAAAAAAATTATACCCGGGTATGAGACACCCATCGCTATCGCAATGTTTGCACACTTCAAATTAACAGGTCGCTTGCATATGATTCATTTCATGGACGATTTTATTTTTTGAGGCTGACATGGCTATAAATACCAAAAAATTGGATCAAAACACTAGTTAAGTGGCGTCTCATACCCAGTGATAAGCTGTGTTTTATGGGCGGAAAATAATGCCATTTTGAGAATAACAAAAAAAAATTGTTTTGCCTACATTTATTATTTTGATTATTCCTTTGATTAATTACCACATAATATATTACATGAACTAAATCCTTTTGGTTTTTTTCATTTTAAATGATCCGAAAGGATCATTTAAAATGCTCACAGTAAGGTGCCTTTTTAAGAGGACTTCTCGGAGATCATCTACAAGAGCTTTAAAAATAATTATGGACAAAGCAATTTTTTTAATAATGTTAAAAAGTTAAACAATATGTACTCAAACTTTTACATTATTCCAATAAAATGGCTTTTCAGAAAAAATGCTTTTCTGGCTTCCTAACTGCGTATAACCCCTTAACGCATTATAACCATACTTTCCATATCCACCTTGAAAGAGCCTTCATCATCAAATACAATGTTCATCAGTTATTTTAATTTTCATATACCATATGCAATCAAATAAGAGCAGTTGCTACTTAAAAGATATCTAAAAATAATAATAATTCCTTTTAATGTATCCGAATAGTTTTTGATGTGTAAACATTTTAGCTCACGGTATGGGCAAAATTTCAAATGTGTAAAATGTAAGAATAACTATATCGTAAGATGTAAGATAACTGTAACGTCCAGCTCCCCTCTCGCTCACACTACTGCGCGGCATGACTGTGCTACTCTAAACAACAAAGAGAAAAAGAGAGGGAGAAATTAAAATACGAGCGGAGTTTGTTTATTTTTCGATCAATTTACTCACACATATATGTGCATACGAAAACAAAATGTGTGTGTACATTTATTCGTGGCAGAATTATTTGTTGGTGTTAAACGTGTGGAGATCGACTATACTATACAAGCAGAGAAGTCGCCGTAGCAAACACAGGCTTTTGATAGGTTTGCATTCGGTTAGTTAGATTGGATTAAAATTAAATATTCTTTAAAATATAAAAGCAATACAAAAAGATAAGTAATAAGGAATCTAGGTTTCAATAAATATATAAACAAAATGTAGTGATAATGATAGCAAATCACGGCATTATAAAAATTTTGCTTTGTGCATTAACATTAGAAAGGCAACACTTTTTTTATCTATGTAAATAGCAAAAATGTTAAACAGAAAAAATCAAACTTATTTATTATAAAATCACTTATTTACTTCAATAAAAATACATTCTTTTTTATTTGTATTAAATGCAGTTAAGGCAACTCTCTTTGCGGTGCTTTTAAAAAGTAGTGGGGTGACTAGTCATCCCTGTTGCCTTTCTAAGGTTAAATGCGGAAAGCACTTATCGTCGCCTGAGGATTGATTTGACGTATCTGTGTACAAATTCATATACCTATACGCCAAATCATTTCTCAGGCGACGTTATGTAAAATTTTCAAATCTAATAGAATTTCAAATCGACAGGAAGAAAAACTTAAAACGCGAAAAAAGGATGCAATTACAGCTGCGTATATGCGAGCATATAGATCCCGATGCATTGAATAAAAGAAAAATAATGCAACTACAACATATCAACCCTATTCACGATTTGATTGCAAAATATTAATGCTATCACAACAACAAATATATGTGGTATGGAATAAAAATTTGCATTTGCAATGATGCAAGACCATTGGCAATTTATGGTGAATTGGGCTATTATATATAAAAGATAATGATATCTAATAAGTTTTTAAGTTTATAAAAGAATTGTTTTAATTTGAATTAATTATCTAAGCATATAGATTATACATTAAATCACTATATATGGCTATACATATGTGAACTTATGCATATGACATTCAGTTAGCTTAACTGTTTACACATCAAATATCTTGCGTGCCTTGCACACATCCATTGTTTTTGTTTCATATTTATTTCGTAACTAGTTATATTTTCATACGAAATTGTTGAACTTCTCCTTTCAAATAGTTATGATGACCTTTAATTAAAGCGAAATCAAATTTCAATGGCATGCCATAGAAGATAATTGCATTAGATATTTAAGAAAAAGGGAGAGAAGAAAAAATTGTGAAAACTTTAACAATGTGAAAACATTATTTTTTTTACGAAGAAAATAGGTTAAAGTAGTTTAATTTGTCGATGGGGAAAGACTAAATAGCATTACTAGAGTTGTGCTGGAAAATAAAACTTCATATGTATACTTTTGATAACAACTATAAAACTGTTGCGAATTTTAAGTACTTTTTAAAATTATAAATTTAGTGTTTTGAATTGTTGATGTTCAAAGTTTTAAATGCGCTTGACAAAAAACTGCACTACACTTGCTACCTGTACCGAAATGACCGATACAGTACCGAAATTTTGTGCCATGTACCTTACCGAAATTTCGGAAGATAAAATTCACATACCTAAATTTGTAAAATGATAGAAGACCCTAGAGAAGAAACGAAAAGAAAGGAAAGAAAAGAGAACTCTATTTATCATTTTTTACCGATACAATTTCGAATTTGGCATTATTTCGTATCTCAATATTCGAATGAAGATTGCATTTGGCATTGCATGATGCAAATGAAAACTTTTATGGGTTTTGTTTTCTTTTCACAGATTAGCGGATGATGTGCTCAATATCTTGATATTCACTTGGTCTGGACTCGAACGCCAGAATGGGAATATGTTAAGGCTTCCGCGAAATTCATTGCAACGAAGCAGTGTTGTGATTTGCAAATTTTTAGAAGTGCCAAAACTTGAGGTAAAACGTAGTTTTCAATACTAAAATGTACCTCATACTGAATCAATGTTACGTGTACATAGGGAAATGGTATCGGTACTCGAAACTTAGAGTACTGGATACTTTTACCCCGATACCCAAAACTTTTTTACTTGATACTTTTATCATATAATACTTGTACTCATTGAGTACATTGATGCTGGTATCGAAATTCGATACTTTTCAAAATTTCCAGTGCAATCACAATTAAAGAGTATAACTTGTGCTGTTTTGAATACATGTAGAATCAGATGATGCTAATTTATATTTAGAAATACTAATTAATTAAAGGGTGGGTGCCAAACGATAGAAAAGTATTATGGTAGAATGTGGTGTAAAATTTATTCCATTTGGTGAGAAAAATCATGATTTTTGCTGTGCCAAATGGTAGCAAAGTACTCGAGTAAATTTTGACAGAAATGGCTAGCAAAACAACGACGGAAAATTACATATAAAAATAGCTTAAAAAAAAATTATTGAAAAAAGGAATATTTCGTTCATATATTTCAAAAATGTATGGCTATATTGATTGTTACCTTATTAGAAGCAAGATCAATAAAAGAATAGATCGTCTATTGCTGCCATTTTGCAGAAATCAATGTCGAACAAAATGTGCCTGTGTAGAGCAATGCTATTATTGCCGTTTGTTTCTCTGCTGCGCTTGTGTTTTGTTTACATCATCTGCCGAATATTCATGTAGTCTCTTAGGCTACATAAATTTTTGACAATTGTATTAACCTCACAAGTGTTAAAAATTTGTTCACTCGAGTACTTTGATATCATTTGGCACAGGCTCAAAGTCAGAAATAACTTACAAACATTCAGAAAATTTATATATTGTATATTCAGTTCTGTTCGCCTTGTAATATGTATGGCACATGCATTAACGCATTTCATGATTTTTTTCTTACATTAGGTATCGAGAACGTTTATATGGATACTTTTGAGTACCCGATACTTTTGGGTCGATAGCGTCACCTTTTCAATCGGGATCTAGACCAGGGTATAGTTGCTCTACATTGCTGCGAGATCCTATGCCTCACCTATTTGTAAAAATCCTAGTCTAATTTGGTTTTTCCGCCTTTATATGTTGGTACGTCTTGGTTTTTATGTGAATTTATCTCTAAATTGTGTTGACCATGTGAACAGTGTTGTATAATAGGTTTTCTAACCTTACGTAGTTTTAGAACGCCCGGTGGATGCTTACCTATTGAAACTAAGAAAAGATTGGTAATACAATTAACCCTTAAACGCCCAATACGTCCGATTTCAATTAAAAACATACCCAGAGATAGTATTTGTGATTCCGAACAATGTTTGTTCTACGTGTTTTCAAATAAATTAGTTTAAGGTGCAGTTATTTTAATTTACATGGTTGACCTCTGTAGTAACCTTTGGCGATTATCTGGAGAATAATTAAAATACATTCGCAATCATTTTTAAAAACAGTT
This sequence comes from Toxonevra muliebris, assembly GCA_963691655.1. Lineage (NCBI taxonomy): Eukaryota > Metazoa > Arthropoda > Insecta > Diptera > Pallopteridae > Toxonevra > Toxonevra muliebris. The sequence goes on along the minus strand of OY829326.1, from coordinate 87,177,441 downwards.
ATTTGGTGTTATCCCATACCGCCTGACACAAATTAAAACACTTTTTTTCAGTTAGTTGTTTAAAATTTTTGCAAAACATGCTTTTCGAGTTAAAAACAACTGTAACTGTATGACAGTTGTCATTTTTCCATTCTTATTTATACGTATCGATAAAGAAAACTTTAGACAGTAAGATCAGATGTTTATTTTAAACGGTGAACGTAAAATGGCGGCACAGGCAGCCGCGGAAGTGGTTGGTCACTGCAGTGACCAGTGGGTATTTAAGGGTTAATTCTACCTATAATCTAATATGCTGAACTTGTATATTGCAATTTGGACTCACAGTCACTTTATGAGATTGAGGTGGCTTTTAATAATGCTACTCGCTATGTTTATGGACTTGGCAAATGCCATTGTACCATCTCTAATTATCTTAAGGCCAGGAGCTGTAAGTACTTGCATAGTCTTATTGTGAATAGGACTCCTGTATACTTATTTGACAAATTGCAATTCAGCTGGAATTAGTTGCATGGCACCAGGGATGCCAACTCATTTTTTCTTTCTCCCCGATAGCCCTCGAGAAATTCCCCTATTTTCTACCGAATTCCCCGCAGCGATATAATTTCATATTATAGCAGCGCGACATGCACTTTCCATATAAACATTTTACAGAAACGAAAAATTACCTAAACAGTTCAAAGCTCAACCAATTTTTACGAGACTTGTAGATTAATAGAAATGTACCTTCTGACTCCGGAATTCTTTTGGCACATGAGAGATTTCACTTCAAGGGAACCCACTCTCAAAATCAATCCGGCTCAAGCTTGCACAAAGTTTAATCCTATTGGATTTAATGGGATGGGGTGTTTCGAGTTACTAGATGTTCACCCCACTTTTGGATATCATAGTTCTCAAAGGAGAAGATATGGGCTCTTTCTCGATTCAAATAAAAAACGGCAAAAACCTTGTTGTGAGAAAAACGAGTTCAAAGTTTAGACGATCGGTTTTTAACATATAAAATATATTTCATCTTCTTTATATGATAGCTGATCGTAATTTGTAAGCTTACAGATTAGTCAGCAGGGATTAAGAGTTGTTAATCAGGATGTGCTGGACTAAGGCATAGCTTTCTGAACGGTCGAAAGGGAAGTCAAACCGCCGCGCGACTGTTTTGGCCTGATTAATACTCAGCGCTAAAATCGTCTACATCTACGAAAGCACTCTGCGTCTCTCTCTGAAATTTTTACAAAATACGTTCGAAATATAATACTTTCAAATAGCACTCTTTTCTAAAAACCCAATAAAACGCAAGGCTCACTTAAGAAAACACGCAGATTTTAAGACCCCATATATGAAATATTGCGTAAATTAAACATTTTACATTACATAAAATTTGACAAAAAATATTTAACAGACTTTTATGACTAAAAGCTGAACTGGCACCCACAACAATTTGCGTTGTGTCTCTAACAGAAGCAGTTTCAACCAATTACTTTTCAGTCATTTTTCTAATCATTAATGTAAACATGTGAACAAATATATGAACAAAATCAGTTATCTACATATTTAATTCAATATCTCTCCTAGTGTTTAGTGTTATGTGTTTTTTAGGGTTATAACTTGTAATAATTTTTTTTTTAAATTATGTTTATTTGTACGAAAAAGATTTATTCTTATGTACTTCTACTTCTTAAATAAATAAAAAATAAATAATAGTAAACTATTTCATACTTTGTTCCCAACCTTTCAGCGCAAATTTTTGGACTTCTTCAGCGGATACATTTTTTAATAGTAGAATACTATTTGTTAAACATATGCAGTCAAGTAATTAATTTATTTAAAATTAAATATAGTCTATTAAAAAAAAAATAAAAAACCCGAAAAAGCCTTAAAAGAAACGTAACATTTTTTGACGCCGAATATTTCGTATTGCCACACTGTAGCTGCAGCTTATATTGTCTGTTAATCTCCGGGAAGTCCTCTAAAAAAGCGTTTTGCGGATCGGATCATCTAAAATTAAAAAACCAAAAAGACTTAGTTAATGCAAGATAAATATTATGTGATAATTAATCGAAGGAATAACCAAAATATTAATTTTAAACAAAATGGCAGCTTCACAAAAAAGAATTTTGATTTATGATTTAAATAAAATTAATTTTGGCCTTAAATTGTTTATAAAATTTCTCGAAAAAATAAATCCTTTAAAATCAATTACTTAAAAAATGTATAAAGCTTGTGTAAAAATTTGAGACTAATCGCTTAAGCCGTTTTCCAGAAATCTTGCTCACCGACTTTTGAAAACACAGTTTTGAGAAAAAAACATTCAAAGTTTTATGAATTGGGCCCAAGTGAAATTCCCATAATATGAAAGTGATGCTATTCAGACCAGAATAACTAATTTTTTTTTTAAAAACGTATCTGTAAATTAAAATTTTATATTAAGATTAACCCATTAAGGACGAGCCGGAACCAAAGTAGATAGATCAAGAAAGTAACTTCAGAAAAAATTGTTTTTGAACCTAGCTCAGGAACGGCTCAACGACAAGGCGCCATATGGCACAGCTAGGCATTACTGCGTTAAATACATATACATTAGGGTGTCCCTTATATGAGCCAAATTTTTTTTTTAATATTATAGTAACGCATACCCTCCAAATTTTTCAAGCAACTATAGCTTACCCAGTTCTAAAATATTATTCTCCTAAGACCATGGTAACCTGTGCCGAGTAGACCGCATGGAAATTCGGTATGAAGGATATTTCATTTTTATTTTAAACTTAATTAATTTTTATGATAGAATTCAATTTAAAAGAGAAAAAACAATGATAATAACTCAAAACTAAAAAAAATAAAATTTATTATGCATATTTTACACCTTTTTATGTTCTTGTACACAATATATAAGAAATTGTTTTTGTTCTTCCTAGGCGGTTATTAGACCATGAAAATCATGCGTTAGCATGATAGCTCTCTTAACTGTATCATTCACTACTTTGAGAGAAAACATAGTTTTTTCTTTCATGAAGAAGGGCACTCTTGAAAAAAGGGTGATTGATTTTCAAGCGAGAAAACCGATTTTTACTCTTGATCGATACAAAATTATCTAGCATTTTATCAAAAACAGTAAACGTAGTCTACGCTTTTTGCGCGTTCTGCGCATCTGTCAAAAAAAAAAAATCAGTGCATTTGTATGAAGTGAGTTACACGGCGAAAATGGATGGCGCATTGAAAGCGAATAACGCGAAAAGTTGAGGAAATTAAAACATTTTCTGCCATATAAATCAGACGGTATTTTCAAGACGAGGAGAACGAGCAGAAAATGAGCTGTGTAGGTTGACTCGTGAAACGAGCAGAAATTGTAGGTCACGGAAAACACTTTTGACGCACGAAAAGCGTTGACGCGTGGTATGTAACTCCATCTTCAAAAACAAAATTAAAACCATTCACAAATTAAAAATTATATAAAAGTTTCTTTCTATGGGAATACGTCATCGTTGCGACGCGTCGTGTACTAGTGGTATTAAAAATTCAGCTGAGCCTGAAGATGTAGATGGAACTGCCGATGACATATATTCTAGTCGATTTTTCTTTTCTTCCATTACCCTTTGTTTTTTTTCCACTAGTTTTTTATCTACAACCGCTAAGCAGCCCTGTCGTCCAGGCTCTCTCCAGCGTGGCCGTTGATAAATTTCAAAAAGTTGCCAAAAAATTGTCACTGAAAGTAAAAAAGTCTCATCTAATTTTTTTTTAATAAAAGGAACATTTATTTCATTTCGTAGCAGTTTGCATATAAAAAAATGTATTGATGTATTGAAAGTAAAAAAAAAATCAATTATCCAAAGTAATTAATACATTAAAGTGCTCTAAACTCTAAAAAATCGCACAATCAAAAAAATGTATATGCAGATCCCTAGCATTTTTCAGTATCTATCATTTGTGAACTTTTAATTGGCAAACAATTTTCTCTAAATCTGTGTGGCAAATTTGAAAATAGCAATAAGTTTGCAAAAAATCTTATAAAACGACAGTGTTGCAACTAAAAAGTATGTATGTAATTAGTGTTGCGAACTTTCAAGTTAAAGGCAACGGATTTTTCGTATAATTTCATGTGAACATCACACTTTTTGCAAAAAAGTCTCAAAAGTTGCAAGGATTTTAAAAAAGTCTCAAATTTTGGGTATTTTCGAAAAGTCATGCCAAAGTCTCTAAGCAGTCAAAAAGGTTGCAACTTTAGTCTCATAACGGCCACGCTGGCTCTCGCTGTAAAATACTTTTTCTTCCTCTTTTCATAGTTTGAAGGGCATCAGCATGTGCTTTATCAAACAAATTATGCAACTCGTGTTGGAAATGCTCTGCACGTTGCACACTGGGACGAATAGCGTAATTACGTCAACAAAAATGGTACAAATTATTTTTCAAATGTAACCATTACTACGCTTAATATCTTCTATATAACAGTCTGCAATTAATCCATAAAGTTTTTTTATTTCCCTCATCACAATAGTTTGTACTTGCACGCAAAGTCGAAATATCTTTTCGCCTATATTAGCAAATTGTATTAGTAAATTGAATATGAAGAATTGAACAGCTAGTACACTCGACAATTCTTTTAAATTGCAGTTTAAATATTTTCTTTACAGAGTTTCAAGCATGAGATATGTAGCTTAATTTGCAATTATTATTAAAATAACAATTATATGTGGTAAAGATAGAATATACTGTTATATTTTGAAAAATATTGAAATATTTACTTTACGACCTGGACTGCCTACCGTCAGCTGCAAAAGGACTATAAGAAGAAGGTGAAATATTTAAAACTGAACTTTTATAGAAATTTTTGCAGTGAAATGGTATATCAGAAGGGCTCGACGAGGCTATGCAAAGTTCTTCAAAGGGACCGGACGGCTGAGCTGGACTTACTTCTGAAGACCGATGGCTCCTACACCAACTCTAGCTCAGAAATTAATTATGTACTCCTTGCAACGCACTTCCCGGGTTGCATGGTAGCTGCTCCTCAGAGCGCTGTCAATATTCCTGGTCAGGTTGGCTCCAGTACCAGAAGGCTCGACTGGTTTATAGCCCCTAGGATAGTCACCGAAGAGACATTAAGGTTTGCCTTTTCGTCATTCGATGACTTTAAATCCCCTGGACCCGACTGCATTTATCCAATCATGCTAAAGCGGGAAGGGACAAATCTTATGAAGGTTCTGGGAAGGATCTTCACGGCTTGTCTCGCTCACGGATATATTCCACGTCTTTGGCGCTCGGTTAAAGTTGTATTTATTCCTGAACAAGGGCTGGAAGCAGGGAACTACACCCTGGGAGTGTTTGTCGATATCGCAGGGGTTTTTGACAACGCTACCTTCGACTCGATGTGCTCTTCGCCAGACAAAGTGGTGTTGAAGAAATCGTCATTCGATGGATTCATGCTATCCAAACGGCTGCTTATCACGGGAGGAGAAAACGATGACAGTGTTATGGTCGAAGGATTCCTCCAAGGGGGCGTACTCTCTCTTCTTCTATGGTGCTTCGTGGTGGACTCCCTTCTTAATGATTTGCAAAATTTTGGAGTTCACACCCAAGCGTATGCTGACGATGTGTGCGTACTAATCTCGGGACGGTTCTTACAGACGGTGTGCATCAAAATGCACGAAGTCTTGGAGAAGATCGAGGTTTGGTGCGATCTGCAGGGTCTTTCAGTGAATCCCGGTAAAAGCCCCTTAGTGCTCTTCACCAGGAAACGCAAGAAAGATGGCCTGTTACTACCAACAATGAAGGGAGTAACACTGCAGTTGTCTTCTGAAGTTAAATATTTAGGGGTAAACTTAGATTGCAAACTGTTATGGAAGACACACGTCAAGCTGAAGGTCTCGCGTGCATTAAAGGTTTTCCGGAAGTGCAGGCGAGCTTTCAGAAAGACTTGGGGTCTGAATCCAGCTCTGGTATACTGGGTATACATTGTTCTTGTGAGACCTATTATCACGTATGCCTCTGTAGTATGGTGGAGACGAACTTTGGTTAAGTCCACAGTATCCTCTCTTACCAGGCTTCAGAGAAGTGTGTGCCTGCGTATCACTGGTGCAATGTGTACTACACCTGGTGATGCCCTCAATGCCTTGCTTGACTTCCTTCCTCTGGATCTTCGAATCCGTAAAGAAGCGATGAGAGCGACCTACAGACTCCGGTTAAATGGAGTCTGGCATGTCGAGGCGGATGTAGGGCACAGTATGATATACCACCAGTTGACAGTACAGTGCCCACTGTTCTTGATGCCCGTGGACAATCATGTGTCTTGCATTCGCTTCGGAAGAAGATATGAAGTCAGTTTCCCGAAACGTGATCAATGGTTAAGTCCTGAGGTCGTACTCCGGGGTCTTCGTCATGTCTTCTATACCGACGGATCCAAAACCTCAAACGGTACTGGATAGGAAAATAGACGAGTACACCATAGCGGTGTCAAATTACCCTTGGACTAACATAGATGACTGAATAGTTTCACGGGCCTTGTGGTTAGATAGAAAGAGGACAAATGTCCTCTTAGGGCACAACAAATCTGCAGTACGTCTGCTCACAGGAGTCATAACTAGGCATTGTGCTATTGCACCAATGCTTCAACGTTGGCGCATTCCAACGAGCGGACTGTGCAGAAGTTGTCATGATGAAGAAGAGACAGAATCGATTCTTCACTTTCTATGTCAATGTCGAAGGCTGCAGATGAGCAGACTCCAATGTTTGGGGTCGCGCTTTTTCAATAGTCTAACCGAGATAACGAAAGTGGAACTATCGGATCTTCTTACCTTCATTCGGAGAACCAAATGGTTCAATAAAGACATTACCTGGACTGCTGACGGAAACCGTGGTTAGAGACGTGCCTCATCTGGGCAATTAAATGAAGGCAATCACAATGGACAATTAAGTCTCCGAGTGGAAGTGCGGGTTTATACATATATATACACATTCGCGCACGCCTTCCAAACCTAACCTAATTGTGCTTTTTCTCAAGAGAATCTTATTTTTAACTTTGAAATTTATTACGTTAGTGCAGTTTCTGATTTCGTTGGGTAATCTGTTTAAGAGTTGCGTTGCATAATTGCGTATGGATCTTGCTCCCCTATCTGTTCTAAAGTATACTGGTCTACTATGTAAAGTGATTCTAAAATTGTAAATCTGATCTTTAATTTCGTTTATTTCTGCTTTTATTAAGATATGGGCGTGCTAATACTTGCGTCTTTTAATTTTAGTGCTGTCCACGCTTCTTGCTACCTACTACCAAAAAGCTCAACAAATCAAAAGTTTTAGAAATGAAAACCAATGCAGATAACTTAAATTGAAGATGGAATTTTTTTCACTTAGCAACTTAGCATATTCACTTTAACTTTAAACGCTTAATTTCAAGCAACACGCAACACAAAAATGTGTGAAATTTGTTCACCATTAAAAGTTTTTTTTTATTGTTGTTGTCTTGCATTTTCGTTATTACGTTACATAACGCAAAGTAATTTAATTGTAAACATAAAAATATAAAAAAGAAATGTGGTTTTAACATGAAAGTGACAGTTTCTTACTTTTTTCTTTGATTGTGTTAAATATGATACATAAGTGCTGAATGCGGCGCATGCGTGACATACTACTCTTGTTGGTAGCGAAAATATCATGCAAGTAATGTCTAACTTTCATTCGCATACGCAGCAGTTAACTTCGAATTCAAAGTAAACACAATTTTTTTAATTAAAACTTTAATGGTTTTACTAAAATGATTTAATTTTTAAGTTGTTTTTATAATTATTTTACTTGAGCTTTGAGTAAAACGTTTCCTCATTTTTATCAATTTATTATATTATATTATTCATCTTTATGATGCATAAAGGAACTTGAGTTTTATGAGAAATACCTACATAAATATTTTATACCTGGAATATATTTAAAGTCAGTAATGTTAAGTTTTTATTGCAACAAATGTAAATGTTAATGCAAAATTTTTTAAAATTACTTTTTTTACAATTTTTTCCAGCTGTGGCAAGCAGGTGCAACTTTAAATATTAAAAAGGGGCCAATTGCGAGCTCGGCCATAGTCGATCAGATCGATAAATTTAAATTTTTGTATTGAGTTACCTTATCGACTAAGAATAGCGCTAATGTTATTTAGCCCTTAATTGTAGCCCCCTCTTTCGCTTCTTTGTATTATAAGTAATTCTATGCACTTAGGCTATCCCATTCACTCACACAAAGTTTAAACTAAGCTATATACATATAAAAAGGAATTTATAATTATAATTAATGCCAAAAAATGCCACTGAAATAGGAAGAAAGACCAAACTTTTAAACTGTGTTGGAAAATATAAATTTCCCTTTTGTTGTTAAGAAATTAATACCAGTTTCAATAATTCATTCATTTCAAATGGCCCAAGTGGTGGAAAATTATGAAAAATACACTTTTGGAATGCAGTGTCAAATTCGTAGACTTAAAAGTTCATTTCTCACTTCTGTAACTTTTTTATTGTTATTTGTTATTTTTCCCAATGTTATTTGTATTATTCTTTAACCCATTAATTGGCAATCATAGAAATACTGAGATCATTTCAATTTACTTTTAACCCTTTCAGTATACGGTACGGTAACAACACTTTAATCTGGCATAAAATAGAGGCAATACAAATTTTACTAATATTAGTATATATATATATATATATATATATATATATATATATATATATATATATATATATATATATACGATTCTGTTAGGTGTACTCCGTGATTTTTGATTGCTAAATATTTGAAATTTACGCTTATGCTATTTTTTAAAAGAGTTTTGTCCTTGAAGTTAAGTTAAAAATCGATGTGCAAAAATTGATCATCAAATCTATTTGCACTATTTTAATAATAACATCTTCAATTTATTGCTAAATGGAAATATTGATTTTCAAGTATGTTTGCAAAAGATAAGAGAATATAAAAATCTAAAAATTAAGGAAAAAGTGTTCACTGTAAAATAAACTTTTAGTTTAAAAACTTCTTTTAAAGTTACACTTGTTCACTGCGTATAAAAATTTAAAAACATCCAAGGACAGCCATTATAATAGGAGAAGATATATATTTGCTCGTCATTTTGATTGGACGTACTCAATCACTCCAACAAGAAATTTTCTTCAAAAAAGTTGGCAAAGGAAATATTAAAACTGTAATATACTCCTCGAAAAGTTTTGATAATTATCCACGTTGCATAGGAAACATTTAATTTTTACATGCATTTAGTGGCTGTGACACGACTTCTGCACTTTTCAAAAAAGGGAACAAATCTTTCATTCGGACATTAGAGAAACTTCCGAATTTGGAACAAATTTCAGCGAGAAAAATACCCTGTACAAACTTTACATGAGGACAATATCGATAATCTTCGGTACACGCAATTCATCAAGTCAACAAAACTTAATAAACCCGTGCAGTTATTCAACCTTCCGCCAACAAGTGCAGTGGCTCGTCAACATATCAGCCGTGTATGTTATCAAGTTCAAACTTGGTTAGGAAATGATTTAGAACCTCAGGAATGAAGTTGGATACTGCGAAATAAATTCCTGGAACCGATAATGACGATACTATCGACAGCTCCAGATGAACTACTGAATACAATATTTTGCAGCTGCAAAAATGGTTGTGGCGCACGCTGCGTATGCAAGAAATCGGAATTGTAATGTTCTATAGCTTGTGGTCATTGTAATAGGCAGCTTGCCTCAATGCTTCATCAGCAGATGCAGATCAAATTAGTTTACTTATATGTAGAATGATATCGATGAAGAAAACAATTGGAAGTTTCCGAGCGACCCGAAGACGATGATGAAGAAGAAGAAAATTGAGACTTATGTCCTTCCAATTATTTGATTTGGATTTTCTCTATTCCTTTTTAATTATAAATATAATTAAGATGCATTAAACATAATAAAACTATTTTACTCAATGATTTTTTAATTACAAGAAGTAGGTAAGTATTATTAAGCGAATATTACATCAGATAAATGAAAAATATTATTTAACTAGTGTATTAACTAATAAACAATGCAAATTACTTATAATAATTATTTTTTTTTAGTGATTTAATAACATCATACAACGTATTTTTTACCAAAACTCACAGTTGACCTTGTATAACGCTATATATGGCTGAGCGCAGCGAGCTCTCTCTCTCAAAAATGGAGAATTTAATGCTCTACAATTTTTGTGACCTTTGACCTTTGATATCTTTCGACGCGGACACGAGATTTTATGAGACTTTTGAGACACTTTTTAGAATGCCAAAATAAAGGTTTGTACAAGTTAACAGCTTATTATCTTTCATTCCGAGGTGAAACCCCTTATTCGACTGGACTAAATATTTAGTATTATTTTTTATCTTTAAATTTAAAACAATCCCCACTGTAATGGGCGTCGAAGTGTGTCAATATAACGTCGAAGTGTTTCAATATGTTCTTCGCATAAAAATCTACAAAAATCACACTTTGGTGCTTTTTCGCACCATTGTCAATTAATGGGTTAAGCGCATACCCAGTTTTCGTTTGAAATACCATTACTTGAAAAATTACCATCTTAAAGCACACAAAAAAAACTTACAAAGTTTAAGAAGCTTTTAAAAAATCGTCCAAAAACGTCCTGTCCAATTTTTATACTTTTCTTTCAACAATTGTCTTTACAATAACAAGAAAAAAATAGAGTTGCATAAGTTTGCATATTCAGACATAATAACGAATTTCTAGCAAAAAGCAGTTTTTTTTAAATATAAACACACCAAATTTAAGCGGTATCTGAGTTGTACCCCATGAATGCACTTTTACATGCATATACAAACATATATATTTTACATAAATAAATATACTTGTATATAAGCATATTAGGGCGTACTTTGTTGCATTGGCTCTATTAAATGTTTGGCCTGATCGATTCGAAATCGATTCCATTGCTTTTGAACATCTTTATGCCCATCCTCCAGTTCCTTCAACTTATTCGTGCCAATCTTTCGCTTCTCGAGCATCTAATGGCTCTCAATTGGGTTTAGATCGAAAGGGGGAGAAATAGTTTATCTCAAAACGAAATTTTAAACAAATATTCAATGCACAAGTTGAATCTCTTGAATGGTTAACAGCGGTATCGTTGATCTGCGTCGTTGATCGTTGACCTTGCAAAACAACGTGCAGAAAAACGCCGAAATTATAAGATTAATAAGATCGAATCCGAATGTGAAACCAAGAGAAATAAAAGGTGTTTCTTCAGTTGTATATATCACCATGGGCAATCAAGCGACGACCCAGAAAAAGTAGAATAAGAATTCCCTCATAAATACAAAAACTGGACTTTTCAATAGTTGCAAAACGTTTTGTTGTTAGATGAGAGCAAAATTAACAAGTGTGGTTCTGACGGAAAACAATTTGTTAGAATGCCACACGGTAAAAGAGTCGACCCTAGACATACACCGGGTACGGTAAAGCACCAAGGAGGTTGTATTGTGGTCTGGCGCTGCTTTTCAGCTAATAATATGGGTCCAATGCATCACATTCGGGGAACTATGAAATACAAAGATTATAAAAACATTTTAAGAGACATTATACTTCCGTAGGCTAGCTTGGAAATGTCGCCTGATTGGACGTTACCACAGGTTCGTAACCCAAAGCGCTCGCCTAAATTGGTAAAAGCTTGCCATGTCGGAAAAAGACTTACAATTTCTCATTTGTCCAGTACAGTCTCTCGATCCAATCCTAATTGAGAGCCATAAGATGCTCGTGAAGCGAAGGATTGACACGAATACGTTTAAGAATTTTAATTTTTAATTTTAATTTTTTGACTGTACGCCTAGTTGTTCGATTTTGATAATTTTTGTAAAATTGTTATCGTACACCAAATTTCAAGGTATGAGATTGGGTTCTACGACAATTTTGAACCAAAAAACTGATTTAGGCAGTTGTTTTGTATGGGATATGCCACGCTCGTATTTCCAATTTTGTCATTTTATTTTAGGAAGTGCTTACATTGTCACTAACCACTGCACAAAAAATCAAGTTTATTTCTTTAACAGTTTTTGAGATATTGTAATTTTTTGATTCAGTTTATATGGGAAGTGGGCGTGTCCGTTAACCGATTTGGTTAACATTCGAAGTAAAGTTTTATGAATTTTATTTTAAAGAACTACTTCTTAACATATTTTCCACTAATCGGGATAGTTTTAAACAAGCCTTTTATAAAGCCGAGGAGGATGAGGTGGCCGCTATATTTTACTCTTCTTTGAATCTGCAAAATATTTGCCATAAAAGGCGCTAAGTCAGTTTAATAAAAATATATGTATATCGATAAAAATACGCATACAGACAAAATATTTTTTAAGTAATGTATAACTTATAAACACTAGCTGATCCAAAAACCGATGAAGCACATGTATGGTTAATTTTTGTCATCGGTCATTAGGGAGGTTTTCACGGTCGAGAATATCGCACAACTCAGCTCCCCAACATCGATGTTCGATCGTGTAAATGCAAAGACCAACCGTTACATTAACATGTAGGGTGCAATCAAAAATGTTTGATATTGGTTGTCAAGCGCGAAGGGGCAACAAGCTCGCATGTGTAAACCTCCCTATCGAAACGAAGTTTGAACAAATAAGAGAGAACAAAAATAAAAAAAGATTTATGATGCATAAAAGTTTTGTAAAATGCAATTAAATTTGAAAAATTATTTATGACGGAGAGTCAAATATTATGAAAAATTTAAGAAATGTTAAGTTTTGGAGACACTGTTTATATCTTTTTTAAATTCCATTCACCAAAAATTCGACAATTACATATCGCTAATTTGCGACTATAACGCCACAACTTATAATTTGCAATTTTCAGTTGCCTACTTTCAAAATCCCCAACTGAAGAACCAATTTATTGTTTTTGTGTTCATACATTAAAAATATTTAAAATTGAAAACTTTAAGAAGCTTCGACTTTGAATTCCTAGAAATCACATCCTTATATATGGAATTTATACCGAATGGCGATCAAACTTCGGGATGCATTCAGAAAACCCTATATTTTTATTTAAAAAACACTTTCATATTTGATAATAATATAATTTCGATCATTTCAATTTACAATGATTGATTTTCAATCAAAAATGTTGGTCCTTAACTCTTTAGGGACCGTAAGGAAACCAGAGGAGATAGCTCAAAACCGAACCTCTATTCGTATTCTCTGATCTCATTTCTTCAAAACAAAAAGCAAACAAACAAGTTTTGCCTGAAAAATTGTGTTTTTTATTTTTATTTATTAAACGCAATTCTCCAAATTAAAATGTGAAATTGAAATTACAATATTAAAGTAAAGTATTTATATAATAAGCACATAAAACAGTGGTATATCTTTACGTATAATATATAAATATGTAGTATATCTAAAAACAATTTTGATTAATTTAGAGAAAGGAAGTGGTATTATATATTTAAAAAAAATTTATTGATAAAAGCGTATACTTATTATTATATTATTATGCTAACAGAACCTCGTTTTCCTCAGTATTCATCTCAAGTATCCAGGGTTTTACATGGCTTAAAAAAACATTTTGATTTCTCATGCATTTAAGGGCTATAGGCAATCTATTAAATAATCTGCATGACAACACACTGTAACAACTTTGAAATGATGTAGTTCTAAAGACAGGAACATTGACCATGGCTTCATCAACACCCCTTAGGTTACAATGCTCGCAGCATCTACTGTTCAAGTACACACAACGCATAAAAAATATTTTTAGAACTTTGTAATAAAATAAAAGTCGAACTGGCATAATATTTAATGACCTGAATGACTCCATTAAGTGCTGCAAACGATGTTTGTTATCTATTCGTTTTACTGCTGATTTTTGCAGCACTAGCAACGACTTCATCCTATTCCTATAGGCACCGCCCCAACAGGAAATTCCATAGTTTAGCTTGGACTGAAAAAGTCCAAAATAAACTATTTTTAAGACATTTGTTTTTCAAGCGGTATAAATTACAAAGATCATAACGAAAATATTTTATTAAGTTATAAACGAGTAAGCCCAAATACTTAAAGTTCATAACTTTTTCAATACTAAAACATTCTTTGTCACAGGGTAAATTTTCACAATAAGATTCTGCTATAGCATTATTGGAATAGTTGTTTTTAAGTAGAAGCTTTTTGCAATTTGTGGCATGAAAAATAAAATTAATATTTGGAGCTAGTTAAGAAGTCAAGTTGTAGAACATGATCTGAGTTTTTCGGCTGACTATTAACTTGTGGACGCAAAACCAATTTCTTAATATGTCAATGTCATGATTGATTTCCGCCAATACGCTAAGTGCGCTACTAAAGGTGTACCCAAGCGCCAAATCGTCGGCAAAAGGTGTCACGCTTCCAGAAAAATTTTGATAGAAGAGAGAATTTATGTATATAGAAAAAGAGTTGGGTCCAAAACAGAGCCTTGGGGGACACCAATATTTATTACAGCTGCTGAGCTTAAACTGTCATCTACTTTAACACGCTGAGTTCTACAGCTCAGGTAAGACTTGAACCAATCGTGCATAAATCCCCGGAATCCAATTTTATACAGTTTATCTAAAAGAATTTCAATATTGACCATGTCGAACGCTTTTGTTATGTCAACAAACAGGCCAGCAGACTGTTTCTTATTGTCAAGACCCTGATGAATGTGACAGCAAAAGTTCAATAATGCATCTTCAGTTGAGACACCTTCTCTGGTTCCAAATTGTTTATTATTAAAGAATTTGATCTTATTCAAATACTTAAGAATTTGAAACTTTTTCAAAGATTTTTGAGATACTCTGTAACAGTGATATAGGTCGATAATTGTTCACTAGTGTGGGCCACCTTTTTTAAATAAGGGTATTGCAATTGCACATTATAGTGCATCTGGAAATTTTCCTGTGGTAATGCTGTGTCTGTTTTTGGAATGTCTATTTAGAATGGAATTAATCAGATTCCATTTTTTTTTCGCGGGTTGCCTTTAAGCCTTAGAAATGCAAAACGATAATAATTATCCCTTTGATTTTTAATTTCTGTATATAGAATATCAATATTAAAGTCACCGAGCACGATTAGGTTTTCACCATTTTTTCTCCTTAGAAAAAGTGATAAAACTCATTTCTGTTTGAACGGCTACGTAAATAAGCAAAATTGCCATATATGGAGCGAAAACAATCCTCAAGAAGTTCTGCAGGTTCCATAGTGTGATTTACACGCTGGTCCATATTAGAAAAAACGATGCTGGTGCTAATGTTATAGCGAAAGGTACTTACAGATCGATGATCAATGATTTTTGTTTAGAAATTTGAATGGTATCGACCCACAAGAGTTTTGGTTCCAACAAGATGGTGCTACATATCATACTGCTACCGTAACAAGTGATTTATTTAAAGAAAGATTTAGTGATAACATTATTTCGAGAAATTGGCTTGCATGATCAAGCGACATAACGTCACCGGATTATTTTCATTCGGGTCATGTGAATTCATTGGTTTATGCTGATAAACCAGAAACTATAGAAGCTTTGAAAGCCAACATATGGCAATAATTGTGTGTTATTGATTAAATAAGGCCTGAATTACTCGAAATAGCGGTCCAAAATTGGTCTGATCGAATGCGGTTTCTTGAAGCTAGTCATATGCCGGAAATCGGTTTTAAATATTAAATGTCGTAAAATTATATTTCTAATAAAAAAAAATTTGGGATTGATAAATTTTGATGTAAAAAGCATAAATCTAGCCTCAAAACTCAAAAAGAATAATGGGCGTTTTATAAAGCCAGAAAAGTTGAATGCCTAAAAATATTTTTTGTTGAATAAACTTTTTATCAATTTGTTTTAAGTAATTAAATATTTTGTACAAAAAATTAAAATTCCTAGCTATTCACAGCTAGTTTTTTTTTATCTGGCTAGTATGACGGAAAGTATTTTTTTTTTTATCGCAAATTCAATCAATTAATTTTCCTGTTTTTCACAAATTTTTACTTTGACTGTCGCTAACGTCTGTAATAGCATCATAACTCACAAATGATGCTTGGGAAATTCCATAAAAGATTTGATATATTTATATATATGTAACAATAAACTATTAAGGTGGTAATTCTACCTGTTTTGATGAAGGCTGTCTAGAGAAACTCTTGGGAATTAGAGGGTTAGGGAATAGAAGTGAGCAATTGCTAAATAATAATTTCAAGATTTCAAAGGTGGGTACCCACAACAAAACCTTCCAAAATGGTTGTAGTGTTTCCGGTAGATGAAAAAGTTTAAACCCGGAATATTGTGCCTTATATACAAACATACATATGAATCGTTTTCTTTGGAAGTGGTATAGGTGATGTTTTCAACACTATAAATCTGTTAAATGAGATGTTACAAATGAGAAGAAATCGTGTTCCATTGAATGTGTGATTACAACTATAAAACGAGGATATTTATATCTAACTTAAATTAGCAGTAATTAATTTTTTTGAAAAGTGGACTTATACCACTTAAAAAAAAACGATTCATATGTTTGAATTGAGCTTAAAAGACTAATTTTGCCAAGGCCGGTTGTCCAGAAAAAAGAATTAGCTAATTAAAAAATAAAAAATTATAACTGAATTGAACGGACTTGTGTACTTTGCCAAACATAAATTTTTTAATTAGTTATGTTTTTATTTATTTGCTCAAAGCATCAAAACAAATACTGAAATTTAATAGTCATAGTTTTAACAAGTTTCGGCGTTTTCTCTTACTATTTTCAAAATTCGCAATAATTATCAAAATTGTTTAAGTGGTTCGTTCAATAATGTCGCTGCAAATCATTTGGGATACTCATAACAACGTTCTTATACGCGATATAAATAACAAATGGCAACTACGTATATGCCAGTTTATGCTGGAGCACTACTTCAAGCCACATAGACTTTTTGGACAACTGCACTTCCAGGATGAACTCGGTATTAACGACGAATATCTGTTCTATGTGAAACACATATTAAAAAATGAATGCAGCATTGTGGTTCTTGATGAGGAGGGAAATGAAATTTATGGTGTAGCGCTGGTCAAATGGATGACAAAAGAATGGAGATCCTGGTGAGTGAGGAAACTGTACATGACTACACTTACTTAAATGACTGAGGAATAATTTTCTTTGGTTATTCTCCCATATAGGACTCAATTCGGTGTTATTGTAGAAACTGGGAAATGGGCAGAAATCTTAGACTTATCTCGCAAAACAGTATTAAATTATGCTAATGAAAATCCCGATCACACATTTGATAGCTTACATTTATTTGAGTATTACATTAGCGATAAGTTCAAATATGATGAAGTATTTATGGCGAAATTCTTCAATGCCATTTGTGAGGTGGGACGACATATGAAAATGCCACGCGTCACATTTATGGCAATGAGCGCCGAGGAACAACAACATGCCAACGATGCTGGTTGGACAGAACTGGCACGGGTTATCTACTCCATGTACTTAGTTAAAGGCAGACGTCCATTTGCTGTACTTCGAAACATTGAGGAAATGTTTACTGCATTATATGAGAAAGACTTAAGACCCTTGACGCCATATCATGAAATGACCGTAAGAGAAGAGGTTATTCCGCAACTATTCAATCCAGATGGGTCACGGCCATTGACACATGCGCCTTGAACAATAACAAATCGCTAGTCATATCGTCGCCTGAGAATTGATTTGGCGTATAGGTATACAAATTCGTATACCTATACGCCAAATCAATTCTCAGGCGACGATATATGGTTATTTATCTATCATCATAATGGTGTCAAATATTTTCGGTCATTAAATATGTCAAAAGTATAAACTATACATTTTAATTACACACATACTATCGGATCGAAAGGGGGCTTTTATAAATAAACCTTGACCCCCTTAAGTCCCTTAATAACTGCATATATAGTAACCTGATTGTTGTGCATTTTGTAAAGGCTGCAGTGCTTGTCCTGGGAATCGCGATTACTATGCCGGAAAACATATTTTTGTGTTAAAACCAGGGAACGAATGAGTAAAAGCCTCTCGTTATATTTTATTTATTATTTTATTTATTTTTCATTTATTTTAAGTCTAATGGATACAAATCCTTACTGACTAAATGACAATGAAATATGTAAAAGGTAGAAAATTATAAATACAATTAAACATTTAGGATTATTTAGATGTGAGTATGCTTTCGGTATGATAAGATTAATATGGTTGGTGAAAGTAAATCTTGAATCGAATAGAACACCTAAGTCTTGGAACTCATCTACCAATTTAAAAACGATATTGCCAATATGAAATGATGAAGGAAAGATATTAAAAGTCTTAGCGAATCTAAGATGAAAGTATTTTCTTAGATGTAATGTTAAATCATTATTCTTGCACCAATCTACAAGATTATTTATGTCAGATTGTAGTAATAACGCATCAGCCATATTGAGAATTCTGCAGAATACTTTTAAGTCGTCAGTATACAATAAGTAATTTGAATAGTGAAAATAAGAACCGATATCATTAATAAAAAGTAAGAATAATAACGGACCAAGTATGCTACCTTGGGGAATAGCAGAAGAGACTAGAAAAGGACATGATTTCACATTTTCTATAACAACTTGGCATACCCTATTACAAAGATATGATTTTAGCCATAGACGAAAGCTCAAATGGAATCATAATCGTTCCAACTTCATTATTAAAATACTATGATTAACTGTATCCAACGCCTTGGAGAAATCAGTATATATCGCATCTATTTGGCATAAATGGCATAAACAGCGAGATTAGTCACTGTTGATCTGATGCTGGCAAGGGCAAATAATACTCTTGACTAAGAAAAACAATTTTTTTTAAACTACTTTTTCAAAGAGTTTAGACATTGTAGATAATTTCGATATCGGTCTGTAATTGCGGGCATAATTTTCGTTACCAGATTTAAAAATAGGCCTAGTAGTTAGTGTGTTGGAGAGTGAGATATACACAGAGTTGCATATCTCATATCTCGGCACGCTCAAAAACCAAAAATAGAAAATAAAAATTTTTCTACACGGCACTACTTCTTGGCTGGCAATGGCAAACCTCCAAAAGTAAAAAATGTCTATGAAAAGCTTTTCACTTCCCCACTTTCCACTTTCGGATTCGGCATAAAACTGAAGGTCCCTTCCATAGTAGTAGTAGTTATATTCGCTATCTTCCATTTATCAACAAGAGCACCAGATATTAATGAGTTCTTAAAAATTAAGGAAATTGGATAACACATGGCTGACAGGCATTTTTTGAGTATAAAGGCTGACAGTCCATCAGAATCAATTTTCTTAGAAAACTTAAGATCAAGAATGCCTTGAAAAATATCAACCTCTGCTGACAATAGTGAACCAAAATCCAAAGAATAATTAACATCTGTAAAGGAAATGAAAGATTTAAAATAATCAGCAAAAAGATTAGCAGTCCCGCAAAGATTATCAGATGTTTCGCCATTAAATGTCAAGAGCAGGATGGAATGTCAGAGCAAAGAATATATAATACATAGAAGGCGCATCACGAACAAATTTATTTGCACAAAAATTTTGTTCTATGGAGCCATAACTGGCTCCACTTTACGCTCAAAATTAAGTGGTTCTCATAAAAGCAATGAGTGGTTAAAATTATTTGTTTCTCTTTGCTGTTGTTTTTTTTTTCATGTTTTTTTTTTTTGGTTTTCGTGCTTGTAATATGAGCTGGTATTTTCATAACTTGTGACGCGAAAAAATAGGTATTTTTCAAGAATTTTTATAAATTTATATAATTTTATAAAAACTATATACATATTAAGTATTTAAAGGTACATGTATTAACTAATTTCTATTCAAAAATATTTAAAACTTTATGAGTAATAAGCAATCCCGTCGACACCTTTCTAAAAAACATGTTTTGCGGTGACCAATATCTTACAAATCTAGATCATTTGAAATCCAAAAATGAAATAGATTTACTTTTATTCCAAGATTATCTTGTGATAAACCGAAGGATTTGAAAAAATATGCACATTTAATAAAATGGCCAACTGTCAAAGTAACAAATTTTTAGACATATTTTTGAAAACATATACTTTAAGAAAATCCAAAAACAAGTCGATTTTTTTTTTTTTTTTAAGTTACTGCTGGAGGTGCCCCCTTAAAAACTTTCTAAATCGATTGATTGCAACTAGGGCTGTGCGATTAATCGAAATGCTTGACTATACAATTGTTCGATTAATTAGGATTTTGATTAATCAAAATGCAAACTATTCGACTAAACAGGATTTTGATTAATCCAAATTAAAATTATTCGATTAATCAAGATCCTGATTGTTTGGAATAAAATTATTCGAACAACATATTCAAAAAATTTGTTTTTATTTTTAATTTGTTGGATTTTTTTTCAATACTATATTTTTTGCGAGGTGGGGCATAGTTCCACCATTGCAGAAATTGGTTGTGCAAAAGAAAGCGCAAAGAAAAATATTGAAAAAAATACATAAAATTGGAAAAAAAAAAAGAAATTGTTCGAATAATTTTTTTCCAACTAATCAAAATCTCGATTAATCGAATAATTTCAATTTGGATTAATCAAAATCGTGATTAATTGAATAATTGATTAATCATCATTTTAAGTGCTCAGAATTGTTGATTAAACGATTAATCGCACAGCCCTAATTTATACTTTTTATGCTTTTTCGAATACAAAACAAAAAATATTACAAAAAAGAAATTTTGCGACGACCATAATCTTGGGTCACAAATTGAAAAAAAAAATCAGTTAGGTTAGAAAGCAATATTGATATTCGGCAACAACGCAAAAAAACACGTGTACCTGCATATTCTCCGCAAAAAACCCATTTATATGAAACTATACGCAGTCTCACTTAGCAGCACTCTGTAGCGATGTGCGAGAGCCTAAGAAAAAAAAACATCATGAGAGTGCATGGGGGAGAGTAAAAGCAAAATAAATTAGTGGTTTTGCTCTTCCTCTTTACTGCGACTGCCCGCCCCCGAAACGAAGGCAACATATTTTGGAAAAATTTTGAGAGATGCGCCTTCTATGTATTATATATTCTTTGGTCAGAGCATGATTTTTTAGAGCGTATAAAAACCTGAAAGATTTGGGATTTAACTTCAGTTTACTTTCAAATCTAGAAATGTATTTATCATATAGAAATTTATCCAAAGTATTAAATTCAACCATAAAATGCTCGTATTTTAATTTATACGTAGAATTACCAGTTGATTTAAAAAGTTTATAAAATTTATTTCTTTGGTTGTTTAACTTTTTAAGATTCTTCGTATATCATTGGCAATTTATGTGCTTTAGTATACGACATGCGTACAGTATTTTCAAAAATTTCAAAGAGTATAGAGATAAAAGAATCAAAGCAATCAGTTGTGTTTTTACCACTAAATAAATTAACCCAATCAATATCTGAAATATTAAGATTCAAAAATTACAATTTACAAGCATTAAAATTATAAATACAACGATCATTATTACTTATATAAAAATAATTATAAAATTCTAAACTTGAAGTAAGAGGAACATGTGCATATCAGGTTAAATTTAATGTTATTACTTATAAAGATAAGGTCTAAGATTCTATCAAGTTTATTTAAAAAATAATTTATTTAAACTAAATCTACACCAAATCACATTAGTAGGCGTTAATGTCAAATCGTTCAAAATTGATACCCATGCAATCTTATTTAGGTTGAAATCCCACAAAATACAAAGATGATCGTTGCAGTGATTCTCGGCTCTCATAGAAGCTAGTTGAGGAAAATTTAAAGCGCTGAAATTAAGCTTCCTGTAAAGCTATAGCGAGCACTCAAACGAATAAAAATAAACTAGTCGGTAAGGCCCCAGTAACTGGGGCTAGTTTCTTGCGGAAGAAATCTCTTTATGAAAAACAAATATGAAAAGAGAACCAAACTACTCGTCGGTGTTTGTTTTGTTATTTGTGTATGCAGATAATTCGTTAGATAATTCTGAGAGATGACGTTACTCACATCTGCCAGTGTCGACGTACAGTTGATGGTTCCACCCTCGATACACATTGTCTACGCATATTGGATATATTCCTTTTGAATGCTTCCAATAGCTACTCATTATTAGTCGTCGTAGTTCACGCCGTATATAGAGCATTATCTCTGATTCTTAATTGCCTAATGAACCCGTAGTTGAACCTGTTGGCAAGGCTGGCATTGTTGTTGTTACTGAATCTATGTTAGTTGAAACAAGGTATCGCTTCGTACTCGTTCACTGTTAAACCCACCCGACGAGACTACTTTTCCAGAATGGAGAGTGCTTTTCTGACTATTCGCACGTTGATCTATTTTCTCCATTCTAATATTGAAAAAGTCTCACGATAGGAAATCACCTTATTTGAAACCTCATTTGGTATCATATAATGCGGAGAAGTCTGTTACAAATTTCACTTCGCGTATAATAGATCCCAATAGTGCTGCCGAATGCGTCTTTATTGTCGACGAATAGATGATGTGTTTTCCGGATCTTTTCCGGGATTCGATGTAGATTATCTGCTCTTTGAAGGTCTGAAGCCGCAGTGATAAGGTTCAATCAGTTTGTTGGCAATGGGCTTCAGTCTTTCACACAATACGCTCGATAGAATCTTGTATACAATATTAACAAGATTTTTCCCATGATGGTGGATGCAAATTGTAAATAAATAAACTGTGTATTGCACTGTAACGTAATGTTTATTACTCTGCCATTATATTGGACGAGAATGATTTACGCATCAAATGAAAAAAGAAAGAACTCAAAAATCGCAGGGTTTGTAATTTCTTTTATGGTATGTGCCCTTGTAGTTTTTGTGTTGGCCATATTTCGAAAATGGTTAGAAATTTCGGCAGATGTTACTTGCTCTACAACTTTGCTGAATAAAATGTGTGAAAATGAGTCAAAAAATTCGCAGTTTTTTCGTTATTCTGTGTATCCTCATAAAAAACAAATTGAAATTTTAACAGAAATTTATCTCGTTGCGGTTTTTGATTTTACATATGTCTACTTTCATTTGGCCCGTGAATCATTCACACAGCGTCATACTTATTAATCACTTCATGAAAAAAACCAAAATATTCAGCCTTGTTCTGAATTTCAGTTTCAAGTGAAATTGAAATAGCAGCAATATGAATTGCACTGTTTCTATTGCAATTTCACTCGAAAGTGAAATTCAGAACATGGCTGATTAACTTTTTATCAGAATGAACATTTGTTTATTTGTTAAAAAACCATGTGAAAACTTCAATTGTTAATAGCTTTTAAACTTCATAATATTTTCCAATAAAATTTAGTGACTGTATAATTTATTACTAAATAAATGAAAAAATGTTGAGAAGCCTCCACCCATTACTTATTCAAATGAGAACGATACGAGTAACAATCGAGTATTTTTCTCCGATACTTTATTAGCATCAATACTTTTGATGAGTACTGGTATAGAGTACAAGTCGATATCGGAACAATATTATTTGTGGAGGGGGTTTGTAAGCTCTTTGCCATTGGTCTTAAAAACCATCAGGCAGGCCATCAGCACCCTCAGCTTTATTGTTCTTCAGCCAAAGTTGGGCATTCAGTGTTTCTTTTTCTTTCAAGTTCCCTCAACTTCTGAAATAAGTGTTAAAGAAAATACGCAGTTTCTCTGCAGGAGTACATATACATCAGTAAGCCCAGCAGTATTGGTACGATCCCTGTTTGTGAATTCACGAGAACTACCCTCATTGTATGAATACCATGTTGCATGTTAGTGACTTCCACCTCCGATTAGCTACTTGGAGATAGTGCAAGTGCATGCTCTTCGGCTTTTTATAGACTCACAAGAATACGGAAACCGTTATCGCTAAGGATACGTCAGAAGAAGCTTCTGACCGCGCCAATGCAACAGCTCAATGTCGCTCTGCCCTCTGTAACTAGCTTTGATTTGATGGTGGTGGATCGAACAGCTTTTATTGCTGCCTGACTATCGACGAAGATATACAAGCATCTCTAATCGCCAAAACTTAACCGTTCCCGGCCCAACAACGCAAACTTGGTTTAAAAAAATATTAAGGGATAGCATTCTTCATTCTGAGCAACCTTTGTTCTATGACTTTTTCAATACCTTAATTAGTTTAGTTTAGTTTATTTCAGTCTATGGAATTATAAATCCTTACAGACTAATAGATAAAAAAAAACTTAAAATAATGAAAGAAGTATTCATGTATGTAAATCAACAGAAGAAGTATAACAATTATAACAATAAACTCATGAATGCATATAAATAAATAAAAAAAAAAATCCTTGATTTAATTAACAATTCAATAAATAAAATTAATTCAGAATAGAATATAGGATTGATTTAAAAGTTTCTCTAGCTAAAGTTATATCCAAAGAAATATTTGTAAGACTAATTCTATTAAATTCAAGAAGAGCTCTCGTGGTCGGCTCATTAAGTGCATAGTTTGTTCTTTGCAATCCAACATTAAATAAGTCAGCATGACGCAATTTCCTTGAAGGAACATTAAAACCAATGCGTTCTAGCAAAACAGAACAATTTATTTTACCATTGATAATATCAGTTATAAAGGTCAAAGATTGCACAGTTCTTCTGCACTCAAGAGAATTTAAATCTATAAGTAAGCAACACGCTTTGTAGGAGGGTAAAGGCTGAGAAAAATTAAGTGAACGTAAAGCAAAATTAATAAATATTTTTTGTATCCGTTCTATTCTTTTAATGTGAGTAGCATAAAATGGATTCCATATAAAAGAGGCATATTCCAACCTGGAACGAACAAAAGTAGTATACAGAAGCTTTAGCGTATACGGATCAGTAAACATTTTACTATTCCGTCTCACAAAAGCCAGTAGAGAACAAGATTTAGGAATAATGTAGTTTAAATGATCTAAAAACGTGAACCGTGAGTCGAATAAAACACCCAAATCGAGAGCTTTCTTATGTGATGCCAACTTCGAATTAGCAAGTTGATATGATGAATTAAGAGAATACCTAGATTTAGAAAATGTTACAAAAAAGCACTTTTTTAGATTGAGATATAGAAGATTTTTGTCACACCATAGAACTACATTGTTAAGATCAGACTGTAGGCTACAAATGTCCAAAGCATTATTAACTCTTAAGAAGATTTTTAAATCATCAGCATACAAAACAAATTTTGTGTTGATAAAACAAAGAGAAATATCATTAATAAATAAATTAAAAAGCAAAGGGCCCAAAATGCTACCTTGTGGGACACCAGAGGTTGCTTCGAAAAAATACGATTTAACATTATTCACCAGTACACAAGAATATCGATTGTTAAGGTAGGATTTAATCCAGTTAAGAAAAGTAGAATTAAAACCAATTCTAGCAAGTTTTGCAATTAATATGTTGTGACAAACCTTGTCAAATGCTTTAGAAAAATCGGTGTACACAGTATCTACTTGCACACCTAAATCAAATGACTTAATACAGTAATCAGAAAAGATGGCTAAATTGGTTACTGTAGAGCGACCTTCAACAAAACCATGCTGGCAAGTACTAATTACATTCTTTATTGCAAAATATAATTTATCCTTAACTACGCACTCAAAAAGTTTAGAAATTGTTGACAGCTTTGAGATTGGTCTATAATTAAGGACATCATTCTTATTGCCACTTTTATGAATTGGGGTAATAAAAGAAACTTTAAACTTATCAATAAACAAAAACGTGTGTAGAGATTTGTTGAAGATTAACTTGATTGGAGATGACAGAGATGGCATGCAGTTTTAATTAAGAATGACGACAAGCCATCATTGTCCAATTTAGTAGATAATTTAAGTTTTAATATGCCATTGACGACATCCTCATCAGTAAGAGTAAGTGAGCCAAAATCAATAGATGATTCAATATTAGCACAAACAGACTTATCAACGACATCCACATGCGGATCAAAATTTGAGACAGAGAAATCAGCAAAGAGGTTTGCAGTTTCAGCAGCCGTATTCGACCTTTTACCTTTATAAAACATTGATGCAGGGATAAAAGAGGAAGACCTTTTTGATTGAATAAAATTCCAAAATGATTTAGGATTCCGTTTTATACCACTTTCACATTGTAAAATATATTGTTTGTAATAAATAATTTAGCAAAAGCATCAGCACTATTAGTTGTTTTGTAGATTTTGTAGAATTTATTCCTCAGGTTTTTTAACTTTTTAAGACCAGTAGTGTGCCAAGGTAATCTGTGTACTTTCTTAGTCCTGAGTGGAATATTTTCTTTGAATATATCTAAAGCCTTAGACAAGAATAAATTATAACAATTTATAACATCCAGTTGATTGAACATATTTCCCCAGTTGATATTGTTAAGTAAACTATTTAGATGAGACCAATCGCACAGACTATAGTTAAAATTCGCATTGACGTTTAATGTCGGAATACTTAAGAATTTATAAAAATTTATCTCTAAAATGAGTGGGATGTGATGCATATCCGGTTCAGATATAGGAGAAGTACATTCAGTCAACTTATAATCAATATTATAACTGATAAAGATGAGATCTAAAATTCTATTAAGCCTGTTTACAAAATTATTGATTTGTATAAGATCTAAACTAAAAAGACTGTCAATAAGATACATTTCATGCTGTTTATTTACATTACTGGGAATAATTATATTATCATTGGTTATAAGAGACCAAGCAATTTTGCAAAGGTTAAAGTCGCCCAGTACGCAAAGATGATTGTCCCCAACAGAGTTCAAAGAGAGGTCCACATGCGCGTAATATAGACCATCAGCGCTAAGAGGCGGAATGTATGACACACATACGAATAGTAGACCTGAGCTTCCATGTATGGACACATACAATTGATCCAACAGCATATCAGAGTTATTAAGGGCAAAAAGCTCTGAGCGTACAGTACGGTTAACCGCGATAAGAACACCCCCACCTCTGGAACAACCAGTCTTGATGGCATCCCTGTCCTTTCTGTAAACATTGTAAATGCTCAAATCACAGATTTCAGAGTCGAAAATATCGGCATTCAACCATGTTTCAACGAGAACAATGACATCATAATCACAATGGGAAGCAAAGAGAGAGACTAGGGTTAATTTTGTCCTTATACCTGATATATTTTGGAAGTAAATTCTAAGCGGAGAATCAGCATGTGATATCGATGAAACAGCCTGAGTGATAGACTTATGTATATTCATTTTGGCACTTATGTGATCGTGGCGCGTTGATCCCTTCGTGGAAAAAAACGAAAAGGCATCACTTTTACATTAGCTGGCCAAAGCGATGGTTTCATGAGCTCATCCAGGAATGCATCAGTAACACCCAACTTAAATGTTATTCTTCTTAGATTCTGTAAATCGACATCCTTCTTAACAAGTTTGCGGCACACAAGGTGTTGGCTTTTTATGTTCGAATTATTGACTCCATAAGAGATAATATTTTCTTCAGACAAAGTTGGTTTAAAGGAGGATAGATGTATCCACTTTTTTGTAACGATAACGTCAAAATCAGAGTTTTGATTCAGACCCACAACGACATCTTGTCTTCTATGTTTTAGATGAGTGTTTCCGGTACGAGCAGTTTCCCATTGTGAATTTGAATGAGAGCCCCTAGCAGCAAATTCAGAGACATTTGTAGCGGCAGCAGCAGCATAAGAGACAGGCAAAGTATGAGAGACCGCTTCAGAAGCATTAACGGAAACAGCATTAGCAGAGACAGCAGCAGCGTAAGAGACAGGCATATCATGAGAGACAGGTATAGCATTAGAGGCCATAGCATCATCAGAGAGTATGCAGTCATTATTGGCCAATATTGGAGAATAACGATTAATAGGCGAATTTATATTCATAGAAGAGCGCAAATGAGATCTAGGCAGAGACTTCGGCAAGATAGTTCTGGCAGCAACCTCAGCAACATTTGCAGAGACAGCAGCATGAGAGACAGGCAAAGACAAAGACTTCAAGCAGCCAGCAGGCGAATCAGCATGCTTATTAGAATTATTTGTTTTTGAGTTATTACCCATATAATTGGAAAAATTAGTGCGTAAATCATTGATTTCATTGCATAATAAAGAAATTGCGGGAGCAGCATCATTAACATTCAACTTATTGTGCAAAGACTGTAGTTCGAGTTGTAGATCATTTACTTTCTGAATTAAGAGATTTTTATCATCTAGTAAAGAGTTAATCAAAGAGAGCGAATGTGCATTTTCAGATCTGAGAGACACAATTTCTTTAAAAACTTGTATTAATGTTATCTGTGGATTGTTATCATTTTCATTTTCGCTAGTTTGTTGCTGAGTTTCAACCGGTAACAGTAATTGTTGTTGTTTCATAGATGTTAGTTTTTGACACTTTAATTGTTGTTGTTGTTCTAATTGCGGTTCTTGTGTACACACAGAAATCGATGACTGTTGGTTTTGTTGTTGTTGTTTAGGTACTTGTGTACATGGAATTAACGATGTGGATGAATTATCATTATTATTATTGTTAGTTAAAGCATCTTTAACCAGACCAAGCGAAGAAGGGGGAGAACGAATCGAACATCGACGAGCTGCAAAGCAGCTTTTGCACCGAAAATTGTTATTAGTATTTTGAAGAAATTCAAGATCGGCCTGCAGTATATCAACACAACTTAGATGAAAGAGTTCATTGCACCCGATACATTGCACTTTAGAATGGTTACGATCAACCTTATGACCACAAACACAAGGCATTTTTGAATACTTTAGAAACAACAAGATGTGTAATACTAATTATGCGTCCTTTTTCGCTTAGCTTTGATAAATTAGATTTGAATATATATTTTAGGCACAGAATATTAAAAACACGTCCGAACGGTTTGACTCTCTGACTTGAAGTTAGCGCATAAGTACGTTTCGCCCAGTTGCCAATTGTGTTAAGCCTCACCGCGCTGTTGCAGATGACATTTTTAATATCTAAGTATGTCAATACAAAAGAGGTGTATCAGCATATTTTGGGCACATATTTATTTGTCCTAAATACTGTGGTAAATACAATATATCAAATCTATCAGGGAAGGAAATTCCTCAAACCCTTGAAATAATAAAGAAATTTTGTTTTTTGTAATAAGTAGAGAGGCTAATTTCAAACACCCTGATTTTAAACTTTTAAAATTTCAAAAAGCTCTAACACAAAAAAAAAAAACCAAAATTGTTGGATTTTTAAAGGATACTACAAAGGTATTTTGTTTTTGTTTATTGAGTTTTATCTTTTTTCAATGCATTGCAGTACCTAATCAAATTAATTTTTAAGCTATTAAAGGGTTATATACACTTGTGTTGGCTGAAAAAAACCAAAATATTTTTATTGGATTTTCTCAAAGTATTTCCAAATTTTATAGAGATCTGAGCACTAGAACTAAAGTAACAGCTGTCAACAGCGCGCTACCTCTGACTACCTGAGCATAGTGCCGAAAGTTTAAACGCGATTAAGTATCTCGAAATGCTGTTTTTCAAAAAGTTCCGTTGGGGAGAAAGGTTTCTCAAAAACCATTTCACCAATCGATCTGAATTTTTTCTGGCTAATTTATAGTAGTAGCCTCTTAGTGAACGAAGGAATTTTTATTTGGAACAAAACTTTTTTTTTTGGCCACCAAAATTAACTTTTCAGACCCTCAAAAACTAAGGATTTTAAAAAAATCATCACTATTTTTTTTTTAAATGTAAAATTTTTTGTTGAAAAAATTCATGAAATACCTTGAAACATTAACAAATAAATATACGATGACTTATTCTGAAAAATATACTGCATTGGCAAAAAAATAATGAAAATAACCTTTTTTCCGACAACAAGTGAATATACCCCTTAAGGAAGTTCGTCCGATTTTTCAGCAAGATGATTTTATAGGGGGATCGACAACATTCGAAATCTACTGATAATTTTTCTGGGCATGTTGGCAACAGCAGAGAATATTTTTAGTTTGCTTGATAAGCCAAAGTGGTCAGATAGAGAATATTTTTAGTTTACTTGATAAGCCAAAGTGGTCAGATATAGTTAACCTTTAATGAAAAAGCTATACAAATCAACAAAAAATGCTCGATAAGCAAGCTCGACGGATCGTGCTTTAAAATAGCACGAACGGGCAAAAATGCAAAAAAATAAGGATTCTCTAGTATTAAGAGTTCTTACATTTTTAGGTGTTGCATAAAAATTAACAACGAATGATTATATAAACAAAACAAACAAAAATTGACAGCTTTTTGCGAAAAATATTGGAAAGACTGATATAGGACTTAATTAAAACAATTTACTTGCGTATTTGAATTAAAAGTTTTTTTCTCGATGTTTAGGTGGATAATAATGTTCCATTTGCATAGTAAATTAAATGCGTAATTGCTTTTGTAACAGTTAATTCGTTGAAGCGGCTAAATTAAGATTTATCTATTTATTTAAAGTGGAAACATAATATAAAAGTTCAAAACTAAACGAACCTAATACGAACGAAATAAAAATGGAAAACATAAGCAAATAACACAATACAGTTAAGTACACTACATCGCCGGTGAAGCGAACAAAATGTTAGTTTAAATTCAGACATAAGCAAGGCCAGCAGCACGAAAAATAACAATAAACGTCAACAAGAATTATAGTTGACGAAGCAACTACATATGCCGCACAGTGGTCGAACTTCATACAAAACTTGAAAAAAAATAGAAAAAATCGGTACTGTAATTGAATTAAAATCGGCACTGAAACCTATTAGATCTTCTATACTCAAAGCCTCAAATTATGAAAGAAAGAAAGGAAGAAAAATAAATAAGAAATACCCTAGCCGGGAATCAAACCCAGGACACCAGAAACGAGAGTCTAGAAAGCTGCCACTAGTCCACCGAGGCGGTGGTTGGAACTACAGTTTAACGCCAGTTCCGATTGGCGGTGTGGCAATTTGTTGTCACTTAGTGGTTTTGCCATTGCCTACCACTTTTTTATAATTAGCATACACTTCATATCGATAGTAAATATAAGAAGGTTATGAGAATTAACCACCAGATAAAGACTGGGATCGGATCCGCAACCTCCCAGATAAAAGTCCAGTACACTGCCCACTAGGCTATCGAGGTGGTCACATCGAACCCACATTGATAGTGCAAACAAAAATTTTGATTATTTTTCTTGTAAATAGAAAGTAGAAGCTGGTTACTGTCGCAATTGTGTTTAAGGCACACATAATTATATACTATCTTAGAAATTTTTTTTTTTTACCAATACTATGTTATTTAGGTAAGCAACTATGAAAATACTTGCGTTTCTTAACCTGATTTTAATAAAAATATTGCTACCATTCAATCAACGAAACATTATTGAGTGTACAAAAAAAATATGGAAAGATATTTTATATTGTAAAAAAGAAAAGAATTGTGTCTCACTTGCAAAAGCAAAATTTTTAATGCACTCAACAATGGCTTTATCTTACTTGTCAGTCATTCATTGTTGTCTGTTGTGATTTGGACATGAAATATTGGTAATAATCTTTTTGTCTAATTAAACAAAAACGGATGTAAAAAATATAAATTATACGAAAAGAAGCTTGCGAAGTTCATTGTGTTTATAAAAGTAATTTCTTTTTTAAATAAATTTTGTGAATTTAATGAGTATAAATTAATGACCTTGTAATGACCTTCATTTAATGTTTGCACAAAATTACAATTGATAGTCTTTCTTGTATATAGGGGAGTGTACCCGGGTATGAGACAGCACCAGGTATGAGACAGTCGATTTTTTACATCATTCAATAACAATATTGCCGATCTGACTACTGTCAAACTTTTCTTTTGACATGAGCCAGTTTTTGTGGTAACACCGGAGTGAATAGATCTATTGCATGTATCAGTTGCAAACATGGTATGTGAAAATCGATCACGAAAAATTATTTTAGATTTTTTCAAAGTGATAAATTTTTGAGTGAATTAATTGAAAAAGGTGAGTGTAATGCATTAGCATTTAGTGTTTTTCGTATATTTTGCGATCCAATTTTGGATTATGCCAGTACATGGTTGGAAACAATTTTTTTGTGTTATTCGCACTATTTTCCGGGTATGAGACACAGCATATCACCGGGTATGAGACGCCACTTAACTAGTGTTTGGATCCAATTTTTTGGTATTTATAGCCATGTCAACCCCAAAAAATGAAATCGTCCATGAAATGAATCATATGTAAGCGGCCTGTTCCTTTAAAGTGTGCAAACATTGCGATAGCGATTTGGATGGAGAAGACAATGACTAAGAGGGAGATGATGACAAAAAACTACCATTTCTTTTTATCTTAGGCACTGGAGGCCCACAAAATAAATAAATTTATGTTCATAAATAGCTATGAATTTTAACTTCAAATTTTCCAATTTTTAGTGGATTTTCGTAGGTGTCTCATACCCGGGTACAATTTTTTTTTTTTTTCGCAAAAATACACATCCTCACAAAATTGGTCATAATATTTTGCGTGCCAACAGAATCACTATCATTACCTTTCCGACAGTACATAAAACATCCGATTTGGTTTAAATAGTGACAATTTATGGCTCAAAAACAAAACCCGTCTCATAACCGAGAACACTCCCTTACATACGTGGCTTTAAACAATATTCTTTTTCGAATTAACCAATTATGAATATCGTTGTGTAAAAATAAACAATTCAATATATAAGCGTGAATGAAGACTGCACACTGGTTGATATTTGTTCTGAAAAGTCTATCAAAATTCGAAATTTAAAGTTGCTTTTTTAAAGTTTTCCAGTTATGAAGGCGATGGTTTATAATGGGCATCAGTGTTGGGAAATGTGGGTATTTTGTACTTTTTTCAGTACCTTTTGGTTTTTAAAAGGACCTTAGTACCACCGTAACTTATTCAGTACCCTTTTACGCACATGGAAATACAACAAAATAGAATGCACGTATCTTAGTTAACTATATTGAATATTTTTCATTTTATTATTTTAAATAAGACTTCTTTTTAGGGAATTCTCTACTTATTTTTAATTTAAATTTTTAACAGAATAGCTGATTGTTTGACACCTTTAACGTTTTTACTATTTCGTGCAGGAAGAGAAATATAATTACTATTTCATCAGTTGTAGTACGGGAACGCACCTTTTTTGTGTGTTAAATACAAGTTTTTTTCGAGACTACCAGGGTGGCCGGAGTGACTCTAAGGCAGTGGTTCTCAAGTAGTGGGGCGTGCTCTCCTAGGGGCATTTAGTTTTGCTAAATATGCACTTTTTAGTTTCACATTTTAAATTTCTGACTTTAACCGCGAAAATATTTATCAAAAAAAAAAATTAAATCGAATGTGAAATACCTACAGTTTTTTTGGTGGGTTTCTTGACTGCCTTTTACATAAACTTTGACATTAAGAATCACTTCAGAGAATGCATCTTGACTCGATTTATTAATTAGTTGGTTAGTTTTTGCTAGCGATATTCCAACTACAACCTCACTAAAACTTCACCATCCTAGTTTTCCTCACGAGAAACTATTCAACTACTACATAAGTTTACTAGTTTAGTTTATCCTTAACACAGACTAAGCAAAGTCTCCTCCAAAGTAGACAGCAACTAGATATTTTACCAGGCGGGTGGGGGAGGCTCGGGCTTGGCACTAATTTAAAAAGGGAGGCGCAGGACGAAAACAGTTGAGAACCGCTGCTCTAAAGGGTCAATTTGACCCTTATTTTTCACCTAGATGCCTCTTTTTCCAAATGGTCTTAACCCTTAAATGCAGATAATTGTGTGCTTGTGGCGTAGTTCTAATATTGTATGTGTTTACTTTCACATGTAAAAAACAATCTGAAAACATCAATTTTTGAAAATTGTGACCAAGCAAAAATAAAAAAAATTCCGTTTATCAATTCATTGAAGCTATGATTTGCAGGTGTGTTCCCAGATTTATCTTCTATCATCAACGAGTTTTCCCAAAAGAATCCGTGTTAAATTACGTGAGATATCGCGTTTCACCTGGTGCGTTTAAATTTAACCGGTCGTATGGTAAAGGGAAAACCGAATTAGTCAATACAAAATATACTGAAAACAAATCGTTTGAATTCTATTTAATCCCATTGCATTTTGAGAGTGATACACAATTGCAAATTCACTTTTTTTTCATTTGTTAATGTGAGTTCATTTCGAATATTTTCATTTTTTTAGCAAAATGAACGTGTAACATCCAATGAAGAAGAATTGTATTCTTTTTAGAGGCCCATGCCGGGACATGGGCCAAAATGGACACTCAAGAATTTCAGATTTATTTGAATCTGCTGACCTTCAGAAAGGGTTCGGAAACTGGTTTCTTGAGCCCAGAACCCGCGCTTCTTTGTCGTATACAGTCATAAATACCACCACTAATGAGTGGGTCGATTTGACTCACAATCGTAAATGGGAGGAACTGAAAGGCTTTAGACACAAAGATCATGCAACCTGTTGTCTCGAAGCGTCTAACAGAGTTTCTTTTATCACTTAACAGAAAGAGCTGTAGGCAGCTGATGGGATTATATACAGGTCACTTTTCTTGGGCCAAACATTTGAATATGATTGGCCTGGGAGCTAGTGCCTTCTGTGGTTCGGAGGAAAAATATGAAGAGACGGCAGACCACTTTCTTAGTTTCTGTCCCATTTTCTGCCAAACATTTTCTGTTTGACACTGGAGTGTTGAGAGACGCACACCTGAGGTCTTTAACACCGCAGGATCTGCTAAGATTTATTGATAAATCTGGATGGATGATATTCACCTTCTATTCAAAATGCTAAATTCCAAAAATCATACGGCACGTTTCCTGGAAAAATGTGGAGTGCACTTGCGTTGCAACGCTATATACATTTGTTTTCATACCTTTCACAATGAATAAAACAAATTTTGAATTTCATATTCATTTTCATCTAAAAAGAGTTGTTTTGATTAACCCTTTGACGTCCGAATTATAATGGGGCTGTTTGTTTTGAAATTATCGTTGCTTAGGTCTTCCATAATCATGACACCAAATTTCTTGCTTCTACATTGATTTGTTTGTCATTTATTAAACGTTAAAAAAACATAGCTATGAAGCTGTAGACAACCACTGGATAACTCTTTTTCTCCAATTTTTGGTTTTCATATTCTCTTATCTTTTATAAACATTTCTAATAAACAAAATTTGCGCTTAGTAATAATTAATTATATTTTTTTTCAAAAAATAGTGCAAAAGATTTTACTACAAAATTTTGTACTTTAGTTTTTTGCTGGACTTCAAAGACAGAACATAAAAAAAAAATTACATAAGCAAGAAATCTCAAGTGTTCGGTAACCAGCAAACGTGAAGAATACCTCACAAAACTGAATGCAAATATCATTATTAGTGAAATTTGTTAAATACCTATTTTATGCCACATTAAAGTGAATGTTGCATATACGCAACATTGGGTATGAAAGAGTTAAGAATTCCATTATCTCATACAAAAGTTCGGTTCACCCGTTTGCTATCACAATAATTTTCATTTGCAATTAAGTACAACCGTACATTTCTAGCTCGAGATATAATTTTTAAATTATAAAAAAGTTGAAAAAATTAAAAGAATTACAATATCTCACAAAATGATCCATAAAAAATTTTAGACATGATTTTCGAATTCAGCGGGAGAAAATTCATTGTAAATTCAACTTGTGTAATTTTGAAGTCATTTCTTTTCGATAGTATAAAATCGACGTTACGTAACGCGGTTGATAATCCACCATGTGACGCTTCATAAAAAATCGTCGGACGCCCCCCTCCCCCCTCGGGCGTTACGTAATATGTGAACGGCCCCTAAAACGCGATATCTCGCAACTCCGGTAAATTTCCAAAGTTCTGAAAACGGTTCAGCGGCTCATTTTATATTTTTCATATGAGTGTAATTTTTTAGCTCGATCGGAGAAGGTGTACATTTATGGGTTAATTTGGCTCTTCTTAAACCATTAACGTCTTTTGGCCTTTCGCGACATTTTTTGTTCTTGAAATCATTTACATAAATAAGCATTTATACGAAAATTTGTATGCAATTGTAATCAAGATTGGGTTTTTGATACAAAGTAGCGCTGGCATTTTTTAAAATTATCAATATTGAAAAATAAACTAACGAACAATGTTTTCAGCGCTTAATTTATTTCAGAATGCAAAGCTGGGAGACTGGAATCCTAATCCAGAACTCGTAAACAAGTACTGAACCACCATAATAAAAAAATGGCGGGTTTTTTCAATGAATTTTATTCATTTATGAATTGTTCTTTATGAATTATTTTTTATACAACTATTGACATTCTACATTTTTATATCCTGTATGTATTTATGTAAGTTTCTAAAATTTTTCAACGGTCATCCTGGAGACAACTCGAATTTGATAAAGATTTGTATGAAATTTGAATAAATGAACCCTCGATATGAACAAGTTTTTTCAATATCTGTTATACTTAAGTGTTTGATCTTCAAAAAAAAAAAAAATAAATAAATAAACAGAAAAAGTACAAAGGTGTATGAAATTTTTATTTTATTATGCCATATTGATTTTATCCAAAGATTTCAAAATAAATTTTTATAATCTTCAATAAACGTACTATGGTACATTAGGACCTCAGAATTACACCATGGTCGTTATATAGCTACGATGGCTGAAGTCATGAAACAGCAAGCATCAGCTCATGAGACGAGACTGGAACAACACATCAACGCCGAGGCGCGAAGCCTTCTCAATACAGCAGAGTTTACTCGAAGATTGAAACGCAACAAACCACATGATCTAACTGCAGTGACCAGTGGATATTAAAGGGTTAATATTTTATTAGCACACTTGGTTCTTCTTTTGACTTTTTTTAAACTTTCCCACCATCTGTCATCAGCATACCATTATGACGTAATAGTACGCTGTCTCTTTAACAAAATCTTGGATTTATAGTCGTAGAAAGTTGGGTTGTACTGTGTTTTCAATTAGATAACAGAGGAATAAAACCTCAAAAAGTGTTGCAAAGAGATGTGGTATAAAAATCATCTTTAAAACACTGTAAAAATATATACGTGCCCAACAAATAAAACACAAAATGAATGCCATCCTTTTAGCATTCGAAACGAATTTGAAAATGAGCCCAGTAACGTTATAGCATTCGAAACGAGTTCGTTCTAGTAAAAGTAGAAAAGAATCAAAAATTCGAAATACAAATTTATTTGTCAAAAATTTGTTCAGTAAGAATAATCTTTTTCAGATTTATTCATAAGAACATGAATTCCCAAGACATCCTAAATAATTGATCTGGATGCCTGTCCGGTAAATAAATGAATCAATATTTATATACATATGTATTTGCAGAATTTTAACTTTATAATTCTAGGAAATCAACAATCAAATTTACGTAACCCAAATAATCTTCTGGGTCGAGTTACGGAAGAAATAGCATAAATACATGTTTCTTTTGTTTCTTGGTAATATTATTGAATAACAATTTGTTAAAAATGTTTTAATTAAAGAACTTTTGGTATTCGAGATCAGTTCGTTAAAAAACAAAAAAAAAAGTTTTGTGAACGATTCGCTAATGATACTCGTTTGAGAAGGAGTTGTCGAATTCGGGATGAATTCATAAACGGAATCAAAAACAAATTCGTTAATGAAGAAGCAATTCCCCAAGCAAACTAACTCGTCAATGAATCGTTAATGATATTCGCTTTCCAAACATTTTATCGTCACAACGAATTCGTATCGAACTAGTAACGAATTCGTCAGGTTTTTTGGGTATGTTTGATTGTTGATTTTAAGATTTAAAATTTTTTTGTAAAAATTATCTATTGAGTATTGTTTTTCAGCAACATTTTCTTCTATCTTTCTTTTTCAGTGAAAATGCATCACCCACCGAATTTAACGCTATCCTTTCGACTTTTCTTATTGTTGTTACTAGCTCAGCAATTTTACAGTTTTCCAACGATAAATCAACCGCTTCCGCAACATAATACTTATGTGGAGAATTTGAATAAGGTTTTTTTTCAGCCACGCGAACTAGAAGATACAATCGAGGAAGTACAAAAGATTCTGGCACAAGATCCATCGCTACCACGTTTAACGAGGTAAGTTTTCAATTTTTTCAGTTTAATTATAAATAAAGCTTAGAGGCGGCCGTTGAAGTATGAATTCTAGCGAAATCGATTAAAGTTCCTGACCACAAAATACAAATTCGTATAAATCACAAATATACCATAATTACAAAATTCATAGTCAAAGAAAATAAAAAATTAGAAAATTAATGCGAACAATTGTTTTTTTTCGCATTAGCTTTTGCCATAACGTAAACTTAACCCTCTAGTTCTAAAATTTTTATTGGGATTAAAAAAAAATTAGAATTGATTAATAGTGGTCTAAAATCATATATCCGATCCCAAAAAAAATTAATGGGCGTTTTGTTGTAAGTAATTAAATATTTTATAAAAAAAATTCAAATTCACAGCTGCTCAAACTACTTTTTTTTTATCTGGCTAGTATGACGGAAAGTATTTTATTTATTATTTTTTTATTCTGAGCTCATATTTTCAAATTTAATTA
This sequence comes from Toxonevra muliebris, assembly GCA_963691655.1. Lineage (NCBI taxonomy): Eukaryota > Metazoa > Arthropoda > Insecta > Diptera > Pallopteridae > Toxonevra > Toxonevra muliebris. Next base: position 87,138,901 of record OY829326.1, on the reverse strand, counting down.
AAATAATTATTCACATGATTTGACTTTGACAGCCGCTAAAGTCTGTGATACGCATCAAAACTCAAAACCGATGCGTTTTTTTAAAGCTTGGGAATATCTCTTAAACGATATGATAAAGTGTAACAACAGAAAAGTGCTATTGTGGGAGCCCCACTCCTTTTTGAGAAGGCACCTTAGAGGCGGGCTTAGAAACTAGAGATTTAAAAGTTTTGTGAGACAAACGGTAGTACCGTAGGAGGTTTGCCATTGTGGTTTATTAAAAAAGTTTTTCCACAGGAGCCAACGATGGCAAACTTGTGGTATAAAGTAAGAACGTTTGCTTAATCAAATAATTAACTTTAACCTGGTACAAATCTTTCGAACCCGTTTTTTTAGGTTTTCCAAATATGTCATTAGGAAGTTAAAATAGGTAAAATTCTGCTCTATTGAATTACTGTTTTTGAAAACTTAGATAACTATTTTTTTATTTGAAGTTATATATAAACAGGCTTAATAAACAAATGTAGTCATCACAACAACAATGTATATAGAGACGGGCAAATCAGACGGCCGTTTCGGAATCCGCCACAATTCCTCATCAGTGATCTTAGTGATAAGTTCTTAATCTTTCAATATCCTATATAAGCTACTAATATTTGAAATCATAACCCAGAATTACGGATTTGATTCCAAATATCTTCACTGAATAGAGATATTGAAAGAAACTACCACTACCGTTCTATACACTTATGTTGTTGTTTTTTTCCCATTGTAGCTAGTCTGCATAACAGTTCGTTATTTGAAAGTCTAGTACATGGGAGAGTGTGTGTGTTTGTGAGAAAATGATTCTAGGTGTCATTTTTTCTGAACGGTCCCCATTCGATCAGTTCATGATAGTTTTTTTAGGAGACTATGAAAATTAAATCTAGAGGTTAATTTTCAAAGTCATGACTTAAGTTCATGTCAATTTCGTTATTTGAAGTTATATATAAACAGGCTTAATGAACAAATGTAGTCATCACAACAACAATGTATATAGAGACGGGCAAATCAGACGGCCGTTTCGGAATCCGCCACAATTCCTCATCAGTGATCTTAGTGATAAGTTCTTAATCTTTCAATCTATTAGTAGCTTATATAGGATTATTTTTGATTTAAGTAAAATTGAATTTTCTTGCCTTTTACAAACAAGTTTTAAGACCTTTACGAAATATTAGGAGTATTCACTATGTGACGTTGTGAACGCCTGGTATAGTAAATATATCAAAATATACACATGCAAGGCATTTGCAGTGCACCCATATCGAAAAATAAAAGTTTGACTGTTAAAAATCTTCAAGATCTATCAGAAATAAAATAATATAGTAGCATCCCATTTTTGTGTCAGCTGATTGACAAATGCACAAATACAATACAAAATTTTCAATAGGGGTTTTTCGTTTTATTTTTTGTATTTGTACTATTTGAAATATCATATTTATCAAAAATACACAATACAACACCATTTACTACAGATCGTGAATATCCATATTAACCCTTTCACGCCCAAATAATAATGGGGCTTGAGAGAAACCTTTTGCTGTGAAATTATGGTTACTTAGACTTTCCGCAATCATGCCACCAAATTTCTTGCTTCTACATTGATTTGTTTATTTAAGGTTAAAAATACATAGCCATGAAGCTGTGGACAACCACTGGATAACTCCTTTTCTCCAATTTTCCAATTTCCGGTTAGTATTAATTTAATGCATTATTTTTCAAAAAATAGTGCCAAAGATTTTACTAAAAATTATTGCACTTAGGTTTTTTGCTGGACTTCAAAGACAAAACATTAACAAAAATTACTTAAGCAAGAAATTTCAAATATTCAGCAATCAGCAAACGTAAAGAATACCTAATAGAACCGAAGACAAATAGCGTTAATAGTAATATCTGTTAAACATTTTATTTATATCACATAAAAGTGAATGTTGCACATACGCAGCATTGGGCATGAAAGAGTTCATTTATTTTATTTATTTATTTTCAATGCTTATGCATGTAAAATAAATCTTTACTAAATGAAAAGGGCCAGAAATTCGTGGACTGCGGCTGCGAAGGAGTTTTTTTTAACCATTGGTGAGCAAAAAATGGAGGGGGAGAGGGTTAACGGGGGTGCAGAAAAACAACCATGTGTCTGGTACACATGGTTGTTACTTTGCGCAGCAGCAGGGCTATTTTCTCTAAAAACAAATATTGACAATGTAACGGCGAAGTATATTCGAGTCTATACGCGTTTTTACAAATAGTTAAGCATTGGTTCCCACACAAAACAGAAATTAAACTAAATTTACAAATTTAAAAAAAAAAAAAATTATGCTGATATTGTGACAGTTAATTTCTGAAGTCTGGTTTCTTTCAATCCGATTGTTTTTACCTTCGTAAAATGCCTATTTGTAAAAAGGAGGAGGCTAATGTTAGATTCATACTTTGACGGTCGCATATTTGGGAATTTAATAATTTTGTAAACACGTTTGTTTTAACTTTAAGAGGAGAAATCGAAGAACTTTATGAGAAAGTTACACGCGAGGAATATCAAAAGAGCATTGAAGCTGGTGACATGGGACGTGCGGATAGTATGCGCGCATTGATGTTAGTATTACCATATAATACCGATAATAACACTGAAGATAATCTACAGGTATTTAATATGCAGTAATTTAATTGTATAAGCTTTTTTTAAATCTTTTAAAACTAATTTATTTTAGGATCTTTATACACGTCCACCAGTAACAAAAGTTATTGATGCGTATACGCCACCACAGCCGATTAAGTTCATTACTCCGGATCCGAATTCACCAACGAAAGTTGAGAGCGCGCCTGTTGGCAATCTGGCCGCTACTACCTACAAACCAATATTTTCATTGAAAACAGCTCAGGCGGCTCCCAGCCCCACAACTTACCATCCGAAACCACCACCACTAATGTACAAAATGACACCATCGCTGCCAGCATCGATTATGGAATTTCAACCGGTCACCAATGTCCCTTTAAGGACTGAATATGGCACAAACTTGGAACGTGGCGAAAATTTAAAGCCACTGCAACGTTATAGTAGCCACTACAATGCGAGGAATGCTGAATTTCTGAAGCTGCCGAATCAAAGACAAACCAGACCCCAAACGATTACGGTGAAGCCAGTTGCTGATGTTTTGGAAAGTTTGGGAATAGTGGGTCAAGCGCAGTCTCGCAATCGGTTTGTTATAGACGATTACTATGTTGCGGAAAGTGCACCAAAACCTGTAATTTCTACATACGTGCCACAGACGGTGAATATAGCAGACTTGAAAGATCTGCGCAGCCAAGGTTTAGCACCAAAAATTCGGCCAGATGCATATGCGAGTTTTAAGCCTTTAAACATCGGAGAGGAAATACGCGCTAAGCCAGAGGTTGAAGGGTATTTAACTCGGTTTGGTATTGTTGGTGGGCGTAAACGTAAAGATTTGAAAAAAGGCGACTTAAAGGCTTCAGCTAGTGAAGAACAAGCCAGCGAAGAGAGTGAAATAGCTACAGCAAAGGTGCCAAGTGGCAGAAAGGCCGCAATTGGTGCGAGTAGTTCAGAGTTGCAAAAGTTACTTGCGAACCTTCAGGAACTGGAACGTTTAAATGTCAATCCCAAAGCTGTAACTGCAACCAAAACAACAGTACGCCCGAGCACAACCACCACTAGCACAACAACTACCAGCACGACAACGGAGGCACCAATTACGCCAAATCTAATCACGAATGGCGTGCCTATGCTAATTGAACCGAAAAAACCTCGACGCCGTATTGATCCTAATATTAATATAAATTTCGGCGCCTCTGGAAACCAACAATCTGATCAAAGTAATACTGATCAATTGTCCAAATTATTGGAGAACTTACAGGAGCTGGAAAAACTTAAAATTAATCCCGAGAAGGTTTTAAAGTCTGCAGCACCTGTTATCAAAGCGAGTAGTAGTGTCACAAAACCAATTTCTATTGCGACCGCAGCGCCAGTGCCACTAGTAAGAACTCAAGCCATCACTAATCGTTTTAGTGAATTAGCATTTCCACAGCCAGTGATTAAATCGACCGTACAAAATGATGCACAACAATTACAGCGCGTATTACAAGAGCTACAAGCTTTCGAGCAATCGAATGCACGAACTACAACAAAGAAACCAAAAATACGAGACAACTTTGCACCAACTGATCTCTTTCAGCTGCAAAAGTTGCTAACAGATGATCGTGAACTGGAACGTTTATATGAGCAAGCGCGAGCTAAGCAGGCTGCCAGGACAACAAGCTCAACAACAACAACACGAAAACCTTCGACACCTAGCTTAAGTGAATTGGAGCAATTGCAGAAATACTTTGCGCAATTGGATAGAACAACAACAACTGCTCCAATACCAACTACAACTACTACTCCAAAGCCAGCTACGCAAACTGCGGAACTCAACTTGAAGCCAAAGAAAGCAGCTCCCGAAAGTGACCAATTGGATGAGCTGATTAGTCGTGTGCAACAATTGGAGCGCTTAAACAATCGCAAATCTGAAAGTTCTAAGCTAACAACCACGGAGACAAACATGCCATTCCTCGGTTTTACTAGCCGTAATGTTAATTCACCTAAGTCAAATGTTAATGATCATCGTGTTTCAACTAATGACTTTGCACACCTACAAGAGCTTTACAAACAAGTTCAGCAAGCAGAGCAGGCTTCTTTTGGGCACATTGAAATTTCAACAGCTGCAACTGCATCCAAAACTCTTCATCAACAGGACACAAAACGTACGCAAAATTTTGCTCAACGTATCATAGACATTACCAATGATACTGGCTCAGGTAGTAGTCTACAAGAAGTGGATCCAAATGATTTTGTTCAATTGCAAAAGTTACTGAGTAAGGTACAAGAACTTGAACGTGTCAAAATAAGCCCCGAAGGAATTGCCCATGCAAAATCACACAGTGAACCAACCGTATCCCCAAATCTCGTAACATCTGCTTCTGTCCACACCAGCAACACGCGCAACTTAAATGGAGCAGAAATTATATATCCTGAAAAGAATGTATATAACAATTATTATGATGATTCAACTTTTGATGACACAAAGTTGGATTTTCCAACTTATAAAACTACTACGCCCAAAGCGCATTCCAGCAAAAAGGCCAATCCATCCTTAGAACCCACATCAAGTGAAGAATTACACGATTTGGCCTTTTCATCACCAGCCAACCCCAAAAATTCTATATTGGATAAAGAGTTTGAGCAGTATCAGCAATTTTTTACTAATTTAGAAGATGCTGAGCGAAATCCTTACAAAAACATGCAACCACCTATGATATACAAGACCGTAACCAAAGAACCCCCAAGATTTATAGCAACACATAAGCCGCAGAATATGGGAGGTAAGAAAAAAAGTTCAAGTAATCAGCAACAAGCTAATTTAGAAGAATTACAAAAATTGCTAAACAACGCACAAGAACTTGAGAAACTTGGCATAACATTACCAACGGAGCTATCGAAACAAATCGAATCTAAGCTTACAAAGACAGGATACCTAGATATGGGATTCAATAAGCTACAAACATCTGACTCGAAACCAACCACTGTGGCATCCGACGAACTTCTAGATCCACCAAATGTGGAGGAATATCTGAACAGATATGGTAGTATAAATAGTAAGGAAGAAAACTCAAAGCAAACCCCTTCAACATCATCTACCACTCCATCAACGACGACTACAACTACAACCATAACCCCTAAAATCGAGTCTACAAGTGAAGAGGACCCATATGATTCTAGTGAAAGAACAGCAGTATTCTCGTTAACTACAATGAAATCGTTAGTACCAAAAGAACCAAAACCCACTACGGAGAGCACACTTGAGCTGCCAGTTTTTAGTGCTACTAAAATTATTGAAGCTGCCATTAAGCGTGCAGCAAATAAAATTGGAGTTTCGACTGAACGTCCAAAAGGCTTTCGTAGACGAAGCGATGATGATATTGTTGATATGATGACAGACGATGGTGATTTAATGGGAGAGTTTAGTGAAATTAACTATCAAATTGCTATACCGGAAACAATTAATGGTCTTGGCGTGACAACAACAACTGAGAATGGGAAGCGAGAAGCTACAAAGTTAGATGTTAAATCTGAAAATCCATCTGAAGACATAACAGAACTACAGCGTTTGATAAGCAACTTGCAAGAGTTGCAAAAATTAAATATTAGCATATCATCAGATATGTTAAGACAAGCGGATGTCAAATATTTGGAAAGTTTTAAGAAACCAGATAATGAAGATGACAGTACAAAAAAAAATCGACGACAGAGTGCAACACCAGCAGCTCCATCACCTTTGGTGACAGCAGAGTTGAGCTCAAGCTCGACAACAACGACTGGTGCTCCACCAGAGAATACAACTACTGCACCCACACGTATAAATCTTGATTTGGGGTTGGATGATTCGAATATAGATGTGGCTGCAAACGATAAGACGTCGGCAACAACTACAGAAAATTCATCTACTAGTACAACAACAGAAGAATCACGAAATGGCTCGCTTGCGGATTTGGAAGACTCATTTGGACCGGATCCAAATAAAGAAGAAGAACTGCCGCCGCCGAAAAAGAAGAATGGCTTCTATTTCTTAGCGGACTGGAACTCATTTCTGGAAGTAGGTGATGGAGACGACCAAGTTGTAGTCCGTTTGAGTCCCAAAATTGGCGACCCACGTTTATTTTTACCAGTAAAAATTCCATAAATCACTATCGATTCTACCTAAACAATGTGTAAATATTAATTATATCTAGGTAAATTCTAAAGCATACGTGTCAATAAGTGAGCAGTTCACGGCCAAAGAGATTACTTCCGCTTTTTAAAGTTGTTTATATATTAGTGCCAGAGCATTCTTTTGATGCTTAACTTTTCGTGGTTATAAGATTTAACACCATAAAAAATTCAGTTTTTATTTTAGGGAGTTAATCACTTTGGCCTATGAACGACTCAAGTTTAATTTGTAAGTTAATTATCTTACAAAGCGTTCTCCTTTTTGTTCCAGAAGATGAAGATCTTTTAAGTGTATTTGGTTAATTTATTGTAAACAGCAAAATAATTTTAAAACTTTTTTATTAACTCGCTTGCCTGTCTGTTTGTTTGTCTGTTCGGTACAATTTTTGCAATTGATTTTAAGTTAGTTTAAAACTTGAAGCCGATGAGCTAGAAACTTGAAGGTCAAAACTATCTATTCAGATACGATCACGTGAAGAGAAATTGAAATAAACCCGAAATTTACCACATCTCTGTATTATAATCTCATCAAAATGTTTAAAATCGATTGAAAAATTTCACACACCTAAACTAAAAAGCTGAAAATAATTATTTAAATAAAAGAAAAATTCTTAATATTCTTATACCACGTTTTTGAGACGGACTAAAAGGAATAAAATATTTTTTCCTAGCCCCATACAGATAGTCCTGATTTGTGGTTGGGAGTTTTTAGTAGCTATTAAAATACTTGCAAGATTCCAAACGAAGTATGCGATTAGAAATTTGCTTGAGGCTAGGGAAAAATATTTTATGTTTTTTAGTCCATCTTAAAAACGTCGTATATTACAATTCTTTATCTGTTTAAATAATATTTAAACTATAAGAGCAAAACGAGTACTTTTAAGGCTTTTAAGTCAAAAATATTAGTCCTAATTTTAAGACCATTGGAAATAAAGTAAACCCTTTTGTAAATAAACAAAAATATTTTATTGTTTAACGTATAATTACAGGAAATCTTAAATTAAAAAACAAAAGGATGGCAAGCTCATTTGCATACGATATATGTTTTTGATAGATCTTTCGATCCAGTTACAATGATTTCATAAAATATCAACTTTTGTTTTAGCACCGTTGCCAAGTAGTATTTTTTAGTTAGGTTTTCAGTAAGTAAACTTAAACCAATCACTTTTATAACTTCTGTATCAGTTTTAAATGTAGAAAACTTTAGAAAGCCTTGAACACCACGATATATTAGCACATGTATGGAACAGCAACCTTCAACGTACACCAGGAGGGTTTCATCGCGTATGCGTACTGAAGTTAGAGAGTGTGGCTTATGTGCGGGAATACTTTGAAATAAACTGCCACTAATAGGATCTGTATATAATTTAATAGCATTTTCATGTTGACCAGCAACTAATTGTTGGGAGGTCTGTGAGATAACAGCTAACAAAGTACGGGGTTCAAATGCAGAACCAACTTCTAGACTTAGAACCACATCATTTTTGCAACAAGGAAGATATACATTTTTGAATATCAGCCAAGAATCATCACTTGGAGTCAAGTGTAGAGATTTGCTTGAATTAAAAGCAGTATTACTGGGTTCAGTTTTTCTTATTTCCGAATAATGCTGTGTATCAGCTGCTTCATAATTATCCGTACTTGCAGCTATCTCCTCTTTAATCTCCAACTGTATTTCCGTTGTAACTGCCTCCAAATCAGACTGGAACTTATGTATAAGTTCTGTAACTGTTATCAGCGTATTGTCAATCTTTTCGCTTTCATTGGGCTCTTTCCTATAGGCCAATAAAATAACATCACGTACCATTGAACCCAAGCTGCTAGTAATACATGTGCAAAACGGATCTTCATATGTCTGATTCTCACGCAAATAGTTGTGCACCTCTTCTATTTCAACTACAGCGGGCCATATTATTTGCACAACACGCGCAGCCAAAACCTGGGCAGGATTAGGTAGTATATCTATGTTGATTTGATCATATATTTCATTTGAAAGTAACTGCTGTTTCTGTAGTTCTTGGACAATAGCTATGAAATCTTGTATAATATGCTCATCATAAAGCTCCGACTCGGGTATACTAAGATGTGTGAGATTCACCTCTAGATGTAAGCGATAAATCAAATCGGTGAGTATATTTTCAACAACTTGTTTAAAATCGGAGAAATGGAATTTCCGCGTAGTACTTGCATTTGGCTTAAGTATGGATTCGGATAGTGAATCGAAAGATTGATAGGTTATGGGAGGACTGAAGGACATTGATGAAGAACGCTTCGGACGTAACGTTGATTTGAGTAACATAATGTTTTCATCATTAATTAGCATAATATCTGTATTTAATGCGTATGAGATAAAACGATAACTGGCATTACTTGATGTCTTCGGCAAATCCAATGTGTTATTGTTATTGCTTTGATTGAACGAGATTTCATGTAAAATTCGATTCTCAATTGCATATAGTTTTGATGGATTTACTGCTGAGCTATGAATGCTTGAAGCTTTCTGTGCGAAACTACGTGAACTTGATATGTTACTAAAAGTGTTAAAGTTCCAGGCGCTTAAACCTTCAATAGTACAATTCATTTCTTCCGAGTCCTCAGTATTGATCACAAATTCCAGATTCGGATTATCTTTTAGACTTTGTACTAATATAACTTGGGCTATTGAACCCGATTCAAAAGTGCTCTGAAATTCATATTGCTGCAGTGTAATATTCCATTCATAGAGAAATGTATCGCAATCAATATTAATCAAAAGATAATTACTCCTATCACTCTCCAGCACAAAAGCTCGCTTAATATTATGGCTTCCTCCAGATTTTACTTTTATATCAACTGTAAAACTTTCCTGCAAGTACTTCACAAAGTAAGCATGATTTTGATTTTTAGCAATAAGCTCATCAAACTCTTGACAGAGTATATCATCGCCCTCGGCGCTGTTCCTGGGTATACGCATAAATGTGCTGAGTGCTGTCATAGTTGGTATACCGTCTACCAAATAAATTGGCAACGAAGGTCCTGTTTTTACAGCTAAACTATCCACACTCCAATTCCCCGTGATCCATTGTTGAGACTGTTCATTCAACCAGAGCGAATTCTCAAACCAATCATTCAAATTTATGCCAGATACAAAATCATTTGTATGTAAATTACGTGTTGAAACTTCTTGGAAAAATAGGGGAGATTCAAATTCTATGTAGCCTTTTAATAATGCTAACTGATGCAAATCTTTATCACTATTGACAGCAGTATTCGTTTGCAAGTCATTTAAAACTTTTATTGATTGCATTGTTAAAGGTGTTGAGACATGTTGATCACCATAAGTCTAAGTAGAAATAGTATATCAAATATCTTGCTGAATACCAATATACAGTCTTTTCAACAAGAGCGTGCTCGGGTTAATTGTATTTGGACTTGATTTTCATTATCCATGCGAATCGCTTTTATGATTTCGTTGTATTAGTAATTTTTCAAAATGATCTCAGTGTAAATATGTAAACCGCTTTGAAGCTGCCTTTCTTTGATCACATCTAAAAGGACCCAAAAAACCTGAGAAGGCATTCGTAAAGAAATGGTGCCAGCATTTTTTAATTCACCATAATGTAAACGATAGAAGCAGGATTTGGTGATAAAATTAGTTTTTGAAGCCATTTCTACCATTATGCTTGAAGCAGCCTAGCAAAAATTGGCTCTGAAAGCCTTTAATATAACCCTCAATTCAATTTCAAGTCGGTTAAAGGACCAAACCTTTACTGACGACAAAACAAATAAAAGAAGACAGGAATTGAATGAATGAAAAGGAAAAGAAATGATGTGGTCTTTACAGACAAATATTCTTTAGGAATGACAAGTACCAGAAATTGTGCACGGTCTACCAAGTTATATGGTTCAGAGATCAGTTAAGCATCCAGGAAACTGAGTTTCGGCAGGTTAATCATGCTAGCGAGAAATATGGTTCCCCGGTTCATGAACCACTTATGGCAGCATAGACTCTTGCTTTCTGCTAATTAGTGGTTTAAGAAATGAAATCAAAATTGGGTACTTGAAGAAGACATCGCCCCTAAACATAAAGCTTGTGTTTAGGGGCGATACTAACCTCATTGAAAATGTATACATAATTATGAATCATTGAAGTGTACATATAAAATTAAAGCTTTTCAATTGAAACGACAGCTTAAGTCAATATTGTGGAGTTTCATAATCATACGCCGAAAAGATAGTTGATACCACGACTTCGCGTTGCCGTAATAATATCAGGTTTTTATTTTGATAGGGGTACTTTTGAAGGATTTAACCCGAGCACGTTTTTGTTGGGGGTACTGGCAATAAATATTTATTATTCTTTTTAAGACTTACCATTAAAGTATTTGCATATTCAAATTGTAAATCAACCTCATTTATCAGTCCCTTGGTGGTAATTGTACCATCTAAGTAAAGCTCAGAAAATCGCAAGTTACTTGATATATTTTGTGCGGTATGTAATGTAACCAATTGCGAGAGATCGATGTCATTCAGAAAGCTCGCATAGAATAAGTTACCGTCAATACTTCCAACGTTGAATGGTAGATATCCTGTAATATGTAAGCAAATTCGTATCACATAGTTAGAATTATTTATTTTGTTGGGCATTATTATCGGGATTTTTAAATAAATAAATTATTATTATAAAGATCATAGATTAACAACAAAGTTGAACGGGTAGCAATGACGGCCTCTTTTGCTCACTTATATTCCCATAGCAACGTATTGAGCGTCACAAGTCAAATTTTCGCTCTTATTTTTAACATGGGGGCATGTTTTGGAGATTGATTTTCAAAATAAAATTAGCCCGTTTGTGCACAAAAAATTTTAAACTAAAAGTGAAAACAAAATAAAAATATATCAAATATTCAAAATAAATTTGTATATAACAAACAGTTTAAAAAATAGTTTAAAGAATGCAGAGTTCCTGCTGTGTCTGCAAAAAAATTGCCAGAAAGAGGTGTCTTTATTTATGACTGTTAATGCAACTATATTATTTACTTTCCTGTTGTAACTTTTTGGATACAGTAGAAATAGATTAAGCTGACAAAAAATGAGAAAAACAATTTGATCAAAAATTACTCAGAGAAGAAATGACATACGTTTATATGTTGCCAAGAAAAACAGTGTGTTCGTAAATACTAAATAAAAATTCATAATCGAAATAAAACAAGAAATATTTTACGTGCTTTAAAAACCGTGTAGGTAATAGATGTGAAAACAGTATTAAAGCAAAACCGAGGGACATATATCCCAAGATAAATAAACCCTACCATTGCCGCATAAACTCGTGTTTAAGGTTTCGTGTTTTGGAACAGCTGATTTGCGTTCCCAGTGGATTGTTTAAGAAATTCCCAGTTTAATTTAGCATCGCCTTTTTTAATTTGTCAAAGATTTTTTGTTTACATTTTTCAAAATGCCTTCAACATAAAAATAGTTTTGTTTATTGTGAAACTATATTTTACTATTATTCAGAAATACGTGGAAACTTACGAAAAACCTTACAATAAAACATTTTAGATTACATCTGCTTTTTCGTTTTTTGGCTGTGATTGAAAAATTATCGAACAATGTGCCCAAATTTACACATACACAGGGTTGTATGTAGTGTCCGACCGAATATTCGGTTTCGGTTACGGTTTCGGCCAAAAATACGGTTTCGGCTAAGTTTCGGCTTCGTCAAAAAATATGGCCGAATATTTGGCCGAAACCGAAACTTTATAAATTTTACTGTGAATTGCATTTCAGTACGCAAAGGACTGTTTTTATTTTTAGCATATAACATAAAGTTATTCAATTTTGAATATTAAAATAAAAATGTGAATTTCATTTGTACCTATACCACAAAATGTATTTTTTTAGTGCCTTTAATATGTATTTTCTTTATTGTTAAAACAATATTTTTGTTATTTTATATATGCATATATAAGTACCAATTTGTATGGAGGAATTTTTTTCGGAGTACCGACAGAAGAGTTCCATATTCTATGACAAAAAAATGGAGCTTACTCCCCGTAAAATTCGTAGAAGTTAAAGTAATATTAAAAGTAACTATCGATTTTTATTCAAACAACTACAGTACGTAGTACTGAAACTTCTTCGAATTTTACGGGGGGGTAGGATCCATTTTTTTGCCATACTTTCTTTGGCAAAGTTGATCAGAATCGAATAGAGAATTTTTCTGTCAACGTACTTTTCAAAACAAAAAAAATGGGTACGCCCGAATGTACATGGATTTTTTTTTTTTTTTTTGAGTTTTAATTAAAAAAAAAAATTAAAATGATTTGAATTTTGTTTTTAACATATCTGTGGTCACAAGCAATAACAACACAACTCGAGTTTTGTCGAATTCGAGTTATTATCATACTTTGAATCTTCATATCCGTTTTCAGAATTTCAGTGGTTTACGAGATTTTAGGGGGGAAAAATAGCACTACTCAACCTGATTACTCTTAGCACTTGAACCTTTGAAGTGCTCTCCTGTAAAATACAAATAACACACTTATGCTGTTATGCCTTGTGACCAAAGATATATACATATATATTAAAAAGTTTCGGTTTTGGTTTTGGCCGAATATTAGAAAAATGGCCGAAATTCGGTTTCGGCTGAAAAAGTCGGTTTCGGTCGGACACTAGTTGTATGCCCATAAACACCAAATAAAATAAAGTTAAAAGCGTGTTTAACATAAAGGTTTTGTATGGTAAACTCTGATTTTACCAATAATGTTTAACGTTAAACACCAAAATGATCCATAAACTCGAGTTTATGAGTGGCAGTGTGAGCATACTATAAAATAGGTTTCAACATGATATGGAGATGGTTCAAAATGATAGAAAATACAAAATAAAAGTACATACTATTGATTTTCTGATGTTGGTCGACACGTAAAGTCTCCGTCCCCCATTCCTTCAGTGAGCAACCATTAAGATTGCTAGTAGTTATTGATCCTTTTATTGTAACATCATTGGCATTAACATAATCTGTAAATGTTATAGGTGCTCTCAGGATTATTGTATCGGGGTCATGGATGAACGCTATGTTATTTAGTAGACCTAGTAAGTTATAACCATTAAGACTTCTTATATAGGCACCCCTCTCAATGCTAACGCGACCGGTAAACGTGTTTTTGCTTTTGAGTATACAAATCTCATCCTTGAATACGAAATTCTTAAATAATTCACCCAATTTTGATGCTTCATTAATGTTCCCAAATACTGTAAGATCTTCCAACTGCATTTTCGTCATAAAAGATGTGACACCTTGCTGCACGAATGCCTGTAAATTAACATCGAAACGTACTAGATTCTTTAATTCAGACATTGAATGCTCATTGAAGTATCCAGTTACTCCCAGTACACTGACACCAAGGTATCCGTTCAGATGTAATGAGCCTTTGTAATGGCCAATTGTTAGCTTGGTGGCAATTTCAGGAAATGGTATGCTGTTAATAGCCTCTACAATGGTTTCATTAAGTATTTTCACATCGCTCAGAAAATTTTTAGGTGCCAGTATAAGAGTGCTGCTATTGGCAGTACGAAAAACCATATCATCAATAAGATCAGGTAAATTAAGATCATTATAAGCACGCTCAACTGTAAGATTACCATATATCTTTAAGGGCTCTACAAATTGTAAATTAGTGCTCAGAAAATTCGGGCGATTTAACCAAATTGCAGTAAGTTGTACATCCTCATCGAAATGATGGCCATTAAGTTTATTTATTTGCACTTCTTCTGTTACAATGACGCGATCCACTTGTATTTTGCCATCAAGTATCATTTCCGGCATATCATCAACTTGTTCGAAAAACTTCAGTAATATTTCCGATTCTATATCATGAATTAGGTCAGATTCAATGGCACTTTGTAAAGTTAATTCATCAAGATAGATATTTCCTGTATCAGCTGGAGTACTCCAAGAGCGTTTCTGTAGGAAGTCATGTAAATTTAGGCCATTGAATTGAGCATTGCCCACTATACTACTGAGTGCATCTATGACTCTGACCTCCAACTTTTCAAAATGTGCACCTGGCAGAACCAAATCTTCGTTAATAGTTTGATAGCCTTCAGCAATTGGTATTCCGTTCAAATTTATAGCAACATTCAAAGTATTTGTGTATAATACATCAATGAAATTTAGTTGTGTCTCTGTAGAAAGTTGAGGCTCATCGATTTTGATTGAGTTTTCTAAAAGTTGTTGAATATTAACACCATCATATAAGCCCGTGAGAGTGAGATTATTAAAGAAGATGTACCCTTCTAATGCTGAGATATTTAAATCTTGTTTGGTGTGCATTGGTACAAACTTTATTATGTCTATATCATTGATTTTGTTATCAGCTACATTAAAATCAATGGGAAATATTACAGAAGAAAATTTTTTTTTCGAGCTTATTACAATATCTTTATAGGCGTCTATAGGATATTGTACAACATCTGTGAGTAATGGCGCTAATGGGGTATTATCGAAATTTCCCTTGAGATATATATTACCACGTACTTCCAAATTATTGAAGTTACAAATAGCTCTTATTTTGTTCGATTCCTGTAGTGTGGGATTGTTTGGAATGCTATCAAAGTTACGGGCATGTGCGGTACCATTAAGCTGATAAGAGAGTGAAATTTATTTAATTCATGTTCAAAAACATAAAATATAATATATAATATACCTCAAGCTTTCCGGCTACTTCTAGTTGCGCAAAAGTAGGTAGACCTTTCCAATCTTGTACGTCGGACAATGTAATGGCTTCCATTGGGTTAATGCCATTTATGGTGCCATCAGTATCAACTGAATTTGCTGCTAAAATACCTATGAACGTCTTTTCTGCTTTCACAATGCTTGCTGCTGGTCCGCTTGACCAAAGGAAGTCATCGGGAAAATGGAATGAGTTCAGCACATCTACTGTTAGATGGTCCTCTACTATAACTTCCTATAAATAAAACAGTTCAAAATTTCAAAATATTAAATTTTGCATGTATTAAGACAAAAATTCTGAATTAGAAGGTCCAAAAATTTCGTCTTTTTTTATTGCCTAAATCGATAGATCACTATTCAAGAATATATTTACAAACTAACAGAGGCCAATTCTAAATATTTTCAAAAATACGAAGCATCAACGGTTGTGTTTTGCTCGAATTCTTGATGCATTCCCATAACTTTGAATTGCATTTTCTTCAGTTTTTATTTTGACAAATTTCGTGAAGTGAACTAAAAAAGTTGGTCAAAAAGTCTATTTAAATAAAGTATTTTATATAGTATAGTATATCCGAGAAAAATTGTAAGTTCACGATTTTTTCTGCATTTTTTTAGTTCACCCAGAAGAAAAATATATAACAATTTGAATTTT
The DNA here is from genome assembly GCA_963691655.1 of Toxonevra muliebris. NCBI lineage: Eukaryota > Metazoa > Arthropoda > Insecta > Diptera > Pallopteridae > Toxonevra > Toxonevra muliebris. The sequence goes on along the minus strand of OY829326.1, from coordinate 87,122,761 downwards.
TTTTTTTGGTTTTTTGTTTCAATCAAGAATTACGATCTGGATCTTTCCAAACGATTGAAGACTGCAGCGGCAAGAACGCTCATGAAATAAACAAATAAATCTGTTGTAATTTGATATTTTACTGTCAAATATACCTTGAAGCTCAATGAGTTTATTTTCATTTTCCCCTTCTAAAAAAATCACAAAAAAACGCTTTTTAACCGTCTAATTCAGGACACCCCCTTAAACTTACCCCAACTATTTCCAGGTTTTGCAATTTCAATGGCATATTTCTGAAAACCATATTGTCGATTACTGCACTCCATGGCATGCCATTAATTTGCAAGAATTCTATATCACCATTGATTTCTATGTTCTCAGAAATAGTTTCTCTGCTTTCTCTTGCTTTTACTTCCTCTAGCACTTGAAATTTTTGCAGATTTAGTATTCCATCGAATGTAAGATCAGCATTTTGTATGAAGAACTCTTCGTTGTTAACATGGTCGACAAATAATTCTCTCGCTTGCACCGTATCAAAATCTAAGGAATCGAATATAATCTCATTTGGAGATATATTACGCCTGTGGCGCGATTTAGTTAAGTCATTATCAAGTTCCTGTAATGTATTCATGATAATATCTAAAGTGGTTTGAGTATCTTCATCTGTCCATTTGTAATCGTTCACGAGAATTTCAGCAACACCACCATTGAAAAAAAGCTCTGGCGTTTTTAGTGACTCCAACTCTGAAAAATCTGGTTGTGATTGAGAAATCGCATCATCAGGCATATTAAGAAATGCTATCGCTTGTGCAGTCAAATTATCTTGCTCTTTAGCCCAATCCTTTAGGAATGAAAAGATCTCTTGTAAATCTAGTAACTCGGAATTTTTAGCTAACAGTTGGGTATGCAAGCGGAACAGGCCCGATTCGGCATTCTGCCGAGGAACAATAATTGAAACTTCATCACCACGGCGCAACAATGTAGCACCCTTTAGACCTTCATCACGTTGCAAATCTAGCATACAGCTTACGCCAAACACTGTTTGTTGGCCCATTTGACATGGGACTGGGATGCTGGCCTCGAAAGCTTCACCATCCCAAATGAGCGTTTCGAGTACAGTGAGACCATGGGTACCAAAATCAACGTGATGCTGTACGAGTAAAATCAAATCATCGCGATAAGTGCGTGCTGGTATGGGAAAGAAAAGTTCTACCAAACCGAAATTTTGGCCCAGGATAGTTTTCGGAACGAAGTCACCTTGCTGATAGAGTAAGATTTGTGGTTGGTTCCCACCTAGAGCTAAGTAACTGCGGCCGCCCATTTGGAAACCAGCAATGAGCGCGACACCTTCAGATTCAATGGTGCGCCGTAGTTGAAAACGTATGTGATCCGTTGCATCAGCATTTGGATTGAAGCCATAAATGGCTGCGGTATTGTTTTGTGCCACAGCAAGTATAATATCACGTCCAGTATCTAAGACGGTCACTTCTCCGCAGGAATGCTTCAATTGCAGCCGTTGTGAAATCCAAAACTCTTTAGTGTGCAATTCAAATTGATAGATATTTAAGGTGTAGTAACCTTTTCGAGACGACTCATTAGATGAGACGACAAGATAGTCATTTGATTCGGCCGTAAAGTATGTTAAGCCGCTTATCGCATTTCCCACCACCCATTCCCAATAGAACTCAATTTCTCCAGTGGCATTGTCACCGACATACCACAGTATTTTATCTTTTGAGGCCACAAGTATAACACCTTCCTGTTGACGTTGTTCCATACTCCAATAGGAATACGTTTCTAAATATGAAATTGGTTGCCCAACTTGCAAAACTTTGCCTGACTGATATTTGGCAACATCTTTGCGAACAATTAACAAATCCGTTTGACGACGACCAATGAAATACTCTTCACCATCATGCAATATATGTTCCCATTCATCAACATCACTTCCCAAATCGAAGCTATAATCTTCTTCAATCGATTGGAGAATAAGGACCTCTTTGGTGCGCCGCTTTGACACTTCCAAACGTTGCAGTTTGCGTATATCAATTTCGGGATCTAATGTAGCACTAGCTTCTACTATATTGGGGCCATCTTTATCGCCATCCGAGGTATCATGTGCAGCACCTACACTCTCGGCCAATTTTTCTTTTTCTAGTTGTTCTTGCGTTACACCCACTATCTTCTTTAACGCATCTTTTCCACTCTCTTTCATGCTGAACTCTTCAATTAGATCTTGAACGTCATAGTTGCTGCCATCTATAATATCAGTGTAATCATCTTCATTTACAGCCTTGTGAATTTCAGCGCGTAGTGCTTCTGCTTCTTCTAGTCCTATATCGGTTACAACAACGTTTGAATTCACTTTTTTTTCAATTCTTTCCTCTTGTAACCAGTCGGGTTGCACAACAACACCCTAAAAAAGAGAAAAAAATGGAAACTTGGAATCTAAATACATAGGTGTTCGAACCTAGTACCAACTTCTCGCCATAAAATATACAATTTGCATATAAAGTATAAAAGGAACTGTGGACCTGAAGCTGGTTAAAAGACTTTTCTACTTACATTAATTAATTTTTAAAAACATGTATACGAAACCCGAAAAACCCGGGACTTTCTCTTTTCAATCCCGGGATTTTTAGAACCACTTTTAGATCGAATCGCGGGATTCCGGGATTGACATCCCTAGTATGAACATGTATAGATTAATTAAAATTCATGTTCATATCTGTGTAAAAGAAATCAGAAGGTGCTGTTCAAGAGCTCTATCTCATCATGTGTTGAAGTTCCATCTGGAGTTCCTCAGGGTAGTTATCTTGGTTCTATTTTATTCCTTATTTATATTAATGATCTCCCATCTGTTATCAGTCACTCAAAAATTTTATTATATTATAGAGTTTCACTCTTTATTTCACATTATTCTGAAGAGTTACTAATCTTGCTTCAATCAGATCTTGATGGGTTAACAAGTTGGTGTTAGATGAATTTAATGCCTTTAAATTTAAAGAAATGTAAATCGATAGTCTATTCGAGAAGACAACCAATCCCATCAGAATATATATATATATATATATAATAACACCTTGTAAACTGTGCATAATTTCACTGACTTGGGTATTGTGATGAACCCTAGTGTTTTAATTTACATATTAACATATGTATAAATAAAGCTAAGGGAATATTTTCATTCATTAAAAGATGGTCAAAAAGGTTTAACGATCCGCATGTAACGAAAACACTTTTTAAGTCTATGGTAAGACCAATCTTGGAATACGGTTCTCCAGTTTGGAGTCCTCAATGTAACTGTTATAGTTATATGCCAAAAATTACCCTTTTTTGATGATGATTACAAAACTTGTAGCTGTTGTTTGAAAACCACTTGGATAGTTCAATTCACCCTCCCACGTGTCGTGTCATACAGAGCAGTCTGGACTCTGTCTGTTTCGGGCACCGATCCGTTCGTTATGCGGATCCGCCCTCGTGCGGCTGGGCAGGTAAATGGGTTCGTTGGAATTCGTCAAAAAAAAAAAAGCGACTACGTGTTCGCCGCGCATCACCTTTTGGGGCGTTCGACGCGCGTATTGCGCTAGGTTCTAACCCTTGATTTGTTATCACTATTTCACGACCCCCTTACGTTTTATACGTCATTTTACTTTACATCGTTGGTGTTGGTGTAAAGTAAAAAAAAATCAAAAATGTCTCATTGCAAGAAAAAATGGAAAATTGGTTTGAATTTGAATCTAAATTTTTTTTCAAAAGTCAGAGGTCACATATACGTTTGGGCTGTTAACTACATAAGTAACACAAAATACATCTTTTTCCAAAAAAAATCTTTCACAATTCCATTAAAATTTACAGTATTGAAAAAAAAGTGCAAAATTACACGAAGGTAAGTAATATTGTTAAAAGTAGATTGAAGAAAAAAACAAAACAATAAGACGAAACGTGTACTTAACTTAAAACTTAAAGTCTAAGCTACAAAATGAAAATATAAATGGGAGTAAGGTTAAATACTTTAAAACTAGTTTTTGAGTCTATAACTACACAATATGCTATATCATAAGTAAACCTTGCCCACAAACCTTAAGATATTTTTCTAAAAATCTGTAGTTTTCTATTTAGGACTAATAGTAACAAGTTCTGAAAATTTCGTCCAATAGTGTCTGAGTGCTGACATTAACGGGTTAAAATGATCTAACATATGAATTTATTTATGAAAATTGATATGAAAAAAAAAAAATCAAAACTTTACGCACCTCTATCTAGGCGATCCGCTGATATTACTTACTCTCCTTATGCATACCAAATCTAGCTCACTTGTACAATAAGTATACGAAGTTTCATCAAAATCGAAGGGATTAATTTTAATTAATTACAAACAAAATGAAAATCAATTAAAATAATTGTTTGTATTAAAAAAATCGCAAATAATTTTTATTATTATTTTTTTTTGAGTAAAATTAAAAATCAGCACATCTATAAATAGATTTGGACAGCAAAAAGTGTTTAATAAATACTTTGAAAAATTTAATTCGTCAAAGTTAAGTTTAGCAAACAAAAATTAAGATTCCTTTTCATTTTTATTCTTCAATATTATAATTTAAAACTGATTTTTATTTTTATTCCTCCTATATAATTATTATCGAAATTAGAAATTCATAAAAATTAAAATTTTAGATTTTTTTTAAAGTTTGAATTCTCTGAAAGCTGTGCAAAACTCCTTAAACAACTATCTACAACCAGTTTTTACTTATGATTTTTTAATGTAAAATTTGAAAATAATAATTATTTTCGGTTTTCGGTTTTTTTGATTCCTCTTCATAAAACTTGTCTGTAACTCTGAAAGACATAATAGCGCATAATCATAGCTTAAAGAAATATACTGTACTCTAACTGAACTATAGTTTAGTACTGGAAGAAATGAATAGAATTAAGTGTAGTTTAAATATTCTCCAAGTGTAATAAAAAAACTGAACGTGTATTCGACGTTCATGATAAATTTTAGTTTCCCTTCTATCTTAATTTATTAGTCAGCGCCTGCAACGTAAATTCTATACCCGTCAAACTACGATTGGTACATTCGTCGACCTGCTTCCAGAACCATTTATGAAAAAGTTAAAAATTTTAATCATTTTGGATCTGGAAGCTAGTCGACGATAAGTGAATATTTGTGAATTTGAGACTTACTCTTTCTGCAGGAGTATGTTCCTCATCGTGGTTTTCAAAAGCTGTATTCAAATCAGAGCGCAATATCTCAATTTCTCTACGTTGTTCCTCGGTCAAAGCGGCTCCGAAACGGTTCTATAAATAGATTTGAAATTATATTTGTTTTTAATCAGTATTAACTACTAGATAAATCACATAACTGAAGAGTTCATACCTCATTGAAACAAATTGAATATAATATAGTAAAAAATATAACAATGTGCGTATATTTATTGCGAGGCATTTTGAAAATAATACAAATAAATCGTATCAAATTAATGCATAATTTAAACTCTGAAAACAAAACCACGCTTACGTAAAAATATAGGCTCACTGAAAATAGTCCAACAATGAAAATGGCATCCACAATAAGTATATGAACCATGGATCGTACATTCGTGTAACGGGGCATTATTTATATACTTTATATGTATATGTATGTGTTTGTATTTATGTGGTTATAATAAAGCGGCACAAGTTTTTTTTTCAATTAATATTTTTTGAAGGTCAAAGCTCAAGGAAGTATTTATGGGCATAGCTTAGCTAAGACTAATCTACATTTTCATATATTATGCATGTTGGCACTACAATAGATCTCTTTCCGTACTTTTTGGGTAAAGTCTGGCATACTGAGAGTAAACAAAATATACTCTTTGAGATAGACAAAAATGTACACAAGTACGGGAACGCAATAAAAAAAAATTTTCTTGCACGAAACAAAAAGTCAAGTTTTAACGACAGTTAAATTAGATTAAAAACTCAAAAAAAAATAATAAATACATAATGAAAAAATTAAGCATAAATAGTTCGCCTGACTACTTTTGTGTAATCTTCGTTTGCATTATTCAGAAATAGCAGAAGCTCCTACAGCATTAGAAGTTGAGCAGACACTTGCGCCATTAATCTGTGGAGAATGTAGTTAAAAATTAACAAATATACAATTAATACATTTTCAAATGTCTTTTGAACATTTTCCATTTTCAATAACACTTATTTTTCTAAAAATTCTTTAATTATTTATTTATTTCAAATTTTCAATATATTTTCACAAAAGCAAAACAGCTGATGAACACAAAACAGCTGACTGTTTGACACTTTTAGCATTTTTACCCGAAGAAAAAATGCGGGCTATTTCGTGCATGAAGAAGAAGGCAATTACTCTCTCCTCTCCACTCTCGTTTGCAAGTTTTTTGGGCACGCGAACGCTATCTGGGCTTTTTTGGGCGAACGCGTTTACCAGCGTTGTAGTACGGGAACAGACCTAATATATCACAATAACATAATTAGGGGATTCCTGCGAACACGTAACTCGCAAGCTGCGCAACAACAAACGATTCCATTATTTACTTATGTAGTGTTAATGTCTTGGTTCTAATGCAAAAATTCTGTATTTGCATTATTCTGGGAAATATGTACCTAGTAGATCATTCTTATGCTTTTTTACATTAGAAGAGGGCAAAATTTGCTTTTTGGACCCTAAACAGAGTGTTGGCTTTCTAGCTTAGTTTCCTATCTAGGATGAGTCCCAAACAGGGAACGAAAACAAACCGAACGTTCCGCGAATCGTTCCCCTCAATGAGTGAAAATCTTTCACCATTTTTTAGTAGTTATGTATTTGAGAACAAACGATACACAAAACGTTTCAATTCCAAAGAGCTACAACTATATGAATTGGGTATTCACTCACTTTCATGCATGGTATTGTTTGTAGATAAAGTTTGTGCTCATGATACGAAACAAAACCGAAACGAAATATAAAATGATATTTCGGTTCGGAACAATATGAACATGAAACATTTATCAATGCACGGATTCTTATTTTATTTTTGAATTTTCGGCAAACTCGGATATCGCTTTCTTTGTACCTATTTTTCTACCTCTCTCTTCCAGAGAGGCACTCTTGCTTGCGCCCGTGTGAGCAGCCTCTTCAGTATACTTTTTAATTTCATCAATACATGGTACATGTGAAGTGAAAAATTGTGTGTCTGCATGCACTCACAGTAGAAGCGAAACTATGTTGTTTATTAGAAAATTGTTAAAAAACAATTATATACAATTAAATACAAATGTCAAAGAAGAATAGCAAAAAGTACACAGAACGGTAGTTCCTTTCAATAATACTATTCAGTGAAAATAACTGTCTTTGTAATTCTCATTTACTTTACAGTATTTTCACTTATATAGATTGTTGAAATTAGGGAATTATCACAAAGATCACTGATGAGGAACCGTAGCTGGTTCCGAAACGATCGCCTGATCTGCTAGCTCTATGAACTTTTTGATATTCTTCTGGCATGATTGTTCATTCAAAGCCTAATAATTTTAATAATTATTTAATTAGCAATGTGAACTGCCAAATTTGGAAGAAATTTGCAAAAATTAAAAATATTATAAAACATTCTGTTGAAGTATCTGCAGTCCTCTTCTCTCTATTGTTGTTGTTGCTTTTCCTTTGTTGATACTATCTACACTTATCGGCACAAACACGACTTAGTACACGTATATAACACATGAAAGGAAAATTCAGTTATATGTAGCGTGGCCGTTATGAGACTAAAGTTGCAATTTGCAACCTTTTTGACTGCTTGGAGACTTTGACACGACTTTTCGAAAATACCCAAAATTTGAGACTTTTTTAAAATTCTAGCAAATTTTGAGACATTTTGTTTGCAAAAAGTGTGATATTCACATGAAATCCGTTGCCTTTAACTTGAAATTTCGCAACACTCTTACATACATACTTTTTAGTTGCAACACTATCATTTTACAAGATTTTTAGAAACTTATTGCTATTTTCAAATTTACCACACTGACTTTCGAAAATTGTTTGGCCAAATAAAAGTTCACAAATGATAGATACTGAAAAATGCTACGGTTCTGCATACAAATTTTGTTAAATCTGCTAGCAGACTCGAGAAAATGCGATTTTTTAGATGTTTTTTTCAAAATGGAACGAACAACTGCATAACTTCGTTTCTTAGGCTGATGTTACACGGTCAATGTTTTGCTGTCCATGTTTTTTGTTTTTACTCTCTTTTCATCGTTTTGGTTGATGCCCTGTTGCACTATCAGTTTTTTGCTGAATTTTTTTTTAATACTTTTATCTGCAACTATGTTTTTCCAACTAAAAAGTATTTAATTGTATTTTGGAGTGAGTAAAAATTCAACAATTGGAATGGAATTGGATGGAAAATAATTATAATGACAATATGAATTAATATTGGTGGAAATAGCAACAAATTATACAAAAAATGTTGCATTTATATATGAAAAACACAGAAAAATAATCTTTAAAATTTGCGAACTATAAAAATAAGCTCCGCCACTTTGTTGCTTGGCCATTGAATTACCATGTTTTTATAAAAATTATTAAGTAATTTTTTAAACAATACTCATTTTCATAAACAAACAAAAGCCAAACAACGCAAAGGGTGGCAAAGAAAAAAAATTATTTATAAGTTAGTAAAAAGTACAGTATTTTTCATAAAATATTAGTATTTTCCAATAAAATGCAACAGTGTATCTGCAGCAACCCCTTTTTATTTGAAGTTATCCAGGTTTTTTCGTCACTAAAAAAGTTTGAAGTGAAATGTGTTCATTCTCTCTTTTTCTCAGTGTTAATATTTCAAAACAACAACAATTTCATTGTTTGACAGCAAAACATTGATCGTGTAACATCGCTCTTATTGATTTTGTTTGAGTGCAACAAAAACAAATCGTGACCGTTGTTGTTGAAGCTTTTGCACTCTTCGTCTTTCTACATTTATCTGCACAAACATGACGTAGCACACGTATATAACACATGAAAGGAAAACAGCTATATGCAGTCAAGCTCTCTCACTAAAGCACATTGAGATAAAACAGCAAGAAGTCGACTCTCTGCATATGACTTCGTTCGCTAAATACTACAATAACAACAGCATAACTTGGTTTCTTATTGGTTTCGTATGAGCACGGTTGCCACTTTGGTACAATTCTACCAAAACTGGTAAATTTTTTTCCATTTTTCTGCGCTTGGTACATGTTTTTAAAATTTGGTACATTCTGTGGACAAAGTTAGCTTCCATAGTAATCAAGAATTGTAAACATATTTTCAAAATACTTTACAAATTAGAAAATTGTTCAGACTTAGTAACTTTTTGGCAAAAATTAAGTTGTATTAAAAATGGAATAGACGAAATGTGGTTTGAAGAATTGACTAAATTTATATTCATGTTAATGAGACTTCCTCATAGCTCAGCTAATGCTGAAAGAAATTTTTTTAACTTTAGTCTAAAACAAAAACAATTAAGGAATAAATTAGAATTCAATACTCCTATTAATATAATGTTATATAATAAACTGACAAAAAGTTTTTAATAAAGTTATTTATTCTATATGAAAAAAAATGGTACATTTTTTTGTAAATATTGGTACAAAATAAAATGAGTGAACCTTGCGTATGAGTGCAATAACAACGATTTACCCTCGCTAAAGAAAATATGGACAATTCTACTGAAGAAAGCTTGGAATCAATTGCAACAAAGTTTTCTTCACATGTGATTACCAACATCCGGTTCACATACAATATAACTATGCGTTAACGATGTATTGAAAACAGAGGACATTAGACAAAAAATAGAAAAATGTAGATCAGTGGTAAAAAAATTGAGAAGCCAAACATACCTCAACCTTTTGAAAAATGGTGGCTACAAAAGACCGATACTAGATTGTGTAACCAGATGGAACTCCACCTATAACATGCTCGAAAGGACATAATGCAGCAATTTGAAAATCTCCCTTGTGGTGACACAAGCTTCCTTACTTTAAGCTTTACATAAACGAAAATCAAAACTCTTTGACAACGACTTATTTAATGCTGTATTTTTAGATCCAAGAATCAGGGTTACATTAAAACCGGACCAAATTGCAAGAGCGAAAAATTCCATATATCATTTGCATACGCGGTAAATGTTTCAATAAAATATTGCTGCTGAACTTGGAATCAGTTAAAAACCATTTATTTTTTTTTATGTGATTATATTTACCTCAATAGAAAATACTTCAAACGAGCTGCAATCATCAAGACAAAATCTTGATGAGCCATCAACTAGCAGTCAAACATATAATGCGCTAAAAACGCTTGATGAGTTTCTTCATTGCTTAGAACCAACACCCATGAATAGAGATCCAATGTTGTCTTTGATTTCGCGAATGAAAACCGATCTGGAAATGTATGAACGGCAACCGAGGATATCGCTTAATGAGAACGTAATGGAATTTTGGAGCAACCAAGAAGATACCTTAGCTAGTATTGCAGAGATCGTTTTAGCAATTCCATGCACTCAAGTCAGTGTGGAACGATTATTCTCAGCCCTGAAATACATTTTATCAGACCAGCGTAGTAAGCTGACACCAATGAACCTCGAACACATTTGACTTGTTAGAGCTAATGGAGTTTTTATTTACGAGCACTAATATTTTTTTAATAATGGATAAATAATTTGAACTTTAATTTTTTTTTCTTTGTGTAAATATTTCGAATTAAGATTTTTTTTATATTATTATTTGTTGTGAATTTGAAGATTTTTTTCGCCCATTTTGAAAATGCGTTATATTTTTTGTGTATATTGGTGCATATGTACCATATTTTGAAATAAAGTTTTTACTTGGTAATTTTGGGACATTTATTTTCGTTAAATTTTTTATTATTAATTATTTTGAATTAAGCTTTTTCTTTAGATTAATTCTTGGTAATAATAACTACTTTACACTTATTACAAATATAAACATACATATAAGTATCCCAGTTGCACAAACAGTGAGTACTCCTCAAACGATTAACGATTTCATTACTCCAAAAGGAGGGATAAATGAGCAACTCCAATACAGTAACAAAATTTTTGAATTTCGCTAACACAATTTCATTTCCCGATCCGTTTTGCGGAATCGCCTGGGCCTCTACGAAATCTATCGTTGAAGAGTGGTCTAAGGCAAAATGGCTAGAGTATTGGAACTCTATCCCGGGTTTAAGACAGTCAAAAGCTCTCACCATTCCGCTTGCCCAAAATCAGCCCATCTCTTATTCCAAACCTGACCTTAGGCTATTGGTGGGCTACATGTCTGGACACCATGGGCTCAGATATCACCTAAGCAAAATAGGTCTGTCCAATGAGACAGAATGTCGTCTATGTATGGAAGATGACGAGACGACACTTCACATTCTGTGTGAGTGTCCGGCCTTGGCTCGGCTCAGAGGAAGAATCTTTGATTATTCGTTTTTGACGGCTGATCACATGAAATCTTCTTCTACGAAAGATGTCTTGACTTTTATTAGGTCAGCCGAACGTCTTTTGTCATAAAATGGGGAATGGCACAAAAGATCTTTTAGGTCGCAGTGCCTGCCTGGTTGGGCTCCTCTAATACTAATAATAATAATAACACAATTTCATAACTTTATATGGTCTATTTTTAGAAATAATGATAAACAAAGACAGCCCAGTTAACCCTTTACGGTAGGTAGGGTAAAAACTGCCCCGCATATTTTTTTATGCATAGTGTGATATATTTTAACCCACCTCGAAAAATTTAAATTACTTATAGTCACACAGTTTAATATTTTATTTACAGTTTCTCATTCTGCTGATAATGATATAAACCAAAAAAATGTCTGTGCAACTGGTGTTTTTATTTTCTTTAAAATCGTGTGCATCAAAGAGTTAAAAATCAGTAACTAGTACTAGAATCATTGCAAGAGTAAAATAAACAAAATTCGACGACAATAAATTTGCTTGTGTGGCTCTGTTGGTAAGAGCGTCGTTTAATATGCGATGCGGATTTTTCGAACACAGGTTCGAGCCTGGAAAAAGGCAACTAAAAAAAATAATAAAATTATAAAAACAATAATAGTAAATAATAAAAAAAAAATAAAAAATAATGGAAAAAATGAATATAACATTATAATTAAAAAAAAAAAAATGATGTGGTATTTGAACCTTGGCAACACACAAGTGCTTGCATGCTTACTGGCGTTTTTAGACAACTAGTCTATGGCGTCATGTATTTTGTGAGAAACTATTTCGGAGTTTTGTTTTTCTATGAGATGCAAGTGAGCTCATGCTCGTAATCGTGCCCTCCTTTATTACTCCTTTTGGAGGCTAAAAGGAGTAGCCCATGCCCTAGGACATGCAATGTTAAAAAGGAGTACAAAATGCAAGAGCTCTGGAGCAATAGGGAGTAATCGATTGCTCGCTTTGGAGCGCTCAATGATTACTCCTACGATCATCCAAAGTTCAACTGGGATGTTTAATTCAGCATATATATAACTCTACTCTGCATGGGTTTAGCGAATAAGATGATTCCTAGTGTTTCCGAATGAATTTTTCATGCTGAGCACGAATCTGGGGTCAAAAACTTCCCATCACGTCACATTTTCGAGAATGGGTTGAAACCCCTGAAAACTGCGTTTTTGGCCACTTTTGAAAAATTGTGGAGCTAAACCCTGACATGCTACAAACTTTGCTAATATCAGACATAATGAGAAGTTCAGAGGTCCGAAATGCTTTAAGGGTCGTTGGTTACACAACTGCAGTCAGATTTCAAATATTCAAAATGCCGGATCAAATATGTGGGCGGATTTTATCTACGAAATATAATGAAAAAAGAAATGGTCCGAAGTTTTTAAGGGTCACTTTTAACAAGGTTACAAGATTACAAATCTGCAGTCAGGTTTTAAAAATTCGAAATGGCGGATCAAATATGGCGGACGAATTAAAATGTAAGATAAAATCAGTTCTGTGTACTTTTTTTTCTTGCTGCTCTGAGGGCGCATGCGAACAATTTGGCTTTGGTTTCGTTTGAAAGGGCATGGTTCAGTCTTTAATTATCTCATATTACCGAAGTTTGTAGCACGTCAGGGTTCAGCTCCACAATTTTACAAAAATGGCCAAAAACGCTGATTTCAGGATTTTCAACCCCTTTTTTCTCGGAAACGTGACGTGATGGAAAGTTTTTAACCACAGATTCGTGTTCAGCATGTTTCGTATTGTGACACACACAAACTTTACATTTCGTTTTTTTTCCCCTTTTGTATTGCAAATTGTTGTTTTGTATATAATTTGCGCTCATGAGCACAAACTAAACATAAATGAGAAGTGGTTTTGTTTCCTCGCCGTTTCAACCGTTTTGTGTTTCGTTCCTTTGAATGAGCAAAACGAAACGAAACGGTTCTTTATTGTTTGTTTTCGTTCTCTGGCCCAAATATTTCGTCAGCTCCGCTAACCTTAGAGTGACCCCGTTAAGAGTCGGAGTACTAAAGGTGGGGACTTTGTGCTTGTTTGTGAAAAGTACCAGTTCGGTTTTAGCCGGGTTTATGCCCAAGCCGCATTTACTGCACCATTTAGTCAGGATTTTGAAAGCGTTGCTTAAAACTTCGGAGAGGGTGCTTGGAAATTTTCCTGAAATAGCCCAGGCAACGTCATCCGCATAAGCAACTACAGTGAAGCCGTACCCCTCTACATTCACTAATAGATCATTTAGAATTAAGTTCCATAACAGCGGCCAGAGTACTCCTCCCTGAGGCGTTCCTCTTACCACCGTCCTACTTATGGATGAGCTTATAACCCTTATCGTGAGCAGAGTCTGAACAAAGTTTACTAAAGCTTTATCCAGACCCAACTTGTCCAAGGATGCAGTTATAGCACTGGGAAGCACAAAGCTCCTTCTATGTCGAGGAAAAAAACTAGAGTAAATTCCTTTAGAACCAAAGATTTTTCGATACTGCAAACTAAGGAATGAAGGGCAGTTTCTACTGACTTGCCCTTGGTGTATGCATGTTGAAACGTAGATATAAATCTGGGACTTATGTCCTGCCTAATGAAAGTATCTAAGAATCGCTCAAGAGACATAAAGTTAGGCTTATCGGTCGGAAGTCGTTAAATTTATTATGAGAAGTCTTCCCTCCTTTGGGTATGGAGATTACTTTAGTATTTGTCCATAATTTTGGTATATAGGGTAGTTTTAAGCAACTGTTGAAGATAACTTCCAGCCAAGGAATTATGATTTCTGAGGCTGTCTGCAGCTCGGCTGGAATAATGCCATCCGGCCCAGGTGTCTTAAATGGTTTAAAACTATGTATAGCCCATTGTATCTTTTTCCTACTAAGGATTTTAGGGGCAACTGAGTTGTATGGAGGTGTTCTCGCCGATTCACTGATACCAGCTTGCACGCAGTCGGGAAAGTGAGCTTCGACAAGGAGTTTCGAAACTCGACATGGTCCATTCTCCATTTGACTTTATGATGTAGCCTGGAGTTGATGGACTGGAAGCTAGGACTGGCGTTTGGTTTTCCTTATTAGTTTCTTGAAATTTCTAAGGCTTTCTTTACAGAGAAGCCATTCATCGGTTATTTTAGCCAGATTAAACAGTTTTCTACATTCCATCCTGAGGTGAATGATCTCGTTAGACCACCATGGTGGTTTGGCTTTGCCCCTAGGCTTTACTATAGGACTCGAAGCATTGGAAGCCCTGTTACAGGCATTGGTAATTATTTTTACCACCTCATCAAGTTGATCTCTCGATGTGAGGATGGTGGGGTTAACCTTTGGAAGTGATTTTAAAAGGGCAGCTTGATATTTTGCCCAATTAATTTTCTTTTTGTTAATAAACGGAGTTACGCTAGGAGTTTGAATATCCAGGCGGAACTCGTTATATTGATGACCAGAGAAGGGGGGGTTCTTTTGATACTCTCCAGTCTTTAATAAAGTGAGCTGATCGCTCACTGGCAAGAGTTTTGTCTAAAACCTCACGTCTCACCGATGTAATAAAATTAGGTTCGTTGCCTATGTTACAAATGTCCAGGTTAGTATTAACAATATAATTGAAAAGTGACTCACCCCTATCGTTGATGTTGGAGCTTCCCTATATTGTATTATGAGTGTATGGCGTGAGCTCCGATGATGATGATGGCTTTGCGCTTGGCCGCCTCGGAGATCGCTCTTCGCAAGGTATCGTGTGGCGGTGGCCCGAGATGATTATGTGCCAGGTAACTAGAGACCAGCCAGATTGTCTGTCTCTGCGTCTCCACCGCTACCGCTAGTGTGTCCTTATCGCTGAAATTAGCCATAATATAAGTATGATATGCATTATTAATAATTATACTGGATCTGGGTTTACCTGCACCTCTTACGTTTTCAAACCCAGTCCACAAACCCTATCTCCTACCACCCAGGGTTCCTAGACGAGGGCAATGTCTTCGCCTTTAGAAAGACGGAGGACTAGGGCGGCTGATGCCGCTTTGGAGTGATGTAGGTTAATCTGTAGCACTCTCATGGAGACTTTCAGATAACTGCATCTCGATGACCGTGCTTTCGTCATCATCCATGTCATCTGACGAGTTTAAGAGGCCGTCATCCCCTTCCACTTCCCATTGGCGAAGGAAATCGCCTACCATCTCAGAAGTTGGCTGAACGTCGCTATCTATCGATGGAAGGTTCTCTGCATCGCCAATAGGAACCTCAGGGGCTTCGTCCCCCGTCTCCTTACTAGCAGCCTCTTCGGTCCTGCCTTCTAGTTTACCCGCCAGGACATCCTTGCGGAAGACTTTCAGAGTGATTGAGCCAAAGCCATAGCTAATCTCACCCTTAGTTTCTCCCAAGGAGGCTAGGGACTCTTCGTTGACCGCCAAATGGCCTGTCTAGAGACACTCACTGCGTCCTCAATCCTGACAACTTTCCAAACAGCTGTTGGAAGATTCGGGTTGCTCATCTGAATGAGTTCAAGGATCTTCTGGGGAAGGGAAGGTTCCGCCGTAACTCGAGCTCTGGCTAGTGGTCGATTTGGGATTTTATCCAATGTTTCGACCTCTAGTATACAGCCCGGCCAGACTTCGCCAAGAAGAGCAATTGCTTGCCCATTGAGTTCCGCCGATCTTTGGTCAGCACAAGACATCAGTTTGATCTGGCCTTGATACCAACCGGCGTCGCGACAAAAAGGGGCCGGTCCGGGATTCCCGACACACCTTAATTAGAGGCATCTCCACCAATTTCCAATCGCTTGGAGAAATGGTCGCGTCAATGTTGCTACGATCAATGACTGCTCTAATGAGATTTTCTCTGGCAACATCACTGAACGTACGGGCTGGCTGCACACATTGACTGGGACAGGGTTTTGGCCGTTTAGTCTGATTTAACTGCTCTTTCTCATGCGAGCGCTGCCTTTTAAAGACTGCCTCGCTCTTGTGGGTTATCTTGCGTACGGCACGGAATTTTCTAGCCCACTCGAGCGACTCTCTGTCCTTTTCGGTGAGCTCATGCTCCTTCAGACCAGATAGCCTATAAATTATTTTGTGGGCAGAGCACTTCTCCCTATAGGCGAGCTGAGAAGGCTTCATTTGTGCCCTTGAGCCAGCATGTACCCGCACGCCTGTCTCGGAGAACTTGGCTGCCTTAGTACCGCTGGGCACCTGAGGAGGTGAGAGGGTGCTCTTCATAAGCTAATTGATCCTTTGACCGGGTACCCTGTACGCAAGAGACATGGCATGCCTGGATGTTGTGGGAGGCGACCCAGCTTCTGGGGCCTCTGTGACTGTAGGTGCCAGTGGTTTAGTAGCATCGGCACCGGAAGTCGTGGGAGGCGACCCAGCTCTGGGCTCTCTGTTTACAGTAGGCGACGCTGATGGTGTGGCCGTAGAGGCCGTTGCCACGATTGTGGAGCCGCTACCTCTGGTGAGTGAGCGCTGTTTTTTGGGGGTTGTCCCGGGTTTCTCCGTGGCAGTTTTTTGTGGTTTCATATTCATCTGTTTCATACGCCACCTACTCCGACGAGGCGTTTCAGTGGTCTGAGTAATAAAGAGGGGAAGACGAAGTCATCCATGGGTTACCCCTTCCCATGGAAAGTCCACAGTTACTTCTGGAGGCTGACAGGTATCTGACGGGTCGCATGACATCCTGGATTAGGGGAGTTTTTATTTAAGAGGGTTTGCTCCCTCCCGCCTAGTCTATCTTAGCCACTTGCACTTGACTGATGGCCCAACGGCTGGATAGATTTTAGCTTACATAATTTTATGAATATGGCAATGGCACATAAGTATTGTATTTTTTTTCCATTCGTTTCTTATTTTTGGTGGTTTTACTAAATTTTTATAAGGCATGATTATAATGATTATAATACTGAACAAATTAAATGTAAAAGGTACCATGTGTTGCGGTGTTTAAAATTTTATAATTTAAATGAAAAACGGATAATATTCCGTACATAAGCATTTTAAATATTTATGGCTAAAGATTTTCAAAAAAGATTGAGTTGACAGCACTGCAGCGCTGGAATGTTTCCAGCCAGTTCGCTCACAACATTTATAAAATCTTTCTTTATCCCCAGGGCTGCCGTCGCAAGAATAAATGTAGGAAACTTGACCCATATGAAATGTATTGCTGTCGTCTGCAAATAAAATTAGTAATAATAGCTACGTGGCCAATCTGATATTAATCATAAATGTTTTGAATGAGGGCTTATAATTTAACGGAGATTGCAGATGAGAAGGCTCAATATTGGCCAAAAGTGTATAAATATCTGTAAGAACTTAAGGATGCTTACAAGTTATATAAGAACTTATAATAAAATAAATTTGTATATTGAACTAGAAATCTACGTAATAATACTCGAACGTGTGGTCTTTTTGGCTTTCTTTGTTTATTTCTATAACACTATTAACATTTTTCAACGGTAGCACTGTCTCTCTCTTTGTGCTTTAAATAATAACAACATATGTATAAATACCGGTCTCTGCTATTTGCTCTTGTGTCGCATGTTTAGCACAGTGATGGATTTTTTTATACGATTGTACTGATTCGGTACATTTTAAGACTTTGAAATACGTCAGCACGTAAGCAGAATTTTCGGTACACTTTTACATAAAATCCTATTTTTATTTATTTTCTTTTGTACTGTATTATTTCAAAAGAGGAAGTAAAACTTTTCAAATTATTATTTTTAGTTCCATTACTAAATACATACTTTTGTTTGTTTTCAATTAGTTTTGTGAAATACAACTCAACAATGGGATGGCGATAGTAAAATTTTGTTGTCTTTACCAAATGATAACAAATTGCCTTGTTAAAAAAAGAAAGTATGGTTTTTTTTTCCTTTTTCAGTTAGCATTAGGCTGTGGTTATGTTCAGATTTTGCTAGCCGAACAACATGAAATTGTGGTTGTATAGAACACAAAGTGTTTTTCTACATATATAATAGTAATAATAGCTGCGTTTTTTTCACCACTTGCTTCTAGTTATGTATAACTAGCAGCGGTAATTGTATGGGAAAACAACAACAAAGCGGCAGAGATAACATGTATAATTATAGCTGTTATGAAAACTTAACAAGTTGTTCCACTACATCAAATTCTATTGTGAACTGCTAATAGCAAAACAAGAAGCATAACAATTTGGCAAAAAAAAAACAGAAAAGGAAAATATCTGAAATGTCTGGCGGTGAAAATAAGTTAAAATCATCGTTAAATATTCTTATAAAGAGTAAAAACTAAAAACAATGCCTGCGATTGACCGCAATAACTGATATCCATCAAAATGTTTCAGCTCTAGCTGCTGAGCGAATAAAACACAGCTAATATACTGCAACTAGTTAACAAATAAATAACACTAACGAGCAAACTATGCATTTATTAGTGTGGCCAACTTTTGTTTTCCTAAAATAAGATAATGGGAATAGAGTATTTTATATACTTTGAACACAAAAAATATACAGAGTAATAATTTATAACTATAAGTACATTATTATACATAAATATTTTTAAATCACATATCGATGTCGAAGTCTATATTCTCTTCATTATTATCTTCTTCTGGCCCTAACACACTCTTTAGTCTGAATTCAGAAGCATTATAAACACTAGTGCTGTTTATTTACGTCATCAGGTATTTTGTAGTTTTCACAAAATGAATTTTCGTGTTTTAATCCACTTTTTACGAACGGTTACGAACTTTGGTTTTAAATAAGTTCATTGCTCATTGTTTGGAAAAAAATTTTGTTAGGGCTATTCAGGAACTGGATTATTTAGCGGAGCATTTAGTGTCTTTTAAATTAAAAAAACCAATGGATGCGTGCAAGGCACGCAAGATATTTGATGTGTAAACAGTTAAACCAACTGAATGCCATATCCATAAGCTCACATATGTATAGCCATTTATAGGGATTTGATGTATAATCTATATGCTTAGGTAAATAATTCAAAATAAAAGAATTCTTTTATAAAGTCAAAAATTTATTAGATATCATTATCTTTTATATATATGTTATAGCCCAATTCACTATAAATTGCAAATGGCCTTGCATCAATGCAAATGCAAATTTTTGTTCCATATCGCATGTATTTATTGTTGTGATAGTAGAAATATTTTGCATTTGCACCAAATCGTGAATAGGGCAGATATGTTGTAGTTGAATCATTTTTCTTTTACTCAATGCACCGGGCACGATATGCTCTCATATACGCAACTGCAATTGCATCTTTTTTTCCGCGCTTTAAGTTTTTCTTCTTGTCGATTTGAAATTCTATTAGATTTGAAAATTTTACATAACGTCGTATAGGTATATGAATTTGTACACACATACGACAAATCAATACTCAGGCGACGATAAGTGCTTTCCGCTTTTAACCTTAGAAAAGCAACAGGGGTGACTAGTCACCCCACTACTTTTTAAAAGCACCGCAAAGAGAGTTGCCTTAACTGCATTTAATACAAATAAAAAAGAATGTATTTTTATTGAAGTAAATAAGTGATTTTATAATAAATAAGTTTGATTTTTTCTGTTTAACATGTTTGCTATTTACATAGATAAAAAAGTGTTGCCTTTCTAAGGTTAATGTACAAAGCAAAATTTTTATAATGCCGTGGTTTGCTATCATTATTACTACATTTTGTTTATACATTTATTGAAATCTTTATTATTATCATTTTGTATTGTTTTTATATTTTAAAAAATATTTAATTTTAATCCAATCTAACTAACCGAATTCAAAACCTATCAAACGCTTGTGTTTGATACGGCGACTTCTCTGCTTGTCGATCTCCACACGTTTAACAACCACAAATAATTCTGCCACGAATAAATGTGCACACACATTTTGTTTTCGTATGTACATATATGAGTGAGTAAATTGATCGAAACAAAAACAAACAGTCTCCGCTCGTATTTTAATTTCTCCCTCTCTTCTTCTCTTCTCTTTGTTGGTTAGAGTAGCACAGTCATGCCGCGCAGTAGTGTGAGCGAGAGAGGAACTGGACGTTACAGTTATCTTACATCTTACGATACAGTTATTCTTACATTTTACACATTTGAAATTTTGCCCATACCGTAAGCTAAAATTTTTACACATCAAAAACCTGTTGAAAAACCCGCTGACCGCTAAATCACTTGATTCTGCTTCATTTTTATTTGTTTGTTTTTTTTTCATAAAGAGATTTCTTCCGAAAAAATTTAAGAGAATAGAAAATAATTTAAACTAAATAGTTGCTATTGGATTTCCTAGTTGATTGTGCCTCCGAGGTCGAAGGATTTTGTTCTGCTGAGTCGTTGCTGTAAGTCTGCCGTAGCCAATAGTTCACAGGTTTCCTCGTTTATATGTGCATACAACCTTTGTTTTATGGGCCGTTGAGAGTCGGTTGATTACATAGGATACCATTTCGATATCTATGTCTGTGTGCAAATCGTTGGTACTTATGTACCAGGGAACATTTACTATACATCGCAGTATTTTGTTCTGTAAAGTTTGTATGATATTGACATTGCTATTTTTAGCACATCCCCAGAGATAATTGCCATAGCTCCATTAGGGTTTGAGAATTTGTTTGTAAATTAGGAGTTTGTTGCTGGTTGAAAGAGCTGATGTTTTTCCTATCAGCCAGTAAAGCTTTCTGAATTTTATTTCGAGATCTTTTTTTCTTTTTAATATGATGCTTCCATCGAAGCTTTCATAGGTTCATACCCAGATATTTGGCTGCATCTGAGTAGGGGATTTGAATACAGTCTATATAAAAGAACAAAAAGTGAGAATCTTTATTCACTCTCTCAACGAACACGATATGCTGGATGAAATGAATACCGAGTACAGCAAGCATTCAGGGTGGCAATGAGTTATTTTACAAAAAATAAATAAAAAATAAAATTGTACGTTTCATTTGCAGAAAAGGCTGAGAATATTTTTAACGTTAAAAAGTGGAAATTATTTTATTTATAAAACTATTGAATTAAGTATAAAAAGTATTTATACATGACAGCACATTTTAATTTTACTCTCCATTTTGATAAGTTTGTGCGCGTACCATTTAGTGTTGCCATTGCGCACAAAGTGGTATTAAAAAAACTGCATTTCTGGTGCTTTTGGTACCAGTAACCACCGAGACCGCGCACGAGAGTAAAATGTGATGTGTTCGCCGTCTTAACTTATTGTCAAAAGTGAACGAAAAGCCTGTTAAATGCTCAAGGAACTTAGAATAAACTTTATGGTGGCTACAATGTACTTACATGAACTTAACAAACTGTGCAGTCACAGTTGCACTTGTCCAAAATTTTAGGACTATCCCAGAAAACTTGTTTCTTCTTATGTTTTCTAAATAAATGAGCTCCATTCACAAAAACTTATTGAATGCCATTCATTTAGATACTTATTACAATAAATATGCAAATCTAGGATTGTTTTTATTAATTAAAAAAAAAAAATAATAACTTAAAATTACACATTTTGTATTATAGGAAAAAGTAATGACAAATGCAACAGTATGCATCATTGGATTGCCAAACAATTTGAAATTTGCCGTGATTCGTATGTGTATAAAAAGCAGTTGAAAAATTAAGACATTCAAAGAACCTGAAAGTATTATTGCGATTATAACATGTAAAAGGAGTCCCTTTTATCATAGAAAAATTTTCTTTTTCGACATTTTCTAGTATATGTAAAATACAGATTTTCTTATATTTAGGAAATATGAGAAGAAACAAGATTTCTGGAAGTTCATGTAAGTACATTAAAGCCAGCAAAAAGTTTATTCCGAGCCCCTTAAGAATTTAACAGGCTTTTCGTTCAGTTTTGAAAGTAGGTTAAGCTACCTTAAGCATATTATAGTCGGGCCTTTAGTTTAACATTTTCAGTGCACTTTGGGCAGATTAAGTACACTTTTGAGATTCTATTCAATACGAAAAAGATAAGCACTAATGCCAACACTGGTTTAGCATGTATTCTACAACAATAAATGAACGAATGGAATGAGCAAACGAACGGCAACATAGCATAACATTGGTGGTGTTTTGGTGCAGTTGTTTGTGTGGCCAGGTTATTTTTAAAAAACTTGCATAAATCCTAAAAAATTAGCACCAAAAATATCACAAGTTTCACATTGAAATTTAATTTTGAATTTAAGCGCCAATTGACAATTTTTTTAGAATTTTTTTAGAAAATTAGAATTGAAATCATAGTCTTATAAATAAAAATAAAACAAAGCGTGATCATAGTCTAAAATTAACAGTCTTACTAATAATGAAACTAAAACAGACTTTTTGACATTTATCACATAAAAAATTGTGTCTAAATCTTATTACTAAATTTAAAATAACTTTTAGTTTAATTTTTAGTAAGGAGTTAACTAACCTACACTTAATGCCACTTATTTCTTATGGAGAGAAAAAAGTAAATAAAGTAATAAATTATAATAATTATTAATGCAATAGATTCTTTTCCTTCAGAATAAATTTGATTGTGCCGCACTCCCTTTCTCTTCTATTTTTACATTCATTTTCTTTCCAATAAAATTGAATTCCATACCAAATTAACTAAAAATGTTTTCAAAGCGCTATAAATAAGTTAAGCATATAATTTACACTACAGACAAAATTACAATTTAATTTTCATATGTATAAAAATCTGTGGGTACTGTTCAAATCAAACATTGTAAAGACAACTTTATATTAGGTTTAAGTATTAAACTTTTGGCAATGGCAATTTTTGTGTTTCACTGTTACTTACAAGACACTGATTTCATGAACACCTAAAGTTTGATTAAGGCATTTTTATCTTTTAAATTGATGTTGATCTAAAAAATTGGAAAATTCATTCTGGAAAGTAAATTTGTCAATGCGAGCAAAAACTTGGAACAGAAATGCGAGTATTTGAAGGCCGTTCTCTCACTGAAGGCAACGCAACTGCAATCCGACACCACGTGGCGATTGGCAAAGTACTTGTTTCTGTTTCTGTCGCAAATGTACTAAATTCCGAATCTGTTCTTTGCGAGAACCCGGCTTAAGAGTTTCTATCTTTATTTCATTCCCCATTTTCATCTTGAATTAACTTATAACAAATGTGCTGCAAAAAACCGTAAATGACAACTGGTTTATAAATATTTCTAAACATTTCATAGCCTGATGCTGCTTGTATGTCGTATGCAAGTTTTAACAAAAAAACATCCAAAACATCACTGTCATTTAAAAACCACACAAAAAGAACATACACCCTCTTTAAAAATAATACGAGCATAAAGAAAGAAAGTCTTGTAACCTGGTCATACTGGTGGTTATTGTTGTTCGTGCATGCTATATATAAAAATATACTCCATTTCGATTGAGATCCTGAGCATCGTCAGCTGGTCGGTTTAGCTCAGTTTTTAATCTACTTTACAAGCGTGTGGTTGTTTATTGTGAGAGTTGTTTTGTATACGATAATGGAAATTAAATCTTCAATGAGAGATTTGTGTTTCGATGGTCCGCGATTTTTTGCCACAAACTTTATTTTTCTACAGAATTACCTTATTTGTGAAGTAAGGAAGTAAATTCGTGTGAAAAATAACAATAAATATAGCAATAATCACAAAAGTATCGTATTTTTTCGTTTGTCTTTCGAGTGCCATATCTTCATTCTTCTTCGCGTAGCGTATTCCGCCACCCCCGCACTATTAATTGAAGAGACGCCAAACAAAAGTGAATTTTAAAATCTATTTATGATTTTGTGTGATTTTAAGCAATTTTCAAGAAAAGTAAATGTTTTAGCTTAGTGCTGTAAAACTATATAAAATAATAACACAGAAAAGGTGTTGTATTCGAGTAGATTGTTAGGAATTGCATACGAAAAAAGGGTGTGTTCATTCGTCAGAAGCGTCAATTTACGCAAAAACTTAAAACAAAAATTTAAAGGAAAAAAGCGCAGTGAAAAGAAAATATTTTGAATGAAAGTTTTGTGGTCAATGTATACTAATGAAAGTGTGAAAAAAATTTTATGGAAATCAATTAAAGAAGGGGATTTGCTTTGGATACCAAAACTAGGTAAATATCATTCAAACATAATTATTTAATATCGTAAACAATTTTCTGCAGTAGCGTAAATTTCTACCGCCTTTTCTGATTTCATTTGAAGTTATTTTTCTGAATCAGTAAAGAATGTAAAAATCTTCAGTATTCATCTCATTTGTGTACAATGCCAAAAATATTTAGTCCTGAGTTGAGTGATTTGAAAACCTAATTGTTTTTGATATACCAGAGTTTCAGATTATCTTTTTTAAAGATTAATGTTCTTAACTACACACACTAGTTTATTCTTCTACTCAAAAATATTTAAGAATATATAATTATGTAACTTCTTTTTTGTTTATTTTATATTTTTCTGGGAATAAACATTTCGTTGTTGCTTTATTATTTTTTTTTTTTGGAATTTTAAAAATGCGTGAAATAATCAATACTTTGTCCAGGATCTACGAAGAGAGATAAAGTGAAATACGTGCGCATATAATATAAAAAATGTGAACGAAAAAGAGAGAATAGAGTATTACAAGAAATTACGTGCGAGATTACAAAAGTATTTTTATGAAATTGTTTACAGTTTCTGAAAGTTATGGCTTCTTTTGGCGACCAAATTTTATATATTCTGAGTCATTAAAAAGTTCACCTTACGTGCTTATATTTGAAGATTTTGATTTCAAAACTTCAGCATCAGTTTAAATATTGAGAATGTGTTACGCTCTCACTCTCTCTTCCATACCATTTAAGGGCTTTGTGTATTGTTGGCTCCACCCTTGTTTTTGACAGCTAACCTACCCCTTATGCTTTTACATTTTTTCTATTGCAGTTTGTTTTGATTCTAGATTCAATGACCACATTTATTATTGTTTTTGTCATTGCAGGAAAAGGCAAAAACTTTATTATGAACATGTTTTTTATGTTTGACTTTAATTAACTCTTTATTTTTGCGTTGTTTCGTCCATGAAAGATATATGGTTTAACACAATAGATTTCGTAGAATTGTATTTAACTACCCTAAGTATAAACATTTCGATGTTGAATTGCCAATTTTTAAAGAAAATTTGTGATGACTCATTTTATAATTGTTTGTATAGCTAAGAGCATTCAGTCGAGCATTCAGTTTAAATTATACAAGGCGGCAAAATACAACTTTTCTTTTGTTACCTTAATTTAGAAAAAAAGTACTAAAAAATTGCAAAACTTTTGTGCCAAAATGTATTTTGCACATATACATAGTTTGAACCTTTCTATTGGAAATTGAAGTAATTTTTGTTTTTCTTCCTTTTGCCTCTATATTTTCAATATATTTTAGAAAAAGGATCTAAAAAGTCAACATTTTTTGACTTTACATTAGGGTATATAATAAACTGCATGGCAAACAGGCTTTTCATATTTTTTCAGTTTCAGTGGATTATAAAAAAAAAATTCGTAAAAGTGATCAGAAATTTTCAAAATTTTCAAATACGCAAAAACTAATCTCATATTTGAATTCAGCTCATCAAAAATACTTATTATCAACTCGAAACGGCTCGGCTGCAAAATATGTATTATTGGTTAATTGCAAAAAGAGGACATTTGCTATTTTAAAAATGTTCAAGAGCAAGAAAAAACTATGTATCGAGAATTTATATTCAATAGTGGCTATCTACAATATTGACGAAAATTAATTTTTGATGGCAAACTCTGCCAGAGCAACAAACAGGTAAGGTTCAGTGTTGCTGGACTTAATAGTTGTTAACCCTGCTGTTCTGAGTAGAATTAAGCGTTTACTATAATTTTCAATTGTTCTACTATTTTCCAATATACCATATATATAATATACTAGCTGGGCTTCGCCCTGGCAAAGTAGGGGTAATGCAAAAATTACAACAACTAAAACTTTTGCAAGAGATATATTTATATGAGCGTGCCAGTCTCCGATCAAAAACGAATCATTCATATCATTCTTGAGTAGTTCCACTTCCACGTATTTAATGGTGTCAACATTCTTCTCAGTTATTGCTATCAACATCCCATCTTAACATACAAACCTTCACCATCTTTCTTACTATGGCTCTCTAATAACTATCAACATACATCCTTTACAACTAAGTTTTGATTGCTTGCCTTATTATGGTTCCCCATATCGCTGCCTTAATTTGCTAAAGCCCTAACACGCATTTTAAAATTTTACAGGAGAAGCAAAAAACATTTTTGTATTTGGAGTACTGTTTCGAGAATTTGTAATTTAAAGTAAAAGAAAAGATTGCAAGTTTTCAGTGTAGGTTTTTAAAATTTTCGGTACAGGGCACATTTTTTATCATAATCCATCGAAAACTCTATACTGAAAAACTGTCGTTAGGGCCTTAGCAAAATAAGGCAGAGATACATATATACCTTTTGAAGCATTTCCTTTGTATGCCAAAACACTTGCACATTCTGCCCAACAACTACTACTAACCATCCGCCTTTACACACAAACTGCCAGTGTGTTCTTTGCAATGGTTTCTCAGGTATACAGTTTCAAACATTTTCTTTGCATGGGAGGTTTCATGCATATTTTATTTATTCCATTCATTTTTTTCTAGCATTTTCCATTGGCAATCAAAGCTCTCTAACCACAAATAATTTAGTAAATATATACCTTATAAAACTGAGGTGGAACAGTCACTAACTCAAGTCTACCCATACTTTACCCACCAAATTCCATTGACAAATCATATTATCATTCCAAATCTTAGTACTGAACTAAAAATAGTTTCTAAGAAATATATTTTTTTTCAATTTCACAGACTTTTTCCTGCGGCATTACATTGCCAATTAACATCCTTGTACTAAATCGCTGGTTGTGGAAATATACCCAAAAATTATCTGAGTTACTGATGGGCATATGTCCATGAAATCAAGTTACAGTTTTATATAATAGTATAAAAAAAATTAATTATTTGTATAAAAAAAGAATCACTTGGTAGGTTCACCTGTAGTGGGATTCGAACTCATGACACCAAAAAAACTCAGAATTTCTGTGCACAACCACAACTTTACTCTCCTTTTAACTCGCCAAGCCACAAACCTTTACAAAATATCCTCATCACATTAGTAATATATAATAATGCCTTTTGTGTGCTTGCATGTTTTATTGCAAGTTTTCAGTGTAGGTTTCGATCGATATTTGTTTTTTGTTGTATATTTATTTTTTTTCCACCACACCGATAAAAAAAAAATATATTGAAAAAAAAAAATTATTTGGTCCCGCTTCAAGTGAGATTCGAACTCAATATTCCACAACTCTTTCCTACACCCACTACTTTACCTTCCCTTCTAACCAACTCATCCACACACCACTATGAAATAATGCAAATGAAAAGGAATTTCAAACGCAAAGCTCATACGCATTCTTTTCTGCTTTGTGTTTGTGTGGTGGAAATCACAGCGAGCGAAGTAAAAAAATCTTTGGCTTTGATTCTAGGAAAAACACAAATATTTACAATAACAAATGTAAGGGGAACAAATTTTTAATATAAAAATGCATTTTACAGGTAAACTATTAATTTTAAATACATGCCACCATTATTTTAGCAAACGATAAGATCTATAATCTTTCAATACATCATTTTTATGTACCTCTTATAGTTTAAGCAGCATTTTACATTAAGTAGCTAAATTTTATAAAAAGCTGACTTTGGTCCAAATAATGGTCTATATTAAAGAAACTATTTGAAATTAACTTAAAATAAATATCGACTTAACTCGACAAATGTCCAAATCAATTACATACTAAATTTCATGACAATCCGTTGCGAAATATAGAAACCTATTAAATATTAATATATATAGATATAAAACATTATTTTATATTTGAAAGTTTATACATATAATAAAATTGTAGGATATTGCACAATTTTAGTAAAATTATGCTGTTTGATATACTTGATTGGTTTACTATTTTGTAATTGATTGGTTAGGTTAATTTTTGTTTGTTTTTGATGAAGTCGCAGTTTTTGATGTGTTCAACTGTAACGGTGTGAAGATAGCCACGCTGGCTATCTTAGCAAATACACAAACCACAAAATAAAAATAAAAATAGATCAATCCTGCATTTTCAAAACATCTAAGAGAATTACCGGATTGTCGTTAATTTTCGTTTGAAAATTTTCATGTTGGGTGCAGTTGGGTGGAGGAATCAGGTGGTCATATGGAGCACTTGTACAACTTTACCCGTCATCACATGGGTATCAGTGGACAGGTATTGAAGAGTAGATCAATCCTGCATTTTCAAAACATCTAACAGAACTACCGGATTGTCGTTAATTTTCGTAACGGTGTGAAGATAGCCACGCGTGGCTATCTTAGCAAATACACAAACCACAAAATGTAAAAATTTCTATGTTAACAGAAAAAATGTTAACCAAAAATGTTATTTTAAGCACAACATAGAATATTCGTTCGGATCCTGATGACCATTTGGAGAACTGACTGTGACCACCAGACATACCATTCGATAAGCATTGAAATGTTAATAAACCATGCATTCACAAATGTCACATATCTGAAGAAAGTTATAACGAAAATTTGAAAAATTCAATTAATTTTAATACTTTTTGCTACATTTATAATAAAAACTCTTCATTGATCTAAAAGTTATTGCCTTTCGAATTTCAATCTCCGCACGCTGTTTAAGTCTCAATTTATGGAGCGATTTCCGAGCATTTTTCAAATTAACTAGGGAAAGGTTTAGGAAGGAGGAAAAATTTCAACCAATTTACGTCTCTGAATGTAACTAAGTTTCATGTGGTGGTGTCACCACAAAGCATCTTAGATATGCATATGAAAACAAAGTAACTGAGATCAAGAGGGAAATAAATAATAAAAACTAATTTTTTTTAAAAAAATTACCACAAAATTTGCAAACTGTTATTACGTCTCACAACTTTTGCTACAATTACGAGTTAGTGCTCTAAAAAATTTCAAATGCAAGCCCCATTGACTGTAACAATACAATGACGTCGTGTCATCTTTCATAATTCATTAAAACCGCAATTTTTATTATCGTATTTTTTTTTTTTGTAAATGTGAAAACACATTACCTAACTACCTGATTTACTGTTATTTTAAGAATAGTATCACGTTATGTTATATGAATGTGGCGCTATAATTAATTGCATTTCTACGTTTTGAAGAAATGAAAAATGCAGCGTGTGCAAAAAAATTGCTCAAGTGGAAAAGAAAAAATATAAATCAGATTCACTATTTTGGGTTTGAAATGCACATAACTTGATCAATGCATTATATTGGTTATATAATTTTAATAAAGTTTCGTGTACTGCTGGAATAAATATTGTGGATTGTGTACTGAATAAATTACGTGAATTTATCCTTGTAGTTAAGGTTACACCTAGATAACAGTACTCTGGTGCAATTTTTAACTCTTTCATACCCAATGCTGCTTATATGCAACATGCACTTTTATGTGGCACAAAAAATGGTTTTAACAAATTTTACTATTAACGCTATTTGTATTCGATTCTGTTAAGTATTCTTCACGTTTGTTGATTGCCGAGCATTTGAAATTTCTGGCTTAAGTCATTTTTTTTTTAATGTTTTGTCTTTGAAGTCCAGCAAAAAACCTAAGTGCGAAATTTTTGAAATGAAACTTCTTTTCTCTTGTCCTAGAGTAAAACCAACCGGATGTGCCGTCGCGCGTAAGTTTGCAATGCGACATAATTTTGTCGAGCAATGTGCATGAGGGGCTAAATATCAATATTCCGTAACTGAATTCACGAGCAAACTAAATAATAAACGATTCATAAATAGTTTTAATTCAATATAACATATCATTTAAAGACACACATACGCCTATGGCAGAAAAAACAATGTGTAGCGTCGCCATCTTAAAGTTTATGGTAGTTATACATTTCACATACAGATGGCGCAAATGTCCAAGGAATTACATGAAGATGTCGCATACAAAAAAAGTTCGTCTATAATTGTCTTATACATTACCGGTACAGAATTGAAATTTTTGTTCTAGCATAATCCCAAAAAAAAAAAATTGGTTGTGTATTAACGAACACAAGGCAGAAGTGAAACTTCTTGTGAACTAAACGAAACACAAGCAAATGAAATTAAAAAACGCAAGCCAATAAAGAAAAAAATTTAGCGATTGAAAAATTTCATTTGCTTGTTATTTGCTTGTGTTCCGTTTAGTTCACAAGAAGTTTCACTTCTGCCTTGTGTTCGTTAATACACAATTTAGTTTTTAGTAAAATCTTCTGCACTATTTTTTGAAAAATAATGCGTTTAATTATTACTAAGCGGAAATTTTTTTTATCAAATATGTTTATAAAAGATAAGAGAATATGAAAATCAAAAAAATTGGAGCAAAAGGGTTATTCAGTGGTGGTCTACAGCTTCATAGCTTCATTTTTTAACCTTTAATAAAGGACAAACGAATGAATATAGAATTTGGTGTCATGCTTGTGGAAGACCTAAGTAACCATAATTTCAAAACAAATGGGTTAATATCATCATTTCTGATTTTGTGAGATTAACCTTCAGATTTCAAAGACCACAATACTCCTCCAACTTATTAATTATATATTGGATATCTTGAACATTATAAGAGAAGATTACGATATAATCTGCATACATTATCAATCTTACATTTAATTCTGTTACACAGATACAATGCAAACAAAATCGGAGACAAAAGACTACCTTGCTTTACACCGGATTCCCTTTTCGAAACTCTTTGACAATTCTTCATCCATCCATACTGCTGATTTCGTATTGCAATACATGTTTTCTTTAAACCTTAACCAATTTAGTGGGTCAATGCTTGAATATTACTGGGGTAAAAATAAGAAAATCATTTGTTACAAATATTGATCGCTTGAGTAGCTATCAAAACAAAAAAAAAAAAACTATGAACTTTTTTACAAAAAGCTAATTTTAAAATATTATAAAAAATTCTATTCCTTTTTTTCAACTTCAAGTTTTACTTACAAAACGTGGTTCGAATTAGGTTCACTAAGATTACTTTGTTTTTGCATATTTTACAGTTTAATGCGGTTAATTATTGCCATTTCCCTAACAACTGATGCTGATTCTTTTACAAAGTTTATTGCTCCAGATAACAAAATAAAAAATTGAACAAAAAATTAGAGAGAAAATCGTTCAATGCAATACAAAGCAAATTGTGAACTAAAGCAATGATTTTATTTATATTTTCTCTTCCACATTACGACTATAATACAAAAAGTAAGACATTGATAAGCAGCAGAGAAGTACTTTAGCTAACTAAGAGGAAGCCCAACAGAAACAACAAAAACAAGCAATTAAGCAAGTGTAATTTTAATCAACTTCAATTACGGAAATGCTTAGATGCATTTACTCATGCTAAGCCCTAAAATTACCCAATTACCATGACTAGGCTGAATGACTACTGGCTGCATGTGTATGCATATTGGGTTGTCCTATTACTAGGGGTACAAATATATTAAAAAAAAATTTATTATCGACTTGATTTTCTTACTTTGTTTTAGGAGTGTTTCAGTTTTGGCATGTTTCATTATTAATTTATTTGGACAAAAATATTTACTAATAATAAAAATGAAATTACATAATTAATCAGATAATAGTTTAATGACTACCTCCAAGGTAGTCTCTAAATACCGCCTATCTCTAAATGAGATATTTGAAAGAAAGAAACGTATACGTGCTCCCACACAAAAATAATGTGGCCATCCAACAACCCGAGTTACAAAGGTTTAATAAAGATTAGGGTAACGGTGAAGCCCACCTTCGTGGTATTACAACAGTCCTCATTAGCCTAATTACGTCTTGCTATAGGGAAGGCGCTCTAACTGAACTTAACCTACATAAATCATATATGTAATTAAAAGTAATTTCGCTTTTAAATTTCTTAGATCAAAAGTCCTGTGAAATAAGGTTTCAATAAATACCAAAAAACATAATAATTTTTGTTTGGGAATGGATATTTATCAATATTTTTATTAATAAGTGAATAAATAATACGTCAAAATATACAGTTACATCGACTATATATCTGTAGAACGACTGTCTTGAACGACACCTGTGTCAAAAAAAAAGTTGGCCAAGGCTTCCATGATTCTGCTTATCTAAAACCAAAGATTGAATCAGCGTATTAATCGATAGACCTATAGCCGGAACCAGAATTAACCTCTAGTTCCCAAATTTTTGATTTAAAAAAATTGGGATTGATAAATTTTAATGTAAAAAGCATAAATCTGATCTCAAAATCCTAAAAAATTTAATTAGCGTGATTTTATGAAGCCGGAAAAGTTGAATGCCTGAAAGCATTTGTTGTTAAATAAACTTTTTATAAATTTTTTTTAAATAACTAAAAGGTTTGTATAAAAAATTAAAATTCCTAGCTACTCACAGCTAGTTTTTTTATCTGGCTATTATGACGGGAAGTATTTTAATTATTTTTTTTAATTTTTATCTCAAATTCAAACAAAATAATTAATTTTGCTGTTTTTGACAAATTTTGACTGTCGCTAACATCGTAATAACACATAACTAATGCATTTTATTAAATGCTTGAAGCAACAAAAAACTATTAAGGTGGTAATTAAACCCGTTTTGATGAAGGCCGTCTAGAGACACGCTTGGGAACTAGAGGGTTAATTAAAACTATTGAAAATTCAATTTTTGGGATAGTTTTATTGTGCTTATGTTCTTTTAGTTAAGTCATTAAAAGTTTGTATTTTTATCTATCTAGTTTTGAAAATAAGTATTTGATTTTTGTCATTTTTTTTAACTATTTCAATTTAAATAAAAAACATTGGGAGATATCACAATGATCCTGGTTCCGACGGAGTAGAACTACAGATGCATTGAAGATACGATGAAAATTTAAGCGCAATCAGTTCATTAGTTTTGGAGATATCATGGCAGCCATTTCGAAAAATACTGTTTTCAGAAAAACTAGTTTCAAAGTTCAAATATGCAGGACTGCTGTATCAGGGCCTGTAACTTTCAATTGACTGTGAATTTCAAAGAATCCCAATCTATAGTAAAAATTATTATAAAATAAAATGCTTATAATCTAGGGTTTCGGCAAAATACTTCGGCCAAAACTTCGGCCGAAGCCGATGCCGAAGGTGCAATTTTAGGCCGAATAGCCGAAGAACCGAAGCCGATTATTCGGTCGGACACTAGTACAGATGGCATCTGACAGCATTCAAACTTTGGTAAAGAGACAAAGAAAATAATTTATCCTTGACCGAGGCTTACCTTCAGGGCTTGGACTTCACTACGTTTTTCGCAAAATTTTAACTCCGCTTGAGCCAAAATCTACTACGATTTTTTTTTGTTGGATACTACTTGGGCAAAAAGGTTTGACACCACTGTTTTTCAAAAATGCACACATGATGAGCTTGCCAAAGAAAAGAAAACACAGACATATGCAAAAAAAAAAAGAAGCTGAATGTAAAAATCAGAGCAATAAAGAAGCCATTTTTTGCCCATTTATGTACTTTTTTTAATATATACATATTTCTAATAAAAAATATTTATTTTCTTATGTTTTATATGGAAATTTTTAAATTTACTACGGAAATTTTGGTTTTGCTACGCTTTTTTCTATTATTTACTACGATATTAGATTTCCAAGGTCCGAACCCTGCTTACGTTACCTTACAAAAGCTCTTCACTTCCAAAATTGATAATTATGTAAAAAGAATATTTCATAAACCTCGTATCATATTGGTACCAGAAACAGGAGAGCTAAAATGGTTTGATCTAATATAGCTAATATATCTATTCATAAAATAAAGAAAAACCAAATGTAATAATATTATTAAAACTTCAAAACGTATGCAAATAGAACCTGGGCGAACTCTCAAAGTGGCTTGATGTTTTTTTGCGCTATAATTTTCATTCTTCGATTTAATTTTTCTTTTAGTTTTGAATTATTCCATAAAAGTGGTTTTTGAACGCCTGTCTCACTTGCTGTAATTTACGTTCTTTTGCTGCTTATTCTTGTCAGAAATCTTTTCGATTTCTGTGGCAAGTTGAACTTGAGATTTTCAAGAACCAAGGATAATGACATCGTGCCATGCAGTGGCTTGTGCTTTGCTGGCCCACTGATTGATTATGACCTCAAAATGCTTAATGGTAATCGCAATCTTGGATATTTCTGTGAAGAATGCCTTGTCAAAGATTTCATGGGCTCTAATAGCCTATCAAACTACAATTCTGAACTTGATTACACTCATGTTGCTTCTCCCTCTCCCTCTACACTAATCTCTCAAGTGAGCATGCATGTAATTTTGCAAATCTTTCGGCTGAAATGCTTGCCATTCGTAACTCTATTTCATCAATTAGCAATAATGGTTATATGGCTGATACCAGCTGTTCATCGTTCGTATTTGCTGCCGTTGCTGCTGCTTTGCCTACTGCTGCTGCTGATCAACCTATTGCTGATGCTGCTTTGCCTGTTATTGCTCCTGCTCTGCCCACTGCTGCTGCTGTTGCTCAGCCTGCCGCTGTCGCTGCTCTGCTTGCTGCTGCTCTACCTATTGCTTCTGTTCCGCCTATTACTTATGTTACGCGTGTTGCTATGTCTGCTCCTGCTGCTTCTAAGCCTTCTGTAACTCCATCTCCTACTACTGCCTCGACTATCCATCTACCGTCCTCATCTGCATATATTAAACATGCATCAAAAAACAAGTAAATCTCAATGCACCTCATTATAATTCATTTGATCCACTGTCTCCTACGATTATGGCCACTGCTCCTAATATTGACAGATCCAACAATAATCATCTAACAGCTTTTTCATATGATCTCATCACTCTTGATCACCTAATAACTATGTACTTAAAATCGACTTTCAAAATGTGTCTTGCCTCAGAACGAAATCTCATTTGTTCCGTTCGAAAAGCTCACATCTTGACTTTGATATCACCGTTCTCATCGAGACTTGGTTAAATGCTGACTTCTTTGATGCAAAGAAGATGATGAAGAAAAATTCGTTTCTAAGAAACGAAATTTTCACCAAACGAACTTCGTTCATGAAATGTCTTCATGATGAACGAACATTTATTTATCATAAACGACTGTATTCGTTTGCCATGAACGAAGATTTATTCATCATTAACGGTTCAATTCCTTCACAATAACCGAAAAACGTTTTCCACAAACGTTTCTATTCGGTTGCCATGAACGAACATTTATTCATTATAAACGATTCAATTCTTTTACGATGAACTAAAAACGTTTGCAATAAAATGCAATATTTCAATGAAAAATATAAAAAAGGAAGCAAAAACAATTTTCATATGTACATTGGCATTTTATTGTATAGCCTCATTGAGTTTTACTAATATTTATTGTTCTAAAATTGCTTCTGATAATATGTTCTTTAATCACAAATGAAAAATTTAAATTGCTCAAAGCAGTACCTTTACCTATATCAGCTACTGTCAACCAGGCTACTTGCATAGGGGATCCATTAAAAATTAAAAATTGCTGAATCTCTTCAATGGATGGATACATCCTTTTAAAAGAAGAATTTTTCATTAGTTTTAATTGGCGAATTTTTGGTACTAAGACATAAAATGTTTATAAAATTGGCCCATACCGACAAAAAATGCTATTACCGCTCTCTGCTTTAGTGGTTCGAAGAACGCTGTTTTTTGTTTAAATAAAATTTTCTGATTTAAAACTAGAAAAAATGTATGAAATTTACATAAAATTATATTATTACAATTTTTGAATTATTTATTATAAGGTAAGTGCAGCTAATTCCGTGCTAGTGGGTAATTCTGTACTATTTTATTAAAAGAAGTAAAATTAGAAATTTCGTATACCTCCCAAAAATATATATATTAGAGGTTGTTTACCATACTTTAAAGATTATGTTCCTGTATTGACACTACTTAAATCTCTTTAGTTTTTTAAAAATCTTCATTAGTTTATCAGTTTACCAAAAATCCTTATAAAGTGCGCAAGTTTTACTGTTTCGCGTAATGAAGCAGCATAATTTGGATAAGACTATTAAGAGTTATTTGTAAGTATAAATCCATTTTTATTTTACTAGTTCGACCAGATTTGATGTCATTTTTCTATTTCTGTGTATTTAAATTTAATTTGAAGCATGAAAAAAGCTAAAATCAGCATTTAGTAATAACACGGAATTAGCTGCATTTACTTTTGCACGTGAATCTAATTGCATGCATAGCACGGAATTAGCAAATATATATAATATTTAGATTTGTTATTCTTTTACTTATTTTGTTTAAAAGTTGTGAAGATCGTTATTCCGGTAAATATAATGAACCATAAACATACTTGGGATCTAATTCCGTCATATCATTAACAAGCATAGTGTTGTTTTTTAGTTGTAAAGCTGACAAATGTAGCAAAAAGTAGATTAAAAATTATAGAATGTCTCTTTTCTAAATCACTTATATTTTGGAATTTTATTACATTTACGGATATATAACTTCAACACTTGAAAAAAAATGGATAAGTAAATGTATTTTCATTTAAATGTATTTTTCTAATTGGCTCTTGCAGTAGAATCACATAGAACGGAAATAGATTCACAATATATTCCACCTCTGGTAATTCCGTGTTATATGCCGTAATTAACAACCACAATTAGGTAATTACGTGCAATTTTATTTCAACAGCTATATCAAGTTTGCAAGCGGTTGTCATACCAAAAAAAAAACTAATAACATCCTCACCGTCCTTAGAAGTTACACTTGAAGGAGTGAAACTGGGCCAAATGACATGCTACAAAGCATCAAAAGTGTACAAAATACCAAGGTAGACAAGATAAAGAATAAATACACACAAAACTGTTGAAAAATGGGTTCATCATTTGGCCAAGATAGGTTTCCCAATAACTAAAGGACAGCTGATATGTTGTGTTGCTAACTTAACTCTCTAGTTCCCAAATTTTTTATTGATTTAAAAAAAATTGGGATTGATAAATTGTGATGTAAAAAGTTTATTCTGATCTCAAACCCCTAAAAAATTTAATGTGCGGTGTTCTATGAAGCCGGGAAGGTTGAATGCCTGAAAGTATGTATTTGTTGTTGAACAAATTTTTTATCAATTTGTTTTAAGTAATTAAACACTTTGAAGAAAAAGTTCAAATTCTTTTCTACTCACATCTAGTTTTTATATCTGGCTAATATGACCAGAAGTATTTTATTTAATTACTTTTATTTTTTTTATTTTTATCTCAAATTCAATCAAAATAGTTCATTTTCCTGTTTTTCACAAATTTTTTACTTTGACTGTCGCTTACTTCTGTAATACGAATCATAACTCGCAACTGATGCATTTTTTAAAAGCTTGAGGAATTCTATAAACGATACAATAAAATGTAGCAGCAAAAAAGTATTAAGGTGGTAATTACACCCGTTTTAATAAGGTTTGTCTAGAGACTTAGGAACTAGAGGGTTAATGAAGTAGCTGAATCGCCCAAATGATTTTAAGAATGGTTCACCAGGACGATATTGCTACAAAGGATTTTTGAGGGGGATCCCACTGTAAGCCAAAGAGTTTCAAAATCCCTGACTGTGGCTCATGTTTCTACCAAAGAATTCTCCAAAGACAGAATAATAGTTTTCCCAACGTTTTTTTTTATCGTCTATTTATCGTAAAAAGGGGTATAAGACCCAATTTTTGAGAGGAAGAGTGGGAGATGGAGGAAAATTGCGTATTCAAAAATAGTTTGTCTTTTTGCGTCAACAACTTTGCTTTTGACATTAAATTATTTTCTGTTAAGATAAATTTGATCATTCCTAGTATTTATATATGGCAAAATTTTGAATATATCTTTTGAAAAGTTGATGCGCTAGAAGCTACCTAATTTTCTTAAATTTTTTTATTATTACGATTTCTCAGTGTTTTGGGTAAAATATATATTAATTTTCCTTAATATGTTTTATTTTTTACAAGAAAAGGCTTAGGAATTACTCAAATCTTCCTTCATTAAATTTCGAACGGAATTATATTTGCATTAGCATGGAATAAGTTTTGCTGACAAAAATTTAGCACGGAATTAGCTATAATTAAAGGTTTTGGAAAATTGAAAATAAATGATTCAAATTGTAAAAATATTTAAACTTATAACTAAAAAAAAGTCAAGTAATACATGAAACTCAAAATTTTTATCAATAACAATTTCTTTTTAAAGATCAAAATGTCTTAGTGGCACGGAATTAGCTGCACAAACTTTTATTTGTTTCTTATAGACACCACGCATATTTTTCACTCACTTGACTTTATGAAGACAAAATTATTCAATAATGCGTTGACAAATGGTACTTCCCGTTATGTTGTGTTGATTTGTTGTTGTGTGGAGTTTGAATGTAAGCGTCGCTGCTGCTTTTTTTGCGACGAGAGCGAGATGAGAGGAAAACGAAAATAAAAAGAGAAGAGAATTGGGGACTTTCGTTTAGCAGAAACGTTTTTTTCATTTGCCAGAAAGAAAATTGCCTTAATTTTATCGTGAACGAATTTTCGTTCATCATAAAATTGTTAATCTGTTGCAGAAAACAGTTTTGGTTTCTGCAAACACGGCAACGTTCCTCAGAGACATTTTTATTCAGCGTAAAAGTAATATATTCTCCACAAACGGGCGATAAACGTTTTTTTTCTTTGCGTGTGAGGAGTTCTTTGATACTCAGCTTTACAATATTTTTCGCAAGGACAGAGATGCTGCTAAAACTGGACTGTTCAAAGGAGGTGGTGTTCTGATTGCTGTCCAACGTAAATTACGTTCTTCTCGATATATACTACAAAATGATGAATCTCTCTTAGATCAGACTTGTGTTTCAGTTGATGGGTGCTCTGGTGAGCTTTCTATTTGCGCTTCTTACATTCCTCCGAATAGCTCCGATTCATTATATAAAGCCCATGTTGACAACATCGTCAACTCGTCTCTAGTTTTTGATGAACCTTCTACGAGTAAGAATCATCTCTGTATCTTAGGTGACTTTAACGTCTGTAATATTTCTTGGTCTCATTTGGATGATAGTGTTTATCTTATTGGTAATAATGTTAATAGCCTTTCTGAAATTTATTTGATTGATTCCTTATCTAGCCTTGATTTACGTCAAATCAATGGTTTTGTTGATGAGCTTAATAAAATTCTTGATTTAGTTTTTGTTAGCACTAATATTAATTTTAATTTATCTGAATTCCTCTTTCCATTTTCTTGTACTCATAAGCACCATGGTTGTTTAATCCTACAATTTGAATTTTATGATTTTCTTACTGTTCCTCCTGTTAATCAGTATACTGGTCAGTATACAAATTTCAAAGTTTGTGACTTTCGCAAGCTAGATCATTATCCACAAAAGCTCTCTTCGCAATCCTTCATTGGTTGCCAACTTCACTTCTGGTTAAGCAACAAGCTAAGTGCTCTGCTGCCAGACTCAGTGCCCTAACTCGCTGGACCCGGTCAAACCTGGGCCATGCCAAGATTTTAATCCACGATACGTCCGTACCATCTAACGTAGACTACATTTGCTCTACCCCTAATTTAAACCACACGTTCTTCACCCATATCCCCAGTAGAGAGGAATGGGTTAATGACGAGGTGGTCACTGACAATTCAATTGACATCTATACAGATGGATCCAAATCGGAGGAAAGAGTCGGCTGTGGCATCTTCTCTAGTAAGTTAGATCTCAGACTCTCTTTCCGACTTCCTGACCATTGCAGCGTCTTTCAGGCGGAAGTAATGGCTATCTATCAAGCGTCCAAGTGGCTTATTCGCAACGATTCATTCGATACGAATATCCGCATCTACACGGACAGCCAAGCAGCAATCAAGTCCCTTGCCGGTGTTTTCACTACATCAAAGCTTGTTCTCGACTGCCGATCTTCACTCAACATTTTGTCGAGTCACTCGCAGGTTCACCTATATTGGGTGCCTGGACATATGGATATTTCAGGTAACTACAATACCGACGAGTTAGCAAAACAGGGCTCGCAGCTTACAGATATATCACCTTCCTGCACAATTGGTGCCCTCTTACGTCTATTAAATTAGCCATTAAGCAAAACTACCTTGAGGAAGCAAAAAGATCCTGGGTAGCGGAGCATACCTGTGGTATTACCAGGCTAACATGGACCACTATGGACAATAGACGAACTAGACAGCTACTCAACCTTAGCAGAAACTCCATCAGCATTACGACTTCGGTGCTCACGGGGCACTGCATAATGGGGAGACATGCTGCACGACTAGGACTGCCATTCAATGACTTCTGTCGGGGCTGCTGCTCTGAGGAGAAGGAAGAAACAGTCCTCCATTTCATGTGCGAATGCCCATCCCTGGCCAGGAGGAGACTAAAACTCCTGGGCTCACCTTTCTTCACTAGTCTGTCCGAGCTATCATCCGTAAATATTAAGGACATAGCCAGATTCATTATGGAATCCTCATGGTTCTCCAATCCGTAAATGGGGGAGTCGCGCCGTACTGTGGTATCACAATGAGCCTAAATGTGCTTAAGTGTGCTTTCAAGCAGAAGGCTGCCACTCCAACCTAACCTAACCTAGATCATTAGCTTCTTAATCTTGATTGGGACGACATGTTTTTGGGTGCTGATGCCTCTAAATATTTTAAAATTTTTATTAATCAGATTCAAGTTTGCTGTGCAAATAATATTCCGCCTCTCTCGAAAAAAGTTTACAAACTGCCATGGTATTCCAGGGACTTAAAGAAGCTCAAAAATCTAAGAAATAAGTATTACAATAAATTCAGGTTTACTAATAGTCCGATTTTAAAGTAAAAATACGATTTTTATATGAAGGAATTTAATTGTTTAGACAAATTTCTGTATAGGAATTATGTCCTTAATTATGAAGCTAACTTAAAATACAATCCTAAAGCTTTCTGGCGTTTAATTAATTCAAAAAAATCTTCTTCAGATTTTCCTGCGTCAGTCTTTTTAAATGATAGGTGCGCGAACTCACCAGTGGAAACTGCTAATCTTTTTGCTGACTTCTTTTGTTCAAATTTTGTTTCCGGCTCTGATTTGACCGTTGCGAGTGATTTCCCTCAAAACTTGGGATCCTGGAACCTGTAAATTTTGGTTCACTCATTCTCTCTTTGGATGACGTCTATAAAGGTATCCTTAATCTGAAACCTTCGTTTCAAGCAGATGCTAATGGTCTTGCTCATGCTTTACATAAAAATTGCAAATCAGTAATTCAACCGTTGCTGTTTATTTTTAATAAATCGCTTTCTTTTGGAGTTTTCATTGACGCATGGAAAGTTGCTTCGATTACTTCCATTTTTAAGAGTGGTAATAAAAAAGAATGTTGCTAACTATAGGCCGATTTCCAAATTATCCACCGTTTCTATGTTGTTTGAGTCCATTGTTAAAAATAAACTTTATTTTGCCTTTAAGAGCTTGATCTGCCCTCATCAGCATGGTTTCGTTCCGGGTCGATCCACTATTTCCATACATATATTGCATCACTTCATAGTGGATTTCAAGTCGATGTTGTCTATACTGACTTCTCCAAAGCATTCGACAAGGTTAGCCGTAATATTCTTCTTTCTAAACTGTCGACCTTTGGCAGCCACTTTATCTTTTTAGAGTGGATTAAATCTTACCTAAGCATCTTCAGGAGTTCCTCAAGGCAACATTTTAGGTCTATTGTTGTTCATTCTTTTCGTTAATGATATAAGTTCTTGTTTTTCCTCAGTGAAGTATCTGCTTTATCCCGATGACCTTAAAATGTACTCTATCATTAAATGTCTTTTAGATTCTCAGATTCTTCAATCTGAACTCGATAATGTTTATTCTTGGTGTGGCAAAAATCCTCTGTCTTGTAACGGAACCTAACCATTCTCTGGTGTGAATGTTGCCTTTCTAGTCTGCATTGGTCCGGCTGTGCTCAGGGCTGGGATGGGTTTTTGGAAAGACACCCTCACTTTTGGGTTTTGTTAAAGAAAATTTGCAGACTTCATTGTGAGTTTATTTGTTTTACGGAAATTTTGAAAACTAAAAAAAATTATGTCTCCAGTTCGATCCCTAACCTATTGTTCGAGGTCAGTTCGTTAGTACGCCCGTTTGTATCTAAGTCTATTTACTCATCCCCCTTATCCCTATCTTTACCTTTCGTGTAAAGAAACAAATAAATTTAATTCATTTAAAAAAAAAATTTAATTCAATATTAAAAGAATTATATTATTATTACAATATATACAAGAATACATAACAATAGTTTTTCAAACAAAATTAACAAAAAAACCAATAAATTAATTTTCAATTTAAAATTCGTTATTATTATTTAATTTTTTTTTTCTTATATATATTTTTTTTTTTATTTATTAATATACATATATATATATATAATTACGGTTATGTTATTAACCAAAAAAAAAAAACACTTACTTGATATTATCCTTCGAAGAAGACAGCAGGCGCCTGATGACCTTCGTTGATTTTCTATTAATTTAATTAAATATATATATTTTTTTTTTAAGAAATTATTTATATATATATATACATATATTTTAGAAATAAAAATAGATAAAATTAAATTTTTAAACCAATTAATTTTAAGTTGAAAATTAAATTAAATTTTTAAACAAATTAATTTTAAGTTAAAAATTAAATTAAATTTTTAAACAAATTAATTTTAAGTTGTAAATTAAATTTAATTCAGAAATTTTATTATAATTTAAATTCATTAAAATACTATTTAACAAAAAAATTTTAAATTTTATTAATCCAAATTTTTTTTTATATATTATTTAAATCCTGAGGATATTATTATGAATTCTAAGAATTACGGATCTTTAAAGGAATTCTTCCATAAAACGGCTGTCTGCTCGAACTTCGTGTCGGCGATGAAAATTTTAACAAAACAAATTCAGGGCTTCTTTTCCATTCTGTTTTATATTTGCTTCGATTTTTATATTCATATACATATATAGAGGATCTTTACGTTTTTTAGATTCTACAATAACCAAGGATATTCCACCAAATA
Source organism: Toxonevra muliebris (assembly GCA_963691655.1). NCBI lineage: Eukaryota > Metazoa > Arthropoda > Insecta > Diptera > Pallopteridae > Toxonevra > Toxonevra muliebris. Next base: position 87,079,301 of record OY829326.1, on the reverse strand, counting down.
ATTATGTATTTTATAAAATTACTGCACTTTTCAAGTTTATTTTCACCAATTAAGTTTTTAGTTTATAATGTATTAAGTATTTCTTGATGTTAATATTTTGTAAAGTCTTTATATTATTTTATTAGGCAGTTCATAAGACCAATATTCATTTATTTAATAATTTATTTATTTAATATAAGTTTTTAATTTCTTATTTTTTTTCTCCCAAATTTCAATCCGACCGACACTATTAAAAATTGTTCATCAACTGAACTAAAAATTTTCATTTCTTACTACAATAGAAAAATGATACTCTGATTTAAAAAAAAACTAAAACAAAAAATTGCAAAGTAGAAACAAAAAATTTCAATAAGAAAAACTTAAAATACTTTAAAAATACTTTGCCTCAAAAAAATAAAAACAATAAAATTGCAAAGTGAAAAAAAAATTAAAAATGAAAACTTAAAATACTTTACAGTCTTTGAATATTAATAATTGTTTTCATATGCCTTTCTCCAAATCACATACCTTACTGTCTACATCCTATCGCATTGCTGGCACTATGCTGGAAACTGTTAATGAAATTTCTGATTTAGGTGTAATTTTTGACACTAAACTTACTTTTGTTAGTGATATAAACACAATAATTTCTAGGTTTTATTCAATGTTGGCTTTTGTCCGCCGTAACAGTCAAGAGTTTTCAGACCCTTATACACCCAAACTTCTTTACACCTCTTTCGTACGTTCCAAATCAGAGTATGCTGCTTTTATTTGGAGGCCATATCACGCTTGTCACATTTTTCGTCTTGAACGCATTCAAAAGGGTTTTATGCGTTCTGCTCTTCGTTCTCTGAATTTCTCTGAACCAATTCCTTCATATACCTCTCGTTGCTTGCTTTTAGATTTAAAATCGTTGCAGAGTAGAAGGTCAGCTCTGTCTGTGTTATTCATTCATGACGTTATAAATGGTGTCGTTGACTGTCCCTCCCTTCTCGAGCGAGTTACTTTTAATGTCGCGGCTAAAAGTCTTTAACATTTTCTCATTTTTTATGTTGGCCACTATAGAACTAACAATACTTTAAGTTCTCCCATCATGAGAGCTTTAATCAAGCTCAACTTTATCGCACAATCGTCTGATATTGATTTTGCTAGTTCTAAATCTACTTTTAAAGCTTTTCTTAACACCAGCTCCTTGTAATTAGTACTTTGTTGACTTCTGTATAACTAGTCCCTTAATATCTAATTCAGTTTTTTAGTCTGTACGAATTTTAGTTTGTCAGAATTTTATTCTGTAAGAATTTGGTATTCATAGACTAAGTTATTAAATAAATAAATAAACAAATATCCTCATTCAGCGATATTCATTAATATTATATATTGAGGTACATTGAGCGATATATATGAGGTATATTGAGCGATATTCATTAATATTGTATTTTAATGTACTAACAAATGTGATAACAAAAAACAAAATCAGTGAATACGAAAGCTCAGACTTTTGGCCAATGGATGTAAATCTTGAACCATGGCTTTTTTTCGTTTGTAATTTTCATATTTGCCATTTTTCTTCAAAATATCAATACATTGCGAACTTAGACAGGAGAAGTAACACGTTTTTTTATTACTGAAAATAGGCTGGAACGTAATGCATGTTTTATAGCTCGTATGACCAGTACAAAAACTAAAAGTTTAAAGTTTAATATTTTTCCATAAATCGGATCCAAAACTTACTAAAAACAACAATAATAATTATGTTCATCTTTTTGCCTGTCTAAATTATTAAAATTTTCAGTGTTTGAAAATCTTCAATGTTTTTCACCACAAAAAAATTAGTGTTATTACTATTATTAGCTTCAACTACCACAATGCCAGCTCATTCTCTACCGCTCTACAATCGGAAATAAAATTGCTCTGCAATTCAAATACATACAGTGCCGGACAAAACTAAAGCACGGATTCCTCCTTGTTTGCATTTTGTTCAGTAATATTGTAAAACATGAGTGCACTGAAATTTTTTTATGAATGTAGTAATAAAATATAAGAAATATAATATTATTTATAAAAAGTTAGATTTCTCCACTATTTTGTAGTGTACCTATTATTTTTCAGAGCTGTTGCACATTTACGTGGCATGGACTCAATAAAATTCCTCAAAACGTCCACAGAAATGTTATTCCATGCAATCTCCGATTGGCATAAAATGGAATCCTTGTTTTTATCCTTTCCGCGCTGAATTTTACGATCTATAATTTCCTATACATTTTTTGTGATTGAGATTAAGTGAATGGGTGGGCCACTATAAAATACTGATCTTATTGACAACAAACCACTCTTTTTCCCTCCGTGCTGGGATCGTCATTGTGCTGGTAGACTCACATTAACAGCAGATCTTCCGCACTATAAGGTAACACAACATTCTGGGGAATATCTTTGCACATCAGACGATTCATTATACCTCTTATTTTATGAATTGAACCGATTCCATGGCTGAGCAAAATCACAAGAGCACTACGTTGCCTCCCCCGTATTATACGGTGCTTTTCAAATAATGCGGATTTCATCATTGCCCTTCTGGTCTGCACACTAGCTTTAATCCTTACTTTTTACGCTTTGGTAAGTTCCTAAGCCACCCTCTATAGCTCGTCGTTGGATAAACCTGTGTGAAATGTTTAAAAGCAATTTATTTCCAAGATATAAAAGGATATTTTTTATAAACCGAATGATGGCCTAATCCTCACGTTTGTTTATGCCACGCGGTCTGCCACCTCCATATTTAGTATTTAAAAAATGGGAAGCGGGAAAATGGCTTATAGCTCGGGAATTAACGTAATGACGAATACAAAATTTTTTTACAATGCATGTCACTGATTCAGCTTTATTAAATCCACTTAGAATATTTTCTCTAAATGGTCCAGAATACTTATTTCGAGCCATTGTGAGATGCGAAATTTTTAAATGCGAACGGCGATGGTGAATGATTACCAAAAACTTATATATGCTTCCAACTTTTTTAAACCAGCTTTTTGTTTTCCTAAATAATGGGTTTCTAGTTTAAAGATGGTGGTTGTTGTTTATTTTTAACAAAAAAAGAAAAACGTTATCCAGTTTTGAATGTAATTTTGTTTCACCAAATTTGTAAAACAAAAAAAAATATGTGCATACTTGCATATTTTTAAATTTTATTGAACTAAATGTTGACAAGGAAGAGTTCGTGCTTTAGTTTTGTCCGACACTGTATGTATAAAACATTTTTTAATGTCATCGTTGATGTTGGTGTCACAAATCACCACCGTCATTTGTGTCAATATTGTTTTCACCTGCTAATCTAATTTTTTCATGCTCTTCAGATGAAATTAACTTATTTCTGTCGCGCCGCTGTCGACGCACCACACTAATCGATCTAACACATCTGTTTTGGTCTTTGTACAATTTTTTTTGAGATTATACAAAAAAAAAAATAATAAATCAAATTATACAGAAACAACCATAAAATTATGTGAAATTTATATTTTTAACTTCAACCTAGCTTATCAGCAAATAGGAGTAAAATTTTATTTCTAACTCCACGCGCACATATTACACGGTGCGTAAAAAATAGCTGGGAAGTGATACTATTTTTCTTGTAGGTCTTGTCGAGTAAAACAAGAGTCTGTATGTGGAATTTGCCAAACAACCCCAAAATCTGGATTTACCGTTAAAAAACCGGGTTTGCGTACCTTTGCGAACTTATAAGTCTGTAACTTAGTGGATTGACAACAGATTTTCAGTTTCTTACCATTTTTAGAAGACTTAGACATTTCGAATGATATATATTTTATTATTTATTTTATTTAGGAAAACTTGGGGAATCTCGTGTGTATTTTTCCACCAAACACTTTTCACTTTTCACTTTTTTCACCTTTTCTCAACTTTGGCGAGGTTTTTACACATTAGTTTTAAAAAATCGGTAAATAATTGACTGAGCTATTAAACTTTTTATGAAAACAAAATTTTTACAAAAATAGAATTTTTTTCAAATCCATCATCATCAGTTTCTCGTTGAAGTGACCAACAATATTTTGAAATCATTTCTGTTTTATTTTTTCCTTCGAAGCGCTTTTCAACTGTTGCCATTCTTTGTAAAAATGTTCGTCATGTTCATCGTTGAACTGGCCCAGGTTATCTGAGAAGAAGTCCAAATGTGAATGCAGGAAATTAATTTTTATGGACATGCAGCCCACTTCACCATACGCATTTAAAAATTTATTTACAATCGTGACATAGTCGTCGCTTGTGTGCTTACCAAGGAAATTATCGCATGATAATGGGATAGTCGTGCACCGAATAGTTAATAAAATTAAGAATAAATCCATAAGTAGGAACATCGCCAAAGTTGAGAAAAGGCGAAAAGAGTGAAAAAAAAATTGTGTTTGCTGGACAAATACGCACAGATTTCTCAAGTTTTCTGAAATCAAAAATATATCATTCGAAAGGTCTAAGTTTCTATCTCCTAAAACCGGTTAGAAACTGAAAATCTGTTGATGATCCACTAAGTGCGCAAAGGTACGCAAAACCGGTTTTTTAACAGTAAATCAAAATTTTGGGGGTGTTTGGAAAATTTCACACACAGATTCTTGGTTTATTCGACAAGACCCTACAAGAAAAAATAGTATCACTTCCCAGGTATTTCTACTTCACTAAATTTTGTAAAACAGTGGTGTTTATTGTTTGACTCAAATATCGCACCATGAGAATAGAAGTGTCGTACCTTCCCAAACGTAGTTTTGAGATAATCGCATTTTAAACTGTAAAAGTGTGAAGTTTCGTGGGCAGGAAAATTTTTGTTGGCTAAATAGTATTTAAACGGTAAGAGATGGAAGTTTCGATAGTGTTCGATTGAAAAGAGCGGTTGGATTAAATCATAACCTGAAAATTGCCATTTTGGAAGTTACGACACTTCAATTCTCATGGTGCGATATGTAGTTCATTCCCGTTTCTTCTAATTTCCTCTTTAGTATTTTTTATATGTTTAGATGTGTTCAAGTTCAAGTTTATCTTGATAATGTTGTCTATGCGCATTGATCTTGTAGACGATCTCAGTTTTAGACTAAATGATGACTTAGCATCTATCTATAAATGGGTTTCTGACAATGCGCTGTGCTTGAATGCCAAAAAATCGTTTGTTTTACCTATTTCTAAAGACAACTTAGGTTTTAGCATAATGTTTCTATTCACTGACGTCTGCCAAATTTAAAAATTGTTCTCTTCTTCCAAAGCATTTGATATTTCAGAAGTAAATATAAAAAAGTATTAACCCATTGGCATCACCACAATATGTAAATAAAATAGAAAAATTTTAAAATCCTGAAAATTTTTCAGACAACGATAAACGAGATCTCCGAAGGCGTTGGTAACAACCATGTGTATAATGTTCACCAAGAATTTAACCCAAAGCTTAATTTTTGTGATGTATGTCTCCGAAATTTAATTAAAATTCTTTTGAAATCGGTAAAACGAATCGTTAGTAATTAACTTTTGAAGAAGATAATTGTAAAACTGTTGTATTTTGCTTATTTAAATACTTTATAAACCCACACTCTATAACATATTTTGAGAGCTTTTATTTCAGAAAAAAAATCAACAAACTAAAGGTTTATTTGCTTTTGATAATGTTATTTCATTTCCTTATTTGTGAGAATAGGTTAAGAGAGTTTTCTCTCATAAACTAAATTATTTGACAAAATTTATTGAGCGAATATATCGCTCCTTCGGTGCAAGACCGTCATAACTCAAAACTACATCATTCCGAGAAAATTAAATTTTAAAGTTTATCTTTACTGCCATTTCAGCGCAATAAAATTTTTTGATGCTGTATTCACATATTTTGATAAACAGTTTATAGTTTTGTGAAGAAATTAAGTATTTCGAAATGATCATGTAGGATTTTTCAATCAAATAAAAATTTGCATTTCGACATACGACGTTCTTACAACAAAAAAAATATTGGAGTGTGTCATAACGCAAAATAGGTATGTCTTTCTTAATGCGTAAAAATCACACTATTTCTGTAGGTATGACCAGCGATGACCACCGAAAATAATTAAAGAGCCAAGCAATAACAACAATTACAACCACATGATGACCTATGATTTCACATAAATAGGTACGAATTATTTTTTAAAATAAGCTTTTATTAAATTAATGAATAAAAATGGAATTACTGTTGGAATCGACTTACTTCCGTCTATAAACTGTCTCGAAGAACGCGGTGTGGTATAGTGGCTTTCAATTCTTGGAATAGTGTCAATGTGCTCCTTAATACCAGTTTGTATTGGCGGATCTAGTTTCTTATGGTGTTTGTCCTTACCTCTTTGATAATTTTCGAGATCAATGTTGCGATTGAGGGTACAATTTCAAAATTATGATACGAAAGTACGCCTTTTTTGAGGTAAGTTTTTTAGTTGCGCAACGCCACAAATATGAAAATATATCGCTATCTTAATTTAAGGGGGTATTCTACCCGAGATGGTCCGAAAAATCGATTTTTTTTATTTAATATTTTTATGAGAAAGGCGAGGGGCAATGTATGGTCCTGGAATCGCTGATTAACCGTAAGTTACATCATTTGTAAGTACCATGTTTGTAAATCTTTAAACTCGTTTTTCTCGAAACCATTTTTTTCGGGACGGTGGACACGATTCACAAAAAACCACTTGTCCAATTGACTTGAAATTTTACAAAGCTACTAAGCAAATGTATAGGTATGGCATTTGTTTAACTAATGTTTTTAATGCGAAATATACACAAAAACAGGGCAAAAAATCGTAATTTTTTTCAAACGTCTGATTTAAATTTCTTATTCCCTAGATGAGTCGATAGCAGGAAGTCTCACGATTACAAAATGGGTTACATTTTGTGTTTCAGAATATTTAAACCGAAGATATCAAAAATCAATATAACCCAAAATAATTCATTTTTGTTTTCCAGTAATAATAATAACGCATTATGTAATACTTAATAAAAAGTTACGAATTGAAAACAAATTTTTTCGAAAGACAATAACGGCATATCACAACATAAGACAATGTGACAGCAATTTTTTTGCGCGAATAACGGCATATTTAATTTTAATACAAATTAACTCTTCGTTTTTATACTATGCGTTACTGTTATAACACAAAATAATACACAATTAACTCACAAAACCACCAATGCACTTCACTTACTTGTCATTACAAAAGAGTCACAAAACAAATTAAGTGACAATTGGTTTTCACAAAACTGCACCGACGTAACTGAGATAATACTATTGCGTTTTAAGAATTTTCGAGAACGAAAATGGTAAGAGAGACGCTTAAGTTTGCATCCAGTAAATTATTAATTTCTTTTGCACAAGCTTTGGACAGATCATGGAACATATTGAGATACACCCAGGGTTAGCAAAAACTGGAAAAATTGTTTGTCATAATTGTCAAATCTCAGAAGACCTCAGAATACATATATCAGAATACTATACTAGAAGAGTATTTTTGACCCTCCGCAAATTGAGAGTATCTGCTCCATTTATTCTTGTTGAAATTAGGAAGAAATTAGCAATCCAGCTAATAATACCGTTTGTTATTTACTTTGATCTTGTCTACAGCAAGTTGAACTTAATGTCGTCCCACAAAACTGAAGTAGTTTTTAACAATATCTATACGCAAAGTTGCACTTATCAAGATCTGCTAGATCTCAAACCCTTACTGTTCCTGATTTCAAGTACTTTTTCACAAATATTTTGATCTTAATAAACGCCATTAAGTTATGGAACATGATTCCTCTAATCAATGTAAATTGTTTTTAAAATGCGTTTGAAGTCTTCTTATTGTCAATAGGTATGTTCGCGTACTTTACTTGTAAAATCTTACTAGTAACAAAATTTAAGAACGTAAAAAAAACTCTTAAAACAGCATAATCTGGAAAAGTAGGCGATCAGACAACTTGTAAAATTTGTAAGTAAGCTAACTTTTATGTCAAAACTAATGTCTTAAAAAAATAAATATAATTTTTGTCTGCTTGCATTTTAAGAAAAATAATGGAAAACGCAGGAAAGCTTGAGGTCAAGCTTATGAGTTGTTTTGTTTCTTTATGTTCCTCTTTTGGTTTTAAGACGATTCATGTAAGTAAATTCAATGGAAAAGTATATTTTTATTCTCAATAAAAGATCTCGTAAAATTTACGGAAGGTTAGTATAAATGTAACTCCAAACAATGGTTAGTATTTAAGGGTTAAACGGGTGCAAAATGGTAAGCTTTATGTGGAAAAGTAATATAAGTAGTCAGTAAACGATTGTTTATTAATTTCGCAGATTTACAGTATCTAGACCATTTATGATAATCGAGTATTCCCTTATTTAATTCCTTTTCGGTCTGCATGCTTTTGATGCTATTTAAATATCATTTATTTATTGTTTTGACAGTTGTCTTTTCTTTTTGACAATAGTTTTTTTCGATTCAAATTTTGATCATAAGAAATTGCACGCTCTATCGAAGAAAGGAATTTTTTTTCTCAATTTCGCTCTCTTTTACAAATTTCGTGTATGCGAATGACTTCCAGCAAAAACTTGAACAAATGTGTACTGATTTTTTGTACGCGAACAAACCTAATATATCCAATTTTTTCTTTTCAACAAAACTTTTTGTTATGTACAATGTACATAGTTGTTGTAAGCATGTACATTGTAAATGCTCACAACTCAACTTTTTATATATGGGACATTCTCTCTCTCGTCTCCCGTTAACAGAGAATGTCTGTATACATATTTTATTTATTTTTATTATTTATTTATTGATTTTGTTTCAATTTATTTTTTATTTTTATGTATTAGTAAAGACCGTCTTAATGTTCTATTATTTTTCTGTTAATAAATTGAATTACAGAAAGCAACAAAAAGTGGAAAGAAGTTTCCTTAAAAAAACAAGCAGTTCAAGTAGAGAAATAGAATGAGCAGAACTTATCCTCAAGACCTCGCTTTCCAAAAGGCGTTTCACAGCTTCAGCACTCATTGTGGTCAAATGTTGTCCATATCATCATTGTGCTCTGTGATCAAACCTTTTAGAATACGAAAAGTTTTTCAGCCCAAACGTCTCATACTCCGTTCCTTCGAAAAATGTTCGTTAAGTATTTTTGAATGCCTAATGTTTTAATATTTGCTACTGTGAAATTTTTTAAAACTCATTTACCAACTTAACAGTTTTTCTTAACTCCTGACCAATTTATTTGTTGTTGTAATGATTGGAATTTTAGAAATGGTAGATTCAAATAGCGAAAGCATAAGCAGAACCGAAAGTCCAAAATGAACCGAATATCTGCTTTTTGCATATGCACAAACGAATATTCGTTATAACTCTAATTATGAGATGCCTCCTGAAAGTATGCTTTTATATCTGTCTTACTTGGGACTACATATTGGATTGAATTTAATAAAAAATGCCTAAGAGTATGCATGTAATTAATGTGTGGTATAATACCGTATTAATATGGTTTGAGTATAAGGATGCGTTTTCTTTCATAATACGATATAGAAATTTACGTGCAAAAAAATACTAGCCATAAAAAAAACATGATTATAATTAAACCATTTTCGGCTGCCTTTGCGTTTTCGCAACATCAACTTCAAGCATTTGTAAAATAAAGACTATCTGATTGATTTAACCGTTTGAAATATTCCAGATGTACCATCGTTTCTTTTTCGCAACAGGCTGCCCTTGATAACCTAGAGGTTCTAAAATTTTCTCAATTGGCTAAAAGTGATGAGTGGGATCTCAATAGTCGCCACATAAAAAATCATGAAGTTATCTCAACGATTTCGATGATTAATCGATAATGGGTTAACACTCAACCTATATTTTTCATGCAAAATGTAAATGAGAATATACCACCTTGATCAAAAAGGTCCGGGAATAACCACCGTGTGGCGCTCCCATCGTTCTGATTGGAGTTCTGTTTTTTTTGTTAAGTTGGTACATCTGTTGTTGATATTCCCTCTATATCTTAGCGTCAAAGCTTGACATTTGCAAAAGTTACGTAGCCAAGAGTACATCTATCTTTGTGTGTATTGGTGATTTTTTACAATTTTGTTAAATCGAATTTTTTTAAATTTTGCGTAAAAAACAGATTTAATGGTGCGCTAACGTTGAAAATGTTGGAAAAGTGTTTCGACAACGATTCTCTAAAGAAAACGGTCGTTTACCTGTGGCACGAGCGGTTCAAAAGTGGTCGTGAGTCAATCGAAGATGATGAACGCAGTGACAGACTATCGACATCGAAAACCGACGAAAACGTTGATAAAGTAAAATAAATCAGATCAGAGAATATTATTTGGGCGTTATGAGGCGTTTGCGTGAAGCAATTCCCCGGAAAAGACCAGAATTGTGGACAGAAAACTCGTGGATTTTGCACCATGATAACGCACCGTCGCACAGTGCCATCATTATTCGTAATTTTTTGACGAAAAATGCAACAAATACCATCCAACAGCCACCGAATTCACCTGATTTGGCTCCCTGTGACTTCTTTCTGTTCAATAGAGTTACAAACCCATTACGGGGAACGCGTTTCAGCAGCCGAGAGAAAGTAATGGAAAAATTGCAGGAAGCACTGATGGACATACCGAAAACCGAATATAAAAAATGTTTCGAGGATTGGATCTAGCGCTGGCATAAGTGTGATGCAGTCGATGGGGATTACTTTGAAGGGGACAATATAGATTTAGATGCATAAACTTGTATTTTTAATTTTCTGAATAAATTCCGTGAACTTTTTGATCAAGGTGGTATTCAATCAAAATCATTAGGGTATATCTCGGTTAATTACCACCATAAAACTGTACTATACTTCTATATTTTTTTTAAAGTTGCCGTAAAATCATAGTAGTTAGTTTCCGGTCCGGATCCGGATGGTCCGGATGGTATACTACCAGTTGCTCTGAAAGAGGGTTTGGTGCAATTGCTACCGGTTTTGAAGAAGATCTTCATCTCCAGTTTGGCTCTCGCTCACATACCCCAACAATGGAGGTTGGTAAAAGTTGTATTCATTCCAAAAATTGGAAAGGACAACTATACCAATCCCAAAAGCTTTAGACCAATTAATATGATGTCTTTCTTACTAAAATGTCTTGAGCGCTTTGTTGAACACCGCATCCGTAGTGAGTCGTTATTTGTACATACTCTTTCTTCATTTCAACATGCTTACCAATGTGAAAAATCTGGTAGGTCAGATTGAGCGGGCCCTCAACAAGAAAGAATACACTATTGGTATTTTTGTTGATATTGAGGCAGCTTTTGACAACGCGACTTTTGACGGTATGGAGTGGATCCGGTTCTTGTTAACTGGATACGCTCAATGCTGTCACATAGACTTATGATGGTTCAAGCTGATTGTGGTCAATCAGTGACTTGTGGCGTGAATAGAAGATGTCCCCAAGGGGGTGTACTCTCTCCACTGCTGTGGTGTCTGCTGACTCTCTGCTTGTTTCCCTAAATGAGTCGGTTATCCACACACAAGCTTATGCCGATGACGTTGCCTGCTTAATCACGAGCTAATCGGTCGGGTATGTTTGTAGGAAGGCCCAAACTGCTCTGAATATGATTGGCTCTTGGTGTTGCTCAAACAGGCTATCGGTTAACCCCCTTAAAACTAGTGTTATTCTTTTCACCAGGAGAAGGAAAATTGATGGTCTCGTTTTACCAGTACTCAGAGGAATCACTATTTAGCTATCCCAAGAAGTGAAATATCTAGGATTCATTCTAGATACCAAACTTCTTTGGCGTTCTCATGTTGAGCTAGAGGTATCCAAGGCATTGGCAGCTTTTTGTCAATGTAAGGCTACTTTTGGCAAAACATATTATAAAGTCTTATTGCTTTATAAGGCTATGATCAGACCCATTATCACCTATGCATCCATAGTCTGGTGAAGCAGACTTAATGTTGACAGCGATAGGAAAGCTATTGCCAGACTTCAAAGGATTGTGGCCATTTGCTGTACGGGAGCTTTTTCTACAACACCTAACCCATTCTTAGATGCATTGCCCAACTTACCACCCATTGATATTTTTGCTAAAGGAGAAGCTGTCAAAACCATCTGTAGGCTTCAACGCAATGGTTATTGGTATGAAACTTGCTGGGATATTGGTGACATTGTTGAACAGCGCTATACAATACAAATTCCAGAGGCCCAAACTTGGTTTTTTCCGGGACTGTAAGCGTATTTTCACTGACGGCTCCAGAACAAAACGGTTCGGGTTCTGGGGTTTTCATTGAAAATGATGGAGCGTACCTTCACTTCTCTCTTGGGTTGTATGCTTCTGTTTTTCAAGCAGAAATTTTTGAAATCATCAGGGCAATGGGCCATGTTATTGATAATGGTTGGAGAGAAAGGTGTATCTGTGTATTTAGTGACAGTCAGGCTGCGCTTAAATCCTTGCTTAATCCTCTAACCACGTCTAAACTGGTTGTGCATTGTAAATCCAGGCTTGATTGTGTTGGAAAACACAATAGCCTGCTGTTGATATGGGTTCCTGGACCCTCAGGAATTTCAGGAAATGAATCGGCTGACCTTCTGGCCAGAAAGGGTTCGGAAACTGGTTTCCTGGGCCCAAAACCTGTACTCTCTTTGTCGTCTACAGCCATTAAGACCACCATTAATAAGTGGGTCGACTTGACCCACAATCGTAAATGGGAGGAACTGAGGGGCTTTAGACAGACAAATATTCATGTTACCTGTTATCTCGAAGCGTCTAACAGACTTTCTGTTATCACTTAACAGAAAGAGCTGTAGGCAGCTGGTGGGATTATATACAGGTCACTTCTTGGGCCAAACATTTGCATATGATTGGCCTGGGAGCTAGTGCCTTCTGTGCTTCCTATGGTTTGCAGGAAGAATGTGAAGAGACGGCGGTACTGGAGTGTTGGGAGACGAACACCTGAGCTCTCTAACACCGCAGGATCTACTAAGATTTATTAATAAATCTGGTAGATTTAAAGAATAGCAAAAGGGAACACAGGATATAGTACAATGGACGTTAAACTTGTCTGAGTGCTGTATTCTTGAATACTTCTTTTGCGGTTCCAACAAAGAAAAAAAAAAAGCTACCGGTTATGTGGATGGCACCGAAATTAAGTGCAAGCAGTTTGTGATAATAAAGATGATCCGGCTGCACTTGGTACTAGGATATCCTGGAAGTGAGGACTGCAGTAAAATCTCCAACAATTGCGATTTATTAATAAAACCTTTGGAATATTTTGCTGGAAGTGAATGGCTAGCTGGACAGTGGGCGTACAAGGTAACATCGATTTAACAGCGTATCGTATTCGCATCTAACACTGCTTTGGACTTTTGAAAGAGCGATTGTATTGTATTATTATAGAGGTTTCTGTCGTTGTACCGCGACCTATAAGATCTATTGTACGTCCCTCTTTCTATCTAGTCTAATCTGCCTAGAGTACCTCATCCAGTCCAGTTTCCCTCAAAAATTTGAGTATTGAGCCCGGAGCTATGGATGCTAGTTCTGTACTGGGCACTTCGTGCATGCCCAGACATTTCCTTCTTTTGTGGATCAGTGCTCCACATTGAGCTAAAATATGTTCTGATGATTCGTCTTCCTCATTACAAAACCTACAAATTGAGCTTTGCTCAACCCCTATCTTGCAAAGGTGTTCTCTGAGCCCGCAATGCCCAGTCAGAATACCAGCTAATATGCGCAAACTGTTTTTGTTGAGACCAATGCAGAATGCGTATCTACTCTTATTATAATTACCTAAAAGCGCTTTGGATTGCCTCAGTCCCGTAAGATTGGTAAAGAGTTCTTGCCTCTTGTTCCTCTCTTCTTGCCTGAGTAATTCCCTGATTACGCTATCTCCTATTCCACAGAAGGGTTCAGGTCCCACGAAAGTGGTTGCTGCCCCCTTTCTTGCAAGCTCGTCTGCCTGCTCATTACCCTCAATTCCTGCGTGTCCAGGGACCCAACATAGAGCGACTTTGTTGTTATTGCCCAGTTGATTGAGCTTGCTCAAACAGTCCCACACCAACTTAGAGGTGATCTCAAAAGAGCATAATGCTCGAATGGCTGCTTGGCTGTCCGACATGATAGCGATATCTTGCCGTTTGTACTGTCTATCCAGGTTGAATTGCACACATGTGCTAATTGCATGAATTTCAGCTTGGAAGATGCTAGGATACTTCCCCATCGGCTCAGAGTGTTTGATTCTTGGCCCAAATACTCCTGCCCCAGTTCCATCCTCGGTACGTGACCCATCTGTATACCACTTAATCGTGTGTTCTTTGAGTGAGTAGTTATACTCTACACCCTCCCATTCGTTCTTACTACTAAGTTTTGCAACGAAGTGTTTCTCAAAACTGTACTGTTTGTCCATTCTGTCCTGGGGACAGTCCAAGAGATAGTTGTCTTTCGCCGGGTTATCTCGGTCTCCAAGCCCTATAGATCTCCTCGTCAACCTTTTATTTCTTGTTCCTCTTACGATTGCTGCCTTGGAGGCATTTTCTATCACGAGGTGTAATGGAGTGAGCTCCAATAGTACCTCTAGTGCAGCAGTCGGACATGTTCTCATCGCTCCTGTTATGCAGATACATGCCAACCTTTGAACTTTCCCCAATTTAGCTTTTGCTGTTTTTAGTTGAGTTCTCCTTGCCCACGCTAATGCTCCATATGTAATGATTGGCCTTACCATCATTGTGTACATCCAGCGCAGTACACTTGGTTTACATCCCCAAGTTTTCCCTGCTAGCCTTCTGCATACCATTAGAGCGCGAGTGGCTTTACTTGTCACTGCTTCAACATGCGCTTTCCATGTGAGTTTGCTATCTAATACTAAGCCCAGATACTTTACCTCTTGCTTTTGTTCAATAATCTCCCCAGCTAGTGATATCGGTTTCCAGCGCGGGAGCGATCTTTTCCTGGTAAATGGAACTATAGTGGTCTTTGCAGGGTTAATATTTAGCCCTACCGACCTGCACCATCTCCTAGTAATACCTAGCCCTCTTTGTATAATGTCACAGAGAGTTTCTTCAAATTTCCCTCTGGCTACGAGGACTATATCGTCCGCATACCCTTGACAGTCTATGCCTGCCTCTGAGAGTTTCATTAAAAGTTCGTCTACTACCAGGCTCCACATTAGAGGTGATAATACTCCTCCCTGTGGACATCCTCTGGTTGTGCTGACTGATATGGTACCTAGCCCTGTTTCCATCTCAGCTGTTCTAGAGGAGAGCATTTCTGACATCCATCTAGATGTTGTGTTATCTACTCCTCTTCGCCTTAGAGAGTTATTGACAGCCTCGTGCGAGGTGTTGTCGAAAGCTCCTTCTATATCCAGGAAAGCACATACTGCTACTTCTTTCACATCTAGTGCCCCTTGAATCTTCCCCGCTAAGTCATGCAGAGCTGTCTCGGTAGACCTGCCTGCTCTATATGCATGCTGATTGGGGTGCAATGGATTTGTGTCTAAGACTTTACATCGAATGAAGTTGTCAACCACCTTTTCAAGTGTTTTCAACATAAACGATGTTAAGCTTATAGGTCTGAAGGACTTAGGGTTGGTGGTATCTTTTTTGCCCACTTTTGGTATAAATACCACCTTTGCCCTTCGCCAAGCTGTTGGTATGTACCCAAAAGCGAGGCTACTTCTCCCTATATTAATAAGGAATGGCAATATTTCCTTTATGCCCTTCTGTAATAGAGCAGGAAATATGCCGTCAAGACCAGGTGATTTAAATGGTTGAAAAGTGTTTAACGCCCATTCCAATCTAGGCGCAGAGCATATTTCTGCTGCTACCTTCCTGTCTACTCTGTTTATTCTTCTAGGCTGCTCCTCTGAATTCCTGCTATCTAACCCGACACTTCCAGGGAAGTGTGTTGCTAGTAGCAATTCTGCTCGTTCCTTTTCATTACAGGTGAAGCTGCCATCTGGTTTCTTCAGCGCCATTCTCATGTCCTGCCCTGCTTTTGCAAAGGTTTTATATATTCTTGATGCAGCAGGTAGAGATGAGATATTGTCGCAGAAGTTCCTAAAGCTAGTTCTTTTAGCCTTCCTAATTTCTTTATTATATTCTGTTAGTTTATCCCTATAAGCTTGCCATTGTCCGCTCCGTTTTGCTCCATTATGGAGCCTACGTACTTCGGTTCTAATGTCACTTAGGGTACTATTCCACCATATGGCGTCCTTTCCTAGACTTTCCGCTTTTTCCGGGCAGCTGCCCTCGAAAGCATCTAGTATTGCTTCGTTAAGTTCATTTACGGAATATTCGAGCTCATGATGATTTTTTATCACCTTGCACGATTTAATACCTTCTAAGTTACACTTAAGTACTTCTATGTATTCTGTCCAGTTTGTTTTCCTGGGATTTCTAAAGGACGGTATTTCGGTACTTGTGCCCTCTAGGAGGAACTCTATGATTTTATGATCAGAGAGTGAGTCCTCTTTGGATACCCTCCAGTTCTTGACTAGTCCTACTATATTTGGACTGCATACTGTTATGTCTAATACTTCTTTCCTAACTCTAGTAACAAACGTAGGTTCATTCCCTACGTTTAATATTTCTAGATTAGCGGATAAGATAAATTCCAAAAGGTACTCACCTCTGCTGTTGTCGTTTGTGCTGCCCCATATGGTACTGTGAGCGTTCGCATCGCATCCGAGGAGAAGCGGCAGTCTGTGCCTGTTGCAATACTCCACCAGTTGCCTCACTTCTGGCGGCGGTGGTGACGACTCCTCACCCGGAAAATATGCCGATGCCACTACTATGGCGCGTTTGCTGCCCTCGATGTTAAGGTGGGCTTGAATTGGAACTAAGTCCCGCGTCATGAATTCTGTAAGACAAACATAATTAATGTTGTTTCTAATTAGAATACAGGCCCTTGGATTATCCTGCCTGTTATCCCAAATTACCTTGCCGTTTTTACAGGCCATTCCTCTGATTGCACCTTGGTAGTGCCAGGGTTCTTGGATCAGTATCAGGCCCAGGTTAAATTTTGAAAATGTCCTTGCAATCACCGCCGAGGCGGCTCTTGCGTGGTGGACGTTAACCTGGGCACATTTGATGCCTGTTCCACTGCTCATAGAGCTTACTTAGCAGGGCTTTTGCCCCTACTACTGCCACTCAGTAACATCCTTTCTTCCTCCTCATCTATGGGGCAGTCCATATTGAGGAGGGAGAGGTCGATACCCTCAACTTCAGTCGCGGTCGAAGATGGGAGTACTATGCCTTCCATTTCGCTCGCGGCTGATGATGGTAGAGTTTCGACCTCCACCTCGACCACGGCTGAGTGCACTCTTTCCGTTGCCTTCGGCTCGTCATTGCTGACTGCCTCTGGCTCGGGATTCGAGGTGCCCTCTACCGTGGCCCGTTTGTGCACCCCGTGCACCGTGACCTCACCAAACCGGTAGTTGATGACGCCCCCGGAAGTACGGATGGCTTCAAACGACTGCTCATCCATACTTATCGTCAATAGCTGACCGTTTCCCTCCTCACGAGCTTTCAATACTCTCCAGAGGTCAATGCTTAAGCCCTCGTTTTGAGCATTGACTAGGGCCAGTATCCGTTCGGACGTCCTGGGGAAGAACACGGTCACCACGTGCGACTTGGGGACATCATCACCTGCACATGAAATAACAGGGGGTCCATTCCAGGCCGTCAACACCGGGGCTACTCCTTTCAGCCATTCGGCCGACTGCACATCTTTGCAGTCGATGAGTAGATAACCCGGCCTGAAATGGATACCCTCAAACTTCAGTCTGTGTGCCCATCCCTTTGCCACCTCCTCTAGGATGGCGTCTTCTAGGGCCGAAAGCTGCTCGGTTGACAATGTCACCTTGGGGTATTCCTTTGGTAACACTGCCATCCTAACGGCTTTCGCAACCCCCGCGTACGTCTTGCCGCACACTGCTTTGCCCGCGGATGAGCCTGCCGCCGCCATATCCGTCCTCGGTTTCTTCGCCTCCTGTTTTTGCGGTGGAGTGATAACCGAGCTTCCCCTTTTCCTTTCTAGAGGTTCCTGGGAAGCGCATTCGGACGGCTTGGCTTTGTGCTCATCTGCCTTCTTCCTAGCCTCTGCGGGCTCAAGCCCCTGCTCCAGGTATCTAAGATACCACCTTGAACCTGCCCCACTAAGGCCTTTCCTTAGTGGGTCGTCCATACCACCTGGCTGCCCAATTGGTGGTATCTTCGTCACACGCCGCTTATGCTCTTTTGGGTAACCTTTCCCAGTGGATGTCCCCGTAGCATTAGCAACTGGTGCGAATGCACTAGCAGCCTTTGCTAGAAAGACATCCCGAGCGCTTACAGAAGTCACACCGACCGATGCTGATGCACTGGCCGCTGAGACCTCTGTACGAGCTGTACTGGGTACGATGCCAGTTGCTTGTGCAGTTACCACGGTCGCTGGTGCTATTGCACCAGTTCCCGCGGCTACTACACCAGCGTAAGCCATTGTAGAGGACTCAGGTATCGGTGCTAATGCACTGACAGCTGGCACCCCTACCTTGGCTTTACTGGTCACCGTGCGGTTACCCTCAGAGCTTAATCTCCGCGTAGGTGCAGTCACTGCCTGACACCTTACTGGCCCTCTCGACCTGGGTGATCCCCTACTAGTGGAGGCTCGCAGATCTTCATCACGTAGCTCATGCTCCATTCGATCTGCGAGTTCCGTTGCGGTTAATCCCCGCTGGTTTAAAATTTTCTTCAGTTTATTTTTTTTGTTTGTGCTCATTTTGTAATGCGACTGCTAGCCTGCCTGAGCGGGCTTGGCAGTCAATTGTAAAAAGCGGGAAGGGGTTGGTCCACCATAGCATAGCCCGTCTGCCATGGTAAGGCCACACTTACTCCTTGAGGCGGCCGTGTATCAAGGAGGCTCCGTTCAAAGACAGCCTATTCTTAACACTAGTATCAGGCGCATACGGGTCCCACGTGCTGATTTCACATAAGTACAAGTACTTGTGCAAAAACAGACGTAGGATCCATGCACACCAGTCTACTAGTGTTAATCCCCTGACTGCCAAACCAATAGGCACGGGTCGCATGACACCTTGGATTAGGGGAGTTTTTATTTAAGAGGGTTTGCTCCCTCCCGCCTGAACTATCTTAGCCAGTAGCATATCAGACATCTGATGTGCCCTGTAACCAGATCACAAGCTGCGCATCAGTCATCTGACAGGCAACTGTTTCCAGCCGTCACCACGAGGAGGTGATAGTCCACACTTCCACCAGATCACTCAATTACGAAATGCACGTTGGTCCCCTTAAGTGACTGGCAGCATCGACAGCCTTGAAAGAGCGATTAAACAGCTTAAAAGAGCTTAAAACGCAAATTAAAAACGATTCAAGCATTTTACAAGCTATTGGGTTTATGTTTGTGCTATTTTGCATAACATCATAACAGAACAGAATAATCATGACGACTTCGAATTGGAGGAAAACATAACATCGGACGATGTTGTGAATGATGCAACTGATAATTTTCAAAACTTAAATTTATCTTCAGAAGGAGAAACCAAGCGTGAAGCATTCTCTGAATTGTTATAATTTTGCTCCAACTTTGGTTTTTCTTTCTCAATTTGATTTTTAATAAGTATAGCCGATAGACAAGAACTTGCATTGTTCGACTTAGCTTGCTTCTAAAACCCTTCAACTTGTTTTGCAAACATTCTGGATGTGGTTGGCGTTTCAATTGGTATTTCAGATAAATCATATCTGTCATATTGTGTGCTTGAATAAGTATCGGAGTCGACTGAGTTGCCTGAAAATCCCTTTGTACATGACGCTGGTGGAACATTATTGGCCCATTTTTCCTTTGTCCAAAATTCGTAGCGTGGACAAAGTTTTGCAATGTAATCTGTTAAAAATAATTTGTTAAGTTTGACTACACCAATACTGCTCCATTTGCTGTTTTTCTCTTTGAAAGTGGCTAATATTCCAGCTCCAGTCTGATTTTTCTAATTGTTTGCAGCAATAAACGGCGATTTACAATGGCGCAATTTTATCTTCATGCACACCCAGTTTATTGACTGTAATTATGCCGATTTGCTTGCTATTTTTTCGTAAAATTTTTCCGATGTAGGTTTCTGTAGATTCTACAGTGTAGAATAATTGAAATTAGAATACAAATCCTGTTTCTTTGACTGCGCTCAACGTACCTCAAATGACTGTGGCAAAACTTTTACTGTATCCACCACCTGGACAATCAAATCCAGTGTTGTAGCATCTCCCATCGATATGATTTAACCACTTGCGACTGCCTATTTGCAAGTCAATATTCTAAAAACAATTGATTTTTCATAAAAATTTATAAACTAAACAATTTACCTCTTCCATTTTTGTAAAAGAAAATTGCAAATACAATTTTTTTTTAATGTTCCAATGCAACTTTAACTGTTTCCAACAAATTTATATCAAGTGGCATCGCTTTAGCGAAATCAAGTTGCTTGCTTTGCGTTGCTTTCAAAGTACTAATATTTTTAGCTCATATTTAGTACTATTCGCACTTGTTCCAAAAAATCTGTCCCAATCAACATGCGATTATCTTTTGGTTTGGTTGTATAATAAATTGTATGTTCATGTTGTAATCATTAGCGAGGACAACAGTTTTATGAAGGGTGGCAACACTAACGGTAAAATAATTTATAACACTTTTCCTGCGTGCGACCTGTTTTTCGACAGGATCCTGCAGCTAATTAGACCGTTGCTCTCCGCGTTATCAAAGTTCAAGGATTTGCTACGCTCTTGGACGAATTATTCTGCCTCCCGAGCATAAACCAAAAGTCCTCAAATGACTTAATGTTGTGACGAAACACACGTTCACTTATTTGTGCATGAGCTCGAGTGTCTGACAATTGTACAAATAGGACACGCTTCTTTCAAATTAATATGGCTGTCGCTTCGTTTTTCTGTTGCCTTCCATCACAAATTTCTGCATATATTCTCCAGGCAGGTTTTGGAGACTGAAACGACTTTCGCAATATTTTCACGACATCTTTAAATATACCGCATTATTTTGCACTCTGCGTTAACGGCGTCTTCTCTCCTTGGGTGTATCCAAGGCGAGAGTGGAGCCAATATAATAATAAACAATATAATTTTTGATAAATCACCAAACACACAGTTCGTTTTTAATTGGGTTATGCACATGCTGTACATGCAACATAGCCGATAAATAGCGGTGGACGAAAAATGTTACAGTAAAAAGTAGAGGTAGCCGCATCCGGGAGGGAAACTAAGCTTAACTGTCATCTATGAATTGAGAGCGTTGAGCGCAGTGGTTTTTGTACACACACACACATGTTATGCACACAATATTTTATTTGAATTCGTTTAAATTTCATTTTTGAATACCACTAAGTACCTCTATTATTCTGCCAGTTTTGCAAACTAAAAATAAAAGTCGTCAGATTTAAAAGGGTAAATTTAATTATTTTTTCTTGAATGCGTGACAAAATAAAATGCCAGCGAAATTGCTGACAAGGAACGGGCTTTATATAAGATCACCGTCTTACGCATAAGAAATATACATTTCAAACGATTTCGTAATGGGGAAAAAGAGCCATTCCTCCTGAAATGGGAAAAAATACCAATAAAGGATGGCGGTAATGGGTTAACTTATTCCAATATATATTCTACGAAAGATTTTACTTTAAGGAGCGGAACTCAAACATTCTCAGGAGCGAAAATAACAAATACCTATATTTTATATTTTATAATATCAAAATGTTCAGAAATTTTCAAACTTTAGGACCGCGTAAAAAAAATTTACGTTGAAGCTTAAATCGTAGTTAACCACAGTACTCTGGAGCACTTTTGCTCTCCAAAAGGGATACTTTAATCCTGATTACATTTTTTGCGCCGCATAGTGTTATTAAGTCGTTATAGTTATCAGGCGCGGATACAAGGGGGGGGGGGGGGGGAGGGGGGAGGGAAACGCGGGAAATCTCCCACCCAACAAAATTTCAAACGCTTAAAAATTTAATAAATTGAACAGACAAAAAGGTGAAAATAATTAGTTATTGTTGTTTTTAGTTATTACGATTTACCTTCAATTATAAGAATAAGGAATAGTCTTGCTCATTAAACCAGTTTCCTTCTCAATGGAAATGTGCTGAAATAATAATGATACCTAAACCAAATAAATCTGAAAACTCAGTGTCCTCATAGGTCTATGAGTTTGCTGACAACATTCTCGAAATATTCGAAGGAATACTCTTGAGTAGATTGCTAATAATCGTCATAAGCACGGCCCTCCTGAGCAATATCATCGTACAGTGAATATTGTCACTGGCTTTCTGGAACGCAAATAATATTGCTCTGCCATATTTTTGGACATTCAGCAAGCCTTCGACAGAGTTTGGCATCTAGGGTTATTATACAAATTAAAAAATTTACTTCCAGCTTCATTTCATTTGGTCTTAAAGTCCTATCTACATGAAAGATCATTCTATGTTAAAATAAATGATGAAACTTCGGCCATATGTCAAATAAAAGGCGGAGTACCACAGGGCAGTGTTTTGGGTTCTGCTCTTTATTCAATTTTTACCTGCGACTTGCCTGAAATCAATTTTTATGATCTGAGTAATTTTGGGAATCCTTCGGATATTTTTTTGAATAATCGCAAACGCGAACAATCTGTTAAAGGGGAACACCCATGGTTTTTGTTAGTTCACAGTATTCTTAAATTCACAGTAAATTAAATTCTTAAAATTCTATTAATTCTCGACCGATTATAAACCAATCTGAAACCAAAAACTGAATAAATGTTTCCTATGGTTAATATTTTCCACGATCCATTACCTTGGAAATATATCATAGAAATTGTGAAATGATTTACTACGAAAACAGGCTTTGTCCAAAATGCTTAATGTTCCAGTCCATTTCTACACGGCCATACCTCCGAAATTATTAAATAATTAGAAATCGAGATAAAGTTAATGATAAGCAAAAAAAAAAAAAGCCTACGTACGTAACGCTCCTGCCCGCGATTTGGTTAATATAAAGAATTTTTATAAATACCCCCTCCAAAAATGCTTCCTGGATTCGCCACTGCAGTTATCGATAGTTAATGATATCATTGCTTGTCGATAATACCGATAATTATAGAGCAAATTCCCAGCCCTAATTTGTGTCACTGTGGGCTGTCTCCCACTGCCGTGTAGAACATTCGTTGACTGGTTCGGGTATTTGCTTGTGACATCCCTTTTCGGAACGTTCCAGCAGTCGCACAGTGCTTCGAAGCCAAAAGATGGGAAAAATAGAAGGAACTGTTCGATTTTAACGAAAATTTTCATAAATAGTAATTTTGTGCCACTGAGCTCAAAAACGAAATCTGTTTTTTTTTTCTAGATCTTACCGTTTTTTTCAGAAATCCATATTCGAAATATTTTGAAAATATTTAATAGTTTTGAAAATTTTTTAAAGACTGCATACTCACTAATTGTTTCTTAAAATTACTTTTAACTAATTATTACAACAAAAAGTATTGAAATTTAATATGTTTGATTTATTTTTAACCACTATCGTCTGAAGAATCTTCTGTTAAAGAATCAATAAACGATTCAAAAAGATGTACATTTTGTTCCGACTCCTCGCTGCTAATGATGTATAGTTCGATGTCATTACTCCTAGCAATAATATTCGCAAATCGGAGGACATAAGATAATTTCCTAGTATGTGTTATACGAAATTTTTGAATATTTTTGTGGCTCGCTTCTAAAGCTTCCTCGGAAAAGCAACCTTAAAAAATTAAGACTTATTAAACATTCATATATGCAAGTATTTTGCCTAAACCTGGAAGTACATGCATATTTTTTATACACAAAGGTCATGCTTCGCCGAAATGACAACGGCATTATTCAAAGAGTTCATACACATGATCTATACATCTACAACTTTGGAAATTCATTATTTCCCATTATTTGGTTGATTTACTATATAGAAAAACAACAATGGGTATTTTTCTTAATAACATTTATTTATAAATTAAATGTTTACCAACACTTACTTAGAAAGAACAATTGTGAAACGTAAACATGCGTTGTCGAATCGACGAAGGATTAATAACTGTTTTTCACCTAGAAGGATTAATAAATGTTTTTCACCTATCGGCAAATCGAAAAATTTTATATCCTCACATCCATGAACTTTAATATCTTTTCATCTAAATTATTTCTGATTATTTTCTTTAGCAAAAGAAAGAATTGCTTTAAACTTGTTTCTTGAACTGGCACTAATCCAGCAATTGGATAAATCAGAATCTTTCAAATTTAATTCTTGAGTTTAGCACAAACTTTATTTGTTTACCTTTTTGACATTTCAAAGTAGCGGTAATTGTGTTGTTTATTGTTTTCTTTCTTTTATTGTACATAATTATTAATTATTAATATTGATGGTCAAAACCGTTCGTTATTCACCCTACAAAAAATTCTATGAAAAAACATAAAGAATCCCGCTATTTACTTGCAACTTCTTTATTTACTTTTTTATTATTTAAAATAATATACTTATGCAGAGAATTATGTGACATATTTTGGTCGTAGCATGGCGTAAGGACGTTTTTAGAAAATTGAGTTTATCGAAAGTTGCAAAAATGCGGAGAATTTTTTTCTTGCGTTTAAGAGAAGAAAGTCCGTTTACTAAAATTTGCCATTTTTCAATTACGTCAATAAAAACATACTTAATTTAAAAAAAAATATTTTTAATTTAAAGAAAATGAAATAATTTTTGTATTTAACCACATTTCATTACAAAAATTTAAGCCTAAAATGATAGCAATCGGGTCAAAAATGACAAAGTAGTCAATGTTTGAGTAAAAATAAAATATTCTCGAAAATTCTAAATTTTTCTCAAAATTCGTTCTGCTGTAGAAAATGATGAGTCAACACTTACAGTTTTGCTGTCGGATCTTCTCTAATGAGGAACCAGCAGTAATCTACCATCATTCTTTCATTCCAGAAACCTTGATATCGTCTTTCGATTGCAGCCATATCTAGAGGGAACCGTTCGTCCTGCTCGTCACTTTCTGCACCCAGATTTGATGGAAAGAATTCAAAATAGCTGAACGGAAAATGCATCTTGGATGACATATTCCCAAATGAATTTTCGGAATTAAATTTATTTATCATTGAACATATCAAAAAATAATTCATTTTCAATTCGCCACAAATCAGACTTACCGATGGCATTGTATTTTTCCAACATTACGGCAATGAATTGGGCATGATTGCCACTTATGTAATTTCCCAGAAAACTGTTAACAACGTCCGCAAATGCTTCCCATACTTCTCGTTTTGGCTTACTTAAACACTCAGTAAATCCAGCATCGTCGAACAACTTCCTGATCTGAAGTCCAACAAATACGCCTGCTTTGATTTTTTGTATTGATAATTTCGGGAACGCTCTTTGTAAGGATTCCATTGCGCCTGCGTAATTTTCCAATGTTTTAACGAAATTCTTCAAGAGTCCAAGAATATTGAGAATATTTTGGTTTTACTCAATCATTTACTACTTTGTCATTTTTGGCTTAAAATTTTTTAAAGAAAAATCGTTTATCGATTAAAAAAATAAAACTTCGGATTTTGTGATTATTTTTTGCCTGCAAAAGCCTCCTGATTTCTCTACAATATTATAATAATGCTAATGTCGCTAGATGTTTACCATAATAATTTCGCTACTAAATTTTCGACATCATTGAATTTAACCCGGCGTCAATGGACATGGGTGTATTACATCTGAGGCTGTTTTCATTCTCGCACTATTCAGCTTTTCTAATCTTTTTTTTTTCAAAAAAATATGTTTAAGAAGTGAATATTTTTATTTTTTTGCATATAAAATATCGTCGGCGTTCTAGCAGAATTCACTAAGTGCATGGCGCTACGAACACTGGCAAAACTTAAAAACCCAACAGATTGATATACACATTAGTATACGTTTCAACTAATTTATTATGTCACACGAATTATAGCAGCTAATCCGTATGATCCAATAAAAAAATTGATTTGGACTTTGTGATCTCTGCTTCAACGACGACGATATGGTTTATAAAATTGTAACAAAAAATATCTTCATTGACGCCGGGTTAAAATAGTTATAAACTGATCAAATTTATATGAAAAATGTATGCCTTTGGCTTAGGATATAATTTTTTTTTATTTGTTAAACAAATTTAACTCGAAATGACATAAAGTTCAATCGAACATTTTCCTCAATAATATGCAACAGAATCCAGAGATTTGACATAAGGTGGATTCCCAAAAAGATTTGTTTGTGGAGTTACTGCGGTTAGTACTTAAAACCGTCTTTCTTCTTTGAAACCTATAAAAAAAAAAACATTAGAAATATGCAAATAAATCAAATTTACAAGTTTTGATTCTGCGGCAACTCCAGAGAGGAACTATCCTTTAACACGTTCGCGGACACTCAAAGTTGTATCCAGGTGCAAAAAGAGACACATAGCGGCTTTCTTAAAGTAATCGTAATATTTACATTTTGATTATGCACGTTTTTTCCAAGTTCTAACAATATCACATTTTATTAATTATATATACTGAATACTAAAGCATTTACTTCGATATATAGATCAGTTCTGTTGTGGACTATGTGGACGCTATATAGAATTGAATGCCGAATTTATGTTATAGATTTAAATGCTTTAGCATTCATGTCATATTGAAAATGGATGTTATAGCGTTCACGTCCGCGAACGTGTTAAGCTTCTTCATACGGCTCGCTGTCGCTCTCCTTAATTTTCATGCTCTTCCATAAACCAAAAACGCATCGTAATCCTATATATGGTATATTGATTCACAATAGTTTTGCCTTCCTCTTAATTAACAAGATTCTCGATGTCGGGTATTTTTTCACGCAAGTAAAAGATCCGACGGAGATTCACGATAGGGCTGATTGTGCCAAAATAACATTCATACATATGTATGTATGTCTGTATTGAATAAAAAGATGCACTTTGCTAAACGTTTGCTTCAAACACACTTCTAACAATGGTGGCATTTTAGTTTACAAGTGGTTTGTCATAACATTTTACACATGCATAAGAAGCGCTCACGTATGCGAAACTTTACATTTATGTACACCTAAATAGTTTCTTCGTTTCTCAACTTACGCATGATTAAATTGTTGCTGTTGTTTTTTTAGGTAAACAGGTTTCCAGTCGCATCATTTAAAAAATATACACTAACGTAATCCTAATTGCAACATTTTAGTTGTTTGCAATAACAACAAAAATATTTCTGGAAAACTTGTTGCCGCAATTTTTTGCCCTGATGAAAATAGTGGAGGAAAAGATGGTGTGGTTTGCGATGACGGTGCTTTTCGCAAACAGCTAAATCATTATTTGTAAACAAACAATACCAAATTATTTATATACAAATATTCTTTTATATTTTTGATTCACAGCCCCAATTTGACTAATGAAGTTGATTGACTTTATTTCAATGCTGATTAAAAGTTTTGAATCGGTAGCAGTTAATTTGTTGGTAGACACCCACACAAAATTCAGCTTTGCTGTTCGTTACAATATTGCTTAAATATGCATGATTTTTAATTACGAATACAGATTTTCACTAGCGGATCGAAACATTTCCAAAGGGGGGAAGGTTTAAATTTTTCATCCCTGTAATTTATTTTTTTTTTCGAATAATGATCAACGATCAAAATGTATGAGATTTTCATCTGTGTCATACCCAAACTTCTCTTGCGATCCACTAGTTCAGATGCATTGACATTTTATAGAAACATCAAAAGTTACTTACTGCTCAGTAGTTTATTTTTTATTTGATGTTAATTGTACCGAATTTATAATCTTCTAGCTGTATCTTAATGAATCTTTAACGTGGGCGTGGGCGTTAAATGTTAATGTTACTGTGATATTAAAATTCAAGTTTAAACATAAATTAAAACAATAATAAAATGTGAGGGTTTTTGTAAAGTAAGTAGTAGGTTTGCGTTTACATTTAGTTTCACCTAAAATAATATCTCAGTTCTTTGTATTTAATACTAATGTATGAAATGAAAAAGTAAATATGTTTTACATATGATATATGTAGTTGGGAAATTTCAGAAATCTATGAACTTATCGGATTACGCAGTGTAGTTTAACAAAAATGTTGGTTTCAAAAGCAGTTTAGTTTCGGCTAAGGATCTAAAGAGCATAAATATATTTCAAAGTATTAATTTTTTACTAATATCTCACTAACTACGAAAAATAATGTGATAATTGCACCATAAGCGAATACCGGAATCCTTGCAGTTTTTATGAATTATTCAGCGTTTGATTATGAGGTTTGTTTAATTTCTGAGCGTGATTATATTAAAACAAAGTTTTTATAATACAATTTTTTGAGCAACATTTTTTAGAACTTATTAACTCTGCTGACCCTCGTTATAGGCTAAAAATGTGACTATAATGGATTAATACATTCCAAAATATATAGTATTCTACTGAAGATTTTACTATAAGGTACTGAACACAAAAATATTCTCAGTTCAGACTCAAACCGTATTAACCACGGTAATCTGATCTAAAAAAAAAATTTAATTCCGATTTAAATTTCGGTTTGTGAATTTGTAAATAAAACGTCAACGTCCAAAGTGTATAGATGCAATTTTCCGGCATTTTACAATATCAATTTGCAGGGCTGCATGAATAAGTTACATAAGGATTACAACTAGGGATGCAAACGATAAATCGACATTGCCAAAATCGATGTATTTACTTCAATATCGATGTTCTCAAAAGAGGAAATGTATGTAAAATTGAACGCTGAGCCCGAAAATCAACTCCATTCTTTTAATCCTATGGTGTGGTTTTTGAGATATCGTCAGTTGGTTTGTCCACATAATTACAAATATCTTGGAAACTAGGAACTCGATTTGCACAAACAGTAGACAAAATTAAAGACATTCACCCTTATTGCAGATCACGATAGAGATAGCAACTATAGAGAAATCTCTATAGTTGGCATTGCAGGTTCCTTACGTGATTTTTTTATGTTCGAAAATAGACAATCTGGCATCACAAGTTCCAATCGAGATGAGATTTTAGAGATGACTATAGAGAAATTTTCCTATAGTGTTTTGCTTGTCGGAATAAAAGAAATTAACCCTTTCCGTTAATGGGTTTTAATTAATAAAGAATTAAAAATAATTTATAATTTGCTGACATTAGGATCAATGCCCATTGAAAGAGGGCCGACTCAGCCTTAAATTTTTTTATAACACTAATTTAAATATTAATAAAATTTCCCTATTTGGCTTTAAAATAAACAACCTAACATTGAATCGTCCTTTTCCATAGGGTTGCTGAAGTCCCTCAAAAATTGTCGCCCTACTTCAAGTGAAAGCACTTCAGCACGATGCTCCTTTTCAATTGATAAAATTGCCGCACCAACAGATTCCATTTTATTTAATTTTTTTATATATTTAGAATTGAACTCTTTTATTTGATTTCATTTATTTATGTTTGCAAATATTTTTGTTGTCATTCATTGTCATTGCTGGCATCAGCTGTTATATATTAACTTCGAAATTTGTTCGAAATGGTTTTTGTCCTGGAACACCTTTATCAGAACTAGCAATACCATTTATTGTAGGAATAGAGACGGCAATAGAAATAGAGATAATCTCTATCGTGATCTGGAAAAGGGATGATTAAAATTTCTTATCTTACTGTTATACATTTTGATTCGATTAGACAAATAGCTTTGGCAACTAAATTGCCAAGAAATTTCGAGTTTTATTTTTTAAATATTTTTGAACAAAATTTTGGATTACAAATAAAATTAGAAAAACGCAATGGCAATCTGGCTAACGCTAGGCTTAACGCTCCAATTTAGAGATGACTGTTAGTTATACAGAAAATATATTTATGTTATAAGGCAAAATATCGCTATGGCATCGATGTGTTCGGTCCGATATATCGATCGACCGATGTTTTTTCGCTCCCAACATCGATATTAGGAACATCTATGTTTTAAGGCGACGTTTGCTTTCCTAATTACAACTCGAACAATCTGGTAATTGATCGTCCTCGATAACATATGATCCAATAAATTTACAAAATTTCAATGATGAATTCTTAAGTACTAATGCACAAAACATAAAGCAAATATTTATTTATTTATAACTAATACCTAATTTTAACTTAGATTTACTTAAATTTACTGAACATTGAGTGGCAATAATCATTTTCTAATTCTATTGGCTTCGATAACACTATTGTATGGCATCTGCGCCAATTGACAATTTTTTTGTGTCGCGTACAACAAATCGACCATTCCTTGAAACCTTGTGTATGACATATGATGCTAGTCTCAACGTTACGTATAATTACGAAATCACCAACATTCTACTCTTTGTCGTTTTAACTATGCTGTAATTCTTTCATGCCCGATGTTGCCTAAAGGCAACATTCACTTTGATGTGGCATAAAATAGGCGATTAACAAATTTTACTAATAATAATACATCGATTCAGACGTGTTAGGTATTCTTCACGTTTTCTGGTTGCCCAACATTTGAAATTTTGTGCTTATGCCATTTTTTACATCTTTTGTCTTTGAAGTCAAGTCAAAAACCCAAATGCAAAAATTGTTCTAAAATTTTTTTTCATTAATTAATAAAAAAAAAAATTTTTAAACTATTACTAAGCGGAAGCTTTTATTATAAAATATGTTTATAAAAGACAAAAGAATATGAAAATAAAGAAATTTGAGAAAAAGGTTTATGGTTGTCTACTGCTGTATAGCTATTTTTTTAATCTTGAATAAAGGACAAGCAAATCAATATAGAAGCATGAAATTTGGTGTCATGTTCCACAATCATGATTTCATAATTTTCATAATTTCAAAACAAAAGGTTTATGTCAAGCCCTATTAAAATTCTGGCGTCGAAGCGTTAAAGCTTTGATAGCCGCTTGCCTATCAGAGAATAATTTGATGTTTTTGCTTGTTATATCTACCGATTCTGAGATACTAGAGCAGAAATAACTACTTGTACATCAAGTTTGAACTCTTTTATAGAATTAAGAATTTTTTTTTTAAGTGGTTAAAAATAAAATAAAAATATCTGAAAAACCTGGCGCGAATTTCGTATTGACTAATGTTATTTGTACTTTATTTCACGAATGAAAAGTTTTCGCTGATGGAAACAATTGTTATATTATTTTTCTTTATTTTTTGGTTTCATGCAATATTCATTTTTGTTTCATTTCTTGGTTGTTGTTAGTGCAATTTATATTCACATAAATATTTTGGGTTTACATTAAATTTTATAATTTCCATGATTATTTTGAATTCGAGTTGTTGTTGCTTTGTTTCAATGTTTTCTGTGTACGAGTGAGCTTGTGATATAAGCCGACAACGCTTTTACTGTTTGCCCCAAATGTAAATTATTTAGGCAATCTCTAATAGTGTTGGTGTTGTTACCTATACACTTTTGACATTTTAAATGTCACCTTTTTTACATTTTTTCCTTGTCTCTTCTATTACGTACAGTTTCATGTTAATAAATAATAATGATCATGGCAAAATTATGTCAGCGATAGAAAAAAGAAAATGATGCAATTTTATTGTATTATTTAGGGGAATATCGTTTAGGTTGGAACACTTTTCGACTTTTGCTCTTAACCTCCGTTGTAGGGCGAAAATCGCTCAAAATGCAACTAGAAAATGATTGGATTGTTAGTTTAACCCTCTAACCCGTAAGGCCGCCCTGAGGCAGCCATCATTCTATTTTAATTAATCAAAAAGTGCAAATTTATTTATTTTTTTTTTTATTTATTGGCAGACCTGAAGAAAGAATAAACACACAATTTGTAGTCAGTTTGCAGTTTCTGCGATCACACGATTATTGTTTATAGTTATTTTAATGTGCACTAGTATTGTTTTGTGACGAAAAATTATCGGGCACATTAAGTTTTTTATAAAAATCTAAAAAAATATTTCTAAGTCTCCTTATATACTGTCGTGTAATCATAATTTCGTATAATTTTGTATGAAGAATGAGCCTCTGAGTGAACGAAGGATTTTTATTTTCAAGCAAAACTTCATTTTTCTTGCTGCAAAAACCGAACGTAAAAAATATAATAGAAATAAAAAATAATAAAAAAAAAAATTGTGACGTAGCAGAGCAAAACGGACCACGGATTCGGACTCAACGACCGCCCATTACCCTAAATACAGTTTTCCCGCCCTTGCTTATTTTTGACTGTTGAACAGTGCTGTTGCTCCGTAGCTCCCTTTGGAATATTTTCTACTTAATAACTATCCAGTACTTTTCTCAAAATGTATTTACAACTTGCATGTGCAAAAGTTAGAAAAATCAGAGGGAAGAAATAGAATTTTTCCGTGTACTCGAGCACCATCTATGGACCAACCGACCTTGATGCTATTGATGTTCCAGCCAATTTTTTTGTATTAATCATGACTTCATTCACGATTTCTTCCGACTCGAATTCTACATTAAATCCGTTTTTCGATTTGACGAAGTCTATTTTTAATAATTTTTGCTCAATTTCGGCATATAAAAATATGTCAAACGAAACCACCGAAATGAGTTGGGCAAAAATCTAATGCAACCCTGAATGTGTTCAGTGAAATGAATATTGAAATGAATTTGCTCTGACATTTCTATACAGACATTTCTATTTTGCTTTGCGTACAACTTGATTAATTGAAGAAACAAAAATATAAAAAAAAAAATTGTGAAGAGGAACGCGGAGAGGAGTATAGGCAAACAAGGTGGAGGATTTGCGTAAGGGCGATGTTACACGATCAATGTTTTGCTGTCAAACAATGAACACATTTCACTTCAAATTTTTTTACTGTCGAAAAAACCCTGCATCACTTCAAATAAAATGGGGTTGCTGAAGATGAACTGTTGCATTTTCTGGGAAAATACTAATATTTTGTAAAAAATACTAGACTTTTTACTAACTTTTAAATACTTTTTTTTTTTGCCACCTTTGCGTTTTTTGGCTTTCGTTTGATTGTGAATTTGTTTGTGAAAAAATTACTAAATAATTTTTATAAAAACATGGTAATTCAATGGGTAAGTAACAAAGTGGCGGAGCCTATTTTAATAGTTCGCAAATTTTAAAGATTATTTTTCTGCGTTTTTCATATATAGATGCAATATTTTTTGTATAATTTGTGGCTATTTCCACCAACATTATTTCATATTGTCATTTAAATTATTTTCTATCCAATTCCATTCCCATTGTTGAATTTTCATTCACTCCAAAATACGATTAAATACTTTTTAGTTGGAAAAACAAAGTTGCAGATAAAAGTAGTAAAAAATAACATTCAGCTAAAAACTGATAGTGTAACAGGGCACCAAACTAAACGATGAAAAGAGAGTAAACACAGAAAACACAGACAGCAAAACATTGACCGTGTAGCATCAGCCTAAGGCAAAAAAAATAAAAAATTATGTGTCTGCGGACACTCACAGTAAAAGTGAAACTTTGTTGTTTATTTGAAAATTCTCAGAAAACATTTGTAACAAATTCTGTTGAAGTTTTTGCGGTGTTCTTCTTCTGATACTCTCTACACTTATCGACACAAACACGACGTAGCATACGTATATAAAACAAAAGAGTAAAATTCCGTTATATGCAATCTAGCAGCCGCAACTAGGTCGGCTCTCTCACTAAACCACATTGAGATAAAACTGCAAGAAGTCGACTCTCTGCTTGATTGTATGCAGCCGATCTCCACATGACTTCGTTCGCTAAACGCTAGCAACAGCATAACTTCGTTTCTTATTAGTTTCGTATGAGTGCAACAACAACACGACGTCCGTTGCAAAATTTTCGATTTACCCTCGCTAAAGAAGCTTCACTTCAAAAAATGCCCCTTCCTATCAACGAATTGCGAAGGAGCTGCGGTAGCAAGGCTGTGAATAGTGGCTGCGGTTGAAGTAAAAAAAAAAAAATACATAACAATTAACGCTTATCCTATATATTTTTATTTCGTTGCTAAATACCTATTTCGTTTATCATTTTAATTCTCTTCGTATTCAAAATATCCGAAATAGTTAGCAATAATTCTATTAGCCGCCGGCACTTTACAACATGAGAAAAACAATGAACTGTTAAACGAAACCATAATGGGCTAAGTGGGAACATGGCGTAAGTTTCTTTTCTTTGTATGCTCATTTTGCACAAAATGCTCAAGTTTGTAGTCACCCCAGGTGCTTTATTGTATTTTTACTTTGTTTTCTGTATGGGCAGAACCTCAATTCTCGTCAACTGCTTTGAGAAACTAATCTTGATTTTCAAATAACTAAAAGCAAATTTGCAATAGAAGGCTGTGAATATAACACAAGTCTAACTACACTTTGATAAAAGAAACACTGTAAAACTAATTTTCGTCGCTTCGACGAACATGATTGCAAAAAAAACGTACGGACACTCTCTTACAGTGAATTTGTGTGATCACGATATGAGAAGGTCAACGAGTATTACTTTAGGAAAAGACAACCCGATCTATACAGTCAGATTGGAGAGAAATGTAAAATAGTAGGCGGTGTTCGTCAATTTGGCGAACAATAGTTTTCTAGGGATAATTTAATTCTTTAGTGATGAAAAATTGGTAGTACCAAGGTTTTGAAATGAGACGACCTCGATAACCTAGTGGATAGTGCACTAGACTTTCATCTTGGAGGTTCGGGTTTGATTCCCGTCTTCGTCTGGTGGTTAATTTTCATAACTTTCTGGTATTCACTATCAATATGAAGTGTATGAGAATTACAAGATAGTGTACAAGTACACACATTGGTTGGTAATGGCAAAAAAAGCATAAAAAATTGCCACACCGCCGGTCGGAATAGACGTTAAACTGTAGGTCACAATGGGTCGTTCAGGCCTAAGTTTGTCTCTCGACAGCCACTCCAACCTAACCTAACCTAAGGTTTTGAGATATTGATAATGTTAGAACCAGTTTTGTTGCTACTTTTTTAATCTCTTTTGCTAAAGTACTTCTAAAAATATCCTCAACAAATTTGCTTTAATCAAGAGCCCAAATATGTAAATACAGAAAAACACATCCAAAGATGATTTTCTAAACATTTTTGTAAAAGAAGAATTAGCGGGAGAAAAAAAGAAATTGCAATAACATTTTAAAAATTACTGTCAAAACTTACAAAAGTAAAGTAATCACACGTCGTCAGACAAGTACAATTGCGTGATTTACTTAACTCGCTAAAACTCTTTTCTGTTGTCATGCATGCGTACAAAATAAATGAAAGCTACTGTTAACCCTTATGTCTGTGGAATGTTAAGGTTATCCAACTTTGCTCGCGATCCCAATTGCAATTTTTTATCATAATAGAGCCACTAAAAGAAATGATCACTTTTAGGGGAAGGAAACTTACACTTGCATAACTTATACTTTCTAACTTTATTGAGTGGCAGTGCTTTTTTCGTTTTTAGGATGGTGAGGGTGTTTAGTATGTAAGTTAAGGTTTTAATTCATATTTCAGTTTTACTTCGAATTGATTTTTTATTTAAAATTATCTAAATAACGTCGGCACAATTTCAACTTTTCAGCTAAATTTCGCCCTTAAGTTCCAAGTTAACATATAACTTAGATCAGTAGAAACTATAGTTAATAAGATATTAGCCTGTAAATGAAACTGTAACCTGAAAAACCGTTATTTTGACATATCTCGAAAACTTACCCATGGAAAAAAAACTCACATGCGCAACTTAGTGCACTCGATGGAAGTGAAACTTCTTTGGTAGGTTTGTGACTGGGAATATGTAAGTGGAATAACAGCCGACTGGGAGAGATAATTGTATGTATGCACATGGCATTTAAATAGCTAATATGAGTCGGTACATATCAAAAGTGCCTAAGGCCATAGACGAAAATTTTCCAGATTTTTTATGCAATACACACTGACCGAACAAATAAATAGTTTAAACAAAAGAAATGAGCCTAATTAATGTTAATTAAATTAAAAAACCTATTTAATATTAACTATTTTTTCAAAACTGACTAAGTCCCATCGTAAGTGTAAATCAAAATTGCTTAAGTCCCTTTCAGCCAATCGCATTCTTTTCTTGTTCTGCTACGGCATTGTGATAAATTTAAATTTTTGGCTTTGCACATGGCCGCATTCATACAGATGCTTTATTTTTTCTTTTTTATATATATTTCTTACATAAATTTTAGATATCGTCTAACTTTTTTTTTGTGATATTTTCTATAATTTCAATGTAAGAAAAAAGGAGTATATAAAATTTAAAACTTACATTTTATTTATATAGTATAATGTTTTAAGAGCCCCTATATAATTGTTTGGGAAACAAGGCCTTGTCAAGTTCGCTTCCTTTCAGCTCCACCTGTGTTTTTCATAACTGCTTAAGTCCAGATGATTTTTTTTTTCAAAATTATCAAAAAAGCTTAAGTCCAACGTAAATTTGGTTTATTTTGAATTTGGCTTACTTTATTATTGTTTTTTCTTCGCAAAATGTCTCCAAAAACTATTTTCTAAATACTTTTTCCCATGGTAGAAGTATTTAGAAGTAGATGCATTTTTTCAAAAAGTAGCCATTTTGAATTTTTGACAAGTAAGAGGAACATTTTAGAGGTGCATTTTTTTTAATTGAATAGAAAAGAGTGAGTTAACCATCTAACGGCGAAGGCGGCCTCAGGGCAGCTATCCTTTAAAATCAAAATACGCTAACGTCGAACGTTTTTTTTTACTTCCGAAAAATTGTCTTTCATTAATTACTATTTTATTGACAATTTGAAAATGTTTTTATCGCATTTCAACGTTTTTGTTTTATTTTATGCTCATTTTGATGTGGAAAATAGGCTTTTGAATTCCCGACTCTTTTGTATTCTTTTTCTGCTTTTGACCGTTGGAGGGTTAATAGTTGATTATTAATACTACTTTTATTACTTAGTACTAAATTATAAATTTTATTTATAATAAAAAACGTATAAATAATGTTACTAAAATTAGTTTTCTTTATTAGGAAATACCTTGAACATGTTAAGAGTTAAAAAATACCATAATATAAAAACCAACAACTAATTCTCCCTATGTTCATGCAATACTATGCAAATTATTTTCTTATAAATTCTCACCTAAAAATTTAACTATGAAAATACAACTCTGCTGCAAAAAGAAGAACAGTATCGAAACAAATGTTTTCCCAATTGTCAAAGTTCCTCTTACTTGTCAAAATGCATCTACCTTCTTAATTCTTCTCCCATGGTAGAGAGTGTGGATTTTCACGCACACCAGCTTGATTGTTACCGAAATTTTGTTGAGATTGGTTTTGCACTGTTTTCTTTTTAATGTAAACGAAAAACTACTTTATTAAAAGAGAATAAGTAAATTATGTTTTTTTATGTCGCACTAAATATTTGCATTCTTTTAATTGTAGTAGTAGATTCGAATATATTTATATTGTTTATGTTTTGCATTGTGCTATAAAAGTCACAGATGATGTTATTCCTATTATTTGGATATAATTGTATCTAGTCACCTATTAGGACTAAACATTTAACAACGCTCTATTTTATATATAGAGTGCAAAAACCAAATTTAAGGCAAAAAATGTTATAAAGAAAACCTTTTGTTTTTACACAAAATGTATTAAGATGCAAGCTGGTCAAGCATTACACATAAGGGTTAAAGTAGGGCGGCGCTGATGGCAGTGGCATATAAACTGCGTATGCGTATTTAAACGTAATTCTTTTTCTAAGCTAAAGTAGGTAGCACTGCATTGCATTTTAAATGCCTGCATTTGCGTTAGCCAACAACTGGCAAACCTAGCAACTGTTACTTAGTTCTCTTTTTTGTTTATACGTAGTCTTTTTGAGCTAAGTCACATATATCTGAGTCATTCAACTTTTCATTGTTACTTTTTCTCTTTTTACACTTTCTTTATTTTGCATTTTAAATACAAAAATAAATAAATACGAAATTAGTAAAAGGAGTTTCAAATACAATAAAATTCGCAGCGGGTGAAATGAAACCAAGCAACGTAAAAACCACGAACCAACATTTGCTGAGTAGAATTTTTAATTAAGGGTTTTGCCGGATGAAAGCGTTTTAACTTGAAAATGTTTCTATTTGTAGTTTGTTCCTCTTTCTGATTTGGAATTACGCTTTTCACTTTTTAATTATATTTAAATAAGTAGGTTCCCACTTAATTTCCCAGTCGGAAACGGCATACTTCTTTAATGAATTAAAAGGCGATTACTTTTCGTCTGCGGAGTGCCCCAACTTCCCATGACTTCTATTCAGGCATGGCTGCCTGATTCCTCTATGAATTTGTAAAGCTACTGGTATCATAAGTATTAACTGTTTCCTTCACTCAAATAAAGTGCATTACATGCCTATAGACGTTCGGATCTGTGTGGCTTCACTTTCTACATATTAAGAAGGTTTTATGAATGAAAATCTGAGGCTGGCTTAAGGTACACCTTCCTCATTACGGAAAAAATAAACAATACTCTTTTCTTCGCTTACAAATTAAGGTAGGCGTAAGAGAATTGATTTTTGACAGCAAAGATGCTACTAAAAGAAATTATTATTATAAATTATATTAATTTATACGACCTCGATAGTCTAGTGTAATGCACTAGACTTTCATGTGCACAAAATTGCATTAAGTTCGAAAAAAAGTACGAGAAATTGAAAAAGTTTATCGAAAAAGATTCAATTTGCAATTCTTTTTCTATGCTTTTTTTTTGGCAGTCAATTTTTTTGGAACATAAATTGATGGTATAATGAAATGTTCTTTTGTAAATTGCTTCCACTATTTATATTGTAGTTATAGGGCAGCACTGCAAAATAAATCTGTTAAAATCTTTTGGAATTAAATTTTTCCATTTTCAAAATTTTGTTTAATATTTAAAAAAACAAATTGTTAATTTGATAGTTGAAGAACTGTCACAATATTCGAAGGACTACTATATCGGTCTCTATTTTTCATCTAGGTATCTCTTTCAGACTTTCCTAACAATTCGAATACAATTTTGGGAACCAAAAAAGCAAGTGTCATAACAACATACAGATACAATCAGACATTTATTTTGATCATGCATTATTTTTATTATCTTTTTATGAGCTACGATTGGATGGCGTTCCAAATATAACTTACCAACAACTTACACTTGGTAGCATTCTGTTTCCACCTACAATAGCTGAAGGAAAACTCGCATTATTTTGTAAGCTCCTTACGGTATTTCCGACTCTTATTTAAATGTCAACCAAACAATTTTCTTGTTTTTTTCTCTATCGTTTGACACCTATTTTGTTACAATCGAAGCATGACAGTCAAAACTTGTGATTTTTATGGGGCAACCTCATGTTTATTTTATTTTAATGTGTTCTCAAAGTCGTCGATTTCAATAAATTATTAAAAATACTAATTAATAAAAATATGTGTAAAAAGAAATTTCTTATGCGGATTGAACCTCTGTCGATAGAAACACATTCTATGTAAATCAGAGTATGGTATGAAAACTAAAACGATTGCCGTTTTCAATCTTTCATTGTGTTTTCCATCTTTCATTGTTGGATCGATTAAAGTCGACTAATGCCGGATTTTCACTATGCCAAATCCAATCAAATTTGCCAGCCTGTTTGTCAAATTTCATATAGGAAATTCTCTCTTTCTCTCTTTTTGACAGGGAATATGACATAGTGAAAACCAAGCATAAATTATTTTCTTTGTTCAATGAAATTTTTACAGGAATTTAAATAATCTTAATAATAATTCTTCTCAAAATACTAGATGAATTTTATGCGCTCTGTATGTAATACCTTTTATTTTAAGTTTTTGGTATGCGTCCGGATTGATGTAAAGTAAGCAAAAACGAAATATTCTGAACTTTTTTTATAGTTTTTCGACCCGCTACTTACAACGTTTCTGTTGATTTAATCCTGTCAACCATATGACCATCCTCATTATCACAAATTTCAAATAGAAAAAAATATGTGAAAGGTCTACTGAAGCACCAACTATTTCACATATTTTTAGAGGAGAATTCCACACCAAGTGCAAAAAAAATTAGAAATCAATGGTTGTACAGAGCGCGTAAAATTCATCTTTTTTATGTTGATATAATGTCCATTTAAATTTTTAGACATTTGAGCTAGTTAAAATTTGGTAGAGCATAGAAAATAATATACTGTCAGTTGGTTAGCTTTAGTGAGTCGTACCATGAACGAATTATAAAAAATTCTGATCAATGACGATTCTATAGTTAACAAATTCGACACAAGTTCGAAATCATCAAAAAATTATGTAAATATATTTTTAGAAGGAAATGAAAACATTTCACAAACTAGAATTTAATGATTTTCAAAAATTTTACATGCAAACACTGATTTTGGATTAATCACTTCGAAATCAGCTTTTCTGATTTTCACCCAGGAAACGCACCAATTCTAAATGCTAATTTAATCACTGTTGACATATTATGTGTGCGTTACGATTTTTTTCTATATACTATGTGGTATCACAATGGGCCGTTCAGGCCTAAGTGTGTCTCTCGACAGCCACTCCAACCTAACCTAACCTACGATTTTTTTAGTTGTTTACAAATTTTGCGTAAACTACGCGAAAAAATGTAAACAATTGTAAACAGTCATAAGTCACGATTTTCATAACAAAATGTATTTATGAGAATACAAAGAAAAAAGGGGAATAAGAAAAGAGTGGGCACGGATTATGGTCCATACACATTGACGACAGCAGCTACACGAACAAACGACCACGAAGTTCTGTCGGCTACAACTGTCGCCTTGTAGTCAGCTACTAAATACAATGGAAGCGGATCCACCTGCAGCAAACACAGCCAAAACAACAAAAGCAACTCTCTTCTCTCTCTGTCGCTTGTCAAATTAGAATAAGATTTAAAATTGGCTACGGCCACAATTGTGGTCGGTGGTCATGTGGTCTTGTGAAAAGCTGCAAATTTGCAACTTGTCGTTTCACCAAATGAAGTTTTGCAAAATTCAAAGCAAAGTTTTTAATTGCAAAGTGAAATTGTTGATGACTTGCAAAGTTTTTTGATATTTGTGTTTCACCAAGATCTTTTCCTTCGAACATTCGGATTCTTTGCATATTTTCTTTAAATTATGGAAAGAAAAATTTGTCTTTACGGTTCAATTTTAGTCTTTAAAAATTGATGCTAAAAATAACTTCTTTTTTTTCAAAGTTAAGTGAAACTGTATAAAAGTTTATATTAAAAAGTAAAAGCTTAAAATTACTCATTATAATCAAAGTTAACCGTCTTCGTAAACTTTTATAGAAAAGTTAGCATTTAAAAGTCTTTTAAAAGTCTTTGAAGGCTTTTATTTTGTACTACTTTTTCCACCAATATTTTTTACTGGTTTTTAACCACTTTTCCTATTTACTACTTTTTACTCTCCTCTAAAATTTAAAAATTAAAAAACAATTTGAAATTAGTGAAAGATCACAGAAAAATAGTAATAGAAAAAAGTAGTGCAAAATAGTCGAAAATAGTAGTTAAGTAAAAAGTCTTAAACTCAAATTTTTTTATATATTAAAAAGAAAATTAATTAAATACATGTATTTTTAAAGTTTTTAATTCACAGCATTTCTAAATTACACAATCACAAGAAAAACTAAAATAAGATAATGGAAAAGGAGTATTTTATACTCTTTGATCACAAAAAAATATACAGAGTTAATAACACTGCACAACGGAATTTACCAAAAAAAAAAAGCTCACGAGTTTTGAAAGTGAATCTTATATAATTCGAGTACGCTGAGCATAATGGCGTTTTCTACCAACTCACCTTGAAAGAATAGTTTTATCAAGCGTACGTTTACCCATGTCATCATAAAAGAACAGATAAAGCCTTTTTTCGTATATTTTCGCTGAATATGAATCTAATATTAAACCCACGGGGAATGTCACGTGTTGTCCCTAACTTCAAAAAAGGTCCAAAAAGGCTGTTTTTCGGGTGTTACGCTTACCCAAGTCATCATAAAACGACAGGAAAAGCCTATTTTTGTGTAATTTCAGTTGATGAACATGAATCTAGTATTATTTTCCACGGGAAATGTTACGTGTTGTCCCTAACCTCAAAAAATTAATAATCTCAAAAAACGTTTTTTCATGTCTCACGTGCCCCAAGTCATCAGAAAACTTCCCAAAAAACGTATGTATTATTTTAACCCTTTCTGCCCCGAAGTTACCTGAGAGCAACTTTACCTATTTGCGTCTTAAAGCAAAGGCTATGATAGATTTTTTTCTTTGTATTAAGTAGTTGCTAACAGGTTAATGTTGTGAGAAGATAAATAAAACAAACCACGGAAATTTCATTGTAACTGTCAAAGTTATTTTGAATAAAGTGTAATGGTGTCGTCATAAATTAGTGTACTACAAGTTGAAGTAGTCTTAATAAAGTGCTTTGCTCTCAATAATAATTAGAAAGAAAATCCCAAAATAATTATAAAATTTGGCTCTACAAACATGGAATAATATTATTAACTATTTTCATAAAACAAAAATATTGATTTAAAATTTTTTGTATACCACAAGCAACATTCTCTAGCGCGTAAACGGTAGGGCGTGGCGATTTCCAATTTAGCTCATACACTCCTAGGATAAGATTGTGAAATATCTATTGTAATTACAAAAAAAAAAATGTAAATGGTAAATGAAATTTCTTTTAATAAATATTCTATTGATTTTTAATAAACATTATTATTCAATTCCGCCACTTAAATAAATTACATATTAATTTATATTATATCTTGAATCTTATCAATAATTTTCGAGTTTTTATTTTATATTTGTTAAAACTATTAATACCGGGATCTCGACATTGAAATTTGGATCTCCAATTCCGAAAAGTCAATCACGAACGACTTCCCTAGTTTTTACGTAGTGCAAACCACGACGATGAAGAAATTTCAATTCTCATCAACTTAACTAGATGAAAACGAAGACCCAAACGAAAAAAAATCGATCTAAAATAACAACTAAATTCTGCATGTGCATATTCTATTCATGATTGCAATTATATTATCTATCCAAAATAAATTGCTCGTTAGCTTTGTTTGCATTTATATAAGCTAGTTGCAATAAATATGGTATTAAAAAATATTCATATCAGCTTATAACTGGAGCTAGTGACTATGAAGATTTCTTTTTAGATCTAATTTTATCATGTGTTTAATTTGTTCGTATACTTTAAAAATATAGTTAAAAAATTAAAAATATTTTATCTTCCGCTGCAAATATCTTCAAAACAAAAATTAGTACCAAAATTAAAAAAAAAAAAAAAAAACCATCTATAAAATAAAAAAATAGGGGAGCTAGAATTGAAAAAATAGGCTCTTGAAAAGAGTGCAGTTGGTGACCCTTGTCTCATTTCCAATAAATACATATATTTATTATCCAATAAAAAAATTCTAACTTTAATCTCTAATTTTTCTTCAATCATCATATCAAATAAAATCGTACTCATTATTTATGAAGCTACAATTTTCCCAACAAGTAACCAGCACAATAAATATTCAGTCCATTATTCCCACATACCTTTATACCTACCAGCATAAAGTTATGCTTTACAATGTAGACAAAATGTACAGCGTGCTGTGTAGGTCAAGGCTGGGAGCGGTGCACACAACATAATAATATCAGAAGCAGCAGCAACAGCAACCACAGCAATTGTAGTAATAATGCTTGACAAAATGTTTACGTTAGAGGTGGGAATTTACCCGATGATTATCGATATTATCGAAAAGCAACGATATCATTAACTAGCAATAATTTCAGTGGCTTAACCCTCTAACCCGTAAGGCCGCCCATTCCATTTCAATTAACAGATAAATACAAATTTATTTTTTCTTAAAATTAATTGCCGACCCTGAAGAGAGAATAAACACAAAATATATGGTCAGTTTGCGCTTTCTGGGATCACACG
This sequence comes from Toxonevra muliebris, assembly GCA_963691655.1. Classification (NCBI taxonomy): domain Eukaryota; kingdom Metazoa; phylum Arthropoda; class Insecta; order Diptera; family Pallopteridae; genus Toxonevra; species Toxonevra muliebris. The sequence continues at coordinate 87,035,360 of OY829326.1, read as the reverse complement.
ATTGTTTTTTACAGTTATTTTTATCTGTGCAAGTGTTATTTTGTGACGAAAAATTATCGCCCACATTTTTTTTTATAAAAATTAAAAAAAAAAAATATTTGTAAGTCTCCAATTTTGGTGGGAATTTTTTGGTAAGTAGATAGACATATTCATAATTTGTTACTGTTTGATGTAAATAAATGGTTTTATGTGGCTTACGTAATATTTTTTTTTTTGCAAATTACATATAGGGTGTAAAATTATTTTTGCCAAGATATAATATGTATACTTTGGATTTTTATAGAAACAATGGAAAGTGATAATCGTAAAACAAAGAAAATTCCAAATGAATTGTGTGAATATGACACACAAAAAAGGTGGAATGTATATAAAATATCTGAAGAGGAGTTGGCCACTATAATGGAATCCGTGAAATCCGATTTTTCTGATGACAGCAATTTCGACAATGACTATTGGACTAAATAAATAGGTTTTTTTTTTTGGCAGCTCGAGTACTTTTCAGCTATCATAGTCGTTGCGTTGGATCCGAAATTGTATTGCACAGTGTTATTTATTAATTTTTTTCTTTTGAATAAATAAAAAACAAAATTATAAATTTCGATACTAGTTATATTTAGATCCAATTTTTTTAAGTTTGTGTTTAATAAACATTTATAGCAATGAAACGATGTATCTTTATTTTTTGGCTTAAACCCGCAAGGCCGCCTCAGGGCAGCCTTTCGTTTTTCTCATCTAATTGCTAAACCCTAACACTAATCAAGACATTGACGTCATCTTCATTTTTCTTTCATCAATATTAAATGGAAACAAAAATTCTGGTGTTTGTTTTTTTATTATTTCTATCTTGCGGGTTAGAGGGTTAACGATAGTCGTGCAAAAAGTTCCATGTTGGCAATACCGAGTCTTGCCAACTTTCTTTCTTGGCGCTTATTATTAAATCTGATATAGAATTAAGTAACTATCTCTTTTAATTGACAAATTGAATTGCATTACATTTTTCAAAAAACTTGTTACTTATTTAACAGAAGAAAAAATTTAAAAAATTACACCAATATTGTGAGATAGACATCTACTTAAGGGTTTTTTGGTACGGGAAATCTGAATCTAATGCCCTACTCTTAAAAAACGTTTTGTGGAGGACGTTACGGTGAAAAAATTAAAAACATCACGATTTTTTTTTTAAGAAACTACGCCTACGTACGAGGTGAAACATATTTTACATAAATTTCCTATCGAAAGAATTAAGTAGGGGAATGTGGGGAATTTCGAACCATGGAGAATATCGAACCGAAATACGAATACGAAACTTGCCAACGTGTTATTTCAGCTTCATCTCATTTTTTCATTAGCCGAACCGATGAGACGTATTTTGTGCTGTCTGCGATAATCAAGTTATTTTTGAGATTCCAAAAGTGTTTTTGTGTTTTAAAAATTACATTGCTTTTTCCACATTTTTGCGTAAAACCAAGCAGGTAAATATTATTCAAATCATTGTGTGTGAATATTATTTACAGTCAAAAAAGTTTTTTTGCATGAAATTTGGTTCTGTGACTCATGGGCGGCTATTTTGTAGAACACAGCTTCTGGGGAATGTCGAACCACTTAGTTATATAGTAAATTATCGACAAAAAATTAGTTATAGGTCGTTTTTAAGACGTAAATCATGATTCCTGCATCATTTGCGGCAAAAAATTGGCTAAGAAGCTGAACCGAAACAACACGATTCATTGCAACGAGTGCGATCGAGCTGCTCACTTGCGATGTGTACACATGACTGGTGGCTATTTCACATGCAAAAACTGCGACTCCGAATAAATAACATCGATTTTTTCTCTATATTTTTCATTCAAATCTTATGTTTTTTCATAACGAAGTCATAAATATTTGTTCGAATTTTGTCAATTTGCAAAGTGGTTCGACATTCCCTACAATTTTTCAAAATGACAAAATCGAATATTTTGTTATAATTCTTAAAACTTTACAACAAATTCGAATTTTTAAATTCTGTAACTCCCAAAACGTGGCATTTTGCTTCTTGTTTAACCTACATTTCTCAAATTTTTAAAAATTACGATTTTAGGGTGAGTTATCAGTCAAAATCAAGGTGTGGTTCGACATTCCCCTACAATAAAATACAAAATTGCACATAAAAAATTCCAGAAATTAATTTGATATTTATATCATCCTCTAACTTTTAGCTTGGAGACATCCCATTCGCATTTTCAAAACCAAAAAATGGCGCATAAATATTAGCTGATACCTTATTCCACTAAGCGCTTTCACGACGTTGCCCGTAATTGAAAGGTTTACGTTAAGTTAAATTTTTTAACTTGCAGGGTTACAAGTTTGAGTTTTTTCTACAAGGTTTAAATAGGTAGAAATTTCTGCTTGTTATTTATCGATAATTGTCGACAAAATTTTTTTGCGATATTCCCATCCCTTGTTTACATTTGTTGAAGTTAAACCATCTATCAATCCATCAACTTCTTTTAAGGTGAAAGCGATTATTGTGTCTGCACATGTACGCGTATGCGTGCTGTGCTGTGACGCTGTTGCATTTACACACTTCCCCCTCATAACGCTTCTTTCTTTAGGTGCTTTAGTCGAGTGTTTGTATCACTGTGGTGTTAACATTATTAAAGCAGTTGGTATAATGTGTAAGCTATAATAGGAAAATATGAACATGCCTAGAATTTAAGGGGAAAACAAAATCGGCATTTATAAATGCTTAGATATTTTCTTTGTTATTATCATTTTTTTTTTTGCTTTTATGTAGGTGAAAAATGAAATTTTGAGTAGAAAGTTCTACAGTATCTACAGAAAAAGTTAACTAACTTTATATTGAATACTAATTAAAAGGTATGATGACGGCATAATGAGAAATTTATAATATATGAAGATTTGATAGAAAATAGGAACACAATTTTTTAAGGAACTTGCATACATCTTAGAAATGATTACGATGAAGCATGTGTAGTTTTTAGGGTATGTAGAAGATCGACTAAATAATATCTTCATATCTAGACTTGCTACAAAATCTGACAACTAGAGTTCAATTTGATAGATGTGGTGGAAGTGTTAGCATAAATTTGTATATTTCAATATCTATCACTTCTGAAAGAAAATTTGGTTTTAACTAATAATAAAAATATTGTTCGCTCTTTTGATACTTAAATATCTAATAAAGATGTAGACAGTGCATATGACCGTCTACAGAAGAAGCAGTCAAAAGCACATAACAGACAAATGAAAAATATTGGAGAGATTATAAAATTTAATCTCCTGATCTATTTAATTTTTTGTCTCTAGGCCAATGTTGTACCTGTTCGCATTTAAATTATTTCTCTAGTTTTTTAGAAGGACGCACAGTTATTTTAGTTAGAAGGACGCACAGTGATTTGACTGCGGAAAAAAATTGTTTTTTGTTTTTGAGGCGTCGATATTATAATTTTTTTTCTAAATTTCTATTCATAAATATTTCATTATTTCATGTTAAAAAATATTAGAGGAATTAGATCATTAAAGTTGATCAAAGTTGATGAATGCTAAACACAAAGTGCTACCATGCATTTTGAAGCGTTTTTCGGAAGCTTTTGTTACTTAACTATAGTTATAATCCTGAAATTATTTTTGTATATGGGTGTTATAAATGAAGAATGTATTTGATGAATAAAAAAAAAACGAGAAAAATCTTTTTTGGAAAAAAATATGGTTTTTAGACACTAAAATTTCAAGATAATTCCTTAAGTTTGGTGGACCAGGTCTATCTTGCGAAGGTGTGCGAAATATTCTAATATATAAAAATGTAAAATATAATTTCTTAGCTAAAAAACAAAAAAAAAAAAATTGGCTGCGGATCCCATTTTTACTAACAAAATACTAAACGCATATCGGGTAAAAACTGTTTGAAAATGTGAGTATTTGTGGGATCAGTGTACTTTTAAGAGATTGAAATTTTTTGTCAAAAACAAAAAAATATGAATTAAAATGAAATGTTGAAACAGTTAAGATATTTATCTCAGCATCTTGACTGTAACGGATTTTAGAGCTATTTCAGTTTTACTGTTGTATGGGAAGTGGGCGTGGCAGTTGACCGATCACGCCCATTTTCATAATTTTTCTTTTCCACGGTTTAAGAGTGACTCATGTCAATCGTTATACTGAGAGGATTCATTATATTTTTTTCCGCACATTTTTGGGGCGCAATTAATCGGAGATTACTGTATATATAGGTGATATAAATTACTATAATACCTATTCATTTGAATTTTCAGTTTAAGATTTTTTTTTTGAATTAACTGCAGACCGCCTAGAGGTGGAACACCATTTTTGGGGTCTGGAGCTGATTTGATCAGAAAGTTAACGCCGGATTCGTTATTTTTTGGCTTGCCTATGCACTAGACCAGAGTTTCTCAAACTACGTACCACCAGTGGTACGTAAGGCTTTCAAATGTGGATAATAGACAGTAAAACTTTTTATAATGCAAATTTTTGAACAAAATAAAGTATCAAAAATGATAAAAAAAAAAAAAAATTTTCAGAAATTGGCTCAAATACTCAATAGAAATAAAAGACTTTATGCCATATAATGGGTGTGTTAATTCTTGGACTACAACTTAACAATTATTATAAGAGTATGATATTACACTTTAACGATATTTTACGGTATGTTCTCAATTTTTTTATTGCAGTGGGAAAAAATTACTCAGAGAAGATATGACATACGTTTATATGTTGCCAAGGAAACATACAGTCGGTGGAATAAAAATGAAAACAAAATTTTAACACCAAATATCTTCGCAATAATAGATAGCTTTAAATTTACATCATTGTAAAAGCTACGTAAAATGTTTTTGAAATGGCTATAGTATTATGAAGAAAGAAATTAAGTTTTGATTTTCTTTGGCTGCCTGTCTGAAAGAGAGAGGTAAAGAAATAGGTAGAGAGAAATAGATAAGAGAGATGCGCCGATGATGAATGTTCCATGGTCATGTTGTTCCGAATTTGCCACTTTCCCTCATAATTTTTTAGAAGTTGAATAGGGAACATGAACGCAAACAAACAATACGTCTTTAGGGCACACACAATCTTCATTTTCTTGCTATTTTTTTTTAAAAAACTTTTTTTGTTTTTTTTTTTAATTTAAAGTGCACATTTAAGACACATAATTAATATATGTTTTGCATTTTTTGGTAACAAAAGAACCTATCTTCATGAGCACAAGAAAAAGTGACAAAATTCCAATTCCACCGTTCCTTTTTGATTATAAAAAGTCCGTCATGGTTGCACTCATGTGAGTACGACCGTCCTGCTCATGACATTCAAGCAGCGACTTTTAAAGTTTAATATTACTAAGTGACAACGATGGTGCGAAAATAAGTTATCAAAAGCTTCAACATCCAAAATGGGAACCGTTTTCGTTAAAAGTTTTAGGGAATCTGTCTTCTATATTGAAAACAAGACACATATATAGAAGAAAAGAGAAGTTATCGCTCGTTTGCTGTCATAATACAAAAAAAAAAACAAAACATTCGAGTTAAGTATGCAGAACTATAGTCAGTGCATTTAATGCTTTACCTTGTGTAGAAAAACATAACGAGATCTTATAAACTCTTCTCGTGAGAAGATATACATAGCTTGTCTAACGATATTAAGCAAAAGTTAAAAACAACGATTTTGAGGAATGTAAAAGATCTTGCATTCATGGTATGTACCCAGTGGTAAATCCATATTCTTTAAATAAGTTCGTATAATTATAAACATAAGCATAACATTAATATTTGTTTATTTACAGATGTAACCACATACATACTTAAGTATAAAAGAAGCAACAGCAACAGTTCATTAAACTTTTTTCTATAAAGCAATGAACTTTTTGATTAAAAAGAAACCAAATTTATGTAATAAAATTTAAAATTAATTCTGAATTTTACAAGCTAATTTAATCAAAATAGTAAAAGAAAAAAAGGAAATAAGAAACCGACTTAAACTTTCGATTTCTTTTTAATAAAGATAGAAAAGAAATTCCCATAAATTTTGCGATCAGCAAAATAAAAAATAAAAATAGAAACAAACAAAATCAAAAATACCTCGATTTCTACCAATAGAAATTTTGTTTGGCAAAAAATTTTTAAATTTAAAAAAAAAATATAATAAATTAGTTATAAATTAAAAGCGGCTTAAAGCGTATTAAGAGATGGAAAAGCAAAAATGGCCATAACTGAGAGAAAGAAGCAGAAACTTGTTAACAAAATAGTTAATGATGTTTTTGGTGGTGATGCTGTGGTTGTTGCTGTTGAATGCTGCCGAAGATAGCGGTCATTTTAAAGAATAGCGTAACTAAAACTTTAACAAAACCAAATATATACAAAAACAAGACAAAGGTAATGCGTAATAAATCCCCTTCGGTGTTGTTGTTTCTGTTGCAGACAATAGTAACAAACAATCTTATAAAATTGTCAAGTTTATTTAGCGCATGTGCGAATATTGGCCAAAACTAATTTACTAAACTTTCAATAAACTGCATTTCCTTATTCCATATGCGTGCGAGTTGCAAAAAAATGGAAATGACTAAATTATTGGATTACTAAGAAAATAAAGCTTAATAAAATAGTTTAATAGGCATAACCATAGTAAATCAATCAAAAGAATCTTCAGACATTGCTTAGGTATATTAAAATGAAACTGAACTTTCTTCCGGGGATATTATTATCGTCTCTATTTAATTTTGATGTGCTGAAAACTAAAGACCGCCAGCAGCCTTAGTTTAGGAGTCATAGGTCAAAATACAAAAAAAAAAACAGATGAAGACCTTCAATATTATGTAGAGGAGCTAATATCGTAAATATAATCAAAGTCCCGGTCTTTCACCTAGTCTTCCAATTTTTAGAGTACCTACTTAAAAAAATTGTTTTTGAGTAAATGAGAAATGATGTTTCGCAAACACTAACCAAAACAAATCTAGCACCTCAAAAATTATTGTTATATAATTTGCCAACTCCGATCGGTGTTCTTGTTATCACGTAATGTTGAGATATTTGCTTTTGAAAATCTTACATCTTGCTGTTATCAGACGGAAAGCATATTGAATCAAAACCGAAAGCGAACACTGTTATATTAACCCATTAAAGCCTGGCCATAGATCCCGCAGCACGATTTTCTAAAAAATCGTTGGAGATGTTCACATAGGCAATAGAAGTTGCCTTGCTAAATTTCAGATTATTAACTCCACACATTTCGGAGATTTGAAGTGGGTATTTAAATACCCAACTGGCTTTTCTAGGTTCTTAGTGTGCATGCAATTTTTTATATGTCAGAATTCTTTTGTCGTCTGTTTCGCGAGTAAACAAATGAAAATGTTGGGCGTACAGATAGAGCTAGTCATCCTATACAAATAATGACAAAACGTGCCCGTTTTTTCTAATGTGATGTCAAAACAGAGTTTGGTTACAAAAATTTTAAAGCATTTCTGCATCCCAAAAAATGCTTCTTTGACTACCATAATGGAGTACAAGACCAACAAAAAATCAAAAAAGCTAAATAATTTATTTGTAGAATTAATATTCTATTTATTTCTTTTTTTAATTAATTTTTTTCAATAAAAGTTTTATAAAAACAGTTTTTTCATATTATTTGTGCATTTTGTATGTACATTCTATTGTGCGTTTTACCGGTTGAGTATTGAAATAAATGAGACTAGGTTGGGGTTTCGCGATTCTTTTTTCTGTAATCAATGAAGGGCACTGATGGGCAAAAAGCCATGACTATTTTCCCCTATTAACCCACTTTTCACTATCTTTTATATGTCAATTTCTAGGTTTTTAAAAATTAGCTAAGTTTGACCTTGAAGGGCAGGAAAACGTTTGAATTCTACTTAACTTGCTAGAGATAATTTCTAGCTCCATTTTTCCTTAATTTAATAAAGGAAACGAGAGCCCGATATTTGCTACCAGCCCCGAGATATTCAATTTTTTTTTTGGGTATTTAAATACCCATCCGGCATTAATGCTTTACATTCAACAGTCTAAGCTATTGCATGAATAGAAATTCTGTTACTTCAAAGCTGAAAGTGGATACTGGTAAAACAATGGATACGCTATTGTCATGAAACCAACAGTGAAACTGTCAATAAAACTAAAATTCTGTTATTTCGAATCCAACACTTAGAACCAGAAAAATTATTGCAATTCTGTTATTTTACTGGCTACAGCAAAAACTGTAGAAACAATTGTGAGGCTGTTGGTATAACAGAAAAGCTTATTTTTTTGATAAAATTTCAGTTATTCATGTTAAAAAAGTTGATGTAAGTTCGCCGCAGAGTTCACGCGTACGATGAAACTATCTATCGCTTCTTTAATTGTAACTTTTTTCGTCTTTTCGTCATCCTTATATCTGGCTGTGGGTATACAGTTGCGAGATTGTGAGATTTATGAGATTAGAAGCCCATGTAAATTCTACTATTTCATGACCACACCTGCAGTGTGTTTATTGTCCAACATTTTTTCACAAGTTGAAACGAAAAACTTTATATTATAATATCGTTTTTGATTTATTTGTTTTTTAACGATATCTTCGTCAGTTTTGCGTACAATCTCTTAGGCAGCCTGAACTTCTTTATTTTAAGGAGCTTTAGCTAAATTACTGAACTCTTATTCAATGCATTATTATATCACTTACCATTGCTCAATATACGGAGTACAAAAACTATGCATGCATGGTAATATAACTTCAGTGCGCTTGTCGAAGCAAATTGATCCGCATACTCACACACAGAGCTTAAACCGCTCATCATACTACTCCCAACGATCGCATTTACTGTGAACTCTAGATATTCCAAACGAAATATAAAGAATCTTATCTCATACAACTATGTTCACCCACCCTATGATTTCCACTGCTGGCAAGACTTTCAAAATGTGCCTGGAATGTTTTGAAAACGCACAGAAATTGCTTTAGATTCAGAAACTAATAGCCATCGATTTTTCGCGTAACTTTGATGCATGCAATTTTAACAGTTGCCTTCCAAAGAAGTGAGGTATCAGTGCCAGGTTTGATAAGAAATACCAATTGTTTTCCATCATTTAGATCGATGCATGAGCATTAGAGCAGTTTAAAATGCACAACTTCTTCTGAATTCAAAAAATCCGGCAGATTATGTTGATCCATATGTCATACATCGAAAATGTGCATTTCGACTATTTTCGATGATTTTGAGTTAAATTTTCTATAGCGGCTGAATAAATACCCAAAGTAGATTTTATTAAAATTTGTCATTTTTTGTGGACGTAGTAGATGCTGTAGTAGGTGTTAAAAAATAAATCTGAAATTTTCTCTGAAATATAGTACCGTTATGATGGTACATATTTGAATATTTATGAAATTTATATGTATATCAGCTTTGGGCACTTTTTTTTTCTCCCAATATTGCAATTATGCTCATTCGATTAGGCGTCCTTTTTTATATATGAACTGGAATGCAAAAAGTTTTTGGGTTGAATGATACGGGGCAGAGAAATTTTTAATTAGAAAAAACACTAAATTTTAATGTTTTTATTTTTAATAACAAATTACGCGACAGAGAAAGCCATTGCCATTTACTAAGCGGAATTATTAAGCTCAACAACAATATTTTTGGCTGGAGTTCCTAGTCGAGGTATTAAATTTTGTAGGCCATCGGGAACAAGTCCAACACGTTACATATGTTCGGGACAGCAACAACGGAAGATGGCTTGTACATTATCGATAAAAAAAACCAAACAAACCTGTTTTGGTTCTCTCTGCGGCACAAAATGGCACAAATTTCCTTAAACAGTTAAATCAATATTGAAAAGAAAATATGAATAGCGGGCGTAGCTATCAACAAAGGGCATTTTTTTTTTTGACGAAGCGATTTGCAATCACGAGAAAAACATAATGCTAGTGAACATCAAAACTGATGTCACATAACGATTCATACCGTATTAAAATTTTTTACTCTACCAACTGGACTTATATGCCATGACTGACGAGCGTTGTTCTATTAAAAAGTTGACTGACTAACTTTTTCATGTTTTATTATTAATAAACTACTTAAAATTTTTTTTTTCAGATTGCCGTTGCGAAATTTTTTTCATACAAACTTGGAGCCTGACTGAAGGGCCCCGTTCTAACGAAAATCTGACTGACTCAGCCTTTAGAAAACCGTTGCACTTACCTCGTATTTTCGACATGTTTGAAAGCTCACCTGTACCACCTGTTCTAACCAAAACCTGACTGACTAGAGTTTATTCTTGTATTTCACTAGTATAACAGCATATTACAAAACTAGCCTTTAGAAAGTCAGAGACTTTTTTGTCACGGACTCCCCGTCTAATATATTCTACTCCCGCTCAAGCAATGATTTTTACAACGATGAATGCAATGCTTTTATCTATGATAAAATTTAAAAACTTCCGATGCTAATATTTCAAATATTATTATATTTTTATATATTTTAGATATTTCATATTGCATTGTCTTCCAATTTCAAGGCTCTAGCTCATCGGGAAGTTGTTGTTTCTACCGAACAGACAGACAAACGTGGTAATAATAAAAAGGACGCCTTATCGAATGAGCATAATTGCAATATAGGTTTAAAAAAGAGACATGGTTTCAAGTGCCCAAAGTTGATATACATAAAAATTTCAGATTTATTTTTTAACACCACAGCATTTACTTCGTCCACCAAAAATGACAAACCTTAATAAAATGTACTTTGGGTATTTATTCAGCCGCTATAGAAAATTCAACTCAAAATCATCCAAAATAGTCGAAAAAATGCACATTCTCGAAGTGTGACAGCATATAGCATCCACCGATTTCGATTAAATTTTAGTCAATGACTACTTAGGGGATGGATCAACATAATCTGCCGGATTTTTTGAATTTGACGCATGTTTAGTTTTTCCATACGATTTTGGACTGCTCTAATGAGCATCGACGGCGACGATGAGAAGAAAGAGCGTGAAGTCAAAGAAAAGTGTAGACTTGAGAAAATATATTATGCGCAATAGATTTCTTACAGCGAATTTGAATCAGCTTTTTACACAGGATAACTATTTTTATGTTTATTTGACGTTTTTTATACACTGTTTCACAAGCCGTGCTTGCTCGAATTTTTGATAACATACTTGATGGAATCTTTGTCACTACTTATAACGCTTAGCGATGGGAATATCGTATACGAAAATTGTAAAATATCGATAACCCCGAGAAGTTGTCAACTATCGATTAATTATAGGCAGAAATTTCCACATATTTAAACTTTGTTAAAAAAACTCAATTACGGACAAGTTGAGAGTTTCATTGTCATATGAAGCGCTTAGTGGAGGAAGGTATTAATTCACATTTTACCTAACACAATAACACATTAATAGCACAGAGCGTCACTTTTTTTCTAAGCGGATGGGATGTGTCCAAGTTAAAAAGTTTTCGCAATTTTCTCAATACTGTCTCATTTTTGTTTATGCGCACTTTTGTACTTCATTGTACCATAACAAGGATGCCAACTGTCTAAAAAACCAGTCAAGTGCCTCGGCTTTCTAAGGCGCTGTACGAAATATTTCACTCCGACTGAAAAATATTTATACTACGTTCGCAAGTAAATAAAGAAAAAATTTTTTTGAAATAAGAAAATAAATAAATATTATATTTTCTGAACAGCAAAGATTTTTTTCGCCACGTTAAAATTTTGTTAAAAAAAACAACGATTTACCCTGGAATTTGTATTGTGCATCTTGCTTTATTAGGTTTTTTTTATTTTTAATATTGAACTTGAAAAGTAAATTTTTCATTTCATTTTTCTATACATTAAGAAACAAAATTGAAAAGACTTCTACCTGTTTTACAAGCTATTGTTTTTAGTAGACATGTAGCAGCAATGGCACATTACAGCGTATAAAAGGTAGCAGAAATGTGTTTTCCTAAAACTGAAAAATTTATGAACTAAATATTCAAAAGATAATTTCAACCGAAGAGTCGTTAGGAGAATTGTCAATACAAAATAAAAAACCGTTGACTCAAACGAATTACATTCAATACGACAGATTTTCTTAACAACAGCGATGAACTGTTAAAATCACAGTTTTCTTTTTTCGGTGTAGAAAGTTTTGATCACGGTCTATCGTTAACACAGAGAAAATAGCCCCAGGATGAATTCAACTGGCGACCAATATTTCTTGGAAATCTTGCTTGCGTTGTGTTTTGATGACAGGGATAATCACAGTAGCATATGACGAATAAATGGATGGCAAAAAGTACCTACAAATGAATAAACATAGTGGAAATACAGGAAAATTGTTGCTCTTTTTCAATTCAAAACTGACATCAAAAATAAAAATAGGTATGGTATGCATATAAGTATTAATTCATTGATAATACTGATAATACTCAATACACGTTTCTATTGACCAATTATGAAAATGGACGTACATACATACTTTGTAATTGTTGTATCACATAACTAGTTAAATCATCTTAACACCTAATTTAACTTCTTTTATGCTATTCGCGAATGTGACTGTAGTTTTTTATTATTACGGTCGTAAAGTAAAATTTCTCCACTTGTAACGTTACCGTAACCTGGAACATCATCAGTAATGTTGCTAGCACCACCATGGAATGTAATGCCGCGCCGACGATGATTTTTATGTGTTTATAGTGGTCAATAACAAGCACACATGTATGTATTTTGAGTGGGTGACAATTTACCAACAGTGGTGCACTTAATTTTTGTGAAATTGCTTTTTAAAATTACTTCTTTTTTTTTGTGTTTTTGGACAAGAAACTTTTTATGAAATTTCTTTTTTATTTTTTTTAATTTACTATTATCACTCCCTGTTTTTTGTGTTTAAAAATGTACTTAACTTCTATGTAAATATGTATATAAATATATCAAATCAGGATCATTTCGTTATTTTTCAATACCTGAATCGCAGGATTACTTGAAATCGCAGGGTTACCTGAAAATTTATTGTGTACAACCCAAGTTCTCTATCTAACTAACTCTGGAGCAAGCTTTGCCATTTACCGTTACTTTAATTTAAAAAGCAAATTCATTCATCATTGGCTTTGCTTTTAATTTCATTTGAATTTTTGTTATTACATTTTGAAATTTCCATAAAAATGGACAAGGAAAATATTCGTCGTGAAATTATGAAATTTCATTTGGCAAATTATAGTAGCCGTCAAATTGCAAAGGCTTTAAATTTGTCAAGTCGTACGGTAGACCGAGCTATTATTCGATATAATGAAACTAGGGGTTTTGGAGACTGAGACCGGGGAAAATTTTCAACAGTTGCCACTACTGGTTTAACAGAAAAAATTCGTAAACGAATCAAGCGAAAGAAAGAAAGCTAAGGAAGTGGGAGTAAACCGTGAAACAGTGCGAATCATTGCAAAATCAAAGCTTAATCTTAAGCCGTACAAGCTCCGAAAAGCTCAAGATCTGACACAAAAAAAGAAAGATTTGCGACTGCAAAGATGCAAGGCGTTGCTACGCTCCTTCGTGTTAAAAAATGTTGAAAATATCTTGTTTACAGATGAAATAATTTTCACGGTTGAACAACATTTCAGTGCGCAAAATGACCGAATGTGGCTAACATCATCATCGCAACAAAATAGGACTGTTAGCCGAGTTCAAAAGCCAGCTTCCGTTATGGTATGGGCTGGAGTTTCCGCTAATGCCGGAACCCCTCAAATATTCGTTGAAGAGGGTGTTAAAATTTACCAGGTTGCTTATCGGAGCATTTTAAATGAACATGTTCTTCCCTGGGCACAAGATACATTTGGAAATGAAAACTGGACTTTCCAGCAAGATTCTGCACCTTCCCACATGGCAAAACTAACGCAAACATGGATAAAAGACAATTTTTCTGGATTCATAACATCTCAAGAATGGCCACCATACTCCCCAGACTTGAATCCAATGGACTACTCTATTTGGGGTATTTTAGAGAGTAAGGCTTGTGCATCTCAACACCACAGTCTGGAGTCGCTGACAAATTCATTAGAGAAAGCCTGGACTGAAATTGATCAGGAAGTCCTGCGGCAAACAGTCCTACGATTTCCGGATCGATTGAAGGCATGTGTGCAGGCTATATTGAATGAGGTGGGGTTCAAATGAATGCTTATATATTCAGCAATGTTAACACTTAATTTTACTTAATGGAAGTACGTCCTTTTGAAAATAACTGCTGAAATGTGTGCGTCACTTTACGATTGTCACCCTGTATAATGCACCACAAATAATTTAGGAAATACACCGTATTAAAAATCAGGGTTGCATAGAAAAAGTCATAGCCACTAACTCAAGCCTATCCATATTTTACCCACAAAATTCTATTGCCAAATCATATTTTCATTCCAAGTCTTAGTACCACATCATAAATAATTCCTGATATATCCAAAAATGAAAATTCAATCTCACCCATGTTTTTCTTGTGGCATGGCTTTATCAACCAAGATCTTTCTAACAAATCTCAGTACTCTTCTGTAAATGGTTACGGAGCTATACCGAAAAATTAGAGCTGCCACGCCCACTTGTTTACTAGTGGCCAAGATCTGCCCAATCGCTGCCGCTAACAAACTGCTTTCACACACAAATTCTAATTATTTTACTATGGTGCCCCAGATATTTCACCATTAAAGGCTCAGTTATATAGGAGGCGCCCCTAAATATAACCTAAGTTTCAAATTATAATTCTAAGTAACTAATTCGAAACTTAAATTCCAAATTCCGATTTTGGAATTTGTGTCAAAAATATGCTGAAATCCATTTAATTTAAAAAGAAGATGATTTGGGGCCGAAATAGCTTTTTGCATATACAGTTTGAACTTTTCTATGGAAAACTGGGATGAATTTGTTTTTCTTTCTTTTACCTTTATTTTTTCGATATATTAAGGGTTCTCATTTAAACTCAAAGAATGGAAAAACTCGAAAGCTTCACCATTAGACCAATATGAAAACCAGAGTGCAAATCAGCGATTTATCAGTTGTGATTAGGGTTCCATTGCAGTACTTTGGGAACAGAATTGTTATTTCAAAGGCAAAGAAAAAGTGCAATCAATGGTAAAAAGTGAGAATTGTATTTAATGAAAATAAATTTGTGTGTCGTATATTTAATACTTCGATTCGAAATTAAAGGAAGAAAGTCTTGGCCAAAGCTCAAGTTTACATTTTATATCGTCGGCGTTCTGGCAGAATTCACTAAGTTAACGTTTTTAATTTCTGAGCACTGCATAGTGCGCTACGAACACTGGGAAAAATTTAGAAGTTATATACGTTATTATTTCGGACAAACATACTTTCAAGAGTTTATGTTCAAAATTTCAAGTCAATCAAAACTTTAAAAGTGATTTTCTTTGTTATGCTAGTTTCAAATAAATTATTTCAAATAGTCCAAAAAAATCACAAATATGCCCTAAGTTTCCCGTACCAAAACGTATATAATCCCTTAAAAAGTCAACGGATTGATATACACATTAGTATACGATTCAACGGGATCATCAAAAATTTTATTTATTATGCCATTCGAATTATAGAAGCTAGTTAATACGGTTCCAATTGAAAAAATTATTTGGACTTAGTGATTTTTGCATGAACGACGGCAATATAATAGTTTGATAAGATTATGAATTTAAACTTGAAAACAAAACAAAAAAGTAAATTTAAATAACGTTTGAGGAATGAAATTGAGACAAATTAAGAATAAGCCGTACAAAACAACGTGTAGATCTTTTCAAAAACTTTGAATTGATGAAGTCCGTAGTACTTATTAGTTATTTTCAAAATACTTTATAGTTTGTAGTAAAAAATTAGTTTTGAAAATACCATTAAACAAGTGACAACGTCGGAATTTGCTTTGTAAATCCAAACAAGAGGGAAAATTAAGTTTTTCACCATTTTAATGGAATGGGTTTTAAAAAAACTTATTTATACATATAACAATTAAAGTGCTAGAGAATAAAAAAAATTATAGAAAGAAAAAAAGATTCTGGGAAAAAATGCGTGCTTTATGACTCCAAAGTTCGCACTCTTCTAAAAGCAGAAACCGTGGGACGAAATGCAAAGTCTTATAAACAGTTTGCAAAAAAATACGATGTTTCCAAAAATACAAATGAAAAGTATTTGGAATTCTTTGGTATTTAATAAAGTGTTTCAAAAACTACAGAAAAATAATCAAAACCAGATTGGGTAACCTTTTGTAAATTTAAATAAATTTTTGTAAATTTTTGTGATGAATGACGAGTCATACTTTGAACTTGAAGTCAACGAACGGTAGCAGAAATGAAACAAATATATATAAAAGACCAAGTTCCCAGATAATGTGTTGTTATGGTTGACCATTAGCGAGCGTAGAATCAGTGATACCGTATTTTGAAAAGATGATTTGGCGGTGAGTTCGCGGAATTACAGAGAAGGGTGATTACCGATCGTTGGAGAATTTATTCATAAACATCACCAATAGGACAAAATAACTTTTTAGTCAAACTTGGCGCATTCATATTACGCCAACATAAATCCCAACACTTCGGAATCAAATAAGTTCTTCGACTTAACCCGTTAAATGCCCCAGAAGTGAGTCCAACCAACATTTTTTTTTCTTGAAAATATTGTTCTTCAACTAATCAAATTGGGTTTGTAATATGTATCATACGCTAGACTGGTGTTCCGGCCTAATTTTCAAGGTTACATCGGGAATTTTTTATTATAACAAAATAAAATACAACCATTTAAATTTTTTTATGTTTTTATTGAAATTTTTAACTTTAGAAAAAAAATTTTCGGAGTTTGTTTTACGATATTTTATTAGTGTTACGTCCAAAGTGGACACCTAAAAAAGAGGTTTGTGGCGGGCCCGGATGATTACGGCACTTGAAGTCATCTGGAACAAAGAATTTAAATATATTATTGTTCTGTAGGCTTGTCATTCTAGCAGGTAGTAGATTTAAACATTTTCATTAAAAAATGAGAACCCTTGTATTTTAGAAAAAGGGTCTCAAAAAATCGCAATTTTCTGACTACATTAGAATATCTCGTAAACTGCATAAAATACGGGCCCTACTTTTCATGAGTTATTTAACCTGATTTATTGAAAATTATATAGAGTACATATTTTTCCCCAAAATGTTTCAATGGATTAAAAAAAAAAATAAATTTAAGTGCTCAGAACTTTACGCAATTTTCAAATGCAAATATCTCAAAAATAGAACTGTAGATTTGTAATCAACGCCTTAAATTACACCAAAACATATGTTGTCTTCTTGGATCAAAAACCTTACCGATATTTGTAAACCTTTGTAATTAGATTTTGATCGGGGTCTGGCACGCTCATATGGTCATTTCTTTTGCAAAAGTTTTTGGTTGCTGTAATTTCTGTATTACCCAAACTGAGCCAGAGCTGGACTCCTACTAAAAATTAGCATTTCAAATTATGACAAATGTGAAAAACCTAATAAAGTATCTATTTAATTATGATAGAAACCTTTAAAATATTATAACTTATGTCTTTCAAATATTTTTATTAATTAATTATTATTATACATAATTCTTTTATTTGCAGAATAAAAGAAAAACTCCAAAACGGGGCAAACATTAATTGAAATTGTATGCGAGTTCAACGCTTCGCAACAAAGAATTACTTAATAAAAAATCTACAACAAAAATAAAACAGGTGGGTGAAACTTTATTGGCATCAATTAATAAAAATTATGTGTTTATATAAACTTGATTAATTACAAGAAGCAAAACAAGTTATAAGTTATATTTGATAAAGCTCCAAGCAACAAAAACCTAGTAAATGCAATCCATAGTATGCTGAAGGAAGTTTATCATTCACGTTAAGTATCTATAAATCTATTTAAGAATCTTAAATATTTTATGATTATGTATTTGAAGCACACAATAATTACACTGTGCAACAATCTGACGCTTTGTACTCACGTCTGTAATCCCGGTATGGTGGCCGAAACCCATGATTTTGGTATGCGCGGTCCCAATAAACTTTTTTTTTATATTACTTTGTATATGTCTCATAGCTAAAAACCCTTTTAGGTGTTATATGTAGCCACTATTCGTTATGTGATTGTACCGAGTAAGCCAACGCGAAACCTGAAAAATGTTGTCCATCGAAAAGTGTTTAGGGTCAGCGAAGGTCGAAATAACCTAGGTCAAACTGTTTTTTAACCCGCGGTCACTCGCACGGGGTGTATTTTGCACCCCACTACTTTTAATTATTGCTATACTTTTTCTACCGGTGTCTGTATCGCTGTGAGTATTGACCCGCTTCATCACTTGATGTATGCTCGTTAGTTTTGCTTCTGCAGTTGAGGTAAACGAACGTTTTCAAATTTGCATGGGGTTCATAAACAGGTGCGCAAGAAAATCTGAGTACAGGGTCGGAATCAGCGACCCCGAATTACTCTTAAAAAGTTATCCATTCGAAATTTGAAAGTTACTGTTGCACTGAGTAATTTATTATGGCTTATGAGAAGATTACTTAATAATATTTAATATATTCAATAATAATGAAAATATCACTTGACCCAATAAATTTTTTTATTTTTCTTGTTTTAAAATATTTTTTTTAGAATATAACATTTTAAAATTAACTGTCACGGCGCACAGTGGTGTGACTGCCGAAAAAAAGAATTTTCTTGAATTTCCGTTCATAAATATTTGATTAATATATTTAAAATAAATTGAAGAAGTTAGTCCATTAAATAACTGTGGTCAATCTGTTGATGCTGATAGCCGATGAATATTAAACATAAAGTCTAGCCTCCATGTAGAAGCTTTTTTCTACATGGAAAAAAATTATTATTTAACCCTTTTGATTGAATAAAAAAAATTGCGATTAATAAATTTTGATATAAAAAGCATTAATCTGATCTCAAAACCGTACAAAATTTAATGGGCGTAGTTTTATGAAGCCGGAAAGGTTGAATCCCTAAGAGTATTTGTTGCGGAACAAACTTTTTGTCAATTTATTTTGAGTAATTAAATATTTTGCATAAAAAATTGAAATTCCTAGGTACTCACAGTTAATTTTTTTATCTAGCTAGTATGATGGGAAGTATTTTATATATTTTTTTATTATTATCTCAAATTCAATCAAAATAATTAATTTCCCTGTTTTTTGCGAATTTTTTACTTTGACTGTCGTTAACGTCTGTAATACGGATCAAACTAATAACTGATGCATTTTTTCAAAAGCTTGGGAAATTCAAATGAGTTAAGCGATTTTTCTTAGAGTAAACGCTTTTTCGGCAATGTTGTATGCGCTTAATCTACTTTTTCTGGTTCGTCGCTTGATAGTCGATGATGATATATTCTACTGAAGTGCACTTTTTATTTCTCTCGGTTCCACTTTCTGATTCGCTTTCATCAATTTTGTGGTTTCGTTAGTTTTTCTACACATTTCTTTGCGAGGTCTTCCACCTGTATGACGCAGATCAACTATACCGCTGGTAACAATTTGCGAAATCGTCGAGTTTCGTTTTGAATATTTTTAGTTGCAAATGTTTTGACCTCTTCAATTCAGACTTTAATTTAATATAACTTCTTTTTTTTATTTGCAACATAATTTTGTACTTTTAATTTTTTATAATAAATGGTAATAAATACACTTTGTTTTGAATAAAAAACATTTTTGATAAAAATTATTTTATTGAACTTAAGAAGTCATTTAAAGTGCAAGTGATTTTGGTTGCAAATGATATGACCGGAACTGTATATATTCTACTCCCGCTAAAGCAATGATTTTTACAACGATGAATGCAATGATTTGATCTATGAATAAAATTGAAAAACTTCCGACGCTAATATTTTATTACTTATATTACATGGAAATTTGTAAAGATACTATCACATCATTAATACTTCCATACCAAATCTTAGCTCCGTACTACAAATTGATCCTACGATATCTCATAATGAATATCCAGTTTATATGAGAGGTGCCACATCCATGTTTCCACATGTTTCTAGAGATAATCTCAAAAAATCCTTTAAGTTGTATGGAAGGTGCCACGCCCACTTATCCAAACTCCTTTATGAATAGCCTATTTTAAGCCTGAAGATATTCAGAGAATATTAAGAAGATTGGTTGCGTCATTAAAAAGTTAGTGAATAACATGCAGACGCATCAACGATTATATATGTATATAAAGATATGAGGGACATACCCGAGACCTGCATGATTGTATTCATACACTACAATCAAGCAGAGTCAAAACGAATAGGTCGAATGCAAAAGATTCGAGATTGAGAATGCCAACGAAGTTCGAAAACATTTCAATCGTTCGCAGTATACGTATTCATAAATATTCACAAGTATTCGAAAATATTTAGAATTATTCGAAAATATTCACAAATATGTATGCTCAAATATTCACAATTATTGTTGAATATTTATCATATTCATAAACACCACTTTAACTATTTCAAGAATCTCTTCAAAATTTTCTAACTTCATCTTTACGACCAATGACTCAAAATGAATTTTGTAGTGCTTGACATTAACATTACAAACTCATAAATACATTCATATGCAGATGTGTTCTAGAAAAATCTTAAACGCATACACAAATTGCACGGTGCGACAGTAAAAAATACCTGTGAAGTGATACTATTTTTCTTGTAAGTCTTGTCGAATAAAACAAGAGTCTGTGTGTGAAATTTGCCAAACACCCCCAAAATATTGATTTACCGTTAAAAACCTTTACGCATTTATAAGCCTATAACTTTGTGGATTATCAACAGATCAACAGAAAGAAACTTAGACCTTTCGAATGATATATGTAAATTTGATTTAAGAAAACTTGAGAAATTTGTGTGTGTCCAGCAAACACAATTTTTTCACTTTTTTCGCCTTTTCTCAACTTTGGCGATGTTTCCACACACTATTTTATAAAGAAACCATGCTACTTGAGAATTCATTCAAAATATATGTTTAATAACAAATGCAACGTATATTTGTTTTTAAAAATCGGTAAGTAACTGATTGAGTTTATGTGGTATCACAATGGGCCGTTCAGACCTAAGTGTGTCTCTCGACAGCCACTCCAACCTAACCTAACTGATTGAGTTGTTAAAATTTTTATGAAAACAAAATTTTTACAAAAATACAATTTTTGGCCATTCAACTCAAAAATGTTTGCTTGACCGTGATTTTTTTAAATTCAGCATTTCTCGCAGTTTCTCGAAGTGCCCAAAAATATTTTGAAATCATTTTTGTTTTATTTTTTCCTTCGAAGCGCTTTTCAATTGTAGCCATTCTTGGTGAAAATGTTTGTCATGTTCATCTTTAAACTGGCCCAGGTTATCTGAGAAGAAGTCCAAACGTGAATGTGCAGGAAATAAACTTTTATTTAGTAAAAATCTGTAAAGCGTGTTTTTCGAGTTAAAAATAACTGTTTCTATATGATAGTTATCAGTTACGCATTTTGTATTTGTACGTATCGATTATGAAAACTTTAGTCAGCAAATCAGCTTTTTTGTTTTAAGTGGCGAACACAAGATGGCAGCACAGATAACTTCTGAAGTGGTTGTTCACGGCAGTGGCCGATGGGCATTCAAATGTTAATAATGAAGAGCCACGTCAATTTATTCAAGCTTACGACTTTTATTAAACTCTTCGGTTTGTAGAGTTTTAACGAAT
Organism: Toxonevra muliebris; assembly: GCA_963691655.1. Lineage (NCBI taxonomy): Eukaryota > Metazoa > Arthropoda > Insecta > Diptera > Pallopteridae > Toxonevra > Toxonevra muliebris. The sequence continues at coordinate 87,013,683 of OY829326.1, read as the reverse complement.
TTGCAAAAATTGCCATTTCTGGGTATCATTCTACCTAGTACTCCATTATCAGCCTCGGTACTACGATTCTTTATAATTTTATTAAAACGTTTGACGTTAATATTCAATTAAAAACTTGATTGACAACTTAATCATATGCTAAATTAACGCCTCAAGTCTGATATTTAGACGTGTTTATTTTAAACTTACCAGCAAAGATCGTCAAAAATATGCCTTTTTATAGGTCTAGATTGTCATTACCCCTTAAAGAAACGACAATTCCCTGAAGACTATAAAGAAAATAGAGGATATAGTCAATTTGTAAAAATCAATTGCCTGCATTGTAGCTAACATAAAAAATACATTAAGTACAGCTATAAAAATCAAAAAGAACATTTTTTATTAAAGTTTTTGTTAGTTTATGTGGATGTGCTTTGTTTTTATAGGTAGAAGCAGAAATAAAAGATTCTTTTAAGCAAAGTACTTAATTTTCAACCATAAAATAGCAATTTATTGTGAAGCTGGTAAAGCATAAACCGTGAATGAAATCATTTAAACTATTTTAATTTTAATTGTAAACACTTTGCTATACAGGTAAAAAATTGTTCATAGCTAACGTTTAAATCAAGACGAAATCGGTTTTAAACCAATCCTTTATTGAACTGATCTATCCGCAATTTCATTAGCACCAGCCAAATTAACGGTTTGTCGAAGAAATAGGCTGACTTACAAAACTTACATATTCAAAGTTTGTATACAACTTAACTACGATATTTAAATCACATGAGTAAGCAACACTGATCAAAATTGCAAACAGATCCTTTGTTTATTTTGGCATAATAGAACACTGTTGCAATAGTTTGTTACAGCTCTTTCATTACATAACACAAGAACTTACAATTTTCATATTTTAACTCAATTTGTGCCAATCTATATGGATTGCAACAACACCCTCTCTACGATCAAGCATCGCGGACGTGCGGACGGCTTGTTTGATGAAAATCAAAGCTTGTTCGATATTGCTTGACGGTCCGTCAACGATTGATGCGTGTATACGCATTCGGTCAAGCATATGCTCAGTTTTACATTGTTTTCGGTGGGTAAAAATCGTAACAAAACTGTTTTGCCGACAGCAAATAGATGTTCACAAGCTTAAAATTACGGAGAAATGAATTTTGACGGTGCATGTTTCACGAGTGTATACGCAATCGTCCTTCATTTTTTTTATTTATGTGTTGCTTGAAACTGAAGATGATGTATGTATACCCCACTTTATGACTTTAACCTTTTGACGCCTGAATTTTAGTGGGGCTTGATAGAAACCTCTTGTTTTGAAATTATTATGGTTAGGTCTTCCACAATCTTCTATATTGATTGGTTTGTCCTTTATTCAAGGTTAAAACAAATAGCTATGGAGCTATAGACAACCAGTGGATAATCCGATTCCTCCAATTTTTTAATTTTCATATTACTTATAAACATATTTGATAAAAAAAATTTCCGCTTGGTAATAACATAATTGACAAAAAACGAAAATTTGAATATACTTTTTTTCGAGGTTTACACCTGTCGTAGGTCTAGTCAAGCAAAAAAAAACATCAGTTTAACATGTACGAATAAAACGACCAAGTTGTTAAGTCTCTTTTTTGTTATAATGCTATTCACAATGAAACTGCTCAGCAGCTAGAGCTGAATAGATCTCAGGGTTTGCGGTCTATCGCAGGAATTGTTTTTAGTTTTTACTCTTTATAATAATATTTAACGATGATTTTAACTTATTTTCACCGCCAGACATAAATTGATAAAATATCTTAAGGAATACCCGAGTTAAAGGGCAAAACATAAGGAAAATCGAAAAAAATTTTAAATTTTTTCATTTTGAATGGCGTTTTAAACGACTATTTTGTTTACAATGTATATATCAGAGTATATGAAAATAAACTGCAATCAATCCTGTTTCCAACGAGCTATAAATTTACAAAATCTATTGATCTATTGGCTGACTTCTTTAATTCTTTTATTTGACTACACTAAAAATTTCAATACGTATTTAGAATGTAAATTTTTGTATACGAGTATTACTCCAACTATTTAAGTATACAATACAGCAGCTTAAAAATCTACGCAGTTTTTTCCAGTATTTGGTGCTTGAAGTCGAATATCTCAATCAAACCTCAATGGGGTTTGAAAGTTTTAAGCTCCTGGGAAACAGAATTAAATGCAGTTTATTTATTTATACACTGGTTAACAAAATAGTCGTTTAAAACGCCATTCAAAATGAAAAAATATAAAAAACTCAATTTTCGTTATATTTTGCCCTCTAGCTCTGGTATTTTGTAAGATATATTACCAATTTATATCTCATTGTAAGCAGCTAAGTGTCCTTTTTTGAATGAAATATAAAAACTTACTCGTCGGATAAATAAAAATAAAGTTACGGGCAAGTATATGCTTTAGCCTATCAAAATTCTGTGTATGCAGTTTTTATCTGCTTGACTATACCTACAATTTGAACTATGTCTCGAGGAAAGTATATTTTCACTATCATACAGTGTAATTAAACGCATTTTTTTCCAAAAAGGGGCCAAATAGAACATGCAAATATTTTTTTCTTTGAGTGTATTGAATACTCTTTATTTGCTTTTAAGCATCTGAGCCATAAATTTCAATGCATAAATAATATTACCATAAATTGTGATAAAAGAAGGGAATAAGAAAAAAATTAGAATTGTTTTTTTACGTGAAGATTAACAATAGCATTAAATATTTTATAGAAATCATCAAGGATAGATCTGTATGTAAACCTTCAATGGAGGGGGAGGGGTGGGGCTGGGTTGTGGAAGGAATTTGTTTTTTTTTATTAATTTCAAATTAATTTATTTAACTAAGTCTTTTTTTTTGTTATTGTGGAACGCCAAAACAAGTATTCAAGAATACAGCACTCGGACTAGTTTTACAGTCCTGCGTTCCCTTTTGTTACACTTTAAATCGACCACATTTATTAATACCTCAGGTGCTCGTCTCTTAACACTACAGTGCCAAGTATGGTCCAACTGAAAGCAGGGCAGACACTAAGAAAGTGATCTACCGTCTCTTCACATTCTTCTTTCAAACTACAGGCAGCACAGAAGGCACTAGCCGACAAATGGAACCGGACAAACTACTTTCTAACCCCTTTCTAGCCAGGAGGTCAGCGGATTAAATTTTTTAGGTTTTGAGTTTCCAGGAATCCATATCAACAGCAGGCTATTATATTTTCCAACACAAGCCTGGATTTACAATGGAGAACTCGTTTTGATGTACTTAGAGGGTTAAGGCAAAGATCTAAGTGTAGCCAGACTGTTACTAAATACTCAGATACTCCTTTCTCTCCAACCATTATTAATGACATGGTCCATAGCCTAGATGATTGCAAAAATTTCTGTTTGAAAAATAGAAGCATGCAACCCAAATGTGAAATGAGGATGCGCTTCATCATTTTCGATGAAGACTCTCAAACCCGAACCGTATTCTATATTGGAACCGTCAGTAAAAATGCGCTGACAATCAACTCCAGGTCCAGACCCCGGCTAAAACCCGATTTCTGAAATTTTAATTGTGTAGCGCTGTTTTAAAACTGGAATAGTTGGCATTGTATCGGATGGTATTGACAGAACTGTCAAGTCCAAGTCATGATCTTCATGGTATTTAGAATAACTCCAGGATATTTCACTTCATGGGATAGCTGAATAGTGATTCCTTTGAGTACTGGTAAAATGAGGTAATCAATTTTCCTTCCCCTAAAGAAAAGAATAACACGATTTTTAGGTGGTTACTTCATTTGAGCATCACCTATAGTCAAGGTTCGTGATTAACCCAGATATGCCCAATGCTCTATATGTAGTGCATTTCAGAAATCTTTAATTTTGATTAAACGAGAATATCAAAATGTTCCAAAGTAACTTCATATCTGAGGTAAACAGCAACATCATCGGCATAAGCCTATGTGTGGATACCCGACAGATAGCCAGTCAATCAGCAGACACCACAGTAGTGGAGAAAGTACACCACCTTGGAAGCACTCTCTATTCACATCGCAAGTCACGGATTAACCACAATCGGCTTGAACCATCATAATCTATCAATGTGACAGCATTAAAAGTATCCAGTTAACAAGAACCAGATGCAAGATCGAAAAAAATTTATGGTTTAACGATTTGTTGAATACCAGATCTCTGGTCATGTTACATAAAATAGTAAATACACAGGAACCAAGTAGGTATCGAACAGTACTTTTGTTAAGACATGGCTTTTACAATTAATGTTTTGCTTTGAGCGCATCAATCAAAATAAAAACATATCTAAACATATGAATACTTAAAAAAAGAAAAACAGAAAAGTGGCAATAAGAAAACTAACAACGGCAGCAAATGAGAAATTTAAACTCCACAAAAAAGGCAGAAATAAAAACTATTCATCACCACAAAAAAAAAAAAAATGACATGATAATAATTGCTATAAGCTGATAAGCTAAATAATATTTGCTTATCGCTGATTTATGGAGGAGGCAATTTTGGTGCAAGTGCTATATACATAATTATTATTTTGCTTTTACTAGCAACACCACGGATGAAAAATTTACTACAAGTTTGTAAACTCAACGAAACGAAAGTACAAACAAAATAGGAAAACAATCGCAACGGAAAATGTGCAGAAGATTTTGTCTGATAAATTTTGTTGCGTGTGCGTGCTGAAGCAAGTTGTGACATTGTATATTTTCATGGAACAAATTTTGAACACACCTAAAAAAATATGTGCACAACCTATCCACGTTTGGGCTTCTACTATTTATCTGTTTAATTAAATTACTTTTTCTGTTGCAAATAAAGGATATTTTTGTGCTTTTAAATCAATATGACATTTTTTGAAATATGTATTACACTGTGCTAGTCATGAAATGTAGCGAACAGGAGACATACCGGGTCAAGGAATTCAGTGGTGATAACCGTTTTGCTCCGTATCAGCAGCGTTTCATAAAATTTTTTTTTGAAGTTTTGGTTGGGGGTATACTACGAAGTTACATGTTCCTCTTCTTATTGCTGTGAAAATTGGTATCTATAATATTTGCAGGAAAAATTTTAGACATACCTTCCATACAAATCAAACAAAGGGATTATTTTACATTGAAATAACTTAAAATTTAGCACACATAATTTTTTCGTTAAAAAATTATTTTCTGAAAGTTTCAGAACAATTGGCTAAAAAATAAGCATCCAGTTCTCATCATCAGCGATCAAACGCTAAACAAGTAGATCAAAACAAAAATTAATTATACTGAGCAATAAATTCAAAGTCATGGAATCCGGACAGATATTCGTGTGCATAGATTGAAAGTATGCATATACAGAAACAAAATCCCTGTAGAGTTTTGAAAAGTTAGCTCGAGTTTTAGTTTTATGCGTGCCTAAGGTTTGCCAACTTCTAACATATTAACTATAATAAACCATAACAGAACTTGTTAAGTTTGTATCTGAGATTGTTTGTATGTTCAGCAAATTTTAGTATAATTTTCCGTAGAACATTTTTTTAGAATGTGTTAACCCTTTATCTCTCTTCCTTATGGGGTTTTCAGCACTTTTTGAAAAAAAAAAAAACAGTTTTTTGACCCATTTAGAGGATTGATAGACGGCTAATATGCTCTAGAAATATGTTGCCCACAAAATTCTGCTATATGTTACTGTGCGACAAGAATCTGTAAACTTGGTTTTAGAAAAAACCAGTAATGAAATGGTGTATGTATAATGTTTATATGTATGTACATCATTTTTTAACTATAGCACCGTTAGATTCCCCTTGGTCGGTTCTATCTACGACTTTTGTTCGTTTGTTAAAAATATTTTATTGTAACATAGCTTTGCATATATGTACATCATTTCATTACTAAGGTGTCGATATGTATAATGTCGTATTCGTTTGTATTAATGTTTTCTAAAAACATTATCGCTTTTTTGTTAATACTCCGCACCTAAAGAACATTTTTTAAAAGAGCGGCATATTGATATTTAAAACAAAAGCAGCAATAAGGAAATACGAATATTAAAATATGCTGCGATCATTATTAGAGTATGTAGTACTATGAAAATAGTGTTAGATGAAAAGAATTTAAGGTGCGTCAAAACAAGTTTCTTGCCTAAGTCTTTTGTTTGCATGCAAATCAGCTCTGAGCTTTAGAAATTGCTGCAACTTTTGCAACATAAATTAATCAATTTAAGAAAGTGTGAAATTTTCAACAAATTTTATGTTTTAATTTTTTGGCAAAACCTAAACTTTTTGCTATTACATAAAGTAACCGTGGTTTTTTTTTTTTTTTTTTGCAAAATTATAACATCAAATACACTTGACATATTTTGAAATTGAAAACACGAAACGATTTTAAATGCCAAAAAAGTAGCTAATAATAATAGTAATGATTTTGCAAAATTTAAGTAGCAACAATAACAGCAACAACATTAATGAAAAAGGGAAGGTAGGCATTGACAAGCGCTTATTAGTAATTAACAACGTTAACGTTTTCTTGCTTTGAGGCCCTACTGCTGCTACTGTATAACAATAGTAACAATAAAATAACAACAAAAGAAACAGTTATATAAAAGAATTATCGAAAAATGTAATGCTGTTTTTTGTATCTTGTACAAACGCAATTATCAATATTAATTTAAAAATTTTAAGAGCTACAAATCAAAAAATGACCTCAAATAGGGATTTTTAATACATATTGTTAATGTGCGACTATACTGTCACAACTCTAAGTTTTAAATTTTTTAATTACACAGGTCGACAAGATTTTAAACCAGAATATATTTTGCACTTTTAGGTTAAGATATCTCGAAAAAAAAAGAGCCAATTGAGAGATTTGAACATCGGATTAGGATTCAGCGCATCAAAAACCTTCGGATAATATATTCTAGTTTCTGGGTTATAGTAGAAGGTCCGGTTATGTCATTGATACAGAATGAACATGTTTTCAATCGGCAAAATTCGCCTGGCTTATCTATTCGCATTACACAGCCAGAAAGTGGAAAATCAAAATTTTTATGTGACGGATTTATGGATTTATTTTATTTTTTCTTTTCTACAAAGCTTTTTTCTTGAATTGAGCTGTTAATAAATGATTTGTCTGAGTTAAAAGTAAAAGAAAACTTTTTAGCCGAAATCGAAATAAAAAGTAGACTTAAAAATACTGCTATGAAAACAAATAAAAATTAAGCAATTAATATCGTCGTCGAAATTAAGTCCAAATTAATTTGTTTAATTGGATCCGTATTAATTACCTTCTATAATTCGAATAACATAATAAATTCGATTTTTAATGATGCACTTAAAACGCATACTAATGTGTGAATCAATCTGTTAACTTTTTAAGCTTTGCCTGTGTTCGTAGAGCACCATGCACTTCATAAACTAACTTCATCTCAGAAATTAAAAAATGAACTTAGAGAATTCTGCCAGAACGACGACGATATGAAAATAATAAAAATACCAAGTGTAATATATTTAAAGTTTCGGTATACAATTTGTGCCTGCTGAAATTTCGGCACATATGTGTTAGCATTCGGAACAGTTAGTTAGTTTACAAATAGATATATTGTGAAACCGTTAAATCTTTATACTTTTTATAGACCGATATTCGGGCAAAAGTCAACTTTTTTATAAAATTTAACTACTTAACGCAAAATGCTGCTTAAACTATAACAGCTACATTAAAGTTATGTATAGAAAGATTATAGATCTTATCGTTTGCTAAAGTAAAGTCAGTGGTGGCATATATCTAAAATTATTATTTGACCTGTAAAATGCATTTCTTCCCCTTACATTTCTTTTTGTAAATATTTATGTTTTTCCTAGAATCAAAAGCAAGATTTTTTTTTCATTTCTCTTTATTTCGCTCCCTGTGATTTCCACCACACAAACAAAAGGTGTGGTGAGAAAAAATAAATACCGACATGCAAACACTCAAAAGATACTATTATATATTACTAATGTGATATTGTTATTTCATAGTGGTGTGTGGTTGAGTGACTTAAAAAGAAGGGTAAAGTTGGTGTGCAAAGAAATTGTGGTTTTTTTCTTGGTGTCGTGAGTTCGAAACCCACTACAGGTGGACCAAGTGATTTCTTTTTTTTTACAAATAATTATTATATAAAACTGTAACTTGATTTCATATGTCCATCAATATTACAGATGATTTTTGGGTATATCTCCGCAACCAGAGATTTGACACAAGAATGTTAATTGACAATGTAATTCCGCAGGAAAAGGTGTCAAGTGAAATCGAAAAGGGGCATGGCACCTCCTATATAATTTGAGTGTTAATTATGAAATATCTCAGTATTCATTTGTGACACGTCTCTCGAAAAATTTGGTTAGGCGTGGAGTGGTAGGTGGTAGGCCCTTTCCATACAACTCTAATGCTTTTATATATATCTCCAAAACCATCGGATGACAAAACCACGCCACAAAAAAAAAAAAAAAAATTGGGATTGAATTTTCCCTCTAACCTGAATTTTGATTATTGTATATCTAAGGGATTATTTCTATAGCAGTTGTTGTTGTTGTTTTGGTGCGATACTAAGATTTGGAATGAAAATATTATTTGTTTATAGAATTCGGTGGGTAAAATATAGGTTGGCTAGAGGTAGTGGGTGTGTCATCTCGGATTTATACGGAATATTTACAAAATTATTTGTGGTGCAGTATTGATTGTTGGGACGACAACTTTGATTCCCAGTAGAAAATACACATCCCATGCAAAGGAAATGCTTGAAACCGTATATCTGAGAAACTATAGCAAAGAAGACCATGACAGTTTGTGTGTGAAGGCGTTAATGATATGATTGATTAGTGTAATAATTATATTTTGATCAGAGACTGACACGCTTATGTAGTCATAGGTTTTGCAAAAGCTTTTTGTTGTATTTTTGTATTACCCTTACTGTGCCAGATCTACACAGCGAAGCTATATACTTTTAAGTAGAAAAAAAAAGTTTTCCTCAATTTGTTTCTGTTGTTCCTTATTATGTATTTAACACCCCTGGTTGCACCTATGTAAGTATAAGAATTGGCGAAGAGTATAAGCAGACTGTGTAGGAAACGTGACTGAATGCCCTATTTCAGCAAGGGTTTCTTCGCACTGAATTTACAAAAAGGCATAATTGTGTGGCATTGACCAGTACAGTCCCCAGACCTAAATTCCTTCGAGAATTTCTGGAGTATTTTAAAGAAGAATATTCATCGCATTTATACCGCACACTTAAATATTTTGATTAGTTATGGCTGCCGAATACTTTTGCTCCCATCTGTATATATATTAAAAGCAGCTGATTTTGATTAAAGGTACTCACACACAGTTGCGATTTCATAGGTGCAAAAAATTTACAACAATGTAACCCATTGCTTCATATGAGCGTGCTCACACATCAGGCGCATCGTTTTTTTCGAACATTCACAGTAAACTGCTGCGTTTTCATACTGACAAGTAACAAAATAAAGAAGAAGAGGAAGGGAAATGAGAATGAGTTAACAAAAAGAAACAAACTCAGAATTGTGTGATATTATATTGTGTTTTAATATTTTTATTTTAATATTTGTTTTTAATTTAATAGTTAATTGAACTGATAAAATCTCAACAGTGTGTGCCCCTTTGCGTTTTCGAAATTTGCAGAAGAAGCGCATCGAAAATTGTGCGAATTCGCACCGATAAAATCGCCATTGTGTGCGCATAGCTTAATTTTGTTTCGTTTCGAGTGTAATATTACTAATTAGTAGAAGTTTTGATGGTTTAATTTTTTAAGAATTTGTTATAAACAAATAGTATTTTTTCACACAAGCCAGCAAACAAAGGCCTATCAATGTTTTGAAAGCTGTTTTCAATAGCATTAAGTAAAACAAAAAGCTAAATATTTTAAAGCCAGCTCTGGATAAATTTAGATTATAAGAAAGTCCCCTTTGAATTATTTCAAATTACACCCTTGTGCAAATTAATGTGGACAAGAACATTTTTCTTTGAAAATGTGTTTAATTCATACATATCAGAATAATTATTTTTTAGTGTGTTAACCCGTTATCACATTTCATTCACTGTTCGATAGGGTTGATTTTGTTTGGGCAAATTCATCTGTCTGAGTCTCGCATTGTGGATTTATCACAAATTCTCGATTGGTTACCCCGCTGTCAGCGAAATATTTTCACAATCTTGGATGAATGGCAGGGTGTCAGATCTTGTTAAAAAATCGGGCTTACCAAATTTATCTTTGAGAATTCAGGGAGCATTCGATCTTGCAAAACTTTCATTTCATTTTCTCTCTTCATCATTCCTGTTGTAGGTATGAATGATCCTGCCCCAAAACATTTGATTCTTGGGGTGTTTGTATGACTGCTAAATTGAAGCTGTTGAAAGAAAGAAACAAAGAAACCCTGGGAAACACTAAACATTAATTCTTCCGATTTGTTACTGATTTTATTTTTGAATGAATTAAAACCATTTTCAAAGAAAATTTGTCTTGCCCAAATTAATTTGCAAAAGGGTGTGAATCAAAATATACCAAATTCGTACATTTATTTATTTATTTATATATAGGCCCTTATTATGAGCTGCTTTCGACGTTCGATCTTCGCTGGTTATCGAAGATCGAATGTAAAATTCTTATGAGTAGTGCAACCCTGTCGAAAGTAGTAGCCAGAAAAATTTAAATTTTGAATATTCACTTCTTTTCGAGTTAAACAGCAATAAAAAAGAAAAATAGTTGTATGCCATTGGCAGTATTTGCTGCCAAGTGTGGGCAAACCTAGCCTTACACAGAAGTAATATTTTGGGGAATTGAAAAAAAGGAGAAATTTAATATTTTTTCTGAATGCTTTATTCACTTTTTTTTCTATTTCTATGAAAAATATTTTTTTTCTTATGTTAGGGAATTTTCTAAATTTACCACGGAATTTTGGTTTAGCTACGCTTTTTTCTATCATTTTCTACGATATTTCCAAGGGCCGAACCCTGCTCGTATGTATCTGTTTATAGAGTTCTGAGGTCTAATTACAGAAACTTAACGTAGTATAACACCGTACAGCTAAACTCAGTGCTGATTATAGCACAACAGCCAAAAAATCCCTTGCAGAATATATCAGAAGTAGGAAAATAATTATAAAATAGTAAATAAATCAATTTAATAAATAAAGCAATCATTTAATATGTTAATACTTACTTTTCATCTCGATAAAAACTCAATAAGCAGAGAGCAGCTTATTCTGTGAAATGTCACTTAACGTAGCAGCAAAGACATCTAAAGTCAAGAGACTTCTATGTTTAGAGTTGAGTTCTGAGTAGCGTGCTCTGGACTAAACTAAAGCAATCAATCTCAAGAACCACTATACTATACCTTGGATGTAGCCAGTATAAAAGAGTAAAAAATCAAGAAGAATGAAAGCCTAAAGTCTCTCAACCCCGAACTTCTTAGTTTCGTTAACAAACCTTAGAATCTCAGAAAAAGTATGGATATTATTCATACTCAAGACATCACCACCCAACAACCTTAATCCAAATCTCGCAAACGCCGGACAGCTACTAAGATAATGCTCCGTAGTATCGTCGGCCTTATGATTGGCAGGTTGGATCGGTGATGGCGCCGATGTTAGTCATATGCTCACTACATGTGTTGTGTCCTGTAATGACGCCCACCAGTAATCTCAGGTCCTTCTCAGTTTCAGAAGAAATTCTGCTGATTTCCTTGGTCTCATCGTCCAAGTACCAACCGGATCCAGTGCCGTTTGAGGTTTTAGATCCGTCGGTATAGAAGACATCATTTCACTCCCTATCACTCTATGCATTTCATCAATTTCAACGTTACATCGATTCTGTGTTTTTACACATACCTAACGAGCCTATAAAAGTTTCGATTTAAAAATACGTGTTAGCACTTTCAATGATTGCTTCTAACTTAGTTTCCTTATTTAAAATTAAATAACTTGAACCATTTTCAACTGAAATCATTTTTTTGTTTGAAGAAAATTATCCTTCTATCTGTACTTTTACTATAATAGGCCTTATGGATAATTTTTTGAGAAATTATACCCATAAAACGTAATGAATGTTTGGAAAAAAATTAATACTTTGTTAAATTTCATTATAGGTTACTAAACACAAAAATCAACTCAGGTGAAAATTGTTCCAGTTTTTCGGTTTTAAATTCTTACGAATTTAGTGATTGTTGAAATGTAATCATAAGAAATGCTGTGATACACGAGCATATTCTATTTAAAACTACTTTCAAAACATTGATACTCACACACTTTTGCCCTACTGTGTGATGTGCCCGACGTTATTTAGCTGAAATTCCCAAATAGTAAGACTTTTGCTGTCTCAGATTAGGTGCTTGAGCTTATAGTAGAATGATCCACTCTCTTTGGCCCTTTCCTTCTCTTACTTTATCATTTATAATGTAAATTCCTATAACGAGAAAGACCTCAAAGCCAGTGCGATTCCTGGCCAGTGGCTTCCTTCTTAACAATCGGCTATTTGATTTCCATGTATTTCTGTCTATATGCCCTTGAACTTTATTGACTTTATTTGCCAAATTTATTCATCTAGGCTGTAGGATTTAGGCGCTTCCAGACTAGTTTTAAGGATATCTCAAAGAGAGTTTTCAAACAGTTTCTTGCCCCACTCTTTGTATTAGACGTCAAAACTTTAGAGTTTCCAAATAATAAACTTGCCCACCGATTCCAATGAGAACACCACCCTGGCCAGTAGATTATATAAAGTACTATTCAAAATTATAGCGCACTTAGTACTCATTAGGTCCAAAGCTGAATAACTTCTTCATGAATCCAGAGAAATCCATCGGGTCTTTTTATTTTGAAACTATATTTTATATTATATCAAATTTACATATTTAAAAAAAGCAAAAAATATCAAATGTTCTATGGAAACCACTGTCCAATTTCCAATTGAATTCCAATATTTTTACAAACATTTTGAACAAATTACAGTTATACGGCTATAAAAATTATTTTATAGTTATATAGTATAGATAAGCAAAAACATTTTTTTTTTTAAGTTTCCTGAAAACTTTTAAATTTTGAGTTGTGCCCCTTTTGTAGTTAGTGTGTGCGATATGTATAAAAGACTTAAGCCACAAACAGCTATAAAAGATCACATAACTATTGGTCGGATTTCTTTGTTCTCTTTCATCTATTTTTATGCTCAGTTTGTCTCTCAGCACTAACAATTTTATGCTCGTTAATTTTTTAGTATTTAGTAAAAACAACAAAAACACCTGCTTTTGCAAACGGAAAACTAAACGAATTTTGCTACTTCTTTTTTGTTGTAGCTTTTGTGCTACTACTTCTTCGTTTTCTTTCAGTTTGCATTGTTGGTTTTCTTTTTATGCTTTTGCTTGAAACTGAAGATTGGTTTTAAAGTTTGGTAGTGCAAGCATTCAATTCGCTTGCAGACGTTGAGCGTAGCGAACGTTTTGCAAAACGCGTACGGTTAGTGGTAAAAAGTTTGGTTTTCCGCAAGGTGTTTCTGTCAAATTTGTATAAAAAAGATGAATCGAAGTTTTTGACGCTCATAAAAATTACAAAAAAAATAAAAAAGTTTCTAGTGAAATTTCAAGACATTTGTAGAGTTTCGAAAACCGTTATTCAAAAATTCTATGTAAAGTGATGCATATTTTTTTAGTAAAATAATAAAGTATTTAATAACCCTACCGAAAAAAACTTGTTTTCTACAATAAATGTGTGTATCAAAGCGAGAAAATGCAATAAAAAATTGCACTAATCTATGCATGGTTTTGAAAATGGTTTTATCGAAATTTTTAGTGATTTATTTTCGTATTAAGGGACATAAAAACTAAAAATCTAAATATGTATTTACTCTGATAAGCTATTCTTGGTTTTCAAAATTATAAAAAGGAGTGTACAAAACTGTTTCGTACAATTTCCGTAAAAACTTGAATATCAATATGCAGTATATGCCACTAAACACTTTCATTCTCACTCAACCAAATGAAAACGAAATTTAAATTTTCAATAGCAACAACAATGGAGCAGGAGCAACAGTAAAAAACAAATACCATTTGACTTCTTGTTATTTTTTTTATCAATTTTTGTTTAACAATAATCACAAAAAGAAACACACAAAAAAATACATCAACGCGCTAACAGTAATAAGAGAAGTAAGCGATCAGCATCACCAGCAGCGCAAACATACTACGGACATATACACATATTTATTTTCGTGAACCGGTATTGCACTTTCCCCCTTTTATAATAACAACAGCAATCAACAAGCGCATCGACAAACACAACCACTAAAGAAAAAGTATCAAAAAACAGAAATAAAGATTCAAAAAACAAATTTTAAATGCTGGAACCGTATCCATACACCATAAAGACACACCACAGCTTACATATTTTAAGCATGTCAGCGCCACCATCACCGACCAGCACCAGCGTACACATGTTGTCTTGAGAGTTGTGCTTTTTTTTTCTTTTTCTGACTATACGAAGTCATCGAAATCAAAAAGAAACATAATCTCATTTGAATCTTGACGTAAAAAGTGTTTAGGATTTTGTGTGCTCATGTTTTATTTTTATTGTAAAATATAATTACTGCTTTTGTTGTTCTTGAATAACTAAATTTTTGGTTACTACTTACGAACCAATTTTCGTCAAAAAGTTTTTCCAATTACCTTTGTCCAATAATCATCTTTGGTGCATTTGAATGGAATTCATAGTATTTACTTGGAAGGAATATCTGCAACGCCATCGTCATCATCAAAATGTGTTCAAAAAACCAAATGAGTGTTCTAATGGGAAAGTTGAATACGGTAAGTTTGAAATTTACAGTCTATTTCATAATAACTTGAAACGATCTACATATATCCAAAACATTAAGAAATTGTAAATATTGTATTTATGATTGAAACATACCTATATGTCTACTGTTACAATGTAACGGTTAATTATTTTCATTTTTGACTTTCACGTTATTCTCAATTCTTACTGACTTTAATTTCAGCTCAAAATATCTGTTGATCACAAATGTCTTCCAACTAATTGCATCAAAGACAATATTCATTTTAGGGATGCGAATATTGCTAAAAAAAAATAGTCGACAACTATCGATTAGCCCGAGAAGTTGTCAGTTGCCGTCAAGTATCGATAAGTAACAAACTGAAGTTTCCACCTATTTAAACGTTGTAGAAAAAACTCAAACTTGTAAGCTAAAATTGACCTTAACCCGTTCCGTGTTTTTGTCGAATATATTCGACATTATATGATTACGATGTTGTTGTAGTTTAAACTCCAGACACACGAAAGTGTATTTCGTTGAAATTCTGCATTTAAAATTTAAGTGGACACACGACAAAAAAGTAATTTCAAATTCGTTTTTTGACAAATTTTAAGTTTGGAAAAGAAGAAGAGTTTTTGTGTGTGTTTTGTGTAAATAAAAATAAATAAAAATGTTGCCTTTCAATTGGATTTGGGCACCAAGAATTTATTTAACAACTATGGATAATTGTGGGACTGGCAATGAGTTATTCTCCGCCTCCATTATTTTATTTATTACAAATCCAAAATTTAATAGACCATAAATTTTTCCTGTTTTTTACAACCATGTTTTTGAGGGCTGCTTGTTACCATCTGCATTTCAGACGCAATTCAATGAAATGTTAAATTCGCCTGAAATGCACTGTCGTGTGCCCGCATCACTCTACAGAAAAAATTTATCTGCATTTCACATTTTGCCTAACTCACGAATTTCAAATTTCTATGCGTTATTGCGCACTGACCGAACCTTGCATTTTTGAACCGAAACTGAACTCCAATGAACATAAAAGATAATAATTCATAAAGTTTTTAAATATTTGCAGAAACATACAAATTTTTCTTAACATTAGCTGCGTTTTATTCGCTAGCTAGTTTAGCATGTACGAATAAATCGATAAAGTTATATTACACTGGAATACAAAATTTCACTAAAAAAATATAACATGAGCCAAAGTATGTTTTCTAAACTAAATCGAGGACGCTGAACACGAAAATCATATTCATTTTTTTTTCTATATTTCCTATAACATAATTTAGATCGATAGAAGCTATAGATAATGAGATATTAGCCTGTAAGTGAAACTGTAACCTGAAAAACCTTTATTTTGTCATATTTTGAAAACTCACCCATAGAAAAAAAAATTAATGTGATTTTCGTGTTCAGCGACCTCGATTTAGTTTAGAAAACATACTTTGGTTCATGTTATATTTTCACTGTATTCCAGTGTTATCATTCACAATGATACTGAGCTCAGCCCCTGGAGGTGAAACATTTTAAAAAATATCGATAATTCTAGTAATGCATGCCAGTTATTGCGGCTTATCGAATAAGAATATTTAGCGATAACATAATAAAAAGTGCAGTAGTCCGAAGCGTTTTAAAGGTCACTGGCAGTCAAATTTTTTTAATTCTAATGGAATTTTTAAAAATTCAACGTATTTGCTCGAAACTTGTTGCTCGGAGGTTTTTGGGTCGCTGATTATGAATATGCACCAATATTTACCACAGGTTCGTGTTCAGCACAAAAATTGACTCTTTGCTTATCGGAAGAAAATTTTAAATTTGCAGGACTGTATTGTCGATAAGTTGTTGGGAAAAATAGTATTAGCTAATCCCTATTGACTGCTGATGATTGCTTTTCCTCTTATTTTACACTTTGGGCGAAGTATTAAAAAAATAAAAAGCAAAATGAACGATTCACGATTTGATTTGGCGTTTATAGTTTTGTTTTCGATTGAATTTTTAGTTCACTTCTTCTGCCAGTAGCAAAACTTTTTTACCCCCAATATTCTCGTACTAAAACTGAGTTTCTGTCTCACTTTCGAGTAAAGAATGCAGTCTGCTGATTGGCGTAGTTATTGGACATTGCTTTTTGAAGTATCATTCCAAAAAAGTTCTGTTTGGTTAAAGCGACCTATGCAGATATTGTAATGACTCCGTCACGAAGGAACATTAGAACACATTCTTTTTACCCTACGCCCCCTAATTTTGTTCCTTTATGTGAAGAATGTGAACTGTGAAAGTTTCAGGCAAAAATATTTAAATTTAAACGCGCCTCCTCGGACTCAAAGTTTATATGTGAAAAACATTCCCGTATTATCAAATAGTCCAGTTGGTAGAGTAAAAAATTCACCAAAAGTTCATAATAATTCTTATCTGAGATTTTTTTTCAGTAATTGTTAGTGGGGTATAATAGATGGAAAAACCAATATATATAATAATAAAAATAATAATTTAAATAAATAAGCAGCATATTACATACATACATATCCCATTTTTTGAAGCCGAGGAGGTACGTTTAAATATAAATATTTTAGTCTGAAACATTTACAGCTTACATTGTTAGCATAAAGGAACAAAATTAGTGGGCGTATGGAAAAATATTCCAAACTTAAAAATTAAGGACCACTCTAATGTCCATATATGGGCCGGACGGTGTATGTGAGGCATTCGTCGCCACTTCTAAGCTAAACTATGTAAAATTGACTGCGAACTTCAATCAAGAGCAATCTAATTTTGAGAAAACCAATCACGATCACAATCACGGGCGATCCGAATGAATGGTTTTGAAAAATCAGTGAAAAATAAAGTGATAAATTTATACGGTATGGGCTGCTTGTTTAAATAAAAAAATGAAAAACTCAGTGCACCGTGTTGCAGTGGTTCGGCCAGGAGCCTTACAAAAACATTTTTTTTTTATGTGTGAAGGCAGTATGTTAGTTGTAATTATTGGTCAGAATGTGGTTGTTTTTGGGCAAGTAGGCATGGCACTTCTCATACAAAGAAAATGCTTGAAACAACATATTTGGAGAACCATAACAAGGAAAGCAATGAAAGTTTTGTTGTGATGGCAGTATGTTGGCATTTATTAGGGAGCCATAGCAAGAACGATGATAAAGGTTTGTTGATAACATTAGCTGAGAAGAATATAATGTTGACTGTATTGGACAAGTGTGAGTGGAACAACCAATGTTGCCATATTTTTTTTGGGCAAAAACTGTGAAAAGTAAAAACAAAAACTGTATTTTGGAAAAAAACAAAACTAAAATTTTTAATTCGAAAAATTTCTCAGTCACTTGCCCATCATCCCACCACACATTCCAAATTTAATAGGTCCAATAATATAATAGTTTCCGCATGTTTGGGAGATGCTATGCTTTCTTCAACGGGGCAGAAATTTCAAATCCTATAACTTCTGGGAAACCTAATACAATAATTGTGCAAAACTTGGAAAAAAAAAAGTTCGCTCATGATTCGGAAATAAAAAATAAACGAACATAGAAATTTTGTATTAATATTAACCCATTAAGGACGAGCGGGAACCAAAGTAGATAGATCAAAAAAGCAACTTGAGAAAAAAATTTAGCCTGGCTCAGGAACGGCTCAGGGTGCCATATGGGACCGCTAGGCATTACACAGGGTTAATTTCGGTTTGATTTGCGTTATTTATCATAACGACAACAACAATCAGCTTTCAGATTGTTTTTGTTTGAAAAAATAACGTTTAACTGATGTCAGATTCTATTCGCAAAAATGCTCTGGAATAGTTAAAATTAATTTATTTATATAAATATATTATATATATATAAATAATATTAATAGAATAAAAAAAACTGATTCCTTTAATATTAAGTAAACTAAGTCAATAAAAAAAAACAAATTCATTTAAAAATGTATAAAACAAATATATGTCATTATTATTATTAAAAAGAAACACGAAATAATATTCTTGTTATGACTAGTTAAAAAATTAAATGAATGATTTTTTGAGTAGTCATAGATCACCAGTAATCAATACAACAATTTTAAAAGCTCTCGAATTGGTTTCATCAAATTTCTTGTACATTTCTCTTTATGTCACAAAATTTGTTCAATTTTATAATTTTTTTTAAGTAAGTCTTTTGTTCTTTTCAGCTAATTTTCAAATTTTAGTTTTGTTAGGATTAATTTAAGAAAATACAATTACATTTTTATGATAACCAAAACATATTTAAGTCTATTCTGCATATTATTGTAAAAACTGTAAAATTGGGGAATAAACTGTAATATTTGAGGGAAATCTGTTAGACTGCATGCCGACCGAAAAAACTGTAATTTACAGATAAATCTGTCAATATGGCACCGCTGGGAACAACCAATTGTAAATGATATGAATAATTGGCCATTTCATTTGCAAACGTTTTTTTGGTTGCAATTTTGTATTACCCAAACTTTGCCAGGTAGTACAGAATATATTCAGAGTAAAAAAAATGTGGTGATAGTTAAGTCATTTTCTAGTAAAAAGTCCAGAATTTTATTAAATAACAGAGCACAAAACAAAAAAGAAGTCACATAATCAAAGGGTATGTCAACTCTTAGATATTATTGCAATATCAACTAAACTTGGTACCGATATCGCTTATAGTCTACAGGTTAAGTTCTGATCCCGCCTATCATTATATCACTGCTTCTTCCATTCCAAATATCATTGGGTGCCAATGCTTTTTCTATCCCATTTTATATTATGAATACTGTAAAATTTGTAAATTTATTCCAGTAGTGTAAAAACAAATATTAATATAAAATGCAAAAATAACAAAAGTTAAAGTATGTTCATGTATGGGTATTATTGGTAAGCCTTACACGGCAAAGTCATTAACAAAATAAATCTTTTTTTTCACAATATTAAAAACCATCTAAGTGTCATTTGTAGAAAATATTTCAAATCATTTCACTTTCATGAAAAACGTTTAAAGGTAGACGAGTATGTCTTATTGAAATTAACTATGCATTTCACATTTAAGAATAACAACTTCAATTGTTGTCTGCTTTCCGTTTTTCAATTGAAATTTCACATAACAAAATTTATTACCAATTTTTTTTATAGTAAGTACTTCATTTAATACAATTTAAAATTTATTAGAAAGTACTTTATGTATTAGTAAAAATATTTGTATTTCTTTGTAAATAAAAATAAAACATGTGTTGAATATTTTTCCGTTACGATTGTGAAACGGTCGCGACATACTAATATAGTTGAGCGAAAAAAGAAACAATCGAAAGAGAGAATGATTTCCTTTTGCGATATTGCTTCATAAGTAGCAAAAAGAAATTTAATTTGTGCACTCGCTCGCTATCCATCTTCCATTTGTGAGCTTGAATTCCGTTTAGTGGGTTGAAAGTGTCTAGAATAGTGATTGGGAAGTGAAAAGCATGGTGTGCTAATATGGCAATTCACGGCGGCACTAAATAATAAATAGTATGTATAAATTTTAAATCACGTACATATGAACATACATACATAAATTTGTGTTCTTTTCCCCCTTTTAAGATAAATATGCCACGCCAATGTCTAACTCAGAGTCTGGTAACACATTTTGTCTTTGACTTCCGCAACAGCCAATTTTCTTTTTACAAAAAGAATTCCAGTATGTACTAATCACCATTGCCCAAAATAAATAGCAATGCATATAAACTGTTGCTAGAAAACTTTCAAGCTTCTAAGTGACCTCGAAGAGTGTTTGCATAAAATAAATTTATAAACAACATCGTAAAGAAAATTTGGGAAACTAATTTTAATTAATGACTCTTTATCTTCGGTATTCATTAAAATTATAAATCAAATCAATGCTTTATGTCTTTTGTCTTTCGCATAAAATATCAATTTGCTTTGTAAACTGTAATCAAATTTACTAACGGTATTCTGGCATATTCTCATATTTTCAATAAAAAACACATCTATATGGCTGGTATTTCTGCAAACACAACAACAACAACGCCTCTTTAACCGATATTTCACTTACACACATGGGAGCATATACATACATCAGTGTGGCCAACTCAGCGCTTTTTAGTGCTTTTTGAAAATTAAAACGCGGAAAAAAGTGACTTAGCTCTCAGCTCGTTTTTTCAATTTAAAACATTTTCGAAAAATCTAAGAAATTTTCATTGACTAGAAATATCAGATGTTTCCCTGCATTAGTGAAAAACTTTAAATGCATTGAGGTTTCTCGCACTTTCATAAAGAAAAAAATTTAAAGCTTTTTTTAAAGAAAATACGCGTTTTATTCTTCATTTAAGCGGATTTTGAAAAATAAAAGTTGGCCACACTGACATACATATGTATGTATCTATGCGAGTATGTGCAAAAATTAATACAGTAAACCCCAAGCAATTAAAACCTTCGATAAATTATAGAGCCCGTGGTCAAATCATCTGCTCCATTGATGTATGAATCGTTACGATAAAACAAGTTTTTGTGCGCATTGTTTGGGCAAATTCCGTAACGAGTAGTACGTTCACGTAAAAAAAGATTTGCTTTGGAAGCAAAAGAAGCTCGGAAATCAAAATACAATGTTCACATTTCAGAGCGGATTTTTTACTTCGTTTTTATTCCTTTTATTTATTAATGATTATAATAATAAAGTGCAGTTGTTGAAAAGCCTCTAGCCAATAATTTAATAAAATTGTGTGCCCTCTCAAGGGAAACACCTGTTCCGAACTTTCAATATGTTTTCTATGTGAAATTTTTGACAAAGTTGATCAAAATAAAATGTATAATTTTTTGCCAAAATAACAATGAGGTAAAAATTAGAAAATAAAACAGGGTTCATCTTTTGTAAATAAATAACCTAACACAAATCAAATTTTGTATTTAAAACTAATACGTTTTAAATGAGTAATAACGCAGATCAGACGATCGTTTCTGAAACCAGTACGGTTCCTCATCAGTGATCTTTGTGCTAGTTCCCTCATTTCAAAAAACATCAATTGGTAAAAAAAAATCACATTTGGATATTTAAGTTAGTTAAGGGTACCTAATACTTTTGCACCGGACTGTATATTCGTTTGTTGTGCTTATAAAAAGCATTTGATTTTTTTAGCAGTTTTTTTTTTAATAAAAACTTGAAATTTACCAAAGTTACTAATTTTGCATAACATTAGGGCCGAGCTTTGCGTTTTTGCAACATTCCTTTTTGGTTAAAGGGGTAGGAGAAGAGATTGTATTCCTACTTTTTTCTTGATTAAACCAAATGATAAGTCAGGGTCAGGGACATAGTGGGTTAAGTACAATTACTTGATTTACTTATCCCTACTAATATTCTTTATATTGCAATTTATACAATATGCAATAAAGCTGTTTTAATTAGTATACATATCAGCTTCTTCTAGTTCGGACACTATTATAAAAAACTTCCACAGGGCGACATTGAAGCACTCAATAGTGGAAATATTTTAAATTTATCTTCATATTAATTCCAATAGTCTCTATTCCATTTGTGTGCATAAGTAGAAGTGAATTTTATTTACAAAACTTAGATTTATGCTTTAAACAGAATCAAAGCAGCCGACTTTCGACCGTCGACTTTTTCTGAGAGAATAAACACAATAAGAGATTTGATTTTTGTTTTTATTCAAGTTGTCTATTGTCAAAAAATAAAACGAAAAAATTCAAGATTCTACAATTTGAAGTAGCTGTTGCACGAACAAAACGTTGGCTTTGAAAAAAAATCGAAAGTTCTTTCAGGTGAAAATTTTAATGCCTTACAATCCGACGTAGAATTAAGCTCCATCGATATAACTTTATTTAAACTTGCATCTTGTCAGTGTCTGTGATATTGAGCGAAGTTTCCCGTTGTACAAAATGTTCGGGCTGAAAATCGGGGATCATTTACATTTGCTAATTAACGAATATACTTACATAGTTATGTGATATTTATTTGCAGTGCGCAATGGAATAAAAATTTAAGTAATTTTTAAGGTAATTTTTAATAGTTTTTTAGGGCATTTTATTGGTCATTTTCTAAGTTTTTTTAGGTCAACAAAATCCGAACCCTGGTAATCACTTACACGCACTGCCTATATTACATAATGAATACGTGACAATTGGCAGCAGAGGCATTTCATGTGAAGCGGACAACGTAAAAAATGTGAAGTTCTGAAATTCTGCCTAATTGAACTTCTTGAAAATATGAATGTGGACACACAATACTTTGAGCTTAATTTCGAAAAATAAATTTTTTTTTTAATGGTCGAAGTTATTAAAATTCTGATTTTAAACTTTTACTTCCGGTTTGGCGCATAAAGAAAATTTAAATTTCCGGTCTGATTCCATAGTTGAAAAGAACAGTAAATTACTTATTTAAATTACCATGTTCAATATTTTTTTTGTAAATTTGCTTAATACTAAAAATTATTTTTAAAAATCCATATTTCAATTACGTCAATTCTTTAAAAACCCATAGCTTGGCAAATAAGCTTCTTTTTTTGTTATTTACTCCCGCTTAAGCAATGATTATTACAACAATGAATGCAATGCTTTGTTCAATGAGCAAATTTTAAAGAACTTCCGACGATTTTAAACCTGATTTTTGGCTAACCTACTTACTTGTCAAGCTCTTCAAATTGATATATAATATGATAATGTAGCACTTCTGGATCTTCTGGAATAAAATTGTAGTTTACACTAATAAATGTATAGATAGAAAATTATAACTTTGGAAATAAAAAGAAGTTAAGTAAAGAGTTTTTGTTTTTTTAATTAATTCATTAGATCAGGTGACCGACATTGTTTTTGTTTCTCATATACATGTTAGAAAATATTTTCTTCTCATGAGGAACGTAAAAGCGAAAAGGGCATTTTATTTTTCATCTTTCTTCTTCAATTACACAAATGTAATCAACTAAATTTTTGAATAGAGTATTCTAGAACAGCAAATACATTCTAAAAATATTGCTTATTTATTCAAATAATAATATTGCTTATTAATTGAAAATGATAATCGTAATCGTAAAAGCCGTATCGGTGCATCACATTATTACAATCGATTGATTGTCATGTTTGATAATAAGCAATAAGAGAAGAGTGAGTGAGTGAGTGAGTGAGTGAAATGCAACTGTTTTTAGCAGTAACATGAAATTTCGGCACATAGAATATACAACAACTGCTGCGATGGACTGGACTACAACTGAAAATTTTCACCGGATGACTGCATGAAATCTACTCGAATTAGTGTTGGTACAAAGAAGTTTACATCTTAACACTACTATAACAAAACAAGGCAGATGGAGTATGCTGGGTGTACTTATGATAACAAATTGCATTATATCTAGGGTCACAGTAACTTAGAAGCATCGCCCGAAAACATAATCTCCTAACGAATAATCCAACTCGCGAAACGTATTTTATTAATTCATTTATTAAATATAAATTTAAATAAATCGAACTAATCACAAACAGGTTCTAATTTCTGAGCGTCTACTGTACATGCATATGTATTTGTAAAAATGAAAAAGTATAAAAGAAGAAATATTTCTTTAACACTTTACCACTAAATACAAAGAAGACACAATATGACGACATGCATCTGCAGGTTTTATCCAAGAACGTTACTAATACTTTGGGTTTTGAATACGCCTTTCTACCTCAATATTTGTATTCGAATATGTGCAGACACAGCCATTTAGTTACATAAGAAGCATTAGCACACATTTCTGTATCTGACCATACGATCTTTCAAGCAACTGTAATAGCAACGACTAAACAAGAACAACTAAAAATTCATGCTTGATTGAGCACATTGTTGTTGTGTTTCTTTTTTTATGCACTTCAAAATTGAGGTTATATAAGTTTCAGTTTATAGTAGTTTCTTGTCGCAACTGGTTCCTTATTATTTTTATTTATTTTTTGTAATAAAACCGGCATTTTTTATGCCAGTATACATTTTTTACATGCATTTTTAAAGACAGCGTAAAATCTTATGCATTAAAGTGCGAGAAATTCTAAAATTCAATCAAAAATCGGGAAATTTATTTTTATTCATTATTGGAACACTAGCCTTTTCGAGCCCAAAAAAAAATAACGAAAATGTGCAGAGTTCTATTGTGCAAATCGAGTTAATTTTACTCTAGTTTGGAGCCGAATTGTTTACGTCAATTGAATTGCTTACAAATATTTGCGAATCCGCGTTGAAAATAGAATCATTTAGATTCAAAACTTTGGAACATGAAAACTCACAAAACTATTGCTATTTCAAACTGGTATACACAAAAAAATATATATATATAAAAGCAGTTGGTTTGTGAAAAAATATAATGAATGTAAGAAAAATATATATAAAAGAAAAATATATGCATCTATACTATTAACTCTTTCATACCCAACGCTGCAAATATAAATAAGGTGTTAAAATAATTTTGCTATGAACGCTATGTGTATTCGATTCTGTTAGATTTTCTTCACGCTCGCTAATTGCCGGGCATTTGGAATTCCGTGCTTAACCCTATTCATCTCACGTTATTTTGTAACGTAAAGTCCCACGTAGTGACTTAGACTAGTCACTATATAGAATTAACTCAGCTATTCTCATTTCATTCAATTTTTTTTCTAAAATTTTTTAAAATCTGATAAATAAACAACAAAAATAATATAATTTGGAAAAATATAATCTGTATTTACTTTGAACGCAAGTAGTGGAGCACAAACTTTTTATTACAGATTTTTCAGAATTACTTTGAAACTCTTCCTTTCTCCTCTCCGCCCTTTCCGGCCTTTCAGCCCTTCTTCTTAGCATTTTTCACTTTTTGAAGTGTTTCATGTGAAATGTCAGCGATTTCGTTGCGTATCTTGGCCTTAAGTTGTTCAAGAAACTCTGGTATATTGACATAAACTTGACTTATGAAGTATTCACACAAGAAAAATTCAGGAATTAGCACTTTTTCAAACGATATTTTGGCCTATGCGAACGTTGCGTTAACGTAACAGACGACTGATTTTGAAAATAAAATTGGAAAATTTGTACTGGACTAGAGTTTATTACATGAGCTGTGAGGTGACGATTTGATAGCTGCTGTCATTGTTCCAGTTTAACATCGGGTACCACAAAAAAATCACCCTGTATAATAGCTTTTTTTTGCCACATAACTTATTAACGATGCTATTTTATTACTGCAAAAATTCTGCCTTCTACTTCTCTATTCTTGTTATGAAGAAAATTATTTGAAATGCACCTTTTATTTTTTGCATCGTACTAGCACAAGTTAATTGTTTTGACAACAGGCTTTACGACAGTTCTAAACTTGTAAAGTATTTTTCGGAAGTTATATTTCTCTTTGGCCGTTCATATGGCTTACAGAGCTGTTCCACTCCATGCTGAGATAAGATTTAACTCTTAGCGCTTAGATACCTACAGTATCTCACAGTAAGATATCCGCTATCGCAAGTCCATCAAATGTTTATACCATATTTGTGTAGCCGTCTTTATTTATCAAGTTTCAAAGATTTCCAATCGAAGTAAATTTATGACGCGATCTACGTACCGATATCATGGTCCTATCATCAAATGCCAAATAACTGGATAAATCGATAAATCTATGTCTTGACATACAAGCACTGAACATCAAATTGTCATATAAAGTATCACAAAACTCTTCATAATCGACAATGCCATGCTTTCATACATCTGCATCTATCAACTAATTAAAACACATCGTTTCCTACTATTATTCCGGGTTTAATTTGTGGTACAGTACCTATTACAATATACAAATGTATATAGTGACTCACAGTCACTACGTGGGATTTTACGCAGTTTTTTGTTTATTTAATGATTTTTGACTAATAAAGAAAAACAAAATATCCATTTTTATGAAGATAATCGGTAAATGAACGAATAATTTAGGCCCTTCCCGTAAAAAAATTAGAAATCTGAAAAATATAACGAATTTAATTTCAATAGTGACTCAAACTCACTGCGTTGGATGAATAGGGTTAAATACACATTGGTCACTGCAGTGAGCAACCACTTCAGCGGCTGCCTGTGCCGCTATTTTACGTTCGCCATTTTAAATAAACATCTGGTCTGTCTAAAGTTTTCTCTATCGATACATATAAATACGAATGGGAAAATGACGACTGTCGTATAGTTACAGTTATTTTTAACTCGAAAAGCATGTTTGGAAAAAATTTTGGACCACATACAGAAAATAAAGTTTTTTATTTTCGAATTTTTATATAACAAAAATATTGCTGGGATAAAAAATTTATGGCAAATGGTATGGGATAACACCAAATAATTGTTTTTAAAAATTATTACATATATATTCTAATTTATTCTCAAGATAAGGTACAGATATAATTCAATTGGAGGTTGTTTTCAGAATACCAAAACAGATATTTCCGGTTCCCTGGCGTAAATGAATATGTTGTGTAATGAAAATATGATTCATTGCTGCGAATGAAGATGGCATATCAATTAAATTTACAACAATTTAGGCCAAAGCTAAGGAATCGGTGGCATCAGAACCCAATAAATACAGACCCATAAGTATCTGCTCTGTCCAGAGCGGAACAAATTTCGAAATATGTTCAAGACAATAATCTCTTATTGCCTCTTCAAACTCGGTTCAGAAGATCACAACTGCTCCACTGCCATGCTAAAAACCTTGCATGGCATACGTATGCCCTATGATCAGAGTCATTTGACTCTTCTCTGCCTACTAGACCACGACTATGCAAAAAACTCAATACTACTACAATGGTTTCGGTGGAAGTTTGGTGAGATTGATGGAAAACCATTTGGAAGGTGGATATCAAGGGGTTAGGATCAGGAATGCAAATTTCGATTTTCAGTTTTGTACCAGTTCGACTCGAAAATAGTACTAAAAACACATAGGTACTGACTTGAAAAAATAAAGAAAAACAATTTGTGTAATATATCAATATATCATTACCAGAATCAGGAATGTGTTTTTACCAATTTTTTTAATTTTGTTGGCTCCACATGGATGCAAAAAATTCGGTTTTTGCATTATTCAGGAAAAAGTGTACCTCGTAGGTTTTTTCTAAGTGTGTACTTACCTATATTGTAATGTAAAATATACGCTAAATATTTAAAGTAATTTTATTAATATTTCAGGTTTCCGAAATCTTAAACCCAGTTTGCCATATAAAACGAAAATACTTTTTCAAAAATTGCTCCGTGCTTGAATTATTTTTGTGCACCCAAAATCTGGAAAAAATGTAAAAAAACTGCATAAAAAGCAAGCGCCTCGTCTCTCTGTTGTTGCAAGCACTTATTTAAGTCACACACCTATTTATGTTTATAATAGCATAAA
Source organism: Toxonevra muliebris (assembly GCA_963691655.1). Lineage (NCBI taxonomy): Eukaryota > Metazoa > Arthropoda > Insecta > Diptera > Pallopteridae > Toxonevra > Toxonevra muliebris. Next base: position 86,985,521 of record OY829326.1, on the reverse strand, counting down.
TGGCACAAAATAGATACTATTGCATCAACTGTTGTATGAATCAAGTATTTTGTGGCACAAGATACATACATATACACACACACTTACTCACACACATTAAAACTGAAATTTCTTCCGCTTCCTGCATTTATGCCAGTTTCTAAAAGTAAATTAATATATGTAGTCTACCTACTACTGCTTGTCTGTAATATGTATTTTGTTGACAACTAACGTTTTTGAAGCTTTTTTTTTTTTTGCCTACAGGTTTTTTACCATTTCATTTTCTTTATTCATTTCTCAAATCATGTAAATATTTCCCGATTTCCCAAAGAGATTGTGTTTCGATTATACAGACAGAAAATATGTTTGAAGAAGTATTCGAAGATTTCTTAAGAATGTTGGCGATAAACTTTATGTCAAGTACCGCAACAGTTAAGATGCTCTATAATCCGTTTTAGTGAAAAACTTAATTGAAAAATAAAGAAGCTTAAGGGAAGATTATATATATATACACCTACTCTTAACTACATAAGTGATTTTTTTAATCATTAAATATTAATGTAATAATTAAAATGTAAAAATTTCTTGAATTCAGCTTTGTTATCTTGCTTATTTTACACTGATAACAACAACAAACGATCATTTCGGTAAATATAGTTTCCCACGTTTTGAAAAACTAAAGAAGAAATCGGTTCCTAACCGAGATGCAGAGCTGTAAATGAATGCAATCATTTGCGACTAAAAATCATTTCATATTTTTATCAAAATTTTTCATTTTTTATATTCATTGATTAAGACTGTAAAAAATTTATTCTTAATCATATTTTCATCAGCAAATAATTATTCATTAATTTCTCAACTAATATTTTTAAAATTATTTGAATGCAATTTTTTGACTGCAGTCTTTAACTAAATTAATTTGGATTCATTCGAAATTATTTGAAGTCACTCGAAATTATCTACATATACAAGATCTAAGCGTGAATAATAAAGAGTAACATACAGTGTCAAAATCACTTGTACTTTAATTGACTTCTTAAGTTCACTAACATAATTTTTATCAAAAATCTTTTTTATTCAAAACAAAGTGTATTTATTGTATTTATTATAAAAAATTAAAAGTACAAAATTATGTTGCAAATAAAAAAAGAAGAACGTAATATTAAATTAAAGTCTGAATTGAAGAGGTCAAAACATTTCAAAACTTTGTCGTATATCCATTATTAGCCATCAGTGTTGCACGTCTACGTGGCATTGGCTCTATTAAATGTTTCCCCTGATCGATTGGAACTCGCTTCCATTGCTTTTGGACATCCTCTCCAGTTTCTTAAACGTATTCGTGCCAATCTTCCGCTTTCCAACTTAAGAAGTCATTTAAAGTACAAGTGATTTTGGTTGCAAATGATATGACAGGCACTGTATATCGTCGTCGTTCAAGCAGAAGTCACAAAGTCCAATTTAATTTTTTTGATTTTTTCAAGTTTTGCCAGTGTTCATAGGGCGCCATGCACTACATAAACTAACTTCATCTCAGAAATTAAAAAAATGGACTTGGTGTATTCTACCAGAACGACGACGATATGTACTATCAAGGGTAAACAAATAATTTGTTGCGCTGTGTAATTGGATAAAAATCGGAAACAAAAATTGCTATTACTGGAAGTAAGAAAATCAATTTAATTTTTTGATTCCTTGTTTTTTTCGCTCTAATTTTAAAAAAATTAGACTATAATGTTGATTTCCATGTTTACTTGTTATATACATCCCGTCGTGATAAAAACGCATCATTGCTTAAATTTGTTGCCTTTCTAGTTTTTTTATACTCCTTTTTTTTTTAACAATTAATTTGATTTGAAAACAAATTTTTTGTATTCCTTTCTGCTATTTTAGTGTTTAAAAATGAAAAAAGGTATTAACCCTCGAGTTTCCAAGCCCGCCTCTAGACGGCCTTCACCAAAAGGGATAGAATTGCCACCATAACAGTTTTCTGTTGCCACATTTTATCATATCGTTTAGGGAATTCCCCAAACTTTCAAAAAATGCATCAGTTATGAGCTATGATGCGTATTACAGAAGTTAGCGACAGTCAAAGTAAAAAATTTGTGAAAAATTGGAAAATTAATTATTTGATTGTATTTGAGATAAAAGTGAAAAAAATAAAAAAAAATAAAACTTTTCCCGTTATACTAGCCAGATAAAAAAAAACTAGCTATGGAGAGCTGAGAATTTTAATTATTTACAATATACAAAATATTTAACTACTTAAAACAAATTGATGAAAAGCTCATTTAACAACAAATAGTTTAAGGAGTTCAAACTTTCCCACTTCATAAAACCACGACCATTAGTTTTTTTTTTTTTTTTGGTTTTTAAATCAGTTTATAATTTTTAAGCCAATATTAATCGATTCCGATTTTGTTTTTATCAATAAAAAATTTTGGAACTAGCGAGTTCGGGTTTTTTCGGGTTTTCTCAATAAAACCTAATATGAAATTTTTTTTCCAAGTAGAATATTCTTGTACGGATTGAAGCTTCGTCTTAGATTAACTGAAAATATTTAGGAATATCTAACATATACAATAAAAAATACAAAGTTGGGGTTTTTAGAACTTATTAATTGTTATAGGTTGATGCGTTTTTATTGGCATGGGAATTTTGTGTTAGTTGCCGGTGAAAAAATTGTTACAATTATTGTTAACCTATTTTTTTTTCTTTTTTTGTTTTAATGAATGAGATATTTTTTCATTTAAAGCGTATTCACACATTACATTACTAAATGACAGCGAAACGATTAATGATTTTAATTTTACAATCTTTAACCAAATTTGCTTTTCAATGAATGCTACTCATTGAATGTGACTTCAATGATTTAAAATCGCAATTGATTGCATTCTTTTACAACTCTGCCGAGAAGTGACAAAAGAGGTATCTGGAAAAGCTCGTCTTCATTCGTATATATAATACATATTTATGTAACAAGAAATCATTCAACTTAGGTTCAAAATCTCTTTAGAAAATCTGTAGTAAAAATGAAAAACAACCTAACTCGACTTACGATGGAAAATATTTAATCATATATTTTTGATTATAAATGAGTTTGGTGCGCATTTTTAAATAATTTTGAGAATTGTATATCGTGTCAAAAATGGTCTTAGATTTGAGCATAGAAGCATTTGACGCAGTGCTATAGTTTCATTAATATCTCAATTCAAAGCTATTAAACTCGGATGACAATAAAATAAACTTAAGCTGTTATTCCTTTTTACCACAGAAATAATAACATTACTGGTTCTCTGGTCAGTCTCGCAATCTTTTTTCACCCATTGACATAAACCTGTAAAATCATAGCTTTCAATAACCATGCTAGATAATACTAAAATAGCCTTTATAAGTTCCTAAGCATTCTTAATTTCTCCACAATCTTTAGTTTGCTTTTATATTGACTTAGATTTTACATATTTGCATTGATAATGAAATTTCAAAAACAAATATTTTTAGTTGTACATGTGTCGCTGATAACCAGTATAATGACAAAAAAGAAGAAGTTTCTTACTTATCTTTATTGCTTTGATAAAAATATATATGCATGAATTAATTCACGATAAACAGAGATAAATTGAATGATAGTATGCCGAACAGTTTACAAGAGTGAAGCTGGAAGTAGGAACAGTAAAATTCGACAGTGGAATTTAATTGTTAGAATGATATAAACATTTTTAAAGTGCAATACAAAAGTTATGGTGCGTAACCAAAAAAATAATAAATTATTTTTATTGCTTAAATAAAAAATGTTAATACGTAATAAAACACAAAATTAAAAATTGAGAAACAAAAGAATTTAGTGGTTTAAGCTAATAAGGAAAACCAAACCAAAATAATAAAAAGCAAAATATTTAAATTATTTTTTTGATTTCTTGCAATTCTCATATTTTGCGTTTAAAACGTTCTAAAAACATATTTCCCATATACCTAACTCCATACAACTTTTTTCACTTAAGCCGAACCCGCTCAAAACGAACAAGCATTAATTTAAAGTTTAAACTAACTACGATTTTTTATATTCTTACTTCTACTTACCTACTTAATGAAATGCAAAACTATAGTTTTGAGATAATTGCAGTTAAAAAATATTTTTTCTCAACCATTATAAGTAAAACAATTTCTTACTTAAAACAAATGTCACAATAAAATATTTTTAGCAAACGGAAAAAAGTCGTAGATAGAATCAACCGAGGGGAACCTAACGATTCTATGGTTGAAAAATGATGTATAAATGTTATACATATTGTACTGTACTGTACTGTGTAAAACGAAAGCAACAAATCTTGGCATTCCATACTTATTACGTTTTCATGACTTTTGTTAATTTTTATGTAAAAGAGAGTGGATTTAATTTGTTCTTAAATTATAAATTTATATAATGGGAAACTTAAAAGTTTGAAAAAAATTTCCAAACAAAATTTTTTTTTTTTAAAATCAAAGAAACTAAGTACAACTAAAACATTGCTCTGTAAAGTCACTGGCAAGCAAGGGGGCGGAACTTTTTGCAATTGCATAAAATATTTTGTTCATGGTCTTTATCCCTTCCACGAAATAAATTTAAATATTGACCAATTAATCCTTACGGAAGCTCCGGAGACTCAAATCCTTCATTAGCCATTGTGGAAATTTCCATTTTGTGGAATACTTAAACATGAAATCTACTCGAAACGCACTTTAAAGTTGTTTTAAAATTGATTAGCATGGAGAAGGGTTCATTTCTCTCATGAGTTGTCACTAACATCCGAGCTTAAATCCTTGAAACCTACTTCGGAGCCTCGAAACATAGACTGAAATCAGGGATGAGTTATGATAGATTTGAAATAAAAGTGGGAAATGGCACCCAAGAGGATATTCATCAAGCTGGCAAAGTCAATACCTAGCAGATGTGAAGCAATGAATGTAAATAAGGAATATCATAAAATTGTTGATTTGGTTTTGCACAGCCCTCAGTGCACATTTCTTTGATTTTTTTTAAATAATTTTTTTTGGGAACTATTTTCAAACTATTATATTATTTAATCATTTAAGAACAAATTAAATCTACTTTCTTTTAAATAAAAATTAACAAAAGTCATGAAAACGTAATAAGTATGGTATGCCAAGATTTGTTGTTTTTGTTTTGCACAGTACTGTATATTGTATCTTCTAAGCTAATTTTAGAACTAACAATAATCCGTTCCTAATATCAACGGAAACGGAAGTGATAGGGTAGGTCAAGATCAGTGGCTGATCTTCTCTTTTTTTTGCGCGTTGGAAGTTGGTTATGTCGAAATATTGCACATCAGCTTTTCTGGGTATCTCTCAAACTTTTGATATTATATAGAACGATGTACTGGGGTAAAACAGTGTTAACACTGCAAGAATACACCAATATTCTCAATGGAAAAGCTGGACAGTCTTGGCAACGTATCTAACCAAGGCGCTGCAGTACAGACAGAGAATCACAATGGAACGCTTTTAGCCACTCACACAAATATTTAAGTCACAAAAAGAAGCATTGTAGAACGATACAGTACTTCGTAAGAGCGGGTTAGCTGAATGCAGTAACCTGACTTAAAAGCATGTATAACTGTGTTAATACAATAACATTAATAACACAAGTATGATCACTAAAGGCAAACGGCTATAAGCCCTACCTTTTATATCTTATGTAAAACTTAATAATAATAAAAATAAAGAAACAACTACTACTAGAGTATGACACGAAGGCCTTCTCTAGAAAATTAAAAAAATGCTCCCAATAAATTTTAATCTGTTCATTAAGGCGTACCTAAGCGATCGAAACTTCTTCGTTAAACACGGCGAATAGGTCAGCGAACTCTACAAAATTCAAGTTGGTGTACCACAAGGAAGTGTAATGGGCCCAGTTCTCTTTCTCTTTCCAAAAACCTTTAGTTTATTTATTTATTTAGCCAATGCTATTTTTTCAATTCATAGAATTATAGTAATTACAGCGTTTTTCTTAAAAAATACATATATTCCTATTTAAAAAATATTGTCTCTAATTATTGTTATTATTATTGACGTATTTAAAATTTTAAAAAATTATAAACATAGTCTATTCACATAAATGATTAACATAGGATTTCCAACTATCTCTGTTGCGTGCTAATGCGCGAAGTTCGCTCATAGGTTTTCGTGTTTCTGCCGCAAGAGTCCTCCTCCACGTCATTTTGGGTCTCCCCCTGGATCTTTCGCCTTGGGGGTTCTATTGATTCGTGATTGCTAATTGTTCTTGGCCACCATATTCGCAGAATAGCACGTAGACATCGGTTGATGAACGCTTGTAGTTTCCTCGTATTTGTAGTTGTAGCATGCTATGTCTCGCAGCCGTATAGCAAGACAGATTTTATACAAGCGTTAAATATTTTTATTTTCGTCTTCTGGTGGACGTGTTTAGCTCTCCAAAAGTTTCTTAGTCTCAGTTTTGTTGTTTATTTAGTTTATATATAAAACAGAAACAAAATTCGAAAATTTGTTGTTGTTTTGCATGTTACCTAAACGAATGGAAACGAAATACAGAAAGTTCTCATTAAGGCTGGTTTTACAGTTTCACGTCCATTTTTTGCTTCGTTTGAATTTCTACGCGGTCAACAGCAAAAAAAATGTCTGCATTAGTTAAATTTAAATTTAGTTGCTGTAACCTTTTAGATAACAAATTTCATGTTTCGAAAATTAAAGACAGATTTACGTAGAGTTTCTGCTTCGATTCTGTAAAAACTAAATTTTAGGAACCGGGTAATCTGTTGTGCTCTCCTTGCAAGAAATAAAAAATATTAGTGCCAGTGATTTTTGTGAATACAATTTCAAAATGCGCTGCTTATTATACTTAGTTTTATCGCGTCTAGGAATTTTGAAAAAAGCTCTTAATAAATCAGAGAATGGAGGTCAAGAAGTCTCAGAGACCGATGATAACGAATATCTATTATAGTTAAGATATAAACAGCAGAAAACTTTACTCTAAAGTTACTTCAGATTCGGAACCATACGAAGAAAAATCATCATTCGGGAATTCCCGTTGGTTTAGTTTGCATGCAAAATAACAACAAATTTACGAATTTTGTTTCTATTTTACATATCGTCAATTTGTTGTTGTCGCAAATTTTCAAAATAGACTTTTTTAATAATTATGATGCACTTGCCCAAACTACATGTTTCTGCAAAATTTTAAACTTCTACGCCCAAAATTAACGGTTTTATTAACGAAATCCAAAAGGTCGTAACTACAAGTTTATGAATTTAATAAGCAAATAGGCGCATTTACACACTTGAATGAAAAGGAAACAAAATACTTATTTGAATCTTTTTAAGTAAATATTTCAACAAAAATAAGTGTTCAATAAAAATACTTGAAAACAAACCGCTTGTAATTCTCGGTAACGTTTTCAAATATTAGACACTTAAATAAAATGTTAAAAAGCTAGTAAGAACCATCACAAAGATCACTGATGAGGAATCGTGGAGAGTTCCAAAACGGCGTATGATTTGCCTACTCTCATTTCGACAAAAAGGACGTTTCAATAAGCCTGATAAACAAACCTTTAACTGTGTTGAGTTAGCAATGAAGAAAAAAGTCAGACTATGAAATATGAACAATTAGATTTCAGTTTCATATTCTCTAATAATAATATGTACCTAAGTGATACTAAACCTACACAATTACATTCTTCTTAAATCTATAATATTTTTCGTTCCTTCTGTAAAAAAATTAAATATTTAGTTTCGCCTTTTTGGATTTTAAATGACGATACAAAGTAAATAAAAAACGTGTGCGCCGCTCGAAGCCAGGCGACTTTTGTAGTAGTTGTTTTGTTATTATTTGAATATCTCGAAAACACTCTGAAATTTTTACACAATTTTTCTAACACATTAATAAATATTTACAGAGCAAAAGAATTAAAAAAAGAATGTCCCAATATGTAAAAAGTCAATTGGTTTATAAAATTTCCAGAATTCATATGTTGAATAACAAAAACAATTTTATGTACATATTTTTTCTATAAGTTTGTGCGATATACGAACTTTTATTAGTTGGAAATTTTTTCCTACAACGGTTAGTTTTCGAGTAATTTGGGATTGAAAAACGTTCCATTTTTACAACTCCAAGATTTTAAAATATCGTAACTTGAAAATAAAAAACATCACATTGAAATAAAAAAAATACGTGTCGATTAATTTCTTCTCAAGAATGCAAGAAAAATCAGAATTCTAATTGTAAATCTGACATGGAACGACCCATATGTATGTTTATACATACATTAATACAATACAATATTTGCATTAGGGTAATACTTTTACGAATCGTACTCCGATTTTGACCTCATGATTCAGATTTGATTGAAAACTTTTCTACAGCTTATATTCGTGAAATTAGCTGACACGTACAATATCGGGATTTTGATCGTAAATGTACAGTGACGGTCATATCATTTGCAACCAAAATCAGTTGTACTTTAAATGACTTCTTAAGTTCACTCAAATAATTTTTATCAAAAATCATTTTTATTCAAAACAAAGTTTATTTATTGCCATTTATTATTATAATATAAAAAATTAAAAGTACAAAATTATGTTGCAAATAAAAAAAGAAAGAAGTAATATTACATTAAAGTCTGAATTGAAGAGATCAAAACATTTGCAACTAGAAAAATGTGAAATTCAATTTGAAAATTGAAGGGAAATCGAAAAAGTTTTCAAATTTTGTTGGATATCCATTATTTTCGATCACTGTTGTATGTCTACGTGGCATTGGCTCTATTAAATGTTTCGCCTGATCGATTCGAACTCGCTTCCATTCCTTTTGAACATCCTCATACAGATTCAGTTTCTTAACCCTTTAATACATCACATATCATATATGATATGCTTATTTCATTTCATGATAATTTTGTTTTGTGAAGATAATTTCTAGTTCTTTTTTCTCTTTTGTATAAACTCTCTACTTTGGTTCATCTTTTTTGCATTCAACAGTCAGATATCCCATTACATTGATAGTTACGGTTGAAAGTTTGCAAACATCAAGTATACTAGTTTTCATAGCCCTGTGAACGTTTGAGTTTTTTTTTAAATTTAATTATAAAAACATGTTAACTACATTATTTGGATTAATTTAGCTCGGCTTTATTTCAATTTAATGAATAACAATGCACTCCAATCCTAAAAACAATATATTGATGTAAAAACTTTATTCAAAATCGTCTATATCTATATATGATATTTCATGCAATGAGAACCAGAAAAAATGTTATTTCATATATGATATACATATCATATATGGTATTACATGCATTAATACTGGGATGTTTTCCAGATGACTACACATGGAAGAAAGATTCAAAGTGATGAGGTTGAGTTCATAATGAATAACTAGGACGTATGTGAGATGATTTTGAAACTGGGAACGATAAAGATGATGCCTGTACCTATAGCGAACTACACAGTATGACCGCAGATAGGGCTAACCAACAAGAAAAAGATGAGACTGATAACAACAGTGATATCAAAGCAATTTCAATAGATACTAATTTACTAAACCGACAATTGTTAGCTGAAAAGCTTAAGGCTATCAAAAATTCATTTGGAAGAAGAGAAACTTCGAACCTATGCACCCCATGTCCAATTTTTAACTTATTTTTCCAACCGGATATCATTAACTCAATTCTAGCAGAAAATAAATTATTTGCTCGATAGTGTGATACATCGAGCACATTTTGTTTATCCGCTGCTGAGTTGCGGAAATACATTGGAGTTGACGTGCTTATGTCCGTTGCCCAAATTCTAAACACAAGAAGGTATTGGAGTCAAACTGTATATAATGAAACTTGCGGTAATCCCTAAATATTTATATTTCAACGATAATTCTAAGCAGAATCTTCCAGCAAAACCTAATAAACTTCTTGGATGAGGAAGGTTCCTTAAATGTGCAAATGTGATACTACACTTTGCTTTAACAAAATCAGGAGCTATTTTTCAGTTTCATGGGCTATAAGCCAAACAATTAATACTTAATTTTTCAGCTGTGAATAATTAATTGTTATAAGTGAATACCTTTAGGTTTTCTTCATATTTTTACTACATAGAACAGGGCAATTTTCAAAAATTAAATGAATATAAAAAGGTAAAAAATTATAGATTTAATGAATGGTATATCATATATGATATCTATAGAAATTTCTCGATAGCTAGCAAACAGGTAAATAATCTCCAAAATCCTTATCATTTTCGTTATTAGGGCTATAAAATACATACAAAAAAATTTTTTTTTTCTTAAAAAGAAAAAATCATGCATTAAAGGGTTAAACGTATTCGTGCCAATCTTTCGCTTTCAATGTGTGAATTTTAAAGAATTTCCGACACTAATATTTTGGAATTGGCTAAACCGATTTTAAATCTGATAATTTTTGGCTAACCTACTTGTCAAGCTCTTTAAATAGAAATCCAAAGTAAATCAAAAGTACAAAGTTTGCAATGTTTTAAATATTGAATATCTCGAAAACTATGACATATACGAAAAAATAACTTGATACCTTTTTTTTAGGAATAACTCAAGCTTTTTTTTTGTGGTAAATCGTTTTTTAATATCTCCAACTGTTAACCAGTTATTAGTAAAAAAAAGGCTTTTTTCACCAAGGGGTGGGGGGCCTTTTGGGGGAGGGAGGGTCGCTCTGCAACCCCAGAACTGTTTTTTGTAGTTTTTTCATCTATCATACCCCCACTAACAATTACTAAAGAAAAATCTCAGATAAGAATTATTATGAACTTCTGGTGGATTTTTTACTCTACCAACTGGGCTACTTCTACTTAATACGAATTTAGCACGATAAAGGAAATCCAAATATGCACATATTTGCTTTTATTTTTTCTTTTGAATTTTTTATGTACACGCAAATTTTTATGTCTTTCTTGTTGTTAAACAGTTGGCCGATTCACAAGCTGACATATGCTGTCGTATAATGATAATGTCGTATAATTTTGTGTTAACCCGGCGTCAATGAACATGAGCTGTGCAGTGATTTTAGGTAAATTTTGTTAATCTTATCTTTTTGTTTCAAAAAATATATTTAAGAAGAAGAGAATATTTTTATATTATTTGTTTGTTTACACTTAAAATATGTTTCATGAAATTAAAAAAGAAAACCTTTAAAAAAAATTAGGTTTATTATAAGAATTTATTGCTTCTCGGGTGTCACACACCCAGTTCATTGACGGTGTAACAAAAATTATGTTAATTGACGCCGTTTTAAAAATGAGAGAATTTATGACAAAAGTGAGGATGCGACAGCTAATAAGACAACTTGTGAATTGCCAAAAAAAAAAATATTTAAAAAATACATATAACAGCATATTTTCCTAGTTTTTAGAGCATACCATATTTTTTATTTTGAGCAGCATATTTTTAAATACTTTAAGTACTTTAGGAAGACTAAAAAAGCATATTTTTTCAAAAAATTTTTTTAATATACTAAATGAAATATTTTATTTAAATATTTTACATATCAAAAATAAACATTTGATTACCATTTTGTTTAAAAATTTTGAAAATTCAGCCATTGGGACCTCATTTCCTGTGATTTCCAAAATAAAGTTCCCTTGGCGTTGTCACAATAACTTTTGTGTCTAGATAAACCTCAAATTAAAGATAATTTGTTATTAATTTTGATGATCCGATTTACATACATCATCGATCCAACTTACATGTATACTAAATTTTTAGATCCGAATTGAATACAATTCATTTCACATAAAAATCAGTCCAAATTTCCTATGTTTTAATATTTTTGTTCTTAGTTTCTTACGTTTTTATCGAAAAGTAGGATTACTTTTTCAATTACCCAAATTATAAAAAAAAAAATAATAGAAATATTCATAAAAATTCATTTAATTAAAAGAAAAAATTTCATGCATTCTTAAAAACGTTTCCATCATTGCCGGCATTTTCAATAAAAAAAATTGAAATGAAGTGAAAGCTTCTAATGAGTTCAGATGATTCAAAGAAAATTAAAGAAAGTACGAAAGAATTGCCGCCCATTTCCAGCGTTTATTAGACATTTTAACGAAGCTATACGCATGGGCTTTGCGTTAAAGGCGATGTGATATGTGTGTAAACATCCATATGTAAATATTGCTCATGTAATTTATTTAAATTTATTTTTTAAGCTTTTCATTATTTCTTCAATTTCACTTTCGATTGCGAATAAAAAAACCTAAAAGTAAAAATTAAAACAATAATAAGAAATATACAACAAAATATATACACATTTATTTATTTTTTTTTTTTTTGTATATGTATGTATGTAAATAATCAAATACCACACCACACAGCAAAAATTCCATTCCATCCAACCAGTTCCCATGTACATACATATATATATTGGCCTCCTCTCTCCGAAAAACAACTTGCCACAGCATCTTCATTATCATCACCTTCTCACCTGTGGCTGAAGTTACTATCGCCGCTGTATAGCTGAAGTGATACTTACTCAATCCACAAATTTAAAACGAAAGTGAAAACTGAAATGAAAAAAAACTTGAAAGATATTCAAATTGAAATTGGAGGTGGTTATTTTTTTTTCTCTTCGTTTCTCTTTCTTCTCGATAATGCCATTTTTAATAGATTATGGCAATGATGTTGGTATTCCATGAAAATGATTATGTTTTTCATTAAAACTATTTAAGAAAACAATTTTGAAAGAAAAATTAATTCAAAATCGAAAGTTTCGTTTCCAGGCTTAAAAAAATATAAATTGATAATTTTTGAACTATAGAGTTAATAATGTCATATGTACATAAGTAAAAATAGTTAACTGCAAAATAAAGTAACGTTTGAGGAATGAAATAGGGATAAATTAAGAATAAGCCGTGCAAAACAACTTGCAACTGTTTTGAAAACTTTTGAGAAACCGTCGTATTTATTAGTTATTTACAAAATATTTTTAAGTTTTTCTTTAAATAATTAGTTTGGAAAATGCCACTAAACATCAAAAACAAGAATTAAGGTTGAAATGTTTTTTTTTTATATTTATTACAATTAAAGTATTAGAGAATATAAAAATGATAGAAAGAAAAAATAGTTCTGGGGAAAAATGTGTGTTTCATGACTGCAAAGTTCGCACTCTTCTGAAAGTAGAAACAGTGGGTCGAACAGCAAAGTCTTATATACAGTTTACAAAGAAAACCAAGTTTTAAAAAATGCAAATGAAAAATATTTAAAATTATTGGACATTTAACAAAAAGTACAAAAATGTGCTCAAAAGCTACAGAAAAATAATTAAAAATCATCAAAATCAAGTTGGGTAACGTGCCCGAATTTTTCATCACACCTAATTCTACGTAAATTTGTGTGATGAATGACGAGTCATATTTCGCCATTGAAGCCAACAAATGTCAACAGACATATTACTTTGTCTCTTCCAATGTAAAAGCGTCAAACATGAACAAATATATATAAAAGACCAAGTTACCAGGAAGAGTTTTGTTATGGTTGACCATGAACGAGCGTGGAATCAGTGATCCCGTATTTTGAACAGATGGTTTGGCGGTGAGTTCACATAATTACAGGGAAAAGTGACTATTGTTGCTTGGAGAGCTTATTCATAAACATCACCAATAGCACGAAATAATTTTTTGCTCAAATCTGGCGCCTTCACCTTACGCTAACATAAATCCCAACGTTTTGGAAATAAATATGTTCCGAAGAACTAAAATTAACGGGTAACGTAAAGAATATTGACCAAAAAGAGTAGGTTGTTTAATTAAAAAACAATTGAAAACCATAGATACAACTGAAATTCAAAAGTCGACGAAGAAAGTGCCAAAAAATTTCGAAAATCATACATCAAAGGAATTGAATATTTTTTCCATACTTTAAGTAAATAGTAATGTTTTTTAATAAAATGTTAAAATAATTGTAAGTCATGTGCTATATGGTATATTTTTTATCTTGATTTCATTCAACAAACGTTACATTAAATGCTTTTTTATTATTTAGTTTGGCATTATGTATAGTTTATTTGCTAAAATTTTAAATTTTGTCAGATCAACTGTTTTCTTTTTGTATATCGTTGTTACAAAAATAATTCCGCGAACACCAAGTGTCAGCGTGGCCAACTCAACGCTTTTCCTGCTTCGCTAAATAATCCATTTCCTAAATAATCCTAACAACATTTTTTGGCGAAACAATGACCAATGAGCTTTTTTTACAACCAAAGTTCCTAACCGTAAGTCACTCAATTCAATAAATTCTTTACTTCATACAAAAAATGGATTAAAACATGAAAATTCATTTTGTGAAAACTACAAAATACCTGATAACGTAAATAAACAGCACCAGGGATTATAATGCTTCAAAATTCAGACTAAAGAGTGTGTTATTACCAGAAGAAGCTGATAGTAATGAAGAGAATATAGGCTTTGACATCGATATGTGATAGTTATAAATTATTACTCTGTATATTGTTTTGTGATCAAAGTGTATAAAATACTCTTTTTCTATTATCTTATTTTTGTTTTTCTTGTGATTGTATAATTTAGAAATGCTGTGAATGAAAAACTTTAAAAATGCATGCTGGAGCAAAAAAAACTTGTTCCTAGATTGTAAATTGTTTTAGCTTTGGCAAAACTTTCAATAACAATTTTTCGAGAAATATGAAAAATTGATTGTCACTGTACGAATATCAAATATAGTTCTATATTTATCTTATTCGTGAATCACTTATCTTTTGAGGGAAAAGAGAGAAGGCAGATCTGCACACGAAATGTAATTTGAAAAGAGGAGAAATGAATTTGAATAAAATTTTCATTCGAGATTCAGATCAGCAATGTCAGCAATTTTTTACGAATTACAGAGGTTTTCGATTTAACGAGATTTCGATTTAACCCTTTCACCACCGATTTTTTCCTTAAAATCTTTGTTGAGTTTCTTCAACATTTTATGCAAATATTAAAATAAATTTAAAAATATAATATGCCTAGTCCTTTTAATTCTTACAGTTATCCTTAAGTTTTCCAATGGAGCATAATGTCTGCTATACCCTCTGTAAACAGGAATTATAGTAAAGCCAATTTAGGGCGATGACACTGCATGTATACAATCCACTCATTGACAGCCAGTATCCGTATTTTAACGAAAACTCAAATAAAATGGAAACCGTATCTCCCATTTTACTTAAGTTTTCGAACATAATTAGGATGTACAATCCCAGGGTTAACGAGGTTAAAATAAGAAAACTACGAATAAACGGTTTTGTAGTTTAAGGCTCTTCCCCGTATCTTGTCAACCACGAAAAATACAAAAAATTCCATAAAAAAGTGAACGTAGCTGATTTTTTTCGAATCATAGTTCTATAGAATTTGCATTACGAATTATAAAAGGTTGTCAACAACCAATGGAAATTTATAAGAGGTTAAACAGACCTTGCATTGAAAAAAAAAATACGAATTAGTGAGGGGACAAAAATGTGTAGAATTTTTGCGAATTAAAGCGATTTTTTCAAGGGACCAGAAGTTTGTTACGAATTATTGAGATTTTCGAATTAACGGGTACGAATTATCTCGATTCTACTGTATATAAAAAAATTGTGTTTAACACTTTTATAAGGAAAAATTTAGCACTTTTTAAAAGAAAATACGCGTTTTTTTTCTTCATTTTAGCGGATTTTGAAAAACAAAAGTTGGGCACACTGCCAAGTGCAACCTTCGAATTTCCACGAAGCCGCAAATTCGGGTTTTAAGTACAAAAATGGCTAAAAATGGAAGGCGAAACCAAAAAATTTTAACTTAAAATGTTAAGATTTCTGAAACAATAACCTTGCATCTCACATTGTAGTTTGGCAATTTAAATATTCAACAAGGTATACTATGAACTACACACAGAAATATTAGAAGTTGTTGAAGTTATAGCGATTGTACCGGAAAAAAGAAACTTATGCTGATTTATAATGCTAGTGATGTAACGGATGTCTGGATTCGCTACAGCGAAACATTCGCATAATTCGAATGTTAAAATTGGGTAAACTGCTCTCACACAAATTTTCTCAATTATGTTTGTGAACATGTTTTCTTAGTTTCTTGTGCAACTTTGTTTGGTTTTAGCCAAAGAATGAAAAAAAAGCAACAAAAGTACTTTTGAAAATGTAATTTACCACTACTTAAATATACTCTAAGTTGATCCAAATATTTTCTTAAAGAATTTGAAAATAATATATCGTAATATACGAAATTCCGCATTCGGATTCGCTAATGTCACATCCACATCCGCTAAACTGGCATTCCATCCGTATAATGGTGATTCTCTATATTTTATTTCAATTTCTAAAGTGGTCGTGGCACCTCCCATACTAAATAATTACTTTACATAACTGAGGAACCATAGAAAGAGGTATGCAATTAGTATGCGAACGCGCCATTGAGCAAGTGGACGTGACACCTTTCATAAAAAAAATGCTTCACGCAGTGTAATACCGTTTTTTGAACCCGAATACTGCGAGATACTACGGCAGTACTTTAATACTGCTTTTTCGTAATACCATATTTCACAAAAATTCTCGTCTATTTTTTTAACTTAAATAAAGACCATTTTTTTTCTAAGCCTTGAAAACATTCCCGAAATTTACAAATTCTGGTTAAAATGTTAATAAATCGGATAAAAGAAGGGGTTTAAATGATCATCTGAAATTTTTACCACTAATTAGCTTATTCATTATATTTTTATATTCAAAAACCTAAGTATGTACTTATATAACTCAAAAAAAATAAACTTATTTTTTTTTAAGTTTGCGCAAACCATATTTACAAGTTTTATTAAAAAGGTTATCTTTAGGCCTTTGTTACTAGGAAATATCTTCCGATATACATAAATATGGTATATGAATATTGGCTGTGGCCATTTCAATGCAAATGAGTCCGTAAAGGTACTTTTTGGATCGCCTGAAGTATAACGATTAGTTTGCTTTTAATTTTAAAATTGAGGTCACTCAATAGTCTTCCGAACTTGAAAAAGTGCAAAAAAAGTTATGTCCCTACTATTTTTTTTTGCACACAAGTGTTCATGAATATCCGAACTTCTACTACACGTAACAAATGTTGCAGATATTTGTTATTTATGAGATCAGCACTAGCAGCAGAAAACGCTATTTACAATCAAACAACAAATACCACAAAAAATTTAATGGCTTCATATAACAAATATAACTACAAGGAAACAAAGTAAGACACTCAAAGGCAAACGCTGAAATATATTCATAAATAAACCTGCGTAATGCGGAACAAATATTGGCAACCTAACTTAAAAATCTATTTTTTATACTACTGAGTAAATAATTGAAGTTAAAATCATAAAATACTTAAACATAATATTATTAATTGTAGTGTATATATATGTAATTACTATATACATATGTATGTACAAAAATAAGCCTTTGTGCACACTAAAGGTGCCCATAAAATTAAAGTTTCTTTGATCCATGGGTCGTTGAATATGGCCAAAAATTTAGTTTTTCGTAATTTCAATCAAACAGTTTTTAGGGAATTGATTTAGAAATTTTAATCCACAAGGAGATTTAGGGTTGATTGACTCTAAGTTTATTAGATTAATTTAGGTTCACACTTTGTATGCCCGACTTTCCAAACTCAAGGAAAATTAATTTTTTCCTTACAAAAATGTGGGCATCCCTAGTAGTGTGTTTTTGTGTGCTCACGATTTCGTATATTTACTCGCATTTGTTGATGTCGTGAAATGCAAGCTAACATTTGCCGCAGCCTTAAACCACATTCTTCAACTTCAATATATGTATGCGTGCAGTTCTCGGCTTTTGAATTGTTGTTCCATATTTGACGTGGCATAAACGCAATGATCAAGGTGAACATTAAAATGCAAATTGTTAAGTGTATTCACGATCTTGTGTAAATGGTCTTGCATCGTTGCAAATGCAAATTTTTATTATATACCTATTACATATATTTGTTGTTGTGATAGTAGAAATGTTTTGCATTTTGGATATGTAAACTTATATAGCGGCAGTATGGACAAATTTTGCATGGGAGCTAAATGGCAAATTATTTTTCTGCCCCATAGCTACGACCCTCAACTACTTAGTTTACATATAAAATAATAATACAGCATACTTTCGGGTGCAATCGACCACACTTTACATGTCGATATGGAAATTAGGCTTAACAGCCACCACATTTACATTTTTTATTTTAGGGGCATATTTCCAATAATAAACATTAATTAACGTAGTCACAAGATGTATTTTTATTTCTTCCACACAATTTCATAATTTCTTTTAAATAAATCAAGTACATTGAGACGGTTTTTTTATTTTCCTAATAAAATTCAAAAAAAGTCAAAATGACGCGTCCCGTAACCTAGTGTTACGTAGTAGATTTAGCCGCTCAACTCCTATACAAAAAAATCGTAATTTTTTGTATATTACATAACTATAGATTTTTTTTAAGGTACAATATGTTAATATTTAATAGTTTTTTCACAAAATAAACGTTTAAAATGTTGTTAAGAAGAAAAAACATAAAAAAAAAATCAAATTTTCATATTTTTTAGCCTTCTTACTTACAATGTTATATTATATCTAGACAACTTTTATATCGCCATATCGGCTCTATCCCTTCTTTCAGATCAATCAAAAACAAATCGAGTTATTTCCATGTAAATACTTGGATCTCCCAAAAATAGTTTTTTTTTTTTGCCCTAAGCGCTGATTTTGAGGGTGTAGTATTTGAAATTTGGAGTATGCATTTATTTAACATGCACTATGTCTCGGGTAAAGTAATTTTTTAATTTTTTTTTTTTGTCACACCGTGTAATGTATTTAATTCTGCTTTCAACGAAGTATAATTTTTTTTTTAAATCCGTTAAAATTTGGCTGTAGTATTGATTTTTAAGTTCTAGCCGTTTTTTCATTTTCATTCAATAAAATTGCTTTCAAAATGATTTTATCAAATTTGTTTGTGTACAATTTTGTTAATATTGCAAAAACTGAGGAACCTGTAAATTTAAGAATAAACTGTAATACTCGAGGGAAATCCGTGAAACTGTGAGCCAACCGAAAAAACTGTAATTTAAAGATAAATAATAGTATGTTCACATGGCGGCTGAAAATTTGATTTTGGTGCTCAAAATCGATTTTGGCTGAAAATCCCTTGAAAATTGAATTTTGGTCATAGAATAATTGTCAAATGAAAATCTGATTTTCAGCCGATTTTCAACGAAAAACGTTTTTTGGCTATGATTTTTCGCTATGCAACTCCGTGTTTCTGAGAGAATTGAGAGAATGCTACTACAATATTCCATCTATTACAATATTTAGTACTTTTTTGGTATCTGCCAAACATGATGACATTAGTTATTTGTAAAAAGTCTGAGAAAAGTAAATGATCTCAAAAAATGGAAAAAAAAATTTAACAGATGAAAAATCCAATGCTGCCTGAACGACTTTTCTGAAAATCGAATTTTGGGCAACGAAAATCGATTTTCAACCATGTGAACACACTATAAAATAAGAAATACAAAGTTTAGATGAAAAAAAATTTTTTTTTTTGTTCAAACTTGATTTTTTTCCCTTTTCCTCGTAAAAAATGCGCATAAGAAGTTTAATGTCTGTCAGGTGTATATAGCGCCTATTAACCCATTTTCGTCTGCCGTTGCGTTTTCGCAACACCAGTTTCAAACATTTTTAAAATAGATAAGACAATAGTATTTATTTAATGATAATTTGAACTCTTAATTTTTTTTTTTTACAATTTTACACCTGCGCTTTTACCTTAATATTTGTATGTTAAAAAGGATCTAAAAAAATGCATTTTTTTAAATCTTTCTTAGAGATATAAAAATATTTTTTTATTTTTTTTAACAATCATATTCGTGTTACTAAAATACCAAAATGCAATACTAAAGACTATCTGATTGATTTTACCGTTTGAAATATTCCAGGTGTACCGGTCGTTGCTTTTTCGCAACAGGCTGCCCTTGATAACCTCGACGTTCTAAAATTTTCTCAATTGGCTAAAAGTGATCAGTGGGATCTCAATAGTCGCCACATAAAAAATTATGAGGTTATCTCAACGGTTTCGATGATTCGTCCATAATGGGTTAAATATGTTCTTGCTAACATTTTCGTATCCAAAATAACAATAGTCATTTTCGAATATTCGTCTGTATGCAAAAAAAGTTTTACACAATATCTAAAAAACCAGACTTGTGGGCACAAAACTAAGGTCATTTTTTGAATCAGCTTGCCAAAAATACCCTAAAAACATATTTTGAGCCTTGTTCCAAAATAGCTGTTTACCAGTGTTATTAAAATCGTTATTTTTCATTCCTATTTTCAAAATGGTCCTCTCACAAAAAATGCGATATCTCCCAAACTAGAGTTCGGAAATCAGTCACCGAATATTTAAATTTTGCGCAAGACATTACACTATTGATGTATGGATAACTCAGTGATTTACAATACTTAGCGTTTTCTGCTTAAAATTTAAACTTTGATTCGGATTCAGCGGGCCAAAAAATATTGAGGACCAGGTGGCGAAAAACAGTGATCATTCCTACGTAACCCGTACAATGTACGGCGTACACGTAACGTTTTACATTGTTCAAAGCTACTTCAATTTTGTAGGACGTCTTAGAGTCTATCTGGCTCAGAATAAGTAAACATTGGGTAGTTTCAACTGGATTGCTAGTTTCTGCTTCATTTTTAAGTGCAGGAGTAAATGGAACAGTTATGTTCTCTTGAATTACTTAGTGTCCAAAATTTTCCTTTTTTTTTAAATCAACAAGATTTTCAAAAAAAAAATTTGATCTTGAAAAAAAATTGTCTCATTTGAATTTTTGGAACTATTTTTTCTTTTTTCAAAAGTTTGAAAAAAACTGTCGAAACAAACTTTTCTAAATGCAATTGGTGATTAGTGGCATAGGTCCCCGGCGAGCTTTTGACCGATCTTGTTAAAATTTGGTGTGGTAACTACTACCCAATAGGACTAAACTTTGTGCAAGTTTAATCCCTATCGGTTTTAAGAGTTGGTTCCCTTGACTTGAAATCCATATATATAGGCAAATTGGAATCAGTTCAAAAACGATCCCTGCTCTCTGCATTGAGATCCTTGCGATGGTATGTATCGTTTAATCTACCTCCTTACGAGCACAGATTAAAGCTTTTGACTTACATCGTTTGTGAAATTAGTTTTTCTCAAAAAATATGGAAAATCGCAAAACGTAGGCACAAATATTCTTGTAGTCACAAAAATCTAATATCTAATTACACAGTCCTGAAATCCTGAAAGAGCATGCTGTATAGACCATTTTTGTCAAACAAACTTATAGTCTAGTACTTAACAGTTTTTTTTATAGTGGGTCAATTTTTTGGTCGAATATAACTAAATACTAAGTGTAAAAATGTTATAAATTGATGTCTGAAATAATCTTATTGGGAAAGTTTTATAGTAGAATTTTACGAGGACCATTTCTGTAGAATATGTTAACCCTTTAGCTCCTCTTTTTATGGGCAAATTTGACTCCTTTTTTGAGAAGAGCTTGAAAAGCTATTTTAAAAAGAACATTTAAGGATTAAAATATTTCAGAAAAATATATACCAGAAAATTTCACTCGGAGTCACCAAAATAAAAATAGCTTTTTACTTCTACCAAATTTGTAATTTAGACAAAACTAGCATGTCCTGGGGATCTGCCGATTCAATCCAAGTCATGAACTTAGAAAAAGCCAGTGTCTTGTCACCGCCTTTATACCAGGTCAATACGCCACTTTCTCAAGCTGTACATATAATTTTTGAAATGAAAATTTAAGACGAAAACTGTGTACCCAAATAATAAAAATATGGTTCTTCATTTACAGTACGTATTTTTATTCGGTTTCGATGATGCGTCAAATTTCTGTAAATAAAACCAAACCAATCTTTTAGTTTTCAAACAGCTTCTCCATCTTTATTTTTTGTCTAATTTGGGTTTATTATGCAGATTTCTAAATTCTGACACTATATACGAGGGTGGCTAACCACCGAATCCCAGAATATAACTTACAAGGAAACGTCCCCAAGTTTCTCACATTAGGATGAAGATTTTTTTGTCGATCTTTTCTTTAAAATTTCCAACTTTTAGAACACTTAGCTTTACACCCCCTATTTCGGGGGGCAAAACTTCCCCTAAAACAGTTTTCCCGCGGAAAAAAAATGGGTATGTTCGGTTAAGCAGTACTGCAGCATTACCAAAAGCAAACTGCAATATCTGGTTGGGGGTCAAATATCAGCGACGCCAAGAAACATCATTGAAGCAGTCCCTTGCTGTTAAATGCGTGATCAACAGACAAATATGGCATTTTTAACGTTTTGTGTTTTTTCATTGTGTGTTCATTTTGTTTGCTGGACAAATACACACAGATTTCTCAAGTTTTTTTAAATCAAATATATATCATTCGAAAGGTGTAAGTTTCTTTCTTCTAAAACCGGTTGGAAACTGAAAATCTGTTGACGATCCACTAAGTGCGCAAAGGAACGCAAAACCGGTTTTTTAAAAGTAAATCAAGATTTTTGGGGTGTTTGGAAAATTTCACACACAGATTCTTGTTTTACTCGACAAGACCTACAAGAAAAATAGCAACGCTTCCCAGTTACTTCTACTTCACTAAATTTTGTAACACTGTGTTATTTAATCATTTCTCTAATCCATTTTTGTCATAAGTTATAGAGATTCGAAGTTGTATCTCGAAAACCTGAGTTGCTGCGACAAAACTGATGGCAGACTCGGATTCAGGGGTTAAAAAAACATTAGAAACCATGCACTTTGGAGATGGGTGTATAGTGTTATTGCTAATAAAACTAATTCAAGCAAGTTTTCAAACAAGTAAAGAAAATATTATTATTATTATACACTCATGGTAATAAGTATATTTCCAGTCACAAAGTGCTATTTATTTGTAAGATTTTTATTTATTCCTAATTTATTTTATAACAATTAGCAAGTACGAATTTTTATTCAATAAATACGAAAAAAATAAATATAACTTTGTTAAAAATTTAAAAAAGCTTCATAGGAATTAATTATACTTCCATTTTAAGAATCATAAGAAAAAATAAAATTGAAAGGTTCCAAGTTTCAGAAATGGATTATCAGAAATTTAGTAATACATGTGACTACTCTAATTCTTTATATTTTCTTCTATTCTACTTGTCGTTGAGTTCATAAGATTTTTTAGCTCTAATGTTGATATTTCCTTCTAATTCTTTTTTATTTCTGCTCGTAATTAATTTAAACTGGAAAGCTGAATGCCACGTGAATAAATCTGATAAAAAAAAACACTTTAAAGATTTTCCATGGGCTTCAAGCCCAGGCTTGAAGTGGGTTACTTCATTATTTCAAAATTTTTCTCCTTGAAACATTTAGTTTCGACTGCTACTTGATAGATAAAAGTGTCATCTTATTTAATGTTATGCTGCACTTTTTAATTTTAACATGAACATTGAAAAGCACCTCTTCCAGAAGAGGTAGATAGTCATGGGAGTTCATTTTACTTTTGACGAAAGATGTTAACATTTTGTTTGAGAAACAAATCGAAATCGTGTCTTTAGTTTAACGCCTTGGCAATTTCTGACTAATACTTTTTTTTAGATATATAGTACTAGAAAAGGTTATAACAGTCAGGAACATTTAATGTGAACGTTTTTCGTTAATCGTTTCGTATTGACCTGTCCATTACAAATGTGATGTTGCAAATTCGAATCATGCCTTTTTGTGATGAGTTTTTAGGGGAAGCTAACCGTTATTGTACAATCATGCAAAATTTATACAATACGTCTTGTGGAAATATCTAAATCCAAATCACTTTGAATTTCAGATATAATAAGTTTTTTGAAGCTCATAGCTTTAACAATCTCCGGTTTTTTCATTGTATTCATAATTATAAGTCGTCCAAGCCACTTTATTTTGCAAAGCAATTAGCAAAACCTTTAATATGTTGTAATAGTGAATGAATTTCCACTGAATATTTTATAGTGGAAGTATATTTTTTACCGTGGGTGTATTAGCAAATAATTATGATCGAATCTTATTTTAAATATTATTGGGGTATTCACAATTCATTGTAGATCTATGTATGTAAATCTTATAATGAGGTTAAAATATATTCCCGAATTATCAAAAAACATTTTCAAATGATTAAAATAATATAAATATTCGTGAATGATTCAAAATGCATTATTTTCTTGGAAGTGAAATTTCTTTAACGAGGTTGTGAATTAAAAATTTTCGAAACGGATCTTAACCCTCTAGTTCCCAAGCGTCTCTCTAAACAGCCTTCATCAAAATGGTTTTTGGTTGCTACATTTTATCATATCGTTTATGGAATTTGCCAAGCTTTTACAAAAAATGCATCAGTTTTGAGTTATGATGCGTATTACAGACGTCAGCGACAATCAAAATCAAAAATTGGTGGGAAACAGGAAAATTAATTATTTTGATTGAATTTAAGAATTTGAGTTATGAATAAAAAAAAATCAATAAAATACTTCTCGTCATACTAGCCAGATAAAAAAACTTGCTATGAGTAGCTAGAAATTTGATTTTTTTATACAAAATATTTAATTACTTAAAACAAAAAAATAAAAAGTTTATTCAACAACAATTACTTTTAGATCTTCAACCTTCCCGTCAAAATTATAAAAAAAAATCGTCATGAGAGAAAAACTTAAATTTGCTTACTTTAAATTTGTTGAAATATTCATTTATATCAAGAATATAAAACAGATTGAAGTTTTTTATAATATCAGTATTATTTTTACATATTAATTTATATTATTATGAATATAAAACCGATTGAAATTTTATTATATAATCATTTTTTGGACTGGCTGTAAAAAAAGCCTGTATAAGCATTCATTTGTTGCCAAATAATCTTACGCCAATAAGATTATTCAAGAGCCTTATTGTCTACAAGATTTCCTTACTTAGTTTTATTTAAATTGACTTTTGAAAATATTCTTTCAACATTTGTGAACGAGTTGGGTAGACACATAAATTTCAAAATAAAATTTGACAGCTTTCTAAATTCAATGTCTATTTGCTAAAAGCAATTTTCGTTCCTAAGTTTTTAAAATGTGACATTATCTAAACTTTGCAATGAATTGACTTCTTTCTTTTTTTTTAAAACATCATTTATTAGATATGCTTAGTACAATCTTAACTATGCTAATTTATTACTATTATTAAAATGTACTTAATTCAATTAAGTAAGACGTGTGCGGGTTTACTGGACCAGTGTGCAGCTCCCAACTGAAAGAGTTTAGAGTTCCATAAAATAAAATTCAACAATCTAATAATTTTAAGTTAGCTCATGTGGTTTTGTTCTTTTCAATCTCCTCAATTCATGAGTAATATCCAGAAGTTGGATGGCTTCCACATTGGTGTGGTTGATTAGTCGTTTTTCGTGTTTGACAGCGTATTCTTTTATAGCTTCTTTAACATTTTATGTTTAAATCTTTATGTAATTCCTGATTTGTTACGTAGCGGTATGCGTTAGTATTCGTGCGCAGTAATTTATTTTGACTTCGCTGTATTATATCTCGATTTGATTGCTTCGTACAGCCCCAAAGCTGTATACCGTACATCCGAATTGGTTTGATGATAGACTGATAAATGAGTCTTTTATCACAAAGGTTAAGTTGCGAATGATGCCCAATTAACCAGTACATTTGACGACATTTGAGCTTGATATGTTCAGCTTTTTGTTTGACATGATGCTTCCAGTTGAGCCTGTTATCGAGGTGTAAGCCCAGATATTTTGCTGAATCTGCTTGCGGAAGTTGAATCCCATTGATATATGTGCGCAGGTTTCTGTTTGTTCGCCGTAATGTATATGCACCCAGAAAAATACCCATCTCTAAAACAAAGAAAAAGTTTCCTCAATTTGAATCCACGAAAATTTCTCTCGTTTAAGTAAATTTTCCTCAAAATGAAGAAAAATGTGCTCCTTTCATGCAACCATGGTGTTCAATTTGAAGTAAGTTATTTCTTAATTTTTACAAATTTAGTTGCATAGAAAATGTAAGAAAGAGACGAATATACCAAAAATGTTCTCCATACAAAATTTTGGTATGCACAAAAAACTAGCTTTACTCTTTTGGCCTTAACAGACAATCGCGTACGCTTTGCTTTTCTTTTGAATTTTTTAGTCGGCGTCTTTTTTTCAAGAGAAGCGGTTGTGTTTGTGGCTGTTGATATAATTTGTGAAAAAAATTTATATATATTGTGAAAAAAAAAAAAATATATATTCGAAAGAAATAAATTGCAATAAACTTTAATTTATAATTTATTGATGGCCATAAGGATCTTTTGATCATTTCAAGGCGACGACGCCTGTAGTGTATGTAAAAATACGTATAAATGTAAACCTTAATACTTATTAAAAATAAAATAATAAATGAATACAAGTAAAAAAAATATGATTTCTATGCCTTTTAATTAAAACAACATTGTAGAAAATATTCCATAAATTGAGGATTTTTTTTCTAAAAAGGTAGTAAATTGACTTCAATTTATGGAAAATTATTCCTCAAACTGAGGAAAATTTTACCTAAATTATATACAATTTCTCATATTGAAATAAAATATTATTCATTTGAAAAACGCAATTTTTACAAATTGAAGACATATTGCTTTAATTTATAGAAAACTTCCTTCTTTCAAAGAAATTTTTCTCTAAAATAAAGAAAAAAATATTTCCTCAATTCAAAGAAATTTTGTATATCTAAATGAGGAAACCATTTCTATGGCGCCAAATCATTCCCATTTTTCCTCAATTTGATAGCCGTTTTTCTTCACACGAGGTAAGTATTTCTCTGGGTGTGTAACATGAGTGGATTTCGACTCATTGAGTTTAAGCTTCCAATCGGTGGTCCAACGGTTAATATTGTTAAGTGCTGTTTGTAGTTTGTAGATGGCTTCTTCCTGTGTGTCACCAGTTGCCATTACTGCTGTGTCATCGGAAAATGTTCCGACGAACGTATCTTCTTTTGGGGGTATATCAGCTGTGTAGAGCAGATAGAGGATGGGCCCTTCTTCATGTGCTACTCTTCTTGTTCTTTCAGACAAGTATGACTCAAGTAGAAGGCAAAGGTTAGCAGGTAGAAGTTTACTCATTTTATATATGAGACCCTAATACCAAACTCTATCAAACGCTTGAGAAATATCTAAAAATACTGCAGGGCAATATTTCTTTTTTTCAAATGCTTCTTCAATCATCTTTGTTACACGATGAACCTGATCGATGGTGGAATATTTATTTCTGAATCCAAACTGGAAATCAAGTATGTTGATCAACGGCTTGATTCGTTTCATTAATACTTTCTCATATAATATTTTGAGATTGAGGGTAACAGAGATATGGGTCTATATGACGTTACTTCTTCTGGTGGCCTGTCTGGTTTCTTAATCATGATGATTTGCGCTATTTTGAAGCACTTCGAAAACTTCTTTTGAAATTATTTTTTCTGGCGCAAGAAAACTTAATTCTTTCAATGAACCATTATTAAAATAAAATCGTTTTTTTTTCATTTCATTACACAACTCATTATAAAAAGAAGTGCAATTTTTTACAAATTTTGAAAACAGACTTTCAGATATTTCGTAACACATCAATTTTTTTTAGCGTAAATGCCAAGGTAAATATCTTTACTTTCCAAAAATATTGTTTTGTGTTTGAAATAAATGTTATTAACATCAAGAGTTAAATACTCTGGTTTTATAAAATTTTCCAATTTTTTCCAGTTTTTTCTTTATATTCGCATATATATTCTGAATTTGTAATTTTTCACTTTGAAATATCATACGTAATTTTAATTTGAATATATTTCTAAAAACGAAAATATAGCTCATTGTCGTTAACTCAGCTTTCAAGAATTATCTTGGCACTATCTTGTTTATTAACATTGACTGCAAATGTAAAAAAAATGTTGGGCAGCCCATACCATCTGGTTTGCGATGGATGCCGCTTTTTGCCCATTGCCCCATTGACAGAGAATGTCCCATATACATATAAACTAAGCTTACTTTTATCTATAAATCTATATGTTTATAAAGCTCAGCTTGATACAAAACATACAGTGTCGGAAAAAATTAAAGCACGAACTCTTCCTTGTCAACATTTAGTTCAATAAAATTTAAAAATATGCAAGTATGCACATATTTTTTTTTTTTTTTTTACAAATTTAGTACATTTATGCACTTGTTGAAACAAAATTACATTCAAAACTGGGTAACGTTTTTCTTTTTTTTTACTAACATTGCGCAATATGCCTAAACCTGCCGCGACAAAACTAATCTTTTTCGCTTTCAGTTACAATCAATTGTTAGAAATAAACAACAACAATCATCTTTAAAGTAGAAACCCATTATTTCAGAAAACAGAAAGCAGGTTTTAAAAAAAATTGGAAGCGTATATAAATAAGTTGTTGGTTATCATTCACCATCACCGTTCGCATTTCAAAATTCCGCTTCCCAAAATTGCTCGAAATAAGTATTCTGCACAATTTAAAGAAAATATTCTAAGTAGATTTAATAAAGCTGAATCAGTGACATGCATTGTAAAATTTTGTATTCGCCATTACGTTAATTCCCGAGCTATAAGCTATTTTCGCGCTTCTAATTTTTTAAATACTAAATATGGAGATGGCATACCGCGGGACACAACCAAACGTGAGGATCATTTGGTTTATAAAAAATATCCTTTTATATCTTGGAAATAAATTGCGTTGAAACATTTCACACAGGTTTATCCAACGACGAGCTATAGAGGGTGGCTTAGGAACATACCAAAGCGTAAAAAGTAAGGATTAAAGCTAGTGTGCGGACCAGAAGGGCAATGATGAAATCCGCGTTATTTGAAAAGCACCGTATAATACGGGGGAGACAACGTAGTGCTCTTGTGATTTTGCTCAGCCATGGAATTGGTTCAATTCATAAAATAAGAGGTATAATGAATCATCTGATGTGCAAAGATATTCCCCAGAATGTTGTGATACCTTACACTGCGGAAAATCTGCTGTTAATGCAAGTCTACCAGCACAATGACGATCCCAGCACGGAGTGAAAAAGAGTGGTTTGTTGTCAATAAGATCAGTATTTTATAGTGGCCCGCCCATTCACTCAATCTCAATCCCAAAAAATGTATAGGAAATTATAGATCGTAAAATTCAGCGCATAAAGGATAAAAACAAGGATTCCATTTTCTACCAATCATAACATTTCTGTGGACGTTTTGATCAATTTTATTGAGTCCATGCCACGTAAATCTGAAACAGCTCTGAAAAACAATGGATACGCTACAAAATAGTGCAGAAATCGAACTTTTCCATTAATATATTTCATATGTGCTTTAGTTTTGTCGCGCCAGTTTTATGCATTTTGTCCACGCATGTTTTACAATATTACTAAACAAAATGCAAGCAAGGAAGATTCCGTCCTTTAGTTTTGTCCGACACTGTATATAACTATATATATATATATATATATAAAGCTTTGCTTGATACATCACAAACTTCTTATATTCACTATCGATATGAAGTGGATGAGAATTATGAGAATGTGTACAAGCAGTAGCGTATCCAGGGGAGGGCTATAGGGGCTGAAGAATTTTGTTTTATTTTAGTTTGAATTTTAATCTGAATTTGGTTTGAGTTTTAATCCATGTTTGGTCTAAATTTTGATTCGCTTTCCAGCGTTTGATCTGATTTCTGGTCTAAATTTTGGTTTGCTTTTAATTTGTATTTGGCGTCTTTTTAGCCTCAGTTTTAATCTAACTCTTAGTTTGAGTTGTGGTTAATATTTCGATCCGAAATCGGTCTGAATTTTGTTTTAAAATTTGGTCTGAATTCGTCTGGAATTTCTGTCTAGTTTTTGTTTAATTTAAGTTAAAATTTGTAGATATAGATATTTATCAGATAATCCCACTAGTTTTTGGTCTAAATTTTGGGTTACTTTCGTTTGGTATTTGGTGTCCTTTTGGTCTAAAGTTTTGTCTAAGTTTTGACCTGAATTTGTTCTCATTTTGGTCTATTTTTGTTGGAATTTTGGCACGATTCGTGGTCTGAACATTGTTTTTTTTTCACCGATTGTTGCCCGGTACCCGAAAGCGTGTACGGATCTCGTTGAAATTTAAAACGTATTGGTTTTTTGATCAAATTAAGATATATTTACATTTTAAGTAATGTATAACAGGCTTTAAGAACGTATTTAATTTTTCATAAAAATGAAGTGCTTGGTTAGAAGTTGTGTGATTTAATTTTTCATAAAATTAATCTTTCTATATATAATCGTAGAGTTTTGTGTGTATGTCATCGTGTAACTTCTGAACGACTGGACCGATTGAAGTCATATTTCCAAAATATATTTGGCACCTCCCATACAATCCTAATAGTTTTTTAGGTATATCTCAAGAACCATTTATAGCATGCTACTACTATTTTGTATTAATTTTAGCCTTCTTTTTCACTACTTTTTTAGTACATTTTTTCTACAATTTTTTTTTTATTTTGTACCGCTACTTTCTACTATTTCTACTACTATTTTTTATTAGTAGTAGCCTTCTTTTTTTCTACAGTTTTTTTTTATTTTGTACCACTATTTTTTACTACTTTTTTACAATTTTTTCTACTACTATTTTTACTATTTTTGTACTACTACGTTTAACTATTTTTTTTACTACTTTTTCTGCTACTTTTTTACAACAATTTTTAATATTATTTTCCATTCTTTTTCCTACTATCTTTTCTACTACTATTTTTTCTACGTTTTTACTATTATTTCTACTACTTTATTAAATATCTTAAGACCCTGCTTTGCTATCTTAAAATCCGCTGTTACAAATGCTATATTTATAATAAATATCAAATTGTTTAAAATTTTTAAATAATTTTTGGGTTAGATATAATTTCAAGAATGGCCTTTGATATGAATATAGAGCCTCCTGAAAATATTGTTTCTATAATTCAACTGAATCATAATAAAATTGTTCATCAAAAAATTACACTTCAAACTTATTCCTTTTTAGTAAAAAATTCTGTAATTTCTATCTGTTGAACTGATGACCCCGTTAGCATCCACTGAGTTAATAGTCAGTTTATGCTAGCTGTTACTGCTTATGAAGAAATATTTGCAGCAAATATATTAGGTCGATTATACACTGTTAATCCAAAACAACGTGAGTGCTTTTATTTACGAGTGCAATTAATAAATGTACGTGGACCGACGTTATATGAATATTTAAGAACAGTTAATGGTCAATTATGCACCACAAATCATGACGCTTGCCGAGAACTGCAATTGCTTGAAGATGACAACCATTGGGATACAACACTGGCTGATGCGGCACTTAGTTCTTCTCCACATCTTTTTCATTTATAATGATTCTCTGTTTTCAATCTACAGTCCTGCAAGTTCAATTCTTTTAAAAATGTCAAATTTCATTTTAAAATCCAGAATTTTTTTTCTAAATTCAATGCACGAACTTTAAACTTGAATTGTCATTAACAATGCTCAATTTTAAACATCAAGAACTTCATTCTTCTTCATTCAAATAAAAAAAAATCACCCAAAAGGCAGAACAACGGCTGCCGGGTCAGCTAGTGAATATATATTTTAAAAATTCAATTCAAATCAATTGTTATCTAAATATAATTTTTTTCGGGTTTTTGTTTCGACCAAAAATGTCTTAAAAAATAGAGCAGTATCAAATTGTTTCATCAAAATTTGTTCTCAAAGGAAATTAAAATTTCCTTCAAATCGTTTTCTCAAAATATATCATTTAACAATATAAATCTATCAGAAAAGTTATAATCAAGATTTTAATATGAATTTGGTCTCATTTTGATCTTAATTTTTGATCTGAATTTGGTTCTTTTCTTGGCTTGAACTTCGATCTGAAAAAAGTATTTAAATTTTAGTTTGAAATTTGGTCGAAATTTCCGCCTAAATTTCTATCCGATTTTAGTATGAATTTTGGTCTCAGTTTTGTTCCAGTTATCTTTTAATTTTTAACCTGTATTTGATAAAATTTTTCTACCAGTTTTTGGTCTAAATCTGGGTTTTGGTCGAAAGTGAGTCTGATATTTATTTTTTAATTTAGTAAAATCAGCCCCCCAAACCCAAATCCTTGAACGGCTACTGTGTACAAGTACACACCTTGGTTAGTAATGATTTTCGATTTGTTCATTGTTTGATCGCTTAAAGCCGACTAAGTTTATGACTTTTTGTGTCTTTTGTGATAAATTATCATGCCCAACATTTTAAATGGATACATATACATGTAAAACCTTCTATTTTTGTTTTCGGTGTGCTTCCCAATTTATTAACGAATTCTGAATTTTGTTTTGTAGCTTTTTGACCCGCTACTTACAACATTTAGGGCCGTTTTCTCAAAGTCCGGTTAAGTAGTTATCAGAACTAACTACTACTACTAATCGTCGGTTAAAGTTCCGATTAGTGAAAATGGCCCTTATGGCTTTTCGGTTGATTTAAGCCTTCTGTCAATTATTTATCGATCCACACAAACATTCAAATCCTTTAAAATTTATTACAAAATTCTAATGGAAAAAAATAAATGAAACGTTTAATGGTCTACTGAAGAACTAACTACTACTACTACTATTATGGCACAATAGCCCCTGGAGAGCCAAGGCCGAGCTTTTCGCATCCATTCATCTTGTGTGAGTTATATTTATACACGAATGGAAGGGACCTTCAGTTTTATGCCGAAATCGAACGGCGAAGTGCATTTTTTTTACTCTTGTAGAAAAATTTTTGTTTTCTATTTTTGTGCGTGCCGAGATATGAACCCGGGCACACTAGCCACACTAGAATACGGCGACCACTAACTTCTTCACATATTTTTGGATTAAAAAAAACTTTTTGCGGTTTTATCTCAGTTTACACTGTTGCAATCCAAATCAATTTGAAATTAATAAAATAAAAAAATAAAGCATCACAGAATACACTGCCACACACTTGGGCGACTTTTGATAGTCGTATCATGAATGGATTAGAAAAAATTTGTATGAAAAAAATATTCCTTTGACTCAAGAACGCTGATTCTAAAAAAAAAATTAAAATTTGATTTCCAAAAAGATTGTGTAGATATATACGAATCCCGGAAATCCAGGGATTTTGTCTTTTCAATCCCGAGATTTTGGAGACACTTTTAGACCGAATCCCGAGATCCCGGAATTGGCATCCTTAATATATACATATGCATGTATATTCACATCAAATGAAAAAACATCAAGGAAAAATAGTATGTGATGATATTTTAAAATCCATAAATCATTTTAGTTTTTTAATTCAGTTGTTTATTTTTTGCTTAGGGTGTTTCTAAAACCAAGCCTACGCGCCCCTGATATTAAGTACAATTTTATGAGCAATATTAGCCGTCTGTGAACCCTCGTGATAGGTTAAAAAAGAAATTTATCTTGAAAAGGCAAAAATATCCATAAGGGAGGAAAATAGTGGTTTAATACATCCTTAAATTATTTTCTACAGAGGATTTTACTATTGTTAACAGTGTAAACCATATAAACATTTTCAGATGCAAAAATAAGCATGATTTATGTTTTATTTTACTTAGAAATATGCAAACTTTTTGAACACGTAAAAAATGCCCCAAAACAGACTTAATCACTATCTAACAAACATACTTTGATCCCGAACAATTTGGGGCCAAGACTTTTCGCATCCATTCATGTACGTGTTATGTTTGCACACGAATAAAAGGGCGAGATGAAAAGCTTCCCTTATGCAATTTTTCTACTCTGGAATGGTTTTCATTTCTAGCCAAGAGAGTGTCGTGTAGAAAAATTGTTGATTTTATTCCGATTATTCCAATTATCAAACCCAGGTAGCAGTCCATCTAGGGTAGCTAGATATTAGGACCTCGAAATCAGTACATTAGACGTTGTAAATCAGTGAAAATCAGTACAGTTTTTATGCTTTTATTATCTAGTAATTTCAATGTAATATAGTGATATAAACGTCCTGAAACTTTTTCTCCGATTTTGTATATTCCTTTTAAATTTTTTTCGTCAGTAGACAATTTTGATTACGTATCAGTTTCCAAGTTTTGAGATTTTAAGACCGTAAAGCTTAAGAATTTGAAAAATCTGCGCAAAACACAAAAATCCGTACATTTTCGTACTGTTTTTGAGATTTCAAAACATCAAATCAGTACGTCTGGCTCCCTAAGTCCATCAC
Organism: Toxonevra muliebris; assembly: GCA_963691655.1. NCBI lineage: Eukaryota > Metazoa > Arthropoda > Insecta > Diptera > Pallopteridae > Toxonevra > Toxonevra muliebris. The sequence continues at coordinate 86,951,243 of OY829326.1, read as the reverse complement.
AAACTACTTACACCACGACATAACATGACAATCATTCTAAAATTAAATCATGAAATAAATTACGTACTACGACTTATATTTCCTTACTAGGAATATTTGATATCGCTGCCCTATGGTGCAATTTGTTAACATATAAACGTGGTATTTATATATATATTTTTCTTCAATATATTAGTATAAGCTATAATGTAAAAACTCAAATTAAGCGTACAGTTATTTTTGCGATTTTGTTCCAGTTTAAGTTTGTCTGAAGTATACATACATTTTATGTAATATTACGTTTTTTACAAAGATTAACCCTTTATTATGTCAGGCCAATTTTTTCATCAATAAAAAATATGAGGATTGGTTGATTTTAATGTATAAAACTCGAAAATGAAGTCGAAAATCGAATTGGAGTCTTTATTCTTGCTCGAGGTGAGAAAATAGGTGGTCCATTAAAAAGCTTGTAGTCCCGATAAAAAATTATTAGGCATTCAATGTAAAATATAATCAATTCCCTCCTCCCTAATACTTTTTCAACTCCAAAAAACCACTATAAATATTTTTTATTAAAATTCAAATTATCGCATATAATTGCCTACTAGAGGGTTAAACTGTTTTCCAGGTTTAGGTAGTTAAAGTGGTGATTCGAGTCATGAACCCAATATGCAAGTGCACATTCAATTTATGTTTGCCCCTAAAAAATTAAATTGTTCTTTTTTGGATGATCAGTCTCACGTTTTATGCAAATATTTGCGAGTATACAGAAGTTTTAATCCAAAATTTTCCTTATAATTTTTCAATTCTATACAAGCATGAATATCAGTTGTGGGAACATCGGAAATCTTATCTTTAATACATACTTACAATGATATCTTCTATCTATATCTTTTCAGAGTTTACAGTCGTGTCCAATTGGTTGCACCAACGAACCCGATACTCTCAGTGCCAAGAACGAAAGTCTACAAACTACTCCGAATAGTACGCTCCAAAACTCAACAAGCACTGCTCAACAGCAATTGCAACTGAAAAGTCAACACCTGCAACTACAACATCGAGACAACGAAAATCATAGCAATAACAACAACAACCGCAGCAGTAATAATTTATCCAATAGTGCTACCAGTGATACATCATCAGCGTCATTTCATCAACGTTTTGATTTCAGTCAATTAAAAGCTCGCCTTCCTGAACTTAACTGTCTACTTAGTCTGCAACGCTATTGGCAACAACATCACGCAGACGTAGTGCCAACAAGCGTAAACAAAGATGAAGTTGTTGGAGGTGGTGGATCATATTACGCAAATAATATCCTAGGTTGTACATTCGGGCATCAATTTAAAAGAGACGTCAAAGCGGAAGAAAGCAAGGAAACTCCATTGCAAAAATTTTATCGTCATCAACAACAAAAGAAAATGCCAGCATTTAGGGGACGCCGTGGCTGGTGTGGATGTTTTCAGGTAAGAAGATACATGTGCATGTTGTAGCTAAAAACGATTTAATCTTAAACACATGTACAAATATTGTAAGTTGCGTGCGATGCAGAATTAGCCCGATTTAGTTAAAACTTGGTGAAATAATACTGTGTAGCGTTTTTTATTTATTTTTTAATTGTGTGAGCTAGGCTCAATTGAATTGGAGGATCTTAATTTACTGAAATCAGATAACTCAGAAATTTTTTTATTTATATTATTTATTTTAACCATCATAATTATAAAAAAAATATTTTGTGTTACAATATCTGTGGTAAAAATGAAAAACAGCCTATTTCGACTTAAAATGGAAAATATTTTATCATATATTTTTGATTACAAATAATAAACTGGTGCGAACTTATATATAATTTTTAGAATTGTATGTGGTTCCAAGAAAGGCCTTTGATTTGAAAATAGAGCTATTAAGCTCTTCTGACAAGAAAATTAACTTAAGTTGTTATTCCTTTTTACCACAGATATGTGAAATTTTTATTTTAACGGTTATGGATTTTTGTCATCTGGCTCGTGCTTTTATTTTGTTTTTAATGGATTGAAAATATTCCTTTTGAACTTACCTTTATTTTGAAATAGAACTTTATATGGTTACCAAGCTTTCCCAATTTAACCGAGTTTACTTTGAGATGACATGGCGCAGGTTTGCGTAACTTTGGGTTTTGTCAGATCCAAGAATTAAAGTAGCTATTTTATATGGTTTATTGGTTGCTAAATCAGAATATCGCAACCGATTTTATTCATAATAAGTATCATGATTTCTAGAAATTCTAAACTGAAAGTGAAATTTTATTTTTTTATTGCAATTCGTATCGCTTTTATAGAAAGATGGTGTAAAATTCGATTAAAATTTATTTTTTAGGTTAGAATATATCAAAATTCTGATATGATAAAAAACCTGACATGATAGAAATCTATATGTAACATATCGCCCAAAACAGCCCAGAAAGCGTTCCCGTACTCAAAAAACTTGCCAATGAGAGTAGAGATGAGAGAGTAATTGCCTTCTTCTTCTTGCACGAAATAGCCCGCACTTTTTCTTCGGGTAAAAATGTTAAAAGTGTAAAACAATCAGCTGTTTTGTATTTATCAACTGTTTTGCTTTTGTGAAAATATATTGAAAATTTGAAATTAATAAATAAATAAAGAATTTTTAGAAAAATAAGTGATATTTAAAATGGAAAATGTTTAAAAGACATTTGAAAATTAATTAATTATATATTAGTTAATTTTTAACTACATTCTCCACAAGTTAATGTGCAATTGTCTGTTCAACTTCTGATGCTATAGAAGCTACTGCCATTTCTGAATAATGCAAATGGTGATTGTGAACCAGAAGATTCTACAAAAGTAGAGAGGCGAACAATTTATGTTTTCATTATTTACTCTCAGTTTACCAGACTTTACCCAAAAAGCACGGGAACCGACCTATTATAAACTGATGTTTTAGACAGAAGCCGCGAGAAAATCGCGCTACACGAAATATTCGAAGCAGTCTAATGTACATACATAAATTAGACCAATCCTGACGTTGCACATTGAGGTAATACAGCCTTTTTTCGACCAAAAAATTCAAAACTTTTAAATTTATGTTACATACAAATTTTTGTTACCGGACGAAAAAACATAACATTTCTCATTGCTACCCAAAGAATCATTACTTTACGTTTTTTGGTGTATAACTCGCTCTATACTATACAGTTTTTAGCAGTATTACACTGTTTTTTAGACTCCAAAACCGCATACCGCCTTTTTTTTGTCAAAATACTGCGTTTATACTTCGCAATGCAGTCAGAGGGAATAATGGCAACACGTAGCGAGTATAAATACATGCAAAAGGCACACATAATTCAATTAGAAGTGGAAACATTGAAAGCGATTCTGATCGTCAAATGTGACTTGAAATATCCGTGCGTTGATTTCTATAAATACCTTATAACAAAGCTATAATTGCTTCGTCAAATTTCTTTAAATGAAGAACGAAGACGATTCAGATGATAGATAATTTGCTTTCCTTGTTCATTTTCTTTGAATGAAGTCGATACCGTGAAATATACAGTTTTTTCAAATCGATTTACTGTTTTTTTTTTTAATTTTTGGTAGAAATATACAGGTTTTGGTCCGAAAAAAGATACGAGACCCTTCTAGTTAACTTTTACGACCTAACTATTCAATGCGATGTAATGTTTTTGACATATGTATTGTCTCAACTTAATTAGAAAAGGTTAAATATTAATGTTAATATGAGAGGTGCAAGCAAAATAAACTAATTTCATATAATGTAATTTTAAGGGTAATTCCAGCAAGTTGCGACTAAAAACAAGAACACTCCTTTAAATTTGATGTTTTTTTTGTAAGCTGACAGAGAAAATCATAGGATTTATGAATATGGGGTTTTTTTTCTTATTATATCTTATTGTTTACGTGCAGTGGTCAAAGTTTTTGAACATACCTCGTAACGAACAAATGTAGTCATCACAAAAACAATGTATATAGAGACGGGCAAATCAGACGATAGTTCTTAATCTTTCTCACAAACACACACACACTCTCATGTACTAGACTTTCAAATAACGAACTGTTATGCAGACTAGCTACAATGGAAAAAAAAAACAACAACATAAGTGTATGGAACGGTAGTGGTAGTTTCTTTCAATATTTGTATTAAGTGAAGATATTTGGAATCAAATCTGTAATTCTGGGTTATGGTTATTAACCTGTTTATATATAACTTCAAATAACGAAATTGACATGTACTTAAGTCATGACTTTGAAAATTATTTTCATAGTCTCCTAAAAAACTATCATACCTCGTAACTTCCGTTGTATGAATGACAATTTAACCCTTAAACGCTCAATACGTCCGATTTCAATTAAAAACATACCCAGATATAGTATTTGTGATTCCGAACAATGTTTGTTCTACTTGTTTTCAAATAAATTAGTTTAAGGAGAATAATTAAAATACATCCGCAATAATTTTTAAAAACAGTTATTTGGTGATATCCCATACCGCCTGAAACCAATTTGTCCACACGGCAATATATTTATTACACAAAATTCGAAAATAAAAACACATTTTTTTCAGTTAGTTGTTTAAAATTTTTGCAAAACATGCTTTTCGAGCTAAAAATCACTGTAACTATACGATAGTTGTCATTTTTCCATTCTTATTTATACGTATCGATAAAGAAAACTTTAGACAGTAAGATCAGATGTTTATTTTAAATGGCGAACATAAAATGGCGGCACTGGCAACAGCGGAAGTGGTTGGTCACTACCAGTGGTTATTTAAGGGTTAACAATATGTAGCTCGTTGAAAATGTTATACGGAGGACTATAAGAAAAAAGTAAAAAAAAAATTAATTTCAGGAACAAAATTTTTCAAGGACATAAGATCCTCTGGAAGTACCTTTTTTATGTTCAAATTTTATTATTTAGTAGGCTTAAGAATGTGAGTCAAACACTGAAAATACCTGACTTGGTTTTTCTTCTAAAACCTCAATCAAAACGATTGAAAAAATTCAAAAATTTTAAAACTTTTTAATGACTTCCCATTTTAACGCTTATACATATCATATCAATATAACTCGTGGACGTTGATTTCAATGGTGTTCCCAGTTTTTCATTTCAAGTTATGGTGCTTGAGATATGTGCAATCAAATTATTAATTTGTATTGTAAATTTCTCAAAAACTGTTCACAACATTGAAAATATGAGAACTTCGTTAAAATCACTGACCTCAAGTTGTACGGACCGTTCTTTTATTTATTTTTATTTATTTATTTATTTATTACAGCTCTTATAGCCTAATTCAAATGCAGTTATACATATTTGATTTTTAAATTATAAAAAGAGAAAAATGACAATAAAAAAACTCAAAATTAAGAATTTATAATTATCTTATTTCTAGGGTTTTACTATAATTATACAATTTTTGCTTAAACAACATGACATCACAATTTTTTACATCTTCAGGCATCTCATTATAACATTTTAATCCTTTATAAAAAAGGCTGTTTTTGTCTAAATGAGTTTTAAATAAAGGCAAACTAAAATCATTTTTATTTCTTGTATTTATCTTGTGAACATCTCTGTTAAATTTTGAATTCGTTCTTAGATATTCTGGCAAATATCCGACTGAATGTTATTAATAAATTTAATGGTATGGTAAAAAATCTGTTGCTTAACACTAAGCCAATTTAGAGTACTTAACATTTCTATAATGGGTGTGTCATAACTTTTCTTCAATATAAATCTCATACTTTTATTTTGCATTTTTTGTAGTTTTTCAATTTATGCATCTTTCATGATGAAAAAGATTGAAGACCAATATATAAAATGTTCAATTATTGATCTGTAAATCATTATCTTATAGCGTTTACTTAGCAGTTTACTTGCTCTTTTTAGAAACCAGATTTTCTTCGATATTTTGCTAATAGTGTAGTCGACGTGATCATTTAACTTTAATTTATTATCGATTTGAATCCCCAGATACTTTATTTTATGGACCATTTCAATTTCCATACGATTAATTGTAAGATTTACAACATTAACATTTTTATTTCTTGATATAGTCATAAATTTGGTTTTGTCAATATTAATTTTCAATCTATTGGCACATAGCCATTTATATAGAGCGTCTAAATCCGATTGTAAACTGTTCCTCATTTCGTCAAAATTTTTTCCACTTATCATTAATAGAGCATCATCAGCAAACAGATTTATTTCACTAAATTTAAGTAGTAAGTTAATGTCATTTATTAAACAAAATTGGAGCCAAAACTGAACCTTGAGGTAATCCAATTTTAACACCAATTTCTTCAGATATCGAAGATCCAATTGATGTGCGTTGTCTACGGTTCTTTATAAAACTTGTAAACCATTTCAGTTTGGCTCGAAGGACCAAAATGTTATTGCAATGGCTGGATTCAAAGCAGAATCTCCCAGGTGTGCTCGCAAAATAAAAATAAGAAAAATATAACACAAGGGTTTTAGATTGGATATTAAAGTATCACGCTGCAAAAATAATTGAAAACTTAAAATAATACTAGAGAGACATAATTTAAAAATATATATTTTATTTTTTTTTTTTTTAATTCATTTAATATCTTAAAATTATTTACAGGATATATGTTGCGTTGTAAGTTAGTTAATTCATTGAGCTTTTTGTACGATAATTTTTGAAATATTCAATTGAAAATAAAACAAAATTATTATAATGTAAAACAAAGAGGGTTAAGAAGCCGACTGTTCTTGGGTTAAAGTAGACACGGGCCAGAAAGGACCCATTCAAAAACAGTATCCGTATCCTGTGCAAGAGGTAAGCCAGGATTTGTAATTAAACCAGGTCTAATAATTTTGTGGTCGATTTCTGAGCCAAGTATGATAGATACTGCTGTTGAACGATTGAAATGAGGATCCGCCAGTCGAAGATTGAGGAATCTCTCTTTTATACTATCATCAATGTGCTCCATAGGAGTTTTAAAGTTAAAAGGAGGACAGACCTTTGCATATACTTCTAGACGTACAGCATTATCATGCGGAGACAGGATCGTGATACAAACGACGTCATCTTGGTCTATTTTGCTTATCGGTAAACGCAGCTGTTGTACTAGTGTTTGTGAGATTCTACTCATGCTGCAGCAAGAATCTAAAAGGATTCTGGCCAAGTGTTTGGATGTATTAACCATTACGTACGCTAGTTTAGTTGGAAATAAGATAGGCACTCGCTGAATCGCTGTTGCCTGTTTCGTGATTATTGGAGTTCCCTTTTTTAAACGACTACTACGATTACAATAGCAGTTTGCTTGTGCAGTTTTTATCAATATGAGAATGTGCTAAGCATCTAGAGCAATATCGGTGAAGTAAAATACGACGAAGACGTTTTTCTAAGTTCATAGCAAGGAACTTTTGGCAATAGCGAAGAGGATGAGAACGCTTGCAAAGTCTGCATTTTTTGTTGTTGATTTCGGCAGTAGTGTTAGAATTCATTTTGACCTAGGTTATATAAAGGATAACTGTTACATTGCGCAATTTTTGTTTTGTTGTTTTTAGTTTGATAAAACAATTAATTTAGTAACAGAGCGAGTGATGATACCACGTTCTGTTTTAATATCTGCGATCATAACTCGTTTATCCCTACCAGGATAGACCGTAAGAACTCTTCCTAAGCGCCATAAAGTAGGAGGAAGATTTTCTTGACTGACAACAACTAAGTCGTCTACCGAAAGGTTTCTGGAAGGAAATTGCCACTTGTAACGTTTATGTAGCTCTTTAAGGTACTCCTCTTTCCACCTCAAAGCAATTTGTTGGCTTAAAGCTTTCATTTTTTGCCATCTATTGATTAGGCTTATTGGTTTATCAGAAATGATTTGCTCTGTAGCAGCCAAAAGTGGTCTTCCTGTGAGTAAATGACCTGGAGTCAAGGGAGATACGTCAGTTAGATTTTCTAACATGGGACATATTGGCCGAGAGTTTAGACAAGCTTCAATTCTAGATAAAAGTGTTGAGAACTCTTCGAAAATGTATCAATGCGGTGAAGCTAATTTACGAAAATGGAGTTTGAAACTTTTAACTCCTGCTTCCCATAAACCACCCATGTGGGGAGAGCCAGCGGGAATGAAATTCCATTTGATTTCATGATGAGAGAAGCTACTACAAACAGAATCCCTAAATTGCTTCATGAATTGTTCGAAGTCCTTTTTAAATGTCTTTGACGCTCCAACGAAATCGGTACCATTATCAGAATATATCGTATCTGGACATCCTCGACGTGAAGTAAATCGAGTGAAAGCTGCTAAAAAGGCAGGCGATGACAGCTTCTAAATGTATAGCTTTAGTCGAAAAGCAGACAAAGATACATACGTAACCTTTAGTAATAAGTCATGCTCTACCGGTATAGTTTTTGATTTCGAAAGGGCCAGCAAAGTCAACCCCGGTATTATGAAACGCACGATTGAGAACAGTCCACTCTGGAGGCAAAGCAGCCATGATTTGAGACGCTTTACGTTTTTTTTTTATCAAGTAAACATGTTTTGCATTTATGAATTGTGGTTTTATTAAGGTTTTTAGCTTTCAGAATCCAATATTTCTGTCGAATCAAACGTAAAATGAGTGAATTGCCACCGTGTATGGTGATATTATGAATGAATGAAACTAAAAGATGAGAAAATTTACTATTATATGGTAGAATTATCGGATGTCTTTCACTAAAGGAAAGAGTTGGAGAATGTGCTAGACGACCATTAATTCGCATAAGATTTTCCCTATCTAAGAAAGGATTCAAAGGAAGAATATTGCTTTTCAAATTGGATGGCTTTTTGTCGACTAAACACTTGTATTCTGAAGAGAAATACATTTTCTGGCAGAGAGAAATCAAACAATTTTTTGTGTTTCGTATTTCTGCATTCGAAATAGCAACCGTATTGTAATTAAAGTTATCTTTTAAACGACGATGAGTTTTGTGAGAAGCGAAGCACATAAGAAATCACACGTAGTGCTCGTGCAAAGGAGGAAAATCTATCCAGAATGTCATCTTCAACATCTAAAAGCGTGCTAAGAACCTTGACATTTCTGATTTCTATTAACGTTTCCAGGTTGTTTAATTTAGAAGGTGGCCACTCAGACATATCTAAGCAGAGCCATACCGGTCCATGCCACCATAACGAGTTCAAGTTCAGGCATAAGTGAATCAAGCATTTCAGTTAAAAGGACTGCCCCACATAGCTCCAATCTTGGTAAGGAAACAGTTTTTATCGGAGCTACTCTTGTTTTTGATACAGGTAAATGGGTGCAAAAAACGTTTGTTGGTTTACGGATGCGGATATAGATCGCCGCCCGTATGCTTCTCTGAGCCATCAGAAAAAGCATGGATTTGTACTTGATCTTCTGGAGTATAATCAACCCAACGAGGAATTTTTATCATATTTATATGCGGGTAATTTTCAATAAATTCTTGCCATTTTTTTCAATGGATACCGGAAGTAACTCATCCCAACCTATATTATCGAGCCAAACAATTTGCATCAAAATTTTAGCTATAACGATAATAGGAGTCAACCACCCTACAGGGTCAAAGAGTTAAGCGATCATAGAAAGAATTTCTCTCTTCATATGTGAGCCTTTGCACTGAATAGAGGGGACTTTAAAGTAAAATTTATCAATGCACGCATTCCAACGGACGCCTAATGTTTTTGCAACACTAGAATCTTCAAAGTTGAGAAATTCAATATCTAATAAATGTGCTTTAGGCAAATCATTAAGGATTTCCTTACAGTTTCACGTCTATTTGCGTAAAGAAAAACCTGCAGAATTTAAAGCAGCGATAAATTCATTGCGTGCTTTGATAGCTGATTGATGATTGTGCGCGCCGGCGAGAACATCATCGACGTACATTGACTTTCTAAGTATATGTGCAGCTAAGGGATATATATCTTGAACATCATTTGCTAGCTATAAAAGTGTGCGTATCGCAAGATAGGGTGCACAGTTTACCCCAAAAGTTACAGTTTGTAATTCATAATCTTTAATTTCAAAGTCAGGAGAAGAGCGGTATAAAATTCTTTGAAAAAGTCTATGTGTTGGATCGACCAGAATTTGACGATACATTTTTTGAATATCGCTATTGAAAACAAATTTGAATAGCCGCCATCGCAAAAGAAGTTGGACTAAATCTGCTTGAAGGACTGGTCCAACATGTAACATATCGTTGAGGCTACATCCATTAGAAGTTGGTTTCCTATTAAGATTTCAAGTTCATTTTTATTCGATAATATACTATTAATGTTAAGATATATACATTTTAAGTCTGTGTTTGTTGATTGCTACTTTTTAGGTATATTTTTACTTTGAATATATCTTTTATATGCAGGGCATTCTCTACTAAATGGAAAATGATTAACATCAACTTCTATTAGTTTTTTTTTGTACAAGGTCACAATAATTAACACATTTAATACAATTAGAATTACAATCCTTTACATCATGGTTACCTGCAAATTTACTACAAGCCTTTTTATTAATACATTCAATAGAAGTGTGATTTTATCCTAAACATTTAAAACTTCTAAATACATCTTTTGTTTTAAAATGTTTTCATAAGTTATTAGATCAGCCTCAATTAGAGCGTTATAACTCTCCTCTCTTTTATTTACATATACAAAAATTTTTATTATTTTAAACTCTACCTAAAAAAATATCGTTTTGCTTTGTTATACATTTTACCAATCTCTCACTGCTTATTCTCTCAGTTAAGCCTACAACTTTGAATAGTTTTTTCACCTCGCTTTTATCTCTCGTTTTCTCCAAACCGTAATCATTTTCAATTCGCTCTGTAATTTTTTGTGGCACTTGTTCACATGCCTCTTTGTTTTTACATTGCACAATCAATCCACCGCTACTAATCTCTCTCACAGTACTTACTAGACCTTCAGTTGGTTTGATTACATTTTTAAGCGCTTCTTTCGTTTCTTTATTTCTTTTACCCTTGGTTTAATTATAATTTTATTTTCATTTAATTTAACTGTTTTAGCATATGATATTTGATTAGTTACTATTTCGTTGTTGTTTTCTGAACAAAGTTCATTTATTGTTTCATTGTTCTTTTTTAGTTCTTTTGACATTTCCTTTAGTATATCATTTTTCATTAGATTAAACTTAACTTCCATATTTTGTTCTAGCAATGCTTTAACTTCATTGAAAAGTGCATTCATTATTTGTGAACATTTATTTGATAGCTCCTTCTACTACGTCTTTCATTTCAGCTTTTGCGACTTTACTTTGTATTGTTTAATTTCGATAAACTTAGTGTTTGTATCGGCTAATGTGCATTGATTGCAGAACCATTTTAGGTTGATATTTTCACTCAGCATTTTAATTTCAGGCCTTTTAATTTGGCTCCATTTTATGCAAAAGTTGCATCCACATCCACCAGCACATGATATCATATCATCTAGTTGAATTAGTTTAACAGTGCAGTCTTTGCACTCCGAGGGTGGCATTTTGCCTCGATTAGTACAGATAATGCAATTGTATAATTACTATTGGTTTTTATAAAAGTCACTGTCTTTGATTATCACTTTATTTCATTACCCGTGTATTCACCCGGTGTTAAGTAATTTATAAGGTAATTTTTATAATTTTTTAAACGTTTATTATTTGTTAAAATTTAGAAAATTTATAGATCTTAAAATTTTTGCGTTATCTTCTTTCTCTCTTTTTCTCATTTCACGACTGCTCAACAAAAAACTATTGCAAAGAAACTATTGCTGTCATGTAAACATTGACAGCACCTAAAAATAAACTTGTGCATGATTTTGCGGAAAGAATTAATAGATTCACGTTATGCGTTCACTGACATTTAAATGCGATTTTCTCTAATATTGCGTTTTTTGACTTATGGCAGTCTTGCAGCAAACGAACCACATATAGCATCTGATAAAAATATTAATGGTAGGCATACTTGTAGTTTTTTGCTGTAAAGGTTTCGTCACTTTTTGTTTTTGTAGTTATCAATTTTGTTAGCTGTCTTTCATTGGCGTAACTAGGTAGGGCCTGGGGGGCGCGGCCCACCCCAGCTGGCTCTAGGCCCCCCAGAAATAATATGGCAAGAAAAGTAAAGTCCAAAGAAAATGATTAATTTAAAGATTATATAAAAACTTCCATTCATTAAAAAAAAAATTTGAATATCTATGAAAAAATGAACAAGTTTTGTTTACTTTTTGATGTGTAATATTTTTTCACGTACCCGGGGAAAAAATTTTACTTTTGAGTGATTTTGAAATCGCATTATGCTTGAGCTGTCCTGTTATAAAGACTGGTTAAGAGCAACCATGTTACAGGAAAGGTTTTCAAATGAATAAATTATTAACATTGAAAACATATTTGTTAAAGAAAAAATTACAGCCGAAAAAGTGTTAAATAGATTTTCTGGGGGGGGGGCCTGGGCTAAAGAATTATCCTTGTTTCGCCAATGCTGTCTTTAGTGATGTGTTTAGTGCGATAGTCACGTTTTATTAATATGTAGGTAAAGGGTGAAAATTCAATAGCGACTAAGGAAACTTTTATTTTTAGAATCAAGTTTTAACATTATATTTATAATGCGCCAAGAGATGTAAGATATGCATTATGGAAAGTTATGAGCAATTTTTCAAAACAAATGAAAAAACAAGTTGGCCATTCTTTTGCAAAATTTAAAATATTTTGAGGAAAGGAACCGATTTCTATATGCTTTTCACGATTATTGGATGATATCTATTAGGCTAAAAGAAACATTTTTAGCCATGTATCGAACCTGGTTAGATGCTTCAGAATCTTTTATATGTTCAATACATTTTATATGTTTCAAAAATTAGAATTAGATACCACGGAACTCACAAAAATTAAAATGAGAAATGTAAGGAATTAAGAAATATTAGATCTTTGCCGATTTTGGCACATCCCACTAAAATGAGTTTAAGGATGTAGTCTGGTGTTCGAGTTTAAAAAAATCGCTTTTTTTATTATGCATTTCGTACAATATATTGAGAGTATACAGTAAAAATTACAGACCAAAACTCAATATATTAACGAAGTTGTAGCACATAGTCGAGAGCGCGCAGTAAGTTGTTACAACTTTAAAAGCGGTTTTCTCAAAACAACGTTTTTTAATCGGCCCAGGGACCTGAAAAAATTTTATGAAGCCGATTAGGCTGAAATTTTAATAGGTTGTTCTACATGCCAATTTCTCTCTTAGGTAGTATAATTGTTTATTTTTAATAATTTCCTATTTTTTATCCCGATTTTCAACAAAAAAAAGGGCGATTTTTGAAAAAAAAAATTTTAGAAGTCTGCCATTTTGTTATTTTTAATAAACATTTTTAAATGTACTACCTGCCAGAATGAACAATATTCTATTTAAATATTTTGCCTCAGATGACTTCAAGCGCCGTACGTACGTTGGACGTAAAGAACACTAAAGAAATATCGTAAAATAAACTCCAAAACTTTTTCTTTTGTATAGTGTCATCAAAAAAGCTGCACCAGAAAAGTTTCCTTGCTTTATTAAAGTACAGTTAACAAAAAAAGATTGTTATTCTGCGCGGGAAGGGATAAATATAAGAGATATTTCGGCAGAAATAAATTTACAAGCTTTTTTATTCCACCCATAATACCTACATTGGATAATGATGAGGCCTCAGTTAGTTTGTTTACAAAGTGGTGCTTTGTAAAAAGGTGATTCGGCCAAAATCCTCGACTATCCTCAACAAGATTTTGTCGCCTGATAAAAATGCAATTCATTAAGGAAACTGCCAAATTAACAAAATAGGAATATGCACGAGTAGAAGAAGAAATAAAAAATTTAAAAAATACGTCTGTGCAATATGCGGTGAAATCCTTGGAGCTAAGCTATTATCTTATGTTGACCATGATAGACGGCTAGATGTGCAATGCTCTGACAGAAACTACCTATGCAGTGCAACGATCAAAAAATTAAATTTAATCGACTCTATTATCCAGAAGAACGTAAACGTGGAGAATCTTCAACTTGCTCCTTCACAAACAATCACTCTTTTGTAATTGCTCTTAATATTTTTTAAGACAACCAATAGTCCCGCAAAATAGGGTTATAAAAAATTCTTGGACTACTAATACAAAATATTTTTCAAACTCAGCATAAAATATTGTTCTAGTGACTTAATCATGCGACCACAAGATTACGTACAACTGTAGCGTAGGTAGGAATTTTTCTTAGGGGGGATAAAATATTTTTTTTTATATTATTAAAATACTATATGCATGCATGCATGCAATATCTATATTTGAATTTTTCGTTATTTTGAGTTATTTCAATCGTTATTACGAAGAACAATATTGTCAGACAAAGTTTTTCCAATGTATTTTGGGACCCTGCAGTGACGAAAATAATGTTGGAATTGGGTCGAAAAAAAGTTTGGGGCTCCAGACTCACTACCCCAAAATGTAGACAACTCTGGTCAGCTATTTCGCAAGATAAATTAGATGTAATATCGCACGGACAACCCACTTATTGGCCGACCGATCCCCGGAAAATACCTGATTTGATCGACTTTGGTGTCACAAAAAGCATTAAACGACATCAATTTAAAGCAGAACCCTCATACGACCGATCGTCTGACCATTCACCTTCGATCATAGTACTTGATATTACACCCGAGGAAACCTTAACATTTAATAGCCAGACGAACTCTAATACTAATTGGCTACAATATAGAAAATACATAAGCTCCCATCTAGATCTTACCTTAAAACTAATTTAAACATTGACACTGCAGTATGCGATTTTACCCAAATGATGAAGCATGCTGCTGAAATCGCAACACCACAATCTAAACCCAAAGATTATGTATTTAACTCATCAAATATGATAACGACTCTAATTAATGAAAAAAGAAGCCTAAGGAGAGAGTGGCAGACCCATAGATCCCCAAATCTTAAAAAACAATTAAACAGTTGTACCCGGAAACTACGCAAGATCCTACATAGCCACGCAGAAAAAGATGTTGAGCAGTATTTGATGAACCTTGGGAACACAAAAGCAACTGACTATTCGTTATGGAAAGCAAGCGCGAAAACTGTCCGACGGTAAATGGGCTCGCAGCGAAAATGACAAAATGATCAAAAAAAAAAAAATACCACAAATTGCTGTTAAACATTTATTGAATATCTTTAACGGTAGTTTGCGCATTGGCTACCTCCCTGATAAGTGAAAATTTTCCCAGATAATAATAGTACCCAAGCCTGGCAAAGACCCTACGATGGTTAGCTCATATAGATTAATAAGCCTGCTACCCATATTCTCCAAATTGCTAGAAAAACTCTTAATTAAAAGAATTCGACCAATAGTAGACTTAAAGCAAACAATACCCACTCATCAATTTGGGTTTAAAGAAAAACTCGGAACTGTGGAAGAAGTGCACAGAATTGTTTCAGAAGTACGTAAAGCATTTGAGGAAAAACTGTATTCCTCTGCTATTTTTCTGGATGTCGCCCTGGCGTTTGACAAGGTTTGGCATGAAGGCCTCTTACACAAAATTAATAAATTACGTCCCGAAAATACCCATACGGTACTAAAGAGCTACCTGACAAATAGAACATTCTCTGTCAAGTGCAAAAGCTTCAACTCAAAGAGCTACCCAATCGCCGCCGGTGTTCCACAAGCAAGTATCCTTGGCCCATTACTCTACCTGATATACACCTCAGATTTGCCAACAAAACATAAGTTACTCACTTCCACATTCGCTGATGATACAGCAATTTTAAGTACCCATGCTGACCCTTCAACAGCCACCAAAAATCTCCATATAAGCCCAAAAGCCGGGCTTGCCGGATTATCTGAAATACATACAAGCATTCATGCTATCGCAGTTCCTCAAGTTGGCTTTTACGAAGCTTTTAAAATTTGAAAATGTATGTTTTCATAACATGCTATTAGTATGTGAAGCTCTAAAAAAAAGTAGCAGCATACCAATTTTCTACTACTATGTATGATTTTATATAGAACTTAAAAGCTGGCGTTCAGTTTTTTGTTTGTCATGTGGAAAGTATTTGTTCCACTTTCTTTTATTCCTATATTTTTACACCATTGAGATTTTAGTAGGGTTTCAAACCGGAGAAATATGGGTTCGTGCTCAGGTTCAGGTTCAAGCAAAAAATAAAAGAGTGTTCCGGTTCAGGTTGAAATAAAGCAAAACAAAAGGTTTTTCAAATAATAGTTTTATTTACTCACATACATTTAGTTACTTAGCAATTTGTATTTTTTCATTCCCTTGACATTTTTCTTATTCCAACTGGCGCTCTAACACTTAAAAAGTAGAATTCCATCCTGACTGCCAATTTTGCCTTTTTGGTTCAGAAAAAAATTTACTGGGCTTACCTCATCAAGGCCTTGCCCCAAGGTAAGTGGGCAAGGCACGCCACTGCCAGGACTACCTTCGTACCATTGAAGATTGGTTAGCGACATGGAGAATCAAGGTCAATGAATCAAAAAGTTTTCATCTTGCTTTTACATTGAGGAGAGGAACTTGTCCACCTCTGACCCTTAATAACTGCTCTATTCCCCAAAAAGAGTTTGTTAACTATCTCGGTATTAACATCGATAGAAGATTGACCAGGAAAAGCCATATTGAGGCAAAAAAAAAAAACACAGGCAAAACTAAAAGCATCGAAACTACATTGGATTTTATACAAAAACTCCAAGCTGACCCAAGAAAACAAATTATTACTCTATAAAATGGTTATTAAGCCAATTTGGACGTATGTCATCCATCCAACTATGGGGGACTGCGTCACCATCGAACGTAGAAAAACTGCAAATGCAATCCTAAATGCTCAGAACCACAACAGCAGCCCCATGGTACATAAAAAACACCAATATCCACAAACATCTTGAAATACCCATGGTCGCTGAAGAAATATGTAAATTTGGAGCGAAATACATCCAGAAATTGAATAGCTTGGCAAGAAATTTATTGCAACGCAAATACCGCAAGCGGCTAAAAGGAAAAGATACCATAGATCTTGACATATTATAATTGGCACAATTAGTCTGAGTCAACACTGAGCAGGAGAGGAGTGGGGGACTATATCATTCACATGAAGTTATTCCCCCACTTTTCTTCTGTTCAGTGTGATTTCAGACTACTAAGATAGACGTGAGACCCTCTTACCCATTAGCACAACACTAATCCCACGCACTGGCATGGAAAAATGTTTTTTTATCTAATTTTTAAGATATCTAGTTTTAAGATTTGAAATACATATTGTTAATTTCTAAGATAGAAAGATTCAATAAATAAAAAACGCATAAATAAAAAAAAAAGCATAAATAAAAAAAAAATAAAAAAAATTTATACCGAAAATTTTAGAGACCTGCACCGAAAACTTACGATCTTTTCTATTAGTTTAAATTACAAATTCTCGAAACAGTAACGTAAATGAGGGTAATTTGGATCGATGTATATAAGTCGGATCAATCGGGTTTTGTTCACTAAATATTCTGCTATAGTTAGGTAAAAATAAATACCATTTTAGAAAGCATACTAGGAAAAAAATGCGATTTTCTACTTGCATATAAGTCAGATCGATGCGAATTGCCAGCAAATGAGGTGTTTGCATAATTACAAAATATAGAAAAATTATGTAGTTTTAATTAATGAAAGTTCGTTAGCTGTAATTTAGATATAATTCGGATCGACCCTTTGTTTAGTGACTTTTTGTGAAATTTGAGTTCAAAGTTTGGATAAACTTGAAAAATATTTTGAATTTTAATCAAAAATTTTGCATTTTAAAATAAAAAATTATTTTTGTTTTTGAAATATTAATTGAAATAAATATCATTTCTTAAAGTTATACCAATTTTAAAACTAACAAGTGGTTTTTATTCAAATTCAATATGAAATATATTTTTTAAAACTAGCTTGTGATTTATGATTAGTATTTATTTCATTCCAGACTACATTTTAATTTTTGATTATGTCAATATGATTTTTTTTTAAAAGCCCTGATTTTAAAATTCTGAAATCAGTACGCAAACCTAGCTATTTTTGGATTATGCATTATTTTAGTACTGAGTTTTGTAATCTTAATAAAATTTTTGGTGTTTTTATTAAATTTGTATCTATTTTGAATTCTTTTAATGAAAACTAAACAGAAATACACCTAATTCTGTTTTTACACGGTAATTGGTTCCAGGAAAACCCGTGTAAAAAAAGACATTGATCGTATGCAAAATAGGTGATTGGTTCCTTATCCCTAAAACCTATTGAAATTAGTGAAAAACAAGAATTTTTTAAGAACAACTATTCAGGTTTGTTTTATTAAATCACATATATAATGTGTTTTTACACAAGCATAGATATTAAAGAAAAAAAAGATATGCACTCTAAGCTTAAAAGTAATGTAAAAAAAATGTATGACAAGTTCACAAACTAAAAACAATTATGTAAAACAGCTATGTTGTTAACAAAAACAATTTGCCTATAAAAAATCCCTTTAGCAATCACGTCTGATTGCATGGATAGTTCAGAAAATATTAACACATTCTAGTTGCTATCACAAATCAATTTGATTGTATGCACTAAAAGGGAATTCCCCTAAATTTGTGCTATTTACAATTGCTCTAACCAGTAAATTTGCTAGTATCCACAAAAAGGAAATTCCCCTAAAATTAAATTTAACCAAAAAAAAATTTAAGCCCAAAAGATTTTGAATCGTGCTAAATGGAATAAAATCGTGTAAAAAAAATTTTAAATTTGTTTATTTTCAAACCGTGTTAAATAAAAAACCGTGTAAAAAAAGAACGTGTAAAACAAAATTAGGTGTATAGGTTTTGCAAAATTCCCAGCTGTAAAAAATGTAAATTTTTTTCGATTCCACTGAAAGAACTTTCAGTTTATTGTTAAATTTTTAAAGGAAGGAAAGAAACAGACTTGTCTTAATGAGTTTATTAAGTGAGCTTACAATCAAAAGTAAAAATCTATATACACACCTGCTCAAAATAATAGTTACATTAGAATTCTAACTTCAACAAAACAGAAAATTATTTTTATTTAACATTTTCAAAACAAAACAAACGCACATTATTTCTTTGATTTTATACATATAAAAAAAATAATTTCTTTAATATATAGTGTAAAGTACAAAAGTTGAGATCGATAAATATTTATTTTGCCTAAATCAGCCTGCTCATAAAAATAGGTACAATTAGGCTTTATAGAAAAGTACAAAAAAATTAACAACGGTAAGAATAGTTTTGTATTATTATTTATTATTATTATTTGAAGAAAGGACGACTCGAAAGTCAGGCACTGCGACCTATAAGATCTTTTGTACCAAAGCTCCAAGAAAGAAAGGAAGGGAGAAAGAAAGATAGATAAGAAACATACCCAAGCCGAGAATCGAACTCGGGTCTCCAGAAACAAGAGTCTGGCACTCTGCCACTAGACCACAGTGGTGATGGTAGGACCTACAGTTTAACGCCGATTCCGAACGGCTATGTGGCAATTTTTTATCAGCTCGGTGGTCTTGCCATTACCAACCAAGGTGTGTACTTGTACACATTCTTATAATTCTCATCCACTTCATATCGATAGTGAATATAAGAAGTTTATGAGAATTAACCACCAGACCAAGACGGGAATCGAACCCGCAACCTTCTGGATGAAAGTCTAGTGCACTATCCACTAGACTATCGAGGTCGTCTATAGTTTTGTATATATTTTTAATTATTTATCTAATAACCTGTATGTCCACCCCCTTGTTGGACTACTTTCACGATTCTTTTCGGCATGCTGTTGATTAAAGTCTGACAGGATGGTTTGAGTATGTCGAACCACATTTTTCGAACAAATTGTCACAACTGCTCCTTGTTTTGAAAAAGTTTGCTTGGGCAATTTGTTTTTCAACTCTCCCCACTGGTTTTCTATCGGTTTCAAGTCCGGGGACTCAACAACAAATCGACTTAATGGTCCTCAAAGTGTTTTTTTTTACCAGCATGGGATGTGCTTTGGGTCGTTATATTGCTAAAGGACTCAATGCAAAGGCATGTTTTTCTCAGAATAGGGTAGCATCACATTATCCAATTGTTCCTTGTACTCGGCGACAGTTATTTTATTTTTTGTCAGGTATATAGGACATATCCATGAAAGGTAAAACCCCACACCGTAATACTTCTATCTCCATGCTTCATTGTTTTTTTGTTAAATAAACATGAAACATCTTTGCCTTTGAGGCGTCGAGCATTCCTTTCTTCATCGCTTCCAAAGATATTTACCTTAGTTTCGTCACTCCATAAAATATTTGTTAATTTTTTTTTTTGCTTTCAGGTCCTTACCAATCCTTTTATCCTTTTTTTTATAGTTTAGCCTCATATACAATATTTTTTTTTTGAGTTAAGGGAACTTTTTTGGCTATTCATCCTGGTGGGTTGACTTTTTATAGCCGTCACCAAAATATTTCAGCATTAACCTCGTTTCCAATTTTTACTGCAATCGCTTTTAATGATTTAAATGGGTCCTTTCTGCATAAGGTGAATATATGTCGATCAAGCGTTGTGTTCGTTTTTGAAGGCCTACCTTCGATTTTTTCTTTTTTATCACATTTCTGACAAAATTATGGGATATGTTAATAAGTTCACCAATGCACCAAAGAAATTTCCCATATTTTCTCAAGTTGGAAACCGATCGGGAGTTTTTCGTCGGTACGATGTGATTTACGACCCATATGAATAAGAATTTCCATTATCAATTCATGTCGTTTTGCAAAAAATATTAGAGAAAGCTTACCGTTCTTTAAAAAAAAAAATCCGAAAAAATGTAATATTAACTTTTATTAAAATGTATTAAATTACACTTGTAGGTGTAACTATTATTTTGAGCAAGCCAATTTGTAGTTCATTCACAGTTCAAGTTCAAGTAAATCATGTATTGAGGATTTACACTTTCTATTTTGTTGACAACAGCGTTGCTAGATTATGCTGTTTATATTTTCTTCACAATTTACCGTTTAAATTTCCAAAGAAGTTATGCAGAGGAGGAGGAAATAAATTAATATTAAGTACATTTAATCTGATTTAATGACCTTCTTAGCAGCAAAAACCCTACAAATATGGGAAATTTCATGTTTTTTGCACCAAAGCTCACCCTAGCGGCCGTTATTAGTAAAAATAAACTGCAGATTCAGATTTCTCGTACTCGAAATCCCAAGAAAGACCTTTTGATGGTCAAAACAATTGCATTTAAATGATACTACTCCGACGCGACCATAGACCAAAGCAGCAATTTCAAAATGAAAAAAAAAAACGCTTAAAATCACCAACCTGGGAAAACTGAGAAATTACTTTTCTATATGCAGCCCAAGCTTTCAGAAAAACTTAGTTTCATCAATTCCCCAGAAAAAAAAACCCGAAATGCCCTACAGTGTTATAAGTAGTGGGATGCAAAATACACACCGTACGAGTGACGGCATATTAAGAGCACTGCAATGTGCTATTGCAAGACTGGTTTTTGAAAACCAGTGAAAAACAAACAGAACGATTATATTTTCAATAAATATTTGTTTTTTCACTTTCTAGTAATTTTTTGTTTTTTATTGCATCATATTTTCTTGTTTCTCAAAATAAAATCGCTAGATAACGTTATAGACTTTTTCGTGTAACGTTAAAGACCGGACATTTTGGATATTAGAAGTGCAAGAGAAATATTTTTTTGGTATTATTTTGATTTCAGTAGTTTATTTGATCCCTCATATTCGATATTATGTCTTAGTTAAGGTTTTTTCATTGCTACTTTCACTATTTTTTTTTTTCAAAATGTAGAGCTACCTCGAAACTCACTTCCAAAAAATGTAACGTTAAAGACCACATAAAACTGGTTATATCTTCGTAACGACACAAGTTATAAAAAAAGTTTTTCCATATGAAATGTAGGCCTTAAGGTCTATTTTCATGTCCATGTAAAAAAAATTTGGTTTCATGAGATATTTTTGATATATTTGCAAAAATATGCGTACGACTGTAACGTTAAAGACCAAAAAATTGGCCATATAAATAGATTTATTTAAATCGTTTAGCCAGCGAAATGTTATTATCATTGTCACTATCAGAGCTATATATTTCTCGGTAAAAAGTTCTCTTTTTCCTCAAATCTGTAGTTATTTGAGCCATTTGCAATTCATAATTACACCAACAAATCGTCTGTATTGTAGATATGCCGGATATCATAGGTGCGTTGTGAAAAAGAGTTTCCATTTTTGCCATTGACTACTTTAATTGATGAATCCTTCGGTGCGTCAGCAAATTGCTTGGCGTTGAATACAATAGCTTCTTACGAATCGCTTTAAAGCGCCACCTACCCCATCAACAGGACCTTTGCAGTGAGATGTAGCGAAATAGTTCCATATCAAATGCTTCTCAGTTTTACCCTCTAGTAACTTTATACTTTCAGTCCTGCTCTTTTGTCATGCTTCTTTTTGGCTTCGCTTCCACTCGTCAAATATGTAAAATATAATCAATTTCCTACTTACTAATAATTTTTCAACTCCAAGAAACAACAATAAATTTTTTTTTATAATTAAAATTATCGCAAATATCTTTAATATTACCCAAAATAAATTTTTTTTCGTTAATTACTCAAAATTTGACCTTCAACTGACGCTAGAATCAAAATGAAACAACGCATAGAGGACCGAAGTTACTCAACATGCAGCTCCGGTATTCATCTATCGACTAAGTGACATGAATACACATAACAATTTGTAAACGTCTTTTAAATTGTATCAAGCAGTTGCCCGCTTGTAAGCGGTTCTGCCTGCTAGAGGGTTAAACCTAATTCGTAAAAAAAAAATGTAATGTAACCTTGGTTTGTAGTTTTGACTAAAACGAAATTTACTGGTAACTTATTATTAGGTAATTGAAGTCAAATTTACTTTTTCCAATTACTGAACTTACGTATTAAAAACAGAATACCATCTTTAAAATAATTTGGATAAAAAACCAGAGATATTTAAAAAAAATAAATTTTGGTAACTCGCGTTATAAAAAAAAAGGACATAAATACTTTAAAATTTTTACAAATAATAATTGGCCCGAACTTTATGAAACTTTCTGTAATTTACAATGAAAGTGTTAGAAAATGGCAATTACAGTTAGGTTACTGGTTGTGCCGGAAAAAAACAAAAAATTTTCGTAATTTTAAAACAGGTTTTCACTTAGTTTTTTTTTTTCTTGCGCATACAATAAATTCAATCAACGCCAGTCATGTTAATGGTAACAAAAGCACTAATTTCACATTTTTTCAAGATAGTGACAGTTTTGCCACCAATGAAAAGAAATGGGGAAAAAAATTTCGTCTCATGTCACAATTCTGTGTAAATGCCCATTTAGAGTTTTTTAGAAAGAGAATTGATTCTTTAATTTCAATTAAAAAAATTAAAAATATTTTTTTGATAACGGTACTTTAGGGGATCAAAGTGAAAAATTGTTTTTTTTGTTAATTTTCAATCGCTCACGATTTTTAGAAAATTTGTCCAAATACACCAAATTTTTAATATGTTGTGTGAAAAACAATTTGCTCAAACGTGATTTCTTTCCTATATTTTTAAATTTTTGCTTACTTCTTTGGACATACAAGTTTTACTATGGGTCAATGATGACCCTGAGATATTCAGTGGAAACTCTTTAAGAACTTTTTTACAATGAAATGTGGGTCGAAAAATGCGAATCTGGACTAGATTTTACTCTATCGATCCTAGTTTATTTACCGTTAAGAGAGGATTAAGCGAAAAATTAATACTTAGTAAATATTTAATAAAAATGGATAGAAAAAGTTTGTAAAAAAGCTCCATTGAAAGCCATAGAGTCACCAGTGATAGTTCAGAGGCGCAAAATGTCTCTTCTGATCAAAAATTTTAACAAGAAATTAGGGTCAAACAATACGAATCAAGATTCGGTTTTGCGCTATCTTCTCTGGTTTCCTTGGGGTCCCGAACGAGTTAAACAATTTAACATGTAGTTATGACTTGTCAAAAAAAATTATAAAGAATTTTTTAAATTGTTTAACCATTTTTTATTTTTAAAATAACTAAAGTAACTAAATAATAGAGCATTTTAAAATTTTGTCTATTAATTAAATTATTTTTGGGGGATTTATGCCCTTTATTCCCCTCTACCTACGCAACTGACGTACAATATATTATTGTTTCTATATTCGGTTGGCAAAAAAAATCATTGGAGTGGAAATTATTTTTGTGGTTTTATTGTTATTATATAACAACATTTTATATACTAGGAATAACTTATTTGTTACAACAATGAAAATAACTTATTGCAATTAAGTAGGTGAACTAGTGTGTGAAATATACGTAAAGTAGATGCAAATACCTACATATTAATTTGAGCATGTATGTATTCTAATGCTTTTTTGCTACAAATTAAAGAAGTAATTAAGTAAGTATTTCAAGTGAGTATGTAAGGCGTCCCAAAGGTGTACCGCATAGATAAAAAAAACTGGCGCTCTGAGGATCGTGTAATTTGTTTACATTTTAGTTTAGTTTTGCAAATATTTGCTCATTTTCTTGATAAAAAATTTATAAATTGTAAAACTTTCATTCGAATATTATACGAATGCTTAAGAAGTGTATTAATGCGACCGAGATGCGAGATGTGTATATTAAGAAGAATGTGGGCAATATTGGACAAGTGGATTATATTAATATTGGAGGTTGCCTTGCTCTTATAATAATTTCTGTTGTGTATTGTTGCTGTTGTGTAATTTTCGTATAACCTGCTTCGCATCAACTCCCTTCTCCCTATTCCTCCTTCATTTTCTTTTCACTTCCTTCCATTTATGGAAGGAGTTGCCAGATGTTAAATAAATGAGTAATTGAAATAGTACACAATGTTATAGAGCATGACAGTCAAACTTAATGCTACTCGAAACAATACTACTACTCAACTTAAAACTATTACAGCTCGGCCATTCTGACCATATTGATCTACTCGATCAATTAGAAAACAATAGAGTGAAAGTCACAAGTGAATAAATTAGTCATTAGACGGAAGGCCGATATAACATAAACTTAAATAATTTAACTATTAACAAATTTAAATGATGGCTATAAAATAAGTGATACCATTTCACTCTCCTGAATTAGGTCTGCCTCCACCTGGCATGTGCTAATCAACCCATGAACGTAAACGCGATGCTTCTAATATGCCATCATATGGAAGTTGTGTAAACTGGCAATTTTCAATATCTCGAATCACGTATCGATCATTCGGAAGCACCTTGTGAATCCGATATGGACCACGGAATTTCGGAACAAATTTCTTATTAGTACCAATCGTGGCGTCAACATTTCTAATCATTACATAAACTCCTTCGGAAAAAGGCTTATGAGACCGATGGGTCATCGCGTAATGATCTGAACTCTTTTGTTGTTTACTCTCAATATTCTCAGAAGCTATTTTCCGTAAATGTGTCAGGTCGTGTCTAATGGCGGAAAACTGTTTGTCGTCAAGGTATTCGGGAAGTGTGTCAATATCACGACCACGTTGGCTTACTCCAAACAATAGCTGGCACGGAGTACATCCAGTGGTAGAATGCATTGAATTATTAATGGCATACTTAGACCAATCTGAATGCTGAATGGGTTCGGAAATCTTAGCTAACATTGTTTTAAGGACACGATTAATCCGCTCAATTTGACCATTAGCCTGTGGTGATGCTGTAGCAATCTTAACATGTTCAATGTTATTTTCCAAGAGATAAGAACTGAACTCCAATGACGTAAAACAAGTTCCACGGTCACTAATAATTCGTCTTGGCCGACTATAATGTTCAGTATACTTCCAACGATTCTACACAATCGAATAAAGTTTTTCCTATTACTCCATAAAATTTGTTTTTGATTGAATTCAATAAGAGAACACCAAAACAGAATATAAAAAGCCAATTTATGTAAAGTATGTTGCCTATCACCCAAGCAAAAAAAGTTCCCTGAACATTTTTTCGTACACATGTGTGCATTGCGTACGGCTAAACCTGGACAGGTGAATTTCGTGAATAGTGTCTTTGACTTTTGGGCCCGTAAACACGAGACGAGAAGTACATTTTCTCCTAAGAGGGTTAAGATATTTTTTCCATTAACTTTTCAAAATCCTTAAAAAAAAAGATTTTTTTCTCAATGATTACCATCACATTATAATCTTAATCCAGCTTCGCTGGAGGACATGATGAATCATTCTGAGGGATAAGCACCCAATTTTACCAGTAAAAAAAATGGAAAATTCGGAAATCGAGACTTGGTTTTGGAATACCTGAAATTTTTTCATTTTTCCCCAAAGTAGACAAAATCAACTTTCGAACGCGGATATTTAGTTTTTGTCATTTTTCGTGAAAAAAATTGGATTTTGTCGTTCAAATTACATTTTTAAATAAACTAAAAAAAAAATAGATGGCTCTATGGACTAAGTTTTTTTCTTCAGTAAATATTATAACTTTAACAGGAAACATACATATGTAAAGGTTAAAACAAATAGAAATTTTAATTTCCTTTGAGCTTTTTCCAACCATGTTAGGCACTCTGAGTTCTTTACATTTGGATTAACTATAACAATTTTATTTGAATAATAGAAAGTCCACTAAATCATTTTTTTTTCCAGGATGATGAACCACCTGAAATTTGCGTTGTTGAAGGTGCCTTTACATTACAAACTCTCACGCCTACACAACCAATGCCGTCTGTTGATGAGCTGGATACAAAATTTGCAGAACTTGTCGAAGAACTTGACTTGACCGCTCCCAATAAAGAGGCCATGCTTAGTTTGCCACCGCAAAAAAAATGGCAAATCTACTGCTCGCGTAAATCACCAGTCGATGCAATCGATGGCAATCCAACAGCAATTACACAACCACCTACCGCGGATCATTACATTGAACGTTTAAAGGAGTTAATGGTACATTTAGCATCAGCAAGTCCAGAGGATTCACCATGCCACGAGTATAGTGCACGAATTGAAGCTCATACTGCCTTCTTGGATGCGCTCAAGACGGCTTTACGCACATCAGCCCATAGTTTTGTATTGCTCTTTGTAGAACTAGAAGGTTTACCAGCTCTGCTGAATCTCTTACAAAAAATGGATATACGCGTGGCAAATAGCAATTTACACACTAGTCTTATCGGTTGCATTAAAGCATTGATGAATAATTCGGTAAGTTTAACAATGATATTTTTAGAAAAAACTCACTCCTAATATGTAATTTAACTCTAACTTTCCAGACTGGGCGCGCACATGTGCTAGCACACCCTACATCCATCGATACGATTGCATGTTCTTTAGCTGCAGACAATATCAAAACAAAAGTTGCTGCATTGGAAATATTGGGTGCTGTGTGTTTAGTACCCGGTGGGCATAAAAAAGTCTTACAGGCTATGCTGAATTTTCAGCAATTTGCAGCAGAAAGAACCAGGTTTCAGGTATATTCTTACTCATACATACATATTTAAATTATATGCACCCAACCCTTTTTTACACGATACATACGTTCCTTAAAAAACCGTGCAAAAAAATCGTGTAAAAAAATACATGCGACATATGGTAAATTTGGGGATATGTTCCACAACTATAAAAAATCGTGTAAGATGAAAAAACTCTTAATATTTTCCAAAAAAAACTGTGCACAAAAAGTTGAATTCCATATTACACTAGTTTACACGAAAAATGAACCAGAAGAAGCATTTTCGAGAATTTTGCAAAAAATATGTTTTTGGCTCTTTTTTCAGTTACTGGTGTAAATCTTGGTAATGGTTGATCCAATTGACATAAACTGTAAATCATTCGAAGTTTCTAACGAAATTGCTTATCTTTTCCGAATATTTTGGTGTTGTTTAGGCATTTTATTAATAAAAGTACTATAAAGACAATGTAAAATAATATTTATTTCAATTTCAATTTATTAAAGTTTGATTTGTACAATGTAAGACTTGCAGTCTTTTGATAGTACATCAGAAAAGGTAACTTATTTGGTATTTCAAAAAATAATTGCTTATAGAACTTTTCTAAGCCGAAAATTTAACACAATATTATTTTTTTAGAAAATTTCACCATCGAATGAGAAAAAAACTTTAATTCATGGACCGAAAATAATAATTATTTTCAAATATTTAAACGAAAAAATTAACGTGTCCCAAATATCGGAGAACAATGTTGAGTACACATGATTGCATGCTTTGGTGGAATCAGTAGAAATTTTTTTTCTTCTGAGCATTCCTAAAAATTAAAAATAATTTTTGTTTTTATTTTTTGCTTAGAAATCATAATAATTTTTTGATTTTTGTCTGTTTGCTCAGAAATAATAATTATTTTCTGATTTTTTTTTTTTATAATCAGGAATAAAAATCATTATTTGATTTTTATATTTTTGATTGAAACGAAAAAATCTCAAATCTGGTTTAAAGCTAGGTCGTAAAATATTTTCCGGGTTTTCATCTGAGAAAAAACTACAAGAACAAAAAGAAAACCAACACTTCGCTGTTATTTTTGCTGACAAAAGTCACTTCCGCAATAACATTTTTCTCCTGTAGCTTAACAGTATGTATACAGACAAGCGGTACTTTGTGCAAAAAATAACAACACAAGCAGTCACATGAATTTCGGTCTAACTGAACACACGATGTGCAAAGCTGTGTAACGATTTGATTTTTTCGTTTCAATCAAAAATATAAAAATCAAATAATGATTTTTTTTCCTGAACATAAAAAAAATCAGAAAATAATTATTATTTCTAAGCAAACAGATAAAAATCAAAAAATGAGTATAATTTCTGAGCAAAAATAAAAAATCGAAAAATAATTTTTATTGATGAACAAATAAATAAAATTCTAGTAATAAGCATTAAATTTTGATTTTTTTCATACTGCTTATAATGATTACGGTCTCTGCTTTAATTTGAAGATCAACATTTAGAACTTGATTGAAATTATTTATTGCATCCTACGAATTGAACACTTTGGCACAAAATAAGTACTAAATAACGAAATGCTTTGTTCAAGTCGAAGTACAACGAGATAAAGAAAAAACTGATAATAAAATTCGGGTATTCCCCCAACTGTATGTTGTTGCTGTATACATAAGACACTGTTAATAATGGTTGGTTGGTTGGAGTGACTGTCTAGAGTCAGACTTAGGCCTGAACGGCCCATTGTGATACCACTTGGTTGTACCTACAGTTTAATCGTTAAACGGCCAGTACGTCTGACTTCAATTAAAAACATACCAGAGGTAGTATTTGTGATTCCGAACAATCTTTGGTCAACGAGTTTCCAAATAAATTAATTTAAGGTGCAGTAACTTCGAATTACATAGTTGGCCACTGTAGAAACCTTTGGGGAATATCTGTAAAATAAATTAGAAAATATGTGCTATAGTTTTTAAAAACAATTATTTGGTGTTATCCCATACCGCTTTTAATTTGCTGTTGTATTTTCAATTTGTGGTTCAAACTTGGAAAACTTACTTTTCGAGTTAAAAATAACTGTAACTATACGACAATTTTCATATTTCCATTCTGATTTGTACGTATTAATAAAAAAACGTTTGTCAGTAAAATCAGATGTTTATTTTTAATGGCGGCACTGAAGCGGCCGCTAAAGTGGTTGGTCACTGCAGTGACCAGTGGGTATTTAACCCATATGGTCGCGGTACTAGATGCCATGATCCAATTTGGAAAATTTTCAAAACGCAATTTCCATATGTCTTCAATAACAAATTTTAGTACTTAAAAAAATATAAAAAATATTTTCTGAATTTTAGAGGGTAGAGTAGTTTTAAGCTTACCCCAAAAAAATATGGTGACCAGGTGTAAAAAAACTAAAAACATTTTTACGCCACATCATGAGAAACAAGTATTCCCTGGTATCAAATGTATTTAACAAAGTATTTTAGAAGTTATTATAATTTAAAAACAGAAAATATGTATTTTTGTTGAATTTTGCCTATTTCTCCATAAATTTTTTTTACAAAAGTTTGGTCAGCTGTTGCGTCAGGAAAATACATAAGGACCTGTAAAGTTATAATTTCTCATTTCAATGCAAAATAAGTAATTTGACTATTTTCAAGTTAGTGTATATAGAAATATTAAACAGCGATTACTTTTGGGAAAAATTTATAAATGCATTTTTGACGAATTTTCAAAATTGCTGTTCTATTAATCGAACATTGGGACGATATGAGTTAAGAGTTAACGCCGGTTCCGAACGGCTGTGTGGCAATTTGTTATCAGTTGGTGGTTTTACCATTGCATACCAAAAAAATTCTTATACACTTCGTATTAATACTGAATATAAAAAGAGAGAATTATGAGAATTAACCACCAGACGACGACGGGTGAAAGTCTAGTGCCCTACTTACTAGACTATAGAGGTCATCACTGTAAAAATTAGAATTAAAAAAAATGTTGGGACTCGTGCTAGAACAAAAAAAAAACGTTTAAAAAAAGTGTATTGGTTCTTATTTGTGAACCGTGTTATTTCAAAATCGTGAAAAAAGACCGCGTAAAAAAAGAGTTGGATGCATATGGGTATTAAATTAGATCTTATTTAATGGCCTTTTATCTAACTGATGTTGATCTTGTTTTAAAGGTATTATCATAACCTTTATGTTAGTACGGAATTCATACCATACTTTTTTCATTCTAAAATTTCTTTTCATAGAGTATCGTCAACGATTTGGACCGTTCTACGGGCGCATATCGTGATGATGTCAACCTGAAGACTGCCATAATGTCGTTCATTAATGCTGTGCTAAATTATGGACCCGGACAAGAGAATCTTGAGTTTCGTTTACACTTACGTTATGAGTTTCTTATGTTAGGTATACAACCTGTTATCGATAAATTACGAAAACATGAAAATGAGACGTTGGACAGGCATTTGGTAAGTTTCCAAAAAGAACATTTTGATGAAGTTATTTTTATTTTTAATCGGTATCTATATGTAGGATTTCTTTGAAATGGTCCGTGCAGAGGATGAAAAGGAATTTGCTCATACATTTAATGACGAGCATGTTGATACTAAAAGTGCGACTTCAATGTTTGACTTGTTACGTCGCAAAATAAGTCACTCACCAGCATATCCACATATGCTTTCGTTGTTGGAACATATGCTGCTACTGCCATGTAAGCTTCCTTTATTCCAATAGTGAAGAATTTTTCAATATCATAAAACCCTGTTTCAGACACTGGACACTGTACGCAACACTGGCTCATGTTTGATCGCGTTGTGCAACAAATCGTGCTTCAAACTGAAAGTCGCTCAAGGAGCAATGTAGATGCAGATGGTCCTAACAAAGACAAGTTTTCACCCTCACCAATACAAGATCTTGATGTTGCGCCGCTGGAAATAAACGTCAACGAGATAGTCCGTTTGCTTGTTAAAGAAGAAGAACTGACGCAGGCACGTAAACGTGCTGATGAATTAGAACGTGAAAACTTTGAGGTACAATCAAGACTCGCCAAAAAAGAGCAAGAACTCGATTTGCGGATGCAAGAGAAAGAAGATTTGGAAACAAGTCTGACGAGAATGCGCGAACGTTTGGAGAAGGAATCTTCAAATCACTCACAAGCGATGCAACGTGCTCAAACTGCCGAAATGAAAGCAGAAGATTTACAACATCGTCTAATGACCGAACAACAAGAACGTATGCGTCTTGAACGTTTAGTTACAGAAGGTAGCATACCAGACGATCAAAAAGTTGCTGGACTTACAGGTTGTAATGGTGCAGTTTCACCACCACCACCGCCACCATCTATGAAATTTATACCACCTCCACCGCCGCCAATGGTTACCAAGCCACCACCCCCACCACCATGCCCCGGGGCACCCCCTCCACCGGCAAGTGCGCCTACCATGAGTAAGTTTCCTTAAGCGCTAAAATAATATTATTTCAATTACCTGATGACTTCACAATAGCGCCACCACCACCTAAAATTGAGGTTCAGAAGAAAAACGTTCCGCAACCCACGAATCCACTGAAGAGTTTCAACTGGTCTAAATTACCAGACGCCAAAGTACAAGGGACAGTTTGGAGTGAATTGGACGAATCGAAATTGTATAATAACATGGAGTTGGAATCGATAGATAAACTTTTCTCGGCTTATCAGAAAAATGGTGTGACGGTAAGTTAAAAAGCTAATAGCTCATATGAAGGAACGTATGGTATCATATTCAATATTCAACATAGACCGATGGTTCCATTGAAGACTTGCGTATGATGGGTAAACAGCGCACAAAAATACTTTCAGTAATCGATGGCAGAAGAGCACAAAATTGCACGATTCTGCTGAGTAAACTTAAGATGAGTGATGAG
This sequence comes from Toxonevra muliebris, assembly GCA_963691655.1. NCBI lineage: Eukaryota > Metazoa > Arthropoda > Insecta > Diptera > Pallopteridae > Toxonevra > Toxonevra muliebris. The sequence goes on along the minus strand of OY829326.1, from coordinate 86,918,894 downwards.
GAAATTTCAAAGTAAGTAAACAATCTTTATCTTGGTAAAGTTTGAAATATCTGTCGTTTAATTTTCAGAGCCATACTTTCAATGGACTCAAATGAGCAACTGGCTCTCGATATGGTTGAACAATTATTGAAATTCACACCATCAGCTGAGGAAAGAGCTCTACTTGATGAGCATAGCGAAGATATAGAGTCGCTAGCGAGAGCTGATCGTTTTCTTTACGAAATATCGAAGTAAGTGCCAAAGAAATGTTGATGTAAAATTGCACCCAGAATTATGCTCTTCTCAAATTTAGAATTCCACATTACGAACAACGTTTGAAGAGCTTACATTATAAAAAACGATTTATGATCACTGTGAATGATCTGATACCACGCATTAGAAACGTAATGGAAGCTTCACGTGAAGTTGCGCGTTCAAGACGCCTCAGAAAGTTACTTGAATTGGTGCTGGCTTTGGGTAAGGACAATCAATTTATCAAGTGCTGAAAATCCGTTGTTAAACTAGGCAGTGCGTATGTTTATGGTTTTGCCTTCCTTTCTCTCTCAGGTAATTATATGAATCGTGGCGCACGTGGTAATGCATCGGGTTTTCGTCTAGCTTCTCTAAATCGTCTTGCCGATACCAAATCCAGCGCTGCCAAAGGCACCACACTCCTCCACTACCTTGTTCAAGTTATTGATAAGAAGTTTAAAGATTTACTTAAACTTGAAGATGATATTCCACACGTGCGTGAGGCCTCTAAAGTCTCATTAGGTGAAATGGATAAAGATATACAAATGCTACGTACCGGTCTGGCAGATGTGGCGCGCGAAATAGAATTTCATCGCTCTTCAGGACCAGCACAACAAGGTGATCGTTTCCTGCCTGTAATGCGTGAATTCCATGCCCAGGCCTCTGTTCGTTTTGCTGAGTTGGAAGATAAATTTCAAGATATGAAAACGCGTTTTGATCGTGCAGTGCGTCTTTTCGGTGAAGATGGTTCCGTATTGCAACCCGATGAATTCTTTGGCATATTTGATACTTTTCTCGCAGCATTTTCTGAAGCACGTCAAGATAATGAAAATTTCCGTAAACGTCAGGAAGAGGAAGAAAAACGTGCCAAACAGGAGGCAGAACTTAAGAAACGCACTATTGAGAGAAAGAACAAAGAAGGGCTTATGTCTTCAGTAGCGCGGAATTTAGGTTTGAAACCATCAGTCAGTGCCAACGATTCGTCGATGAAAGGAGATAATAATAAAGGTGAATTTGATGATTTAATATCAGCTCTGAGGACTGGAGATGTTTTCGGTGAAGATATGGCTAAGTTCAAACGCTCCCGTAAGACACGCACTGGAAATGGTAGTACTTCACCACCTAGGCATGGATTACACCGCGAAGAGAGTCGTGAGCGTACAGTTAGAAGGCAATAAAAATGTATCAAAATGAGATAGCCAAAAGATGAAAATGTATAAATACTATAGAGAAATACCCATTTATTTTTTGTAATTAAATGTCAAAAAGAAACGCAGCTCCAATTTGGAAATGTAAGATTACTTTCGAACAATATGGGCATACATATATAGTACAAAGTCTGCTCATGTGTTGGGAAGCTTTAAAAGTGTGGCCATGCCATCGATGGCCTAAAGTAGCATGCATAGAAATATTAGGAATCGATAATTTTGTGGACCCAGTGAGTGTATACTCGCATAATGTTATTTGTATGATTCTATACAGCCGAATCTGAATCAGTGGAATCTACAAGAGATTCAACATTTTGTTTTACTGTATGTATAGTGTGTTTTTCTTATCATTTGCCACTTTTATTAAGGTTTTTCAAATAATTAACAAAACTTTTTAACAAATGGAAACTTTTAGTAACAAGCAGAGACGAGACAATTGCACTTAAGGCATTACCCAAAGTTGCTAAGTCCGAATACTTGGTTCTTTTTGCTCTGCTACGTGAAATTTCTTTTTTTGTTATTGACTTACAAATTTTCAAAATTGAAAAAAAAAAAAAATGAAAATGCTGTTCATTTTTTTTTCATCAAAACATCAATTTAATTTTTCAACTTTCTGCAAAAATTTGTTTTATATAATTTTTTTTCTCCAATTTCTTTTAATTTTTTTAAGTATGGAATTTATGAATACTTCACGATTCTCAAAACACTATCGGAAACAAACATATTGCAAAAAAAAAAAATAAAATAAAGCCGGTAACAGCCGGTTTCTTTTTCTTTCTTCGAAATGCAACAACACAACAATTTAAATGTATATGTAGATATACCCAACGTAATTTTTAGAATTGAATTGTTCAAGGTTACATTAAATTAAAGTGAAATTTGTATGGTATTCTGCTTTTGAATGTTGCAACGGCATTTCGCAGTGCCTTTTAACGCTCTAACCCGTAAGGTCGCCCTGAGGCTGCCTTTTAATTAATCGATAAGTGCAAATTTATTTTTTTAATTGGCAGACCAGGAGAAAGAATAAACACACAATTTGTGGTCAGTTTGTACTTTCTGCAATCACACGATTGCTGTTTATAATTATTTTTATGTGTACAAGTGTTGTTTTTGTAACGAAAAATTATTGCGAATACAAAGTTTTTTATGAAAATATAAAAAAATTTCCAAGTCTCCTCATATACTGTCATATGCTGTCGTATAATCATAATTTTGTATGAAAAATTAAAATTTATGACAAATTAGAGGTTACGACACTAAATAAGACACCTTGTGTATTGCCCAAATATATCTTTAGTTTTTGGCTTAAATCCGCAAGGCTGCCTCAGGGCAAACCTTCGTTTTTCTCACCTAACTGCTAAACTCAAGAACTTAAAAAAATGGACTTCATATTCATTTTTCTTTCATCAATATTAATTATAAGCAAAAATTCTGGAGTTGGTTTTTTTATTATTTCAATCTTTCGGGTTAGAGGGTTAAGCATTTCTAAAACGGTGCAGCTTGTGCTCTAAGCCAGCGACGTCCATACAGTCTTTCTCTAACGATGTACTGAACCGACGGCGACGAAATGTAACTTATGAATCGCTCCGAATCACGCCGGTATCATCCGTGACGGCGGTATTCAGGCATAAGGAAAATTTGTTCTCTTTTTGCAAATCTGAAAATCAAATTTATAAAACTCAAACTTCCAACACAATGGATGGGACAGTAACACAGCAACAAGATGAAGTCTGCGCCAAGTGTTGTCGTGTTGAGTGCAACTTGAGCATAATGAACGCGGCAACGACAAACTGATTTTAATTCTAAATCAAAAGCAATAATTTTAAGTAAAACTTAATGAAATACTCTGAACTAGTATGCTTTTATTGATTTTTGATTTGCAGCTTCATGTAAAAATAGAAATATATTGAATTCGCCGTCTTATTCCATTTTCGCAGTGTTGCAGCCAATAATTATTTTGTCTCCGTAAGAATACATGACCCAACTAGCACCAGCAGTCATGTTTTTTTTAAAGGTTTATGTTCCAAGAGTCTAACATAGATCCAATCATACTTTTGTTTTTTATTAAAATGTATTTAATACCTGTGATCGAGATATTGGCATTTCTCTCTCAACAGTGAAACATATTGACATTAGCTACCAAATGTTACCTCTCCCATTTTCTTTTGTTCAATATTTCAAAAAAAATTCTTCATTGTTATTTATTTAAAATAAAAAATAAATAAAATTTCAAAGCATAAATACGGTATCAAAAATAAAATTAAAATCAGTAGGATGCCTGGACCCTCGTGCAGTATATGCAAAACAAATTGTAACAATGAAGTTTTAATGTTTAAGCTTCCCACTGATAAGGAGCGGCGCAGGCAATATGTTGAAGCTTACGGAAAAGACTTACCAAATTCATCGCGATTAAGCGCCAGCCCACTGGCAACATTTGCTATTCCGCCACAAAACTTGCTCCTGCCGCAACAATCAGAAATATTGTAATTACCATTGCACAGGTTAGATACAAACCATCATAAATTCAATAATTTAAAAATTACTTTTATTATTACTTGTATGCCATTTGATTAATTGCTCAGGACAAAGGATGACATATCTAATGTTTACTTATTAATTTTAAGTGCATAAACTAAAACATATTTTTATATAAATTTTGACGGTAAATGAAAGTAGTCACATACTAAGTCGTCCAAATTGAATATTGAGTTTCAAGGTGGTTGTTATTAACATTAAAACATGTAAAAGCCTTATAGACCTCGTAAACTGCATAAATACGTAAATACACTGTCAAATTTCATATAAATTTTGACAAGTTTACATACTTTAGTTGCGTGACATTTTTTTTGGTGTTTATCCTTGGTGTAGAGAACCAATTTACACAGTTTTTAAAAGACCCGTTTGAACATTCTTTTGCAATGTTTTCATTGAGAAATATTTTACACAATAGAGTTCAAGAAACCCGAATTTGTGATTCAATTGAATTACAGTCGGTGGAAAAAAAGGTTGTCAAAATGAAAACAAAACTTTAACACCAAATATCTTCGCAATAACAGATTTAAATTTATTTTTACATCATTATAAACCTACATGAAATGTTGTTGAAATAGCAATAATATTATGAAGACAGAAATTCAGTTCTGCTTTTCTTTTAAAGTTTAATATTACTAAGTGACATTACGATGGTGTAAAAATAAGTTGTCAAAATCTTCAGCATCCTAAATGGCAACTTTTTGCTTGGATTTCTAACCGCTTTATTTAGCGGGTCAAACTTGTAACTGGAGGATATTTTCATCTCGTCAAAACTCAGAATACATCATTTTTCATGCCGAGTGAGTTGACTGTGTTTCATTAATATTTTCTAAAAATAGGCAGTGGAAAACCCTTTATGTATCAAATGCCTATATGCTCTAGGACCCGCAGCATGCAAGGTGATAACCAGGGAGCGGATTTTGTGTACCTAAAAACTAAGAAAATGGCAAAATAAAATTGCAGAAAAGGCACAAAAACTACAAAAAAGACAGCATTAAGATAAAAAAAAATGGGACAAAAAAGTCTGGAAGTCAGATGCAATTTCAAAATTGCTTTAAGATGATTTTTTATACGAAATTTTACTTTTTTCGATATGTAGAAATTTATGTTTTAAGTACTTAGCACTTATTTAAAGGAAATCTTAGTTCGTATAGTTAAAGGCATTAAGGAGCTTACTAACATAAAAAAATTGTTTTTTTTTAAACCAAAGCACATTTTCTCATGGCACGGCGTCAGTTACAAAAGCAAAAAAAAGGAAGGAAGCCGTCAAGTAAAGATGTGCATGTGTTTACTTTTTTAAAAATTTCACGTTTTTAGGACCGTGTGTTTAAAGGTTCCTATCGGTTTACATCCTGCACATAATATTTTTTTTCGTGATAAAAGGAAAAAAAAAATTTTTTTTCATTTGTGCTAAAAATTTCAATCGCAAAATATTGGCCAATAAAAATAGTAAAGGATTAAAAAGGCACAATGGACTCGAAAAAGGCAATAAAACAGTGAAAAAAGCAAAATTTTTTAAAAATAGCAAAAAAGTCAAAATAGCATTTATATATTTGGAATCAGGGGACTTGAAATGCGTATATATTTTCAAAGCCTTCATGTAGGATTTCGCAAAAAAAGGAGAATTCCTCATAATCCGCTCCCTGGTGATAACTAACGCTATGTCCTCCCACCCCCAATGAACCCTTTTAGTAGTGCAGCCTTTTTAATTGTCCTTCAGTTAACAATTTTTGCTCATTCATGTTATCAAATTTCTGTTCCAATACCAGACACTCAGACTTGATCGTCTTAATTTCGTTCATAAGGCGAATATTCAGATCTATAAAATTATTTATTTGTTTTACATGATTTTCTGCGTAGTCATGGCATTTGTTTTACTTTCTCAGTGAAATGAATGAAACTCAATATTTTCAACACAAATTTTTTGCTTGATTTCAAAATCATGAGCTCTAATATATTGGAGTATAATTAGAAAACAGATGTCGAAATGCTAAACACATTAAAGAGAAATCTTTATTAATATTACTCACTGCATTTTATCTACGCTTTTATGATTTTCTTTGACATGTGTTATAAATTTCGTCCAGACCCACAGCAGAAATTTTTCCAAAGCAACATCTTATTGTGCAAATCATACTATAACTCACGTCGTTCACGCCATAATCACATCGTTCTTGAATTCTATTTGCATAGTTAAACTGCGTTTAGAATTTTATATTTCGTGGTTTTTGTCCACGTAAGACGACATGTCGTTTGCACAATCTTCGTAATATTGTTCGATTTTCGTACTGAAACATACTTTGTTGGGCATTCTTTAATATTTCCACTCGGAAAATGTTCTGCACATATTCGTGCAGATTTTCCCGGTTTTGTGCCGCATGCTTCCATCCATTTATTCCGGAAATCCTCGTTGCTTGACACTTGGAATAAAGAGATCTGGTTTTGTTTTTTAACCTTTTTTTTGGCATACAAAACACGAATTCGGCATTTTTTCTTTTTTTTTCACAATTTACCGAATTTTTTATTTTTCGATTACTTATTTTGCTTTGTACCTAATATAAATTGAATATTTTGATAACTAAACTTCAAATATATGAGCACGAGAGCATACGAGAGGGCAAAATTAAAGATTGTCAAATTTATGGTTATGGAAAAGAATCTGTCCGGGCCATCCATTTGATGGGTGTATTACATCCGAGCTGTTCAGTGATTTTAGATTAATTTTGTTGATCTTATATTTTTGTTTCAGTAAAATATATTTGAGAAGATAACATTTTAACATTTTTTTTTTTTGCACTTAAAATATGTTTTATGAAATGATAAAAGAAAACCTTAAAATAAAAATCAAGTTTTATTTTAAGGAATTATTGTAACTTTGGTGGCGCGCACCCAGTTCATTGACGGCGTAACAAAAAGTATGTTCATTGATACCGGGTTAATAATCCATTGACATTCACGATCTTGTGTTATTTACAAAAAATCATTATTTGCAATTCACAAAGAAATTACGATGCAGCCCACAAAACAATTTTATGCGCCGGGAAGCTACGGTTGCCAGCCACCAAAGTGCAGTCGAAAAAAACACCATGACAGCGAAAACGTTGAATGGCCGACAGTACCGACGTGTTATAGTCGCTCCATGTCAGGGAGCGTGAATTCATCGAGTCCAATTCTTTAAATAAAACGTCTTTGTTACCGTCGTGAATGTTGGGAATGCTGAGAAAATAGCATATAAATTTCACAAAGTTAAAAAAACGGTAAAGCAATAAATCAAGAAATTTATATTGTTGAATGTTTACAGAAACGGCTTTTACCTTTAATCAAGCTTCATAAGAACCCAGTACTCTTTTATCCTGAACTCGCGACATGCCATTACGGAAAAATGTCCTTAAAACTTACATTATTTAAGCAAAACTAAATAAACTAAAAACTTAACAAACTGTTAAAAATTAAAATCGATTTAAAAACAAATGCCGAAACATAACTACAGACTTTATTAAATATTTTGTCCAAGCGCTTAGGAAGGATGTTAAACCAAAATTAGTAAATTTACAAAATATTTAAGCTATAATGTTACTGAAATTAAAAAATAAATTTCAGTTTTATAACGTTATAAGTTCGACCATTTTTTTTTCATGTACATACTTGTACATTTTTCATTAATTTTGTGAGATCTTCAAAATCATGCCAACATTTACTAAGTTTTTTGAGACCATATCTTAGTCTGATCTTAGACGTGGAGACTATTTTCTTGAAACTGTCGAATGTGCATGTAAGAGAAGGGAATACTCTTTATATCTCACCCCTTCATGTCTAAAAGCAGACTCAGGCCGATCTGATTGTAAGGTATGCTGGAGTGTGTATATAGGACCTAAATGACAAAAAAAGGAGCTAAATCTAGCTACAAAATTGCTAAAATGGCAACACGATGTGTATTCTGAATATTTACCAAGAAAAGGTATTCATCCTTATGTATGACCCTGCTAACACAGCACTAACCTTACCCCCGTCTCCACGAGCAATAATTCATTGCATGAAATTAAAAATTTGTTTTTGTTTCTCGTATTAAATACAAAAATGTTGTTTGTTGTTATTTCATTTTATATGGGAAAAAACAACAACATTTTTAATTTCATACAATTAATTATTGCTCGTTTCCCACCAGTGTTACCAGAGTCCTAGCTCCAAAAATCCCATCACAAGTAAAATGCCCTTTTTCTCCCATTTTAAAAAACAAAAATCACGGAAAAATCAATGTTACAATTAATATTTGTAAACTTTTTTTTCAATAACAATTAATGTGCATATTTACATTGGCGCAAAAATGAACGTGTGTACGAAAGAGAGGTAAAAATAAAGGTTGTAAGAAATAGGTAGGTAAAGTTGCGCCGAAAATCACATTAGAAACCAGAAATTTTTGAAGTCCAAAGAATAAACATCAGTTAGTTTGTTTTTACATAGATATTTCAAATTGAATATCACTTTAAATGCTGTAAAATCACTACGTTCCACAGTGCGACAGTTTTGAAAATTTAGCTGATGCTACCGCTGAGCCTGCAGAAGCTGTAGAAGAAAGTAGTCGCAAAAAATTTCTTATTGAATTCCAGGAGAATTTCAACAATATCAATACACAATTAAGAAAAGTAGAAGCGCAAGGGTGTACTCATTGAATGGGTGACAGTTAAGGGTTACAACGAACTAATAGACTTAATATCACTATGAAGTCTGCCGCAAGGTGCAGAAGCATACGCAAATGGTAATGTTACATTTCTTCTCACCAACGTTACCCAATTTGGCGATTAAAAAATAATTCACTTGGTTGTATACCATGCAAATGTTGTGGCAATTTTTTTCCGAATGATTTAGCACCATTAACAAAAATAAGTTTTACGCCAGGTTTTAAAAATGTATCTTGCAAGATCGCCATCAATGTTGTCTTTTAGCTCTTGCTTCTAATAACACTGTTCTACAAATGAAAACTTTTGAAAACGAGCAGAGACGGAACAAATGCACTTAGGGTATTGGGGGGTCGCTGAGTCCGAATCCGTGGTCCGTTTTGCTCTGCTACGTCACAATTTTTGAAATTGAAAAAAAAAGAAATTAAAAATGCAGTTCATATTTTTTTTCATCAAAACATCCATTTTTATAAAAAAAAAATTTTCGATATTTTTTATTTTTTAACTTTAAAGTTTAAAAATTATTTTTTTTTTAAAATTAATTTATTTGTTCGTAATTTTTTTATCCTCGTTATCTTCGTTCAGTGATGCCTAGCGGTGCCATATGGCACCTTGTCGCTGAGTCGTTCCTGAGCCAGGTTCTAAACAAATTTTTTGCTCAAGTTACTTTCTTCATCTATCTACTTTGATTCCCGCTCGTCCTTAATGGGTTAAAGCAATGATGGCTAAACGTGTACTTAAGTGCAAAATAAGCTTTAAACTCTTTATACATATCGTATACGAATACACATACGCCAAATCAATTCTTAGGCGACGAAATGTATGTAAGAATGCGAATGGCGTACTTGAAAACGATGTTCAGTACGTAGTTAGAGAAGGAAAGAAACAACAACAGCATAAGTTGTACCATTTTTAGAATGTTTAAAAGCCACTGCGCTTGCAAAACTACTTCTCCACAACCATGCCTTCGTCTTCGCTGAAAAATGCGAAATGTATAAAAGTATGACTTTAATTTAATGTGTTCTTGAACAATTAATTTAGATTTTGTTGTTAAATTTCGAAGCAAGCTTGGCTGTCACCAGTTTTATTTTTGTACAAACTATTTGTTTCCGATTAGTGTTTTGAAAATCACGATGTGTGCAAAAATAGAATCCAGCGTGTATGAACCTAAAATAAAACATCTTCGGACAAATTATAAATAAAATCTAAAATTGAAAAATAAATCTTTCTCTTGTCAAAAACTATGTTCATAGGTAGTTACCTTTTTTTATTTTATATTATATATTATATATTTAATACGTCAACGTGTCAAAAAGGAAACAACAATATACATACAAAGAAATTTTTAGGATTTAATTGTTCAAGAACACAAAGTAGATAGATCAAGAAAGTAACTTGAGCAAACATTTTTTTGAACCAGGCTCAGGAACGGCTCAGCGACAAGGTGCCATATGACACCGCTAGGCATTACTGGGTTAAGCTAACAACGAGATAAAAGTGAACGATGATAACGGAGATGAAAAAAATTACGAGAAAATAAATTAATTAAAAAAAAAAATTTTTTTAATTTTTAAAGGTAAAAAATAAAAAAAATCGAAAAAAAAAATTTGGTGAAAATGGATGTTTTAATGAAAAAAAATATTAACTGCATTTTTAATTTTTTTTTTTTCAATTTTAAAAATTTTGATGTCAATAAAAAAAATTGTAACGTAGCAGAGCATAACGAACCACGGATTCGGACTCAGCGACCCCGCCTTTCACTAAGTACACTAGTCCCGTCTCTGCTCATTTTTGGCTGTTGAACAATGTAATAGGTAAATATACAGTGTCGGACAAAATTAAAGCACCAACATTTAGTTCAATAAAATTTAAAAATATGCAAGTATGCCCATATTTTTTTTTTGTTTTATAAATTTTGTATGAATATGCACTTGTTGAAACAAAATAACATTAAAAATTGATTACTGTTTTTCATTTTTTTAATCACATTGCTCAATATGCCTAAAACTTCCGCGACAAAACTAAAGCACATAATCTTTTTCGTTTACTGTTACAATCAATTGTTAAACATTAACAACAACAACCATCTTTAAACTAGAAACCCATTATTTTGGAATACAAAAAGCAGGTTTTAATAAAAATTGGAAGCGTATATAAGTTGAGGGTTATCATTCTCCGTCACCATTCGCATTTCAAAATTTCGCTTCCCAAATGGCTCTAAATAACTATTCAGCACAATTTAGAGAAAATATTCTAAGTGGATTTGATAAAGCTGAATCAGTGACATGCATTGTCAAAAAGATTCGTATTCGCTATTGCGTAAATTCCCGAGCTATAAGCCGTTTTCGCTCCTCTCATTTTTTAAATACTAAATATAGAGGTGGCAGACCGCCGGGCACAACCAAACGTGAAAATCAGGCCATAATTCGGATTATAAAAAAAAATCCTTATATAATAATAATATAATCCTTGAAAATAAATTGCGTTCAAACATTTCACACAAGTTTATCCAAAAGACGAGCTGTGAAGGGTGGCTTAGCAACATTCCAAAGAGTTAAAAAATGCTCGAATTTGTAACCGCGCACTTTAACTGGGTTACTGTCAAATGAAAGACCGAGCTTTTTACTGACTAATCCAAATTTGACATGGAAAGTTGTGACGGATTAAAGCTGATGTGCAGACCAAAAGGATAACGTTATTTGAAAAGCAACGTAAAATACGGGGAAGGCAACGTAATGGTCTGGTGATTTTTTTCGGCCATAGAATCGGTTCAATTCATAAAATAAGATGTTTAATGGACCGTCTGATGTGCAAAGATATTCTCCAGAATGTTGTGTTATTTTATACGGAGGAAGAGCTGCTGTTAAAGTAGGTATACCAGAACGAAGACGATGGGATCGCACGATGTGTAAAAGAGTGGTGTGTTGTCAATAATATCGGTATTTTATAGAGGCCCACCTATTCAGAAAATTCAGCGCCTAAACCGTAAAAATAACGATTCCATTTTTTACCTATCGGAAATTGGATGGAAGAAGAATTCTGCGGACGTTTTGAGCAATTTTGTTGAGTTCATGCCGCGATAATGTGTACGAGCTCTGAAAAATAATGCTACAAAATATTAGAGAAATCGAACTTTTCCATTATTCCATACGTGCTTTAGTTTTGTAGCGTCAGTTTTGTGCATTTTGTTACTTTTGAGTTAATATTTTTATTTTATTTGAAAAATAATATTAAATTTTCTGTGTTTGATTACAATGAGTGTATATTCTTTCTACATTTATAAAAAAAAATTCAGTTCAAGCATGTTTTACATCATTACTGAGCAAAATGCAAACAAGGAAAAATTTGTGCTTTAGTTTTTTCCTACACTGTATGTATGTTTCAAAAATAATGATTTATGGAAAATATAAAATATGTTTTACCAATTCTGTTCGTAAAACATTTTATTCCTTCTAAACAACTTTGAAAATTAGCAACTAGATTTCATTTTCATAGTCTACAAAAAAACATAACGGCATATCAAATTTGTCATATTTTGGTTATAAATGCTGATTTGCGATTCAACTGATTTTGTCACAGATTTTTCAATATCTTACAAAGTAGGTATACTACCCAAACGCAAATGTATTGATCTAGAAGATTTTTTTTTTTTTTTGCGACCATATTTCTTTTTAATTTCTATATTTCCTGATTTTTTATTTAAATTAATTATATTTTGGACTATCGAAGGCCGAAAGAAAACCCTGAATTGCACTTACATATTATTTTTTGCAAAAAAAAATCGACTAGATCAATACATTTGCGTTTGGGTAGTAGTCAAAATTTGTATGGTACTTGAATCACCTTCATCATTTATTTGTAAAGGTTGCGAAGAACTGTTGGCTAGTATATAAAATATATAACTTAAAGAAGTGTTTGTGGAAGATAAAATGGTTTTACTCTGTTTCTGGTTTTAATTGCTTGTAACCGTAATTTAACATCTTGATTAATTTATAAAAGGTATGAAATAATGTAAATTTTGGTAGATTTAGTTCGCTTAAATCCTTTGGACGTCTTGGAAATTCTGGTGGTAATTGCTTTGAAATTTTCATTTTCAGTTGCTGATTTAGTAGAACAATTTTGTTTAATGTGCACATTTGCCTCCTGACGCCCTTATTGTTCACCCATACACATAAGATCTTTTTTGTTACTTTTGGAAATCCTTAACTACATCGAAAAACAGTTTTTCAAGTTCCATTTTATTAAAAGTTTTGTGATGGTTTTGTCACTTTTCTGTGTAAATGAAGCATCAGTTCGGAGAGGTATGCTACACGGAGAGGTATGCTGGAAATATTGTTCGCCCTTCAAATCTCACTTTTATGTTGGCACTAAAGACATTATGCTGCTTTATACCAAGTACAAAAGATCTCGCTGGTGAATCACATATAAATGCTCGACAATCAACAGAGTATGGCGACCATTTAAGTGCATGTCATCTTTTGATAAGTTGCAAGTTTGAACTTTTTGTAACGGATTGCCCGTCAACGCAAAAATCAAGTTGAATTTGGTTTTTTTCATGCACGTTTTTTTCTAAATATATTCCACATATTGCGTCTAATGGTCTAATGGAAATGCTGGAATTGCATCCCTCTAAACTCCCAATATTTCGTTGATTGCTAGTGCCTCATATGTTTTTCTTCCTCACAACAACTTTGAAATGAGTCCATTTCATCATCATTTATTATCGTTCCTCTTTCTTTAGGTTCATCCTCTATATTCATTTGCATTTGGTATTGCGCGCTTTTCAGGATCGCAGCCTCCACGTCTCAAAATATTTAATCTAGTCAGAAACTTAATATATGATATGCAGATGTTTGAAACTTTATTTACCTTTAGTTTTTATTTTGCTGTATTTATTCTATTTTGCTTGATTTTAATCTTATTTATTATTTGCCTTTTTCAAAACACTTATAAACAATCGGAAAAAATAAATATATATATATATTTTTATATATATACTTTTGCTTTTATATACATAGACACTATATTAAAAGCAAAAGTATGATTGGGTCTATGTTAGACTCTTGAAACATTTGGGATGTTATTCGGAGCTTCGAGCATATACATACCAACTTTCGGAGGAAATTTTTTTAGACACAGCTTCGTCATAAATAACACTATCGCAAAATAAAAAATTTTGACGACAAATTTGATTTTAAAATGTATTGTGTTTATGACATTTGAAGTCAGAGTACTCAAAAACATAAAAGACTGAAATGCCGAAAAAATGCCAAAACAAATACTTTGGTGCAATTTCACATACGTACAAAAAATTGTCATAAATATTTTGGCAAACTTTTTTTTATTTCCGACCAGAGCGGCGCGGCAACGCAGGTCTCTAACTGAACCTCTTTGTAAGCACGACAATCGCATACTTAAGTAGGCGTTTGGCCGTCTTTGCTTTAAGCTAACAATGAGATCAAATTGAACAATGACGAAAAAAATTTCGAACAAAAAATTTAAAAAGCTTTTTTTAAAAAAAAAATATGAACTGCATTTTTCTACTTTTAAAATTTGTATTTCTATAAGAAGAATTGCGGCGTAGTAGAGACAAAACAGACCATGGATTCGAAACCAGCGACCCCCTTTTACCCTAATTAAACTGTTGAACCGTGAAATCAATGTGGTATATGTGCATAGGCTCTTCCAAAATCTCTTACTTTGTGGTAACATTAAAAACATACTTATTCACACATATCGTTAACTTAATTTGCTAAAGGCCTAACATAAAATTTTTCAATATAGTCTTTTGATGGATTATGATAATTCGTGTCCTCTTTCATCTGTACCGAAAATTTTGGAGGCATACACCGAAAATTTGCGATCTGTTCTTTTAATTTAAATTTTTTAGATTCTGGAAACAGTAGCCCAAATATCAAAAATTAAGGCTTGTATAATTCCAAGTATAAAGGTAAAAATTAAGAACAATCTTAAAGGGGTTCTAAATTTTGAAACCAAATCAGAGTTTTGTTTTGAATTTCAACAGTAGCAGCAAGTTCGCGTTTTATTTATTTAGGTTAGACTGCATATACTATATATTTTTTTAAGATATAAATATTTAAATATAGTGCGATTGTGAAGTTGGAGTTATTTATAAATTTACAAAAATAAAAAAAAACAAGAAACCAAATTATGATTAAATGTTACGATTTATTGGAAAAAAAAATTATTCTTTTCTATTTAATTTTCTACTTGCTTATTAACCAACTGAAACATAAACTTTAGTCCGACATGATTTTTTGTAATTTTATTGTAAATGTTGATGTTTCTTATTTTATTCAAATATATTTTATAATTATAATTATACTAAAAATGAGAAATATTTATATAAAAAGTACCTTTTGTGAAACACAATTGTCATCATTATCATACTCATATGCTGTAGTAAATCATTTAACATTATAATAAAACTTAATCATATTCATTTGAAAAGCCTACAAAATATCTCAAAGAAAACGAAGAAATTTACAAAGCATTAAACAATCTGGAAAATATGGGATATGTGCAGGGTAAATCGGTTTTGATCGAGAGTAGTGGTACCAGATAGTCACCATGTATCAATAGTTAATTGTTATACATAATGCCACATACAAAGCGTTAAATAATGTTTTCTATTACTTTTGACTGTGGCATTGCTCATTGCCTTTTTTTGTGTTAATAAATAAAAGTGTAATAAAAATTAAAATTTAACTAGTAGTAGTATTTTCTTTATTGTTTTAAAAGTTTTACATAATTAACTCATATGTTATAATGTGAAAAAGTAGAGCAAAATGCAATATAGTGTTGTAGTTGTGCCATATAAATACCAAATTTTAAATTATATATAACGAAACAGGATGTTAAATTAAAATTTTTTTCTTGTTTTTTACAGGGCCGTTTTTGATGGTTGGCATGATATCTGGGGCTGGATGCCTTAACTGTGAGCTTTCGAGTGTACACTGAAAATTGTGTAAACTTGCAATTTTTCAATTCCCTAATTGGGAAAATGAGTTTTATTTGTCAACACTGACTATGAAAAAAGTTCACTGAAATTTGATCGGCGAGCTTTTTTTACTGAGCGGTGTATACTTTTCATTTTCTCACAGTGAAGGAATCCAGCCAAATTGCTAATGCATATTGCATACTGTACATTTGTCATTTTCGCCAGTGCTTTATAGCGAAGAGCGGTGAGTTGACTGTTCTGCCCGGAGCTGGAACAACGAAAATTTACCCGCTCTGCTGCTCCGATTTCTAATTTTTGTAATAGAAATAATTGTAACGAGAATACACGTTTAGTGATTTAATTTTATTAATGTTGATATCATACTTAAAAATGTGTAGGAGAAGATGAGATTAACCTGACACTGACCCGAATCAAGACCGTATTTAGAGGGGTTTTGGGGGTTCTGACCAAATGAAAAGTGAAAGCGATGCAACCGCGTATTCACTGTTTTTGATTTGAAGCTTCAACCTTAAACTATGTTTAAAAATTAATAAAAAGTATAAAAAATTATCGGATCCTTGTAAAAATGGTAATAAAAAACAATATTATATTGTACTATATAGTATACTTATGGACTTCCACCAGCAGATGACTCTTTAGACACGATTCAATTTTCAAATAGA
Organism: Toxonevra muliebris; assembly: GCA_963691655.1. Taxonomy (NCBI): domain Eukaryota; kingdom Metazoa; phylum Arthropoda; class Insecta; order Diptera; family Pallopteridae; genus Toxonevra; species Toxonevra muliebris. The sequence continues at coordinate 86,902,603 of OY829326.1, read as the reverse complement.
CTAAAAAAAGAAAATAGTGATTTTCTTAAAAAGTTTCATAATATTATTAATAATACAGCAAAATTGAGTCGTTTTGATTTTAAATTAAATTTTTAAAAATAGATATTTAAAATTTATTACTCCTGTTTCACAAGGTGTTACTGTTGGAGCAAGGTAATCAAAGCTTGTAAGTTTTTAGAAATTCAACAAAATTGTATAAAGAAATAAACCAATACACATTATCCGATTTAGAAAATTTTATTTGCATTATGTTTGTATTTGTAAATTCTAATAACAGAGCAGAGCAATTTGAAAAAAATTTTGGCCAAAAAATTTATAAAAATCTTAAATTTCGGTCAAAATTTCGGAACTTTCCTTTTGGATCCTGGAGAGAGAAACTTTTTCATCTGTATGAATAGAAACTTTACTACGCTGCCACTTTTTAATTTAATGCAATTTTTGGATATTTTCTATAACTCCTAATTGAAAAATGAAATGAGTCCTAACGCTAAATAAGTCCTAATGAAATAACTCCTAACTAATTTTTAGGGGTTATTTTGCAATTAGGAGTTATTTCATAATGAAATGAAATAATTTTTAATACAAAAATGAATTTACTCCTAATTCAAAGATAAAATAACTCCTAATTTGAGCAAAAATAAATGAAATTTATCCTGTAAACTTTCCAAAGACACACTACGAGGTACTTAGGCTAAATATGGATATTATTAATTTTGATATTGTTCCACCCTCTATAATAAATTCATTCTACAGTGACGGCACCTAAACGTATAATCACCACACTGTTTGGTCTTGCGAATGCAATAAATCCAAAGAAACTATTTAGGCTCTGCGAAACTCGACCGAAATTAAAAAGGAATTCCAAACAAAAACACAATTTAGGCCGAAATAAGCTTTTGGTCGAATTTCCTTCTTTTTTTTTTTGGAAATTCACCCAAGGAATTCGGGACAAAACATTTTGGTCGGAATTTCTTTTTGATTTTGGTTGAATGCACTTTAGAAAAGGAAGTTCGACCAAAAATTTGATTGGCCCAAATTCCTATTTCAAACTAAATTATTATTATTTTTTTTAAGTAAACGGATTTGAGCCAAATTTTAAATTTTTAATGACTTGAACAACAACCATACGAAGTACTACAACGGTAGTTACAGAAAATAATTAATAATTAATTTATAATTATATTAATTTTGAAATCAAGAAATTGTAATAAGTTCTTTTTTTGTATAGGTTTTTGAGAATTTAAAGGGATAAAACGATAGAATGCGTAATAGCAGTTTTATTTGTCTAGTTTATATTTTATGTAAAATTAACTAAAGCCCCAAAAAAATTTAAAATATTCTTTTTTTTAGAAAAATGAAGTAAAGCCCCATAAAAGTTCAAAATATTACATGAAAAATATGAAATAAGGCCCCACAAAATGAAATGAAGCCCCGAAATCAAAATAAGGAACCAAAAATTATTTGGTCGAATTTCCAAATGAATTTTTGGCTTAAGTTCCTTTTTAATAAAGGAAATTTAGCAAAAAAATGTTGGCCGAAATTCCTTCTTTTTTTGGCCGAAATTCCTTTGGTCGAATTTCCGTTCCCCGTTTTGAGATATCTGGATTTGAGATATTTGGATTTTTAGTACGAGGAATTAAATTTTGATGCCAAAATAGCAAAGTACAAAGTGTGTATTGCATTCAAAAAACAACATTACGAAATTGAAATAATTTCTAAATATTTGGACTTATTTCATCTTTTCATTAGGAGTTACATTATAAAATGATGTAACTCCTAATCGAAAAATGAAAATACTCCTACAATTTTTGCCGGTTAGGAGTTATTTCACTGAAATATTTCCTAATTTGTTTTATATGAAAATTTTTGGGAGTTATTTCGTTTAAGAGTTATTTCGTGGTGCCCAAAAATGTCCCTTTATGTAATCAGTTTTGTGACTCACACTACATATGTTACAAAAAATGATTTTCGTTAGAAAAATTGCATATAATTGAAGCTCGGAGCGGAGCCGGAGCTTTACTGAAGAGGTCGGAGGGGAGCAACTCTGAAGTTTGGCAGCTCCAAAGCTCTGATTTTGGTTGCTTATGTGGGGTCAATAATTTAGATTTAACAGTTCCACCCTCGCTTTAACATTAAGGATATTGCATAAGTGGCTGTTCACGGCGCAAACATGAACGCCTGTCTGAGAGAAAAGGGTAGAAAAAATATGTAGTTAGAAGAAGACAGGCGAGTTTATATCTCTTTCTATTTCCTATTTATTCGCGAGAGAGTGTAAATCTGGCACCTCTGATACAGTGGTACATATTCGTATAGCCGCAGAGTTAATTTTTAGGATAACGTTCATATAATGTGAATAGAGTGAAATAAAAAAAACTCTTCTGGATATTCAAAATAATAGTCTTACTAATTTATTTATGTAAAAATTATAATTACTTTAAAGAAAAAAAGAGGATTATTTCATAATTTATAAAAAACTTTGGAATTTAAAGTGGCGTATTCGGCCAGTCGGTAGAGTAAAAAATGCACCAAAAGTTCATAAAAATTCTTATCTGAGATTTTTCTTCAGTAATTGTTAGTGGGGGTATAATAGAATAAAAAACCACAAAAATCAGTTCTGGGATTGCTTTGCAAAAAATCCCCCCTTTGGTGAAAAAAGCATGTTTTTACTAATAACTGGTTTAGTGTCCGACCAAATAATCGGCTTCGGTTCTTCGGCTATTCGGCCTAAAAATGCAGCTACGGCTTCGGCAAAAAATGGCCGAAGTATTTGGCTGCAGCCGAAGATTGTAAGCATTTCATTTTATCATAAATTTTACTACAGATTGACAGTAAAAACTTCTTACTTAAAATATTTATATAAATAAAAAAATTAAACCATTTCACGTTATAAAATATGTACATTGCAATGTCTGTGTTATATTTTCTCCGTTTCCTTGTTCAATTTTTACTTTTGAACTCTTTTGAAATCAGAGATTTTTTTAGCAAACAACCTGCAGGATCTAATACAACTAAAGTCAGCAGAAGCAAGCGAAACTTTTTGCCTTTTAAGGAAAAACTTGAAGCATATTGGAAAGAAGCGTTAATTGTTAAAGAAGGCAACATTTTCCACTACACTTTTTTTCGCTTTCAAGAAAGTCCAATGGTGATGGGTCAAAAAAATTTAATTTTTTTTCAGTACATCTATGGTTCTAGTGTGTCCGAACCAGGATCATTGTGATAGCTCTCATAGTTTTTTATTTAAGTTGAAATAGTTAAATAAAATGACAAAAATCAAACATTTATTTTCAAAACTACATAGACAGACAGATAGATAGATAGTTCTTTTATTTGACATTATAGTTTTAAGTAAACTAAAATTGGTGTTACAGTTGCCCTCTTCAAAAAACGGATCCAGCTGGTGGGTCAAGTTTTGGATTTTCCACTGATCGAAAAAAAAAAATAAATTATAATCAATATAAGTGTAGTTATCGCAGGAACTATAATGAAAAAAAAAAATTGACAAAATGGCGCGTGGTTGAAATCTACGTTACGAAAACAAACCGTTTTTTCATTACTTTTTGTATGTAAAAAGTAAGAAATATTCAACGTAGAAAGTTTTTTTAGTTCCTGCGAAAAGCACTGGTTTACCGAATAATATAATAAAATTTTTGGACGAACCGGCCGAGTAGTTTTTATTTTTTGTCTCACACCGTGTAGAAAAAAATATTGTTTCGAGATAAATCAGTTTAAACTTCGATCGGCCTTTTTACCTGCTTCTGCGCTCACCTGCTAAATAGGTTTTAGAAATCGAAATATTGGAAATATTGATACGAAAATTTTAAAATATAAAAAAATTTAAATTTTTAGAAAAATCTAGACCAGAAGGTGACCTTAATACGTTGTTTCAATCTTTGATTTTAGACACAGGTGTCGTTGAACGACAGTCGTTCTACAGATATATAGTCGATGTAACTGAAAAAATATATGCATTTTTGAGGGAATTTTAGTCTGGCTTATGCATGGTTTTCAGCAAAAGCTTTCTGGCAAATATCCACTTTCCTATATTCGGCGATGATCGTAAAACGTGAGAAACGTACTTAGATGTTATAGGAAATTCCAATTTTTCCACTATTAACTTTGAATTTAGCTTATTTTTTGTAGCCTCCTGCCGATTTATATTTATTTTTTGGTGTTTTCTTACAAATTTTTTTTAAAAAAATTTTTGAATTACAAATAAAATTAAGAAAACGCAGTAATCAGCTCTGCTTTAAATTTTTTGCTTAAAACCTGTACTTTTACAAAAAAAAAATAAGTTATAACAGAGAAAAATCTATGGATAAATGTAAAAGGTACATGCAATTGAGTAAAAATAACTAGGTTTTAAAACAGAGCAAATTATTGCGTTTTCCTAATTTTGTTAAAAATAAGCAATGCACATGAGCAAGATCAATTCCAAACATATTAAAATTGGCAATAGTACTGCGATTGAGGAAATATCCTTTGCAATCAAAGGATTTGCTATCTGCAATTTGTTGCTCACCACTTTAAACCTGCATAAAATTTACAAAAACTGTTTAAAAATAGTTTTTAGTCATCAAAAAGCTAAAAAAAAAAAATTGCACGTATCGAAAGCAAAATTGTGTTCAACAAAAAATTCGATGCGCAACGAAAATTTCGACAGGGTTGCACTACTCATAATAAGAATTTTACATTCGATCTTCGAAAACCAGCGAAGATCGAACGTCGAAAGCAGCTCATAATAAGGGCCTTAATTGTGCCAAAACTATTTATCCAATAGAATTAAAATGCATGAACTTAAGATGAGAAACTTAACATCATATACTGTTTATACAAATCGAGTTCCTAGTTTCCAAGATATTTGTAATTATGTGGACAAACCTTTTTTGTTCCGATAAAAAAAATTTGGTGGACACAAGATTTTTTTGGAAGTATATAATTAAAGGTAAAATAAACTCAAAATAAACTAATTTGCACTTTTTGCAAAAAAGTATTACCAGCAGGAAAAAAATTTTAAATTTATCAGAATTCTGCAAATTTTTAATTTTATTTGCCAAAAGAAAGTAAAATATTTATTGTATCAAATACGTCCAACTCATCCAATCATATATTTTTTTGCTGGATGTGTTGACAGCCGTTGTTATTTGCTCTTCGGTATTACTCCATATTTGTGTATTCCAAGAAAGCAAAAACCTCCGTTAAGAAGATTATCGTTATCAGTCCAGTGGAAAAAAAGTAATTGGTCTCATCGTCCAAGTACCAACTGGATCCAGTACCGTTTGAGGTTTTGGATCCGTCGCACAGTGTTTCGTCAGTGGACAAAAATCAAAAAAATTTGTATCTCAGATGTGGACAAAATTGGTGCCATTTTAAAGGTTATAATCTAGGGGAGACTGGGGTATTGTCTTTTGGCTAAAAACTTGCAAAAAAATAACTTTTTCTGAAAATTTCAAAGCTTGAATTTGTAGTATGAGAAATAACCATTCTTTGGGTCGCAGAAGTTTGATCAAATTGTATTAAATTATACAAGTTATATCAATTGGCGCAAAAATGGTATTTTTGCGGGGAATTATGGATCACTTTCTAAATCGATTAAAAACGTAAATGTGGTAGAAAACTTTATTTTTGATTCAAAATGATAGAAGGTTTACTATTATAGAGAAACAAAGTTTGAGTGAAAAATGGCAATGAAAATCAGTTCGAAATGCAATGTTCGCAAGTCCACTAACTTGCAGTCATTGCGGCGCATGCCAAGTGAACAGCTCGATCGCACACATTGCAATGGATGCAATTTTGGGGGTTAATCTTTATTGGCATATTTTTTTTACAAACTATTCAGAAATCGATGTCTTCTTCCACATCAGAATCGGTTGAAGACGGTTGTTTCTTCTGCGGTGTCACGGGCTTATTTGTTTTTGGAAATTATCGCGTCTATTCTGATTGGGAGCGAAGCGATATCACCGATTAATTTTTGGAATGTTCGAAATTATATATATGAATAGTTTATATGTTCGCTTTTTTGAAAATGTAATCAAAATTCTGTAAAAAAGAGAACCTAATCTCCTTTGTATACTTACATTTGAAAAATTATTTTCGTACCAAAAAAAAACTTTTAGAAATTGCCGAAAAAATAATGCTGTGTTGAAATTTACTTGTATGCAACAAATACACGAACTTAGCTAGGCAAATGTCAAGAACTGAGTAGTCTGTAATTCTCCTAACGCCCTTTTTTACAATATGACAGCATATGAATAGCTCAATGCAAAATTCATGCAAAATTTCTTGTCTGTGTCGTAGGCTTAAGGTTCTGGGAATTTTATGAACATCTTTATCTGAGTTGGTTCTCGAAAAATGTGGTCAAATTAAACGAAACGCAAAGTGAAAAAAAATGATCGAAGTATTACATTTCTATTTGTTATCGAAGCGAGGTTCCAGAGGCGAGCTGATGACAGTTATTTTCAACTGTCGACCAATACTGGGGGAAAAAATATGAGACTGGTCCGCAATTTCCCGTGATTTACAATACCGCAGTTTCCTCTACATTTATGTTTTAACAAATCTGAAATAATGTGGCGAAAAAACAAATTTTATTGGAGTTGCAGCTCTTCAAAGTCGAACAATTATATAAGCAAAAATATGATTAATAAAACTTTGTTTTGAGTAGTTGAGCAAAAAAAAATTTGTGAAAAATGTGTTTTTATAGATATGGTTTCAAATTCATTTTTAATACAAAAAAAAAGTAGTGAAATATAAAAATTATTTAAAAATTTTTTGAAAATTAAACATTTTTTTTATTTGCGCCACTGAAAAATGGTAAGGTTCTAAAATTATATGACGTAAAGTCTTGTTATGGATTCTTTTTCTAAGGAAGGTAAACCGAAACCACAATAGGCGCCACTACACCTCCCCATAACGATACTTTATTTCAACCGCAACGAGGTCTTGAAAGCAGAATTGTCTTAACTTTGTGCATTCAACCGCTTTCGGCATAATCAAGTAAGAACGCGAACGAACCACTCCTTCACAATTAAAGACGGAGCCCCACTTAATTCCTCCCAATCCACATACGCGTCTGTTAGATTAGAATTATATGAGAACAGTTTAGTGGCCTCTTTAACGTTTTGCCTTTACGCCTTAGTGACGCGAAGGTGATTAACAGGTATTTTGTGCGATACTCAAGTCCCCTGAAGTGCACGCCTGAAGTTGTAAAATTATTTCCTTTTTTAGGGACTTCCCATTAATAGTAAAACCATGGTCAAGAAAATGGTTTCTTAAAAGTTATATTTATTGTCATTGAAGGTAAACCTGTAAAAACAATTTGAGTGTAGTATGGATGTTGTAACGCATTAACTGACTTATCAAGGTTTATCTGCATCTACTTCCAGTTAATTAAAATGAGCTCTTTTGGTGCCGTCTTTTGTGAGTCAGTTAATGTAGTAGACGCTTTTAAAATTTTGATTATTGGTAGCAGCAGTCCATTTTTGCAGAGTACATACGGCTGGAAGTGGAAACCTTTTCCTATATAGCAATGTGCTGAGCAATATCCTCTTCAAACCAATTGGGTCTTTTATTGCAATTCTTAATTTGCTGATTTGATGAATAAAAAATAAAACTTCTCCATATGAGCCAAATCGTACGTAGGCATTTTTTTTGTTGCTTATTCATAAACTTTATTTCGATGTCTAATAATTTCGAAGGTATGGCCGTGTGAAAACTTACTGGAACGTTACGCATTTTGAAGAAAACATGTTCTTGTAGCAAATCATTTCACAATTTCTATGATCTATTTCCAAGGTAAAGGATCGTGGAAAATATTAGAAATATTCAGTTTTTGGTTTTAGATTGGTTTATAATGGGTCGAGAATTAATAGAATTTTAAGAATAATTCAAGGTCGCTGATTCCTACTCTGAATTCAGATTTTTTCTTTCCCATCTGGGATTTTCTTTTTATCGACCCGAAACCTATAATTTTGTTTTTGTTGGTTTTGTTTTTTGTGGATTCAATTTTCTACCGGAGAATCGAACCCGTTGAATTGGTACTCGAGTCAAGCATTTAAGATCTAAATCACCATTTGGACTTTTTTTTAAGAATTTAACCCCATCTGGGAATGGAACTTGAGGTAGCTGGAGCTCCAGTCAAACACCGGCCACCGAGGTGGCCTCTACCCATATAAAATTTATATTGTTTTAATTCTTACACGTTTCATGCCAGAGGAAAATGTGCTTATCATGGAAAACAAATACAATTTAAGTTCTATCACAAAAAAATCTCTATTATTATAACATGGAATACGAAAATTGTAAACAAATTTTTCAAACTATGGTAAAGAGACAAATAAAATGCTGTCAGTTATGACTCGAAAAATTAATAATTATGTAAAAAAAGCATTTCATAAACCTCGTACTACATTAGTACCATTAGTACCAGAAACAGGAGAGCTATAATGGTTCGATCTAATATATCTATTCATAAAATAAAGAAAAATCAAATGTAATAATACCATTAAAACTTCAAAAGATATGCAAATAGAAGCTGTGGGAAAATATAAAAAATATCTTTCCAAAGTGATATTGAGTTACATTACTCTTAATATACTAGTAAATGTGCCAGTGAATGCAAAATCTGTTACCTTTAGAATATTTAGGTCTTTGTGCAATGCATTGTTAGTTACAAACCAGGGTACTTTTGCTAAGCATGTCAGTGTTTTGGATTGATAGCATTGTAGTATTTCTAAGTTTGAAATACTAGTGGTACACCACAATTGAACCATACGGAGTTTCAACTGGTTTCAATATCATTTTATAAAGAAGTAGTTAGTTCTCAAGACTCAGCTCTAATTTCGGACCTAATAACCAGCACATGTGTTTTGTTTTTATGGTAAAGTGTAGCCTCTTCGCTTTCATATGCTTTTTCCAATTTAATCTTTTATGAAGGTGTAGTCCTAAATATTCAACACTGTAACGTTTGGGGATAGTAATTCCATTCAGAATTTACGAATGACATTCCCCTCTTCTTAATGATAACGTGACATTTGCTGACTTGCCTTGTCACCTTTATTTTCCAACGAAGTAACCATTGTTGAAAGTCGTCGAGCTGTTTCTGAACTAGATTTGCAGCTTCTGTAGGAGATTCATTTGACGCTAAAATGGCAGTATCGTCTGGATAAGTAGTAATAGTAACACCATCAGTTTCAGGAAAGTCGCAAGTAAAAATTTAATAAAGAGCAGGACCCAGAACATTGCCCTGTGGTATTCCGGCTTTTATTTGACATATGGCTGATGTTTCATCATTCACTTTGACATAGAATGATCTTTCATGTAGATAGGGCTTTAAGACTAAATAAAATGGAGTAAATTTTTGAATTTGTATAATAGCCCGTGATGCCAAACTATGTTGAACGCTTGTTCAATATCCAAAAATAGTGCACAGCAATATTTTTTGCGTTCCAGAAAGTCAGTGACAATATTCACTATGCGATGATATTGCTCAGGAGTACCGTGCTTATGACGATTGGTGATCCGGAACTATATTCTTATTTTCTAGTTATATTAGCAATCTACTCAAGAGTATTCTTTCGAATATTTTCGAGAATATTGCCAGCAAATTTATAGGTCTATATGAGGACACTGAGTTTTCAGGTTTAGGTTCGGGAAGGAAAGTGGTTTAATGAGCAAGATTAATCCTTATTCTTATAATAGAAAGTAAATCGTAATAACTAAAAACAACAATAACTAATTATGTGCACCTTTTTGCCTGTTTAAGTTATTAAATTTTTAAGTGTTTGAAAATCTTTTGGGGGGAGGGGAGAATTTATGAGACTATCCTGGTCGTCTAATCAATATGGTTTTTTGTCAAAAAATTCTTCAGCTCATTATTATTATTATTGATTGGTTTTCTAAAAAAAAATTTACAGCAGTTCTCATTTACATCCCACTAAGCCTTTTGGGCGCTTCTTCTCAGCCTAAGACTATTTTTGCTTCAGGACACTAAGTTCAATTCCTGTTGCTTCCTGTTAACCTTTCGCAGATGAATATTTTCTTGCTTGAGTGCTTCACTGCAATAAAATTTGAGAATAAAGAAATATTAACTTATGCATATGGCCAAGGCCTTGAAAACGGTAACCACAGGCGAAAAATATTTCATTTAAGTTTCGAGCTAACTTTTTTTATTTCTTGAGTACATAACCTCTTACGTTCGGCAAAATGAATGACAAGCACAAAACTCCGTTTTAAAATTAAAACGTTTAAAATTATTGGAAAATGGCAGGGAAACAAAACGGTTAATATTATCAAGTATTGCTAATGTAAGTATTTTTACTATAATAATAATAGTTTGTTGTAATATGAATTTGACTAGATTGCTTAGTGAACGGAATCGTTGGGATTGAGGACTGAAAAGGCTGAAAATTCAGAACGGTTTAAATTAGAAAACCGAGAAGATTTCGTACAAATAGTAATTAAGTCACGGGATGTGACGATTTATTGTATTTTATGTACTTAGCAGTAGTCGCTAGTTGAATGTTTTAGTGGCAGGAGCTGCTAAATAATGACTTTAGAATGTTCTCAAGACATAGAAATTTATACCATATAGCAACTGGTATAAATTCCTATGGGTCAAGGAAATCTATTACAAACTAGAAATATGCACAGAGTGTACATATATGTAACGTATTATACTAGAATAAGTACCAGAGTGGTATTTATCCAAACTCAGATAGAGTGTTATGGATAGGGCGTGGGTGGAAGCCTACGTTGGGCACTTAATTATGGTATTAAAATACTGAACTGAACTTAACTTACACCGAGAAAAAAAAGTGTGATTTTAGCCAAAGAGTCTGACGACCTCGATAGCCTAGTGGATAGTGCACTAGACTTTTATCTGGGAGGTTCGGGTTCGATTCCCGTCTTCGTCTGGTGGTTAATTTTCATTACTTTCTTATATTCACTATCAATATGAAGTGTATGAGAATTATAAGATAGTGTACAAGTACACACATTGGTTGGTAATGGCAAAACCACCAAGCCGATAAAAAATTGCCACACCGCCGTTCGGAATCGGCGTTAAACTGTAGGTCCAACTATGTGGTATCACAACGGGTCGTTCAGGCCTAAGTGTGTCTCTCGACAGCCACTCCAACCTAACCTAACCTAACCAAAGAGTCTAGATTGCAAAGAGGTCGCAATTCGCTCTTAGGCTTTTTGGAACGTAAAAAAATAGAAACCATTTATGAGGTGCCATACCGATGAAGCGAACGCAACGGTTGGCAACCGGTCCACCGGACAAAAAGGTATGAATGGGTGGGTTGGCGGTGTTTGATAGAACAATTATTTTACATTTCTTTTGGCAAATAACATTTAACATTTGCAGTATTTTCTATATTCTTTATATCCAAATATGTAAACGTTTTGTTTTGATTTTATGAATTTTGATTGATTTCTTTTTTGTTATGCACATGCATGTAAATACTTTTGAATATACTTTTCTGCTTTGATTTTATGAAATTCAACAAATTCGTAAACAATGAATAAATGAAAACTTACAAAAAATTATTATCCTCTTTGCGCATTATTACATAGGGGGGGAAACAAAAAGGCAAACCAAAATCGCGCATAGATTTTAATATTAAATTTTTTGTTTGAAAATTTAAATTTCATACGTTTTTTTCATTTCGTTTTCTTTATTTACAATTGCAATTTCTTTCTTTACATTATTTTTTTGAATATAAAATAACTACACACATGTAGTTTTTCACATGACATCTCATATTTTTAACATGAGATGCAGTGTTAGTTCTAATAAAAAAAAAAAGTTAAATGCTTTGGCCCATACGATTTCACATTGCATCTCATATTTTTAACATGATTTATTCTTATCAAAAATGTTAATTTTTCTTATCATTGTTAAATCTATCGACGTCTCTGCAGTGGCCATACGATTTTAACATGCACCTCATATGAGGTGCACGTTAATATTTCTCAAAATGTTAATTTCAAAATCGCTGTAACGATTTATTCGGGTAAACAACAAGAACACAGAACTCTTCTTCTTATTTTAACATGAGGTGGCAGTGTTAATTCTTTTGTACATATTAATTTTCATAAATTTCACGAATGTTTGTATTTATTTCTTATGTTTTATTATTTTCATTTTATTATTAACTACGAATGTAGTTCTTTCAGAAAAAATTTAAATTCTTTACTTCCGAAGTACATGCATTTATTTTATTCAATATTGATAAATGAAATACAAATCTATACTTCATATGAGGTGCAATCAGGGATGCCAACTCCTTTGTTCTGTCTCCCCGATAGCCCTTGAGAAATTCCCCGATTTTCAATCAAATTCCCCACACCGATAAAATTTTATATTATAATAGCAACATACGCTTAAAATTGATCAAGGTTAATGTTATGCGCTCCAGAACTGGTAGGTTAATAGTAAGGTACTTTCTGACTCCGGAATTCTTTCGACACATGGGGGATTTTGTTTTGGCCTGACTGGCACTGGCTATAATCGTCTATATCTACGATAGCACTTCGAGTTTCTCTCTGAAATTTTTACAAAATACTTTTGAAATATAATACTTTCAAATTACACACTTTTTTAAAAATTTATTTCTCCGAACCAAGAAAGTGCAGGGCCCTCTTGAGAAGAGATTAAGATTATAAGACTCAAAATATGAAGTATTGCAACAGTTAAACGATTTACATTACATAATATTTTACAAAAAATTTTCTACAGACTTTATTGACTAAAAGCTGAGCGGTTTCAAATTCCCCGCAAAAAACAGCTCATTCCCCGTATTAAGTAAAATTCCCCACAAATTCAAACATGAGGTAGCAATGTTAATTCTTTTGTACATGTTAAATTCCATATATCGCTGCTATGATAACATGTAAACAAGCAATTTTTGTATTTATTTTACATATATTCATATAAATTCTACAAACATACCGTCGCCTGAGAATTGATTTGGTGTATAGGCATAGGAATACTTATACACATACGCCAAATCAATTCTCAGGCGACGATACATTTGCACATGCGGCGGAATATATTTTTGCTTTACTTCTTTATTTTATTTATTTTGCAAAAAATCATAGCATTTATGTCAGTATTCCAAGCCGTTCAGCCTGTATGAACAATTTTAAATAATTTTTTTCCAAAAACCCTCTAAAACAGAGGTACAGAGACCAGGCATCGTATGGTCACGGCAGAGACGTCGATAGATTTAACAGTGGTAAGAAAAATTAACATCTTTGATAAGAATAAATCATGTTAAAAATATGAGATGCAATGTGAAATCGTATGAGCCAAAGCATTTAACTTTTTTTTTTATTAGAACTAACACTGCATCTCATGTTAAAAATATGAGATGTCAAACAAAAAAAAAAAAAAAATAATTAAAAAAAAGTATGGAATTTAAAATTTTCAAACAAAAAATTTAATATTACAATCTATGCATATACGCGTATTTTTTGTCTTTTTTTTACAGTTTTTCTCGGTATTATACTATGGGTATTCACGCGTTGAAGCAAAAGTGCGAAATTGCGAAAGTGCGACTTAAAGCACTAAGATGTGAGCGTTTAATGCAAATATTGGAGATGCGAAATAGTTTAACTGTCAAAATATTACAATCTCATTGAAAAATTTAAAATGGAAATCAAAACCAACTACCACTAAACTATTGGAAATTATTCCCCACTACCACTAAACGTTTAGTAATAAGGAGAGAGAGCTCAATTGGCGACTTAGTGGAAGTTAAAATTGTATTGCACTAAGTTGAATTCGTACAATATAGAATGTCATCCCAAAGCCTTTATTTTTACAGAATTTGAGACTAATAAACCTCCCTCAAATCTGAACCCTTTAAACCCAAAAAGCCCAACCTGTAAAATTATGAAAACAACATCAAATAGTGTGTTTTACACTCCAGTATTTTGTCATCTGAAATCCAACAAGTATTAACTACACACTTAATTTCTTTACAGGAGGAGCAAAAAGCATTGTAAAATGAAAAATATTATAGATTTAAGAAGAATATAATTGTGAAAGATTAGTATCACTTAGGGCCGATTTCATAGTGGCGGGTTAACTCATGTGTAAGAGTTAACTGCCAATTTTCAATTTCAAAGTTTCAAGTTATGAGGCAGTTAACTGCCCAATATTGGCGAGTTAACTGCCTGTTTCTTAAATAAAGAAATCAGTTGATTCGACGATGGCCCTTGTCAAAATAATAATAATAAAATAATATTGTTCGGCATTTCTGTTTTTATTAAAATGGATTGGTTGGATTGCGAAGATATCAGTGATGCAGAGTATGAGAACATGTTTGAACCAATTGTTCTTCGTAGACCAAAATAAATACGTGATATGATATTGGTTTAAAAAAATGACGGGCAAATTGTTCGTGAGAGGTTAGGATGAGCATGGAGGTAACATGGGCTGTTCTTGCAAAAATTAAGCATGAAATATAAAACCTATCCCTGAGAGCCTCAGCTTCATTTTTCTTAAACGATTTCTGTCCCACATTGGGAATTGAACTCCACTACAATTCTGTCCGAGCACTTTTCTTTAAAAACGCTGCTGATAAGGTCGGTTCTTTTGCACTCAATGGTGTCTATTTTCAAGAAATTATGTAATTTCTTCGCAAGGTTTTTTTTCGTTTACTTTTTATTGTGTGTTGTCAACATAGAAAATAAAATGAACTGAAAATCACTTAACAATTGTGAAAGTTAACTCCTCAATGTGAAACCCAAAATTATTTAACTCGCTCTTTACACTTGAATCTCAGTTAAAGTTAACTCACCACTGAGAAAATGGCTTTTAAAAATACTCAAATACTTTGTTTCCTTTTTACTTCAAGTGTGTAAATACTTCTATTTGGTTAATTAATTCATGTACTTGTAGTTACGTCCTTTTGGAGCTCCTGAGTAAATCATTATTTTTGGGCGTAGAGGTTTAAAATTTTGCAGGAACGTGTAAATTGAGCAACTGCATCATAATTAATCAATAAGTCGATTTTGAAAATTTGTGTAGTTACGGCTTTTTGGATTTCAGATGACGATATATACTGCAAACTGTTGTTTTTTTCCAGCATATATTTTTTTCATTTAAATTGAACATTCTACAAAGTATTTAGTATACGAAAAAGATTAATATATTAATTCATTCAAAAATTTATACCTTCTTTTACAATGCATTTCAATATGTCTCTAGACTTACCACCAAATGGTTAGTGGTTTAATTTCCACTAGTTGATTTTTATTTCCACTAACACTAAAGGTTTAGTGACTAAAGATTTAGTGGTAGTTAATTTTTATTTCCACTACCACTAAAGATTTAGTGGTAGTGAAAACTATAGTGCAGTCAAAATTTAGTGACTAGATCCCCAGTCTGGTTACAACAAACACAAGAATTGTTGTATTTCGAGCACACATGAATTTTTGTTTGTGTTTTTTTCCTCGATCACATTTGTTGTTGTTGCCTCGTTACTTAAATCATTTCATTGCCATGAATATTTGTCGCGCGCTAAGAATATTTATTCTGTTATGTTCTTGCTGCCGAAATCAATCCATTGCTTTCATTTAGCATCGCGCTCATGCCTCGTTGCAGAAATCATTTTATTGCTTTGAATATTGGTTGTTGCGGTCGCGCGCTAAGAATATTTGTTTTTGTTTTTCCCTTGATCATATTTCGTTTTGTTGTGTTTTTGCTTCCGAAATCAATCCATAGCTTTTACTTTCATTTAGCATCGCGCACAAAATATGCAAAAACAAATATTCTTGCCACAGTGTCTTGTGCCCGTAGCTCAATTGGCTCTTTACAACAAACACAAAAATGGTTGTTGCTGATTTTACTTCGCACCGCCAGATCAGATCAGGAATTGTTGTTTGTGTTTTATTTTTTTAATACATTTCTTAAATTCGTTGTTGTTGTTATGATTGTTGTTGTTACTTGGCTCCCAAAATAATTTTGGTGGTCACCCCTGATCTAAATAATTCTAAATAAAAGACCTTACTACAACCAGCGTTGCCAGAAGGAGGACCGCAACGCCATTTGGACGATTTTAAAGCCAAATGATGATTGGACGATTTAGTAGCACGAAATGACGAAAGTTTGAAAAAAAGGAAACTTGAAAAGAATACAAATATGTGACAAGGAAAAAAAACACTATATTAAAAGTTGCAACAGATTTAATATTTGATTTTTTATAATAAAAAAAAAGAAAAGAGAAAATCAGCCAAAAGTGCTAAAACTAAAAAGTGGTAAATTTGTAATAAGATTGACTAATTTTCAAAAAATTAAATAGATTACTGTTCTGTAGTAGATTCTGGCAGGTAGTAGATATAAACATTTTTATACAAAAATTACAAAATGGCGCACTTCCAAAAAAAATTCAAAAAATGCTTTGTTTTTGTTGAAAATTGGGGCGAAAAATAGGAAATGATTAAAAATAAATAATTCTAGGACCTAAATTCTTTCAGACCCCTGGGCGAATAAAAAAAAAAGTCTGCTATAACAACAGATTAAGTTTTAACAACAGGCACTCTCGACTATGTGCTACAACTTCGTTAATATTTTGGATTTTGGTCTGAAACAGTATACTCTCAAAATATTGCACTTTTGAAATATATTAAAAAAATTTAATAGATTTTTTGAAACTCGAACACCAGACTACATCCTTAACAAAAAAGTAGACTTGGTAGAAGATATGGAATTAGCAGTTGAGAAAGAAATAGTAGGTAATTTAAAATATTGCAAAAATATTCGAAAGTTGAAAACATGGCTGCAAAAAATAAAATAACGGGATGGAAAGGATGCAGGTTTTGCAAAATATGCTGCTAATCTTTAAGGTAAAGCGGATCTAGTTCGACATAGCAATTTCGAGAGGCATATACACAGTGCGCGTTCCATTCTTTTTCAATTATAAAAGATACATAAATTGAAACCTGGTAACAACAGCAAAAAAATTTAACAAAAAATATTATATTTTGAAATAAATAAAAATACCTTTAAATCATGTTTTTGTTTTGTTACTTAAATGACGATTTGAACGATCAAATGACGCTTTTCAAAGTTGTTTTGGACGTTTTCCAATCGTATTTATCCCAAACATTTTGTTAACAATAAAATTGAGCATCAAATCAAGTTAAATCGAAAATAAAATCAATTCAAATTGTTATTATTCTTCTACGGCAGAGAGCACGTCAATTAGTATTACACTCGTACTTATTAGGCAGGCTGGTGATTTAAAGTCGTACTTTTCCTGACTAGAAATTTACCGCAATAGCATCGGTTGAGTTCTAAGAAAATTATGTAAAGTCGATGCACGAATATTCCAAATTGATTTTAACAGCCAAAGTGGATCTCAATGAGGACACTTGAAGAGCAGAACTCTATTGTTTCGAAGGTTTCTTAGCTTTTGGGAGCACACTTACAACCGGAGCTGAACAGTCAGGAAAGCAAATATCAAATTCAATGATTTTCGAAAATTCAATGTACGGGACTTGAGCGTGCATATAATGGAAGATCTCCACCCAACGTTTATCAGTTAACTCAGACAGTTAATTTAAAAAATTGGTTGAAGTTTTGAATTGACATCAGGCAAATAAGTAAATAATTTAATTATTATTAAATTAAGCAAGTCAACATATATAAATAAATCGAAGATACGATGAATTAAGTTGTTGTTTTTTGATTTCAGTATGGTGTTTTTATTTTTGTCTCATACACAATTCTCTTAAGCAATTGCTTCACAATGTTCGTAACTTCCAACCAAATCGCGATACAGTTTCGTAAGTTTTTTATTATTGTAACAAACAGTGCCACCACCGCGAACCATTTGATGCATCTGACGATTGATATCACCTACACAAATCCAACTGGAATCACCTATTCGCCAACCCAACAAATTAAAACCAGCTGGCTTAGAAACTGCCCATTTTGAATGATCAACTGTAGTTTTAAATTTTATTTGCAAGACTTCTTCTTCAATGTCAGCTATATTGTAAACTCTGCAAATAGAACAAGTTAAAAGGTTATATTTAGAAAAATAACAGTAGCAAGTCATTTAAGAAGAAATACAATAGGATAATTCTCTAAGTCTGGTATAATTGCAAGATAGCACAAAATGAAAAAATTCGAGAACTCACATTCACGTAGAACTGTAGTATATAAGAAATTTAAAATAAGTGTCTATAAACACAAAGAGAGTCTTATTTATTGAGTTGCATTTATTACACTACACTTCATTGCATTGAACATATACCTGTAGGAAAAGCTTTTAACAGGTCGATTCGGTACGTCACCACAAAAACAAATATTGTTACCGAGTTTGACAATCGGTATTCTTGCAACGCGGTAACGCAATAACCCACCATGGTGTTGTTTCGTTGTGTGGTGAAAAGCTTTTGCGATATTTTTATAGAAAATGCAATACGAAAGTGAATCTTACATGTTATTTTATGATTTTACTTTTATATTTTTGTATAATTTTAGAAAAATACAAATTTTTACTTCAATGGAAATATTTTAAGGAAGGGTGTTATGAGGCCATATGCATTAACTCCATAACGCCATATCGCAAATATGGTGTTATTTCCCAATGAAAAGTGCAATAATGCAATAATTTTTAGCAGACGAAGTGGAAATAACGTCATACCGGTGAAAAATGTTCTCTCTGCTGCAAATCGAGAAAAATAATTAAAAAAATAAAACAAGAATATGTGCGTTTATATTTCAGTTTCCGAACATAACACCCACGGCGTTATGACCGCTTTAGGAATGGCCATTACGCCAAAAATCATTTTTGAAACTAGCGCCGCAGACGAAAAATTTTTACAAAAATAAAGAAAAAATGAAAATATTTTAAAAAAATCACGCGATTCAAATATAAGTAAATAATACCGGGGTTGAGAATAAACACCAATTTGCTTTGTTGAAAAAAAAACAAAGAAAAAACTAAACAAAAAATTTCCGTTCATTTCGTTTGTTTGTTGTTTTCTTTTTCAGCAATGCAAATTTAAAAACTAACGAAAAATAAAGTCGCAGGGTTCATATCTCGGCACGCTCAAAAATCAAAAATAGAAAACAAACATTTTTCAGTACGGCACCACCTCTTGGCTGGCATTGGCAAACATCCAAGATTAAAAAAATGCCTATGACAAGCTTTTCACTTCACCGTTCGGATTCGGCAAAAAACTGTGGGTCCCTTCCATTCGGGTATAAATATAACTCACTCAAGATGAATGGATGAGAAAAGCTCCAGCTTGGCCCTACAGGGGCTGTTGTGCCATAATAGTAATTGTAGAAAAATAAAGAAAAATGATCTTCGCATCATTTTGCAGTTTCTTTTAAAATGTTTCAGAGTGAAATAAAGCCATATCTCAATATGGCGTTTTTAATAAGTATTAAAAAAAAATATAGATAAGTGATAAATTTACAAATAAAAGTACTATTTTAGTTGTATATTTTGTGTTCAATAAAATAAAGAAAATGGTGCCAAAAACAGCACAAGAATGGACAGTAGAAAAAATGGAGAATTTGTTATTTTCAAATCCTGATCAGCATTACCAACCGAGCAATAATATAAATATTATGCAGCATAAGCAAGTTGATGATGATATGCAGGATTTGCAAAACCTAAGCTACAATTTAGAGCCTTCAGCCTCTCCACTAGAATCTGAGAACTCTTTTCTCAGAATCGGATGGCTATATTTCATACGAAGCCGAAATTCTGTGCAAAAGTACACGTGAAAAATTATGAAGTTGGTGTGTTAAACACAATACAGCATATTAAACAATTTTTTTTCTATACACATTATTTTAATATACAGTAACCAAAACGATAACATAACAAATAAAATTTAATTCAATAATAAATAGAAAAATTTCAGTGTTTATACTTGTATTCCTATTTATGAAAGTCACACTCAAAATGGGACACCTGAAAGATCGTAGGCGAATTGTGGGGCATGGGGAGTATTTTCGATATATCGTTGATTTGTCATTGCTGTCAATTACTGCTTGAAGACGTCGTGGCATTTTATCAGCTAATTTTTTGCAAAAAGAAGGCTCAATATTTTGCCATTCCCCTATAACCGTTTTTTTGAGCCAGCAATGCTTTTAACGTTCATTTTAGCTACTCTTTTCTTCAATTCCACTCACAAGTGTTCTATAAAGTTAAGGTCCGGTGACTGTGGGGGTGTGGCAAGCACTTTAGGACAATTATAAAGCAACCAATTTCTTGTATTCTACGACTTTTGTTTAGGATCGTTGTCTTGGTAAAATACAAGTGTCTCTTATGCCAAGCTTTTCTGCGCTCTCACGAACATTTTCCTTCAAAATAGTAATGATTGAAATTTACAAAATAATTTATGAATGTTTGAATTTACCCTTGCCAGAAAATGACACCGCATTGAAATAAAAATTGAAAATCAAATGAAACTTCAGCTTTCAGAATTATTCTATCTTTTTATATATAGGTATCGCCAGGAATTTAAAAAGTTATTTCTAAGAAGAAGGAAAAAATAAGAAAAAAACTGTGATACGAAGGTAATAGTTTAGGTATTGAAGAGTACTTACTCGGTTATGAAATGTTGTAAAAAAAAGTATAAGATTTTCTTTTGAAAATCTTTCACTAAAAACTTTCCACTTTAAAATTTAGTTTGTTTCCTTGGCCGGTTCTGGATTCAAAAAGAAAGTACGAACTCCTTTTTGTGACCAGCTAAGCTCGGTAGTTGCATCATGATGCAGCAAAATTGAGAGATTAGTTGTAATTTTCAAGTAATTAAGAAAATTAGTAGATAAGGATATAGAAAAAAATTAAGTGCTGCATAACAACATGATTATTAAAATTGCAGGGTGACTCAAACGGATGTAAAAAGGACTGAGACTAAATTTATATATAAAAAAAATACTTAGTTGGGTGGATTTAAAATGAAATTAAATGATACAACAAAAACAAAACTTTTTAAGCAACAAGCGCCTGTACAACACGTATTTTTTTATTTCAATGTGATGTTTTTATTTTCAAATTACGATATTTTAAAGTCTTGGAGTTGTACAAATGGAACGTTCTTCAATCCCTAATTACTCAAAAACTAACCTTTGTAGGAAAAAGTTTCCAACTAATAAAAGAAAATGTGAACATAAAATTGTTTTTGTTATTCAACATATGAATTCTGGAAATTTTATAAACAAATTGAATTTTTCCAAACTTGGACACTTTTTTTAAATTTTTTTAGTCTGCAAATATTTATTAATGTGTTAGGAAAATTGTGTAACAATTTCAGAGTGAGATGAGATATGGTTTTCGAGATATTCAAGTAATAACAAAACAACTACTACTAAAGTCGTCTGGCTTCGAGCGGCGCTCACATGAATTTACATACGTTAAAGTGTACTTACTACCACTTTCTTTTACTTTTGTTGTTATATATATATATATGAAATATAAACAAAATTCGTAAATTTGTTGTTGTTTGGCAGGAACGAAATACAGAAAGTTCTCATTAAGGCTGGTTTTACAGTTTCACGTCCATTTCACGAATATAAGCTGTAGAAAAGTTTTCAATCAAATCTGAATCATGAGGTCAAAATCGGAGTACGATTCGTAAAAGTATTACCCTAATGCAAATATTGTATTGTATTAATGTATGTATAAACATACATATGGGTCGTTCCATGTCAGATTTACAATTAAAATCGACACGTATTTTTTTATTCAATGTGATGTTTTTTATTTTCAAGTTACGATATTTTAAAGTCTTTGAGTTGTAAAAATGGAACGTTTTTTAATCCCTAATTACTCCAAAACTAACCGTTGTAGGAAAAAATTTCCAAATAATAAAAGTTCGCACAATCGCACAAACTTATCGAAAAAATATGAACAAAAAATTGTTTTTGTTATTTAAAATATGAATTCTGGAAGTTTTATAAACAAATTGAATTTTTCCAAACTTGGACATTTTTTTTTTTAATTGTTTTGGTCTGCAACTATTTATTAATGTGTTAGGAAAATTGTGTAAAAATTTCAGAGATATTCAAATAATAACAAAACAACTACTACTGAAGTCGTCTGGCTTCGAGCGGCGCGCACATGAATTAACATACTTTAAAGTGTCCTTGCTACCACTTTCTCTTACTTTTGTTGTTTGTTTAGTTTATATATGAAATAGAAACAAAATTCGTAAATTTTGTTTTGTTTTGCATGTTACCTAAACGAACGGGAATGAAATACAGAAAGTTCTCATTAAGGCTGGTTTTACAGTTTCACGTCCATTTTTTGCTTCGTTCGAGTTTCTACGCGGTCAACAGCAAAAAAATGTCTGCATTAGTTAAATTTAGTTGCTGTAACCCTTAAATAATACATTACATGTTTCAAAAATTAACAACAAAGAATTACGTAGAGTTTCTGCTTCGATGCTTGAAAACTAAATTTTAGGAACCGGGTGATCTGTTGTGCTCTCCTTGTAGAAAATAAATAGTATTAGTGCGAGTGATGTTTGTGAGTACAATTTCAAAATTCGATGCTTATTGTACATACTTTTATCGCGTCTAGGAGTTTTGAAAAAAAAACACTGAATAACACAGATAATGAAGGTCATGAAATCTCAGAGACCGTTGATAACGAATATCTATTATAAATAAGATATAAATAGCAGAAAACTTTACTCAAAACTTACTTCAGATTCTGAACCACACAAAGAAAAATCATCATTCGGGAATTCCTGTTGGTTTGGTTTACATGCAAAACAACAACAAATTTACGAATTTTGTTTCTGTTTTACATATCGTCAATTTTTTAAAATCGAATTTTTGAATAATTATGATGCACTTGCCCAAACTACATGTTTCTGCAAAATTTTAAACTTCTTCGCCCAAAAATAACGGTTTTATTAACGAAATCCAAAAGGCCGTAACTACAAGTTTATGAATTTAATAAGCAAATAAGCGCATTTACACACTTGAATGAAAAGGAAACAAAATACTTATTTGAATCTTTTTAAGTAAATATTTCAACAAAAATAAGTGTTCAATGAAAATACTTCAAAACAAATCCCTTGTAATTCTCGGTAACATCACAAAGATCACTGATGAGGAACCGTGGAGAGTTCCAAAACGGCGTATGATTTGCCTACTCTCATTTCGACAGAAAGGACGTTTCAATAAGCCTGATAAACAAATCTTTAACTGTTGAGTTAGCAATGAAGAAAAAAGTCAAACTATGAAATATGAACAATTAGGTTTCAGTTTCATATTTTCTAATAATAATATGTAACTAAGTGATCCTAAACCTACACAAATACATTCTTCTTAAATCTATAATATTTTTCATATATATAGTAAATGGCAATACGTACCTTTTAATGTATGTAAATTCATGTGCGCACCGATCGAAGCCAGGCGACTTTAGTAGTAGTTGTTTTATTATTTGAATATCTCGAAAACTATATCTCATCGCACTATGAAATTTTTACACAATTTTCCTAACACATTAATAAATATTTGCAGACCAAAAAAATTGAAAAAAAAAATTTCCAAGTTTGGAAAAATTCAATTTGTTTATAAAATTTCCAGAATTCATATGTTGAATAACAAAAACATTTTTATGTTCACATTTTTTCGATAAGTTTGTGCGATATACTAACTTTTATTAGTTGGAAACTTTTTCCTACAAAGGTTAGTTTTTGAATAATTAGGGATTGAAAAACGTTCCATTTTTACAACTCCAAGATTTTAAAATATCGTAACTTGAAAATAAAAAACATCACATTGAAATAAAAAAATACGTGTCGATTAATTTCTTCTCAAGAATGCAAGAAAAAATTTTGGTTGAAATTCAATTTTAAGTTGTAAATCTGACATGGAACGACCCATATACAAACATCATAAGCAAAGAAAAAAAACATTTTGTAATGTATGAGAGAGGGACAACAAACACATCTGTCAAATATATATATATACATACTTATCATTCCTTGAGCAGTTTGATGGCATATCGTCAGGTCCATTTCTCCATGATTCCACAAAGAGATCAACATCCAAAGTGGGCGCCAACAAATCCTCATATAAATCCCCATTAAACTTAGTACCTTTAGCAAATGCCTTAAATTTTGTATCTTCCAAAGTTTCCAAGTCTACAATATTATGAAAAGGTTCCTGAGTTTTCCATTTTCGTTGTATAGCGCGTTCCAAATTAGGAAATTTATAAATTATTGCCGGTATACGTGTATAATAGATATTCGGTTCATTATAAATTAATTGCTCTCCTACTTTATTCATTTCCACACCCTTCAGTGTTAGACAGAGAAAGCTTTGTCCATAATGTTCACCCGATGAAGGATACTCATACCCTGGTATTGAGGGAAATTTCGGTACCGAATGTATAACCCATATGCCAGTTTCACCATCGGTAGCAACCACACCTTTAGTATGCCCACCATTATTAATAGTTGTACCATTTGGAAATTCATCATTGTATGCAATTAGTAAAATGTTGGGGTCTGTAAAAAGTTTATTAAGCGTCACACCTGGCATGGAATCAGCTTGCGTTATTTTTGTTTTTGAAAGTCGCCATGAATCGTAGTACCGACTTGTTATGTAGAGATATTCCAGACCACTTTTATCATGGAAGAGGTAATCGTTGTTATAACGTTTCGGTAATTTGTACAAGTAGAACCTTTAAGCAGATGAAAAGACATATATGAAATATTTCCTCATAATTGTAAGTTTTTTATAAAATTAATAAATACTACTACTACTACTATATAAAATGTATGTATTAGGAAAATCCTCCAATATATCGAAGAAAAATGCACAATGTTCCACTGGTGTTACAAAAAAATTAGTATAAGGTTTACGCACGATGAAACTAGTGCATACATTTTTACTCATAGTGTTCTCCTAGTTCAAATTTAAAATTTTTTTCTCATCAAAGTAGCTTTGTTAAACATTTCTCAGCTCCCATGTCAAATTCTGTGATAATTCGATAGTTTTTTGCTTCAAAATGAGCAGCGAAATAGATGTGCGTGAAAAAATTATTAGACTGTGCAATGAAAATCCAAATTTAACTTTCAAAGCAATTGCTCGAAAAGCACGGATTTCGCGAAATACCGTTTCGTGTGTTATTAAAGTATACAATGAACGCCATAAACGATCATTAATAGGCAGCAAGGAAGTTGAAAAAATAAGGGGTTTAATAACCCTGCTATGGGCAAGAAGGTGATAGCTCTTTTAAAAAAAAATCCCAATACATCAGGCAGGAAAGTGGCTGAAAAACTAAAATGCTCTGAAATTTTTGTTAGAAAAGTTAAAAAAAGAAGGAAGGGTGAAGTCATACAAGGTCCAAAAAAATCCAGACAGAAATTGGAAGAAGAACAGCGAGGCAAAAGAGCAAGCCAAAATATTGCACCGTGATTTCATAAAGAATTTTGATTGAAATGTACGATGTGAGTGACTTTTTACACCTTCCAGTGCCCTATTTCACAAACTTAAATTTATGTGAATTGTAAGGAAATTCTCACAAAATTGTAAAAAAAATCGTCAAATGTGGTTTCACCAAATTCTTACAATTGTGAATTCGGACTTGTAAATCACAAGTACTTGTAAAGACAAATTTGTCAATATTTGGTTTACCAAACAGGATTTGTAATTGTAGTATACAAGTAACAAAATTTCTAGAAATATTTCACCAAATAGACGACTAATCACAAATTTGTTAGATTTGTAACAGTTTCTCCCAAAATAAAAATCGCATGAAAATGGCTGTATTTGTTTATTTTTCGTTTTTCGTCATACTTTTAGCAGACTGTTTTTATTTTTACAGTTTTTAATCAGCATTTAAAACTTTTAGATTAATCAAAAAAAAAAAATTTAAAATGATTATATTTTTCCTTATGTATACATAAAAAAAGAATTTTAAAAAAAATTTATTTTTAACATTTTTAAGTAGAAATACACCTTAATCAAAGAAGCAGCGAAAATTTTATTTTGTTCGCTCATTGGTAAATATTATCATACATCAGTGTCACAAATTTGTAAAAAAAAATTGGTTATTTACAAATCATACAAAAATTTCGTGAAACGTCATTTTTTTACACTTGTAATCTACAAGTGCTCTTTTACAATTTTTGTTGCCTCTTATTACAAATTTGTGAATTTATGAGTTGTAACTTATGAAACGAAAAATGGTTTTACACATTTGTAATTGTAATTCACAAGCACAAATTTGTAATTGTAAATTGTATTTGGTAAAATAGGGCACAGATGTGGAGTTTTATGTTGTAGAGGCAATGTCCAGGAGCACTATATGGCCCAGAAGAAGTCTAAATTCCCGAGAAGAAGTTTTTGGTATGGCAGGCAATCTGTAGCTGTGGTAGACGGAAAAAAATTTAAATTTTTATTAAAAGTTAATAACAAAAAATATTTTGTTGATGAATAAGAACATTAATGAAATTTCTGTTAATATAACGTTTTTTTCTTTTTAATATGTTCACAAGTTCAGAAGTAATTTTAGTTTATTTGTGCAATAGTTTCATCGTGCGCAAACCTTAGTTGCCTAACAAGACATGTTCAAATCACTTGTAATGGTAATATGCGATCTGATTGTTTCGAAGGCCGATTTTACCAATGGTTGTTACAACAACAATGTTACCATCGAAAGGTTTAAACTTTAAATAATAAATGAAAACTATAACGCATATTCGCAAAATATAACAAAATAGTTTTTAGGGTCAACTGTAAAATTGCACCCCTTTTAGACGAAGCGAAGAATAACAAGAAGGAAGCTAAGTTCCGTAGTGTAATTACGCAAACTAAAGCCATTTGAACATTCGCAAAAATCTCATTATTTTTTTATTACTCTATACGTGCCTCACTCCAAAATAACTAGAAGGTTTGTGGACACTTTTTTAAATTTATTATTTATTTATTATTATTTTATCCTTTCTCTAATATTAGGTCCGTTCCCGTACTTTTTGGGTAAAGTCTGGAAAACTGAGAGTAAACGAAAAATGCTCTCTCTGATACACAAAAATGCACAAAAGTACGGGAACGCACAAAACCACTTTTCCTGCACGAAACAAAACGTCAAATTTTAACGACAGTTAAATTCAAAAAATAAAATTTCTGTAATAAAATAAAAATTGTTAAATCTTACAAGAAAATAAATAAATAATGAAAAAATTAAACATAAATTATTTGCCTGTCTACTTTTGTAGAATCTTCGGGTTCACAATCACCATTTGCATTATTCAGAAATGGCAGAAGCTTCTACAGCGTCAGAAGTTGAACAGACAATTGCATATTAACTTGTGGAGAATGTAGTTAAAAATTAACTTATATACTATTAATTAATTTCCAAATGTCTTTTAAACATTTTCCATTTTAAATATCACTTAAAAATTATTCTAAAAATTCTTTATTTATTTATTAATTTCAAATTTTCAATATATTTTCACAAAAGCAAAACAGCTGATTGTTTGACACTTTTAACATTTTTACCCGAAGAAAAAGTGCGGGCTATTTCGTGCAAAAAGACGATTACTCTCTCATCTCTGCTCTCATTTGCAAGTTTTTTGAGTACGGGAACGCTTTCTGGGCTGTTTTGGCGAACGCGTTCACCCGCGTTGTAGTACGGGAACGGAGCTATTAATTGTCATCACGTTGGACGCAAGTAGACACAAGCTTTTTGAAATTTTCTCTAAGTACTTGTGGATTGAAATGACTTTCGGGAAAACGCGTTTACAGATTTAAAGGTGCTATGGAAGTGCGAAAAGGAGCGCGTGCTTGACACTCTAACCTTCAAACTACGACGAATCCGAATAAGTCCTTTAAGCAGCATATTCCTAACATTTTCTAGATTACAAATATGCAAAAAAATAAAATAGATTTTTTCAAACCTAGATAGGTATGTACATATAGACCCCCTTAAAATGTTGGGATGTTCGAGCGAGTTATGTTCCCAGACACCCCACATTCATCTTCTTACTTGTTTCCCACAACAATCATAGACATACATACATATATATGGGGCGTTCCAGGTCAACCGGCCCAGAGCCTTGCCCGAATTTGTGAGCAATGAAAATAAACATGCTATACATAGGGAAATGATATCGGAGGGAAAGTATCGATTCTATACTCATTTAAAGTATCGACCAAAAAGTATCGGGTACCCAAAAGTATCGAAATAAATGTACTCGATACCTAAAGTATCAGGTTCGATACCTAATGTAAAAAAAAATCATACTTAAAAAATTTGCGAATTACGTGTAAATTTTTTATATTTTTTAAGCACATAAATAATGAATTCATATACCTATGTATATAAAAAATATCTAAAAAATACTGATATTTATTTACAGTGGGTATATTATTTAATATAGATACAGGCCGCACCCTAACTACAAAAGTGTCACAGTTCAAAACTGAAAATTTTTTGCTTACTAAAACTTATGGAAAATAATATGTATTTTATTATGAGGGCATATTTTATAAAGGGTGCGAACCAGGATTCAGAAAATGCATACACCATACACACAATAGGGTGATTCTCTAAGTCTAGTATATGCCCTTACACGGTAGCACAAATTGTAAAAATTTCCAATTCGTACAACGAAACAAAAACAAAATACACGTCAATCCATTCTGCAACACTTAAAAACTTTTCCTACAACGATACCCATGTATATGTTCAATGCAATGAAGTGCAAAGAGCGGTTCACGCAAAATTGGCACGCAGGAAAGTTGCTGTATCTTTTTAAAACACTCAGAATAACAAATAATGCATTAAACGATAAGTTTAATATTTTGTTTTAATACTATAATATTAAAATATTTAAATTTCTTTGTTGTGCAAAAAGTTCCGGGTATTCCTTTTAATGGACCCCATCAACCTTTGATATTGGTTCCATTTTAGTAACATTGAATTCACATTTTTGACAATACCTGCATTTTTCTTCAACTTATATTTTGTAATAGCCCAGTATTTTTCGATCGGTCGAAGCTGGGGGCAATTGGGTGGATTCATGTATTTGGGCACTACATCTACTTTATTTGTCTGATACCAATCCATGGTTTTCTTAGAGTAGTGGCAACTGGCTAAATCAGGCCAAAACTTCACTGGCGAATGGTGGTGACGAACAAATGGCAATAGTCGTTTCGAAAGGCACTCTTTGATGTGAATATCAGACGTCATAGAAGAGGATGTCACAAATGCCCTGGATTTGAGACCACAGCTGCAAATAGCCTGCCACTCCATTGATTTCTTTGCAAATTTATCCATTTTTATGTACTTGAATTTTGAGGGTACATTACCACGATTCGTTGCCATATAAAATTTTTGACCTGGAAGCTGTTTAAGATCAAATTTTACGTATTATTCGTCATCCACAATAATGCATCCATTGAATTTGGTCAAAACATTATTATGAAGAAGACGAGCACGTTTTTTGCCAGCAAATTCTATTTGTCTGCTCTATTTGGATATTTTATAGCACGATAGCACTTTAGCCCAGCTTTTATGCGTATTCGTCTAGCAGTACTTTTGCTGGTATTGAATTTTTTGGCACGATCGCTATCCGATAGTCCCGGATTGCTTTTGATGGACCTCAAGATCTTTGCCTTTAATTTTAGGTTGGTGGTTCCCGTTTTGTTCACAACTTTTTTAGCTCTTTCAACACTAAGAGTTTCTTTCTATCGTTTTATAACTCTACATATCGTTCTTTTGGAGATATTTAACACTTTCGCAATCTTTGAACCAGACCACGACGGATTTTCAATAAATTTGTTCACAATCAATTTTCTATTTGCAGCTTCCATTGTGCACACAATCACCAACTTGCGATCAATTAATATGAAAAATTGATCAACTAACGGTAAAGGTATTGTAAACAAATCCCAGTAAAAAATTTGTTGTTCTTATGACTAGGGGCGACGTGGTGACCACAACAATCGTTAATGTGCGCTCTCGAATCGTAATATAATTTAGTATATTATTTTTGCATTTCGTGCTATCGTGCAATTATACTAGACATAGAGAATCACCCTACTGTGTAATCGATAACAATATAAGAAAAGTAGCACAGTTTTATTTTTCTTTGAAATACTTAATATCACAGAAAAAGAATTTATTGTACGAAAGTGTACTGAAAATCCTGCTTATGTATTGACGTATTTCCGAACCTCGAAGGGTTCTGAAAAATTTACGATCGTACCGAAAACCCCATCACTAATATATACCGTCATACGACGCAATTGTGTTTCGTTCCCTTGAATGAGCCGACAAAGAGGATAGATTGTAAAGAAGTCACAATCAGCGTTGCCAGATGGACGACCGCTACGTCATTTGGACTATTTCAGAGCCAAATGACGGTTGGACGATTTAGTAGCACGAATTAACGTTTTACGAAAAGTTTGAAAAAAGGAAACTTGAAAAGAATACCTACAAATATGTGACAAGGAATAAAACACTATACTAAAAATTGCAACTGAGTTAATTTAATTTTTGATTTTTTATAATAAAAAAAGGAAAGAGAAAACCAGTCAAAAGTGCTAAAACTAAAAATGCGTAAATTTGAAATAAAGATGAGTAAGTTTTAATACTGGCCAAAAGAAAGTTATAACAAAACCAGTTATAACTTTCTTTTGGGTTATTTCAGGTAAGATAAATTTAAGAATGTAATCTGGTGTTCTGGCCTAGTTTTCAAGGATATTTCAGGAATTTTTTATTATAACAAAATAAAAAACAATCATTTAAATGTTTTATATGTTATTACTTCTTCCTTCATTGTACAAAAAAAATTTTTTGGAGTTTATTTTACGATATTTTTTTTAGAGTTTTTTGCGTCGAAAGTGGACACCTAAAAAAAAAGGTGTGGGACTCGGGTGATTACGATAGTTAAAGTAATCAGAAACAAAAAATTTAAATAAAGTACTGTTCTGTGAGCATGTCATCCTGGCAGGTAATAGATTTAAACATTTTTATTCAGAAATAACAAAATGGCGAACTTCTAAACAAAGTTTCAAAAATCACTTTGTTTTTTGTTGAAAAATGGAGTAAAAAATAGGAAATGATTAAAAATAAATAGTTCTGTTACCTGTGAGAGCCATTGGCTATTGTACTTCTGAAATATATTAAAAAAAAAAAAGATCGATTTTTTGAAACTCGAAAAGCTACATCCTTAAAAAAAGAAAAAGGCGAAGAATGGAAGAATGAAATAGAATGTGCAGATGAAGTAGACTTGGTTGAAGATACGGAATTAGTAGTTAAGAAAGAAATACTAGGTAATTTAAAATATTGCATCTTTATATTTGTAGGTGCCTAAAAATGTGTTCACAGCTTTTGTGATTCCTGGCTAAAGGATCGAAAGTTGAAAACATGGCTGCAAAAAATAAAATTATCGGATGGAAAGCATACAGGTTTTTGCAAAATATTCAACTTACTTTTAAGGTAAAGCGGGTCTAGTCCGACATATCAAATTCGAGAGGCATATACACAGTACGCATTCCATTTTTTTTTTCAATTATAAAAGATACATAAATTAAAAAAATTAAATAAACTATTATATTTTGAAATCAATAAAAATACCTTTAAATCATGTTTTGTTACTTAAAATGACGACGATGAACGGTCAAATGACGCTTTTCAAAGTTTTCTGGCAACACTGGTCGCAATTCGCTCTTTGGAATTTTGGAACAAAGAAACGTAGAAACTAGCAACGAGGTGCAATCAGTGCTGTCGTTTTAAAAATTTTAAGGGGAGGAATTTTTCCTTTCAAGTGGAGGATTTTGCTTTACAGGGGAGGAATTTTTCAAAATGTTTTACAAGTTTTCAAATAAGTATTACTTAGATTAGGGATGTGCACTTCAGTTGCCCTCTGCCGACGTCGTGTGCAAGAAGGTGCTAGAAGCGGGGTGTAAATTTAAAGACGAGCAGTGGTGGTTTTATTATGTGTACACATACACGTTATTGTTGTTGTTTTGCCAAAAGCACACATAAATGTTCATGGATATGTGCAAAAAATTAACATAAGGAAGAGAGTACATCAGTAGCGGATATAAAAAAAATTTTCTGGGGGGATCATAAATATTAAAAATTTTCCATATATTTAGAATTTTTATATCAGATATTACTATTTTATGTATTTGAAAATTTTTCGGGGGAGGGGCAGAGGGAGTGGCAAATAGCCCCACTTAGCCCCTTGCAACTGCCACTGGCCTAACCAATTGTGAAGCAGAGTGACCAGGTTATATTAAAATAACCCACATTCTTCTTTTAAATTTAGCGACCAAAATATGTCCGATTTACACATTTATATTACCATTACCAAAAGTAAATCAGCTTTCAATTTATAAAACATATCTTGTGAGATAGAAAAAAACAATTAAAAAAACAAAAATAGCTCGAATAACTATAAATTGTTAACTTGGTCACACTAATGTGGAGAGTGAGTGAATATAACTGAGAGCGCCCTGGCTACTGCCAGAACGCCGAAGAAATGTGAGCATTGGCAGTAGGAATGACAACTTATAAGGAATTCCTCGAATTGTTGGGAATCGACCTCAATTTTAGTTAGTTGTAGGGAATTAGGGTGTCGTTTTAGTGGGCGACTGAAAATTTAATTTTTTGTCAATTTGTAGTTGTGTAAAACTTTTTATTAATTTTTTATTTTTATTACTCTTTAATTTTTGTTAAAAGTATTTGCATACATTACATACATGCATAAAAGTTGTAATCGTAAACAAAAATATTATTTACTTTTTGTGTTAATTATTAATTTGATCTAAAATATAGAGTTGGCATCCCTGATCAGCACGCAGCAGTGCGTTTGCTGCTTCTCTTTTTTCGATCTCTCAAAGTAACAACCAAGCAGGAAAATTACATATGCATTGAATAATATAATTAAAAAGTTCCACAATACAAAGGTAATTGAAAAATTCTTTCTTTTCCTGGTAACGCAATTACTAGGTTTATGAAATCAATCCAAAAAGCATGAGGAAAGTATAGCTAAGTACGAAGTTTTCTTATGCATTTACGTTCACACTCTCTACAGGGACGAAATCAATAAATTCATATACATATGCATATACAAAAGAAATCACATTTGTTCTCTCATACTAGTTAATCTTCCTCTTAGCACAGCGTTACCCGTCTAGCCCTTATGAGTATAGCATCAGCTCATATGTGTTATTGCCCATATGTGTCGAAGTGCACATCGCTAACTTAGATGATTGCAAAATGTTGCACTAATGTATAGAAATTTTATTAGAAAGAAAATAAAATTTTTTATTCACAGCTTTTTTGTTACAACTTCAGTCATACTTAAAGCTAATAAATTTATGAAAATAAAACAAATTCATATAAAAACAAATTCAAATTCATTTGGAAACAAACGGTAGTATCAGTAAATATTTATTTACTAATATTACTAATATTAATTAAAAAAAGGCAATGGTTAAAAAACTACAACAAACCCCTTCTCCTCAAAACCGGGTAAAAAAAGTAGAATGTTATTTATGGTACTTTGAACCAGCTTAATCGAAAATACCTAGTTGGAGGCATCATTTTTTTTTTTTTTTTTGTAGCTTTTCTTGCCAACCATTACTGCATTAACAGTTGCAGCCAGCAAGCAATTTCTTTTCTTGTCTTTTATTAGTTTCAATTGAGAAATTATATTTGCCGCAGCACTGCTATGTGGAAAACTTAAAATTGCCCCAATAGATTTTTCCAGTTTTGAAAACATTTTTTTCTTTTAACGCATTCTTCAAATAAAAAATTTCACATCAAAATTATTCCAGTTCCAAATCAAATAAAATATGCAAACTTACTTTTACGCGGTTTTTCTGTAACACAAAGACAAGCAAAAGTTTCTGGAAATGGAACACGAAGTTTTGAATTTTGACAGTAATCCAGCAATAAATAAAGTAGTTATAGTAACAAATATTTCACAGACAAAAACTAAAGTAATCCAACAGAACACATTTAGTTTGATTTACGTTTAAAACCAAAAATTCAAGAATATGAAATAAGAGGATTTTTTCCGATTGGGGAGGACAGGAGGATTGAGATTTGAAAGGAGTACGAATACTCCGATCGGAGAACCTTTGGCAGCACTGGGTGCAATACCAATGGTGTGAAAGCGACGGTTGTCAACACATCCAGCGGACAAAATGTTTGAATGGATGAGTTGGAAGTGTTTGATAAAACAGATATTTTGTATATTGGCAAATAACATTCATTTTTTATATACTCCTTATATACAAATATGTAAACGTTTTGTTTTGATTTTATGTATTTTATATAAGTGCTTTTGATTCTTTTTCTACTGATTTCATGAAATCAAAATGTATGTAAATAAATATATTTACGTAAAATGTTGAAATATTTTAGTTGAATATATTTAGCCAAAATGTAGGAACTTTTCATATTTTATATTTCATAAACTTTAATAAATTATCCTCCTTCTACATTTTTTACATTCATACCAACAAATCTTCTCTTACTATGGTATTTGGCAAATGCCTTTATTTCATTTGTTACAAAATGTAGAATCACAACGAGGTGCAATGTAAAAACTAATGAAAATGTTAAATTTTTTTCTTATTTCCAACGTTTTGTTTGTTAACATTAGTATTGAATATAAAAGAATACTTATGTAGTTTTTGAAGACGAATTTTCAAATACTTAATTCCAAAAATAACAATACATTTCCATTTTATAATTAGAGAAAAGATAAACAAACAAAAGCTCGGATATCTTTTTTTCTTTTGGTTTTGTTTACATACTTCATTTCATTTGTTGTACCGAACAGACAGAAATACAGACACAGACACCATTGCAAGCGAGTTGATATAAACGTGGTAATAAAAAAAATCAAAGTTAGACGATATCTAAAATTTATGTCAGAAATATATATAAAAAAGAAAAAATAAAGCATCTGTATGAATACGGCCATGTGCAAAGCCAAAAATTTAAATTTATCACAATGCCGTAGCAGAACAAGAAAAGAATGCGATTGGCTGAAAGGGACTTGAGTAATTTGGATTTACACTTACGATGGGACTTAGTCAATTTTGAAAAAATAGTTAATATTAGATAGGTACCGACTCATTAACTATTTAAATGCCATGTGCATACATACAATTATCTCTCCCAAACCTGCCAAAGAAGTTTCACTTCCATCGAGTGCACTAAGTTGCGCATGTAAGTTTTTTCTTTTTTTCTGATTTTTTTTAGACCAAAAATTACTGAAAAAATG
Organism: Toxonevra muliebris; assembly: GCA_963691655.1. Classification (NCBI taxonomy): domain Eukaryota; kingdom Metazoa; phylum Arthropoda; class Insecta; order Diptera; family Pallopteridae; genus Toxonevra; species Toxonevra muliebris. The sequence goes on along the minus strand of OY829326.1, from coordinate 86,867,344 downwards.
TTTGCACTAGCTTTTGGTCTAAGTCAGGGTTTTGGTAGATACTGAGTCTACAAATTTATCCTTTAATTTAGCAAAATCAGCACCCGACCTCTTCCAGTTATCCAATATTAAAATAACTTAGTCTTATAAGAATACTTTTAAATTTTGTCCATAAGAACTTCTTGGCAATCGACCGATAGATGCACTTTCAAGAAATTATACTTTTCTGCGGAAGAATTTGTCACCGAACTATCCAATAATTTTCCAACATTTTCACACCATCAGTTCATTGGTAAGAATCAGTCCACTTTCTATAAATTAAGGAAGGATAGTTTTAAAGAAAATTTGGTATTTCTGCAATGTGATTTCTCTGAGAGATGTGATTAAATACAGACAAGATAAAACTTTGTAGCATTGTATTACTGTCGGAGAGTGTAACGATACTGCAAGAAGACTGAAGACCGACGCCACTCCTGCTAGCCTACAAGCCAAACCGGAAGATGATATATTTACAATAAACAGCAGTATGATAGAGTTAAACGTTCACTTGCCAAGAGATTTTCTTTAGTAGCTGCTGTTACGAAAATTCAAAATGCACACTGGTTTATTGTAATGCCAGAAAAAAAGTTACATATATTCAGATATTCAAATGCATTTGAATCTTAAAATATATAAACCTTAACCCATTAATGCCTAGTGGTACAAACGCTGTACCACAAATTCGCTGAAATCTGCTCTTGCCGTTTCATTTATCCACTCTTGCCTTTACCGGCTGGATTATTTTTCCACTCTTGCCTTCAATGACCGAATCACTTTTTATCTTGTCTGTATTTCCAAACTGAGATTTCTAAACCTCATTTATTGATTTTAAAAACTTTTGACTATTTGGATCTGCCTATTCAAAAACTTTTCTTTCAAAACCTGAATAATAATCAAAATCGTTCAAAAAGCCAAAATTATCCATTTCAATCAAAATCTAAAAACTTTAAATAAATTTAACAGTTCTATTGGGTCCACCTATTTGAATTTTGGAAATCGGACCATAGATTTGTAATCAGCGACTGCAAAAACCCCCAGGTACCAAGTTTCACAGAAATCTAGCAATTTTTTTAAAATTCGTCCGCCATTTTGAATTTTGGAAATCAGACTTCATATTCGTGATCAGCGATCTCGAAAACCTCTGAGTAACAAGCTGCAAGCGAATCTAATGAATTTTAAGAAATTCGTCCGCCATATTGGATCCGCAGTTTTGAATTTTCGGAATCCGACTTCAGATTCGTAATTAACGACCCCTAAAACATTGTATTAAGCTGTCACGCAACATATTTTTACCTTTCCACGAAAGATATTAATAACTAGGGCTCGGTTTTTGTTGACTTGTAATTTTTTTTGTTTTATCGGCGACAGCTCTATGCTGGATATAAATACGCTTATGGTCTTAGAATTCGAAATCTGCAAAATTTTTAGGTAATTTTTTCATATTTTTTTGCGTTTTTATTTTGTAGGTCATTTTTTCTGGTATTGGGACATTTATTGGGCAATTTCATTCAATTATATTAAATTGAATTTTTTACGCATTTTAAAAGTGGATGTCGACTGTGGAATTGTAACTATTACATAAGTTTTGAATTTTCTAGTTACCTTTATATAGTGGAAATATTTTAAAGTTTGATGCCGTACGGCTTAACCATGTTATAGAGTAACAATTTGTTTTCTATGGTCTACTTGGGGTTTTTTTTAACATTCAGTGTAATTTCGATGCTTTCAGCGAATGTGGAAGTGAGTAACTTATGTTTTGTTGGCAAATCTGAGGTGTATATCACGTTGAGTAATGGGTCAAGGACACTTCCTTGTGGAACACCGGCGGCGATTGAGTAGTTTTTTGAGTTTTGCACTTGGCAGAGAATGTTATGTTTGTTAGGTAGCATCACCACCTCCCATTAATTAGTTAGAAATAGTGCAAGTGCTCCTGTTGGCGAATGCCAATGGTATTGAAGCCGGTACCGCTAAGGTTAAGTCAAGAAAAGCTCCCGAGTGCGCCAATTCGTTTCTATGACCTGAAACCCAGATGGGAGTGATGATAGTAAATCAGTATGCTGATTTAGCTCACTCAATGCCGTTCTACACTCCTTAACTAGCTTTGATTTGATGATGATTGATTGAAAAGCTTCTATTGTTGCCTAACTGTCAGCAAAGGTAGTAATTTTACATCTTTCCGTGATAGGTAGCTCTATTAGTCAACAAGCATCACTAATCGCCAGGTCTTAAATTTGAAAAACTCTGGTAGACCCCGCAGTTCATTTTCGATCCATTAGTGAAAATAGAGTTGTCTGGAAGGTTTCTACTCTGGCAAACTCATCGCTCCTGCAGTTTCCTTCAATGTTCTTATGGCCCGGAATCCATATTAGGCATACCTTGAAAACGATGCTGATATCATTTAGGGTTGCCAGACAGTCCTGAGCAACCTTTGGTTTTAGTGCCACCGAGTTCATTGACTTGCTGGCCGCTTAGCTATCCGAGTAAACGGCTACCTCTTTTATGGCTGCTTGGTAAACACTGCGGTGGTCGGCAAGACAAACAGCCCTAATTCTGTTTGCATTATACTGAGAACTATACTGTGTCTATAAGTACTTATGTGGAATATCGGAGGCCCACGGGATGGCAGGCGTCAGCTGCTTTCAATAGTGACCAGCTCCCTGATATTATATGCACCACCCATTTGGGCGAATGCAAAGAAGGCACGCCTGGGGGACATTTGGCCGATTTATAGGCTCAGTGCACTGAGGGTAGCCAGCCCAGTGCCCATTGACTTACTAGCAAAAGAGATGACGCGCCTTTATAGTATAACTAGAGAAAGGCCAACGAACGTAATAAAAACAGAAGAGAGGAAGCGTACCATTATGGAATGGCAGTGAAACTGGGAGCAGTCCGAAAAGGATCGCTGCACCTTTAATCTAATTCCTAATATAGCAATGTGGATGGAACACAAACATGAAGAAGTCGATTACTTTGTCACTCAAATGCTCAGCGAGCATGGGTGCTTTAAACAATATCTACACAGATTTAAACTTGAGGAAGACCCGTTCTGTCCGAATGAACCAGAGCACCCGACGCACATCATTTTACACTGCCCACTCTTCAATAACATCAGGGAGGAACTAGAGAGCTTTTGGGGAACCCCCCACGGTAGCCAACTTGACAGCAAAGATGTGCGAGACAGTAGAGAAGTGGAATGCAGTATGCAAGATGGCGAAAAGCATCATAACATTGTTGAGAAATGTGGAATCCGCACGTAAAGCCGAACGTGAGCAACTAAATATCGCAAATACAGAAGACGACGAGAATGGGTGATCAACAATAAACAGTTATTTGCACAAATAACACAAATAGCTCCAAACAACAGAAGCGGACGACACGTCGCTATAACAATATTCGAGTAACAGCATTACACTGAACCAGCCCTGCGAAGTATTACCAACTAGTAGTCCAGTAGGGAGAGTGGTAGGGAAGGAAGTAGATGGTTTTAGTCTGTAGGAATCCGGTATCTATAAAGATTTCCACCTGCAAACGTACAAAAAGAAAAAAAGAAGGGTATTTTCAGGTAGTAGTTAATTAAGTTTGTGTAAGAGGCCTGCTAAACCTTGTCAAACGCCTGAGCGACATCCAAGAAAATAGCAGAGCAATACTGGTTTTCCTCAAATGCTTTGCGCACTTCTGAAACAATTTTGTACACTTGTTCGACAGTTCCGTATCTTTCTCTAAACCCAAATTTATGAGTGGGTATTGTTTGCTTTAAGTCTACTATTGGTCGAATTCTTTTAATTAAGAGTTTTTCTAGCAATTTGGAGAATATGGGTAGCAGGCTTATTAATCTATATGAGCTAAGTAGCCAATGCGCAAACTACCGTTAAAGATGTGCAATAAATGTTTAACAGCAGTTTGTGGTAATTTTATATTTTATTCTATATTTTAGCCAATTAGTATGAGAGTTCGTCAGGCTATAAAGTGTTAAGTTTTCCTCGGGTGTAATATCAAGTACTATGATCGGGGGTGAATGGTCAGACGATAGGTCGTATAAGTGTTCTGCCTTAATTTGATGTCGTTTAATGCTTTTTGTGACACCAAAGTCGATCAAATCGGGTATTTTCCGGGGGTCGGTCTGCCAATAAGTGGGTTGTCCGTGCGATATTACATCTAATTTATCTTGCGAAATAGCTAACCACAGTTGTCTACCTTTTTGGGTAATAAGTCTGGAGCCCCAAAACATATGCTTCGCGTAATAATACCCGGCAGCTATAAATTTGGGTCCTAGAGTAGCAAAGAATTCTCTGAATTGCTTATCTGTTATGCTGAATTTGGGTGAGCAATATACCGGCGCAACAGTAAGACTACCAGCAGTTTCTTGAATAGAAATTGCTGTTGTGTGCATATTTTCTTTACAAAATCCTTGAAGACGATAAATTTTAATTCTGTTTCTAACCAGAATTGCTGTACCACCACAAGCTTTTCTGCTTGGGTTTTTGGTATCATAAAATTTATATCCTTCCATAACAAAGTTGTTTGCTGCGGTGAGATGGTCTCAGATGTAAGCATGACATTAATACCATTATTGTGTAAAATTTTTTTGAGCTCTAGTTTGTTTCGGCTTATGTCGTTGGCATTCCAGTGACATAATTTTATTCCAAACATTATTTAGACAAAATGGCTTGAAGAAGTATGTGCTGATTCCTCATCAGCTCTTGTATCATTGTTTGCATAGTGTTCATAAATAGGTTCTTAGTTTCAATAAATGTTTGTAAGATGAGTTAAAAAGAACTTGGCTGTGGGTTTGGTGGTTGAGTCTGCTAGCAAGTTAGAGTCTGATTATTGCAAAGAGTTTTCTGGGTAGCTAAAGAGCTTCTGCGTTGGAAATATAGAGCTTGTTTTCAGGGTTAACTGTGCTCTGTTTTATTTTATCAGGGTTCAAGGCCATAGCGAAAGATAAATGAGTTGCACAAGAGAAGTCATTCGATTTCCATTCCAAAAACCGGTTTTTGAGACTTTGTACCCGTACTAATTTGTGTTTTTTTGGGGAGTTCATTTTGCCTTTTATTTCTCCAAAAACAGGCCAACCTCTATAGCAGTGTGGTTACCACCACAGTTACTGCATTTTTCCATATTTGTGTCTGATTTGTTTGTTATGCCACATACAACACATACACTACGAAGAGTACAGTAGATCCTTGTGTGTCCATACTCTTGGCAATTTGCGCATTGCACGGGTCCATTCTGTTTGTGTGGTTCCTCAACCAATATTTTACGGTGGACTAAATAACGTACGGCTTAGATTAAGTGGGTCTCATTTTTTTAACTTTTGGGTGTTTGGGTCTAACTCTACCCGAAACAGAGGCTGCGGATTTTTATTTTTGTTTTTAATGTTAAAATTTGGCTTGCGGAAAAACCGCTTTCTAATTGTGCATCCTTAGTTTCAGTAAGATCGACTTCTGGCTCTATGCCTTTTAGTACTACGATTAACCCTTTACTAATTTTTAGTTGGTACGTATAGTACTTTTTACTATATTTTCGAAATTTTTAATAACCACTCTATAGTTTTGTTCGTTGTAAATTTGTATACTACCCTTTATACGCGGAATACTATGATAATTATGTTTACCGATTAGTTTGGTCAATGTATTCACTAGTGAATTCGAGCTTTTTTCGTAAGTATATGAGAGGTGGTTCTTGGATAGGTCTATCTGTTTTATTTTCATTTTCGTTGCTGAGATGGCATAGCGGTTTTTATAAGATAAATCATTTTCCGTATTCAAATTTGTGATTTCTGAGCGCGAACTACGTTTCCGCTTCACTATCGTGATAAACGATCGATTCCTGATTCAATAAAGAGGAAGAATGAGTTGCTGGTAATTTCACCTGGTATAAATTCACCTTGGTTTCGTGTATGTTAGTCGCAATGGTATTATTATTATTAGAGCAATTCTCACCTATGTATGTAGCAGCGATGCCATCTTGCGCGGAATTCCCCGATTTGCGTGGAACTTTACTAAGTGCGGGGAATCGGGGAATGAGGTGTTTTTTGCGGGGAATTTGAGACCGCTCAACTTTTATTCATTAAAATAACTTAAAAAGTTTCTAGAATATTTTTTGAGAAATTTTATATTCCAAAAACAATTCTGGCAAATTCGCAACCAACACTATAAAAACAAATACTTAATAGCAAGTAAAATAGCACTGGGCTTTTCATATATGTAAGTATACTTGGTAAGGGGAATCTATAAAACCAAGACTGCACATTTTCGTTCAGAGACTTAAATATCGTTTACCTTATGCAATATATTATATTTTGAGTTTTAAAACCTTCCTCACTTCCTGCACTTCTTTGGTCTGGAGAAATCGATTTTTAAAAAAGTGTGCTTTTTGAAAGTATTATATTTTAAAGAATTTTGTAAAAATTTCAAAGAGAAACTCGGAGTGCTTTCGTAGATATAGACGATTATAACGCCGAGTGTCAGACAAGGCAAAAAGATTTCTCAAAACAAGGTTTTTGCCATTGGTTTGCACGATAATTGAAATTTAATTGAAATGGTTAATTTTAATTGAAATGTTCCCAGGACGTACTAGAAAAAATAAGTTTGGTAAATTCCTTCTTTGTAATTTTATTTTTACAAAAAAAGTTTAATTTTTGAGAAAATCAGTTTTGGCGATCCACTATTTTCTGAATTGTTGATCAAACAAAATAATTGTAGTATGTCTTGGAGCAACAGTCATATGTTTTCTAAAGGTATTTTTGTTTAGACGTTCCAGTGAGCCTCGTTCGTGCACGTCAATTAATGAGGATTTTCAAAACGTCTTCCATAAAGCTGCAAAAACAGCCCTGTATACAATTTCTTTTTAAATTCATACACAATTTTTTCTTGTACTTGAAGTCTTTAAATATATGTCAAAGGAATTTCGGAGTTAAAAGACACTTTTTTGTTAATCTAACAATCCTATAAAAAGTGATAAAAATTTGGACCGAGAAAGTGCAGGCCCCCTTAAAATAAAACTCACCGAGAGTAATTTTAAGCCTACGTAAAGGGCATTTTCTGTTTGTATAAAATGTTTATATGGAAATTGCGTATCGCACTGTTATAATACTGGTACGGAATTTGGTCGAAAATTGGGGAATTTCTCGAGAGCTATCGGGGAGAAAGAAAAAAGAGTTGGCATCCCTGGTAGGTAGGGAGAGTTGTTAGTCCCGTTGCGCTCTTCAACACTAATGTATTGGCAAGAGTAGTGTTAGAGCATGATGTCACTGCTATTATTGTTGGAGCAAGTTAAGGAACGCGCAAAAAGAAATCCCACAGGGAGGAGGAGCGTGTTGTAATCATGAGTGAGTCAGCAAAGGAAGATTTTACGGTGCAGGGAGTAGGATCCCCAGTGCCGGCGGTAGGTAGTGGGCGAGAGGGCTACCTGGCGTCGAAATCCAGCGACCTCTTAGGCTGTGCAGCGATACCCCCGGCTGCGCAGTCTACTAATGCTACTGGGAGGGGAAGGGAGAGTGTCTCCAAGCCAACTTTGGGCAGGCAGGAAGCCGTGGTGACAGGGATCGGAGAGGATGGAGGTATTGGATCCCAGCTTTCGAGCCTACGCATCGACACCGCAACCGATGATGACTCGTTATCGCAGGTTAGCAACGTCGATGACATTGGTTCGGAAGTTGAGATGCAGTTGCTCAATGATCCTCCCCGGTCTTCGGCTGCGGCTTCCGCGCCGGGGAAGGAGGCAAGGAAGGTGGTAAGCCGAGAGCAACGGGCCAAAAATCGCTACAAGCGCTCGGCTTACTACCTTCGTAAAATGGGGGCAAAAGATCCTTCTTTTTGAAGAAGCACGAGAAGGTTGTGGCAAAGTTCGAGAAGAATAACACCACCTTCTTCTCGTGCCAAAAGGAGAAGCAAACGGACCAGGCCACAGGTGGAAGCGTTAGCATGCCACCAATGCCTAAGTCCACTGGCTCTCCAAATAGGGAACAGAGTTCCTCATCGGGCAAGGCTCTGAAAAGAGCCCGGTCCGATGAGGTTACTCCAAGGGAGTCGAAAAAGCCGAAACCTTCGGCCTCCTTCGACTCTCCGATGGAGCTACAAGTAGCCATCATCGACAACGTCAACCCTGATGGGAAGATAACGCCGGAGAACTGGCTACTTGTAGAAGCTAAGCTAATGGAGGCGATGCTCAGGGCTGACAGCGAGGAGCTAGTTTTCGATGGGGCTGGCTGGCAGAAGGGTGTTAAGGTTGTTGGTTGCAGCAACAAGAAATCCCTAGATTTCTTAACGCGTGCAATCAGCAGCCTTGATGCACTCTGGCAGGGAGCCCGTTTGGAAGTAGTTCCTCGGTCTCGGCTTCCGGTTCGACCGATAGTATCAGTACGGATTCTTCCTCCGGTTCCGGATCAGGAATCCATACTGAGACTTATTGGGCGTCAAGGTAGTCTCTATAACTCCCTGCAAAAATGGAAGGGGTAGTGACGCATTGATCGCAGTAGATCAGGCGTCACTTACCAAACTAAGGAGCTGCGAGGCAGCATCAGGTTTGGGTTAGGCACCCTAAAGGTACGTGTTCCTGGTGCGTCACAAACCAACAGGGAAGAAGCTGGAAGTGGTGCAAATTAATTTGCACCACTTCACTTCAACCTCTCTCGTCCTGATGAAGTTCATCGCAGAAAAGGGGGTGGACGTAGCTCTGGTTCAAGAACCCTGGCTTGTAAGAGGCAGGGTTAACGGACTAGGTCTAAACGGCTATCGCCTTTATGTTCCACCAACGCAAGGTAAGATAAGAACCTGTATAGTTGCCAAGAAAAGCATTAATATTTTTCTTCTAACTCCCTACAGCACAGGAGACCTCACAACGGTGGTATGCGAACACAGGCACAAGCGTAGCTTGTTGCTAACGTCCGCATACTTTCCATACGATGAGGAAGGCCCGACCCTACAATCAATCCGGCAACTGGTCGCATATGCGGAGTCACGCGGATTGGACTTGATGGCTGGCTGTGACTCAAATGGTCACAATGAACTTTGAGGCATATCTGATACCAACAGTAGAGGTGAGTCCATTTTTGATTATATTCTTTCTACTAACCTAACTATATGCAACAAGGGTAATCAACCAACGTTTCGTAACAGGGTTAGGGAAGAAGTCATTGATATAACGTTGGCCACAGATTCCAATACTATTAGGGTTGATAATTGGAGGGTATCAGACATTTATTCCTTCTCGGACCACAGTCGGATACTTTTCACCATAAACTTTGAAGTAGAGGTCTCACGGCCATTTAGGAATCCCAAAAGGGCGAACTGGTCTGAATTTTCAATAACGGCTTCCCAAAAGCTTGCATCGACGAAAGTCAAAGTTGGCCAAGGAAATGCTAACATTGACAAAGCAGTAGAACGTCTGACAGGGATATTGAATAAATCTTTTGAACTTTGTTGTCCACAAACTAGGCCACGATCCAAACCAAAAACGGTTTGGTGGAACGCAGAGTTAGGACAACTTAGAGTAAAATCAAGGAGACTCTTTAACAAGGCTAAGCTAAGCCGACTAGAAGAGGATTGAAATAAGTATAGGGACAGTTTTAATGAATACAAAAGTAAAATTAAGGCTGCAAAAAGGGACTCTTGGCAGCAGTTCTGTGGAACCATGGAGACTGTAAATGAGGAATTAAGACTTCGAAAAACACTGTCTGGAACTACTACAGCTTTCGGCAGCATTCGGAAGATAGATGGATCATGGACAGACTCGAGCCAGGAGTCTCTTGAGTTTCTGATGAAGACACACTTTCCTGGTTGCACGGACTTGACCGACAACGAAAATCATATGGCAAATCTTGTCCGGGCATCAAGGAGTGACGTCTTGGATATTGTAGATAGGGAAAAAGTCGCCTGGGCGATAAATTCATTCAACCCGCTTAAATCAGCGGGACCGGATGGAATTATACCAGCAATGCTACAGCATTCTCTTGAGAGCGTGGGGCCTCATCTAGTGGAAATCTTTTCAAGATGTCTAACAGAAGGGTATGTGCTAAGGATTTGGAGAGAGGTCAGGGTGGTTTTCATTCCAAAAGCAGGAAAACTAAATCACTCTACTGCAAAAGATTATAGGCCGATAAGTCTCTCATCGTTTATTTTAAAAACACTTGAGAGGCTAATTGACATATATATAAGAGTGACTATCAGCATTCACACAATGGACATCGCGCAGCACGCATACCGCAAAGGTAGATCAGTGGATAGCGCTCTTCACGAAGTTGTTGGTATCATTGAGAAGTCATTAGATTTTAAGGAGTACACTTTAGTAGGTTTCCTTGACATTGAACGAGCCTTCAATAATGTAAACACGGAAGCCATCTGTATGGCGTTGACGGATCATGGAGTTAAGGATTTCATAGTGGCATGGATTGGAACAATGCTGAAAGGCAGAGTCATTAACGCTGCTATGGGTACTGGCTTCGTGAGTAAGAGTGTTGTCACCCCTCCTATGGCTCCTAGTAGTTAATGAGATTTTACCAACTTTCAAGGAAAAGAGAACGAGAGTGGTAGCCTACGCTGACGACATAGCAATATTGATCCCTGGCAAATTCTTATCGACGATTAGTGAGCTTATGGAATCAGCACTTGGCGAAATTTCCGACTGGGCTAGACGGAATGGTTTAGCAGTTAACCCTGCTAAGACTGAGCTAGTCTTGTTCACGAGGAAAACAAAAATACCTAAGTTTTCCCTACCAAAGTTGGATGGAGTGACACTGAATCTCTCTTCGGAAGCAAGGTATCTCGGTACCATTCTGGATTCAAAACTTAATTGGAGAAGGAATATCGAAGAGAGAACGAAGAAGGGACTGGCTGCATACTATACCTGTAAAAGGACCTTTGGGAAAAGATTGAGATTGTCGCCGTACGTTATTCATGGAATGTACATCACAATCATTCTACCCATCATCACCTATGGGTCTCTCGTCTGGTGGCAGGCGTTGGGTAAGAAGAGCAACCAAGCTCGCATGGGAAAAATACAGAGACTTGCAAGCCTGGGGATCTCAGGGACTGTAAGTAGTGCACCTCAGGAAGGTCTGAATATGATATTTCATCTCTTACCGTTACGGGTGTTTGTTCAAGGCTGTGCCGCAAAAGGAGCTCTTAACCTAAGAGAATCCAACGTGTGGAGATCAGCAAACTATGGACTCTCTACAATTTTGAGTGAGATAAAGAGGAGGGGTCAAAACGGAATCAAAGCTGACTTAGATGTAGCCACGGATTATATGACTTCAAATTTAGATTTTATTACTAGAATTCCAACTCTTTATCCAACTAGGGAAGACTGGGAGTCGGGTTCGGTAACAGGTAATGCTGGTATTATCATCTTTACCGATGGCTCAAAGATGGAGAATGGAACTGGAGCTGGTCTCTACTCCGGCTAAGGCGGTCGTATCGTCTTCCTGACAGCTGCAGCGTTTTTCAGTCAGAGATTTTTGCTATTGAGAAAGCAGCTCGACTTCTACAAGACAGTACGATTCCGATTTCGAATATCACTATCTTTACTGACAGTCAGGCTGCAATGAGGGCAATAGAATCCAAAATAGTTAAATCGGAGATTGTAGAGATGGCCATCGAGCACCACAAGGTCACTCTCTGCTGGGTTCCTGGACATAGCAATATTGAAGGGAACGAAATAGCAGAAGAATTGGCCAGAAGGGGCTCTGAAATGGACATTAACGAGGCGGATACCTCTATACAATCTCAGATGTGTGAACTATTTAGGAAAATAGACGAGTATACCATAGCTTGTCAAATGACGCTTGGACTAACCTAGATGACTGTATAGTTTCACGGGCCTTGTGGCCAAGGTTAGATAGAAAGAGGACAAATGTCCTCTTAGGGCACAACAAATCTGCAGTACGTCTGCTCACAGGAGTCATAACTGGACATTGTGCTATTGCACCAATGCTTCAACGAGCGGACTGTGCAGAAGTTGTCATGATGAAGAAGAGACAGAATCGATTCTTCACTTTCTATGTCAATGTCCAAGGCTGCAGATGAGCAGACGCCAATGTTTGGGGTCGCGCGAGATAACGAAAGTGGAACTATCGGATCTTCTTACCTTCATCCGGAGAACCAAATGGTTCAATAAAGGCATTACCTGGACTGCTGACGGAAACCGTGGTTAGAGACGTGCCTCATCCGGGCAATTAAATGAGGGCAATCACAATGGACAATTAATTTTCCGAGTGGAAGTGCGGGTTTATACATATATATACATACATGTATATATATATATATATATATATATATATATATATATATATATATATATATATATATATGTACATTCACACACGCCTTCCAAACCTAACCTAACCTATCCATTCACTCGCACAAAATTCCCAAACACGAATAATAAATGTCAAATAATACTGTCCTAATAAGTAAAACGACGATGAACGGAACAATGGAAGGGGTGGGGGGGAGGGGGGAGAAGGGATCGGCTGGTTGCACTAAGATCTTATAAACTGTATGCCATTTAAAAACAACCATTTACTTTAAATTACTTCTTTTATATTTCATTCAATAAAAATAATAGGTTGAACGTGTGTTCTATAAAGCTGCCTATAAATCTGGAAAGTAAATTTTACAAGAACCCTATTTTGAACAACACTTTTACAAAACCAATGTATTTCTAAAAATCAGATTTTGACTCGCACGCAACGGCTCATATATTGTAAATAAATACACATTCGAGTGGGTCGAAGAAAAAAGTTTGAAAAGTACACCCCCTATTTGAAAGTTATGAGGAGAGTATCTCGAAACCAAAAAAAAAAAATTTTTTTGGACCACCCTAAAAACAGCCAAAATTATTTTTTCAACGTAACTTTGGTGTTTGATGTCCGATATTTCACTAGTGCAGTCTGTTACTCAAAGTTCTACCCCCCTAAATGCATTTCTATTTTTCACGAAATTAAAGCCCTTAAAAAACCATTAAATTCTTGCCCAAGAAGTGTTCAATTAAACCCATAAACAAACAAGTTATAGCTACTTAGATTTTTGATGCAATTCTAATTTACATTAAATTCGATTTTTTTGTTGTAGCTCAAAACAAAAGCCCAAAATTTACAATTAAAAGCACCAGCTGATCAACAATATACGTAACTGTAAATTCAGCATCGTAGGCATCGTCGCATCGCATCGTATTACTAATTAGTAGAGCAGGGAATTTCAAGCACTAAGAAATCGAAAAAAATATTTTGTTTCCAATTGCATATTTTCGGTAAAACAAGAAACAAAAATATTGCACATAATTTAAAAAACAAAGGACTAAAACAATTCACTTTAAAATATAAAATAAATTTATAAAAAGCAACAAAAATATAAAATGAACATAAAAAGTTTAACTCAAATCGAATTTAAGTAAATATGTAAATAATCATGAGATCAATCTTAATTTATTGTTTTATTGGCGTAAACAATACATGTTTTTTTAAATGCAAAACTTTCCCGATCGGGTCTTAAAAAGAAAATGATCGCTCTACATCAACAAAATTTATTTATAGAATAGTTGTTTCTAGAACAATTTTCTTCATTAAATTCTAAATTTACATATCTGTGGCCTCATCTATGGAAACCCATAAGAAGGGGTTTTTAGGGCGGACTTAATTTCTTTTAATAAACGAATATATATTTGGTCGATATAAGTTTTGCGCAGTGAAACTTCTTAATTGTGGATTGTAAGATACAATGGGATATCTGCTGAAATAAAAGTTTGACATAAATCCAACCCAAATATTTTAAGCTCTGCCGCTGCAGAGGTAGTAATCAAAGGCTGTATTATTTTTTTCCGGACGTGTTCATTCAATTATGCTTATGGTTTTTCAAATGCTGGTCAAGTCAACTTGAATTTTTTTTTCGCAGCTCACTAAAAAGTTATCAAAATTATTAAAAACAAGTAATTAAAAAAAAAAAAAATATGTAAAAATATGCATTTATTGTAAAATATGCAAAAATATGCACAGTTACCCAAAAATATGCATTTATAGTAAATTATGCACTAACGATTGAATGCCATTTTAAAGGAAATCTAATGATTCGTTAAGACAACTCAACCATTTCAACTTTGAGATGCTCAGTAAAAACATGCATTTAAATGGAATTTCGTGCCCTACTCATTAGTAATCGTTTATTGCGTGCTCTTCTTTGCAAATTCAACTTTGCATGTAGATGATCGCGTATAGTACAATTATTATTATTTTAATTAAATTTTCTAAATAAATTAATTATTTCACTATTTTTGCATTTATATTAAAATTAATAATATGTACTTTTTTCCTAATCGATCTAATTTTTGTGAATAAATTAATTATTTCCTATTTTATTATTTACATTAAAATCAATAAAATTAAATACTTCAATTAAAAAAAAAAATTTGCAAACAAAATAATTTTTAAATGCATTCATATAAAAAATCAGTTAATTTTCTTCAGTTAAGCAAATAAAAAAAAAAAAAAAATATAATCATGCGATGCCACGATGCCGATTACTACTCGTAAATGCGTAGACGATTATGCGAGTACATGAAGACATCGTTGAATTCGTCAAATGCGTAATTATACCTGTCCTTGTACGATGCCGTACTCACTCGTGCAGCTCTCTAGTACCTACAATATTTTACCTTAAAGAACAGGATATTTTTTATTTTTAATAAGTTACGCTAAAAATTGCTGACATATGTATGAACAATTGAATATTATGAAAAATAATGTAAATTAGAATTGCATCAATAATCTAAGTAGCTATAACTTGTTTGTTTACGGATTTAATTGAACACTTCTTGGGCAAGAATTTAATGGTTTTTTAAGGGCTTTAATTTCTTGAAAAATAAAAATGCTACTTTGAGTAACAGACTTCACTAGTGAAATATGACTTCAGAGATGAATAACATCTAAGAAGGAAATATTGCACTTGTCCAGACGTTTACAACAATATATCATTTATGAATATCGGACATCAAATACCAAAGGTGCCCGGACATAACGCCCATGGCCATAACGCCCAAAAAAATTATGGGTGTTATGACCGCCCTAGGAATGGCCATAACGCCCAAAATCGTTTTAGGCGCTATGACCGCCTCGAAAACGGTCATAACGCCCAGTGTAGAAGCGGTCGCAATGCCTAATTTTTTTAGGCTTTATGACCGCCTTAGAAGCGGCCATAAGGCCCAATAGGCTGTCATGCCATCAGTCACTTAAGGGGACCAACGCACATTTCGATGTGTGCCGTAATTAAGTGATATGATGGAAGTGTGGACTAACACCTCCTCGTGGTGACGGCTGGAAACAGTTGCATGTCAGATGACTGATACGCAAACTGTTATCTGGTAACAGAGCACATCAGATGTCTGATATGCAACTGGCTAAGATAGTTCAGGCGGAGGGAGCAAACCCTCTTAAATAAAAACTCCCCTAATCCAGGGTGTCACGCGACCCGTGCCTATTGGTTTGGCAGTCAGGGGATTAACACTAGTAGACTGGTGTGCACGGATCCTACGTCTGTTTTTACACAGGTACTTCTACCTATGTGAAATCAGCACATAAGACCCGTGTGCGTCTGATACTAGTGTTAAGAATATGCTGTCTGCGAACGGAGCCTCCTTGATACACGGCCGCCTCAAGGAGTAACTATGGCTTTACCATGGCAGTCGGGCTATGTCATGGCGGACCAACCCCTTCCCGCTTCTATAGTTGACCGCCAAGCCCGCTCAGACAGGCTAGTGGTCGTATTTCAATATGAGCAGACAAAACAAAAGAAAAAATGTAAACCAGCGGGGATTAACCGCAACGGAACTCGCAGATCGAATGGAGGATGAGCTACGTGATGAAGATCTGCGAGCTTCCACAAGCAGGGGTTCACTCAGGTCGAAAGGGCCAGCAAGGTGTCAGGCAACGACTGAACCTATGCCAAGACGGAGCTTTGAGGGTAACCGTACGATGACCAGCAAAACCAAGGTAGGGGTACCTGCTATCAGTGCATTAGCACCGATAGGTGAGTCCCCTACAATGACTTACGCTGGTGTGGTAGCCGCGGGAACTAGTGCAATAGCACCAGTGACCGTGTTAGCCGCGGGAACTGGAGCAATAGCACCAGCGCCCGTGGTAACCACACAAGCGACTTGCATCGTACCCAGTACAGCTCATACAGAGGTCTCAGCGGCCAATGCAACAGCACCGGCTGGTGTGACTTCTGTGAGAGCTCGAGATGTCTTTCTAGCAAAGGTGGCTAGTGCATTCGCACCAGCGGCTAATGCTACGGAGACATCGACGGGGAAAAGTTACCCCAGGGTGCACAAACGGCTCGAGTTGAAGGTACCACCAATTGGGCAGCCAGGTGTATGGACGACTCACTAAGGAAGAGCCTTAATGGGGCAGGTTCCAGGTGGTATCGTAGATACCTGGAGCAGGGGCTGGATCTGCAGTAGCAAGGAAGAAGGCAGAGGAGCATAAAGCCAAACCGTCCGAAGATACTTCCCAGGAACCTCGAGAAAGGAAAAGGGGAAGCTCGGTCATCACTCCACCGCAAAAACAGGAGGTGAAGAAACCGAGGACGGATACGGTGGTGGCAGGCTCATCTGCAGAAAGAGTGGTGTGTGGCAAGACGTACGCGGGGGTTGCGAAAGCAGTTAGGATGGCAGTGTTACCAAGGGAATATCCCGAGGTATTATTGTCACCCGAGCAGCTTTCGGCCCTAGAAGACGCCATCCTGGAAAAGGTGGCAAAGGGATGGGCACACAAGCTGAAGTTTGAGAGTATCCATTTCAGGCCGGGTTATCTACTCATCGACTGCAAAGATGTGCAGTCAGCCGAATGGCTGAAAGGAGTAGTCCCGAAGCTAACGGCCTGGAATGGACCCCCTCTCATTTCATGTGTAGGTGATGATGTTCCCAAGTCGCATGTGGTGACTATTTTCTTCCCCAGGAGCTTGGGCCAGACGTCAGAACGGATACTGGCCCTACTCAATGCTCAAAACGAGGGCGTCCGAACGAACTTCTGGAAGGCATTGAAGGCTCGTGAGGAAGGAAATGGTCAGTTACTGACGATAAGTATGGATGAGCTGTCGTTTGAAGCCATCCGTACTTCCGGTGGCGTCATCAACTACCTGTTTGTTGATGTCATGGTGCAAGGAGTGCACAGAAGGTCTACGAAAGAGGACACCTCGAATCCTGAACCAGAGGCTACAGTCAGCAATGACGAGCCGAAGGTAGTGGAACAGCTGTCGTTTGAAGCCATCCGTACTTCTGGTGGCGTCATCAACTACCTGTTTGTTGATGTCATGGTGCAAGGAGTGCACAGAAGGTCTACGAAAGAGGACACCTCGAATCCTGAACCAGAGGCTACAGTCAGCAATGACGAGCCGAAGGTAATGGAAGAAGTGCCCTCAGCCGTGGTCGAGGTGGAGGACGATACTCTACCATCATCAGCCGCGAGTGAAGTGGGAAGGCACAGTACTCCCATCTACAACCGCGACTGAAGTTGAGGGTATCGACCTCTCCCTCTCCCTTCTCAATATGGACTGCCCCATAGATGAGGAGGAAGAAGAAAGGATGTTGCTGAGTGGCAGCAGTAGGGGCAAGAGCCCCTCTAAGTAAGCTCTATGAGCAAAGGAATAGGCATCAAATGTGCCCAGGTTAATGTCGACCACGCAAGAGCCGTCTCGGCGGTGATTGCAAGGACATTTACTAAATTTAACCTGGGCCTGATTCTGATCCAAGAACCCTGGCACCACCAAGGTGCAATTAGAGGAATGGCCTGTAAAAACGGCAAGGTAATTTGGGATAACAGGCAGGATAATCCAAGGGCCTGTATTCTAATTAGAAACAACATTAATTATGTTTGTCTTACAGAATTCATGACGCGGATTTAGTTCCAATTCAAGCCCATCTTGACATCGAGGGCAGCAAACGCGCCATAGTAGTAGCATCGGCATATTTTCCGGGTGAGGAGTCGTCACCACCGCCGTCAGAAGTGAGGCAACTGGTGGATTATTGCAACAGGCACAGACTGCCGCTTCTCCTCGGATGCGATGCAAACGCTCACAGTACCATATGGGGCAGCAGAGATGAGTACCTTTTAGAATTTATCTTATCCGCTAATCTAAAAATATTAAACGTAGGGAATGAGCCTACGTTTGTTACTTGAGCTAGGAAAGAAGTATTAGACATAACAATATGCAGTCAAAATATAGTAGGACTAGTCATGAACTGGAGGGTATCCAAAGAGGAATCACTCTCTGATCACAAAATCATAGAGTTCCTTCTAGAGGAAACAAGTACCGAAATACCGTCCTTTAGAAATCCCAGGAAAACAAACTGGACAGAATACATAGAAGTACTTAAGTGTAACTTAGTAGGTATCAAATCGTGCAAGGTGATAAAAAATCATCATGAGCTCGAATATTCCGTAAATGAACTTAACGAAGCAATACTAGATGCTTTCGAGAGCAGTTGCCCGGAAAAAGCGGAAAGTCTAGGAAAGGACGCCATATGGTGGAATAGTACCCAAGTGACATTAGACCCAAAGTACGTAAGCAAAACGGAGAGGACAATGGCAAGCTTACAGGGATAAGCTAACAGAATATAATAAAGAAATCTGGAAGGCTAAAAGAACTAGCTTTAGGAAATTTTGCGACAATATCTCATCTTTACCTGCTGCATCATGGATATATAAAACCTTTGCAAAAGCAGGGCTGGATATGAAAATATTTGCAGTAGCAGTATTTGCTTTCCTGGATATAGAAGGAGCTTTCGACAACACCTCACACGAGGCTGTCAGTAACTCACTAAGGCGAAGAGGAGTAGATAACACAACATCTAGATGGATGCCAGAAATGCCCTCCTCTAGGAGGGCATCTCAGCCAGCTGAGATGAACACAGGGCTAGGTACCATATCAGTCTGCACAACTAGAGGATGTCCACAGGGAGGAGTACTATCACCTCTAATGTGGAGCCTGGTAGTAGACGAACTTTTAATGAAACTCTCAGAGGCCTCTCTCGTCCTCATAGCAAGAGGTAAATTTGAAGAAACTCTTTGTGACATTATACAAAGGGGGCTAGGTATTACTAGGAGATGGTGCAAGTCGGTAGGGCTAAATATTAACCCTGCAAAGACCACTATAGTTCCATTTACTAGGAAAAGATCACTCCCGCGCTGTAAATCGATATCACTACCTGGGGAGGTTATTGAACAAAAGCAAGAGGTAAAGTATCTGGGCTTAGTATTAGATAGTAAACTCACATGGAAATCACATGTTGAGGCAGTAACAAGTAAAGCCACTCGCGCTCTAATGGTATGCAGAAGGCTAGCAGGGAAAACTTGGGGATGTAAACCAAGTGTACTGCGCTGGATGTACACAATGATGGTTAGGCCAATCATTACATATGGAGCATTAGCGTGGGCAAGGAGAACTCAGCTAAAAACAGTGAAAGCTAAATTAGGAAAAGTTCAAAGGTTGGCATGTATCTGTATAACAGGAGCGATGAGAATATGTCCGACTGCTGCATTGGAGGTTCTATTGGAGCTAACTCCATTACACCTCGTGATAGAGGGTACCTCCACGACAGCAATCGTAAGAGCAACAAGAAATAAAAGGTTAACGGGGCGATCTATAGGGCCTGAAAACCGAGATAACCCGGCGAAAGACAACTATCTCTTGGACTGTCCCCAGGACAGAATGGATAAAAAGTATAGTATAGTAAGAAAGGATGGGAGAGTGTAGAACATAACTACACACTCAAAGAGCACACGATTAAGTGGTATACAGATGGGTCACGAGCCGATGATGGAACTAGGGCAGGAGTATTTAGGCCAAGAATCAAACACTCTGAGCGGATGGGGAAGTATCCTAGCTTCTTTCAAGCTGAAATTCACGCAATCGATATATCTGTGGCAATAAGGAATAACAGCTAAACTCAAAAGTCGATTAAAAACCTGTTGCGTATTTTTCATTATAAAACCTAAAATATTGAAAGTTCTTAAATAATTATTGGAGTTTAACTAATAAAAAACTATGGAGACTGCTAAATTGCAAAAAAAAAATTTGAAAACTTTCAACATTTTGGGATTTATAATATAAAATACACAGCAGGTTTTTATTCGACTTTTGAGTTTAGCTGTTATTCCTTATTGCCACAAATATGTGCGTAATTCAACCTGAATAGGAAGTACAAACGGCAAGATATCACTATCATGTCGGATAGCCAGGCAGCCATTCGAGCATTATGCTCCTCTGAGATCACCTCTAAACTGGTGTGGGACTGTTTGAGCAAGCTCAATCAGCTGGGCAAGGACAATAAAGTCGCCCTATGTTGGGTTCCTGGACACTTAGGAATAGAGTAATGAGCAGGCAGACGAGCTTGCTAGAAAGGGAGCAGCGACCACTTTCGTAGGACCTGAACCCTCTGCAGAATAGGAGATAGCGTAATCAGGGAAGTACTCAGGCAGGAAGAGAAGAACAAGAGGCAAGAACTCTTTAATAATCTTCCGGGACTGAGGCAATCCAAAACGCTTCTAGGTAACTATAACAAGAATAGATACGCATTCTGCATTGGTCTCAACAAAAACAGACTGCGTATATTAGCTGGTGTTCTGACTGGGCACTGCGGGCTCAGAGAACACCTTTGCAAAATAGGAGTTGAGGAAAGCTCAATATGTAGGTTTTGTAATGAGGAAGATGAATCATTAGAACATATCTTAGCTCAGTGTGGACCACTGATCCACAAAAGACTGAAATGTCTAGGCAAATCAGACTGGATAGAGAAGAGGACCGTGCAATAGATCTTGTAGGTCGCGGTACAAATATATATAAACCTCACTAATACAATACAATACAAGGCCCAACAATTATTTCTTAATATATTTTGTTTTCAATAATAAAATCGTGTTTTGATCAGTTATTTTTAGAAATCAGTATTACGTTTAGAACATATCTCTAAAATTTGGCTTAGCATCGTGTCAGTCGTATATAATCTTTTGTTTTCAGTGCCAGTTGCGAATATAAAAAAGAACTATATTGAAGGTGATAACCGTGATTATTTAATTGACGCTACATTCTCGGTCGTACCATTTTGTGGGTATACCCAGTTGAACTTTGGACGATCGTAGGAGTAATCATTGATCGCTCCAAAGCGAGCAATCGATTACTCCCTATTGCTCCAGAGCTCTTGCATTTTGTACTCCTTTTTAACATTGCATGTCCTAGGGCATGGAGTACTCGTTTTAGCCTCCAAAAGGAGTAATAAAGGAGGACACGATTACGAGCATGAGCTCACTGCATCTCATAGAAAAACAAAACTCCGAAATAGTTTCTCACAAAATTCATGACGCCATAGACTAACTAGTTGTCTAAAACGCCAGTAAGCACCAGTGTGCCAAGGTTTAAATCCCACAACATTTATTTTTTTAATTATGTTATATTCATTTTTGTTCATTATTTTTTTTATTTACTATTATCGTTTCATAATTTTATTATTTTCTTGAGTTGCCTTTTTCCAGGCTCGAATCTGTGTTCGAAAAATTCGCTTCGCGAATATTAAACGACGCGCTTACCAACTGAGCCACACAAGCAAATTTATTGTTTCTTTTACTCTTGCAATGATTCTAGTACTAGTTACTGATTGTTAACTCTTTGATGCGCACGATTTTAAAGAAAATAAAAACACCAGTTGCACAGAAATTTTTAGCAGAATGAAAAACTGTAAATAAAATATTAAACTGTGTGACTATAAGTAATTTCAACTTTTCGAGGTGGCTTAAAATATATCCCACTATGCATAAAAAAATATACGGGGCAGTTTTTTCCCTACCCACCGTAAAGGGTTAACTGGGCAAGAGTGAGTAAGATATTCAAATTTGAACCACTCAATCAGGCTGTTTTTGTTTATCATTATTTCTAAAAATAGACCTTATAAAATTATGAAATTGTGTAAGAGAAATTCAACAATTTTGTTACTGTATTGGAGTTGCTCGTTTATCCCTCCTTTTGGAGTAATGAAATCATTAATCGTTTGAGGAGTACTCACTGTTTGTGCAACTGGGTAAGCAATTGCTTATAATATACTTTGGACAAAGAATACACATGTAAGTCACAATATTTTGCACGTAAAATATTACCAATGTCGAGGAAAACGGAACAGTTTTTTATTTAAGAAAGCCAATTTGTGAAAAAGCCTGAATTTGTTTTTGCATTTTCTGCATTTTCTTATACATGAAAATTTGGTTTCGTTTTACTTTTGAAATTTTAATGAAAGAATCACAAAAACAGTTATAACGCCCTTTGGATGTTATGACCTTTTTCGGGGCGGCCATAGCGCCAAAAATGAAAATAGCGTTATGACCGCCCTAGGAATGGTCATAACGCCTAAAATTTTTTTTGGGCGTTATTTCCGGGCACCAATACCAAAGCTTTGATGAAAAAATCATTTTGGCTCTTTTTAGGGTGGTCCAAAAAAATTTTTGGTTTCGAGATACTCTCCATATAAGCTTTCAAAAAGGGGGTGAACTTTTCAAACTTTTTTTTATGGGGACCGACCCGCTCTAATATACATACATAAATAACACGGTGCGACAGTAAAAAAAAACCTGGGAAGTGATACTATTTTTCTTGTAGGTCTTGTCGAGTAAAACAAGAGTATTTCTACTTTACTAAATTTTATAACACTGTGTAATTCATATCAAAATTCTCTTGTTTCGTTTTTTTTTTATTGCATGCAACAAAAATTCGAAAAAAGTCGATTAATTGATTTTATGAACTTCAAAGTCGATTAATCAACTTTGAATTTCTGATCAATTCAAAAGTCGAAAATCGATTTTTCTTTCCAGTTTCACATCCCTAAGATGCAGTTGTTGCTGGTGCGCTCACTGCAATTGGATTTGATGAAAGAGATGCAGAACATTGAACACTCCACGACATTTGGGTGGTTTGGTCTATGCCAAGAGAATCGAAAGACCCAGCAGACTTTTGCGTAGAGAGATTTGATTTTGCCGGCGGCAATACACTCACGAGATTATTATTAAATGAGCTCAATGGCTGGCACGGAGGTGGCGGGGAGCGTTGAACACGCCCAACAAACCATTAGGTTTGAAAATGGTACGTTTTAGCTCCGTATAGACCTATACTCACACACGTTTCGGGCTGAAAACGTACGTTTTACGTATGAAGTGAAAATCCGTAAAAGTACAGAAAAAAGGTATTAAAAAGCTGCATTAAAACATGCAATTTGAACAGTACTCCAAGGTATCATTTTCGAAGGTATATAAAAGATAAACGTATCATTTTTGCTATATAAAAAATGTTGTCCCAGTTCTAAATAAAGTGCTCTATTTTTTATTTTTTTTTAATTTTTGTATTAAATTTGTTTCTTATACAAAATACGTTTAGTTTTAGTTCAAGAATTATAAATAAAATTTTAGTTTATATACTTAGTTCAAATAGGAATTGAAAAAAAGAGGACAAAAATATATTTTAAAAAAATGTCAGCATGAGCGCAACGCATCTGGACTAAGAAAAGAATTACAGTACGATTTGTATGTTCACGTTTCGAAGATATACAAACCTGACGGTTTCATACCAGCAAAGTGGGTACGTCCGCTTTTCCATATGTACAGTCTGTAATATCCGTTTCTTGGTTAAAAATATACTGTTTTAGCACCAGTAAAGCGGATCCATCCGATTTAATGTACGTTTTGTCGGGAGTATAAGTTTCTTGGTTTGTTGGGCTCATTTATATTTTGTATATGTATGTATGTGTATTTGTTTTAAAGTTTATTAAGTTTATTTTTTTCTGAGAGTATAAATGCAATAAAAGCGTCAACCTCTAGCGGCAAGAATATGCAGTTGGATTTGAGTTTTGTTTTTATTCATGTTGCCAATTGTCAAAAAATAAAAGGAAAAATCCAAGATAAACAAAATGCTGTCTTTAAAAGTTATTCTCGATTGCAAAACTTCTTTTTGGTGAAAATTTTAATGCGTTACAGTTGGACGTAGAATTTACTAATTTACGATCATACATACCTACCATATATGTATGGTAATTTATTGCAAAGGAATGGAATAAAACTGGTATATAAACAATTTTTTTTTTAAGTTTATATGAATTTTAATAATTTTTTTTGGTCATTTGTAATAGCTTTTTAAGGCATTTTATTGGTAATTTTTTAAGTTTTTTGGTCAAAAAAATCGGTTTCCTGTTATCAATTATATTCGCGAATGCAGAATCTTTCAAGCGGAATATTAAATACGCCACACAGTGCTTCGATAGTAGACAAAAATCAAAAAATGTTATGTCTCCGATCATTAAAATTTTGATGTCATTTTAAAGGTAATAGAATATGTATAATTTTTTACAGCGGTTGTGCTTTGAAGGAGTTAGGGCTTGTCAAAGTCGATGAATTTAAGAAGCAAATATTGAAATAAGAAATTGAAATTTTTATGACTCTTGCAAAAAAATTGATTATAAATCAGGTATCATTGACAGCGCTTTAATTTTTTTTTATTATAAGAGGAATAATATTACCTACTTCACAACATATAATTTTTTTTTTTTTAGAAATTTTTTTTAAATTAATATTTTTTCAGAGAAAAACTTAAAAAATCGTTAAGTTCAGTAAATAATATAAAACATTAGGCCGCAAAAGTCTGTGGTCTCGTGCCTTTTTTTTGTTAATAATAATCATTACTTTTTTAAATGGTAGAAAAAAATTGGCAAACTTCGTCCAACCTTAGGAGAAATCACTATTTACTAATACTCTTAAATACAAAAAAAAAAGAAGTTTTAGATAGAAGGAAGCGGCGTGACTAGCTTAGCAAAACAATATAATGTAGTCAAGTGCATAAATAGGCTTAAATTATGGTTTTTAGGAATCTCTATTCATTGAATTTTGGCCTTCGCGAACGTGAGCACCCTTAGTTTTAATTAGTTCAAGTTATCGAGAACCAACTGCATTTTTGAAACAGTTACTTTTGGCTGTTATGTCAATATTAAAATTTGTATTAGTATTCTTGCAAAGCAGTCTGTTTTATAAAAATATACTTAACTAGAAAACCAATTTTATTATATACAACTATGTGCGAAATAATAGCAGTGGCATATAGTTAAATTTTTGATCAAAGAAAAAAATTTATTATTAGGTTTTATATCTTTTATTTTTTTGTATTCGATTTTGTCATTTATGTTTAAATTAGTGAAAAAATACTCATCATTAAAACATACAGTTATTCACTTAAATTAAAAAAAATAAAAATGTGTAAAATGAAAAATTTCAGTTGTGATAAATAATAGCAGTGTTTTACATGTTATGAAAAAACTAAACGTAAAATAGTTAATTGAATGAAAAAACATGAAATAATATTTAAGCAATTAATATTTTTTAGAATGGCCCTTGTTAGCAAGCACAGCTGCGCATCTTCGAGGCATAGAATCCACTAGACGCCTGCATTTCTCGACAGGAATGGCTTTCCATGATCTTCTTACCGCATCCCATAAATCTCTCACATTTTTGAGATTCTGCTTGCCCACAGCTTCCTTGACATCGGCCCAAAGATTTTCGCTGGGATTGAGGTCTGGAGACTGAGGCGGCCAGACCATGACCTCAATCCCATTTGAAGCAAACCAATTTGTTGCCAACTTGCTGGTATGCTTTGGGTCGTTGTCTTGCTGATAGACACATTTTAGTGGCATTTTCCTTCCAGCGTGTGGTAAAATAGTTGACTTCATTATTTCCACGTATATTTTTGCAGCCATATTTTCCTTAATCCAATAAATAGGGCTTGTATCATAATAGGAGACGCAGCCCCAGACGTTTATTTTTGCACCTCCATGCTTCACGGTTCTGGAAACGTATTTAGAATCAAATGGAGCTCCTGCTGGTCTTCGTACATATTGGCGGAGTCCTTTAAAACTGATTAGAACTATTTTGGTTTCGTCTGACCATAAAATGTTGCGCCATTTATTAGCTGACCAATTCAGGTGATCTTTTGCAAATTTTGTTCTGGCCTGAACATGTCGCGGCTGCAGGAGTGGCACTTTTCTGGGGCTTCTGCCGAAAGGCTTAGCTTTAATCAGCTTCTTTCTAATTGTAGACGAGTTTATACCAAGATTCAGCTCATCTTAAATCTTCTTCGACGTATAGAAAGGATTTTCTCGCGCCAAAGCCACCACTTTTCTCAACTCCGGCCTCGAAAGAACTTCTTTGCGACCTCGTGTTTCGGGTTGAGGTGTCCAGTTTTTTGCATTGGATTATCATTTTTGCTGAGCACCCGAGCAAATTTTGTATAAAATTGTAAGTTTTCCCTTGGGAAAGCAGTTTTTTAATAATTTTCCGCTTCTCACTAGAGCAATGCTTAGCACGACCCATTTTTCCCAAACAAATTATGATTTGTGTTTTTAATCAATGTATAAAATATGAATAAAACTTATTTTAAGCAAAAAAATATTTAAATCTTGTCTGTTTCACTTTAAATCATTCAAACACTGATACTACATCACTTGAATTGCTATTTTTAAGGAGGTAAGTTAGAGTTGTATTTTAAATAGCGTTCTATCCAAAACCGAAAGAAATGGTGGAACATTCTATTTTTGTACAAAATTTGTGTTTTATTAAATGTACTCTTTTATACTTTTTTTTTACTGTAAATGTTCTCTTCTTCCTTTAATTTAGTTGGGAACCTTATGTTCGAAGATATTAGATTTTTGCGAAAATGCTACGCCTACTTTGAGGTACGATCGAATTTTATAGCCCACCACTTGACATACACACAAATGTATCTCTACTCCAAATTTCACTAAGAGCGGACAAACGGTATATGATTACTGTCGAAGCAGCCTGGTTTGACTGCTTGTATTCCTTATATGTTTCTTGCATATGAACCAGTACAAGAAAAAGGAATTGGTTGCTCTAGCACTTTAACCAGAACAACACCGAAGAAGCAGTAGTAAAACGCTATTCGAGTCAATGATTACACCTTGAGATTTGCGTTATGATGTGTTTAAATACGAAATTAATGCGAACTAATAATATTATAACAAACTAACAAAACGTAAGTTCTCACTATAGCATACAAAAGCATAAGCAAATTCACTCATTGAACAAAGAATTCATTCATCGTTGAAAAAATCATTGCTTGAGCGGGAGTAAATAACAAATGAGAGAGAGAAGTCATGAGTAACGGCATCTCTCAGAATTATCTAATGCAGGCTACACACGATACAACGAGTTGTACAACATGGCCATGTTATATAGTGTGTAGTATGGTTGTACAATTGATTTTCCATTTGGTCCAACAGTTGGATGAGAATCAAAATATTTTAATTTTTGGTGGGCGGAGTTAACGATTGTACAACGAGTTGTATCGTTTGTAGCGAAGTTATACAACTTCAATCGTTTTAGTTTTATTGTTTCATCAATTTTTATTGTTTTAATGAAAATGAGTGATAAAATGTCATTAATAGAAAATAATTGAACGAAATCGTTGGGAGTTAGTGGAACCGAAAGCTGAAAGGGTTTTGAAAAAATAAATAAAAACGCGCGAGATTTTCGGTTTTAACATCACAGGAGATGTGAATCTTTATTGAATTAAACGGGTGCTCGTAGCAGGAGTCGCTAGAGAATCGTTATCGTAGCAAGAGTCGCTAGATACTTGTTTTAGTAGCAAGAGTTGCTAGATACCTGTTTTAGTAGCAAGAGTTGCTAGATACTGACTTTGAATATTCTCAAGCCATAGAACTTTATACCGTGTTGCAACTGATATAAATTCCTATGGTCACGGAGGTCTATTACAAGTGTAAATATGTACAGAGTGTACATATGTATAACGTAATATACTAGACTAAATACCAGAGTGGTATTTACAAACAAAAGAGATAGAGTAACAGTTCAGTATAATATAATTGTACATAGTAATATATTGTATAGTGTTTGCGAGATGACGATACAGGGGGTGGTGGTAATGATGATTCGTGACGGGAACACTACTCGAACCACATCCGAGACTGCTTAAGGGGATCTTAAACAATAATGAAACAACGTATAGAAGAGAATTATAGAAAAAAGTCCAGCTTATGGTATTTCGACCCACTAGAATTTCTCAATGATATTGAGTTGACTTCTAATCCCATTCAATTCATACATGTTTCCTCTAGGTTGTTTGTACATCTCGTACAACGTGTTGGAAAGTGTGTATGAAAACGCAGTTCAACTCATCGTCCAACGTGTTGTATAACAGGTTGTATCGTGTGTAGCTTGCATAACGATTTATCTGCTTACACAAATAACAAAATAAAAAACAACAACGAGTAGTTTGGTTCTCTTTTGATATTTGTTTTTCATAAAGAGATTTCCTCCGCAAAAAACTTGCCCCAGTTACTGGGGCCTTACCGACTAGTATATAATCTAAATTGTACTGATAATAGCGATTTTAAATATAACAACAATATATGCATATATTGCACCAATATAAAACCGCAATGACATTGGGGTTTTTCAATACCAATCTCAACGACTGTTTATATTGTTGTTGTTGTTGTCATTGCAGGCTATCATGACTGCATATTTACATATTTGTAGAATTACATAAGGAAAATACATAGATTTGGAATATAATTTGTATGTATATGTGTGTATGTATTTATTTTATATTCATTCTCCTTAAACACCAAATTTACCTTTTGCATCTAAATAAACCTCAAATTAAAGATAATTTGCTACGAATTTTGTTGATCCGAGTTACATGCACACTCAATTTTTCGATCCGAATTACATGCAATCCATTTTTTTTCGAAGTGATGTTACCTAAGTAACTATTAAAAAAAAGTTGTGTTTTGTTTTTTTTTTTTTTTTTGTAGTTAACAACTTTAAGAGAGAAAGAAATATGCCTTAATTTTGTATTAAAGCATTTTTTCATAAATCTGAAATCCTTATTTTTAACACTCAAAGTTTCCTTTGTAAAAATCGATCCGAATTACGCTCATTTACGTTACGTATATTTGTTTTATTTAGTGGCAAAGTCCCTAAAGTATAAGTGGCTCAGTCAACGAGAAATAATTCTGAAGAATAATTTAAACGAACAGAAAATAGATATTGTAAAAGTGAATCTACTACAATATATAGTTTAAAACCAGTGTTTAGAGAAAAAATAAATAAATAAATATTAAATGAAAATTGAGGAGAATTTATAAGAAGAATTTGCACAGTATTGTATGTACATAGGAAGAATTAGTTGCTGCTTTTTATATTATTTTTTAACTCTTAACATGTTCAAGGTATTTGCTAATAAAGAAAACAAATTTAAGTTATATTATTTATTCTTTTTTATTATAAATAAAATTTATATTATACTACTAACTCTCTGTTTTGTACCCATTTCAAAAAATGCACCTCTAAAATGTTCCTCTTACTTGCCAAAAATTCAAAATGGCTCCTTTTTGAAAAAATGCATCTACCTCTAAATATAGGTGTCATGTACCGATGTAAAAATAAACATAACTTTTTAGTTAGTTGAGGGCACGCCAATTTCATTTTATATTCTTGTTTTTAATTGAATGCAGAATATAGTTTAAAACAAAAATCGGTGCTATAGAAAGTGATTAAAGTTTACATTTTTTTTAAATTAATTTTTATACGTATAGTTAAATTTAGTCATTTAAGTTTTTTATGAACTTTTATCCAACCGTAAAGAAGAAACTAGCAATTTGGTAAATGGACCCAGCTTCACCAGAGGAAGGAAAATTGATAGTCTCATTTTACAAGTACTTATGATACTGACTTGGACCTAACAGCTCTTCATTGAAAATTATGAAGTGCATCCTCACTTTTATCTTGGGTTATATGCTTGTTTTTCGCAGAAATTTTTGCAATAATCAACGCAATGTACCATGTCATTGATAATGGTTGGAGAGAAAGGAGTATCCGTGCATTTAGTGACAGTCAGGCTGCGCTTAAATCCTTGCTTAATCCTCTAACCACATCTAAACTGGTTATGCAAAACACAATAGTCTGCTGTTGATATGGGTTGCTGGACACTCAGGGATTTCAGGAAATGAATCTGCCGACCTTCTGGCCAGAAAAGGTTCGGAAATTGGTTTAGGCCCAGGACCTGTACTCCCTTTGTCGTCTACAGGTATCAAGACCACCATTAATGAGTGGGTAGATTTGATCCACAATCATAAATGGGAGGATCTGAGGCGATTTAGACAGGCAAAGACCTTGTTACCTGTTATCTCGATGCGTCTAACAGACTTTCTGTTATCACTTAACAAAAAGAGCTCTACAGCTGGTGGGACTATACACAGGTCACTTCTTTTGTACCAAACATTTGATTATGATTGGCCTGGGAGCTAGTGCTTTCTGTAGTTTGAAGGAACAATGTGAAGAGACGGCAGACCACTTTCTTAGTGTCTGTCTCGCTTTCTGCCAGATCAAAGTAAGCATATTTGGTACTGGAATGTTGGGAAACGAAACGAACGAAACCTAAGATCTTTAACACCACAGGATTTGCTAAGATGAATAAATCTGGTAGATTTAAAGAATATCGAAAACGAACATAATTATAGTACAATGGACGTAAAATTTGTCTTGGTGCTGTATTCTTAAATACTTTTGCAGTTCCAACTAAAAAAAAAAAAATAGACCCAGCAAATTTGTAGCGTCTACAACTTATAAACTATCTGATATTTTTAAAAAAGTTTGCATTGTATCTTTTTATCATTAGACCATTCCATTATATAACTTTTCAAACAAATTCTGAGTTCTTGTAATTTTGGGTGATTAGAAAAAGCCTCCCTTTTTTTTTTGAAGCTAATATTTTTAGGAAGATAAAATTTATTATATTTGAATTGTTTAAAATTGTTTGAGAATTTTTATAACAGCCACCAAAACACCATCCCGCCGTTTAATAAAAATAAATAATTGGCGCGAGTCCCTTTCATGAACTATCACTTTTAGGGCAACATGTTATCCACAAGGAGAAAAAATTGGCATCGAAATGCCAACAGGTGTACTGATCATAAACTCACAACTACGTGTTCAGAAAACACTCTCGCCTCAATTGCGCCTCGAATGTGGCTTAACGCGACCAACATTATTATTTTTTTTTTTAACAAAAACTCACCAATCAACATCGCGCCCTTCTTCGTCTTTACAGGAAACCTTGCCATCTCTTGTGCTCGCTCGTGTTACAACCACAACGTTAATTAAAACAAACAAACAAATTAAACTCCAAAATGCTCGAAGCATTTTCAGAAAACTAGAAAACAGCATTGAAAGAATATTAATTTTATATCTGCTATTCAATTGAAGCAACCTTAAAAAGCCTAAAGTTGCCCACACACAAGCAACTTGACTACTTTTCATGTTACTGTAAAGTGCATAACATTTTCCAATTAATAAAAAAATTTACTAGCGAATTTACTTATTGATAGTTGTTTAGAGGAACTCTCCCCAAACTTCATTATTTGCAATTATTAACAATAAAAACAACAAACACACAAAAATCATAAATGTTATAATTAACTCATCAAAGACCGGCTCCAAAAAAAATTTTATTTTTATTGGTTAAAACAAAAATAAATATTTTTTACAAAATGTAAAAAGACTATTTTATATGTCATACCTATTTAAACAGTTTTCCAGTATTAATATCGAAATATTCACACACAAATATAACAAAATTACGCTAACCACATTTGCAAGTTTGACTAAGATTTGCCAATCAACAAATTAATATTTCACAAATAAGGCGCTATTCTAAATTGCCCAAGAACTCCACAATAACATAACACAATAAATTCACATTTATGTACTTATTTATATACATATAGCTATTTACTTATGTCGTTTTTGAAATACTAATGTTTTTTTTTTTATAAACAAATTTTGTGCTAGCATTTAAATAAAACATAAGCAGAGGCTTTCGTAATTTTGATATCAAACTGCTGTTTTTGACAGTATAAAATTTGATCTCTAGTAACTCCTATTAAATACGCCTTGCACACAGTAACAAAGTATGCCAGTGTGTGGCCGATTTAACCTAAAACATTAAACAAAACTGAAAACAGTGCTGCCAAATTTTCGTCCAAAAATCCGGGGTTATACCTAAAACACAATTAAGCTTTGCAGCTGCGTTGCTTTGACATTTAAAGGAAAATCATATTCATTCATTTGTAACAAAACACAGGCTTTAAATCGTAAATACGATCAAAGCAACTGAAACGCTGAGAAAAACTACTTTCTACTTTCAAGGCTTTTTGACAGTTGTTGTGGTTGTTCGATGTTATTGTTTTTTTTTTTTTTCAAAGTTCGAATTGGAAAAAAAGAAAATACGGTTGTTGTGCATAAAAATTATAGATTAAATATAAGTTTATAATTGAATGTTATTTGTTAAGAACAAAATGAATTCTTTTGAGGAACACTCAATTTCGTTAGTGCGTGAGCCTGATTTTTTGTATGAGCTCTGGGACCCATTGGGTGCGTTTCCCAGGTGCAAATCAGAAAAGCTGATTTCGAAGCGATTAATCAAAAATCCTTAATCAAAGTTTGCGTCTTAGAAACGGCATGACGCATTAATTGTTAAATTTTTGAAAATCATTAAATTCTAGTTTGTGATGTATTTTAATTTTCTTCTAATGAAAATATATTTATATAATTTTTGGATGATTTCGAGCTTGTGTCGAGTTTGTCAACTATCAACATTTTGAGAAATCATGCTGATCTGAAAAATCAGAAAAATAATATGATTACAAAAATGGCGTCCGCTTTGCCAATCAAAAGCACTCAGCGACGCATTTCTAACACACTTTAAAAGCAGCTTCTCTGAGTTTGCACACGGGAAATGCACCCATTGTCTTTGTTGCTGTTTGTGGATCGAGTAACTATGAGAGCAAAAAACATGAAATCATTATCATCCGAATCCATAATTTTGTAATTTTATTTCTTTAATAATTGGCAAAAAAAAATCAACGCAAATTCAACGCACGCAATATTGTGTTTTGAAAAAAACTAAGATCGAGCTTTTTGGCAGAAAAAAAAAACGAAAACGATATAAAGAGAATGTCATACCAAAGCTCGCAGCCGCAAGGCTTGATTGTGTTTTAGGTATTAAGGTAAAGCTGTATAAAACCTCCACGTGAAAATTTTTCGCCGTCGATCAACTTTTGAGCTTTCGTAAAGGGCTAATGGCCCAACCATAATATGCATGAGCTGGCTTAACCTTCTGTCAAAATTTAACGAAAAGCCTGTCAAATGCTTAAGGTACTCAGAATGGACTTTTTGGTGGCTATAATGTACTTACATGAAGTCAAGAGACTATGCAGTCACAGTTGCATATCGACGTAACTTAAGCACTATTCCAGAAATCCTATT
This sequence comes from Toxonevra muliebris, assembly GCA_963691655.1. Classification (NCBI taxonomy): domain Eukaryota; kingdom Metazoa; phylum Arthropoda; class Insecta; order Diptera; family Pallopteridae; genus Toxonevra; species Toxonevra muliebris. The sequence goes on along the minus strand of OY829326.1, from coordinate 86,833,950 downwards.
TCTTCTTATATTTGCTTAATAAATTAATCCCATTCACAAAAAGTTATTGAATGACATTTATGACAAAATACATATAGAAATTTCTGTTTATTTTTATTTATTTTAAGAAAAATAAAAAAACATAATTGCGCACTGTAGACCAGGGGTGATCAGCCAGAAGCTCAATTGGCTCTTTTGGCTCATTTTCAAATTATGTTTGTTGTAATGGCTCATTTGGCCCGTTTAAAACACATGTGTTTGTTGTATTTTAATATTTTACAACAAGCACAAGAATTGTTGTATTTCGAGCACACATGAATTTTTGTTTTTGTTTTTTTCCTCGATCATATTTGTTTGTTGTTGCCTCGTTTCATTGCTATATATATTGTTGCGGTTTCCCTTTTTGTGTTTTTGTCGCAAAAACCAATTCATTGCTTTTATTTAGCATAGCGCACATACCTCATTGCCGAAATCATTTTATTGCTATGAATATTTGTTGTTACGGTCGCGCGCAAAGAATATTTTTTGAGCCTCGCTGCCGAAGTCATTGCATTGCTATGAATATTTGTTGTTGCGGTCGCGCGCTAAGAATATTTATTTTTGTTTTTCGCTTGATCACATTTGGTTGTGTTGTTGATGTCTTATGCCAGTAGCTCAATGGGCTCATTTGGCTCTTTACAACAAACACAAAAATTCTTGTTGTTATTTTCATTTCGCAGCGCTCGATCAGGGATTGTTGTTTGTGTGTTTTATTTTGCTTGATCAAATTTCTTATTGTCCCACCACCAAAATCATTTAATTTCCTTCTCATTGGCTGCATTCAGATGGTACAGCTGTTGCGCAACTGTGGCGTGTGTGTCTTCTGAATGGGTTGTTGTGAATTTCTGCTCCGTGGAGCTGTTGGCATTTCGACGCCATTTTTTCCATCATATTATGTTTTTGCTTTTTCGGGCCAACATGTTGTCTCAAAAGACCTGCGCCGTCTATTTTTATTTATCGGCGATTTTTAGACGGTGGCTGGTAGCCGATATTTTCTTTTGTTTCGGCGGCTGATATAAAAATACTCGAATATAATATTTTAAACAATCCTATTATAAGCAAATTTATTTGTTTAATGTTATTCAATTCATTTTATGAAGTATGTTGTTCATTCATTCATCAAACAGTTCGGTCTAAAGTTCTCTAGACAGCCAAAATGTACGTGTCGCAGCCAAATACGGATGACTACAAGCAGATTGCTGCAGATTTTTTGGATTTGTGGAATATACAAAATTGTATTGGGTCTACTGACGGCAAGCATATCGCTATTTAATTCCCTCCTAATAGCGGTAGCCGATTTCCGCTATAAGAAAATTTTTTCGCTTGCATTGTTAGCAGCATACGATGCAAAATATCGGTTTACACACATAGATGTTGGAGCTTATGGAAGCTAAAGTGATGATGGTAAGAATTTATTTGATATTTTTCCGATTCAATTAAACTTTGTTTTATTTAATATAGGCATTTTTCAGCTCAGTCGATTTGGAAATAAGTTTCTTAAAAACGAGCTTCCAATTCCTCCTCCAAAAAACTTGCCGAGCATTGAGATACAAACTCCACACTTCTTTTTTGGTGACGCTGCCTTTCCTTTGGGGAAAAATTTAATGCGTCCTTATACAGGATTTTCAGAAGAAATGTCTTGAATTAAGAGATAATACATTTATAACATATAGTGAAACCTGCTATTTTTATTCTCTTCAAAATCCTTTTCGATTTTTTTTCCTAGCTTGTTTGGTTTTCGAGTAATTCAATTTTTCCTATAGGCTCCGCACTCAAAAATTCAAATAAACAAAGATGCGCGCGTATCCACAGTACATCCAAAGTGCTAAATTTGCAATTTCTTAAATATTGAATATCTCGAAAACTATGACATATACGAAAAAATTACTTAATACCTTTTTCTTAGAAAATCACTTAAGCTTTTTATGGGTGCTAGGTAATTTTTTGATATCTCCAACGGTTAACCAGTTATTAGTACAAAAAGGATATTTTCACCTAAGAGGGGGTTTTTTGGGGGGGTCGCTCTGCAACCCTAGGACTGATTTTTGTGGTTTTTGAATCTATCATACCCCCACTAACAATTACTGAAGAAAATTCTCAGTTCAGAATTTTTATGATGTAAATCTTTATAATGAGAATTTTTTATTCGAAAAATCTATTGATGGCACCCCCTCGATCGGTTCGTTTTACACAAAAAATTATCTGTATAAAATTTCAGGTCAATTGGATAAGGGGAAGTGCTGCCCCAAAATTTAGGAAAATTGTTTTTGTGCACAAAATTCATATTTTACCACGTTTATATCAACTCGCTTTCAGTGGTGTCTGTTCGGTACAAATTTTGCAATCGATTTTAAACTAACTTCCCGATGAGCTAGAGACTTAAAATTTTAAATATAGTTAACTCAAACTCATCTATTCAGACATTTTGTCTGCTGGATGTGTTGACAACCATTGCTTTCACACCATCGCACACTGGGCCAGCGGACCTACTATTTTGGCCAAAAGTCAAAAAGCCTTTCTATTTGCTTGAAATTTATGGCGGACAAATTTTTTGATTTAGTTGGGATTTACATGAAAATTTGTATGCAGTCGTTCCGGGGATCAGTAAATTCAAATCTGCGGTCTAAATTTGGAAAATCAAAATGGCGATCCTATTTGGCGGACAAATTTTTTGATTTAGTTGGTATTTTCATGAAAGTTTGTAAACAGTGGTATTGGGGGTCGCTGAATTGAAATCTGTGGTCTGAATGTGGAAAATCAAAATAGCTGATCTAATATGGTGGATAATACTACTGCGTGCTTATCTATAATAGAATGAAATAATAATAATGGATGTGGCGAGATTATAAGTCCACTTTTAACTTTGTTTTCGTTCTTTTTTCCATTTTGATATTTATTTTTATTTGATAATTTTTTTTTTTTCTTTCTTTATTTTATGATTTTTTTTTTGTTTTTTTATTTTATATTTTTTTAAAATTAATTTTTATTTTTTGAGTTTATGATTTTTTTTTTTTGGTTTTTTATTTTACAATATTTTTTTTTTTAACTTTTTATTTTATTTTTTAAATTTTGTTTTTCGTACTCATCCTCGGGGTGCTTGATTCGAGTGAGTTCCCGTCACTCTCACATTTTCGAATGGTTTTCGTTTTTTAATTGTCTTGAGATCCATCTTGCTCTTCATCGGTCAATTCCATAATATCTAGAAGCAATTCAGTTTCTGATAGGTCAGGATCTTCATCTTCTCGATCTTCAATATCGGAACTGGATGTTGCATCTACTTGTATTACATTTACTTGAGGCACAGCGAGTTAAACTCTGACATCTTCGGGAATGGTCAAAAATTTCTTTCTCTGAAGTCGCGAATGAACACTGATTGCAGATATGAGTGGATCGGAGGAATCCATCACTCTATAGAACACATCATACATAGTAGCTTGGCGGTTTTTTTTTCTGCTGCGGAATTGTCTATAATTCTTATAAACTTTGTTGCGAGCTTCAGAAGCTTCTTCGCCAAGCATTCCTATCGGTAAGACGCTTGTGCTTATGATCTCTGCTCCGTGAATGAGTATCTTATTTAGCGTTGAAGGCATATGGTACCAGTTGTATAGAGTTACATATATTTCAGCAGTAGAATCACAAAGTTTTCCAAACTCAAGTGGATTTACCGGAAGCTGTTACGACATAGCGGTTAAAATTTTTTTGAAATTACGAAGTAACACACTCTCAAGTCCAAGATGTTTGGCAAGTTTATCTGGATTTTCAAAAGCTCTTGGAGCTGTATTCCCATCGTTTGTAGAACCAGAGCCTCCTGGTTTTGGTTAATCCACTATCAACCCCAACTTTTCCCACAAAATCTCTTGAACCTTTTTTTTCCGCTGAGCAAATATTACTTTTTGAGCGGGGAGATCTTACTTGCCAAACCTTGAGAGGAAGCCTGTATAAAATGTGCAGGCAACATTCTAAAATTTTAATCCACGCATGTAATGGACTGAGTCCATAGATCAACGAATTAGCGTCCGGTATAAATAAATTCGTCAGCTTATTAGACAGGACATTGAAGAACTTTGGAGTTGAATGACAGATAGGGCAAGTTTGCATGGCTTTTGTACCTGTTATTATGTTCAATACCTTGCCATCTATCAATGTTAAAAACAAAGAAAAATGGATTCGAACACTCCGACTATCATCTTTTGGTTTAAAATAACGGTATCGGTTTCTTTAGTCTGCAGTATCTGAATAGGGCGACAGGATCTTGGCGATTGAGATGCTCTGTTATTCCACAAAATTATTTTGTCTGCAGTTGACAATCGAAAGGGTTGAGAGAAGTTACAAACAAGTTCTGATCACTGAGACTATCGTTATCTTCCGCTAATTTAAAGGATTAATTGTAAGGTAGGGGCCAGTACTGCCATCCAGGGCCGTAGCCAGAAATTTTTTTCGGGGAGAGTTTTCATTCGAAGAAAATATTCATAAATAATTTTTATCAAACTGATTTTTAAATACAATATATTAAATTGATGACAAATTTGATGGACCCTATAAAATTAAAATTTTATGAAAAATTTTCCGATTTTTTTTAATCTTAACCTCAAAAATGGCCAAAAGTGACAAAAAATTCACAAAATAATCAAATTAAATTTTTTCAAATAAATATTATTCAATGTGCATTCTATTGCATTTTTTTATCGTGAGGTACATAATTTCATTAACTCATTGACTTCGCACTACTGATGATGTACCCAACCTCAAAAAAATTACCAAAAATAGTAGAGGCTCATTTTTTTCAAATGATCATCATTGGAAATTTGAGCCATTATCAATGATAAGGAACCCGGATGAGGTTGGCATATATTCCCTAAATTCGTGAAGTCACAGCATTGAAAGAGATCTTTCTAGTCGGGGTGCTCTGAGCAATAATGCGTTAAAAAATTAATTATACTTTAAGATTGCCTCCTAAAACTGCATGGGTTTTGCTAATAAGATGGAGTTTTTGCGAAAGATTTTTTCACGTTGAACACGAATCTGAAGTCAAAAATTTCCCATCACGTCACGTTTTAGGAAAAAAGTGGGGTTCAAGCAAGTCTAATTTTACAAGGATCCGATAATTTTTTCTATTTTTATTAATTTTTAAACTGGTTCAGGACGAAACTTTGAATCAAAAAGAGTTACTGACCTAGAAAACAGGAGTGCTCAGTATCACCTTCTCTTTTTGAATCCGTAGTCATACCTCATGTCGAAGAAAACAAATCGGATTTGATCGCATAGTGTAACTAAGATTTCAAATTAATTTTTTTATATTTGACTTCTTAGAAAAAAAAAAAACCGATGGAAGTAAAAAATATTGTTAAATATATTTTATTTTGACTTTTTTCCATCCATTGGCAATTAAGCACTGCAACTTTTGCTTTCCAACCGTATATATGTATACACAGATTTAGTTAAGGAATTATCCAGACGAAAGGCTAGAGCTTCTTCGACAGTCTTTTTATTTTATTGGGATTTCCGGTGCCTCCAACAATTTTCTCGGTTGCTCTAAGTTTTCTGAAACCTTGATAAGAACAGCGCATAAATCGTTATTATCAGTTCGTTTTGCTGCATAGCGAGAAGCCATTACTAATCTGTGCGGATCGTGCTTTTGTTCAGTGTTGAATATTGCAAGCTCTCGACGTTTTGAGTGATCCGATTTTAATGGAATTCGAGGCTTGGACGACCAAGATGGGAAGATAAAAGATTTTCTTGCTCAGTTTTTATGGTCAATAAAACTGGAAAATCGGAATTTAACCATTTAACATTTTTTGCCTCAAACTTATTCCTTATTCTCCTCGCAGCTTTGTATTTTTCAGACGGTCTTCTTTTTAGAGCTCTCAAAGAGGCTTTTAATTTCTCTACATCTGTATTTTCAATGTTTTTAATATCCAATTTCATTTTAGATTATCAGTTTTTAGGAGTTCTTCAAGAACTTCTCTTTTAGTGAATTTCGTCATTTCAAAATGTCGACAAAATGTTTCAATATGGAAAGGAAAGGCCTTATTCAAGAAAATAATATTTCGCATATATGTACATACTTATAGAACTCAAAATATAGAGCTCCGAAAAAATTATCTTTTATTTTTTATGATTTTTAATATAATATTTTTTCATCAAATTTGAATTACACACATCTAAACAGGTGTATCTGAGTAAAGTACACTCAACGGGAAAATTTGAAGCTCTACCAAAAAAGCTCTTTAGGAACGCTCTCTTTGTGCTCTCGTGTAAGTTAAAAAGTGGGAAAATTTAAAGCGCTAGCATTAAGCTTTTTGAATTTTATTAGTATTATATTTATTTGCTTATATGTATGCAAATATAATAATTAAAAATATTGTAATAAATACCTATATGTAATTAATAAAAGAAAAGAGCATAGAAACATAAACCGCTCCCAAAAAGCACTCTTAGGAGCGCTCTTTCAACGTTTCGTTTCCCATTAGGTATCTACACTATACTCAATAATTTATAATATAATATTTTTTTATTAAATGTTTTAATAACGATAACTTGATTGGAATTACATACATAAAAACAGGTGTTGCAGCATGAATGAAAACAGATGGGCGTGAAAGAGGGCCATATACTGACCAACTCTTCCCAACTAGAGTCATATTGTAAAGGGTCTACCCAATTTTTTAAATGCGATTGATTTTTTAGCTCCTCCAAAAAGGAGAACAGTTTAAAATATCATAACTTATGCCTGTTGGAAACGTCTCGATGTGTAATTGTCTAAAATGCACTCAAACATCCAAATCGGATGTTCCAATCCAAATTATGATTTTTTAAAGCAATCATACTTGTTTAATTAATACTTTCTATTAAATATACAAAAATACAAAATAAATTACGCATAGTCGCCTATATTTTCATAAGCAGCGAAATAAATGAAAAGTAGCACCCATATGCTCAAGTGCATATCCTAAGGAAGACATATATTTCAAAAGTCAATATATTGTGTTAGGTCGTGTTATGAGCAATTGGAAGCAGGTGTTTTGCTGAAAAATCTTGTTTTTTATTCATTGTATTTGATTGCAATTGCGAATTCCAGAGTAAATTGACTTCTTGAAAATTTCACACCTAGGTGAATGACATAAATAGAAGAGGTTCTTAACCGATATCTTAACATAAAAAAATCGGATTTCATGAGCGTCAGTGGATTTTCGAATTTTAATAAGACCTTCTACTTTGTGCCTGTATCACCGAAAAAATAACACTAGTTTACAAATAATTTTTTTTTTCTGGGCAATAAACACCACTATCCAATTCCTAAGTAAAATTGGTCGCTGAGCCCGAAAATCAACTCTAATTTAAATTCTATTGTGTTTATCGGACCAAAAAAGGTTTATCAACATGATTACAAATATCTTACAAATTAAGAACTCGATTTAAACAAATTTTACGTTTATACATTTTGATTCAATTGGATAAATAGTTTTATTACAATTAAGAAAATTGTCAAGAAATTTGGAGTTTTTTTCAAAAAATATTTTTAAACAAAATTTTAGATTAGAAATAAAATTAGAAAAACGCAAAAATCTGCTCTGTTTTCAATTTTTGGCTTAAAGTCTTACAAAAAAAAATAAGATATAAAAGATAAAAATCTATGGATAAATGTAAAAGTTACATGCAATTGAGTAAAAATAACTAGTTTTAAAACGGAGCAGATTATTGCGTTTTTCAAATTTTATTTTATATTTTAATAAAACAAACTCAAAATATTTTGAAAGTATAAAAATCAGTAAATCTTTTTCTGCCGCTGTCATTTCTTCCAATACTATGTATGCCGGCTGTGGCGTAGATTTTCCAGCTGGTGGTCAGGACGAGATTCCTTGGAAACTGGACTTGGGTTCGGCAAGTGGGTATATAAAAGATGTAGTCCCTATCATCCTCGTCATTTTCCTATTAATTATAGAAAAAGTTAAAAAAGAAATTTTTAAATATTTAACAAACAAAATTGCAACACGACACATAACATTTTTATCCAAAATATTTTTAATAAATACGATATAAATTAAGAATTTATAAACATTACTGAGTCTTTTTCTGTAGTTGTCATTTATTCCACTACTACGTGTGCTGGCTATAGCCTAAATTTTCCAGCTTGTGGCCAGGACGACATTCCTTGGAAAATGGACTTGGGTTCGGCCAGTGGGAATATGGAAGTGTTAGTCCCAATCTTCCTCTTCATTTTGTCATCAACCACAGAAAAAGTTAAAGACGAAATTTCGACCAATTAGTCAAAAAAACAAATGCACAAAATCTTTGCTATAACTTCCAACAAATAGCAAAACCATTTATGACATCTGTTAGAATAACTTATTTAATTTATTGTTAATCATATTATTTAGAAAACTAAGTATGTTTGCTTAAATTTTATAGGCAATTATTGATTTAAATAAACATTTTAAGTTTGTTTACATTTTGCCTTTTCTTAGAATTTCATACGGGCGCAATGATGGAATACCACACATGCACAAACAAACAATTTCATCCAAAGTAGTTTTAATAAATACGACATAACAAATTACTTTTATTTAAACTCTGCCATTAAATTATGAATCTATAAACATTATTGAGTGTTTTTCTGCAGTTATCATTTATTCCAATACTACGTGTGCTGGCTATAGCCTAGATTTTCCAACTGGTGGTCAGGACGAGATTCCTTGGAAATTAGACTTGAGTTCGGCAAGTGAGTACATATAAGTTTTAGTCCCAATCTTTCTCTTCACTTTGCCATCAAACATAGAAAAAGTTAAAGACGAAATATTGAGATATTTGACGGAATAAATTAGATTAAGTGAATTTTACAACTGATTTTCAGGTCGAGATTCCTTCGAAGATAAAGCTGGGTTTTATGGGTGAGTATAGAGGTTTTTAGTAAATTCTGCCTCTAAACCAATAAATCCAAATAAATAAAAACTGTGTTAAATCTTTTTCTGTAGTCATCATTTATTTCAATACAACGTGTGCATTGATTTTCCAACTGGTGGTTAGGACGGGATTCTTGGGAACTAGACTTGGGTTCGGCAATTGGGTATATAGAAGTATTAGTCCCTATCTTTCTCGTCATTTTGCCATCAACCATAGAAAAAGTTAAAGGCGAAATTTTGAAATATTTAACAAAAGAAATTGGAACACGACACATAACATTTTTAACCAAAATATTTTTAATAAATACGACAAACAAATAACTTTTAATTACATTCTGCTACTAAATTAAGAATTTATAAACATTATTGAGTCTTTTTCTGCAGTTGTCATTTATTCCACTACTACGTGAGCTGGCTATAGCCTAGATTTTCCAACTGGTAGCCAGGATGAGATTCCTTGGAAACTAGACTTGGGTTTAGAAATTATATTAGAGAATTAATAATAAAATATCGTGGTGATGTTAGTAAATTTTGCTGTCATTGTGGTTTCATTAAAAAGGCTGATATTAGAAATTGGCAGGAATGTAAAGATTGCATATACTCGGTATGCACTAGATGCAATATGCAATATTCCAGTATTTGTAAAATTTGTTCTGAAAATATTTTAGGAGAATAATTTAATTTAATTCAAAATTCTAATTAATAGATTTATTGATTATTTTCATACATTCTTATTATCTAAATTTGTTTATAAAATAATGTTAATGTATTTTATTGTTTCATGTTCGACACTGGAATACAATTAGAGTCTATTGGAAAAGCAATTCGATCCAATACTTAGCAGCTATATTTATAGGTACAATTTTGTTTTCAACAAATTTGTGTATAGCTTTATTTACTATTTAGGTTTAAGAGTTTCTTGTTTGCTACATTGAACCTATGGATATAAACAAAATGTCGTAATTGATATCTCTTATGAGTACCAAAACAACTTTTGTATGCTTTAAAAATTCGATTCAAATCACTTAACTTTAAATTAATTTTATTTTAAATTAATCGGCAATGTTTCAGAACCCTGATTTAAATATTTTTCAAAAGTGGAAATGCTATTTTTGTTATCTTATTTAAATCCCCAGTTAATTTTAAAAATAATTATGGTCTGCCCCCTATTTTTCCATATTGTTTGTAGACTCATTACACTGTACTTTGTATATTGTATTTTTCTAACGGAGAATCGGCTAACACAGGTCGATAGTACCAGTATAGAGTAACAAACCCCTAAAAGGGTTTTGCAAAGTTAGCTAGCGTTTAAAAGATATAGCCATTCAAAGTTTGCCTATTGCAGCTTATTTTTTAAAATGAAGTGCTCATTTTTTACTACTTTTTTCAGCGAAAAAAGAACAAAAACAATTTTAACATTATTGAGTTTTCCATATTAAGAAGTTTAAACTATCCATTACATGACTTTTGCAAAAAGCAATAAATGTATAGAATTTAATATTGTTTGGGTTTTCAAATTTTTGTTTTTATTATAAACAGAAAATAGAATTGAAAAATACACTAAAACAGCTCAACTTTGAAAGGCTTTAACATTTAAAAGAGAGCTAACTTTTTAAAATCCTCTTAGGGTTTTATTACTCTGTGTTTGTTACTTCTCCGTTAGATTCCATGCCCCTAAAATTGTTGCACAGTGTTATTTACTTGTTTTCGTTTTCTATTTTTCTATGTAATCATGCTTAATGTGTGGTGTCCGATGGAAAAAACGGAGGTCATAAAAACTCCGGGAAGTGGGAAACTTAATTGTGATCATCATTAAATTTCAAAGGATGTTTAGAAGTCAGGAAGAAACTATATATAATAAAATAGTGATAAATGTCACTTCTTTTAAAATAAATTTGTATGTTTTTGGATTTGGATTTGTATGTTTTTGGATGAACAGAAAATATAAAATAAACAAACAAAATTGTCAGTACTTATTAAGTTAAATAAAGAATATATGAAAGCCAAAAGCAAACTTTAAAAAAAAAAAACAAATTAAATAAAAAACAATAATAAAAAAATGTGATAATGATGTTGAAGAAAAAAATACAATGCACTTATGAATTAGTTTCTAGATCGCAATAAAACTTCAATTTCAGTGTGTTTGAAATCAAGAAGTCAGAATTTAACTTTTTTCAAATATGCAAATAAAGTTCTTCGAAATATTCAAGGATTTAATATATATTTAATAAATAGCTCGTTAAGCTATTCGCTAACATGCTTATATTTTTTATAATCCTGATAGTTAGGATTCCACATGCTAGCTCTATAAGCTCTAAAACTTTTTTAATTGAAATATCCATACATTAAAAGTTAAATAAATTAAAGCAGAAAGTAACTATCGAAAAATGAACAAACAAGAAAAAAATAAACTAATTAAGTTTTTCAAAAGACGTCATAATTCTTTATTCTATCTGTTAGGAGCTACAGCAATGATTTTGTTTTTAAACTAATTTCTCTAATTTCGTCTTACACTTTTTCTATAATTAATGGCAAAATGATGAGGATGATAGGGGCTAACACTTCTATATACTCACTTGCCGAACCCAAGTCCATTTTTCAAGGAATCTCATCCTGGCAACCAGTTGGAAAATCTAGGCTATAGCCAGCTCACGTAGTAGTGGAATAAATGACAACTGCAGAAAAAGACTCAATAATGTTTATAAATTCCTAATTTAGTAGCAGAATACAATTAAAAGTTATTGTTATGTCGTATTTATTAAAAATATTTTGGTTAAAAATGTTATGTGTCGTGTTCCAATTTCTTTTGTTAAATATTTCAAAATTTCTTCTTTAACTTTTTCTATAACTAATGGGAAAATAAATAGGAAGACTGGGACTAACACTTCCATACACCCACTGGCCGAACCCAAGTCCAGTTTCCAAGCAATCTCGTCCTGACCACCAGCTGGAAAATCTAGGATATAGCCAGCATACGTAGTAGTGAAATAAATGACAACTGCAGAAAAAAACTCCATAATGTTTATAAATTCTTAATTTAGTAGCAGAATGTAATTAAAAGTTATTTGTTATGTCGTATTTATTAAAAATATTTTGGTTAAAAATGTTATGTGTCGTGTTAAAATTTCTTTTGTTAAATATTTCAAAATTTCTTTTTTAACTTTTTCTATAATTAATGAGAAAATGACGAGGATGATAGGGACTACATCTTCTATATACCCACTTGCCGAACCCAAGTGCAGTTTCCAAGGAATCTCGTCCTGACCACCAGCTGAAAAATCTACGCCACAGTCGGCATACATAGTATTGGATGAAATGACATTATACTTTCAAAATATTGTGAGTTTGCTTTATTAAAATATTTGGTTAATATTAAATTAATTAATAATAAAATGGTCTAACATGCATACATTATTTCAACATTTATATGCGTGAAGTTAACAACCCTGATTCAACAACCAGAACGGGCGGAATTGAAACAAAGGAATGAAACCAAGGAAATCTATTGTGACCGAAAAGTTGTTAAATACTAACGGGTGTGAAGTTAACAACCCTGATTCAACAACCAGAACGGGCGGAATTGAAACAAAGGAATGAAATCAAGGAAATCTATTGTGAACGAAAAGTTGTTAAAAACTAAAAAGTTGATGAAATGTGAGGTTATGTTGAAATAATGTATGCATGTTAGACCATTTTATTATTAACTAATTTAATATTAACGAAATATTTTAATAAAACAAACTCAATATATTTTGAAAGTATAAAAATCAGTAAATCTTTTTCTGTGGCTGTCATTTCATTCAATACTATGTATGCCGGCTGTGGCGTAGATTTTCCAGCTGGTGGTCAGGACGAGATTCCTTGGAAACTACACTTGGGTTCGGCAAGTGGATATATAGATGATTTAGCCCCTATAATCCTCGTCATTTTCCCATTAACTATAGAAAAAGTTAAAGAAGAAATTTTGAAATATTTAACAAAAGAAATTGGAACACGACACATAACATTTTTAACCAAAATATTTTTAATAAATACGACATAACAAATAACTTTTAATTACATTCTGCTACTAAATTAAGAATTTATAAACATTATTGAGTCTTTTTCTGCAGTTGTCATTTATTCCACTACTACGTGTGCTGGCTATAGCCTAGATTTTCCAGCTGGTGGTCAGGACGAGATTGCTTGGAAACTGGACTTGGGTTCGGCAAGTGGGTGTATGGAAGTGTTAGTCCCGATCTTCCTCTTCATTTTCCCATTAGTTATAGAAAAAGTTAAAGAAGAAATTTTGAAATATTTAACAAAAGAAATTGGAACACCACGACACATAACATTTTTATCCAAAATATTTTTAATAAATACGACATAACAAATAACTTTTAATTACATTCTGCTACTAAATTAAGAATTTATAAACATTATTGAGTCATTTTCTGCAGTTGTCATTTATTCTACTACTACGTGTGCTGGCTATAGCCTAAATTTTCCAGCTTTTGGCCAGGACGAGATTCCTTGGAAAATGGACTTGGGTTCGGTCAGTGGGTATATGGAAGTGTTAGCCCCGATCTTCCTCTTCATTTTGTCATCAACCATAGAAAAAGTTAAAGACGAAATTTCGACCAATTAGTCAAAAAAACAAATGCACAAAATCTTTGCTATAACTTCCAACAAATAGCAAAACCATTTATGACATCTGTTAGAATAACTTAATTAATTTATTGTTAATCATATTATTTAGAAAACTAAGTATGTTTGCTTAAATTTTATAGGCAATTATTGATTTAAGTAAACATTTCAAGTTTGTTTACATTTTGCTTTTTCTTAGAATTTCATACGGGCGCAATGATGGAATATCACACATGCACAAACAAATAATTTCATCCAAAGTATTTTTAATAAATACGACATAACAAATTACTTTTATTTAAACTCTGCCATTAAATTATGAATCTATAAACATTACGTGTGCTGGCTATAGCCTAGATTTTCCAACTGGTGGTCGGGACGAGATTCCTTGGAAATTAGACTTGAGTTCGGCAAGTGAGTACATATAAGTTTTAGTCCCAATCTTTTTCTTCACTTTGCCATCAAATATAGAAAAAATTAAAGACGAAATATTGAGATATTTGACGGAATAAATTAATTTAAGTGAAATTTACACTGATTTTCAGGTCGAGATTCCTTCGAAGCTAAAGTTGGGTTTTATGGGTGAGTATAGAGGTTTTAAGTAAATTCTGCCTCTAAACCAATAAATCCAAATAAATAAGTCTTTTTCTGTAGTTATCATTTATTTCAATACAACGTGTGCATTGATTATCCAACTGGTGGTCAGGACGGGATTTTTGAGAAACTAGACTTGGGTTCGGCAATTGGGTATATAGAAGTATTAGTCCCTTTCTTTCTCGTCATTTTGCCATCAACCATAGAAAAAGTTAAAGAAGAAATTTTGAAATATTTAACAAAAGAAATTGGAACACGACACATAACATTTTTAACCAAAATATTTTTAATAAATACGACATAACAAATAACTTTTAATTACATTCTGCTACTAAATTATGAATTCATAAACTTTACATGAGTATTTTTCTGCAGTTGTCGCTTCTTCTGATTTAACTTCTGCTGTATATGGCATTGATTCTCCAAATTGGTGGTCAGAACGAGATTCCTTGGAAAATAGACTTGGGCTCGGCAAGTGAGTATATAGAAGTGTTAGCCCCTATCTTCCTCGTCATTTTGCCATTAATTATAGAAAAAGTGTAAGACGAAATTTGAGAAATTAGTTTAAAAACAAAATCATTGCTGTAGCTCCTAACAGATAGAAGAAAGAATTATGACGTCTTTTGGAAAACGTAATTAGTTTATTTTTTTCTTGTTTGTTCATTTTTCGATAATTACTTTCTGCTTTAATTTTAATTAACACTTTTAATGTATTGATATTTCAATTAAAAAAGTTTAAGAGCTCATAGAGCTAGCATGTGGAATCCTAACTATCAGGATTATAAAAAATATAAGCATGTTAGCAACTAGCTTAAAGTGTGTATCGAGAAAGATTTGAAATGCTAATCGCCCAGCTGATTCCATGGGGTGTTTAGACTCATGCAAGTTCTTCCAGTGAGACATTTATAGTATTTTAGAGTCTCACACGTTTTTTTATAAGATGTGGCTATGTCCTATCTTCAGAAACTATCTACAACTTACGCAATAATTCACACTCTTTTTTTTAATCTACCTATTTTTCGCAGCACTCATGTTCATGACGTTCCCGTCATTCGAGGTATTTATTAAATATATATTAAATCCTTGAATATTTCGAAGAACCTTATTTGCATATTTGAAAAAAGTTAAATTCTGACTTCTTAATTTCAAACACACTGAAATTGAAGTTTTATTGCGATCTAGAAACTAATTCATAAGTGCATAGTATGTTTTTCTTAAATATTTTATTTAATTTGTTTTTTTTTATAAGCCTTTCTTTCTTTATTTAACTTAATAAGTACTAACAATTTTTTTTTGTTTATTTTATATTTTCTGTTCATCCACAAATTCTTATTATTCATTTACATACAAATTTATTTTAAAAGAAGTGACATTTATCACTATTTTATTATATAATATATAATTTACCATACTCTTAAGTGATTAATTTTTGTCAATTCTTTCAACTATTTCTTGTAAATTTATTTTAAGTGTTAGAAATTTAATAAAAACATAAATAATTTTGTGCAAAGAAACTTAAATAATAGTAATAGAAAAATTAGCAATAAAGTAAAGCTGTTGGAATTAATTTTATTTTCTTTTTAATTAATTAACATTAAAAAAGTAATAACAGTAGTAAAAATTCACAATTTTAAAAGCAAAACTAGTGCAATTTTACTTATAAAAATATAATAACATAAAATTTAACATAATTCATATTAAATAAATATTTATAATTTGTAAAAAATTTTTTTAAGTTAAACTAAAAATGTTTTACTATAATGGATAAGAAAAAGCATTTTAAATGCAATCTGTAAAACATTGGATCATCATTGCTGATGTTTTCAAGCTGTGTTGAATGTTAAGCTGACACACATATAATTATTGTTGATGTAGGCCCAAGTGATATCGACCTTCTAGACATCCTTTGGAATTTAACGATGACCACAATTAAGTTATCCACTTATTTTATGTGTCGTGTTCCAATTTCTTTTGTTAAATATTTAAAAATTTCTTCTTTAACTTTTTCTATGGTTGATGGCAAAATGACGAGAAAGAAAGGGACTAATACTTCTATATACCCAATTGCCGAACCCAAGTCTAGTTTCCCAAAAATCCCGTCCTGACCACCAGTTGGATAATCAATGCACACGTTGTACTGAAATAAATGATAACTACAGAAAAAGACTTATTTATTTGGATTTATTGGTTTAGAGGCAGAATTTACTTAAAACCTCTATACTCACCCATAAAACCCAACTTTAGCTTCGAAGGAATCTCGACCCGAAAATCAGTTGTAAATTTCACTTAAATTAATTTATTCCGTCAAATATCTCAATATTTCGTCTTTAATTTTTTCTATATTTGATGGCAAAGTGAAGAGAAAGATTGGGACTAAAACTTATAGTGAGTACTCACTTGCCGAACTCAAGTCTAATTTCCAAGGAATCTCGTCCCGACCACCAGTTGGAAAATCTAGGCTATAGCCAGCACACGTAATGTTTATAGATTCATAATTTAATGGCAGAGTTTAAATAAAAGTAATTTGTTATGTCGTATTTATTAAAAATACTTTGGATGAAATTATTTGTTTGTGCATGTGTGATATTCCATCATTGCGCCCGTATGAAATTCTAAGAAAAAGCAAAATGTTAACAAACTTGAAATGTTTACTTAAATCAATAATTGCCTATAAAATTTAAGCAAACATACTTAGTTTTCTAAATAATATGATTAACAATAAATTAATTAAGTTATTCTAACAGATGTCATAAATGTTTTTGCTATTTGTTGGAAGTTATAGCAAAGATTTTGTGCATTTGTTTTTTTGACTAATTGGTCGAAATTTCGTCTTTAACTTTTTCTATGGTTGATGACAAAATGAAGAGGAAGATCGGGGCTAACACTTCCATATACCCACTGACCGAACCCAAGTCCATTTTCCAAGGAATCTCGTCCTGGCCACCAGCTGGAAAATTTAGGCTATAGCCAGCACACGTAGTAGTAGAATAAATGACAACTGCAGAAAATGACTCAATAATGTTTATAAATTCTTAATTTAGTAGCAGAATGTAATTAAAAGTTATTTGTTATGTCGTATTTATTAAAAATATTTTGGATAAAAATGTTATGTGTCGTGGTGTTCCAATTTCTTTTGTTAAATATTTCAAAATTTCTTCTTTAACTTTTTCTATAACTAATGGGAAAATGAAGAGGAAGATCGGGACTAACACTTCCATACACCCACTTGCCGAACCCAAGTCCAGTTTCCAAGCAATCTCGTCCTGACCACCAGCTGGAAAATCTAGGCTATAGCCAGCACACGTAGTAGTGGAATAAATGACAACTGCAGAAAAAGACTCAATAATGTTTATAAATTCTTAATTTAGTAGCAGAATGTAATTAAAAGTTATTTGTTATGTCGTATTTATTAAAAATATTTTGGTTAAAAATGTTATGTGTCGTGTTCCAATTTCTTTTGTTAAATATTTCAAAATTTCTTCTTTAACTTTTTCTATAGTTAATGGGAAAATGACGAGGATTATAGGGGCTAAATCATCTATATATCCACTTGCCGAACCCAAGTGTAGTTTCCAAGGAATCTCGTCCTGACCACCAGCTGGAAAATCTACGCCACAGCCGGCATACATAGTATTGAATGAAATGACAGCCACAGAAAAAGATTTACTGATTTTTATACTTTCAAAATATATTGAGTTTGTTTTATTAAAATATTTCGTTAATATTAAATTAGTTAATAATAAAATGGTCTAACATGCATACATTATTTCAACATAACCTCACATTTCATCAACTTTTTAGTTTTTAACAACTTTTCGGTCACAATAGATTTCCTTGGTTTCATTCCTTTGTTTCAATTCCGCCCGTTCTGGTTGTTGTATCAGGGTTGTTAACTTCACGCATATTACATAAAAACTCTTATTTGAAAATCTGTTCTGTCATTTTTATACATATTGTACATATATCACAAAAATAAGTTTTCACACACCAAAAAAAAAACTTTAGCCTCAAAAATCTTCTCAATAATAGAGAGAATTAAATTTATTTTTACGATACTAAAAAGCTACATAGGAAGTTGTGTAAATAGCAACTATATTATGAAGAAAAAAATGTGATTCTGATTTTTTTGAACTCAATACTACTAAGTGATACATAGTATGATGTGACAAAAGTAAATTTTCAAAAACTTTAATATTCAAAATAGCCACATTTTAATCCAACAATTTTAGGGAATCGGTCTTCAGTAGCGAAAAAAATATTTCTACACCGATCTTTTCCAAACTATTTTTTACCAATTTCGTTTATTCCTCGACACTGTGAGAAGTGAGCTTTAAAACAATCAATCTTAATCTGCTCTTGCATTACCTTTAGTTGACAAGTCAGGGCTTAGTGATGACCATTAAAAAAAAGCTTTCTTCATCATTATTCATTTCTATACTTTTTTAGGTAGTTTGATGCACAATGATTGCATTTAAGATAATTAAAATATTACCTATTCAGCTTTTCTCTTCAGGAACTTGAACATCTGTTGAAGGAATAAAAAATAGGTATATCTGCGTTGATCTTAATTTCCAGTGATACAATTTTGATCATGCTTTCCATGCATAAATATTTTAAAACCTTGATATTTTTTTCATGTTGAAAGTTCTTTGTTGAAGAAATCGGTGCTGAAAAAAATTTTTGCACCAGGATTTACAAAAGACGGAAACTCGATATTTATAAAGAAGAAAAATATTTTTTTTGTGGCCAGCTTCCAATGTAATTTAAGCTTTATTTGTCTTAACCGCTGTTTGAACATTTTCATCAAATAATGATAGAGCCACAGTATGGGGAGCTAAGTCTGATTTCTCGATCATGAAAATTTATCAATTAATGCTTGAACAAAAAGTAATGAGAAGGTGTTTTAATTCCATCTGGTGACAGAAACCAGGCGCGAACGTACACTCGAGCAAGAAAAATACAAATTAAGAGTTCTTATGAGATAACCGAAACTGGTCTGGAAAAAAGTATAACTTGAATGCATAAATCATTGTTAACTCTAACAATACTGGCTAATCATCTTGGTGCTGTTTCTTCATGGAAAAGTTTTGTTTAAGAAATCCAAGAATAACAAATTTATTTATCTGAAAAAATTACTTTCCGGGCGGCAATGTACAACTTCATGGTCGATGAGGGTCGCCTCACAGTTATTCAATTGTACTCAAATTTTGCACAGATTGTTTTTTGTTGATTGGTATAAGATAGGTGTTTGGGAGCTAAACTTTTAGGCTGTGGTTATATTGCGAGTATGCTCGGCCGTGTGGCCAACTTTTGTTTTTCAAAATCCACTAAAATTTCTCCATTTTACCGTATTTTTTTTAAAAAAGCGCTAAATTTTTTCTTTATGAAATAAATATATTAAATACATTAGAATCGCGATAGTTCGTACCCTGTTAATTCAAAAATCTCAATAATGCGTAACAAACTGCTGGTCCCTTGAAAAAATCGCTTTAATTCGTATTTTTTTTTTTTCAATACAAGAAATATTTAACCTCTTATAAATAGTGGCAACTTTACTTAATGTAATTTATAGCAACTCTGACAATGAATAAACGAGAATAGAGGCAATGGAAAAAAAGTATGGCTGCCGGTGAAAGAAAAAAGTCAGTTATTGGTTAGCGTCTGAAGTGAAAAGACATAAAAATAAAGTTTGAATATTTGTTCTTAATAAATTCGAGTTCAATTTTTATATAAAAATTCCTAAAAAATCGAAATTGGTTGTTGACAACCTCTCATAATTCGTAATGCAAAGCAACATTCTATGGAACTATGATTCTAAACAAATCAATCATTGTAGATAGCTACGTTCACTTTTTTATGAAATTTTTTGTGTTTTTCGTGGTTGAAAAGATACACGAGAAGAGCCTTAAACTACAAACCCGTTAATTCGTATTTTTCTTATTTTAACCTCGTTAACCCTGGGATTGTATATCCCAAAAATGTTCGAAAATTTAAGTAAAATAGGAGATACGGTTTCCATTTTATTTGAGTTTTCTTTAAAATACGGATGCTGGCGGTCAATGAGTGGATTGTATACACGCAGTGTCATCACCGTAAATTGGCTTTGCCATAATTCCAGGTTTCAAAGGTTATGTCCCATTGGAAAACTTAAGTACAACTTTAAGGATTAAGAGTCCTGGACATATTATTTTTTAAATTTATTTTAATATTTGCATAAAATACTGGAAAAACTCAACCAGATTTTGAGGAAAAACTCGGGGTGAAAGGGTTAAATCGAAATCTCGTTAAATCGAAAACCTCTGTAGTTCGTAAAAAATTGCTGGTCCCTTACGATTACGAATTATCGAGATTCTGCTGTATTGAAAAGAAAATTAATTAAATTGTATGTTAAATTAAATGTATTTTTAAAGTTTTTATTGGGAGTATGAATGTATAAACTCGTATTTTTTTCTTAATTTGGACATTTATTGTGAAAAAGTGATTATAAATTTATTCTGCAAAGTATTGTACATCGTTAGCCATAACCGTTTCCCATCTTTCTGGTAGCATACGGATTCCGCGTCGAAAGAACTCCTCATCTTTTGAGGCTATCTACGAATCGACCCATTTTTTGAGTTCTTCTAGAGAACGGAAGTGCTGTTCAGCCAGGCCATGTGTCATCGATCGGAACAAGTGGTAATCAGAAGGAGCAATGTGTGGAGAATACGGCGGGTGGGGTAGCACTTCCCATTTCAGCGTTTCCAAGTATGTTTTTACTTGCCTTGTAACATGCGACCGAGCATTGTCGTGCTGAAGAATAACTTCGTCGTGTCTATTCTCATATTCTGGCCTCTTATCCTTTAATGCTCGGCTCAAACGCATCAATTGTAGTCGGTAGCGGTCGCCAGTGATCGTTTCATTCGGTTACACAGCATGAGCTTGGACCCATAGATGTTCGGCTTTGCCGTTGATGTTGATGCATGTCCGGGCGGTCCCCATGATTTTTTACGCTTTGGGTTATCGTAACGTATCCACTTTTCATCGCCAGTCACAATACGATGCAGAAAAACCCTTTTTTTCTGTCGTTCAATCAGCAGTTCACATGTGAAAAATCGTCGTTCGACGTCTCTCGGCTTCAATTCGTACGGCACCCAATTTCCTTGCTTTTGAATCAATCCCAATGCTTTTAATCGTTTAGAAATGGTTGATTGATCAACTCCTAAAGATTTTGCAAGTTCTTGTTGCGTATGACATGAATCTTCTTCGAGTAATGCCTTCAATTCTTCATCTTCGAACTTTTTCGGGCCGCCTGAACTTTCCCTGTCTTCAACATCAAAATTACCACTTTTGAAACGGGCATACCACACCTGACACATTTTAACGTCTATAGCATAGTCAGAATAAGCTTCAGTGAGTAAACGATGTGCTTCAGTTGCGTTTTTCTTTAAATGGAAGAACAAATTAAAACTTCCCGCAAATATTGTTTTGTTGGCACGAAATTCGACATTTTCAGCTATAGTAAAAGACTTTTGTAAAATTATGAAAATTATTTGCCAGATCAATTCTTATAGTATTTTTGGGCTCTTCGAGAGAATATAACTGTCAATGTCAAAAAAATGATAGATATGAAGTTAGTCACAATTACGAGTTTATACATTCATACTCCCAATAATTCGCAGCATTTCTAAATTATACAATCACAAAAAAAACTAAAATAAGATAATGGAAAAAGATTATTTTATACACTTTAATCTTACAATTTTGGTGTTTTGATCCATTTTTTATATGAAGTAAAGAATTTTTTGAATTGAGTGACTTACGGTTACGAACTTTGGTTTTAAATAAGTTCATTGCTCATTGTTTCGATAACAAATTTTGTTAGGATTATTCAGGAAATGGATCATATAGCGGAGCATTTAGTGTCTTTTAAATTGAAAAAACGCGTTGAAAAACCTGCTGACCGCTAAATCACTTTTTTCCGCGTTTTAATTTTCAAAAAGCACTGAATTTAGCGGGAAAAGTGCTGAGTTGGCCACACTGATGCTCGGCGAACACCATGAAATTGTTATTGCACCGAACACAAAAGGAAGAGTCTGTACTCACTCTCACACCGAACACGAAATGCTCGGTGTATTGTACACCGAGCACCAGTGTGGCCAACTCAGCGCTTTCCCCCGCTGATTTTAGTGCTTTTTGAAAATTAAAACGCGGTAAAAAAGTGATTTAGCGGTCAGCGGGTTTTTCAACGCGTTTTTTCATTTTAGCGGATTTTGAAAACAAAAGTTGGCCACACTGCCGAACACGCAGAGTAGTCAGGGTGGCAATGAGTTATTTTACGAAACAGTATCATTACATATAAAATAGTATTGAACGAGTATATTTTGATAAAAAACAACTCTGCAATGAGCTGAATGTAACCACCATGACCGAGCACGGGAGAAAATGTTTTGTGTTCGTCGAACACCGAGCATCAATATAATCAGGCGCTTAGAAAATTCAAATACAAAGGTTTAAATGTTTCTTTTTTAAAAATGTGAATTTCATTTTAGAATGTCCGGCTAATATCGATATTACATTTCGTTTTAAAAATTTATTTCTGCTGAAAGAGTTTTTAATTTACTTATGTATTCACAAATAATATATATATATAAATACTCGTATTTATAAGTAGAAATGGAAATACAAAAAATCTTCCGTTCTTTCAAAATCATGGTCTTCCACGTAAGTAAGTGGGCTGAAGTTGATTCTGAGACCCGGGTAGATATTCATTCAAATTCAAAGTAAACGAAGCGAGTACGTGTTTCCCTTTGACTTCACGATTAATGCGATAATTATTTCGGTACGGCTGTATTGCATTGGTATATGTTTGCAGACCATAGGGTAGACTACCAGTATAAATGTCTGCCAAAGCAGTTGGTGTCGGTGGTACAATGTTGGCGGGAACATCAGTCAGCAGAGAAGGTGAGCGAACAGAATAGTCTTTGACCGCATTGTTGACAGTTAATGGTTGATGATACGCGATAGTTGTTTGTGGCGCTAAGGCTCCATTTTGTAAAAATGGACTAATAGGAACAATAAGTGGACGAGTTGGTATCAATTGCAAGTACTGTACTCCGCCTTCATGTACTGTTTGTGGTAAGTATTGCATCAGCACTGGGGTTGGACTTGTCATTGCGGGTGGTGAAGAGTCGCTACTTTGGATGGGTTTGAAATTTGCTTCCATTTCTGGTATTTTATACGATGGCTTAAAATTAGCTTGTGCACTAGCTGTGGAAATGCTATCGTAATTGGTAGCATATGCATTTAGAGAATTTAAATGCAAATCTTGTAAGTTAGGCTTTTGATGTTGCTGCAGTTGCTGGCTAGTTGTGATCATCGTTTTGTCTGATCTCATACTGATTTCTGGGCTTGAAACTGGGTTTGCGCGTATGTGTTGTTTGGCAACTGAACATAAAAGTAATTGCAGAATTAACATTTTTCGCGAAACTTTGGAATCTATGCGCATATGCACTAGAGCTTGAAATGGCCACGATGGTATTGATTGCGCTTGCGACATCTAGTTAGTAAGAGAAAGGGAATATAAGAACATGATTTGAAAGAGTTCTAAATATATGAGCGATTAACTATTTAATAATAATAATATAATAAAATACAGTGAAATCAGTATAATTGCACCAACTTCGGGACCGACTAAAGTCGTCTAATTGGCAGGTGGTGCACTTACACAGGTTTATTTATAAAAAATATGTCATTATAGACTTATTGAGGCAGACAGGCATATGCAAATATATTCAACTCATTTGACGAGCACAATTTTTATTTTCGCCTAAAGTGACTATTTGGCACTTTTTTTACGAATTTTTAAATTCAGCCGTTAGGATTTTCCAGATAGCGGTAATTTTTTTAATATTAAAGTACGTAGGATTGTGGGTAACCCAATTTAGTTTATTTAAAATACAAATCGAATTATATTTTAATGAACCCATGTCGAGTACAATCAAGATCACCTATGACAAATGTCCCCAAAAAATTGCAAACAACAAACTAGATGTTGAAAAAATTGCCTTAAATTAATGAAACTTACCAATTAAGAAGTAACTACTAACTTTTAACATTTTCTCCATACTTAATCGCTTGCGTCAAAATTGTTGATTTATATCAATATGTAATACACACAGTGTAGCGTCTCCATACAACCGGTGGACAATAATAGAAGGAGTAGTGGTAGGCCAATGAAATTTTGCGCGAATATTTTTAAGGAAAGATTAAGAAATATTGCGAATTTCAACCAAATCGGTTAACGGACACGCCCACTTCCCATACAAGCTGAATCAAAACATTACAATATCTCAAAAACTGGTGAAGTAATACACTTGAATTTTTGTGCAGTAGCTACCGATAATGTAAGAGCTCCCTAAAACAAATATGGTCAAGATTGGGAATATGGGCGTGGCACAGTGTGATGAGGTCATGTAGTGAACAGACAAAAATATGAGTTATTGTAGACTAATGAAATTTGGTACACATCGTTTTTATGAGCAACAAAGCTAATACACAAAATCTTAGTACAATCTTATTAAAACCACGCCCACCTCTCATATAACTTCTTAAATTTGTTTAAAGAAAAGTAATGTAATATCAAAATAAATAATAGCAGAAAGTTGAAAATCTTTCAAAACAGTCCCCAAGCTTACTAACAGGTGCCAATGAAACTATTTTGCTGTCGGCCACGCCCACCTTTAAAAAAAAATATTGATTGATTGATGTCCTTTGATATCCACACATTGAAAAAAAAATTAGTCACTTTAGCTTTCATCATCATCGCTAGTTTACCTATCTGGAGAAACCTTACTGTCATCGTCCTCTGTGCCTTTATATGCTTCTGACAATATGAATTGTTCTATTTCATCCCCATTTTTCCCATTTTTTGCTTCTTGTCTGTAAACAACTAAGCGGCAGCTTTCATTATTTGTTCAGGATAGCTTCAAGCTATAAGCTTATCTTCTCTCCGCTTTTTTCGTTATCTTACACCCTTCTTCATATGATATTAGGCTTGTCTTTCCCGACCCCATACATTTTAGCTGGTACTAAATATTAAGATCATAAGCCTCAATTCCTCAGATTTTTTCTCTCCTAAGCTCTTTCTCAATAAAATTTTTTACACCATCAAACGTGTTGGCTTACGTATTGGTTTTTACTTGCAACCAAGCATTAAAAACCGCTTTAATTTGCACACGGGTACTCACTGAAAAAGATGTGTATCTCCAGAAAATGCTGACGAAAGCAGCTGAAACTTTCAAATATTAATCTACATACTTGTTTGTAATATAAAAAAAATCGAAGGCGTTAAGGAGTGTTTTTTTTTATTTAACTTTAAAGTTCAGACTTTTAATTCTTTTAGAGTGATTTCTTTACATTGCTTTACAATATCGGTAAAAATCAGACGTCAAAAATGTATATGCAAATTTAGCATTGCTAGTTTTTAAAAATTACCCAATTATATGTTATCAACACTTTTAATTCATATATCGAGTTGCACTCAAGTTATCGAAAATCAAGGATTAAGCATAAATTTGACTTTGTAATATGGTGGAATGAAGACATAAAAATAAGTGACTGAACTCCCATAACTTTTTTCTTTATGAATATTTTGTAACAATCTTTTGGATTTTTCTTAACTAAAGTATTATCATTGAAACTTCATATCCAAATTTTCAATTCTTTAATATCGCAATTCGGGTATTTTGTTCATACTCGCTACACTGTGTGTCTCCCGTATAACACGATAGTTAGGTTCCAAAAAAGCATTGTGTTGTGCGGATTCATGTTATACGGAACAAGGAAGCAATATAAAAAGCGGAGTTAGGCTCCAAGAATTTAAAAATCTACCGTATTATATACGAAATCGTATTATACGGGACAAGCAAGTAGTACAAAAACAGGGTCACGTTCCAAGAGTTTTAAAAACAACTTTTTGGGATAAGTGATCGTTCGAGCTGTCACATTCAGGGGCATTCTTTAGCTTTATGTATATTTTAACTTTTTGTACGGTTTGATACATTTTCTCTTTTTTATAAATAAATTAAAGTTTTTAGTTCTGGTTGTAAAAAGTAAAAAAACAGAAATTAAGTATATTAATTTTATAGAAAAAAATTTTAATAATAAGCAAAACAGAAAATTTATTGGAATATTTACAGAAAAAATTTGAGTTTAACAAGCGAAAATGATTATGAAATTAGAACACAGAGTGAACTGGAATTTGATAAATATAGCAAATAAAAATTAGAGTTATAGTTAAATAGCTTATTAATAAATTTAAAAAGCGATTTAAATCTCCAAATTATTTTCACTAATCGTGTTATACGAGGGATTCAGCTATTCGCAAATCGTGTTGGAAGGAAATCGTGCTATAGTGACATCGTGTTATATGGGGATTTCTGCTATTAACAAATCGTGTTGGAGCGAAATCGTTCTCTACGAGTGCCGTGTAGTTCGTGGGAAACCTGTACATATAACTATAACCTGTACATATACTATAATTGACAGACGAAAATAAAGATTACAAATTTTCACGGTAAGACAATTTTTTCAACTCCTGCTTTGTTTTTTTGTTCAACTTTTTGAGGACATTTGTCAGAGGGGAACTTGATTGTGATTCGGCAAATTGTGATACCACATGGTTGAACCTACAGTTTACACTACTCAACACGAGTATTTCTTCAATACATCATGGCTTTGAGATATTTCCACTGGAAACATCTGAATCATATAGAAATGACGTTAACTTAAGTATATGATATTTATTATGTTTAGATGGAAATCGCTAGAAAATTTATAATAGAAGGAAAAAATTAAATCAACAGATTTTAGCTTGTTAAAAATATTTTATTTTAATAAAAAGGTTTGAGTAAACATTATGTTCTACATGCATGGCAGGTAATATTTTCTAGAACTTCAATACTGTACTGCAATATTTTCATACCTTGGAATATTGCAATATGAATTGAAATGTTTTGAATATGCATATAAGTTATGGTTATAAAAAAAGACGAATAAAACTTGTTTGATATAAGGTTACCAAGAATCTGCGACTACAGAAATTTGTGAACGTAAACTTGTGTTCATTTATATAGTATTAATCGAAATAGATTGATTTAGTAGAAGCGAAAGTGACCATGCACTTTAATTACAATTACAACAATATTCACTGATTAAAATAGCTCTACAGTATAGATTCACAAACAAAACTACAAGAAATTCCGTTATTCAAAAATCAAAAACCTAATTTTAAATAAGTAATGCCCGTGTTCAAGTTTATATGCACTGTGTATCTGTGCTGTCGCTGTCACTTCAAATGAAGTTTTTCACTTCACTTTCAAGCCCAACACTTCGTCACTTCCTCTTTCATAAAAACACTTCAGTTTTCCAATTTCAAAGAAAAGCTAAAACCGATAAAAAATTATATAAATATGTTTATATCTATGAACCATTTCGTTGAATTAATTTTTGCATTTCCGCTTAATTTGGAAGGGAAAAATGACTGTAGCCAGATCGGTGTATTTGAATTTATATTCCCTATAAAAAGTAAGACTCCATCTAGCAGACATCCTATATTACCTTTTTAGACCTTTTGTGTTTATTTAACACTGGAAGGACATGCTTCATCGAATCGACGACGCATGTTTACATTTTACAGTTTTTCTTTCCAAATTTTATTTGTTTGTGCTAGTTTTACATACAGCGCCAGTCGTAGGCAAGCTGTTGCTGTGTGCTGAAGTTCAACCGAATTCACATTATGAAAGTATAATTTTTTAAATGTGTATCGTCGAATCGACGAAACATGACCTTTATGTACGAAGACCACTGACCCGACGGAAGAGGTTTAAAATGATAGTTTGGAAGATGCCAGTTAGTCAGTGGAAGCATCCGATTTAGACTAAAACGATGTACCTCTGGGTAGAGATATATCATTATGAAGGGCAAAATCGAAAATAATTTCGTTTATCACATCCATTATGCATAGAAAACAACTATAAAATGTATGTATGTTCAAAAAGCAAAATTATGGGAAAAATATTGTGCATCAAGTTTGAGGACCAACTCGGTAATGCAAAAATTTTACTGAATATTTTGGAATATTAAACATGACTTTTCTAAATAGCTATGTCAATTACGCTCACAACATGTTTTAAATAAAACAAAAGCCCCTTAACCGCTCAACTTTGACAACGTCGGTTCGAAATAATATTAAAAATGATAATGAGAATACTGGACAAATAAATCCTGAAAAAATAGAATGATTTGTGCCATTTGTTTGCCCCTCTTCTAAATTACGAATGATAAAATCGTCCTGTTCGAAAGCTTGTGCGAGAAGCACAAAATAAAGCTTTGTGCATCTTGCATATAATGAAACTTGATTCTTATGAAAACTCGTTCCTTTTTAGTTCAGTATATTACTTTTAAGATGTAAACACATTTAATGAATTATATATGCCTTAAGTTACTTTTTTTTGTACTTAAATAGACACTGTTTTGTAAAACAAGCTTAATGAACTAAAGCTGTGAAAATTGAATTCCAGGGTTAAATACCTATTTGGCAACACTGATGAACTGTCATTTAATTGATTAGCGCACCACCGAAAAGGTTTTTTCGCAAAATAAGAACATAAAACCAGATAAATTTTGATAATAAGTCGTTTTCTCATTACACTTCAAAAAACACTTCACTTTTTTTAAAAATCACTTCGAAACACTTGAAGTGTTAAAAATTTCACTTCACAAAAAAATTTCAAAACTACAGTGTATGTATGAACTACGAGAAAGATGTCTATAATTTAGTTATTTGTATACCGATTTGATTGGTAGCTCGTTAGAAAGGGGATGAGCCATAAATTACTAAATAAATACATAAATATGGTTACGGAGTAATAAAACCAAAATCTAAAATAGTAAAAAAATTTAATTTTCCGAACTTTAGGCTCGATAAGCTAGTTTTAAATTTTTTCCGATTAGTCTAAAACTTCATAATTAGTAGTTTTTCGAGTATTCGCATAGTTTCAGGGGGCGGAAGCTATAATTCGAATGCACTTTTTTTCTTCATACATTTGGCCGCCACCTTAGTGTTCATACATAAATAATTATTTTCTGTTATATTTAAGTTTTTCCTAAATTGAATTTAACTAATATTAAGATGCAAATGAATTCGATTACCTTTATTTTTACTTTAATTAAAATATATATTATAATATCTTAAATTCTTTTTTTTTTTATTTCTAGTAGTATTTAGGACGTTGTGTATTTGTGACAGAGATTAGCAATGAGTCGCTCTTTCGCTATCCATAGGCACCCATGAATTTTTGAATATAAATGCGTTGAAATCATTATAACACTACTATTCTGATGTACCCACATGTACAACAACGCTTATGCATAAATATAAGTTGCAATAAAAATGAATCCGACGGCGACATCATACTCATACCATCCCTAATCTGTTTGATCCATACCGCAGTTTGATTTAAAATATTAGGAAAATGCTTAGGATCATATGAATGATTCAACTGGATTCAAAAATATTTATATATGTAATGTAGGCATCTTTCTTGTCTACGTCAAGAAAAGAGAAAGTACCATGCTAACACAAGAGAGCGACACACACCAGGGATGCCAACTCTTTTTTCTTTCTCCCCGATAGCCCTCGAGAAACTCCCCGCATCGATATAATTTCTTATTATAACAGCGCGATACGCACTTTCCATATAAACATTTTACAAAAACGAAAAATTACCTAAAATTTACCTCAATGAGTGTTATATTAAGGCGACCCAGAACGTTCTCGGTCCAAAACTTAACTAATTTTTACGGGACTGGTAAATTAATTGAAATGTACCTTCTGACTCCGGAATTCTTTTGGCACATGGAAGATTTCACTTCAAGGGAACCCAGTCTCAAAATCGATCTGGCTCAAGCTTGCATAAAGTTTAATCCTATTGGGTAGTAGTTGCCACACCAAATTTGAACGAGATGCGGTGTTTCGAGTTACTAGACGTTCATTTTAATAGATAAACAAGCCTCAGGCCACTTTTGGATATCAAAGTTCGCAAAGAAGAAGACATGGGCTCTCTTTTGACTCAAATAAAAAATGGCAAAAACCTTTGAAAAAACGGGTTCAAAGTTTCGACGTTCGGTTTTTAACATATAAAATTCATCTTATATTTCATCTTCTTTATGATGGCTGATCGTAATTTGTAAGTTAGCAGATTAGTCAGCAAGGATTAAGAGTTATTAATCAGGAGGTGCTGGACTAAGGCATAGCTTTCTGAACGGTCGAAATGGAAGACGAAACGCCGCGCGACTGTTTTGGACTGACTGACACTCCGCGCTATAATCGTCTATATCAACGAAAGCACTCAGCGTTTCTCTCTGAAATGTTCACAAAATACTTTAGAAATATAATACTTTCAAATACCACTCTTTTTTAAAAGTCGATTTCTCCAAACCAATAAATCGCAGGGCCCACTTAAGAAAAGACGAAGATTTTAAGACCCATAATATGAAATATTGCGTAAGTCAAACGTTTTATATTACATAAAATTGATAAAAAATATTCTACAGACTTTCATGACTAAGAGCTGAACGACTTTAAAATCCCCACAAAAAATAGCTCATTCCCCTATTCCCGCACACAGTAAAATTCCCCGCAAATCGGGGAATTCCCCGCAAGTTGGCATCGCTGACACACACCCGCATAATGTTTTTGTTCGCATGCAAATCATACTTATTTTGCATTGCCTTTACACATTGAGTGAAGGAGAGTCGAAGTATACAACGTCATACATGTTGTTAAATATGAGTATGATGCGAACCTTAAACTTAAGGGAGGATATGAGGTTCAACAGCATTTCAATAAATTTGGATGGATATGGATAGTAGAATTTTGGGATCATGAGTTAAATATATTCAGTTTGACAGTACTCATTGCAGATCTCTGGTTTGTGATGTGGAAACCTCATGCAGATTTATTTAATTTGCTTTTTTGATCATGGTTGGGAGGGCAATGTTGCTACATCAACCTGCAACACAACAATATTCTCGATTGAATATTGGAACACCAGTTCCCCTCTGTTTTTTTTTTTTTCTATTCTTTCTCTATCCTGTCCTTCTATATCCCCTTTTTATGCACGTAAATTAAAATTTTACTGCATTAGACATGTTAGCATTAGGTGATTTGCAGCAAGACTCCACCCCAATTGCAGATGAGCCAGAGCTGGATTTATATGTGCATCTGCTGTCACCTAAACGAACCTTTCCTATACATTCATACATACATTTAATCGTTATATGTTAATCGTTAAGTCACATATATTTGATATAAATTAATTCCAAATGAAGACACTTCTCTAATTGGTACTCACAGTGGGCAACCCTATTAATAAATTATTGACATTTGTAATGCATACACTAGCCAACAAAATACCATTTTTCGACTTTTTCCTGTGGGCCACACACGCTCGTGAGTAAATCGACTTAGTGAATTGTGTCTATATCTGCTTCACCTTGCCGCAAACTTCACACACAGGTAAATTTTCTTTGATATTTACATATACTCAGATCACTTTTTATAGATTCGTTGTTGGCCGAATGTAAAATATTAATACCTGTGGATTTAATTTTCTTAAATTTGTCCTTCTATGGGCTTAAACACCATCTATCGCGTTCGATGTTGACTTGCATTTCCACTTCAGTCTTCTGTTGGGCTGGGCATTGAAAAGAATTGCCCTGCAGTCTCTCTCCTTGTGCCCACATTTTCCACACGAGTGACAGACTTGAACTTTTGATTTGCTGATTCTTTGGTTCTGACTTTCTTGTTTGCGAACATTGTCCTATGGTGTCCTCGCCTATTTTACATTTTCGAGCTTCGTACTCTTCCAAGAGTTTCACTTTGAAGGCTTTTGGATTTGGTAATTTTTCTTGAGCTTCGATGGAAACTCGAAAAGATTCATCTAAAAAAAACTTAAGCGCTTTCACTTTTAATTTGGGCGCCATTTTGTTATGGCCCCCTTTTTATCGTACCTGATGTGGGCCTCCAGCTAGGTCAACTTTTTTGGGCGTAGTCACTTAACCCGCCACACCAGATAGAGGGGTTGATAAAAATGATTTCCGGCGGAAACCAAAGAACAACAAAACAAAACTACAAACACGGGTATATTTGACTGAGACATAAAAGCAAGACCTTTCCTGCCCACCCTATAATTTTCATATACAAAACAAGAATTTAATAATAAATAAAAACATATTTGAGCAAAAAAATTAAATCAAATTATGTAACTTTAAAAAAAAGCAAAGGGGGAAAAAAACTCAAATATATATAAATATAAATTAAGAAAAAAATTTCTGATAAAACTTTAGCACTCCTTACTGTCACAATATATAACGTAAATGACGGTAATTCGGATCGATGTATATATTTTATATATCTTTGGTATTTTTTAAAATTACGTCCTTTTTTCGAAACCAATGATAATTATTTTCCCTTTCTAATGGTATGCAAGACTACCGCGATAGTCTAGTGGGTAGTGCACTAGACTTTCATCTGGGAGGTTCGAGTTCGAATCCCGTCTTATCTGCTGGTTAATTTTCATAACTTTCTTATATTCACTATCAATAAGAAGTGTATGAGAATTTTAAGATAGTGTACAAGTACACACCGTGGTTAGTAATGGCAAAACCACCAAGCCAATAAAAAATTGCCACACCGCAGTTCGGAATCGGCGTTAAACTGTAGGTCCAACTATGTGGTATCACAATAGGCCGTTCAGGCCTAAGTGTGTCTCTCGACAGCCACTCCAACCTAATGGTATGCAACACTTATTAATAATTATTTCAAATTAATCAGTTGTAAGCGAAGAAACAAAGAGTGAGCGTATTTTCAAACAAAGTCTTAGCAAATAAAATAAGAAACCCACAAATTTTATAACAATTATAACTTTTGTGCTGGTAAGTATATTTATATAATTTATATAGGGTTTTGTTCACTAAAAATTTTGCTATAGTTTGGTAAAAATAAGCACTTAAAAAACATACTAAGAAAAAAAATAACTTTTAAAATCGATCTGAGTTACCAACATGCGTTTCTCTACTTGATCCGAATTACTAGCAAATGAGGTGCTTGCATAATTAAAAAAATTAAGAAAACTGTATAGTTTTAATTAATGAAAGTTATGTGGTTGTAATTTTGATATAATAATTGATGTTTGAAGGTAATTCGGATACAACCTTTGTTTAGAGAGTTTTTGTGGAATTTCAGTTCAAAATTTAGATAAACTTGAAAAATATTTTGAATTTTAGTCAAAAATTTTCCATTTTAAAATCAAAAAATTATTATTTTTTAATTGAACTATGAATTGAAATTAATGGAGTTTCTAAGATTAATTAATTTTAGTCAAAAATTTTCCATTTTAAAATCAAAAAATTATTTTTTTTTAATTGAACTATGAATTGAAATTAATGGAGTTTCTAAGAGTTATATAAATTTTGAAACTAACAAGTAATTTTTAGTCAAATTCAATTTGAAATATATTTTTCAAAACTAGTTTGTGTTAAATAATTAGTATTTTTTTTATTCCAGACTATATTTTAATTTTTGATTATGTCAATATACTTCTAAATTTTAATTCAGAAATTTCTTAGAATGATTCGAAGAAA
This sequence comes from Toxonevra muliebris, assembly GCA_963691655.1. Lineage (NCBI taxonomy): Eukaryota > Metazoa > Arthropoda > Insecta > Diptera > Pallopteridae > Toxonevra > Toxonevra muliebris. The sequence continues at coordinate 86,800,129 of OY829326.1, read as the reverse complement.
TGATTTTTTATATATTTCATTGTTCATCAGCTCACGGGCATGGCCGCGGACTAGCGGATCCAGAGATTTAACTTAAGGGGGTTAACATTTCTTCATCCCTTTTAATTTTTTTTTTATTTGTGACCAACGAAATAAAGAAATATAAGAATATAAGAAATTGTAATCAGTAAGAAAGAGGGGGCGGGGTGGGGGGGTTTTGTTAGGCGTTGGGGGAGGGGGAGTTAGGGGTATTTAACCCCAAATCCTCTCCCCTCCATATCAATTTTCATTGATTTAGCTCGATACGGTTTTTATATACATTCTCCTTAAACACCAAATTTACCTTTTGCATCTAAATAAACCGCAAATTAAAAATAATTTGCTCTGAATTTTGCTGATCCGAATTACATACATCATCGATCCAAATAATATGCACACTCTATTTTTCGATCCGAATTACATGCAATCTATTTTTTTCGAGGTGATGTTACCTTAGCAATTAAAGGAAAAAAATTATGTTTTTATTTTTAGCCCAGTCGATATAGTAAAAAATGCACCAAAAGTTCATAAAAATTCTGAACTGAGATTTTTCTTCAGTAATTGTTAGTGGGGGTATGATAGATTCAAAAACCGCAGAGCGACCCCCCAAAAAATTCCCCCTTTGGTGAAAAAACCTTTTTTACTAATAACTGGTTAACCGTTGGAGATATCAAAAGTTTTCGAGATATTCTATATTTAAGAAATTGCAAATTTAGTACTTTGGATGTACTGTGGATGTTCGCGCATTTTTGTTTATTTGAATTTTTACGTGTGGAGTCAATAGTGAAAATTGAATAACTCTAAAACCAAAAAAGCTAGGAAGAAGAATCAAAAAGGGGTTTGAAGGGGATATAAAGTTCAACATCCTCTGCCATTTTCATTGACAACGGATAATTTTTTGTATACCAAAATAACAATATAGTATTGTTGCCTGTTGGTTTTTGCTATTTTTTCTATTTGCAGGCCTAATAAAAATAACTGGTTTCACTATATGTTATAAATGTATTATCTCTTAGTTCTCATTTTACAATTTTATCAGCATATTAAAACCACCCAATTTTTGGCGAATTTTTTATTGTATTTGATGTTTGTTTTTTTAATGCAATTTTTTAACTTTTTAAATTATTAAAAAATATTGTCAAAAGATATGTGAACTGAAAAAAACAATTTTTGAGATATATATTCAATTCGTTTGGGTCTTTTTTCTATTTTAAGGAAACAACAAAAAATTCGCCAAAAATTTTGCCAACTTTAATTTGCTGATAAAATTGCTAAACGTGAATTTTTTTATTTCTAACTTTTCAGCATTTTCATAAGTAGTGTCTTGAACTAAAAAATAATAAATTTATAACATATGGTGAAACCAGTTACTTTTATTAGGGCTGTAAATAGTAAAAGTAGTAAAAACCAATAGGCAACTATACTATATTGTTATTTTTGTATACAAAAAATTATCCGTTATCGATGAAAATGGCAGAGGATATGAAGTTTATATCCTCTTCAAAACCCTTCTTATTTTTCTTCCAGGCTTGTTTGGTTTTCGAGTAATTCAATTTTTCCTATAGGTTCCGCACGCAAAAATTCAAATAAACAAAGATGCGCGCGCATCCACAGTACATCCAAAATACTAAATTTGCAATTTCTTAAATATGGAATACCTCGAAAATTATGACATATATAAGAAAATTACTACAAACCTTATTTTTTTTAGGAAATCACTCAAGCTTTTTTTTTGTGGTAAGCAATTTTTTGATATCTCTAACGGTTAACCAGTTATTAGTAAAAATAGGCTTTTTTCACCAAAGGGGGGATTTTTTTTTGGTGGGGGGGAGGGGTCGCTCTGTAACCCGAGAACTGGCGTCAAATTAATAATCAAAACATAATTTTTTATCAAAATTTCGGTGTTCTCTAGACCCTTTTGGAAACGAAAGGAGTTATCTGATTTAAAAAATTTGTTTCCACTTTTGTTCATCGGGATCTGAAAAATGTTTACTATGCTGATACTTTTTAATTTGACGCCATTTTTGGACTATTTTTCATGTCCCAAAATTGTTCCTTCATTTGCTCAATTTTGTTACATACTGTAGGGTAGAAGGGGGAGCATTCGCCCCTGGATCACATTTGCCAACCCCCTTATCTTCTAATTTATTGGGAGTATGAATGTATAAACTAGTATTTTTTTCGTAATTTGGACATTTATTGTGAAAAAGTGACTATAAATTTATTCTTTAAAGTATTGTCTATCGTTAGCCACAACCTTTTCCCATCTTTCTGGTAGCATACGGATTCCGCGTCGAAAGAACTCCTCATCTTTTCAGGCTATCTACGAATCGACCCATTTTTGAGTTCTTTGAAAGAATGGAAGTGCTGTTCAGCCAGGCCATGTGTCATCGATCGGAACAAGTGGTAATCAGAAGGAGCAATGTCTGGAGAATACGGCGGGTGGGGTAGCACTTCCCATTTCATGCATGTCCGGGCGGTCCCCATGATTTTTTACGCTTTGGGTTATCGTTATCGCCAGTCACAATACGATGCAGAAAACCCTTTCTTTTCTGTCGTTCAATCAGCAGTTCACATGTGAAAAATCGTCGTTCGACATCTCTCGGCTTCAATTCGTACGGCACCCAATTTCCTTGCTTTTGAATCATTCCCAATGCTTTTAATCGTTTAGAAATGGTTGATTGATCAACTCTTAAAGATTCTGCAAGTTCTTGTTGCGTTTGACATGAATCTTCTTCGAGTAATGCCTTCAATTCTTCATCTTCGAACTTTTTCGGGCCGCCTGAACTTTCCCTGTCTTCAACATTAAAATCACCACTTTTGAAACGGGCATACCACACCTGACACATTCTAACGTCTATAGCATAGTCAGAATAAGCTTCAGTGAGTAAACGATGTGCTTCAGTTGCGTTTTTCTTTAAAAGGAAGAAACATATTAAAACTTCCCGCAAATGTTGTTTTGTTGGCACGAAATTCGACATTTTCAGCTATAGTAAAAGACTTTTGTAAAATTATGAAAATTATTTGACAGATCAATTCTTATAGTATTTTTGGCGCTCTTCGAGATAGAATAGCTGTTAATGTCAAAAAAATGACGCGTATGATAAATATGAAGTTAGCCACAATTACGAGTTTATACATTCATACTCCCAATAAGAAAGTTTTGTAATTGTAACAATCGATAATTGGTGCTTTTATCGATCATCTCTCATCCCTTCCAGTTTGACAGTTGAGCTTTCTAAGTGATCGCGAGCAAACGTGTTTTTCAGGTGGCTGCAAAAATATTTGATAGCAAGTGAATTTTGTAATAACTTTTTTATTTATTGAGAAAAAAGTTGTTCAATTATGTTATTCCGGTGTTATTTAATTAAAGAATAAGCTTGTTTTTATAAATGTTCAAAAAGTTAAAAAAAAGTATGTTTTTATGAAAGTGGTTGCTCCTAGGGCACGTTCACTAGAATGCGTCGGCAAATAGTAAAGTCATTAATGAATATAACAAATAAGAGCGGTCCGAGATGTGATTTTTGGAGAACACCCGATGTAATCTTAGTTGACTTGGATTCTGTACCTGCAAAGTTGACAATTTGGGTTCAATTAGTTAGGTAGCGGGGGAGGGGGAGTTAGGGGTAACCATTGTAACATCGAGACAGATATTCCAAATCTTTCAACTTTATCAATTAGGATCGTATGATCAACACGATCGAATGTTTTAGATAAGATATATATAGTGTCCAATTTTTACTGTGCAATCAGAACAGGGAATGACATCTGATGGGTCGGGATCGTACATTCATACTTCGATCATCTGGACATTGAAAAAGATTTTTCCACACAACAAAAAACAATAAATATGTATAAAAAATTATATATTTATGTATATCTCATATACATATGCATGTTCATTAAAGTGCCTCGAGTCTCTTACATAAAAAATTGGAAAATGAACCACAGTCTATTTTATAAACGTCTCCTTGGTCAGTCGTAAGTTCTGTAGAAATATGTACACGAATTTCGTAAATGCCAAAGCTTTTTTGAAAGGCTGCACTTAATCGTATTCTACTTCTGGCCAGTCGCATCAAGCTCTCATCCTCTTCCGATGAATCGTTGAACCATTATTTCTATTTTGTCCTTATTTTTTCTACTTAATTTTTAAACAAATCGTATTTATTTTTCAAAATGACGATCAGCTGATAGAAATATACTATCGTGAACAAGCCAAAATGAGCGAAATTCACAATAACGCTATTCTCTATCGAAAGCACGTCATAATACCAAACTTAAATTCGTTCGATCAGGGCATTCGACTACAGTCGAAGATCGAACGCAATTCATAATAAGGGCCTCATTTTTTTGTTCCTTTATCGATTACTGTTGTTCAATGGGCGCTAGTAGTGTTGTATTACTCCCTAACTCTTATCAGTGCTTAATTTAGTTGAAGTAATGCGAACTTTTATTATTTGCAGTTTAATTTAATGTAAAGTAATTAGTTACCATACATTATTGTTTAAAATATTGTCCTAATTAATTAAAAATTACACCCAGCAAAAAAGTCGCACTGTTACGGCCGACGTTGCCAGATTATTAAATGAACATTTTGGAAACCAGCAAGCCGTAACAGCAAATATGGAAGAGCATCTGGAGGTTGCATGTATGGCGTTATGAAAAAATAACATAAAAAGGGTTTAAGATATAATTTCCAAAACTTGAACGGATTAGATGTGATAAAGTATGTATAAGAGGCACTAAAGAAGTATTTTAAGGATAGCCCAGAGAAGATTGCAGCAGTTATGGGTGACATAAATGTGAGAATTGGAAGCATGCAACAACATGTGGAAGATATTTACACAGCCACTTTTACTGCGGGTATAGGAAAAAGGAGCTCAAAGGATGGGATATTAAATAATAAAGGTGAAAGTTTCCTTGAATTCTATAATGATTATGGCTGAACTATACTGAATGGCAGAACATGTGGAGATGGTGAGGGCAATTTTAAAAAAATATGTGAAAAAGCCAAAAGAGATTATTATAAAATTAGTAGAACTGTCAGCTCAAAGGAATGGTGGAGTTTAGCAAAGGAAATCAGGGGATCAGCTTTTCAAGTGGGCGTAGAAGTTACTACTATTTTCAATCTTTACTTACACAATGGCAATTAACAAGATATATATACTATGGAGCTGCGCGATTTACGGATGAGGATCTTGATAAGGCTATAACAGTAATGGAAGCCCAACAAACCATTAGGAATGCTAAAACAAACAACGCTCCAGGAGAAAACAGAGTTCCCTATGAGCTGCTGAAATTTGCAACAAATTAATTCCTTATAGAGTTAACGAAGGCATATAATGTAATATTTGAAACAGGAAGAATTGACGAATCCTTTGTAAAAACAATAATTTTTCCAATATTTAAGAAAAGAAATGCAAATTTGACAAGTAACTATAGAGGAATATCTTTCATGAATTGTAATGCTAAGTGTACAAATATGTACAGATACAGTCATGATAGCCTGCAGTGGCAACAACAATAACAATATATGCAGTCGTTGAGATTGGCATTGAAATACCCCAATGTCGTTGCACCTTTATATTGGAGCAATATATGCATATATCGTTGTTATATTTAAAATTGCTGTTATCAGTACAATTTAAAATATATGCATATGTTGTTGTTGCTTATGCTTATGTCATTGCACCTTTATTTTGGTGCAATATTTGCATATATTATTGTCATATTTAGAATCGCTGTTATCAGCACAATTTGGAATATATGCATATGTTGTTGCTGTTTATGCTTATGACCTTGCACCTTTATACTGGTGCAATATATGCATATGTTGTTGTTGCTTATGCTTTTGCATGCTATCGTGAGAGCTTCCGCTTTATTATTTTGTGATAATATTATTAGTTAGCATTAATTTAGTATTTAAACACATCATTTATACTTAATAAAAGAGTCTTAACGCAAATCTCGAAGTGTAATCATTGACTTGAATAGCGTTTTACTACTGCTTCTTCGGAGTTGTTCTGGTTAAAGTGCTAGAGCAACCAATTTCGTTTTCTTGTACAGGTTCATGTGCTAGTGCAAGAAACATATAAGGAATACAAGCAGTCAACCAGGCTGCTTCGACACTAAGGTTCTAATGGGATTGATCAAGAAAGGTTTACAAATTAGACCGAAGAAAATATCATACTCAACTATGGGGCTATGCTTTGTTTGAGGAATTGGATAAGCAACAACTTTATTTTATTAAAAGGATACAACTGGTTAACAGTTGGAGATATCAAAAAAATACTTACTACAAAAAAAAGCTTGAGTGATTTCCTAAAAAAAAGGTATCGCGTAATTTTTTTCGTATATGTAATAGTTTTCGATATATTCAATATTTAAAACATTGCAAACTTTGTACTTTTTACGCGTGAGCATTTTTGTTTATTTGAACATTTGCACGCGGAGCATATAAGAAAAATTTAATTACTCGAAACCAAACAAGCTAGGAAGAAAAATCAAAATGGATTTTGAAGGGGATATAAAGTACAAAATTCTCTGCAATTTTCATTGACTACGAATAATTTTTAGTATTGGGAGTATGAATGTATAAACTCGTAATTGTGGCTAACTTCATATTTATCATACGCGTCATTTTTTTGACATTAACAGCTATTCTATCTCGAAGAGCGCCAAAAATACTATAAGAATTGATCTGTCAAATAATTTTCATAATTTTACAAAAGTCTTTTACTATAGCTGAAAATGTCGAATTTCGTGCCAACAAAACAACATTTGCGGGAAGTTTTAATATGTTTCTTCCTTTTAAAGAAAAACGCAACTGAAGCACATCGTTTACTCACTGAAGCTTATTCTGACTATGCTATAGACGTTAGAATGTGTCAGGTGTGGTATGCCCGTTTCAAAAGTGGTGATTTTGATGTTGAAGACAGGGAAAGTTCAGGCGGTCCGAAAAAGTTCGAAGATGAAGAATTGAAGGCATTACTCGAAGAAGATTCATGTCAAACGCAACAAGAACTTGCAGAATCTTTAGGAGTTGATCAATCAACCATTTCTAAACGATTAAAAGCATTGGGAATGATTCAAAAGCAAGGAAATTGGGTGCCGTACGAATTGAAGCCGAGAGATGTCGAACGACGATTTTTCACATGTGAACTGCTGATTGAACGACAGAAAAAAAGGGTTTTCTGCATCGTGTTGTGACTGGCGATGAAAAGTGGATACGTTACGATAACCCAAAGCGTAAAAAATCATGGGGACCGCCCGGACATGCATCAACATCAACGGCAAAGCCGAACATCCATGCATCCCAGCTCATGCTGTGTATTTGGTGGGATATGAAAGGTGTCGTGTATTATGAGCTGTTGAAACCGAATGAAACGATCACTGGCGACCGCTAGCGACTACAATTGATGCGTTTGAGCCGAGCATTAAAGGATAAGAGGCCAGAATATGAGAATAGAAACGACGAAGTTATTCAGCACGACAATGCTCGGTCGCATGTTGCAAGGCAAGTAAATACATACTTGGAAACGCTGAAATGGGAAGTGCTACCCCACCCGCCGTATTCTCCACACATTGCTCCTTCTGATTACCACTTGTTCCGATCGATGACACATGGCCTGGCTGAACAGCACTTCCGTTCTCTAGAAGAACTCAAAAAATGGGTCGATTCGTAGATAGCCTCAAAAGATGAGGAGTTCTTTCGACGCGGAATCCGTATGCTACCAGAAAGATGGGAAACGGTTATGGCTAACGATGGACAATACTTTGCAGAATAAATTTATAATCACTTTTTCACAATAAATGTCCAAATTAAGAAAAAAATACGAGTTTATACATTCATACTCCCAATATAAAAATATAACAATACAGTATAGTTGCCTGTTGGTTTTTGCTACTTTAACTATTTGCAGGCCTAATAAAAATAACTGGTTTCACTATATGTTATTAATTTATTATCTTTTACTTCAAGACATTACTTCTGAAAATGCTGAAAAGTTAAAAATAAAAACATTCACATTTTTGACCTCACTAACAATTACTGAAGAAAAATCTCAGATTAGAATTATTATGAACTTTTGATGGATTTTATATTCTGCCGACTGGACTATATTATAGAGTCAAATAATTAAACTTGTGAGCTGTGACAGACGACTTCTATTTATTTGTTCATTTATATTTAAATGAACTGTCATGTTAATGCTAAAATATTTTCTTAACCCAAGCCCGCCTCTAGACGGCCTTCACCAAAAGGGATGGAATTGCCACCATAACAGTTTTCTGTTGCTACATTTTATCATATCGTTTAGGGAATATACCAAGCTTTTAAAAAATGTATCAGTTATGAGCTATGAAGCGTATTACAGTTAGCGTCAGTCCAAGTCAACAATTTATGAAAAATAGGAAAATTAATTATTTTGATTGTATTTAAGATAAAAGTGAAAAAAATAAATAAAATACTTCCCGTCATAGTATACAGATAAAAAAAACTAACCATGGATAGCTAAGACTTTAAATTTTTTATACAAAATATTTAATTACTTAAAAATAATTTTAGGCGTTCAAACTTTCTCACTTCATTAAACCACGCCCATTAGTTTTTTTTTTTTTTGGTTTATAATTAAGTTTATGATTTTTCCGCCAATATTAATCAATTCCGATTTTTTTTTATCGATCAAAAATTTGGGATTGGGTTAATAAAGAAATATTATTATATATTATTAGTACGATAAACAAACATAACGAGTTTTGTTAACAACGTGAATATCTGACTCGCGCTATTTCCGCAATTGTGCAATGCAATCAGTGCGTTGTGGTTTTCTTTGTCTATGTTAATCAAGCGAATTTTCAAACCAAATTTTAATTTATATTGGAATAGAACATTTTACCAAAAAATAAAATGGAATAACAGGACCATTCAATTTAAAGTATTTAAAGTTTCAAAGTCTACTAAGTAGTAAATGAGTTTTCGCCCTTCGGAGTGGACTGTGCCGCACCGAGCCATATAGAACTTTCAACGCGTTTTTCTATAAATTACGTTTTTCAAAACGGTTATCACTGTTGCCCAAATTGCAGTTAGTATCAGCTGTACTAGAATTGTGTTCCCATTGTTTATAAAAAATTATTAATAAATTTTTTTTTTTTTTTCAAATTTCCAGAGTTCCAGATAAAAATCTCTTTCTAGCTAGAGTCAGACAAATGGAATTCAGGAACCTATTGCGACACCAATATACATTATCCATTTTTAAAAAATATTTTTGCATAATGTTTATATGTGCAAAAATTAAAAGTAGAGCTGTGGAATTTAAAAAATGTTCAGCCAAAATCGTGATTTATGATCAAAACTTCAGGAGTTTCATGACCCTTTTGGAGTCTGAAGATATTATCTGATTTCAAAAAAGTTATTTCCACTTCTGTTCTTATCGATGAGTGGAAACTTGACTATGCTGTTATTTTTCGATTTGTCAGCATTATCGGCTGTTCCGCGTGTCACCAAAATTTATTGCATTATAAACAGTTATAACCACCGTTGCCAACCGCCCCGATTTTGCCGGGACTGTCCCGTTTTTTAAAGATTTGTTCCTGTCCCGTTATCAAGTGCAACGGGACGCAAAATTTCCAGTTTTTTTTTTAAATCACCTTCATTTTTTTCAGTTGGTAAGTTTTTGAGATAAGACATAAGACGATTTTTTTGGGTACAGTTATACTTACGGAAAAATATATCGTCAATTATAGTTTCGATCGAGCCAAGCTATATATCACTGTACTAATAAATGCAAGAACTTGAATTCTGGCGCATGAAATGTTCAAGTGGTTCGTCATTTCCAACAGCAAAATAAATTTTGAAAACTTCGAATTTTATGGTTAAAATTTTTGTAATGGAATGGCATATAAATTAAAATAAAAAACTTGACATTTTGTGATTACTTTTTGTGAGAAAGAACTACTTAACCTACGACTTGTGTGAAAATTACCCAAAAATAACACAAAAATTCAACTGTAAAACTGCATTCTCATTCGTGTTATATTCTCACTGTACTCTAGTGTTATAGAATGTCTTGCTCGGAATTGTGGCATTTTGTGATTACTTTTTGTGAGAAAGAACTACTTAACCTACGACCTAAAAATAACACCAAAATTCAACTGTAAAACTGTATTTCCATTCGTATTATACACTGCGTTTCAAAAGTATAAGGTCAACTTTTACATACAACGGTTCAAACTAAAGTTAACTGTAAAAATACTCTTAGTTCGGATAACAGTACATCAGAACATTTTGTATACATGTTGTTGTCATTTACTTATCAAGTAACTTAGAAGCAAAAATGTGACTTTTGCTGGTTTAAAAGAGTTTCAAAATTATAAGGTCGCGGACGTTTTTTATAGTTTTGGTGTCTTAAAAAATTGTTCTTGATTTTTTTATCCGAAATTTGAGTAAAAGGAAGACAATGCCGCGAGAGAAAAAGTTAAGTGAATTTGAAAAAGGAAAAATTGATTCATATGTAGAAGAAAACAAGAACCTAAGGGAAATCGCGCGAAAAATGGGGAGATCACTTTGGGTAATACAAAATTATTTGAAGGATGGAGAGAATTATGACAACAAACCAATCTCGGGTCGTCCTAAAGTGCTATCCGACCGCACTGTGGGTAATATTTGGAAAAAAGTGTCAAACTCTTCGAAAAGCTGTATTGACGTTAAGCGAGAACTGAGCTTAAAAGTCAACCATTTGGAAGCAATTAAGTCCAGTCCAAATATTTCAAGAACTAAAATGAAATTCGCTCCTAAATTAAACAAAATGCACATCAACAATCGTCTCGAATTTGCCAAACAAAACATGGGAACTGACTGGAATAAGGAAATGTTAAGATACAATTTGAAAGAAACCTTCATTGTCGAATTTTTTCTTTCAGATTGTTTTTTCAGATGAAAAAAAATTTAATTTAGATGGACCAGACGGTTTCAATTCGTACTGCCGCGATTTAAGGAAAAACCCTAAGCTTTTTTCTAGTCGAAATTTCGGAGGAGGATCGCTGATGGTTTGGGGTGCTTTTAACGAAGGAGGGAGGCTTTCCTTGTCATTTCTGTCGACAAAAACGAACAGCGAAGAATATCAGTGTATTCTTTCTGAAAATTTGTTCCCGTTTTTTCAAAAATGGTGTACTGAGATGGTCTTCCAACAGGATAACTCGAGCGTTCACTCCAGCCGGAGCACAAAATCGTGGTTAGGCTCCCATAAAATCAAAGTTTTCGACTGACCTCCTTGCTCACCATACCCTAACCCAACGGAGAATTAAAGGGAATTATGGTACGCACAGTCTTTAAAAATAATAAGCAGTTCCAAAACATCAATGAACTTAAAATAGCTATCCTAAAAGTATAGCAGGAAATTCCAATAGCAACATTGGAAAATCTTTCTGAATCTATGAAAAAATAATATTTGAAGTTATAAATACAAATGGAAAGCAAATAAGTTATTAAAAAAACACAAAATATTTTTTTCTTAAAATATCGGGATGAAACGCTTTTAAGCCAACAAAAGTCACATTTTTGTTTCTAAATTACTCGATAAGTAAAAGACAACAACAACAGCATGCATATAAAGTGTACTGACGTACTGTTATCCAAACTTAGAGTACTTTTACAGATAACTGTAGTTTGAACCGTTGTATTTAAATGTAAAAGTTTACCTTATACTTTTGAAACGCAGTGTATTCTCACTGTACTCCAGTGTTATCCCTCCCCCGCTCCTCCAACCCCCCTCCCCCCTTCAAGTCCTGTCCCGTTTTCAAAGATCAAAATGTTGGCAACAGTGGTCATAAACAGTCACTTTATAAATTTAATTATGGTATATGTTTATCCAAACCATTCGCCATTTTGAATTTTTGTACCAAAATCGTTAAGATTCCCATGAAACCCCCTAGGTCAGCTTTTCCAACAATTTAATAACCAAATGTGGTATTTTACAATTTTATACATCTAGATTCGGGATTCATACCAGTGTGCGCCGTTTGCAAGAAATTCTTTTAATTTGATACCTTTGCACCACCATGCTAAATAAATTTCAAACTTTAATTCCTATAGTTCTTCATTAAATAGAAGGAAAAGGAATTTTCATTTAAAATTATTAAGTATTAACATTTCTTCGTTATTATTTTCACCTTTGTTAATAAATTTTTTAACTACACTCGCGCTCGTTCACTCACAGTGTTTGATAACCACGAAGTGCAGTTGGATTTATTACTTTTATATTGTATTCTGCGAAGTATTTTCACGAATAACACTGCAATAACAAAATAAAAACCAAACAAGATACATATGTATGTATAGTATCTGACTCACACAAGTGAGCCTTAACTTTACATACTCTACACTACTCTGACTACTTTTATGGTACAAAAGCCCGTGGATGCTCCATTTCGGATCCATTCATTTTCTGAGGTTTTATTTGTACACAAACGGAAAGAACCTATGCCATTGGCTCCCATATTCCATATTTATATATATATATATATATATATAACTTCTCATATATATATATATATATTGCTCTATAATGACTATTTTCCATAACCCATTATTCTTGACACTTCATCCAGGCCTTGACTTCAATGTCTAATACTAGGAGATAAAAATCTTTAACGTGTAAAATATATATATACCACTAACACAGAGTATAGGGTGTATAAAAAAATTTCCATTTAAAGAAAAAGCAAGAAAAACTACAAACGTTTAAAACAAAAACCTGAAATCAGAAGTGTTTACGAAAAGCAACCACTAAAGTATTAAAAACTCTACAATCCCAGTGGGCATGCATTAATGAGTTTATATTATGTATCTTCCTTTAATATCATAGTTTGTTTTTGAAATGGTAAAATTGTGTTTAACTCATTTCCGACCAGTGGTCTAAAAATCAACCAGTTTATTATTCCTTTGAATTTCAATTTACAGCAAAAATAATAAACAGGGAGCGGTTTATAAGGAATTCTCCTCTTTTTTTGTGAAATCCAACATGATGGCTGATAAAATATATACGCGTTTCAAGTTCCCCTGATTCCAAATATGAAAATTTTATTTTGCTTTTTAGCTATTTTTCAAAACTTTTCACTGTTTTATTGCCTTTATTGAATTTTTACTATTTTTAATGGTCGATAGTGTGTGACAAAAAAAAACAGAATAGAAACATATTAAGACGGTCAATTTAAAAGAAGACGGCGGAAGTGATAACTTCTCATATAGGGAACAAACAACTGATGTGGGACATACCGATGAAAATACTCCACAGTCCAAAATTCAAAAGCTATTTTGAGAAATACATAAAGGCGAAAGTTCCCAATGAGTCCTCAGTACGACAAAAAATATGGTCAGGGCTGCTACGATGAAGTTCTTTTGAAAATCCGGCCCAAAATGAGCGGAAAACCTATTTTCGTTTCTATAGATGAAACGGGTGCCCGGACATAACGTCCAAAAAAATATGGGCCCAGTGTAGAAGCTGTCGCAACGCCTAATTATTTTAGGCTTTATGACCGCCTTGGAAGCGGCCATGAGACCCTACAATTATTTTTCAATAACGAAAATCGTGTTTTGATACAAAATAGTTAAATAACGCCCTCTGGGTGTTATGTTTGTATTTGTAACTGACGCAGTGTTATACATGAAAAAGTGTGCGAAATATATTAGCCTTGCTTACTCAAACTCCATTTTCTTTATTTTTAAAAATTCAAGTTTTTATGAAAGTAATCTCTTTAATGCCTTTATCTATCAGCTATTCGGCCTAAACCCCCTGCGACTCCGATTTCGACTTCGGCAAAAAATGGCCGAAGATTATCAGCATTTCATTTTATAATAAATTTTACTACAGATTGGCAGTGAAAACTTCTTATACTATGTTCTCACTGAGCCGAAATTGCATTGTTTTGATCATTTCCGTATGGGCAAAAAAAGTGGAGGTTTGAAGTAGCCCTCAAATTTGCAGTCTTATAAACTGAAATCAGTGATTTTTTAGCAAGCAATCTTCAGAGGCTAATACAGTTAGAGTAAACAGTTAAACTTGGCAGACCCTGGTACAGGAGTCATGCATACTTTCAAACTCGTTTTTCTCAAAACTTAATTTTTCGAAATGGCTGTCACGAAACCTGCAAAACAAATGAACTATTTGAGCTAAAATTTTCATGATATCTTAAGTGTATTTAAAGTTCTAGTCTGAACCAAGATCATTGTATATGTTAAAGGGAAAAAATCTGAAATCATTCTCGAGATGTTAATAAATTTTTGATAAAAATACAGACCTAGTATATTTCTATTGTTTTTTACAAAAAATTGGTGCCTCTTTTGGTGTTTTTTAAAGTCTTTTTCTTCATTTTTAGCAATTTTATTTTGCCTTTTCCTTTTAGGTCCACAAAATACGCTCCATAATAATACTTAAACGTATTCCGTGGTTATTTGCTGGGACCAGGTGAGCGCGAAAAGCACTGGTATACAGCCGATTGGTCTAAAAATCGGCCATACCATCTTGACCAAACCTAAGGAGATAAAAAATATCTTAAAATTAGATATACATATTTTTCACGCTGATAACACCTGTACAAAGTTTCATTAATTTTAACCCAGTGGCTTAGTAACTATTGGAAATGGGTTAAGGAGAATATAATATAAGCAGTGAGTTTTGTTGCGGAGTCCCTTTGGAATATATTTTAGATCAAACTAGAGCCTAACAATTAGTTTTCTAGTCCATAAAACCCTGGTGTCCGAAATTTCAACGCAATTGGTCGGTCCATAGATACATGAAAAAATTTTAATTTTTCTGAACTTTTCTAACGTTTGCTTCGGAGCCCACTTTGGAAAATTTTTTAACTCTCATCGGTTCTTTGGCGTCATACAAATAATTTGTTATTGATTCCTTTTGCATACGTATGCATGCACGCACGAAGCAAAGTACAGACCGCATTTTCCTCATCTTGTGAAATTCATGTTTTTTCTTTTAATTGTATATTGAGTCAGGTTAGGTTAAGTAATTGTCCATTAGGACACACTTAGGCCAGAAAATAGACAATTCGAGTACAGAGATGCGAAAGATATAAATTAGTTCCAATTCGCTTTGTATTCGATAAAAACGATGTACAACCCACTAATACTAAATATATTTCGAGGAAGGTATCCTTTTTGGCAGTACATGCCATCCAAACCGATGAGATATGGCATCAAAATGTGGATGTTGGCGGATTCTGAAAATAATTATGCTTATAACTTCCCAGTGTCATAGGTAGGTTAAGTGACTGTCATTCGACTCATTTAGGCCTCAAGTGTACATACGCGACAGAAATACCGAAGTAGAAAGAAACCAAGACGAACGCGTTTTACTTGAGTAGAGCTTCTGTCAACACACCGCAACATTACGTGTAATAATATGTGCACATCACAAAACTTGGCGGTTGAGTTAGATAAGCGGAAGATGATAGTTGTTAGTACTTGTGCGTAAAAATCGAGTTGAATTGCCACCAGTTGTAGTAAATGAGACGAAAACCTGTATTCTCAACTGTGGTAGTGTATGAAACAAATTTTCAGATGATTTTACTATCATACAATATTTGTCTCGGACTCATGGGTTTGTTACGATTTTTAATACATATCATCGTAATGTGGAATTTAAGAAACGAAAACCAAACATCATATAAGCAAGTATAAGCAAACCAAAAATGTAGTTGACATCTTGGATGGTCAATGGCACCGTTTTGTAATACACCCCCAATAAAAATGCATTATCCTATCATTATTAGTAAATCCCAAAAACCCAACATTGTATTTTTTATTGTACAAGTTAGACATTCCTATATGTTTTCAATTAACCTAAGGCAAAGTTTCAATCTGTAGAAGAATATGCTACTTACAAGAAAAATTGTTTAAATTAGGTCTATTTTATTAGGTTTCATTGAGAAAAACCAAAAAGAATCATCATACCTGTTGGGTCACTAGCGACTATCTATACATTTATTAGTGTAACTACAATTTTATTCCAGAAGATCCAGAAGTGTTAAACTATCATATTATATATCAATTTAAAGAGTTTGAAGAGTAGGTTAGCCAAAAGTTCAGATTTAAAATCGGTTAAGCCAATCCCAAAATATTAGCGTCGGAATTTTTTTAAAATTCGCTCATTGAACAAAGCATTGCATTCATCGTTGTAAAAATCATTGCTTAAGCGGGAGTAAAGAATTAATGAGAGAGAAGACATAAGTAACGACATCTCTCAGAATTATCTAACGAATTATCTGCATACACAAATAACAAAACAAACACCAACATGTAGTTTGGTTCTCTTTAGATATTTGTTTTTTCATAAAGAGATTTCTTCCGCAAAAAAACTAACCCCAGTTACTGGGGCCTTACCGACTTGTAACTTATTAAGACAGCGTACAATACTACCGACCTTACCCGGATTTTCCATTATTTGCAAACATTTACATTTTCACTTTAAGCATAATTAGCTGGTTTTCAAGCAATTTTTTCCATTTTATAAAAATCAAATTCCTCATATCAAGAAATGTTCCAAATATTAATGGATTGTAATCACATTATTAAATTTTTTTCTACATAACATAACCCAAGAGTGGCTCACGCCAAAAATCGCTGCGCGGCGGAGTAGTATCATATAAATGCAAATATTTTTACCATCAACAAGGTTTTCTGGGGGTTTTCGAGTACGGGTAATCAGAGTCTGCAATTTATTTTTACCAACAGTGGCCGCTATGATGTGTTTTGGTGTAAGAAATATGAAACACTCCATATTTCTATGATTTTTTCCGATAAGAAGGTCATAAAATGCGATTTAAGGGGTTATATACTCTTGTGTTCGAGAAAAAAAAGGGAATTTTTACGATCTATTTTTGGAAAAACAAAACAATTTTGTCTATTTGTTTATACATGTCATATGGTCTTTCACGAATTTTTTCAAAAGAAAAAATTGTGCCACAACACAATTTGCCCGACATCTCTCGCGGTGAGCATGATAAAGAAGGAACTGTTTATCCGGAATACAAAAAAAAAAACTCAAGCTATGAGTGAACGAAGGATTTTGCAGAGTTAACTTTTTTACAAAAGTGATGATCGTTTTTCTAAAAAGTTTGATTTTTGAACGTCTGAGCTTTCAGTTTTTGCAGCAAGAAAAAAAAAGTTTTGCTTGAAATTAAAAGTCCTTCGTTCACTCAGAAGCTATTATTGTTATAAATAATCCTGTCAAAATTCAGACTGATCGGATTAATGGTTCTTGAGAAACTGGACTTTTTGCGTTTAAACTTTCGGCACCATGTCGGAGGTAGCGCACTTTGGTATTCAGATTTCTATGAAATTTGGAGAATATTTTCTCAAGAGAATGTACTTTGAGAAAATGCAATAAAAAATTGTCGTTTTTTTTTCGGTCAACACAACTGTATATAACCCTTTAATGTACGTGAGATTAATTTTTTTTATTCTTTGTACTAAGCTAAACAACTTTCTAAAACAAATCATTTACGTACAACCACTTCCAGATGGACTGACGATAAACTTCAAAATGAAAAAAAAACTCTTAAAATCGCCAACCTGAGAAAACTGAGAAATTTTTTAGATTTATTTATTTATTTTCCATTCACAATCTAAAATTTCAGAAAAACTTGGTTTCATCGATTCCACAGCCGACTGAGGCTAATTATGAATATTAATAAATGAAATGTTATATTTTCAACCATTCTGTGAATATAGTTTGACATCAAACAAATTTGTACATGAAGACTCTAACAAATAAATTTTACATATTAGTTTCTATAACACAGCCATCACTGTTTTATTGTAGTTTTATAATCAGATGAGCTTCAAAAGCATCAATACAATTGAAAAGTTATGAAAGCGAAATCACTGAAAATTTTAAATTGCATGATATTTTTTTAATAAGAGGCATTGTTAAAAAGTGATTGAATTTATGCTAATTTTTCGACGAATTAAATACAAAATGCTTGTTTTGTTTGGAACGATCACCATATACATATTAGCGTGTATAAGCGTTTACAGAAATGAAAGGTAGTACATATTATGAAAACTAATTGTCAGATATACATTTGTTACTTGTCTTTTTTATCGATATGATCTTGAACTAATTATATAATGTGTTTCACTAGTGGCTCTAAACTTTTCCGAAGGGAATCTTTTAATTTTATATTAGATAATTTAATAAGAAAATTGGGGAAAAATTGGTATATTCTAGTACTTTTCTAGCAAAAAAAATTCAAGAGAGTGTGAAAAATATCACAAACAGTACGCAAACGGAAATTTGCAACAATTTGATGGTTATTAAAAACAGCTGATTGTTAACATCAAATGCTGAAAAAATTAAGTTGAAGATTGACTTTAATCAAATAAAGTATTCTATTTTGATTTATTTCAAATTTAAAGATTTGGAAGTACAAAACTGGAGTCAAATCACTGATTTTTAATTATTTTGAATAGTAAGATGTTACACTGTGTGACAGTGATCTGGCTCTTTCATGGAGACCTAGCTCAAGTTGTAGGTCTAGTGACCTATAAAAAAGTTCATTAAATTTACATTTAAAATATTGTGTCGAAAAAAGTCTTCTAAATTGAATAATATCGTAAAAACATCGTCCAAGCTGAAAAAATGAAATGAGCCAAATGCGATCGGAAAGCACCGCTTTCAAACTAAAAAAAGTTCAAAATCGGTTAAAAATTTACCGAAGTTATGAGCGATTGTCAGTGTGGCCAGGTTGGACGATTTATCGCCAAATCGGTGTTTTTTTGGTTTTGCTCGTGAAATTAAAATAGAAGAGCGCAATGTGCTTTTTGGGTGCGTATTCAAATTACTGTGGCGTTTTTGGGCGTTTTTTAAATTATCTGTAGCTCCATTTTTTATATAAACTTATTTGATAAACTTATTGTTTGTTAATTTCTGGAAGACCCTTTAAGTGTTTTGTATACCTAACTATATTAGTGAGCATACTTTTTTTTATCATCGATAATAATATGCATCCCTGCTTACACAAAAAAGAGCATCGCTTGTCAATTTTATCGTTATGAACAGCGATGCCAACTTGCGGGGAATTCCCTGATTTGCGGGGAATCGGGGAATGAACTTTTTTTGCGGGGAATTTGAAGTCGTTCAGCTTTTAGTAATTAAAGTCTGTATAATATTTTTTGTCAAATTTTATGTAATGTAAAACGTTTAACTTATGAAATACTTCATATTTTGGGTCTTAAAAACCTTTTCTTAAGCAGGCCCTGCAATTTATTGGTTTGGAGAAATCGATTTTTAAAAAAGTGTGCTATTTCGAAAGTATTTTGTAAAAATTTCAGAGAACGCAGGGTGCTTTCGTAGATATAGACGATTATAGCGACGGGAGTCAATCAGGCCAAAACCATCACGCGGCTCTTCGACTTCCCTTTCGGCCGTTCAGAAAGGCTTAAGTATGCCTTCGTCCAGCACCTCCTTAATCATTACTGACTAATTAAAACCGATAGTCAAAACTTTGAACCCGTTTTTCTCAAAACCATTTTTTATTTGAGTCAAAAGAAATCCCATGTCTTCTCCTTTGATGTCCTAAAGTGGGCTGAAGCTTATATGTTAAAAATTCCGGAGTCAGTCCCATAAAAATTTGTTTTTGTAAAATGTTTATATGGAAAGTGCGTATGAAATTATACAAGTGCGGGGAATTCGATCGAAAATCGGGGAATTTCTCGAGCGTTATCGGGGAGACAGAAAAAATGGGTTGGCATCTATGGTTATGAACCAATTTTTGGTGGAACAATGTGGGAAGTACAAGTTGAGAGATCACATGCTTTCAAATATTTACAAACTTGCTTTCATTTTGGTGTCTTTGCCGCACTCCAACATATTTTTGGAACAATTTTTTTCTGAGAATGAATTTGACCAAAACGAATGATGTTGGAGACTCACAATTCAATTATTCATAGTAAATGTTTCACGAAATCACAGAATTTCTGCTGCATGTCTTTGCCCATATCGGAAGATATGTTTCCAGATTGAATTATTCAATTTATGAAAATAACAGCAATGCAAAAGAAAATTAAGAGAAAGGGTACATGTCTTGAATAAATTTTAGCTTTTGATGAAATTAGTCTATTGTAAGTAACTCTTATCGGTGTGAGAAAATAAATTATTTTATTTTATCAAAAAAAAAGTGATTATAAGCAATTTTAATTCTAAACTAAATATCAAAGTATAAATTGGGCGATAATTTTTTTGGAGGATGTGCGTTTTTTTTAAATTAACCTAGCCACACTGGTGATTGTACTCATGAACCTACCCAAAACGGTTTTTTGACTATAAAACGAGATTTTGGGTGTAAGGGAAATTTCTGCCATACCATTTTTCTTAGCTTCATTAGACCTACAACTTGTGCTAGGTCTCCACAAAAGAGCCTGCAATGTTTTTTTTATCACACAGTGTTATTTTTATTTACAAAAAATACAAGCACATGTTTTCCGATCAGATGTTTTCTTGCCTTCAAATTCTTACAAATGAAAATTTATGCAGTAAACACTTGTAAGTTATCTTTCACTTTAGTTTCTCATTTTTTGTACGTGAACAGACCTAATAGTAGTAGTAGTAGTAGTTACACCAGACCAGTACTGCCAGATAAACGGATTTATCCGTTTTTTTTTACGGATTTTCCAAGTCTAGGAAAAGTTTGAACGGATTTTAAACGGATTATTCATTAAATACGGATTTTTTGGATGGCTCTATGTTAATAAAATTAATACATTTTAAATCTATTTTTATTTAAAAAAAGAGTTAAAACAAAAAGAAATAATATTCAATTTTCCATAAATATTTAAGATTACTTAAAAATAAAGTTTTCAATTGCTTTGGACATAAGTAGGGGAACGTGGTCCTAAGTTGGCACTGTGGGTTAAGCCGAAACGCTGGGTGCTTCTTAGATATGGAGCGCGTGGCAGCTAAACCGTTTTGTTGTATGAGAGGTTGGTAGATATGAACGTAAGTTACGCTGACAATTGTCACTTTAGTGTTAGCTTGACAACATGAGTGCGGTATAAATTTTTCGTGCAAACGGAATTCAATTTTCTTACATTCTTGTGAAGCTTCTACGGGTGTGTAAATATTTATTTTAAAAGTTCAAATTGGGTGCATTTGTTTTTGTTCTGTGTGCTTTTGCCTGATAAAGTCGATTCGTGTGCTTAATAGCACGAAATATGTGAAAACACCAAACAGGTGCGTCGGCACCTTTTTTTTTTGTTGCTTTTATTGTTATTTGTATGATATTTTAATTTGTTGTGTTTCAATTGCATGTTGCTTGCCTTTTGACGGTTTTTTGATTTACACAGTGAATCAGACGCCTCACAGTGTGCTCTAAGGCGGGTCACAAAAAATTTATTTTGAATAATTATATAATTTTATTAGTTATTTTGTTCTGCAAAATTGGCTACAACGAGCGATAAACGCCTTTGGTAGTTTCATCAGTTTTAATAGTTTTTTAATTTTTATTATTTCTTTTTGAGATTCTATTTGAAATGGAGAAATGTTTTTATTCTATAATTAATATTTGACAATAAAAAAAATAAATAAATAAAAAAAAATATTTTTTCACTGCTTATGGTTTAAATTTGTTTACTTTTCCTAAAACTTACATTACCTGCTCTTTTCTTGCATTTAGGCAAAAAAGAGTGTGTGCCAACTCAGGACCAGGGGGTGCCGGCTTAGGACCACTATTTTGAGAAATAGTAAAAAACGACTTCTTCTCTTTGCGCTGCATTGCGACCACAAAAATCACTCTACTCCGTTCCGAACGACATAGAATTGTAGACAAAGGATCGTGGTACCTGACCAAAGGCAGTAAAGTGCCATTAAACCCTGTTTACCCTCTGTTTTCGGCAAAAACTCTTACTGTGCCGACTCAGGACCACTCTCCCATATGCATTAAAATATTGTATTTAAGTAAATAAATTTTTATTGACCAAACATAATGTGAATTTGTGCAATTAATCAATTCTTTGGACATCATAATATTGTTAAGTGCCTTAAGGGGGAGGGGCTAAGTTATCCTATATCACGAACCAATTCTTAGGCAAGTGTACAGGGCTTGGTATGCGAATATAGGAGCTTGCGCTTAGCTTCACTAGCCTCTACTAAGTCAGGACCGTCAGTGCGTGGTGAAGAGCCAAACCCTGCTGGAGGTAACCTTGCATTAACGGAACACTGCGGATCTAGACCTGAACAGTCGAAAATTGGTTCCTCTTCAACTGTGGCTCTTCAAATAGGGGCGAAAACGTCAAGAATGAGTATAAACCAGATATTTTCTGCACGGGGCAGCCACACTGGTGGTCATCTCCCCGCTGGTTCACCAGCGGCTCGAGCAATGGATGTGCATGATCGAAACTCGTTGGAAACAAATATGACCGCGGTTGAAAATCAGGCGCCCGGAGGTAGCAAGCTACTGGTTGAAGACATTCCCTTTTCGGGAAGTGTGCCCTCGCCTGGTTCTATCATCAAATCGCTGGAGAGCCTGTTGCTGTACGATAACGATGCAAGAACAGAGGAATCGGAAAAGGCTCAGAAGGTGCAGAAAACCTCTACAAAACCTGACACTGGATTCGAGGAGACTGGGATGGCTCATTACCGCAGCAGCGCTCCGACGCAGCTTCTGATGTCCGCCGGCATTATGATTAATCCTTGTGCAAACTTGAAAAGTACCAGCATGTCGATGGGCTTTGAGGCTGCGCCTGCTTTGGGGGCCGGACAGGTGGAATCTAATATAGTACGGGAGATGCATGTAACCCATGCAAATCCTGGTACCGTTTTGGAGGAAACCAGGACGGCTCATCTCCAGGCACCGATTATGTCTTCCATTGGTCTGATGGTTAATCTCAGCACGAGCTCGGACAGTACCATCGAGCCGATTGATACAGAAGCAGTGCCCGGTTCAGGGGTCGGTCTGTCCAAAAGACAGATCAAAAAGATAAGGCAGAGACGGGCGAAAGCTTTTAAGGATGTGGGAGCTGCAGCTATGGTTCGGGATGAAGCAGTGGAAGAAACTCCGGTGGATGCCATTGTGGAAACCCAAATCAAGACTGCGGAAGATTCATCTGCGAAAGTTGCCGTTTCGTATCTGCTCTGTTCTACCCCTGTTGCTGAAACTGACAATAGGAACAGATCTGATGATGACCCGTCTGATCTGGTCAACTTGACAGGGGAAGCGTCGGTGTCTATTCAGGCTAAAATGAGCAGGCGGTCGCTTTGTTGGATTCACTGGTGGGTTTACGCCCACAAGTGGGTCTAATGTGGTGACTGCGGTGGCCACTAAGAACGTAGCTGCGGCAACGACAGGAGAAGCGAACGATAGCGGGCGGTTTAAAGGATCCAAGGGCAGACCTCAATCTGCCCAAGGCTCCAGCGGAACACCTGGTACGGGAGCTAGGAATGCCGCCACAAGCAGTGCACCGGATACGGCGCCCGGAAATCAACTGGCTTCCGCGATCGGTGACTATGCTCAAGTTGCCGCGAGCGTGCTGACGGTTGAGATCCGTGGCAGCAGCGGACAAGGTCTACTGCCTCAACAACAGATAGACTTTGTCGACAGCCAACCTGGGTGCCCATAGGGACCTCGAAAGAGGCCCCTAGTTTTGAGCGGATGGGGGCGGATCACTGCATCTTGCAGGTGCTGTGCTCCAACTCTTATTCCCTCGACTGTCTAACTAAGACGGTTGCTGGAATGCCAGTTTTTGAAGGCTGTAAATTTGTCATTAGACAAATTAACAAAATTCAAAGACTGACGCGGGTGAGCATGATGATCCCTGAGCAACCAAGGGAGCCTAATGCCATCACCCGAATCTGTATCCAGTACGCTGGGCTTGATACTACGCACTGGAGAACGTATCAATATACTAAAGCTGGTTCGGACTTGGAAACGCTTTCCGTTTGGTTATTGGTGTCGATCAGGAGTCGTTGAAGGTCATACGATCTAGGTACGGCATGCGCCTTTATCTGAATTTGGGACGCGTACTCGCTACGCTACTGGATTCAGATAAAGGCAAGGTGAAATAGGTGATGATGATCAACTTTATGTCGTTCAGCATTACTTTCTCACAAATAAACTTGCAGTATAGCAAATCGGCTACTGCCCTCTTATGCAGTAGCTATGCGAAACTGCATACAAATCTTCAAATAATTCTAATCCAAGAACCATGGGTGTTTAACAGACACGTATACGGATTGGGAGGAGTTAGGTGGGGTTCCGTCCTTTATTGTGAAGGAGTGGTTCGTCCGCGTTCTTGCATGATAAAATAAAGTACCGTTATAGGGGAGGTGTGGTGGAGACTATTGTTGTTTCGGCTTACCTTCCCTACGATTCTATTATACCCGCTCCTACGAGGGAATTGGTGGAAGTCGTACGATACGCGGAATCAAACGGCTTATGACTAATAGTGGGCTGTGACGCCAATGCTCAGAACACTATCTGGGGGAGCACCAAGTGTAACTTCCGAGGAAATAAGCTATTGGATTTCATTCTGTCTTCCCGACTGGTAATTCAAATGTTGGCACCAGTCCGACTTTTGTTGCTAGTAGGAGACGTGATTGATCTGACACTATCAAACAGTATAGAGGCTGACCAAATCACCGGATGGCGAGTTCTTGGAGATGACACCCTTTCGGACCACCGTTACATAGAGTTTCGGCTTGCAGCTGAGCAAAAATTGGTTCCGAAATCCTCGAAAAGCGGATTGGACACGATTCGGTGAGCTGGTCGAAGAAAGAATTCGCGTCGTTCCTAAACTCCGGACAATAGAAGAAGCCTCTAATACATTAAAGCGAATCTTGGTTGATTGCTATGAGATGGTGTGCCCGGAACGTAGGAGTAGACAAGGTAAGGCGGTCCCTTGATGGAACGCTGAGCTTTCGAAACTCCGGAAAAACTCCAGGAACCTTCTGAAGCGAGCCCTTAAATCTCGGTTGGAAGCGGACTGGACGGCCTACCGTCAGCTGCAAAAGGACTATAAGAAGAAGGTGAAATATTTAAAACTGGACTCTTATAGAAATTTTTGCAGTGAAATGGTAGATCAGAAGGGTTCGGCGAGACTATACAAAATTCTTCAAAGGGGCCGGACGGCTAAGCTGAACTCACTTCTGAAGCCCGATGGCTCCTGCACCAACTCTAGGTCAGAAGTTAATGACGTTCTCTTTGCAACGCACTTCCCGCGTTGCAAGGTAGCTGTTCCTCAGAGCGCTGTCAATACTCCAGGTCAGGTTGGCTCTTGTACCAGAAAGCTCGACTGGTTTATAGCCTCTAGGATAGTCACCGAAGAGACATTAAAGTTTGTCTTTTCGTCATTCGATGACGTTATGTCCCCTGTACCCGTCGGCATTTATCCAATCATGCTGAATCAGCTCTTCACGACTGTGTTAGTACAGTTGAACAAGAGCTGGAAGCACGGAACTACACCCTGGGAGTGTTTGCCGATATCGGAGGGACTTTTGACAACGCTACCTTCGACTCGAAGTGCTCTTCGGCCAGACAATATAGTGTTGAAGAAATCGTCATTCAATGGATTCATACCATGCTATCTAAACGGCTGCTTATCACGAGGGGTGAAAACGATGACAGTGTTTCTATGGTGCTTCATCATTAAGAAGGAAATCCACTCTCTTCTTAATGATTTGCAAAATTTTAGAGTTCACATGCAAGCGTATGCTGATGATGTGTGCGTACTAATCTCGGGACGGCCCTTACAGACGGTGTGCATCAAAATTCAAGAAGTCTTGGACAAGATCGAGGTTTGGTGCGATCTGCAGGGTCTTTCAGTGAATACCGGTAAAAGCACCTTACTGCTCTTCACCAGGAAACCAAGAAGGATGGCCTGTTACTACCAACAATGAAGGGATTAACACTGCAGTTGTCTTCTGAAGTTAAATATTTAGGGGTAACCTTAGACTGCAAACTATTATGAAAGACGCACGTCGAGCTGAAGGTCTCGCGTGCATTAAAGGTTTTCTGGCAGTGCTGGCGAGCTATCGGCAAGACTTTGGGTCTGAATCCAACTCTGGTATACTGGGTATACACTGCTCTTGTAAGACCTATTGTCACGTATGCCTCTGTAGTATGGTGGAGACGAACTTTGGTTAAGTCCACAGTATCCTCTCTGACCAGGCTTCAGAGAAGTGTGTGCCTGGGTATCACCGATGCAATGTGTACTACATCTGGTGATGCCCCCAATGCCTTGCTTGACTTGCTTCCTTTGGATCATTAAATCCGTAAAGAAGCGATGACAGCGGCTTACAGACTCCGGTTAAATGGAGTCTGGCATGTCGAGGCGGATGCCCGTGGACAATCATGTGTTTTGCATCCGCTTCGGAAGAAGATATGAAGTCAGGTTCCCGAAACGTGATTAATGGTTAAGTCCAGAAGTCGTACTCCGGGGTCTTCGTCATGTCTTCTATACCGACGGATCCAAAACCTTAAGCGATACTGGATCCGGTTGGTACTTGGACGATGAGACCAAGTACTCTTTTTCCATTGGATAGTTGGCGTCAGTCTTCCTAACGTAGGTTTTCGTTATCCTAGACGTGGTGAGCTGGATAATTGAGAAGAGATGGCATGAGAAGTGCATAGGTATCTGCAGTGATAGCCAAGCTACACTGAAGGCCCTTCCTAACCCTGCCAGCTCCTCATAATTGGTCAGCGAATGTAAGGCAAAACTAAATAGTGTGCAAAACACAAGTTATGCCTTATATGGGTTCCAGGACACTGTGATATTGCAGGGTATGAACTAGCTAATGAAGGCTCTGCAATTACACCATGGGGTCTGGAACTTTTTCTTGGCGTAAGTTCTGGGGCGATCATGCGTTGAATCAACGGTTTCGTGGGTTCTACTCATAGAGAAAGCTGATTCGAGCTTGATTCTTGCTGAACCGCAAAGTGCTTTGTGAGACAACCTAACAGGAAATCAGCGGAATTTCTTCTCAAACTGAGAAGAAAGAACCTGAGATTACTGGTGGGTGTCATCACAGGGCTCAACACATGTGGTCAGCATATAACTAACATGGGCGTTATCACCGATCCAATTTGCCAATCGTGTCTTTAGGACGACGATACTACAGAGCATTATATTTGTAGCTGTCCGGCGTTCACGAAAATCAAATTAAGGCTGTTGGGTAGTGATGTCTTGAGTATGAACAATGTCCATACTCTCCCTCTTCCTGAGCTTCAAAAGTTCATCAGTGAAACAAAGAAGTTCAAGGTTGAGAGACCCTAGACCTTTCTTCCCATTTATCCCTACATAACTTTCCTGTCTCTCTACTTTCTTCTACTGGTTCTATCCTTGGGTATAGCACAATGGTCCTCTTTGACTGAGTGCTTTGGTTAAGTCCAGCCCACCCACAAGTCTAAACTCTGAAGGGGGAATATGTATACACCTAGAATGGTAAAAAAATCGATTTTTTCAATTTTTGTGTTTTCTTGAAGTTTGAAGTCTTAAAAATGTCTGGTGAAAATTTCGAGAAAAAATTCGAAGAAATAGCGGCTGCTTGCGGTTATGTCAAGTCACTGCTGAACCTTAAAATGCGTTTTTTTTTTTGAAACCATGTTTTTCAAATCGGTGACCAAAATATCTCGACAACCACAGAACCGATTGATTTGAAAATTTTTTTAGTTATATGCATAATTTTCTAGTCTTTGTCGTAAAATTTTTTTAAGTGATTAGTTCTTTTTTAATGTGCAAATTAGTAATACATTTTTGACTAAAAATCGCTACATTAAGTTGTTTGAAGCATGTTGTCAAATAAAGATATTTTCTAAATCACCTACGGCAAAGACTGTATTATAGTGCTAATTTTAATAATATTTCTGGTTTTTTTATTTCTGACGATTATAGATGAAATGAGAAGGACCGCGAAAGACCTATTTTTGCGCAGTTGAAAGAGTACACGAATACTTGGCCAATATTGAAGCCTTTTTAATAAAAAATATTAAACATATTCTTAAAAGTGCTTTCATTTTTTAACCCACCGGCTGAAGTAGGTATGAGTCTGACGACACAGCTCTGACTGACATACCTCCTACAGAAGCAAGCGTACTGGGGCCACAACCATCTCGTAGTATGAGACGCAAATGGAGGAAAATTAGGTCGATAAGCAGACGTGAGAAGGCCTCGGCCACTTGAAGACCCAGTTATGGCCAATGTTTCAAAGAGGGGACGCTCTGCTGAGGTCACAAAGCCGATGCAGAGGTTCCTCAGAGAAACCAAGCCGCTTCTTTCAGGCGCTCTCAGGTAAAGAGGACGAAGACCGATACTGCCATCTATTGCATTGTGGGCACGCAGACGGGAGTCTTCAATACTTTCTAAAGTATTAACGCCACCTCTGTGATGCCTACTGCTGCCGGAAATGGTAACGTGAAGCTACCCTAGGATTCTAACTCTGCAAATATTGCGGAACCAATCTGTGGACTTACAGTAACCCAGATAAATTTGCAACATTCCAAGGCTGCTACTGCACTCCTATGTAAACACTAGGGTCGCTCTTATATTTCAACTTTCTAAAAGCTTAGCTCCCAGACCTCTATCTTATTTCAATCAATAAAGAATCACTCTGTGCAAAATTTGAGCTCAATCAAACAAATTTGTTTCCCACCTCGAGAACTTAGCTCCCCAAATTGTGGCTCTTTTATTAAAATGTACCAACAGCGGTTAAGACGAATAAAGCTTAAATTAAATTAAGCTACAAAAAAATCATCAGCACCGATTTCTTCAGCAAAGAACTTTCAACATGGAAAGATGATCCAGGTTACAAAAATGGAATTGAAAAACTTGAGAAGAAAGTTGTTGCTGATGGCGTTCCAGAAAAAAATGTAAAACTCATTGAAGCTAAAGCTCAGAAACAATTTATTTCACAAATCGTTGCCGAAGACCGAAAAAGATGCCCAACTACTACTAAATCATTTCTTATTGTGTGGATACACGAGCGTGAATTTCGTTGAACTTTTGAATTTCAAATTTAGGTGGACGCACGACAAAAAAGGATCTTCATTGAGAATCGAATTTCATTTTTGAGTAATTATAAGTTTTGAAAAGAAGAAGAATTTTGTGTTTTGTGACAGTAAAAATAAATTGAAATGCTGCCTTTCAATTGAATTTGGATTGCAAGAATTTATATTCCAATTATGGTTAATTGGAAGAATAGCAATGAGTTGCTCTCCGGCTACATTATTTTATTTTTTCACTCTACTTTTGCTAATAAATCTGGGGTAAAAAGGATAATAGTTTTGAAAAGAAATATTAGAGAAACTATAGCATTCTTTCAAACGACTTTATTTTAAAACTAAAGATCTATCTGAAAACGATATATAAGTTTATTATTTTTAAGCAAAAATTTGTGATAAAATATTTTCCATCTTAAGTCGAGTTATGCTGTTTTTCATTTTTAAAACAGAAATATTGCAAGAGCAGCTGTTATGACAACAAAATGCAAAATGACTGAAAACTATATCTTATTTTTACCCTGTTTTTTTAAACCATGTGTTTGAGGGTTGCTGAGTTACTTTCGGCATTTCAAGTGAATTTCGTTGAAATTCTTGTAAAATTCAGAATTGATTCAATAGATATTATTTCTGTGAATTAAAATATGTTTATGCCATAGAAGTTCTGTGCGATATTAAAAAAGCGTAATATTTCCTATATTTTTCAAATTGTTTCAGAAATTGTGCGAATTTACTTTTAAAAAATTTTGTTCTGAATGTTTGCAAACAATTTCCTGGATGTTTCTAAATAAATTTCTCTAAGAAGAAACAAGAAAATGGTTAAGATAGGGAAGGCTATACCGCTTTTGAGCCGAGTTACTAGTTGGGTATACTATGTTTCAACTTCAAGGCGTTTGAGGGTCACCTAGAAGTTGTCCGATGGAGCTGAAATTTTGCACAGCCCGTTTTTTCTTGATTGGAATCAGATTAGTGCCTGGAAGCAGCAACATTTTTACTTTTGAAAAATCACCTATAGATAAGGGCCACCCTAGTAAACACCTATCCATACTGTTTCGTCATATTATCACCTGAAATACTTACTTTAATACTTACCTTAATACTTACCTTAATACTCACCTTAGTATTACCTGAATACTTACCCTGTATACTTAATTTCACTTTTCTTTAATATTTCTTCATACTTACCGTTTGCTTAATAATACTTTGAATTTCACCTAAAAATCCGTTTGCTGAATTGTAATCAAAATGTTAGTTCTAAGTTAAGGAATGAAAATAAAACCACTTGTATAGTAACATTCAAGAAAAATAGACGTGTTTCCGTTTTTAAAGTTAGTTTGGCAAAAAGTTAAAAGTGCACCTAAAGTACCTTAAATTGTAAAAATAATTACAAAAACTCTTGTAAATTTTCATGGCGCCCGAGCAGGGACTAGTGCATTAAAGTTTCTCACAAATAAAAAAAAAAAAAATAATTATAAGAAGTGCTAAGTGACACAAATATAGATTTTAAAATTTATAAATTTGAGTAAAAGTGCAAATGCATATGTATGTTAACTAAAATAATATATGCATGCCTAACAGTGCCGCAAATTGTATATAATTGTATATAAGTACAGTAAAACATAATCATATGCACATAAAGCTTCTCGTTAACTATCAACCAACACACACATACATATATGCATAGTGCGAAATCTTTGTACAAAACAATTAAAGAATACTCAATAAATTATTAAAATATTAGCATTAGACAATATAAAAAAAAAAAAATAATAAATTTTTTGCCAAACTCGCGTATGAAAAACGTACAAGTCGCGATATATACATACTAAAACATAAAGCGAAAACATAAAGTACAAAAAAAAAAAAAAAAAAAACACAAAGGTTAATAATAGCCAAACATATATACATACACTACATAGTGCAATTCGAAAAAGTGCAGTTCTATATACTACCGGTATTGAACAGTGGGACTAAAAGCGCAATATCAGCAAAATAATATAAGAAACTAAAATTATACTTTAAAAGATACCAAAAAAGAAATAAATATAAATAAAAAAGGTACAACTATCAAGTGTAGTGCTGAAAAAAGTTGCCGCCAATTTTATGTAACCGGTATCATATCCGTTACATTCCGTTGCTGTACTTACCGCTCCGTTACTGTACTTACCGCTCCGTTGCTGTACTTACCGCTCCGTTGCTGTACTTACCGCTCCGTTGCTGTACTTACCATTCCGTTGCTGTACTTACCATTCCGTTGCTGTACTTACCGTTCCGTTGCTGTACTCACCTGTTCCCGTAGAAGTTTGCAAAAGTTAACAACATCCGTTGCTGTCCGTACATCTGTACCGCTACCGCTGCAGCTAATATTTTTCTCTGCTAACATCATTTTTGGATAAATGAACATCGACAGCCAGAGGGAAGTTAATGCTGGCTCTGAACCAGAACAAACTACAACCGAGGTATAGAGTGCTAACAATTGAGAGTTCTTTGTATTCCAAAAATAATTGCTGTTAAATTGTACATCATTGGTACAACAACCATAACAACATTCTTACTCTCAATTTTTGGCATCTCTTTGTAATCACATTCTTATATGCATGTCTATTTATATATACACATATTAAATATAAACATAGCAACTTTAGAAGTGAAACAAAGATAGGACAGTGGGTTAGGAATTGAAGTGCAGTTAATAAAATTGGTATATATCCAGTATACACATACATATATAAGAATTAATAAAAGTAAAAGTATATAACGCTTTTCGGTATAAAAAACTTAATTTATACATTTTTTAAATTTTGATTTCGATTTTTTTTGATAATTTTGTCGTAAAATTTTGGTCATTCGCTACTAAAATTCACTTTCTCGCTTTCGTATAAAATAATACACTTAGCTAATAATTAAATTAGCTTTTATTGGAGTATCACAAAATTTACACTCTATGATCCATATTTTCGGTTTCGTTGGACATATTAGAGTTATTGTTTTCGTTTTATTTTGTGATTTCTTTTCCAAAGTGTACCCAACTAGAGATAGAACAGTGGATCAAAATTTATTTCTCGCATACAAAATTAATATCATTTTATCAGCAAATTAAAATTTTTTTAAATCATGCCAAGAGCACAAATTACCCCAAGTAAAGCAGAAGAGCTTACTGCTTTGAAAAGGCAAAGAACGTTGTCAAGAAATAATATTCGTAGAATTCGAAAGGCAATAAAAGAAAAAACGGTCTCTTTTGACCCAACCGAGTTAGAGTGCCGTCTTGACATGGTAAATCAATACAGCGCCAAGCTGATGGATTGTCAGTCTCAGATAGAAGATATTGATGAGGAAGATAATGCCCGTGGAGAAATAGAGGATCTTATTGTAGAAACAAAATCTTCAATAAGATCCATTTTGAATATTCGACCACCACCACCTACTAGTATTCCTGAAGCTTCTTTCTGTTCATCACACAGCTCTCGACTTCCAAAAATGTCATTGCCGAAATTCAAAGGCAAATATTCAGAATTCAAGAATTTTATGAGCCTTTTTGAGAGTCTTGTGCACAATGACCATACAATTCCAAACATTGAGAAATTTAATCATTTAATTTCATGTCTGTCCGGAGAAGCGTTAGGCACAGTGAGAGCTTTTCAAATTTCGGAAGAAAATTACCCGAAGGCACTAGCAAGCCTTAAAAAAGTTTATGACAATAAATGTCTGATATTTTTCGATACAATATCGAAACTTTTCGAATTGCCTGAAATTTCAAAGCCTTCAGCCATTTCCCTGCGTAATATGATCGATACAGTTTCAGCAGTTTATGATTCTTTGCTGTCATTGGGTGATGAGGAAAATATTACAAATGCGATCATAATCCACATTGTAATGTCGAAAGTTGATTCCATTACACGGTCCAAGTGGGAAGAAAACTTGGATTATGATAAATTGCCATTATGGTATGAGTGTGAAGCCGCTCTTAACAAACGATATCAGCATATTTCCGCTGAAGAAGCTTCCACTTCAAAGCCTAGGATTGCCATCTCCCAAAATAGGGCTAAACAGGATAATCATAATAGAAATCCGAAATCCTCGTTTACAGCCACAAAATCACGACAGCCGACTTGTCTACATTGTAATTCATCTGATCATTACATTACCGGTTGTCCGTCCTTCCTTGCATTATCTGTGCACCAAAGATTTGAATTTGCAAAATCTTCGTCATTGTGTATCAATTGCCTTCGAAAGGGTCACACAGTGTCGAAATGCAAATCAAGTAGATGTCGAACATGTAATCGATCACATCATACATTGCTGCATCAATACCCAGTTACATTTGAGAATGTGCAAACGCAAAATCTGCCATCGACATCTCATGCAATGCATGTTTCAAATATGGCTAATCATGTGATTTTGGGTACAGCAATAGTCAAAGTCAAAAGCAAGTCCGGTGACTATGTGTTAGCACGCACATTGCTAGATTCTGGTTCTCAAGTCAACTTTATGACAGAAGAGTTAGCTCAAAGGTTGCGTATAAGGAAAGAAGAACGATGCTTAAACGTAGTAGGCATCGGAAAAGCAAATACTACAGTTCGATCTAAATTAAACGCATTTGTAAAATCACGCTTAAATAATTATGAGTTTTCGGCTAGCTTTTGGGTATTACG
The DNA here is from genome assembly GCA_963691655.1 of Toxonevra muliebris. Taxonomy (NCBI): domain Eukaryota; kingdom Metazoa; phylum Arthropoda; class Insecta; order Diptera; family Pallopteridae; genus Toxonevra; species Toxonevra muliebris. Next base: position 86,766,461 of record OY829326.1, on the reverse strand, counting down.
AACAATATCAGCTTACCAACCAGATCATACAATAAATACAAGTGGTTGGAACATCCCTTCAAATATCGAACTGGCTGATCCTGGTTTTCATAAACCTCAAAAAATTGATTTGTTATTGGGTGCCGAAACATTTTTCGATCTTCTCGCTGTGGGCCAGATTAAACCTAGCCCCGAGCACCCAACTCTTCAAAAAACGCTTCTCGGTTGGATTGTGTCAGGGAAATATAGTATCAATAATTATCCTCACTCTCAAATAAGTAGTATTTTGTGCCAATCTGAAGATTTTTCGTTAATTGACTCTACGGTTCAAAAGTTTTGGGCTTTAGAGGAAATTCCGTCAGAGTCAAACAAAAACAAATTAACGCCAGAGCAACAACAATGTGAAGAACATTTTGTTAAACATGCTAAATTATTGCCGTCTGGTCGTTTCGAAGTCAGACTGCCTTTCAAGTCTGACCCAAAAACTCTCGGTTCATCGTATGATACCGCAGAGCGACGTTTTCGTTATCTAGAGAAGAAACTAGATAAAAATCCAGAAGTTAAAAACATGTATCTAGATTTCATGAGAGAATATATCTCTTTAGGACATATGTCTCAAATCGACAACAAAATTTTAAGTTCACCACACTACGTCATTCCGCATCAGTGTGTCCTAAGACCACAAAGTACCACAACAAAATTGCGTGTTGTTTTCGACGCTTCGTGTCGTACATCATCACAAGTTGCGTTGAACGACATCTTAATGGTTGGCCCTACCATTCAAGAGGAGCTATATTCTACTCTTCTCCGTTTTCGATTGCATAAGTATGCCATTACAGCAGATGTGACCAAAATGTATAGGCAGATTATGGTACATAAAGATGATAGGAATTTTCAGCTCATAGTGTGGCGTCAGCATCATTCAGACCCAATACAATTATTCCGTTTGAACACTGTTACTTATGGAACTTCACCCGCTCCATTTTTAGCAATCAGGTGTCTTCAAATGCTGAGTGATAGCAACAAAGACTCATACCCACTTGGGTCAAAAGTAATTTCGAGAGATTTTTATGTCGATGACTTGTTAACTGGTGCCGATAATCTTGAAACTCTGAAGCAAATTAGAAGTGAGGTAATAGATATATTGAAAACGGCAGGATTATCATTAGCAAAATGGTTTTCAAACCACCCAGATTTAGCTAACAGTGAGAGTTCTGAGAAATCACTTCAATTTAATGATTCAGATTCCACGAAAACTCTGGGAATCCATTGGCTACCAAAAGAAGACTTGTTTCGTTTTGTTCTCGATGAAAGTTTTCACGATTTACGAGCTACAAAAAGAAATATTTTATCGGTTTCTTCACGTCTGTTTGATCCTCTTGGATTGCTCTCTCCTATAGTTACCAGAGCTAAAATCTTATTACAAGAGCTTTGGATTCAAAAACTAGATTGGGATGAGTCAATTCCATTGCGCCTTGAAACAAGCTGGCAAAACTTCAAAACAAATCTGAGTCAGTTATCGCTGATAACAATACCCCGATTTGTTTACACTTCTTCAGATGCCAGTTGTCAGATTCATGGGTTTTCCGATGCCTCTATGAGAGCATATGGCTGTTGTATTTATGTGCGCAGTCAAAATGCTGACGGTATCAATTGCACATTATTGACTGCTAAGTCAAAAGTAGCTCCCTTGAAAACGAAATCTTTACCACGGTTAGAGCTCTGTGCAGCGCATCTTCTGGCCAAATTATGGTCACGAATAGAGCCAATGATGAATTTTACAATAGACGCAATAAAGTTTTGGACAGACTCTGAAATTACGTTGCATTGGATACAAACACATCCATCAATGCTTTCTATTTTCGTCTCAAACAGAGTGTCCGAAATCCAAGAGTGGACACAGAAGGCTTCATGGCAACATGTGCCTACGAAGCAAAACCCTGCGGATATCGTGTCTCGAGGCTGCAATGTGGATGAAATCAACAAGTCCATATGGTTCACCGGCCCACGTTTCCTCTTAGAAGACCCCGCAGAGTGGCCAACAAATTCTCACTTCGAACTCTCGCCAGAAAACGAAGCTCTTGAAAAAAGAAAAAATTGTTTCACTTTCGTCGCAGTGGAAACTCCTAAAAATAGTTTAATAGCACATACGGAAAAATTCTCCTCACATAATAAAATGCTAAGAGTATTTTCATATGTTTTAAGATTTATTAGAAAATCAAAAAACAAAATAGTAGAGTTCGACACCATACCAAGTGCTCAAGAAATGAACTTGAGTTTCTTAAAAATCGTTCAAATTATTCAACACACAGAATTCGAACATGAAATTAAGAAATTGTCTAAAAACACCGCACTTCTTCCAAATTTGCAAAAACTCAATCCGTTTTTGCATGAATTTTCGAAAGACAATTTATCGTTTAGACTTCTTCGAGTAGGTGGTCGTCTTTTAAACGCACCAATTCCTTACGATGCCAAATTCCCACTCCTTTTAACAAAAGATTCGCACTTTATAAAAACATATTTACGTTATCTACATTTTCGAAATCATCATGCTGGACCAAAGGCATTGGTAGCGCTTCTTAGAGAAAAACTGTGGCTAGTAAACGCTCAAGAATCCTGTAGAAAAATCGTTCGAAACTGCATTCACTGTTTTCGGTATAAGCCCAAGCTAATGACTCAAATTATGGGTAATTTACCAGCCGACAGGCTTCGGGCTCTACGCCCATTTTTAATAAGTGGTGTAGATTTCTGTGGTCCCGTGTATACCTCGTTAAAAATTCGCGGTCGACCACCTGTAAAAACTTATATAGCAGTGTTCGTTTGTTTCACTTCTAAAGCAGTCCATTTAGAATTAGTAAGTGACTTATCTTCTGATTGTTTCATTTTTGCTCTCAAAAGGTTCTTTGGACGCCGAGGGATGCCCGAGAAGCTATACTGCGACAACGCAACAAATTTCGTAGGAGCACAGAGGAAGCTGCAGGATCTGGCAGCAGCGTTTCTCAACAGTCAGGACTCGGTTCAGAGGTTCACCGCTCAAGAGGGGGTCCTTTTCAAATTCATACCACCGAGAGCGCCCCACTTCGGAGGGCTATGGGAAGCGGCAGTGAAGTCGATGAAAAATCTGCTGATGCGCACGATCGGAAACGCACTGCTAACGATCGAAGAGCTAAATACAGTGCTCATAGAAGTGGAAGCCGTACTCAATTCAAGGCCAATCGCTCCACTAAGCCAAGACCCAAACGACGGTCAGGCGTTAACCCCAGCACACCTCTTAATTGGGGGTCCTCTACGAACGCTGCCACCAGAACAACTACCAAACACTCCAATGACTTGCTTCGCCAGATGGCAACTTGTTTGCTTTCTCAAGCAACAGTTTTGGCGGGGGTGGTCGAGAGACTACCTAGTGAGCCTACAGCAACGCAACAAGTGGCTGCATCCACAGCACAACGTCGTTGTCGGCGATCTCGTCGTCGTTCACGAAGACAACGTGCCGTCACAACAGTGGGTCCTAGGCAGAATAACTGCTACAATAACAGGCCAAGATGGCAAGGTCAGAGTTGCAGACGTACGAACGACAAGAGGAACCATAAAACGGCCAATCCACAAGCTGGCGGTTCTACCAAATGAACATTGAAGCCATAGAGCCTGTCAACGTGGCCGGTGTTTCGTCATATTATCACCTGAAATACTTACTTTAATACTTACCTTAATACTTACCTTAATACTCACCTTAGTATTACCTGAATACTTACCCTGTATACTTAATTTCACTTTTCTTTAATATTTCTTCATACTTACCGTTTGCTTAATAATACTTTGAATTTCACCTAAAAATCCGTTTGCTGAATTGTAATCAAAATGTTAGTTCTAAGTTAAGGAATGAAAATAAAACCACTTGTATAGTAACATTCAAGAAAAATAGACGTGTTTCCGTTTTTAAAGTTAGTTTGGCAAAAAGTTAAAAGTGCACCTAAAGTACCTTAAATTGTAAAAATAATTACAAAAACTCTTGTAAATTTTCACATACCTTCCCTCACATAACAACAATCCAAGAACCTTGGGTCCGTAAAAGACTCATCTGTGGACTTGGTGAGTTAAGGGGGCGTAAGATTCTATATGATGATTCCTGATTTCTATATGATTCCATATTTGCACGTATAATTTTTACATTTACTCAATGATTACTTTGTATGCGGTTCTCAATCAAATTCACCCAAGTTCTCGGATCATATGAATACTACCGAATCTCCTGCTGGGTTCCAGTTTGATGCTGTGTGTGAAACGGATGTGGCTCGCTGCATAAAGAAAATTAGATCGAATGCTATCGGAGAAGATGGTATTGCTATAAAATTTATAAAACTCATAACACCCTATGTTCTCAGTCCTCTGACACACATTATTAATCACTGCATCACTAGCTCTCGTTTCCCTGAAATTTGGAAAGTGGCCACAGTTATTCCGATAGCAAAAATATCGATGGCCTCAACACCAGCTGATTTCCGCCCTATTAGTATATTGTCATCTCTATCCAAAGTCTGTGAATCACTCATGGCTGAACAGATTTCTAGTAACCTTAGTGAGTCTAGCCTTTTATCACCTCTCCAGTCTGGTTTCCGCTCTGGACACAGTTGCTCCACTGCTGTTGTAAAAATTCTGGACGATATTAGAACACCATATGATAAGGGTCATCTCACTTTATTATGCCTCTTAGATTTCTCTAAAGCATTTGATAGCGTTAGTCACTCTCTGCTTTGCAGAAAGTTGAAACAATGCTTTGGATTCTCAGATACTGCGGTACGGTTGATGGAAAGCTATTTAGAAGGTAGATCTCAAAGAGTAAAGATTGGTAATGCTTATTCGATGTACAAGACAGTAAACAGAGGTGTGCCTCAAGGCTCTGTTCTTGGTCCGCTTCTTTTTACTATGTTTTTAAATGATATTTTTGCTGTTTGTCGTCATATCTCCATGCATGCTTATGCTGATGACCTCCAGATATACTTATCTAGACCTATAGGTCTTGTTGAGGATTTATGTGCACGAGTAAATGAAGATTTATGTACAATTAGCAAGTGGGCCAGTGATAACATGCTCAAATTAAATCCAATTAAATCATTTGTTCTGCCTATCTCGCAAGCGTCTTACTTACACACCGATATTCCCCCCATTGTTCTCAATGGAATCGAGCTGAAGTTCGTTAATAAGGTCAGGAGCCTTGGATTTATTATTAATTCATATCTTTCGTGTGATGATCAAATTAACTCTGTGGTAAGTAAAGCGTACGTGGTCCTGCGAAATCTTAGGATGGCTGCTGCATTTGTACCGTGTGAAACTAAACGTAAACTAGTGTTGCAACTACTAGTGCCTATAATTACCTACTCGGAAGTTGTTTATAGTAAACTTGACTCAAGGTCTTCACACAAACTTCTCGTTGCATTTAACAATGCTGCTCGCTACATATATGGTGTAAAAAAGTTCGAACATATCTCGGTTTATAGTAAGAAAATTCTTGGTCTTGATCTCTTCGGATACCTTGATGTCAGGAACTGTATCTTTTTGCATAGGCTCATTTATACACAGAGCCCCAATTATTTGTATGAAAAGCTTCAATTCTGTAAATCAAGCAGAAGTATAAACCTTCAAATCCATAGCCATAACTTTAGAAATTCAAGTAGGCTATTTTTTGTTAGCGCTATAAGGTTATGGAATTCATTGCCATCTAACATTAAGACAGTTTCTAATTTCAAAAACTTTAAGCATTTAGTTCTTCAACATTTTTCCTAGTCTATTTCTCTCTCTCTTTCTCTCTTTTTCTTCTTTTAATTACTTTATTTCTTCATTTGTTCCTTTCCTCTAGATCACTTTTAACCCTATTTAATCTTAATATTAATTTGTTATTAAATTCATCATCTTATTCGACATTTACCTTATATTAAGCAATTTGTTGTTAATAACTTTACTAAATATGTTGTTATATTATAATAATAATTTGCGCATGTAAAAGATCATGTCTTAGATGCGAATACTCTCTAAATAATAAATAATAAATAATAAAAAAATAATTTTTTAATAATGAACAGAAAAAAAAAATTTTTATACCGACATTGAAAATGCCGCGGTAGAGACATTTTCATACGAAATTGCCCTTTGCAAAAAATACTTATAATTAGAACATTTTCATTTTCCGAAAGCATTAAAAGTTATAATAGAGAACGTTAGTAAAACAAAATTATATAAGGCTAGAGATAACGTGTACCACGGTAGGGACAACTATTTTTGCGACATGCATTTTTTTTAGATTTACTGCTGCATAAAAAAAAAATTAAGTGTTTGGCTAGTGGCTTTTTCTCTAATAAACATATGATCACAAGTGATTTGGGACCGATTAGTCAAGTAATAATGAAGAAGTTTAACCTTAATCCTCTTCTTAGTACCAAAAACCAAACCTATGTCTTTTGAAATATTATGATAGAAATAAGTGTTAACCTTAGCCATTTCTGAGTTTTTTTTCCCCCTTGTACCATAAGTGCATAAATATCCCCGAATATTCTATACCAGTCAGTTGACTTCAGTAGCTCTATAAGGGTCAGAGTCTCCTTAAAAAGGAGACTAAAAAATGTAGTTTCCTCTATTTTTTTCTTACCATGAGCCTGTCCTTCGCGAAGATGTTATTGCTTGAAAACTTTGTTGGTTTTAATTCTAAAAAGATAATTGACTACAATGACAAAGGTTTTTGCTCTAATAACATTAACATGTGAAAAGGTGAAATGGTACGAATAAAATAAGGGGGAAATTACGTTTACGTCTACGTATATCCTTGGAGGCATACATATGAAGTGAGCTGAAAATGCAATTGTGTAGAAACACTATGGTGCAAATAAAAAAAATTTGGAAGTCGAAGCGAAAACTTTTTTTATCCAAAAACGAATCCTTGGATTTTTAAAAAAAGTTAACCAAATTTGCGCAGTAAGAATAATCTTTTCCATTATTACTTGATAAATCGGTCCCAAATTGTCACCGAAAGAAAGTTTAGCAAAATCTTTTTAAAACTGTTAAAACTCTCTGTATTTTCGAAAAAAAATTAAAGGAAATGTGTGGTGTATCTAATGGTTTGGCGGTATATGTACTTTATAGAGATATTTCTCTATATAAAATTATTTTGAGTGTATGAGAGTTTTTAGGCACCTACGAGTTTCTCTAATTTTCCCTTGGCAGGCCTTCATCAACAGCAGGATAAGCCTAGGTAGAGTCTCAGACAATTTTTCCAGGCGAGTAGAAATGCTTATTTTAAATTCATTCATTTAACTTCAAAATCAAATTTTTTTATTATTTTTAGTGATGAGCAAAATATTGATTGGTCAAAAACGGTAATAGAAGTAATTGTGATTTCTGAATCACGGCGATTTTAAATAGACACAGAGTCACTGCTTGCTTAACTCAGCGAGTTCCAGTTTTTTAAACTATTTTATATACCATTCGTTGCCAAGATCAAATATGGGTCAATTTGATTTTTAAGTACACTGCTTAGCTTTTTATTGCGATTGTCGCTTTCTCATCCACTAATATCCCTACAGTGATAGAGAATACAAATCAACTATATGTATAATGAATATGAAAAGAACAAAATGAAGACACATAGGGAGAATTCCCTATGTACATGCAATAACTACAATATATTGGTTGTGTTCAGCTTAGTAGTTAGAAAGCGACTGTTTTATTCATTTCTTCTTTTACAATTCATACTTACAGCTAACGTTGCATTAGTAATTAAATAGACTACCACTATTTAAAGATGCGCTTCCACTTATTAAAGAGTGCACTACTCTACACTGTGTAAATTATTTTCTTATAAATTCTCACTTAAAAATTTCACTATGAAAATACAACTCTGTTGCAAAAAGAAGAATAGTATCGAAACAAATGTTTTCCGAATTGTCAAAATTCCTCTTATTTGTCAAAATGCATCTACGTTCTTAATTATTCTGCCATGGTTCATACAGAGCAATATTTTTTATTTTACTCATTAACTGCGTATTGTAACTGTTCAAATACCGTTAGTTTTGGCATTACAAGTAGGGTACGTTTTAGATGAAAGGTTAGTTGGCATTTTACATTTGTGATCAAGGGTTCAAGATGAGTGCACGCAAAGGAATCAGTGTTGAAATTAAACATTTGATTGGGCAAGAGCATAAAAAAAGTAAATCCTATCGGGAAATCAGCAATTAATCCCTTTGCTACGGTGCAATATATCATACAAAAATATAAAAATACTGGTGCCGTCAAAAATAAGCCCAGGTGGAGGACGCCCAAAGAAACTCTCTGGACGAGATGTTAGCCTGGTTTTAAAAGAAGTGAAGAAAAACCCGAAAATTACTGGCCTAAAAATAGCAAAAAGGATCGCTAACACTTTGAACAAAACAGTTTATCAAAAAACTATTCGAAGGGCTTTACGAGCTAACGGTTATGGAAGCAGAGTACCCCGCAAAAAATTATTGATATCCTAGAAAAATAGGAGACTTCGCCTTGAGTTTGCGGAAAAACATTTAAAAAAGGAATCGATTTTTGGAAAAAGGTTTAATTTGCTGATGAAAGCAAATTCAACTTGTTTGGGAATGATGGTCGTGGAAATGTTTGGCGCAAAAAAAAAACAGCACTTGAGCCGAAGAATATTGTTCCAACAGTGAAACACGGTGGTGGCAACGTAATGGCTTGGGGAGCCATTGTGTGTAAGTTGTGAGTAAGTTGTCAGAGATTGGTTGCTTTATTATGCACTCAGGCAGTTAAATTGCCCTCCCCAAACACCAGACTTAAACTGGACTTAAAAAAACAGGCCTCAGACACGAGACCTTTCACAACAGCAACTAAGGCTCTACCGTCCTCCACGGACAACCCCACCGACGATGGAACTAGTTCCAAAAAACCAGCGAAGGTAACTATTGCGACGAGCAGTAGTCATCTGTCCCTTACGGACCCATGCACCTCTGCCTCCTCTCGGGCGAGACTAGCGGAAGCACAAGTTACGGAAGTACCCGTTGTGGCAAGCACCAGCTCGAAACCCTTGATTAAATCGGGGTCAAGGGCTACTACCTCCGCAACGGTTACAAAACGGCGTACCAATGCTGCTGCCCATGCCACAGTTGAACGACGCACTAGCACTTCGGCGAGAAGCACCTCTGGGTCCTTGTCATCAAATTCGACACTGCTGCCTCGATCACAGTCGAACCACAACTCCGGCTGGTTCAGTCCGACGCAGGTCCTGCAGAGATGGATCCTCCGGTGTAGACAGTGACGATCAGTCGACATTGGGGATGGTGGGGGATCTTTTCCGCCGCTTGGACTTTGCGAAAGACGACGACGACCTCCTATCTAACCTATCTGATGCCGACTTAACTGACATAACAGTTGTCGAGGCGTCCAATTGCAGCCAGGATGACTAGGGTGAAACAGATAAATTTGCATCACTCTAAGGCAGCATCAGCTGCACTACTTCTTCGCCTCACTCAAAAAGGCGAAGACATTGCCCTAATTTAGGAGCCCTGAGTTGTTGGAGACAGTGTTTGTGGATTAGGGCATAAAGACTTTAGACTAGTCTACGCATCAGGCGAAGGTAAACCTAGGTCATGTATGCTAATTATTTTGTCCAAATTTTGTAACAAGGACATCGCGGTACTAGCGGTGGAACTCTAATAGGAGACGATCTGGTTGGTTTCTGCCTATCTCGCCCATGACCACACAGGGCCACTCCCGCCAGCAAACCTCAAGCTGGCCATGGAGGAGACGAAAAGAGGACGCTTAGCAGTGATCATCGGAGCCGACGCAAATTCCCATCACACTATATGGGGAAGTACCGACACGAACTCACGAACTCTTTTTGATCATATACTTAGTACTAGTTTGCTGATATGTAGCATTGGATACGAGCCAACTTTTATTACTGCTAACAGGAGGGAAGTGCTCGACATTACTCTTGTGACTGACTATTCGACACATTATGAAAAACCGGAGGGTCAGTAAGGAACACTTCCATTCCAACCATCAATACATTGAGTTCTATCTTGATATAGTGAAACTAGATAGTTCTCCTTTTGTCAACAGAAAAAGGACCAACTGGGAAAGGTATAGATCTGTCCTAGTTAACTCTCTAGCATCTGAGAATTATTGTCCCTTAGAAACTAGGAAACAAATTGGCGACATGGTCGAATAGTAGTATAGAGGAGACCTCAGAGTCAAGCCGTTTGCGCAAGCTTCTAAAATCTGCCCTGCTACACTTAGCTACATACAGAAACCAGATGATCAATGGACATCATCTAGTTTAGAAACTCTGAGGTTCTGGTAGTCACCGGGACCAGATAATATAATTCCCCCTGAACTCCAAATAGCTTCTGGCATAGTGCTACCTTGGCTAGAAATTATTTTCAAAGCCTGTTTAAACCTCCCATACATTCCACTGAAGTGGCGAGAGGTAAAAGTCGTCTTCATCCCTAAATGGCTGTTCAGACGGGAGCAAGCATGAAGTCTGTCCGAAAGAGAGAGGTAAAAAATAGGTAGAGAGAAAGAGATAGCAAAGTTGCGCAGATAATCCAAAAATAAAATAAAAATCGGCGCATTGATGAATGTTCCATGTTCATAATGTTCCGATTTTGCCACTTTCCTTCATAATTTTTTAGAAGTTGAATAGGATCTAAACGCAAACAAACAATGCGCATCTAGGGCACACACAGCCTTAATTTTCTTGCTATTTTTTTTTTAAACTTATTTTAATTTCTTAAGAGATTGTTGCTTTTATTTTTTATTTAATTTTAAGTACATATTTAAGGCACATAATTGATATTTCTTCTGCATTTTTTGCTAACAAAAGATCTTATCTTCATGAGCACAAAACAAAGTGACAAAATTCCAATTCCACCGTTCCTTTTTGTTTAGAAAAAGTCCGTCATGGTTGTATTCATGTGAACACGACACGCCTGCCCAGGCTTTTCATGCTTGCTCCCGTCTGAACAGCCACTAAGGGAGGAAAAGCGCCCCACTCCAAGCCGAAGGAAAACAGACCGATAAGTTTGTCTTCCTTCGCCCTGAAAACTCTAGAGCGACTAATAGATATCCACATTGGGGAAATCATTAACCCCTTAAAGCTGTCTAAGTCCCAGCATCCCTACATTAAAGACAAATCTGAAGAGACAGCTCTCCCCTCCTTGGTTCATCAGATTGAGAAATCGATGCACTACAAAGATTATACTCTTGCCGTCTTTCTAGACATAGAAGGCGCCTTTAACAATGTCACATCCGAAGCAATTACCTCATCACTAAAGAATCTTGTGATCGATGCTTCGCTTACGGAATTGATTGACCAGATGCTAAAAAACAGGGCAATCAATTCGACACTAGGCAACTCTTCCATCATAAGATTCGCGAACAGAGGCACACCCCTCACCGCGTCTCTAGAACCTAGTCGAAAACGAATTGCTCATATCTCTTGAAGAAACAGGATGCAAGGTCTTTGCGTACGCGGATGATGTTGCCTTATCAGTCTCAGGCAAATATCTGAGCACATTAACAGAACTAATTGTATTTGTAAGTATAGTATTCAGGGAAGTCTCTCTGTCTTAACTAACTGGTGCAGCAGATGTGGCCTGAACATCAACCCAAGTAAAACGGAATTAGTCCTATTTTCAAGGAAACATAACATTCCCTCATTTAATCCACCTATACTTGACAGGTTGAAAAAAGCTATTCTTTTCTTCCAAAAGAGCCATTAGCAGAAGGTGGGGTTTGCAACCTAAAGGAGTTCTCTGGCCTTACAGAGCTGTAGTCAGACCTATACTGCTTTATGGTGTTATGGTTTGGTGGACATGTCTTGAAAAGGATGTTCACTGCGGGCATTTGGCCAAGGTGCAGAGAATGGCGTGTCTACTGGCAACAGGGGCACTCAGGATTACACCTTCCAAAGCCTTAGAAACCATGCTTCACCTGGGTCCAATGGATCTCGCGGAAAAATACACAGCAAAAACTGCGGCCATAAGATTAAACATAGTCTCACCATGGACCAACTCTAGCTACGAACATTCTAGTATATTACAAGATACGAGTAGCTCAATTCTCAAGAATATCGACTACACTCTTGCTAAACCCTCTTTTGATAATTAATTTATCAAGCATATTCCCACCAGACAGGAATGGGCGGTGCGGTCAGTTCAGCTTAAATTTATAAATTTATTCGTAAATTTATTCAGTTCTATACTGATGGCTCCAAACTGGACGGTAGAGTGAGAGGAAGTATCTTTGAAAACAGTCTGGATATTCAAAAATCTTTTCGCCTTCCGGACCACTGTACAGACTAGCTGAAGTGCAGTAAATTATCACCATGTGATATTTACATCTTCACGGATAGACAAGTGGCCATTAAATCACAAAAAGATAAACATTTTTTCTCTCCGTACCAACCCTCCACCTGCTCTCTATACCTCTGTTTTAGAGGATTTTTGGCAAAAATTTATTTAAAATTGTTCATACAGGCTAAATGGCTTGGAATAATGACATACTTCCTTCGACAAAAATATTCCCCATAAAAAAGTAAAAAGGGTATCTGAACACCAAAATTGACTTTGGGGGCATATACTCCAAAAATCTCCCAAAAAAGCGGTACGCTGAACAGCTGGAGGATTGGTGTAAAAGCAAACAATATTTATCTTTTCATAATAAACAACTTTGTCTCAGACATCAATGATGTAAGATGACAAACTAATAAACTATCCATCGATTACCACCAACACAAACACAAACAATGATAACAATTATAGCTGGCAAAATGAAAAATTTTCAATTCAAACCAAATTCAATTTTGTTTTTTTTTTTGCAGCAGCAGTAGCAGAGAAAGTCGGCAACACCGCGCTAAAATACAAATTTGCTGAAATTTGAAAAAAAAAATTAAAATGTAAATATCGAATTGTGTGTTGGGATGGGATTAAGTGGGTAAGTTTATTAATTTGAAGTCTTAGAGCTTTGAAGTCTGAGAAAAAGTTATTTGTTATAAAATGTTGAATATTTGTTGCTTTTACATAAATCCTTTAGAAGGGTACAGAGTACCCTTCTTTTTGGCAATTTGCGGTATAAATTTATTTAAAAGTGTTCATACCGGGCAAACGGCTTGAAATAACAACATACTTTCTTCTACAAAAATATACTTCATAAAAAAGTAAAGAAGACTACCGAATACCAAAATAGGTTTTGGACACTTTTATGCCCGAAATTCCCTAAAACACTGGCACCCCGAACAGATAGAGGCTTGTTTGAACTTTTCATATTTCATAAATTTTAATAAATTGTAATGTACAAGGAGGATACATTTTTACATTCATAACAACAAATCTTCTTCTTACTATGCATTTAGCAAATATTTTTGTTTCATTTCTGTTACAAAAAGAAGAATCACAAAGAGGTGCAATGTAAAAACGATTGAAAATGTTAAATTTGAAATTCTGTAATGACTTATTTACATCAACTATCGGGAAAACAACAAAAACACACATCTCTTTTTCTTATTATTTGCTTTGGTTTTCTGTTACAATCAGATTTTAGCATGAGGTGCAGTGTTAATTCTTTTGTATATGTAAAATTTCACATGCCGCTGCTGCGATAACATGTAAACAAACAATTTTTGAATAAATACATATCGCTCATTTACTAAAAGACTGTCATAAGTCCAAAAACACGAATTTTGAGTTAATGATGCAGAATTATTCATTATATCACGCTTCATATTGTGTAAATTTCATATTAATATCTTGTATACTCAGCGCGTTATAGAATTTCTTCTTTTTTCTGCAAAGTGGGAGTCAATTGAAAACTTTAAACGCGTTTTCTGCAAAATCGTGTTTTTTGAGTTATGACAGTCTTTTAGTAAATGAACGATATATTTGCATGATTTAAAACAAAAACGTGGGTCGCATGCAATATTAAATTGACAGATGAATAGTTCACTTACCAATTTAACCTCTATCTATAAGCGTTCCACGCTTTTTGTTTTAAATCATGCAAATATTTTCAGACATACTAAAATTCGCAATTACGTATTTTCAGGACAATCTTTATGGGGTTATAAATCTGTCTGGGGCTTTTATACTTTTTAGTCAGTTTTAAAAACGTGGTATATTAAAATTTTTTTTTATTAAAATTTTTAAGATCATAAAGTATTTTTTGGGGGTAATTATTAGTCATATATAACGCTCGTATCTTTTTCGAACCAAAAACTGTATATTTCTACCAAAAACTTTTGAAAAAACTGTAAATCGATTTGAATAGATAAGAGTCGCCTTCAATGTTTGCACTTCTTTCAAAAGTATACTCGCAACGAGTTGCCATTGTTCTCTCAGACGTTTTGCATTGCGATTGATAAATTTGAATTTCCTAGCGCTCAAAAATTGTATATTTTTTTCTTAGTATAAACGCGGTATTTTGCTAAAAAAAAAAAGGCGGTATGCGGTTTTGGAGTTGGAAAAAAACGGTATACTACCAAGAAAAACTGTATAGATACATACGAGCGTTAGTACATATAATTTCTTGCTGTGCACAAAAGACTAAAATCAACATACAGTGCCGGTCATATCAATTGCAAGCAAAATCACTTGTATTTTTTATCAAAAATCTTTCTTATTCAAAACAAAGTATTTTTATTACCATTTATTATAAAAAATTAAAAGTACCAAATTATGTCGGAAAAGTTTTCAAAACTTTGTTGCATATCCATTTTTAGCTATCATTTTTGCATGTCTACGTGGCATTGGCTATATTAAATGATTCGTCTAATCAATTCGGACTACAACCTCCTTGGTGCTTTACCCTACCCGGTGTATGTCTAGGTCCGTATAGTCTTTTAACAAATTATTTTCTGTGAGAACCGCACATGTTAATTTTGCTCTCATCTAACGACAAAGCGTTTTGCAACTGTTGAAAAGTCCAATTTTTGTATTTATGAGGAATTTTAAATGAGTTAAGCGATTTTTCTTAGAGTAAAGCGTGGTTCACGCCAAATTGGCACGCTTTGTTGTGGTCACCACGTTGCCCCTAGTCATATGAACAACAAATTTTTTACTGGGATTTGTTTACAATACCGTTACCGTTAGTTGATAAATTTTTCATATTAATTGATCGCAAGTTGGTGATTGTGTGCACAATGGAAGCTGCAAATAGAAAATTGATTGTGAACAAATTTATTGAAAATCCGTCGTGGTCTGGTTCACAGATTGCGAAAGTGTTAAATATCACCAAAAGAACGGTATGTAGAGTTATAAAACGATATAAAGAAACTCTTAGTGTTGAAAGAGTTAAAAAAGTTGTGAACAAAACGGGAAACACCAACCTAAAATTAAAGGCAAAGATCTTGAGGTCCATCAAAAGCAATCCCGGACTATCGGATAGCGATCGTGCCAAAAAATTCAATACCAGCAAAAGTACTGCTAGACGAATACGCATAAAAGCTGGGCTAAAGTGCTATCGTGCTATAAAATATCCAAATAGAGCAGACAAATAGAATTTGCTGGCAAAAAACGTGCTCGTCTTCTTCATAATAATGTTTTGACCAAATTCAATGGATGCATTATTGTGGATGACGAATAATACGTAAAATTTGATCTTAAACAGCTTCCAGGTCAAAAATTTTATATGGCAACAAATCGTGGTAATGTACCCTCAAAATTCAAGTACATAAAAATGGATAAATTTGCAAAGAAATCAATGGAGTGGCAGGCTTTTTGCAGCTGTGGTCTCAAATCAAGGACATTTGTGACATTCTCTTCTATGACGTCTGATATTTACATCAAAGAGTGCCTTTCGAAACGACTATTGCCATTTGTTCGTCACCACCATTCGCCAGTGAAGTTTTGGCCTGATTTAGCCAGTTGCCACTACTCTAAGAAAACCATGGATTGGTAACTGACAAATAAAGTAGATGTAGTGCCCAAATATATGAATCCACCCAATTGCCCCCAGCTTCGACCGATCGAAAAATACTGGGCTATTACAAAATATAAGTTAAAGAAAAATGCAGGTATTGTCAAAAATGTGAATTCAATTTACTAAAATGGAACCAATATCAAAGGTTGATGGGGTCCATTAAAAGGAATACCCGGAACTTTTTCCACAACAAAGAAATTTAAATCTTTTAATATTATAGAATTAAACCCCAATTTTAAACTTAACATTTAATGCATTATTTGTTATTCTGAGCTTTCTGGTTAAAAAGATACAGCAACTTTCCTGCGTGCCAATTTTGCGTGAACCGCGCTTTAAACGCGTTCTCAGCAATGTTGTATGCGCCTAATCCACTTTTTCTAGGTCGTCGCTTGATGGTCGATGATGATATATCCAACTGAAGTGCCCTTTTTATTTCTCTCGGCTTCACTTTCTGATTCGCTTTCATCAATTTTATGATGTCCTTAGTTTTTGTACACATTTCTTTGCTAGGTCTTCAACCTCTATGACGCAGATCAACGATACCGCTGTTAACAATTCGCGAAATCGTCAACTTGAGTATTGATTATTTTTTCAAAATTTCTTTTTGAGATAAGCTATTTCTCCCCCTTTCGCTCTAAACCAAATTGAGAACCATTAGATGCTCGAGAAGCGAAAGATTAGCACGAATACGTTTAAGAAACTGGAGGATCTGTATGAGGATGTTCAAAAGCAGTGGAAGCGAGTTCGAAGCGATCAGACGAAACATTTAATAGAACCAATGCCACGTAGACGTGCAACAGTAATCGCTAATAATGGATATGCAAAAAAGTTTTGAAAACTTTTTCGATTTTCCTTTAATTTTACATTAACTTTTTCTTGTTGCAAATGTTTTGGCCTCTTAAAATTTAGAGTTTAATTTAATATAACTTCTTTCTTTTTTTTTATTTGTAACATAATTTTGTACTTTTAATTTTTATAATAAATGGTGTATTTATTACTACTTTGTTTTGAATAAAAAAGATATTTGATAAAAAATATTTTAGTGATCTTAAGAAGTTTAAAGTACAAGTGATTTTCAATGTAGCAAACTTTTGTTTTTCAAAAACCGCGTATTTTCTTTAAAAAAGTGCAAAATTTTTTCCTTATAAAAGTGTTGAACACAAAACTACCAAACCGTTAATTCGTATTTTTCTTATTTTAACCTCGTTAACCCTGGCATTGTATATACCAATAATGTTTGAAAACTTAAGTAAAATGGGAGGTACGGTTTCTATTTTATTTGAGTTTTCTTTAAAATACATGCAGTGTCATCGCCGTAAATTGGTTTTGCTATAATTCCTGGCTACAAAGGTTATAGCAGACATTTTACCCCATTGGAAAATTTAAGGATAACTGTAAGAATTAACAGTCCTGGACATATTATTTATTAATATTTGCATAAAATATTGAAGAAACTCAGCCAGATTTTGAGGAAAAACTCGAGGTGAAAGGGTTAAATCGAAAAAATTGCTGGTCCCTTGCGATTACAAATTGTATTAATGTATTAAAAAGAAAATTAATTAATTATATTAATTTTTAAAGTTTTTAATTCACAGCATTTCTAAGTTATACAATCACAAGAAAAACTAAAATAAGTTAATGGAAAAATAGTATTTTATACACTTTGATCACAGAAAAATATACAGAGTAATACTTTATAACTATCACATATCGATGTAGAAGTCAATATCTTCATTACTATCAGCTTCTTCTGGCCATGACACACTCTTTAGTCTGAATTCAGAAGCATTCTAAACACTAGTGCTGTTTATTTACGTCATCAGGTATTTTGTTAGGATTATTCAGGAAATTAATTATTTAGTGGAGCATTTAGTGTCTTTTAAATTTGAAAAAAAACGCGTTAAAAACCCGCTGACTGCTAAGTCACTTTTTTTCGGCGTTTTAATTTTCAGAAAGCACTAAATTTAGCGGGAAAAGCGCTGAGTTAGCCACACTGGTGATTTTGATTGCAAATGATATGGCCGGCACTGTACCTGCCACTCATGATGCTTCGTTGCTGTCTGAACTTGAGGGAGAAAACTATCGAAGGGAATATCGATAGTATCTGATTATTTTCATACGAGGTTAAGAGAGGAATTTTAAAAATAAAAGCACAATTTGAAGTCCGTTTTAAATATATAAATTATCACGGAGAGTGACTAGATTTTAATGTAAATTTGTAAGTAATGGGAAAGGAATGCTCGAGAACTAATGTAGATTTTCTCCAGCAATGGTATTTTATAGAGTTCGCTTTGTTGTTGAGATCTGTAAATATAAGACAATTTTTACTATCTCATAAAACAAAGCTGATATGGTGAAATAAGGGTGAATTATTGAATTAAGATTCAATAATTCATCTCTAATGACGACGAGTTCGCCTTCACGGATGTCTTTTTGAGGATGCTACCACTTATATCTCTTATGTAATTCTTTGAGATATTCTTTTTTCCACCGTCTACTAAATAGGTGAAGCAAGACCTTGAGTCTCTGCCATCTAGTAGAGAAACTGAGATGTTCGGCACTCGGTTCTGGCAAAGCTAGGAGGGGGCCACCACGTAGAAAATGCCCAGGAGTGAGGGTGAGTAAATCAGATGGATCCTGAGACAATTGTGGGAGCTGCAATTTTCTTATTTATGTTTGAGATTTATGTCTCAGAGTGTGAGATAGCATATTTTACTCGACTTTTGAACCATTATACCTCCCATACCTGAAATTGAGTAATGAGTTTCTCTTGTGGGGAGTGCTATGGTTTTTTGAATTTTTGACGAAATAAAGTTGTTTTGAAAACCTGGACCTATTAGCGCACTGAGCTTATAAATTTCACCTAAATGTGAGAATGAAACTATTGCAGTGGGAAGCAAAGTTTGTTCTCCAATATTTGAATGGCGAGCATGTACTTGCTTGCTTGAGTTCACTAGGCTTTTTTTGAGGGTTAGCTGTAGGTCTGGGTTGACTAAGTCTGGACCGTGACTTTTGAGGACTGCTGAACGTGAAATGGAGCATTGAGTGATGCTATCGCTAGCAGTATATTTAAGTGAATTGACCTGAATCTATCGAAAATAGAGAGGCTTTCAAATTTTTGACAATATTTCAAAGCAAGAAACAATGTATTTTTATTGAAGTAAATAAGTGATTTTATAATAAATAAGTTTGATTTTTTCTGTTTAACATTTTTGCTATTTACATAGATAAAAAAAGTGTTGCCTTTCTAAGGTTAATGTACAAAGCAAAATTTTTATAATGCCGTGGTTTGCTATCATTGTCATTACATTTTGTTTATACCTTTATTGAAACCTTGATTCCTTATTACTTAACATTTTGTATTGTTTTCATATTCTAAAAAATATTTAATTTTAATCCAATCTATCTAACGGAATACAAAACCTATCAAACGCCTGTGTTTGCTACGGCGACTTCTCTGCTTGTATGGTATAGTCCAAGGCTGTCGTTTTGAAATTCTTAAAAAATCGAAGTGATTTTTCAAAAAATGAAGTGTTTTTTGATGCGTAATAAGAAATTGACATATTTTCACAATTTATCTGGTTTTAAGTGCTTAGTTTGCGAAAAAAAAACTTTTGGTTGAGCGCTACCGTGTGGCAGACGCAATAAGGCTCTTACAAAACTTTTTGAATGAGGGTACATAATTTGTTTTAGGCCAAAAACAAAATGGGAGAATTCTTCGAAACTGTCGCATAAAATCATTTAGAAATAAAATCCTCCACTCGCCTTCTATATCGTCTACCTCTTCATTTTCAACCAAATTCTAATAAATTATATGACAGTGCGTCATCAGTGTTGCTGCATTGGTATTTAAATAAACACAAAAGGTCTCAGAATATACTAAAGCATTTATGCCAAATAGTATCATTTTACTTTTTATAGGGGATATAAATTCAAACACACCGATCTGGCTACAGCCGGAGCATATTACAGAGATGAGCATATTCAAATTTTTTTTTTATCGATTTTAGTCTTTCATTGAAACGGGGAAACCGAAGTGTTTTTATGAAAGAGGAAGTGAGTATGTCAGACTTGAAAGTGAAGTGAAAAACTTCAATTGAAGTGACAGCGACAGCACTGGTATAGTCGATCTCCACACGTTTAACACCAACAAATAATTCTGCCACGAATAAATGTACACACACATTTTCTTTTCGTATGTACATATATGTGTGAGTAAATTGATCGAAACATAAACAAACAAACTCCGCTCGTATTTTAATTTCTCCCTCTCTTCTTATTTTCTCTCTTCTCTTTGTTGTTTAGAGTAGCACAGTCATGCCGCGCAGTAGTGTGAGCGAGAGGGGAATTGGACGTTACAGTTATCTTACACTTACGTTACAGTTATTCTTACATTTTACACATTTGAAATTTTGCCCATACCGTGAGCTAAAATGTTTACTCATCAATATAAGTAATTCATTAAAAAAAAATAAGCATTTGTATATACTTGTATATAAAAGTGGATAGTACTGATCCAGAGGAATTTATTTTGATATCACTTAACTTAACATTATATGTACTGTCTAAAATTCATATCATACGCCATCGAAACCGCATTCTGGTGAATGTGCCCTAGGAGCAACCACTTTCATAAAAAACATAATTTTTCAAACTTTTTGAACATTTATAAAAACAAACTATTGTTTATTCTTTAATTAAATAACACCGGAATAACATAATTGAACAACTTTTTTCTCACTCAATAAATAAAAAAGTTATTACAAGATTTACTTACTATTAAATCACCCGAAAAACACAAAAATACGTCTGCCCACGATTACTTACAAAGTTCAACTGTCAAAGTAGAAGGGATGAGAGATTATCGATAAAAGCACAAATTATAGATAGTTTCAATTTCAATTACAAACTTTCTTAAATTAGGGGGGGTGGCAAATGTGCCCCAGTGGCGAATGCTCCCCCTTCTACCCTACTAACTAGATCTTAGTACCGTACAATAAATGACTCCTAAGATATCTCGTAATCAAAATTCAGGTTATATGGAAGGTGCCACACGACCTTTGCCAACCCCACCATATTTTAGCTGTAGCATGGCATTGTTAATTCACGTTTTTGCACCAAATTTCTGTACTGTGCTATAAAAAATTCTTGAGATATACCCAAAAAAGTATTAGCATTGTATGGCACCTGCCATACAATGCTAATACACGTCCACTTTCCTAAAAGCACATATATTCTGGAAATCTTCAATCGGTCAAGTCGTTCAGAAGTTACACGATTATAAATATACGCACAAAACTCTATGATTATATATATAAAGATATATATATTTATGTACACACATGGTACTTTTAATAATGCTTTAAGAAAATAAAGACTTATAATAAAATGCTTTTTTCTAACAAAATATTTAAGCGACAAAAAGATACGTTGCATTACGGTCAGGAGAATAAAATTAAATCTAATTCAATACAAATATAAAATGAGGTTTATAAACCAAAATTCAATATCTATGATAAATACTGAAATAACAGGAAAAATCCTTCTTCCGTTAAATTTATTTATTGTCGTTTACGTTATTTTGGCGATTATGGCAAAAAAGTAGTGGACTCCCAGAAGGGCAAGTAAAGAAACTAATATTTAAGATTGTCGTTTAGCGGCGTTTCATTTTATATAAATGCATTTATTTGGTGTTAACTTTAGCTGGTAAACTGCGATGGTAATTTTCATATGAATGTGCCGATATGCCCTTTGTTTCCTTAAATAATTTCTACATTCAAACGTAAACTCTTGAGTAGTTTAGTTTAAAGTTATCTCTTTCTCTCGCTCTTGTAGTTATGAATTCCTCTCAATCTGCAGCCTTCGTTGACATTTTGGTAAAATTATAAGCAGAGAAGATACTGCTGCACGTAAGTTTGGTATAAAAGCAAAATGCAACTGTAGGTTAACAATAGTAAAGCATAGTAGAGTACGCTGCTGAGATGCTTTAATGCGAAATATGTGTATTTTGTTTGTGGAAATAATAAAAAATATAAAACCAACAATTGTGAAAGATGTGCAAAAATATAAATAAACGAAAGTGTAATTAAAAACAAAACTGGTTATTACTTACATGAAAAGTGTTAACATAAAAACAGAAAACTAAAGTCAAATTAAAACAATTAAATTTTAAAGAAATCTAGTTTTCGTATTTCTAGTAAACATGAAATTTCACATTATTGTGGTAAGTAAATAATTTAAAAAATATGTAAAAACGATAAATAATTTGTATTGTTTTGAATTATTTCCGTAAAATTCGTTTCCCCTTTTATCTAAGAATGCAATTTAAAACATCGCCATGCACAAATTTTCCTACTGCCACAAAACGTTTGCATATTATAAACACTGCTTAAGTTTTACTTGCTTTGGCTATAGCCGAGCATATCAATGTATCTAAGTTGGACTAGGAGCATTGAACGGAATTGAACTAACCTGTAAACAATTGTGTGACTGCCGCATTTTTTCATGCATAGAGATTCCCACTGGTAAAAATACTAAACTTACTATAAATTGTATGTAATATATGTTAAATATTACAGCAAAAACATTTCGAAGATTGACGTACGAATGCAAAACAAAAACTAGTAATTTTCAGTGAATTCGTTATGTAAATAGTCTTTGAAAGTACATTAATTTTCGCTTATAAAGATTCATATTCATATATTGGGAACCAATTGGAAATAACAACCAAGTTCCCCTATTAACCATTTTAGCGTTGAAAATGTCGACAGTATTCAGTTATTACGAAATATGAATGTAAATTACATAATGAATAATAAATCTTTATTGAATCGACTTAAAATATTGTAATTTTTTTTTGGTGTGTTGGATCTCCTATTTAAATGAGCATTTTAGACTTAAACGTTTTTGATACAAAAAATAAAGAATAATCAGTCCCAGAAACTCAATAGCGATATTCACAATCTTGAGTATTTGTAGTATTCATCTTCAAAATTTACAACTTTTACAAAAGATTGTGAGCGTAGTAAATTTTAGTATTTATGATATCTATTGGGTTAACACCTGAAAAAAATTACGAAGAGCAGTGAAAAAAAAATGTTTTAAATTTTATTGTAGAAGATGCTGAATTGGATTTAATTGGCAAGTAATGAAATTTGTCAATTAATTTATACAAGTTGCAGAGGATGCGATAGAAGAAGTTTCTATAACCATTGTCCCAGAATCGAATGAATGGCGCAATGAAGTGCTAGCCCATATACAAAAAAACGCAATTTACATACTTAGTATCCCTGATCTCAAATGATTTGAAATTCGAGAAGACGCACTCTTACAAACAGTTTTCGGTGGAGCTCCAGCTGGCAATTGTCCTATATAAACTTGGGGCTTATGGAGAAATGCTCCCATCTGAACAATAGCTTTAATTTTCGGAGTTAAGGATGGAGGAACTATTGACAAAATTACTTTTAAGAGTGTTCTATGCGGTTTTACGTATGCAATCAAAGTTTATATTCTGGCCAGACAAATCTGAGCGTGAGAAAATTGTTGCAGAAACATTTGGCGAGTTACCACACTGTAACGGCTACGTCAACGGCACAGAATAAAGTTAGCTGAAGCCCCTGCTCAAGACCATGTGGCATATTTTCCAAAGAGCCGTTTTTACTCTATAAAAGCTCAAGTTGTTTGTGACTACAAATTGAGAATTCGGCACTTTGTTGTTGGACACGCAGGGAGCTGTTTTTAAATCATGATCCTTATTTAAGCATGAACAATATTTTTTCTCATCATATCAGTGGATTGCTGGTGTTTCTGCCTACCCATTATCAGACACAGTGTGACCAACTTAGCACTTTTCCCGTTAAATTTAGAGCTTTTTCAAAATTAAAACGTAAAAAAAAGTGATTTAGCGGTCAGCGGGTTTTTTAACGCGTTTTTTTTTCAATTTAAAAGACACTAAATGCTCCGCTAAATAATCCATTTCCTGAATAATCATAACAACATTTTTTATCGAAATAATGAGCGAAGAACTTATTTAAAATCAAAGTTCGTAACCGTAAGTCACTCAATTCAAAAAGTCTTTACTTCATATAAAAAATGGATAAAAACACGAAAATTCATTTAGTGAAAACTACAAAATACCTGAATAAATAAACAGCACTAGTGTTTATAACGCTTCTGAATTCAGACTAAAGAGTGTGTTATGGCCAGAAGAAGCTGATAGTAATGAAGAGAATATAGGCTTTGACATCGATATGTGATAGTTATAAATTATTACTCTGAATATTTTTTTGTGATCAAAGTGTATAAAATACTCTTTTTCCATTATCTTACTTTAGTTTTTCTTGTGATTGTATTATTTAGAAATGTAATGAATTAAAAACATTAAAAATACCTGTATTTAATTGATTTTCTTTTTAATGCAGCAGAATCCCGATAATTCGTAATCGCAAGGTACCAGCAATTTTTTCGATTTAACTCTTTCACTTACGAGTTTTTCCTCAAAATCTGGCTGAGCTTCTTCAATATTTTAAGCAAATATTAAAATAAATTTAAAAAAATAATATGTCCAGGACTCTTAATTCTAACAGTTATCCTTAAGTTTTCCAATGGGGCAAAATGTCTGCTATAACCTTTGTAACCAGGAATTATAGCAAACCCAATTTACGGTGATGACACTACATGTATACAATCCACTCATTGACACCCAGCATCCGTATTTTAAAGAAAACTCAAATAAACCTTAACCCTCACTTTACTTCAGTTTTCGTACATTATTGGGATATAGAATCTCAGGGTTAACGAGGTTAAAATAAGAAAAATACGGATTAACAGTTTTGTAGTTTAAGGCTCTTCTCGCGTATACCCGCAGTTTGTTACGAATTATCGCGATTCTACTGTATATTAAAAAATTTGTGTTTAACAATTTATAAGGAAAAAATTTAGCGTTTTTTTTATAGAAAATACGCGTTTTTTCTTAATTTTAGCGGATTTTGAAAAACCAAAGTTGGCCACACTGATCAGGCACAGTCATAACCCCATATCGAACCAATTCTCAGCAGCTGGACAGGAAAAAACGTAAAGCATTCAACTTGCGTCACAGCAGATATATGGTCAGAACAGAACATTGATTCGGAGTCTTGAAGGAACAATTTGGAAGCTTGAAGGAACTTCGTATGAGAATCCACAACGATGAAAGTCGAAAATTTTGCTCCGATTGGATCCGAGTTTGTTGCGTTCTTCACACCAAAGAATACAGAGAACAGAAAGTAAATAAAAATAAATTTGGTGAATAAAGCCAGCCATTTTTCTCACACGCACAGCGATGCCAATTTGCGGGGAATTCCCCGATTTGCGGGAAATTTTACTGGGTGCGAGGAATCCGCTTTTTTTGCGGGGAATTTGAAGTCGTTCATCATTTAGTCATAAAAGTCGAAAGTAGAATATTTTTTGTAAAATTTTATGTAATGTAAAACGTTTAACTTACGCAATATTTCATATTTTGGGTCTTAAAAACTTCGTCTTTTCTTAAGTGGGCCCTGCGATTTATTCGGTTTGGAGAAATCGATTTTTAAAAAGGAGTGCTATTTGAAAGTATTATATTTCGAAAGTATTTTGTGAAAATTTCAGAGACGCGGAGTGCTTTCGTAGATATAGACGATAATAGTGCCGAGTGTCAGTCAGACCAAAACAGTCGCGCGGTGCTTCGACTTCCCTTTCGACCGTTCAGCATCTCCTGATTAAAAACTCTTAATCCTAGCTGACTAATCTATTAAATTACAAATTACGATCAGCCATCATGAAGAAGATGAAATATATTTTATATGTTAAAAACCGATAGTCAAAACTTTGAACCCGTTTTTCTCAAAATAAGGTTTTTCCATTTTTTATTTGAGTCAAAAGAGAGCCCATGCCTTCTCCTTTGAGAATGTTAATGTCCAAAAGTGGCCGTCTAGTAGCTCGAAACCCCCATCTCGTTCAAATTTGGTGTGGTAACTACTACCCAATAGGATTAAACTTTGTGCAAGCTTGAGTCGGACCGATTTTGAGAGTGGGTTCCCTTGAAATGAAATCTCCCATGTGCCAAAAGAATTCCGGAGACAAAAAGTACATTTCTATTAATCTACCAGTCCCATAAAAATTTGTTAAGTTTTGGACCGAGAAAGTTCAGGAAATAACACTCACTGAGGTCGATTTCGTTCGTTTTTGTCAAATGTGTATATTGAAAGTGCGTGTAGCGCTGTTATAATATGAAATTATACCAATATGGAGAATGCGATCGAAAATCGGGGAATTTCTCGAGGGTTATCGGGGAGAGAGAAAAAATGAGTTGGTATCCCTGCACACTTACTACGTACATGTGATTTCACCTAATTTGTTGCTTTTTATGTATATGGTAGAAAGAGATGCAAAGTATATTTGACTGAGCTGAAAGACAAATTTTAAAGCAATAGGTGAATACTAGTCGGTAAGGCCCCAGTAACTCGGGCTATTTTTTTTGCTCAAGAAATCTCTATGAAAAAAAAATATCAAAAGAGAACAAAACTACTCGTTGGTGTTTGTTTTGTTATTTGTGTCAAAGAATATAGATTACAAAGAAGTCGCAGTTCGCTCTTAAGGTTTTTTGGAACGTAAAAAGCTAGAAACCATTTATGAGGTGCCATACCGATGAAGCGAACGCAACGGTTGGCAACCGGTCCACCGAACAAAAAGGTATGAATCAATGGGATGGCGGTGTTTGATAGAACAATTATTTTACATTTCTTTTGGCAAATAACATTCAACATTTGCAGTATTTTTTACATTCTTTATATACAAATATGCAAACGTTTTGATTCGATTTTATATATTTTGATTGATTTCTTTTTTGTTATGCGCATGCATGTACTAGATACTTTTAAATATACTTTTCTCCTTTGATTTTTCGAAATTCAGTAAATTCATAAACAATGAATAAATGAAAATTTACAAAAAATTATTATTCTCTTTGCGTATTATTACTATTATTACATGGGAGAAAGCAAAAAACAATGGATGCGTGCAAGGCACGCAAGATATTTGATGTGTAAACAGTTAAGCCAACTGAATGCCATATACATAAGCTCACATAGGTATGTATAGCCATATATCTGGATTTAAACTATAATCTATATGCTTAGGTAAATAATTCAAATTAAAACAATTCTTTTACAAACTTAAAAATTTATTAGATATTATTATCTTTTAATTAAAATAGCCCAATTCACTATAAATTGCAAACGGTCTTGCATCATTGCAAATGCAAATTTTTATTCCATGTCGCATATATTTGTTGTGTGATAGCAGAAATATTTTGCATTTGCACCAAATCGTAAATAGGGCTGATATTTTGTAGTTGCATTATTTTTCTTTTACTCAATGTATCGGGCACGATATGCTCGCATATACGCAGCTGCAATTGCATCTTTTTTCCGCGCTTTAAGTTTTTCTTCCTGTCGATTAGAAATTTTATTAGATATGAAAATTTTACATAACGTCGCCTGAGAATTGATTTGGCATATAGGTATATGAATTTGTACACACATACGCCAAATCAATTTTCAGGCGACGATAAGTGCTTTCGGCATTTAACCTTAGAAAGGCAACAGGGGAGACCAGTCACCCCACTAATTTTTAAAAGCACCGAGCAGAGTTGCCTTAACTCCATTTAATAAAAATAAGAAACGATGTATTTTTATTGAAGTAAATAAGTGATTTTATAATAAATAAGTTTGATTTTTTCTGTTTAACATTTTTGCTATTTACATAGATAAAAAAAGTGTTGCCTTTCTAAGGTTAATGTACAAAGCAAAATTTTTATAATGCCGTGGTTTGCTATCATTGTCACTACATTTTGTTTATACCTTTATTGAAACCTTGATTCCTTATTACTTATCATTTTGTATTGTTTTCATATTCAAAAAAATATTTAATTTTAATCCAATCTAACTAACAGAATACAAAACCTATCAACGCCTGTGTTTGCTACGGCGATTTTGAAATTTTGTTGTGAAGTGAAATTCTTAAAAAATCGAAGTGATTTTTCAAAAAGTGAAGTGTTTTTTGATGCGTAATAAGAAATTGACATATTTTCATAATTTATCTGGTTTTATGTGCTTAGTTTGCGGCAAACACAATAAGGCTCTGACCAAACTTTTTGAATGAGGGTACATAATTTTTATAATTTTTTAGGCCAAAAACAAAATGGGAGAATTCTTCGAAATTGTCGCATAAAATCATTTAGAAATAAAATCCTTCACTCGCCTTCTAAATCGTCTACCTCTTCATTTTCAACCAA
The DNA here is from genome assembly GCA_963691655.1 of Toxonevra muliebris. Lineage (NCBI taxonomy): Eukaryota > Metazoa > Arthropoda > Insecta > Diptera > Pallopteridae > Toxonevra > Toxonevra muliebris. Next base: position 86,738,227 of record OY829326.1, on the reverse strand, counting down.
ATTCTAATAAATTATATGACAGTGCGTCATCAGTGTTGCTACATTGGTATTTAAATAAACACAAAAGGTCTCAGAATATACTAAAGCATTTATGCCAAATAGTATCATTTTACTTTTTATAGGGGATATAAATTCAAACACACCCATCTGGCTACAGCCGAAGCATATTACAGAGATGAGCATATTCAAATTTTTTTTATCGATTTTAGTCTTTCATTGAAACGGGGAAACCGAAGTGTTTTTATGAAAGAGGAAGTGAGTATGTCAGACTTGAAAGTGAAGTGAAAAACTTCTTTTCTTCCGAAGTACTTGCATGAATATTGATAAATTAAATAAAAATATATAATATGAAAATCTACACTTCATAGGAGGTGCATTCATTTTGAAATTGCTGTAATGGCTAAACTTCGTCAACTATCGGGAAAATAACAAAAACACTCACGACTCTTCTTCTTATTCTTTGTTTCGGTTTTCGTTACAATCAGATTTTAACATGAGGTAGCAGTGTTATTTCTTTTGTACATGTTAAATGTCATATATCGCTTCTACGATAACATGTAAACAAACCATTTTCGTATTTATTTTACATATATACATATAAATTCTACCTCAGATGCCAAAGTTGGAGGACCTCAAAAAAATATACTTATCTATCAATATCAATTATAAATGCTATAATTTTTGAAAAAGAAATAAAATAAAGAAGTAAAGCAAAAATATATTCCGTCGCATGTCGGCGTTGTGTATAAGAATTCCTAAGCCTATATGCCAAATTAATTCTCGGCCTATATGCCAAATTAATTGAAATAAATACAAAAATTGTTTGTTTACATGTTATCGTAGAAGCGAAATATGAAATTTAACATGTACAAAAGAATTAACATAGCACCTCATGTTAGAATCAGATTGTAACAGAAAACCGAAACAAAGAATGAGAAGAAGAGTCGTGTATGTTTTTGTTATTTTTCCGATAGTTAACGAAGTTTAGCCATTACAGCTATTTCAATAAATGCATGTACTTCGGAAGCAAAGTATTTAAATTTTTTCTTAAATAACTACATTTGTAGTTAATAATAATATTTATTTATTTATTCAAAAGTAACTAATCATAATGAAAATAATAAAACATAAGAAATAAGTACAGAAATATCTTGTTTACATGTTATCGTAGCAGCGATATATGAAATTTAACATGTAAAGCGCGGTTCACGCAAAATTGGCACGCAGGAAAGTTGCTGTATCTTTTTAACCAGAACACTCAGAATAACAAATAATGCATTAAACGATAAGTTTAATATTGCGTGTTAATACTATAATATTAAAAGATTTAAATTTCTTTGTTGTGCAAAAAGTTCCGCGTATTCCTTTTAATGGACCCCATCAACCTTTGAACATCCGCTCTGGATACTTTTGATGCTGAATTGGATTTAATTGGCAAGTAATGAAATTTGTCAATTAATTTATACAAGTTGCAGAGGATGCGATAGAAGAAGTTTCTATAACCATTGTCCCAGAATCGAATGAATGGCGCAATGAAGTGCTAGCCCATATACAAAAAAACGCAATTTACATACTTAGTATCCCTGATCTCAAATGATTTGAAATTCGAGAAGACGCACTCTTACAAACAGTTTTCGGTGGAGCTCCAGCTGGCAATTGTCCTATATAAACTTGGGGCTTATGGAGAAATGCTCCCATCTGAACAATAGCTTTAATTTTCGGAGTTAAGGATGGAGGAACTATTGACAAAATTACTTTTAAGAGTGTTCTATGCGGTTTTACGTATGCAATCAAAGTTTATATTCTGGCCAGACAAATCTGAGCGTGAGAAAATTGTTGCAGAAACATTTGGCGAGTTACCACACTGTAACGGCTACGTCAACGGCACAGAATAAAGTTAGCTGAAGCCCCTGCTCAAGACCATGTGGCATATTTTCCAAAGAGCCGTTTTTACTCTATAAAAGCTCAAGTTGTTTGTGACTACAAATTGAGAATTCGGCACTTTGTTGTTGGACACGCAGGGAGCTGTTTTTAAATCATGATCCTTATTTAAGCATGAACAATATTTTTTCTCATCATATCAGTGGATTGCTGGTGTTTCTGCCTACCCATTATCAGACACAGTGTGACCAACTTAGCACTTTTCCCGTTAAATTTAGAGCTTTTTCAAAATTAAAACGTAAAAAAAAGTGATTTAGCGGTCAGCGGGTTTTTTAACGCGTTTTTTTTTCAATTTAAAAGACACTAAATGCTCCGCTAAATAATCCATTTCCTGAATAATCATAACAACATTTTTTATCGAAATAATGAGCGAAGAACTTATTTAAAATCAAAGTTCGTAACCGTAAGTCACTCAATTCAAAAAGTCTTTACTTCATATAAAAAATGGATAAAAACACGAAAATTCATTTAGTGAAAACTACAAAATACCTGAATAAATAAACAGCACTAGTGTTTATAACGCTTCTGAATTCAGACTAAAGAGTGTGTTATGGCCAGAAGAAGCTGATAGTAATGAAGAGAATATAGGCTTTGACATCGATATGTGATAGTTATAAATTATTACTCTGAATATTTTTTTGTGATCAAAGTGTATAAAATACTCTTTTTCCATTATCTTACTTTAGTTTTTCTTGTGATTGTATTATTTAGAAATGTAATGAATTAAAAACATTAAAAATACCTGTATTTAATTGATTTTCTTTTTAATGCAGCAGAATCCCGATAATTCGTAATCGCAAGGTACCAGCAATTTTTTCGATTTAACTCTTTCACTTACGAGTTTTTCCTCAAAATCTGGCTGAGCTTCTTCAATATTTTAAGCAAATATTAAAATAAATTTAAAAAAATAATATGTCCAGGACTCTTAATTCTAACAGTTATCCTTAAGTTTTCCAATGGGGCAAAATGTCTGCTATAACCTTTGTAACCAGGAATTATAGCAAACCCAATTTACGGTGATGACACTACATGTATACAATCCACTCATTGACACCCAGCATCCGTATTTTAAAGAAAACTCAAATAAACCTTAACCCTCACTTTACTTCAGTTTTCGTACATTATTGGGATATAGAATCTCAGGGTTAACGAGGTTAAAATAAGAAAAATACGGATTAACAGTTTTGTAGTTTAAGGCTCTTCTCGCGTATACCCGCAGTTTGTTACGAATTATCGCGATTCTACTGTATATTAAAAAATTTGTGTTTAACAATTTATAAGGAAAAAATTTAGCGTTTTTTTTATAGAAAATACGCGTTTTTTCTTAATTTTAGCGGATTTTGAAAAACCAAAGTTGGCCACACTGATCAGGCACAGTCATAACCCCATATCGAACCAATTCTCAGCAGCTGGACAGGAAAAAACGTAAAGCATTCAACTTGCGTCACAGCAGATATATGGTCAGAACAGAACATTGATTCGGAGTCTTGAAGGAACAATTTGGAAGCTTGAAGGAACTTCGTATGAGAATCCACAACGATGAAAGTCGAAAATTTTGCTCCGATTGGATCCGAGTTTGTTGCGTTCTTCACACCAAAGAATACAGAGAACAGAAAGTAAATAAAAATAAATTTGGTGAATAAAGCCAGCCATTTTTCTCACACGCACAGCGATGCCAATTTGCGGGGAATTCCCCGATTTGCGGGAAATTTTACTGGGTGCGAGGAATCCGCTTTTTTTGCGGGGAATTTGAAGTCGTTCATCATTTAGTCATAAAAGTCGAAAGTAGAATATTTTTTGTAAAATTTTATGTAATGTAAAACGTTTAACTTACGCAATATTTCATATTTTGGGTCTTAAAAACTTCGTCTTTTCTTAAGTGGGCCCTGCGATTTATTCGGTTTGGAGAAATCGATTTTTAAAAAGGAGTGCTATTTGAAAGTATTATATTTCGAAAGTATTTTGTGAAAATTTCAGAGACGCGGAGTGCTTTCGTAGATATAGACGATAATAGTGCCGAGTGTCAGTCAGACCAAAACAGTCGCGCGGTGCTTCGACTTCCCTTTCGACCGTTCAGCATCTCCTGATTAAAAACTCTTAATCCTAGCTGACTAATCTATTAAATTACAAATTACGATCAGCCATCATGAAGAAGATGAAATATATTTTATATGTTAAAAACCGATAGTCAAAACTTTGAACCCGTTTTTCTCAAAATAAGGTTTTTCCATTTTTTATTTGAGTCAAAAGAGAGCCCATGCCTTCTCCTTTGAGAATGTTAATGTCCAAAAGTGGCCGTCTAGTAGCTCGAAACCCCCATCTCGTTCAAATTTGGTGTGGTAACTACTACCCAATAGGATTAAACTTTGTGCAAGCTTGAGTCGGACCGATTTTGAGAGTGGGTTCCCTTGAAATGAAATCTCCCATGTGCCAAAAGAATTCCGGAGACAAAAAGTACATTTCTATTAATCTACCAGTCCCATAAAAATTTGTTAAGTTTTGGACCGAGAAAGTTCAGGAAATAACACTCACTGAGGTCGATTTCGTTCGTTTTTGTCAAATGTGTATATTGAAAGTGCGTGTAGCGCTGTTATAATATGAAATTATACCAATATGGAGAATGCGATCGAAAATCGGGGAATTTCTCGAGGGTTATCGGGGAGAGAGAAAAAATGAGTTGGTATCCCTGCACACTTACTACGTACATGTGATTTCACCTAATTTGTTGCTTTTTATGTATATGGTAGAAAGAGATGCAAAGTATATTTGACTGAGCTGAAAGACAAATTTTAAAGCAATAGGTGAATACTAGTCGGTAAGGCCCCAGTAACTCGGGCTATTTTTTTTGCTCAAGAAATCTCTATGAAAAAAAAATATCAAAAGAGAACAAAACTACTCGTTGGTGTTTGTTTTGTTATTTGTGTCAAAGAATATAGATTACAAAGAAGTCGCAGTTCGCTCTTAAGGTTTTTTGGAACGTAAAAAGCTAGAAACCATTTATGAGGTGCCATACCGATGAAGCGAACGCAACGGTTGGCAACCGGTCCACCGAACAAAAAGGTATGAATCAATGGGATGGCGGTGTTTGATAGAACAATTATTTTACATTTCTTTTGGCAAATAACATTCAACATTTGCAGTATTTTTTACATTCTTTATATACAAATATGCAAACGTTTTGATTCGATTTTATATATTTTGATTGATTTCTTTTTTGTTATGCGCATGCATGTACTAGATACTTTTAAATATACTTTTCTCCTTTGATTTTTCGAAATTCAGTAAATTCATAAACAATGAATAAATGAAAATTTACAAAAAATTATTATTCTCTTTGCGTATTATTACTATTATTACATGGGAGAAAGCAAAAAACAATGGATGCGTGCAAGGCACGCAAGATATTTGATGTGTAAACAGTTAAGCCAACTGAATGCCATATACATAAGCTCACATAGGTATGTATAGCCATATATCTGGATTTAAACTATAATCTATATGCTTAGGTAAATAATTCAAATTAAAACAATTCTTTTACAAACTTAAAAATTTATTAGATATTATTATCTTTTAATTAAAATAGCCCAATTCACTATAAATTGCAAACGGTCTTGCATCATTGCAAATGCAAATTTTTATTCCATGTCGCATATATTTGTTGTGTGATAGCAGAAATATTTTGCATTTGCACCAAATCGTAAATAGGGCTGATATTTTGTAGTTGCATTATTTTTCTTTTACTCAATGTATCGGGCACGATATGCTCGCATATACGCAGCTGCAATTGCATCTTTTTTCCGCGCTTTAAGTTTTTCTTCCTGTCGATTAGAAATTTTATTAGATATGAAAATTTTACATAACGTCGCCTGAGAATTGATTTGGCATATAGGTATATGAATTTGTACACACATACGCCAAATCAATTTTCAGGCGACGATAAGTGCTTTCGGCATTTAACCTTAGAAAGGCAACAGGGGAGACCAGTCACCCCACTAATTTTTAAAAGCACCGAGCAGAGTTGCCTTAACTCCATTTAATAAAAATAAGAAACGATGTATTTTTATTGAAGTAAATAAGTGATTTTATAATAAATAAGTTTGATTTTTTCTGTTTAACATTTTTGCTATTTACATAGATAAAAAAAGTGTTGCCTTTCTAAGGTTAATGTACAAAGCAAAATTTTTATAATGCCGTGGTTTGCTATCATTGTCACTACATTTTGTTTATACCTTTATTGAAACCTTGATTCCTTATTACTTATCATTTTGTATTGTTTTCATATTCAAAAAAATATTTAATTTTAATCCAATCTAACTAACAGAATACAAAACCTATCAACGCCTGTGTTTGCTACGGCGATTTTGAAATTTTGTTGTGAAGTGAAATTCTTAAAAAATCGAAGTGATTTTTCAAAAAGTGAAGTGTTTTTTGATGCGTAATAAGAAATTGACATATTTTCATAATTTATCTGGTTTTATGTGCTTAGTTTGCGGCAAACACAATAAGGCTCTGACCAAACTTTTTGAATGAGGGTACATAATTTTTATAATTTTTTAGGCCAAAAACAAAATGGGAGAATTCTTCGAAATTGTCGCATAAAATCATTTAGAAATAAAATCCTTCACTCGCCTTCTAAATCGTCTACCTCTTCATTTTCAACCAAATTCTAATAAATTATATGACAGTGCGTCATCAGTGTTGCTACATTGGTATTTAAATAAACACAAAAGGTCTCAGAATATACTAAAGCATTTATGCCAAATAGTATCATTTTACTTTTTATAGGGGATATAAATTCAAACACACCCATCTGGCTACAGCCGAAGCATATTACAGAGATGAGCATATTCAAATTTTTTTTATCGATTTTAGTCTTTCATTGAAACGGGGAAACCGAAGTGTTTTTATGAAAGAGGAAGTGAGTATGTCAGACTTGAAAGTGAAGTGAAAAACTTCTTTTCTTCCGAAGTACTTGCATGAATATTGATAAATTAAATAAAAATATATAATATGAAAATCTACACTTCATAGGAGGTGCATTCATTTTGAAATTGCTGTAATGGCTAAACTTCGTCAACTATCGGGAAAATAACAAAAACACTCACGACTCTTCTTCTTATTCTTTGTTTCGGTTTTCGTTACAATCAGATTTTAACATGAGGTAGCAGTGTTATTTCTTTTGTACATGTTAAATGTCATATATCGCTTCTACGATAACATGTAAACAAACCATTTTCGTATTTATTTTACATATATACATATAAATTCTACCTCAGATGCCAAAGTTGGAGGACCTCAAAAAAATATACTTATCTATCAATATCAATTATAAATGCTATAATTTTTGAAAAAGAAATAAAATAAAGAAGTAAAGCAAAAATATATTCCGTCGCATGTCGGCGTTGTGTATAAGAATTCCTAAGCCTATATGCCAAATTAATTCTCGGCCTATATGCCAAATTAATTGAAATAAATACAAAAATTGTTTGTTTACATGTTATCGTAGAAGCGAAATATGAAATTTAACATGTACAAAAGAATTAACATAGCACCTCATGTTAGAATCAGATTGTAACAGAAAACCGAAACAAAGAATGAGAAGAAGAGTCGTGTATGTTTTTGTTATTTTTCCGATAGTTAACGAAGTTTAGCCATTACAGCTATTTCAATAAATGCATGTACTTCGGAAGCAAAGTATTTAAATTTTTTCTTAAATAACTACATTTGTAGTTAATAATAATATTTATTTATTTATTCAAAAGTAACTAATCATAATGAAAATAATAAAACATAAGAAATAAGTACAGAAATATCTTGTTTACATGTTATCGTAGCAGCGATATATGAAATTTAACATGTAAAGCGCGGTTCACGCAAAATTGGCACGCAGGAAAGTTGCTGTATCTTTTTAACCAGAACACTCAGAATAACAAATAATGCATTAAACGATAAGTTTAATATTGCGTGTTAATACTATAATATTAAAAGATTTAAATTTCTTTGTTGTGCAAAAAGTTCCGCGTATTCCTTTTAATGGACCCCATCAACCTTTGAACATCCGCTCTGGATACTTTTGATGCTATTTGGTTCCATTTTAGTTACATTGAATTCACATTTTTGACAATACCTGCATTTTTCTTTAACTTATATTTTGTAATAGCCCAGTATTTTTCGATCGGTCGAAGCTGGGGGCAATTGGGTGGATTCATATATTTGGGCACTACATCTACTTTATTTGTCAGTTACCAATCCATGGTTTTCTTAGAGTAGTGGCAACTGGCTAAATCAGGCCAAAACTTCACTGGCGAATGGTGGTGACGAACAAATGGCAATAGTCGTTTCGAAAGGCACTCTTTGATGTAAATATCAGACGTCATAGAAGAGAATGTCACAAATGTCCTTGATTTGAGACCACAGCTGCAAAAAGCCTGCCACTCCATTGATTTCTTTGCAAATTTATCCATTTTTATGTACTTGAATTTTGAGGGTACATTACCACGATTCGTTGCCATATAAAATTTTTGACCTGGAAGCTGTTTAAGATCAAATTTTACGTATCATTCGTCATCCACAATAATGCATCCATTGAATTTGGTCAAAACATTATTATAAAGAAGACGACCACGTTTTTTGGCCAGCAAATTCTGTTTGTCTGTTCTATTTGGATATTTTATAGCACGATAGCACTTTAGCCCAGCTTTTATGCGTATTCGTCTAGCAGTACTTTAGCTGGTATTGAATTTTTTGGCACGATCGCTTTCCAATAGTCCAGGATTGCTTTTGATGGACCTCAAGATCTTTGCCTTTAATTTTAGGTTGGTGTTTCCCGTTTTGTTCACAACTTTTTTAACTCTTTCAACACTAAGAGTTTCTTTATATCGTTTTATAACTCTACATACCGTTCTTTTGGAGATATTTAACACTTTCGCAATCTTTGAACCAGACCACGACGGATTTTCAATAAATTTGTTCACAATCAATTTTATATTTGCAGCTTCCATTGTGCATACAATCACCAACTTGCGATCAATTAATATGAAAAATTTATCAACTAACGGTAACGGTATTGTAAACAAATCCCAGTAAAAAATTTGTTGTTCTTATGACTAGGGGCAACGTGGTGACCACAACAAAGCGTGCCAATATGGCGTGGACCGCACTTTACAAAAGAATTAACACTGCCAGCTCATGTTAAAATCAGATTGTAGTAGAAACCCGAAGCAAAGAATAAGAAGAAGAATCGTCTGGTTTTGTTGTTTTGCCACAATTGACGAAGATAAGCCCTAACAGCTGTGCTGCCATAATTTTTTTGGGCAAAAACTGCAAAAAGTAAAAACGAAAACTGTACGAAAGCTGTAACCTAAAAAACGAAAAAAAAACAAAAATTTTTAATTTGAAAAATTTTTCAGTCACTTGCCCATCTTTCCACCACACATTCAAAATTCAATAGGTCCAATAATATAATAGATTATGCTCGCAAAAATGCTTTGAAACAGTTAAAATTAATTTATTTAAATAAATACGTAATAATATTAACAAAAATAAAAACTAATTCTTTTAAAATTAAGTAAAATAAGTCAACAAAAAAAGAAACAAATTCATTTAAAATTGTATAAAATAAATATATGTTATTATTATTAATAAGAAACACGATATAACATTCTTGTTATGACTACTTAAAAAATTAAATGAACATTCCTGGGTCCGATTTTTTGAGTAGTCATAGTTCACCAGTAATCAATAAAACAATTTTAAAAACTCTCAAAATGGTTTCATCAAATTTCTTGTACATTTCTCTTGATGCCACAATTTAATTTTCGAATTTTAGTTTTGTTAGTATTAATTTGGGGAAATATTCTTTCCTCATTTGCTACCTGCAAGTGCTACCCTGAAATACAATTACATTTTTATGATAACAAAAACATATTTAAATCTATTCTGCATATTATTGCAAAAACTGTAAAAACTGTAAAATTGGGGAATAAACTGTAATATTTGAGGGAAATCTGTTGGACTGCATGCCGACCGAAAAAGCTGTAATTTACAAATAAATCTGTCAATATGCTGCATTACAGCAATTTCAAAATAAACATTTTGTGAAAAAAATTAACATTGCACCTATTTTTTTATTTCATTTATCAATATTAATGTGATATTTAAATTTTTTCTTAAATAACTACATTTGTAGTTAATAGTAAAATAAAAATAATAAAACATAAGAAATAAATACAAAAATTTCGCGTTTACAGGTTATTGTATCAGCGATATATGAAATTTAACATGTGCAAAAGAATTAACATTGCACCTCGTGTTAAAATAAGAAGAAGAGTTTTGTGTTCTTGTTGTTTACCCGAATAAATTATTACAGTGATTTTGAAATTAACATTTTGAGAAAATTTAACATGCTCCTCATATGAGGTGCATGCATTTAATATACTACACTTCATTGCATTGAACATATACATGGGTATCGCCGTAGGAAAAGTTTGGAAAGTCGGATTGGAAAGTTTTACAATTTGTGCTATTGTTTATAAATTTATTGAATTTCATAAAATCAAAGCAGAAAAGTATATTCAAAAGTATCTACATGCATGTGCATAACAAAAAAGAATTCAATCAAAATTCATAAAATCAAAACAAAACGTTTACATATTTGTATATAAAGAATGTAAAAAATACTGCAAATGTTGAATGATTTGCCAAAAGAAATGTTAAATAATTGTTCTATCAAACACCACCAACCCATCCATTCATACCTTTTTGTCCGATGGACCGGTTGCCAAACGTTGCGTTAGCTTCATCGGTATGGCACCTCATAAATGGTTTCTAGCTTTTTAAGTTCCAAAAACCTTAAGAGCGAATTGCGACCTCTTTGTAATCTATACTCTTTGGTTCCGGATTCAAATATGTTCAATAACTGCAGTTCCAAATTACACTGTGTGCAATTTTTTTACTTTGGAAATCTGTAAAGTATCAAGCTAAAAAGATAGAGGATGATATAAATAGTTTCTAGAATCGTTTAATTTTTTTTATATGCATTCTTGTATATTGAGTATTAAATATTAAATTTTGTGTATTAACATTGCACCTTCTGTTAAAATCAGATTGTAACAGAAAATCAAAGCAAAGAATAAGAAGAAAAGATGTATTTTTGTTGTTCCCGGTAGTTGACGAAAATAAGCCATTACAGAATTTCAAATTTAACATTTTCAATCGTTTTCACATTGCACCTCGTTATGATTCTACATTTTGTAACAGAAATGAAATTAAGGTCTTTGCCAAATACCATAGTAAGAAAAAGATTTGTTGTTATAAATGTAGAAAAATGTACAAGGAGGATAATTTGTTTATAAGATTATGAAATATAAAAAATGAAAAGTTCCAACATTTTAGCTAAATCTATTCAACCAAAATATTTCAACATTTTAATGTTAAATGTTGAAAACAGTGATAACAATTTCTTCGCATTTTGATTTCATGAAATCAGTAGCAAAAATTCAAAAGTACTTGTATGAAATATGCAAAATCGCAACCAAATGTTTACATATTTGTATATAAAGAATATATAAATACTGTAAATATTGAATGTTATTTGCCAAAAGAAATGTAAAATATTTGTTTTATCAAACACCCCCAACTCATCCATTCATACATTTTGTCCGCTGGATGCAGTGGCGGGGGCAGGCACTCGAAAATCGTTATTTACCAAATATATGCGAAGAGAAGTATATTTACAAGTGTGGCCCTTATATTTCAACTTTCTAAAAGTTTAGCTACCAGACTCTTATCTCGTTTTAATCAATAAAGAAACAATCTGTTCTAAATTTGAGCTCAATCGGACAACTGCTAGGCCGCCCTCATCGACCATGAAGTTGTACATTGCAGCCCGGAAAGTAATTTTTTCAGATAAATCAATTTTTTGTTCTTGGATTTCTTGAACAACACTTCATGAAGAAACAACACTGATGTGATTGGCCAGAATTGTTGGAGTTAAGAATGATTTATGCGTTCAAGATATACCTTTCTCAAAACCAGTTTCAATCATTTCATATAAAATAAACTCTTAAAAAGAAAAATTGCATTTTTCTTGTTCGGGTTTATTAAATTATTAAAGCACCTTATCATTACTTTTTGTTAATGCGTCAATTGATAAATTATTAGGATATTGATCGAGAAATGAGAAAGGTGCTGCGGACAAATTTGTTACCCACCAAGAGCACTTAGCTCTCTAAACTGTGGCTCTATCATTATTTGATGAAAATATTCCAACAGCGGTTAAGACAAATAAAGCTTAAATTATATTGGAAGGTTAGGTTAGGTTGGAGTGGCAGCCTTCTGCTTGAAAGCACACTTAGGGTCATTGTGATACCACAGTACGGCGCGACTCCCCCATTTACGGATTGGAGAACCATGAGGATTCCATAATGAATCTGGCTATGTCCTTAATATTTATGGATGATAGCTCGGACAGACTAGTGAAGAAAGGTGAGCCACGGAGTTTTAGTCTCCTCCTGGCCAGGGATGGGCATTCGCACATGAAATGGTTGTGATATATCTGTAAGCTGCGAGCCCTGTTTTGCTAACTCATCGGCATTGCAGTTACCTGAAATATCTATATGTCCAGGCACCCAATATAGGTGGACCTGCGAGTGACTCGACAAAATGTTGAATGAAGATCGGCAGTCGAGAACCAGCTTTAATGTAGTAAAAACCCCAGCAAGGGACTTGATTGCTTTTTGGCTGTCCGTGTAGATGCAGATATTCTTATTGAATGTATCGTTGCGAATAAGCCACTTGGACACTTGATAGATAGCCATTACTTCCGCCTGAAAGACGCTGCAATGGTCAGGAAGTCTGAAAGAGAGTCTGATATCTAACTTACTTGAGAAGATCCCACAGCCAACTCTTTCCTCCGATTTGGATCCATCTGTATAGATGTCAATTGAATTGTCATTGACCACCTCGTCATTAACCCATTCCTCTCTATTGGGGATATGGGTGAACAACGTGTGGTTTAAATTACTTGTAGTCTACGTTAATTGGTACGGACGTATCGTGGATTAAAATCTTGGCATGACCCAGGTTTGACCGGGTCCAGCGAGTTAGGGCACTGAGTCTGGCAGCAGAGCACTTAGCTTGTTGCTTAACCAGAAATGAAGTTGGCAACCAATGAAGGATTGCGAAAAGAGCTTTTGTGGAGGTAGTACGGAGAGCCCCAGTAATCAATATGGCTGCCGTTCTTCTAACCTTATCCAGTGGTTTAAGGTTGCCCGCCTTTGCAGTAGCTGGCCACCAGAAGACGGATCCATAAAGAAGATTAGGCTCGACCACTGCTGAATAGAGCCAGGAAGTGACTCGAGGTTGAAGACCCCATCCTGTTCCTAATGCTCTCTTACAGCAGTAGAGAGCGCAAGAGACTTTCCGTACTCTCTCTGCTATGTTAGTTTTCCATTGAAGTTTAGGATCAAGAACAAGTCCTAAATATTTGACGCGTTTGCTAAGGCAAAGCGAGGTACCATTAATTTTGGGTACGGCGAAATTTGGTATTTCATACTTTCTAGTGAAAAGCATAACCTCTGTTTTGACAGGATTAACATTAAGACCGAATTCACGGCACCAGTGAGACATTTAGCCGTTCTGAAAAAGTAGCAACGTATTTGCCGGATACTGCAATAGCAATGTCATCTGCATAAGCTATTATTTTGCAGCCGGTTTGGTCTAATCTGTTTAGCAGTGTGTTCACCGCCAGATTCCAAATAAGAGACGATAATACACCTCCTTGTGGTGTGCCCCTATTGACAACCTTTTTGACTTTTTCATTTCCGATAGAGGAGCTGATGATACGTGTTTTTAGTAGTTGTCCTATAAATCTAACGCGTACTTAAGTTCCCTTTGTTTTGATTTAAAGGAAAACCAGTCATTAAAAGCCTTGGTTCTATTAAAGAGTCTTCTACATACTTTTCGTAGCTCTGCAATCTTCGAGGTCCACCATAAAGGTTTTGTCTTACCTCTAGGTTTGGAAGGATTGCATGCCGATGTGGCAGCAGTGTTAAAAAGTGCTGTAATGGAGTTTACCTCTCGATCAATATCGCAGTGGTTATTAATAGTGGGTAGAGCAGGCTGTATGCCAGACTCAATAATGGCATGGAACTTTGTCCAGTCAGTATGCTTCCTATTGATGAGGCTAGTAGCACCTGCAGAGTCTGTAGGTTCTATGGTGAAGTTAATATAATTATGATCAAAAAAGGAGCACTCCAGTCTTTTAGTAGGTGTGACGAGTGTTCACTTACTAGAGTGAGATCGAGAACCTCCCTTCTATTTGAAGTAATGAAGGTTGGCTCGTGTCCCCTATTAGCAATAACTAAGTCTCATGAGTAAGGATAAAATCAAAGAGAGACTCACCTCGTTCATTTGTATCCGTTCTGCCCCACATCTCGTGATGAGCATTGGCGTCGGTACCGATGATAACCGGGGTCCGTTTGCGGTTAACCTCTGCAACCAGAAGCTTCAACAAATCATGCGGCGGTGATGTACCGTGGTCATGTGCCATGTAGCTGGAGACGATCCAGGTGACCATGGCGTTGATCACAATAACCATTGCCACGTTGTCTTTATCGCTGAACCTGGAAAGTAAAAGAGCGTTAATGCTATTTCTGATAAAGATACAGGATCTGGGTTTACCTTGACCCTCCACATACACTGTGCGGCATCCATTAATATTGAGTCCGCAAACCCGGTCATTAACGACCCATGGTTCTTGGACCAGTATGAGGTCCTCTCCTTGTTGAGACTATCTCTCCTATCATCGGAGAGAGTGTCGATGTCTGACTGAGGCAAGGCTCTTCGTTGGTTTCCTGCCCAGTAACTAACTTGTCGCATCTATAGACTCTGAGAAAGATCCTTTGCTGGCATTGAGAGGCGATAACGACTCTTCATTTAAAATGATGAGCGCTTCACGAAGGTGGCCCTGTGGATCGCTGGCCTTGGTGACCTTCCAATCGTGGGTGCGAAGCTCAAGGTAGCTTAGTTTGATGAGCTCCAGGATTTCATCTGGCGAGGAGGGCTCTGCGGGAATCCAAGCCATGGAGCGTGGGCGATTGGGGATTTGGGCTTTTGGTACAGCCGCAAGCTTAGCACCAGGCCAAACCTCCCCCAACATCGCAATGGCAGCCTTGTACAGATCCGCGGAGCGTTGGTCGGTACAAGCCACTAATTTAATATGGCCCTGATGCCAACCGTTATCACGACAACAGGGCGACGGACCTGGGTTAGCCGCAACAACGTCTTTGTAAATGTTGCGGAGGGCCACTTGCACCAATCTGCAGTTGTCTGGAGATATGGTGCCGTCGCTATTATTGGAGGCGATGATGGCCCAGATGAGACCACCTTTCGCGACTTCATTGAAAGGCCGATTTAGTTTCGGTCTGGGGGGTGCCAGTCTTGGCCGTTTATGGTCTTAACGGACAGTATGGGCGGCTTGCTCAGTCGACCTCTGCCGTTTCTGATTAGCCTTAGGGGAGGATGGCGGAGGTGGACGGGCTCCAGAATTCTGTTGAGCCCATAAAAGAGCAGCCTTATCCCTTTCGGAGAGCGAAAAAGGATCAAGGTGCTCCCGCCTATTTAGAATGCTGAAGGCTGACCTTCTGGTCCAGAGGTGGAAGCGGTGCTGGGGCCTGTACTGGTGGAGGTCAAGACCGGCTTAGTTGCCGAATCAAGGGCTACACCAGTTAGGCGAACGAGCGGGAAGCAACCCTAGCACTTGGCACAGCTGCCGAAGTGGTTTTGAGATCGAACGCTTGAGCGGGATGTGCTGGCACTTGCACTGGAAGGGGATGAGGCTAGCTTAGTAGTTGAGGCCTTACCGGTACCAGACAAACGAGCATGAAGAGGAGCACCACCCGCTCCTGACACAGTTGCCTGGGTGACGAGCTGCTCGAAGAGGATGTGGGTTTTGATGACGACGAGGGTGGTATGTTGGCCAAAACTCTCGTTGACACCGTAGGTCTGGTGGAAGAAGCACCAGAAGTTGAGGCACCAGATGTTGTAGGTGGTGAACGGTTGGCAGGCGATTGCCTTACCAATCTATTGGGCTCCCCATTCGGGTTGGCCTTAGGCTTTTGGGTTTTACTTTTAAATTATATTGGAAGCAGGCTATAAAAAATCATTTCTCATCGAGTTTAAGTCCTTTCTTCGTGAAATTTTTTATCAGCACCGATTTCTTCAACAAAGAACTTTCAACATGGAAAGATGATCCAGGTTACAAAAATGGAATTGATAAACTTGACAAAAGTTGTTGCTGATGACGCTGCATAAAAAAACTCATTGAAACATCATGAACCTGATAAACAATTTATTTCACAAATCGTTGCCGAAGACCGAAAAAGATAACCACTACTCCTTTCTTATTGTGCGGATACACGAGCGTGAATTTCGCCGAACCTTTGAATTTCAAATTTAGTTGGACACACGAACAAAAATGATTTTGATTGAGAATCGAATTTCGTTTTTGAGTGATTATAAGTTTGGAAAAGAAGAAGAATTTTGTGTTTTGTGACAGTAAAAATAAATTGAAATGCTGCCTTTCAATTGAATTTTGATTGCAAGAATTTATATTCCAATTATGGTTAATTGGAAGAATAGCTACATTATTTTATTTTTTCATTCTTACTTTTGCTAATAAATCTGGGGTAAAAAGGGAAAACAGCTTAAGTTTATTTTCACGTCAGCCGAGTTTAATAGCTTTGAATAGAAATATTAGAGAAACTATAGCATTGTTTCAAATGACTTTATGTTAAAATTAAAAATCTTTCTGATAACGATGCATAATTCTAAAAATTATTTAAAAATTCGCATCAGTTTATTATTTATAAACAAAAATTTGTGATAAAATATTTTCCATCTTAAGTCTGCTGTTTTTATTTTTAAACCCGAAATATTGCAGGAGCAACTGTTATGAAAACAAAATGCAAAATGTCCATTTATTTTTTAAAACCATGTTTTTGAGGGTTGCTGAGCTACTTTTGGCATTTCAAGTGAATTTCATTGAAATTCTTGTAAAATTCAGAATTGATTCTATAAATATTATTTCTGTAAATAAAAATAAGTTTCTGCTATAGAAGTTGTGTGCGATATTAAAAAAAACGTAATATATCTTATATTTGTCATATTGTTTCAGGAATTGTGCGAATTTACTTTTAAAAAATTTTATTCAGATTGCTTTCACACAATTTCCTGAATGTGTCCAAATTAATTTCTTTAAGAAGAAACCAAAAAATGGTTAAGATAGGAAAGACTATACCGCTTTTGAGCCGAGTTAATAGTTGGGTATACTATGTTTCAACTTCAAGGCGCTTGAGGGTAACCTAGAAGTTGTCCGATAGAGCTGAAGTTTTGCACAGACTGGTTTTTTCTTGATTGGAACCAGATTAGTGCAAAGGATCAGCACCATTTTTGCTTTTGAAAAATGGCCTTAAAGGTAATGGCCATCCTAATATTAAAATAAACCGTAATTTTTGAGAAATCAAAACTTTTCCGATTTTTCCAAAAAAGCCATCAGCAGTGAAAAGCATTTACTTTCAATAAACGAAAAATTTTAGAATTTGAAATATTATTTTGTATTATATATTATTTTAATAATAATAATTTAATATATATATTAAAATGGGGTCGAATATTTGAATCTTACTTTAGGTCTGGATTTTAATCTGGATTTTGTTTGCGTTTTAATCCGTGTTTGGTCTAAATTTTAATTTCTTTTTGGTCTGTATTTAAGATCCTTCTGGTCTGAGTTTTAATTTTAGTCTAAATTGTGGTCAGAATTTTGTTCAGACCAGCGTTTGATCTGATTTCTGGTCTAAACTTTGGTTTGCTTTTATTTTATGTTTGGCGCTTTAATCTATCACTTCGTTTGAGTTATAGTCGAAATTTTGGTCTGAATTGGCTTGATTTTGACACTTATTTTAGTTTGAATTTCTGCATAAATTTGCAAAAGACCAAGGCTTAATAAACTATCAATTAAATAGATTTCCGATACACTAGTTACATTAGATGGAGTTAAAATATTAGTAATATTAAGGTTACGCCAGTCAACCTTACATAAATTGAAATTGCCCAATACGCAGATGTGATTATCGTCAGGAATAGTCAGCGCGGAGGTGAAGTATATTATCTACACACTTCATATATAAGGAATCACTGCTATTCGGAGATCGCTCCAGAAGATCCTTGTACTAAAATACAAATCTGATCAAGAAGAGTGGCAGTATTGTGAAGTATGTGAAGTGAGGCATGAAGATTACGACGAACTGCTATTAAAACTCCACCACCCTTTAAACAACCAGATCTAATAAAGTCTCTATCTTTACGGAACACATGATATAGATTTGGATCAAAAAACTCAGAGTCGGAAAAATTCGCATTGAGCCACGTCTCAGCAAAAACTATGACATCATATTCCATAAGGGAACTTAGATTCCAAATATTATGCGATTTCGTTCTAATTCCAGAACAGTTTTGATAGTATAGCTTTAGAGGAGTGAGATTATTGGCAACAGACGATTTCAAGTGGGTAATTGAGGAACCTGTCTCCTTGGAAAAAATTGGAACGGTTTAACATTTACTCCAACTGGCCAAATCGATGGATTAAAGTTAATGTTGCGTAGAGAATTAGTAGGAGTATCCTTCTTAACCAATTTGCGACAGCTAAGGAGACTCTTATCAATAGAAGCTTGATGTGAGATATAAGTGATGATGCTATCTTCCGTAACCGAGTGTTTAAATGATGATAAGTGAAACCATTTTTTCCTAGTTGCAACATCAAGATCAACATTTGTGTTCTGGCCAACAACCACATTTTGCACATGATTATTGTTGTTGATATTGTTACGAGATTTATCGATAACTTTAGGTTTGATTTTATTCACATTAGTGAGAATTTTAGGAATATCAGTAGAACAATTAATTGATGGAAGAGAAGCACGATTAGAGTTCAGACGAGCAATCAGTGGATTAGGCGTAATGATCGGTGATGCCATGGCAACAGTTTTAGCTCAAGTAAGAGTTGGCATGAGTAAGTGATAAGCACGAGTAAGTGATAAGTCTGAAAATGCAGAGGCAGTACCATATGAAGAAAGTGAAACAGTATTATCCACCCCATCTTTGTTATTTGTTGCATGCCTATTAATCTCAGCCACGCAGAAACCTTTAAGGTCAGCAAAGTGGGCGGTGAATTGATTGGATAGCGATTTATTGATAGCTATCCGTCAGACAAGTCATAGGTCGCATATATGAAGTTATATACTTAAACAAAGTGCTTTAGTTTGAAACTTGGTCGAAATTTCCGTCTAAATTTCTATCCAATTTTTGTTTGAATTTTGATCTCAGTTTTGTTCTAGTTATCTTTTAATTTTTGGCCCATATTTTTGGTGTGAACATTGATAAAATTTTTGCACTAGTTTTTGGTCTACGTCAGGGGTTTGGTCGATATTGAGTCTAAAAATTTATCCTCGAATTAGCTCCCCCCAAACTCAAATCCTAGAACCGCCACTGACTGGATGTGTTGACAACCGTCGCTTTCACACCATCGGTATTGCACCTCGTTGCTGGTTTCTACGATTCTTTGTTCCGATTTCAGCAAAAGCGAATTGCGACCTCTTCACAATCTATACTCTTTATTAAAAAAGTAAGTAAGTAAGTAAGTAAGTTGGTTTATTTACTATTTTACAATTATTTTCCTGGCTGCTGTGCTAAGTTATTACACCGTTCGACACATCTTTGCACACATGAGAAAATCCAATATATTCTTCTCCCTATTACGAATTAATTTCAAGAGCACAGCTTTTTCGTTCTACTTTTTGTGTGTTTTAATCTGCAAGTTGACCTCTCATGCGTTTTTGATCTTCCTAAATTACGGTTTTACTGTTCGAAAATCTTGTGCATAAAATTTTTGTTGCATTGTGTAATCAATTACGATTTATAAGAGGTTAAACAGACCTTGAACTGAAAAAAATACGATATAGCGACGATAAAGGGGCCAAAATGTATGGAATTTTTGCAAATTAAAGCGATTTTTCCAACAGTTAGTTGCAAATTCTTGAGATTTTCGAAATACGGGGTACGAATTATCGCGATTCTACTGTATAAAGATTCGTCTACCTAAAAATAAACTCAAAATTAAAAAAAATCTATTTTTTTTTAACTCTATTAAAAATAAACATTTTTAAAAAACTTTTTTTTGAATCCATCGACAATTAATGCTTTATAATATAAAAGTTTTAAACAGAAAATACCACCCCTAAAAAATTTAAAAAAAAACCGCTTAAAGAATTTTTCTCATGGAAATTTTGTGCAAAATTGACAGCTTTTCGATGAAAACATGGTTAAATTTCACTCGTAGATCAAAACTTTCTAAGAACAAAATAGTGTCCAATTATCCTTAAAAAGAATTGTGATTTGAACAATTACTTAAAATTCAATATTTTAGAAGTTATCAACGATTAAAGCTATTTACCTTTTTAAAGCCTGTTTTTAAGCCTTTGATTTAAAACCGACTGGGTATTTTCCACTAGAGGCCTCTATATTTTTTTCTAAATCTTATCTTTCTCACATAATCTTTCAGAAAATCCACTAGGAGCAGAAAAAAAATCTAACTTTGCACATTTTATATATCACGTAAACCCAGAGAGATACTTACCTCGTTTGAAGAAAAACTGATATCAAATTGAGGAAAAATGGGAATGATTTGGCGCCATAGAAATGGTTTCCTCATTTAGATATACACAAATTTCTTTGAATTGAGGAAATATTTTTTTCTTTATTTTAGAGAAAAATTTCTTTGAAAGAAGGAAGTTTTCTATAAATTAAAGCAATATGTCTTCAATTTGTAAAAATTGCGTTTTTCAAATGAATAATATTTTATTTCAATATGAGAAATTGTATATAATTAATGTAAAATTTTCCTCAGTTTGAGGAATAATTTTCCATAAATTGAAGTAAATTTACTACCTTTTTAGAAAAAAAAACCTCAATTTATGGAATAATTTCTAAAATGTCGTTTTAATTAAAAGGCATAGAAATCATATTTTTTTTACTTGTATTCATTTATTATTTTATTTTCAATAAGAATTAAGGTTTACATTCATACGTATTTTTACATAAACTACAGGCGTCGTCGCCTTGAAATGATCAAAAGATCGTTATGGCCATCAAAGAATTATAAATTGAAGGTTATTGAAATTGATTTCTTTCGAATATATTTTGTTTTTTTTCCACAATATATATACATTTTTTTCACAAATTATATCAACAGCCACAAACACAACCGCTTCGCTTGAAATAGAGACGCCGACTAAAAAAATCAAAAGAAAAGCAAAGCGTACGCGCATGGCGAAATTATAACAGGTTTTTTTTATATAAAGATAATCTAACTGTCAAAATCTTTTTTGTTTTTGTTTTGTTTTCCATGCATTTGTTCCTGTGTTTTTGACAATTACGATTTTTAGCAACAACAAAGTAGCGAGTTGTTATTGTTACGTTGTACTTGTTGTAGTGCTGCTACCACCATGTTAAATCCGCCTTGCGTACGCGATTGTCTGCTAAGGCCAATAGAGTAAAGCTAATTTTTTGTGTATACCAAAATTTTGTATGGAGAACATTTTTGGTATATTCGTCTCTTTCCTACATTTTCTATGCATAAAGAATATGTAAGTTTAATGATGTCACCTTATTTTATTCGAAATAAGGTAATTTGTCCTTTTATGATATTTTGATACTTTTGTTTCGTAGCCAAATGGTGCTTGAATTTTTATATGCTGATGCGACTAAATGATTTCTATGCCTTTTAATTAAAACGACATTGTAGAAATTATTCCATAAATTGAGGATTTTTTTTCTAAAAAGGTAGTAAATTTACTTCAATTTATGGAAAATTATTCCTCAAACTGAGAAAAATTTTACCTAAATTATATACAATTTCTCATATTGAAATAAAATATTATTCATTTGAAAAACGCAATTTCTACAAATTAAAGACATATTTTTTTAATTTATGGAAAACTTCCTTCTTTCAAAGAAATTTTTCTCTAAAATAAAGAAAAAATATTTCCTCAAATCAAAGAAACCGTTTCTATGGCACCAAATCATTCCCATTTTTCCTCAAATTGATAGCAGTTTTTCTTCAAACGAGGTAAGTATTTTTCTGGGTGCACCCTCCACATTATTCATTGCTTCTAATTAACTATGGAATTTCCAATATAAGTCAATATATTCCCCAAAATTTGAAAATAAATAATATTAGCATTAAAAATCTTTCATTTTTAGCCATTTTTTTCAATTTTCTTTTTTTCCAAAATTCGATTATGTGATTCCAAATATATTTTTTTTTATTTTTCTCTGAATACTAAGGTTTGAAGGAAGCCAAACAAAATTTTGTCGCGAATAATCTTTCAGACCACTGTGCGGCATTTTTTTCTAATTTGAATTCTCGATTTGAAGCAAACTATAGATGCTTCTTGTGCCGCCAATTATGCACTTCCTTGTATGGTAATTCTCACGATGTTATGGTTATAAAAAAAGACGGATAAAACTTGTTTGATATAAGGTTATTTGGAACCACAGTTCCTACTAAACAAATTTGTGAACGTAAACGTGTGTTCATTTATATAGTATTAATCGAAATAAATTGATTTAATAGTATCGAAAGTGACCATGCACTTCAATTACAATTACAACACTATTCACTGATCAAAATAGCTCTACAGTATAGATTCACAAACAAAACTACAGGAAATTCCGTTATTCAAAAGTCAAAAACCAAATTTTAAACAAGTAATGCCTGTGTTCAAGTTTATATGCACTGTGTATGTATGAACTACGAGAAAAATGTTTATAATTTTGTTATTTTTACACAGATTTGAATGATTGGTAACTCGTTAGAAAGGTAATGAGCCATAAATTACTAAATAAATATGGCTACGGAGTAAAACAAAACAAACGTTAGACTTCGAAAACAGTAAAAAAATTTAATTTTCCGAACTTTAGGCTTGATGAGCTAGTTTTAAATTTGCTCCAATTAGTCTAAAACTTCATAATTAGTAGTTTTTCGAGTATTAGCATAGCTTCAGCTTCATTTGGCCACCTTAATGTTTATACATTCAATTAAAAAAAAATTTTTGTGAAGAATCGTATAAGAAAATAACATTCAAATCGCATTTAAATTTACATTTTGAAAATAATAAAGTTTCATAAAAATAACATTTATGTTTCTGGAACTAGAGAATTTAGTTTGGAGCATTATCTTCTGCTACCTCTCCTTTTACAGTGTTCTCTACTTGCTCATAATTCTGTATTCCAACTTTTATTCGTTTTGCATGCGGTTGTCTAGTTGCTCAAACTTTAGGTTTAGCCCGGCTGGTACTGGTGTTTAATTTTTGCTTTATATTTTTTATCACTTTATCAATTGTGATGTTAGAATCAGCCAATTTTATTGCACTGGTAAACATTTCTATAATATTGTAATACTTACTCATACAAATTTTTGACGCAAAATTTTTCGTCTTTTTTTTCGGGCCGGGCAGCACTAGACCATGAGCAATGGGTGAGAAATTTTCTGCAAAACAGTCTATCGATGAGAACGTTTAGGCAACCAATTCCTTTGTTCTTATATTGACCATCTTTTCCATATATTTCACATAAATAATTTAGCTGAAATTGAAAAACTTGATATTCTCTAGTTCAAGTTAATAATTGCATTGCAAATGAAATTAAAATATTGAAAAAAATAATCCCACCCATGACTGCCTAAACTGGTTATCTTCTCCCAAACGTTGATTTACTTCAAGTAACTCAGCCCCACTTTTAATAGGATTATGATGGCAAATCAATTTCCACCGATGATGTTGACGTATGCGGAATGCTTGTGTTATTAATGGCTTCAAATGTCTTTTTTTTATCAATTCAGCTATCTCATCTAGTTTTACGCTTAACGGCGTATTTACTTTTAAAATGGAGTCATACAAAGTCTCTTTTATCAGAATATACCCTTCTGGAATTTTCAGTATTGACTGTTCTGCTGATGTAGTTATAGAATTCGAATCCATGTAAACAGTATTATCTATCCTCATATTTTGCAATATATTGTAAAAATTCCCATCTGATTGAATGGCACATTGTGATGGTGGAAACGTTGAACTGGATTGGCGAAGTCTTCTGCTGTTGAACTTTAAGTGGTGGCGTTTGCTGTTGAAGAATTTTTCTTAAAGTCTGTTGATCTCTCGTTGGCGAAGTTGACAATACTGGAGAACATACTGCAAGCATTTGACTGCCAAGAGCTTTGAAACACTCATGATTGCTAGTAGTGGCAGCCGATCTTCTTTTAGGTGTTTTGTTAGCATGGTCAACAGAAGCTGAACTTTAATGACCATCTGCTTCTGTTTCTGAAGTATCTGTAAATAAACTATTAAAATATAACAATTTTTTACTGGATTCCACAAACCTGACATGTCTTCACTCACTTTGTCAGCTTCCTCATACGTGTCACAATATCTTTTAACAAAGCAGTTTTGTATCTGCCAAAACTTTTCTGACACGGATGATGGATCTTTCCGCAATTTCTAGCGTGTATAGAAGCATTATTAGAGGATCTATTCGTAATTTCTTTAAGAACAACATTTTTTGTGCTTCGCATAAGGAACTCAATAGCCGAGTTGGTAAAGCTGCGGATGGATGTATGTAAGCACTTTGAATTAAGAGGACAAGGTTCCCATCAGGTCTTAAAAGGTAATTTAAAATAAAACAGAAAAGTAGTTTCATTAATAGTTAAATTAATAGACAACATGAAATGAAAATGCAATTTTTTTTTTTAATTTTGCACAATATACAAACTTTATTGTAATGACCTTTTAGTAGTATTATATGAACTCTGTACAAACATTCTACAAACTATAAATTCGAATTCGAATTGCTTTATAAAAACATCACACAGACGTTTTTAAGACAATATAGGCCGATGTGCAAACCTAATAATGCTTCTATCACAGTATTATAAAAGCCGAATATGCATTATATCTTCGCAAAAATACTTTACAGTGCGGGGTTTAAAGTTATTCACTTTATAAATTGACATTGTAAGAACTTTTACTGTTATTAATAAGGTAGTTTGCCACTCGAGAAGGGGTGTAAGTCTAAAAGGTCTAGCGCAAAATTTTTGTTTTTGGAGAAGATAAATTTGTTCGCACATATTTATCAAGCTTAATATGATTTTAAAGAGTTATATGTCTTATCTATTAAAAATAAAAAAAATAACAAAAATACGAGAACATTTGCTTAGGGTCTAAATCCAAAACTAATTACAGCCGCTTCATTCATATTTTTGTTATATTTCCTTTCAATGTTTTTGCACATAAAACCTTTAGACTTACATTCCTTCAATTGCATCTGTTACTTTGATCTAATAATAAAATTTCTTTTTATTTTTGTGATTTTCCTGATTGCGAATAACTGTTTTAATTTTGCGCGCTGATTTATTTCATATCAATACCATTTAAAAGATTTTGACTCGGCATAGCGGTTTTATTTATATAAATTTAAATAAATTCATCATATGGAATAAGGATGGTATGAGTAGTTGTAATTTAATATTAATTTACATTTTAAAGGAAAATACGAATTGATCCAGAAAAACTGGGATACACGTGAATTTTATTTTGAACCCATCTTTAAGGATATATTAGATTTTCTCATGTGTGCACCTAAAAATTAAATTTGTCGACCGGTGTTATATTTGCTTTATTAATTTAAATGATTAATATGGTTTCTAAATTCTTTAATTTTGATATACTTACAGTCTCTACTGTTATTACTACTCTTGATTATGGAGACAACTTATGGCATCAGTATACGAAATAGCGCAGCTATTAATAGTTCGAGCAGCACCTTAAAGACAGCTGATAAAGTTACTTATTCCAAGAAAGTTAGTTTATTGAAAAAGCGCCCTACGAAATCACCCACATTAATCAGAGCACCAACCACTGAAAACTCAAAAGTGAACAAATCAGCAGATGTGACTGCCGCCTTCAAAGATTTCCCCGAAGATGATTTAGAATTTATCGCGGAATTAGACAAACAATTTGAAGTACATGGAGAAAAAATAAAATTTAAAATAGAGCATGACAATGCCACAGACACAAAGAACTCAAAACGCACCATTGATGGTGAATTGGGGTAAGTTGTGGAACAATCCAACAGTAGAACAATACTAATAAAACTTTTATGAATATTTTTAGATATGGCAACTATCCAAATGGCTATGAGTATAATCGCCCAAAATTCATGTTTTATCCATACTCACAAGATGATAATTCACCTAATGCTCCTGGTCATCACACACCACATGAGAAAACAAAAGTAACAATTGAACCTTCTTATTCCTACGAATTGAGGACACAAACATATATAGAGCCGAGTAATCAACCACATATCGATTTGCCATATCCATCGGCAGGAGTAAATCAAAACCCACAAGCAGTCCAACAACAACCCCACCAAGAACAATATGAAGAGCCTGTGATAGTTTTACGCATACCAGGACCCACCAAATACGCAACACATTTACAATCCCTGCTGCAACAGTATCTCGAAATACGTGCAGCACAATATTTACATATATTGGAAGAAACTGAATTGCAGAAGCAACCGCGGTATTATGGCCAAGGTCATGATTTATCACAAGGACATACGCAATATCATCCGCATATTGATTTACAGCCGCCCTCAGACGACCATTCTGAAAATAGTGCAGAAGCAGCGCCAGAAGATCCTGGTTATCAACAAGAAGTAGATTATGCTGACAAAATAGCATCTACACCGTCATCTGTAGTTTATCCAACCACTGATAATGTTTATCAAACATATAAGGAGAATCTCAATCATAATCGTATACAACAGATTCAACAATTGCCACTTTCACAAACCCCTGATTTCTATAGAGATGCATATCCTTATCATTCACTAGAAATACAAAAAGAATTGCCACTATTTTATTATATGCAAGAACCACAATACACTCATCCTCAAGCAAATTTACCAACAGCATCACTCGCGCCAATCGATTATAATTACCACAACGTGTATTATATTGCAATGGCATCACCTGTAAAGTATGAAAAACTTCCGCATCACCAGTCGTCACAGCAACACGAATATTTTGAGCACAAAACCATTTACGTTTCAGATGACCAAAGTAGCCACTCACACGAAATGCCACTCAGCGAAAATAATCCGCTGGAAACACACACAAAAGTAATTTTCAAAAAGAAAAGCGAACAAAGGACGGATAACATATATCCCTTGCCATCAATACCTCCATATGAACGCCATACTTCAACATCACTGCCAACATATAATCAACATAATCACCAGCAACAATTAGCAAACGGAAGTGAAGCCACTAATTTTAATTATGAAAATGCAACACCTAATAGCAATATAGAAGCGATCTCCATTACTCAACGTCCTTTCAATTACCATGCTCATTCATTGAAAGCGAAATCACATCGCATTGCACATAAGCGTGGTGCTGCAAGTAACACAAATCCCACCGCCACCTCAGCCACTTCAGAACAAGTTGATAAACGGCTACAAAAAATTCGAGAGTATGTTCGTGATAAACTTGGTGCAAAAAAAGGCGCAACGTTCGAATTCAAAACGACAGAAGTTGTTGAGGGGTAGACCTATATCGCTACGTGAGAGAAATTAAACAGGGTAGTCCAGTTAGAGTGTAAACAATTTTAAGACCCAATTCTCTGGTTAGTTCTGAGAAAAAAATTGACCAGACATAGGGTGTATTTTCAATCCCCACTGAGATACAGGGAGTTTAAGAAAATCCCTTAGGAAAAATACTTGTCACCAAATATTGTATCATAACTTCACTAATACTAAGCGTTGAACAATTAAATTAGATTTTTTACATAGAAAATTAATAGACCTTTATTTTGATGCTACATTTGTAATTAATAACTTTTTTGTGTTGGAAGCAATTGCTACTTGGAATCCAAAAATACATTTTTTCTTCGATTTTTTTCTTCAGAAAATTTAAGTTTTTGCAAAAAGTGGTGTAATATGCTTAATTTTGTGCATTCTTTTTTTGCTCTGTGATAAGATATATCAATTTCTTATACCTAGTTCCTAGACAAGTTGTACTGTGACACAGTGGTTAATGTAGTACTCCTCCACCACATTTTCTTGTACTTTCCTACTAAAACTATTTCAAAAAATACAACAATAACACCATTTTTTATGGTTTTAGTACGAAATTACAAGAAAATGTGGTGGGAGAGTACTACATTAAGCACTGTATCTTAGTCACAAACTTGGTATGAGAAATTAATATATCTTATAACGGAGCAAAAAAATAATACACAAAATTAAGTTTTTGCAAAAAATTAAATTTTCTGAAAAAAAATCTTTTTTATTTTAACTAGCAAATACTTCTAACTCAAAACAGTAAAACTGGTAAATGTAATACCAGAATAAAGGTCTATTAATTTTCTGTCTAAAAATTTCCATTTCTTTGCTATACGTTTAATATCATAGGAGTTTTGGGGCAATATCTGGTGATAAGTATTTTTTCTACAGAATTTTCTCAAACACCCTGTATGCCAGTGGAGGTTGAAAATACACCCTACTTCTGCACCAATTTTTTTCTCAGAACTAACCAGAGAATCACGTCTTAAAAATGTTTACACTCAAACCGGACCACCCTGTATAATGATTAATTTTCGTTATTTTATCAATTATTAGCTACTTAAATTTTCGTAATATATTTATCAATGGGAAAGAAAAACCTAACAAATGTACTGTTTTGTAGAATTATTTAGATTTATATTAAAAAACTACAACTGAGTTTTTCAAATTAAAAATGTTTCCACTTGAGTCTCGACCAATAATTTTTTAAGACATACAACCCAAACTTACGTCTCTGTTCTTTTAGTTAATATAACAGCTACTTAAATTTTCGTAATATATTTATCAATGGGAAAGAAAAACCTAATAAATGTACTGTTTTGTAGAATTATTTAGATTTATATTAAAAAACTACAACTGAATTTTTCAAATTAAAAATGTTTCCACTTGAATCTCGACCAAAGATTTTTTAAGACATACAACCCAAACTTACGTCTCTGTTCTTTTAGTTAATATAACAAATACTCAGAATATTAGAGTTTAGAAAAGGATTTTTTACTACTGCAAAATTTTAAAAATTTGTGCTAGGGCTTTTATAAATTAAGGTATCCATATACATACATGTATGTGCAAGCGAGTTAAGCTACTGAACCAAAGAGGATAGATTGTAAAGAGGTCGCATTTCGCTATTCGTGTTACTGAAACATTTAATTTGACGTGCCAGTTCCTAGCTAACCGACCGATATTTGCATTTTTGCTTTTGTTTGCATTTTTTCGATTAGTTTTCATAAAAATATCCAGGCGCGCAGAATATACAGCAAGCATGATCACAATTTTTGTTTGCAAAATGCAAAATATTCAATTCAATCCAAATTCAAATTTTGCAGCAGCAGAGGTTTTTTTTTTTTTCTTTTATTTTACATTGCGACTAGTTCATAATGTTTACAAATGACTAATAAGCAACTTGTTTATAATAACTTAACTAACAATTATACTCTATATCGTAGAGTGTTTTTATGATGGTATTAGATCTCTGGTGTTGATGCGTTAAAGTCGTCGTAATAATCCATCTGTTTCGTTTAGGATGAATGCTTCGTTATTCACGTGGTTAATTAGCCTCTCTTTATGGGCCGCTGCAATTTTTGTTATCTCTGCATTAACAGAGTTCAATCTGAGGTCGCGCTCAATGTCAGCACTTCTGCAATACCATGGTGCTTTCACAATGGACCTAAGTACCTTGTTTTGATATTGTTGTATTGTGTTTTTGGTGCTTTGGCTGGCACAGCCCCAGAGCTGTGCTCCATAACTCCATACTGGTTTTAGTATTTGCTTGTAAATGATTAATTTGTTTTGTGTGGTAAAGATGATCTGTTACCCATTAGCCATTTCATATTTTTTAGTTTGATGTCGAGTTCATTTCTCTTTTTTTTTATATGTTCCTTCCATCGGAGTTTACAATTGAGCGTCATACCCAAATACTTAGCAGAATTAGAGTATGGGATCTGCAAACCATCTATAAAAAGTGGTAGATGGTGTACTCTGTTATATGTATGGATATGTATGGATTTCGTTTGGTTCAGGTTTATTCGCCATTTTTTCGTCCATCGGAAGACGTTGTCTAAAGCTGTCTGCATTTTGCTGTTGATTCGCTTTCAGTTTCGCCAACAGCAAGCAGCGCGGTGTCATCTGCGAATATAATGGTAGTGATATAATTGTTGTCAACGTTGCCTTGTGGTACCCCTGCTTTTGTTTTTCTAAGCCTTGAGTAAGCATCATCTTGCTTAATACGGAAGTAACGATCTGATAAGTACGATTGCAAAATTTCGCAATATTGTTTGGGTAATAATGATTTGAGTTTTATGAGCAGACCAGTGTGACAAACTTTATCAAACGCTTTTGCAACATCGACAAATACAGCAGAGCACACTTTCTTTTCTTCAAACGATTTTTCTATTACATGTGTAATTCTATGAACTTTATCTATTGTTGAGTGTTTATTTCAAAAACCAAATTGATGCTTTGGAATTAAATTTTTGTATTTAGGCGTTTAGTGAGGAGCTTTTCAAATAGCTTTGAGATCATCGGTAGAATTGATATGGATCTGTACGATGATGGGTCCTGAGCGGGTTTACCTGGTTTTTGGAGCATAACTAACTCTGCGGTTTTCCAGTAAATTCATACATACTGTAACCTGAACGATGAGTTGATTATTTTTGTGAGATTTTCTATACTTTTGGATGGAAGCTGCTTAAGTACCTCTGCGGTAATCAGATCGAACCCTGGGGACTTTTTGTCTTTGAAATTTCATAAGAAATTTCTTCGAACTCATCTACGGTCACATTCTCGTTTTCTGAGAGCACTTCGTATGAAGTGAATACGTCAGCCAAAAAGTCTGAAAACACTGCTGCTTTTTTTGTGTTGTCATTAACCCATTTGCCATCGTTTGTTTTGAGAGGAGAGCTTTGCATTTGTGGCCTTTTTAATTTTGTACATTTCCATAAAGAGTAATCTGTACTTCGTTCGTTGAATAATGATTGTAAGTATCGTGAAAGATTTTCGTTTTTAAATCTTTTGATTTTTTGACTTAGATCCTTAGTGATTTTATTCAAAACGGATTTATCATGTGGTGATCGAGTTGGATGCCACTTACTTCGCAATTTACGCTTCAATGAAATCATTTCTCTAATGTCTTTTGGGTATCGAGAGCTTACTGTAATTGGCTTTATACTTGGCGCACTTTTCGAAGCAGCAAGCTGCACGTTTGCTGTAAAGTTTTGAATTTCATCATCCAGCTGACTTGCACTCTTTATTTGGACATGTTTACTTTCGCAGCTTTCAAGTTGCTTTTTAAAGTATTCCCAATCTATGAACTGATTAGATAAAGTAGCCGGAGTTTCTTTGTAAATTACGTTTTCACTAAGTGTTAATTATATCGGTGAATGGTCCGAGTTAAGATCACTTCCATCTTCTAACGATAGGTAGCTTCGAGAAGTTTATCAAATCTGGAATTTTTTTCGGATCTGTTGGCCAGTATGTGGGTTTACCCGTAGTAACTGCATCGCACTCAGTCAATTGTAGTGCGTTATACAGCTCTCTCCCCTTTGTTGTAGTAAGTCTTGAACCCCATGAACATGCTTAGCATTGAAATCTCCCCCATAATAAATCTATTTTTGTGTTTCTTTATTAATCTTTGGTATTGGTCGCACTTAATCTAATGTCTCGGTGGACTATACACTGCAGTAAGTGAAATTGGATTTTTTGTAGTGTGAACTGTTACAGTTGTTGCTTGGAATTCGTCGGTTACAAGTTTTTCTTCTTCAACGTGCTTAATGTTGCTTTTTATTATTATATATTATTACACTTCCACCTCGCGCACTATTGCTGGGGTGAATTGCATGATATAAATATTTCATAGTTTTTAATTTTTATATACGATTGCGTTATGAAATGTGTTTCAGATATCATGCAGATGCCCACAATTTCTGTATTAAGGATTACCTCCAACTCATTTTGATGCTTTAATAACTCATTTGAATTCCATAAAAGTATTTTTAGTGTTTTATACATTATTAGATTCTACAAAGTACGTCTCAAGTTTGAATAGACGTTTTTCGATTGATTTGTTAAATTCATCTTGCTTGTTAAGTTTTTTTAGTATCTGAGATAATACATCATCTGAAATAGCAGTATTATTAGATTTATGATTCAAAGCTTGTGCGTAGGTTATTTTATTTGAACACTCAGCATGAGATTGATTGCTTGGTTTGTGATTGCAATTTACTGTTCGTTCTGAATTTATGGCTTTATTTTGAATGTTTTTTCCAGCATTTTTGGCTAAAGTCTCATTTCAATTTTGACCAATAATTTACGCATCTTTTGCAACTCTTTTGCCACGATGCAACCTCTATAACTAGCCGGGTGGGTTTCTCCGCAATTGCAGCATTTTGTTTGCTCATTTTCAGGCTTATTACAATCAATAGTTTTGTGTTTGCCAGCACACTTAACGCACCTTGGCTGTTTACCGCAGTAGTTTTGTGTATGACCGTACGACTGGCATAACTTGCATTGTGGTATCAATTTTGGTAATCTTGTTGGTTCGATAACGACAACAGAATTCAAGATATTTTTGATTTGATGGATCTTCTTTATATCCTCTGTGGATCGAATGTTAGTAAAAACATATCAAGTGGCTCTTTTGTTTTCTACTTCAACTTATTGACATCACTAATTGCTTTAAAACCTTGATTTTGTAAATCTTCGATTACGAATTCTGGCTCACAAGAATGATGCAATTTGCGACAACTTTTATTGGACGTTTTTGTTTTTCCTCGAAACTATACCAAGAGATATTTTTGGTGGGAAGAATTTTTGATAATTTTCTGTAATTTTCAATTATACTTTTATTTATTGACTTTGTAAACACCATTATTCAAAAGTTTTATAGAAAAATTTCAGTTTGATTCAGATTTTGCAATTGTATACAATTGTTGGTAATTACAATCTCCAGATACCGTAATCGAAGGAGGTCATGAATTGGTTATGGTTTTTTCAAGATCCAGTTAATTGCGCGAGCCAATTCTTCCTCATCTGTTGAGTAATTGGATCTATTTCTTTGCTGAGGAGTACTCTTTATTTGGGAAGATTTTAATTCGAAATTTTCGGTTTTTAGTTGAGCTACTTCTTTCAAAAGGTTAGCATACATTTCTTCCATTTTTTCAAGTTTTTTGCTGAGTTCGTTGATACGATCATGATTTTCTTATGTTTTTCCTCCACCTGGAGGTGTTTTACTTGGCAGCATGTTTTTTTAAGTAGTTTCTAAATTACTTAGCGAGGTCTGGCACAAGAAAGTGCCCGTGGTTTGGTAGCACTGTCCCACCATTTGTGTGACAAGATTAGCTGATAGTCACTGCGCGTTTTGTTTTATTTTCCATTTGATTTAAAAAAGATTTCTATTTTATTATTGTTTTTGCAATAATTTTTAATTATTGAAGTTAATATAATTTAATTTCTTAAAAATGAGATTTCAATCAAGACTGTGGATTGCAGAAACCATCAATTATTGCACGACTTTTTCTTTGACTACAATTTCTTATTAAAGAATGGTTTTTCGTAGTTACGTTGTATAAAAATGGTTAAGAACGGTTTAAATTTATATATTTTTTTTTAAATACAGAGTGTTCTATAATTTAATTTTAATAAGATTTTTAGGGGAATTTTTGACATTTTGAAATGGGATAAATCGGGATTTTTGCATACGAACTTAGTATTTCCGAAGCAAACGATCTAACAACACTGGCATAAACATACATTTTTAAAAGTTAATTTTGTGAACCTCAGAATTGTGGTATTCTGAATTTTCAATTTCATTAAAAAAAAATTGTTTATGAATGATGATGATGAGAGGATTTAGCGGTTACTCTGACCAAAATTAAATGAAAAACAATAAAAATTGAGAACATATTGCTGATTAACGAAAAAACTTAAATGCTTATATTTGTAAATAAAAAAATCACAAGTATAAATCAAAATGAAATCAAGAGTTAAACAAAATATAAAATTATTTCTTATAAATCGACTATATATGTACATATGTACATCTATAGAGCCCCTGTGTATTATCTATATGGCTATATGGTTATTGGTCAGAGCAAATATCAAAATCTTCAAGAATGTCGGAATTTTATTTTTAAGGCACCCTTTTCAATAGACCCCAATCATGGTAGGTACAGTTGAGCAATAATTTCTTGCACTGGAGCAAAGCACTGTACGAAAAGATACGGCTAACATGCTAAAATTAAAAAAATGGATAAAAATTTAGACACAGCTTTTCGTCTGCTTTATTCTTTATTTTCCAAGGTACTGATGGATTCGGCAAAAGAATAATTTTCCTTGAAATGTTGGGTTAGTTCTAGCAACATTCTCCACTATGAGTTTAACACTTCCCGAGTAGACTCTGCGACAATATTTAGAAATAATTATGGATTGAACAATTGAAAATGTTTTAATACAGAGACATTAAAGCGAGCACGTTGCTTAATTTCAGAACGTAAAGTGATATAAAATTGAATTGTGTTCAAGTCTGCACTTAAGACCATACTTGATTCAATGGAGAGTTCTACACCAAAGTAAATATTTTCCACAGGAAGGATTTCGCGAGGGCTCTGCGGGCAATCCCATAAATTGGTGTTCTGTTTATATAATCCTGCTTCCCCACCGAGTATTTGATAGCTTTAAGAGCTTATGCTTTCTGACGTCAGCAAGTGCTTGGAGTTCATGGAATTTAGAAAGACGTTTAGAGCTATGACAGAAATAATTACTTACATCTCGTGCTAAATCTTAAAAAAATCTTCTGCCAAAAAATTAAAAAATTTTTTAAGTTAAAAAATAAAAAAAATCGAAAAATTTTATTTTGTGAAAATGGATGTAATGATGAAAAAAAATATGAACTGCATTCTTAACGTTTTTGTTTTTCAATTTTAAAAATTTTGGCGTCGATAAAAAAAATGTGACGTAGCAAAGCAAAACGGACCACGGATTCGGACTCAGCGACGCTCCATTACCCTAAGTGCATTTGTCCCGTCTTTACTCGTTTTCAAAAGTTTCCATTTGTAGAACAGTGTTATTAAATATTTTGCACATTAAAGTGCTTCAGCAGCATATTCTATACTCGCTGGAGCAAGAATCTGTGTCACGATTTGTTTGCCTTTGTGCCTCGAGCACAACGGATTTTGCCTCCAAATTCAGAGTAGGGATGGTCGATATATCGATTGATACTATCGAAGTCGATATTTTCACCCGAAATTTGAAAAATTTACGATTACCTAGAAGCGCTGATAATATCAGTATCGATAAGATTATTTTCAATCGGAACTTGAACGGAAATGAAGGGCCAATACCCAAAAGCACATTATCGATGAAAAGATAATGAATATGGTAAATGTATGTATTTCAACATGTGAGCGTGTTTTTTTTTTTTTTTTTTTTTGAAGCAAAT
This sequence comes from Toxonevra muliebris, assembly GCA_963691655.1. Taxonomy (NCBI): domain Eukaryota; kingdom Metazoa; phylum Arthropoda; class Insecta; order Diptera; family Pallopteridae; genus Toxonevra; species Toxonevra muliebris. The sequence continues at coordinate 86,702,616 of OY829326.1, read as the reverse complement.
TAAATACATTTATGTATGCAAATTTACAAACCCAAAAATCTGGGAATCACTTTGAACCACTGTTTTTTTTATGCTTATTAATTTATGTTTGAATATAATAAAAGATAAAATACATTATTTTAAAAAATATATATTTATGTATACTTAAAATTAAAAACATATACATGTGTTTTTTTTTTAATGTAATATAAAAAGTAAGTATGTCCTTGTTAACTTTAGAAAGCCAACGGGGGAGCAGTCACCCCACTACTTGATAAAAACACCGCAAAGAAATTTGCATTAACTGCATTTAATATGAAAAACAATTTAGTAAAATTATATTAATGAATAAATTTAACTTTTATTTGGTTTTTTATTGAAGTAAAAAAGTGAAGATAATTAAGTTTGATGTTTTTTGTTGAACAATGTTGCTATTTAATAGACAAAAAGTGTGTTGGCTTTCTAAGGTTAATAAACTTAAAAAACGTTTGGAGAAAGTCTACCGCTTCGAGGAGACACTTTGAAAAGAAAAACCGGTAATTTCACTCACGTTATAAATTATATTATTTATTTAGAATAACGCACGTAAATGATTTTAGGAATTTAAATGATATTAGAAAAACTAACAAATTTAACAAAATTTAAAGATTAAAGTTATTTTAGAAAATATGGAAATATGGAAGCTAAACTGGTTGAACCGAAGTCTTTCGATAGAAAACTCGCGCTCACTTTGACAGATGGTAGGTTTACCATAGGTAAGTATTTTATAGGATCTTAGAGGTAAGTATTTTATAGGAACTTAGAAGTAAGTATTTTACAGGGTAAGTATAAATTCAATTTAGTTTGGTTTTAGGTACAATACATGGAAAGTAATGGTAAATATAATTCATATTGGTAATAATTCATGTTTACAGAAATATATATAAATTCAAAGTAGCAATATAAAATTATAATATAAATGGGCTAAAGGGGTTTAGCCAACGTTAACTTTTTATGAAAAAAATGTATTCGAGCTCTTCCCGCGATTTTATCGTAAGCGCCAAAAAAAATTTTACAGGAGAAGGTAACGCAGACACCGGCGGAGGGGCCCACGCTAATCCTACAAAAACCTTCAAGATTTATAAAAAGAAAATTATTTCTATCGAAAGGCAACTTATTGCTTTTAAAAATAAATTAACCTTACAGGCGCTACAAGAATTCGATGAGGCAGATGTCTCCGTTCGTCTCGAATTGCTAGAGCGCATACACAAAAACTTCGAAGGCGTGCAATCGTACTTCGAAGTAGAAGACAACAGCGATGCAAACACACGCGATAAATGCTTATCAAAAGACAGAGCCCAGGCACTCGTTAACTGTTCGTCAGTTACCGTTGGATGACGTCGCTTCATCATTTTTTATTTCGCAACGCAAGCGTCTTCCTCAATTGCAAATTAATAAGTTCAGCTTACACCGAGTAGCCTAATTTTTTCGCTGTGCTTAGCACCGTCATAAATGATAGCGCCGAGTTAAGCAAAATCTGAATCTAAATTCCGAAACATTCGAGCGAGCTTGAAAGGGTCAGCTTTAAGCACTATAAACTCCCTCGAGTCAAGCGATGCGAATTATGATAAGGCTTTAGAACTTTTGAAAACACGTTTCGATAACAAGCTTCTTAACTTTCAGACCCATATAAAACAAATCTTTGATCTGAAGGTAGTTGATAGTGGCTCCGCAGTTAGCCTCCGTGAGCTATCAACGACAAGGTCAACGCTCATTTGCGTGCTCTACAAACGATGGGCACAAAAGAGCAACTCGCAGATGAGCTGCTTATTCATCTTATTTCATACGAGCTCGATATTAAGTCCCAGACCAAATGGGAGGAAGATCTCTTCAATTCACAGTTTGCCATCTTCGTCGTCTATGGTAGGGATGTGCACTTCGACACATATGGGCAAAAAACACATATGAGCTGATGCTATACACATAAGGGCTAGACGAGGGGTAACGCTGTGCTAAGGGGAAGTGTATCTAGTATGAGAGAACAAATGTGATTTCTTTTGTGTATGTATATGTGTATGAATTTATTGATTTAGTCTCTGTAGAGAGTTTGAACGTGAATGCATAAGAAAACTTCGTACTTAGCTATACTATACTCATGCTTTTTGGATTGATTTCATAAACCTAGAAATTGCTTCACCAGGTAAAGAAAGATTTTTCATTTCCCTTTGTATTGTGGAACTCTTTAATTACATTATTGAATGCATATGTAATTTTTCTGCTTGGTTGTTACTTTGAGAGATCGAAAAAAAGAGAAGCAGCAAACGCACTGCTACATGCTGATCGGGGATGCCAACTGTATATTTTAGATCCAATTAATAATAAACACAAAAAGTAAATAATATTTTGGTTTACGATCACAACTTTTATGCATGTATGTAATGTATGCAAATACTTTTAACAAAAATTAAAGAATAATAAAAATAAAAATTAATAAAAGGTTTTACACAAAAAATATATACTTTTCATATCTACAAATTGACAAAAAAATAAAATTTTCGGTCGCCCACTAAAACAATCTCACTCCCAAATTCCCGAGAACTAACTAAAAGTGAAGTCGATTCCCCACAATTGGAGGAATTCCTCACAAGTTGGCATCCTTACTGCTATGCACTACAAAAGTAGCCAGGGCTGTAACTTCAATATTTTAAATAGTAGATTTGAAAAAGTTGCGATAGATTTATGTTCTTTTTTATAAGTAATAATCAAACTTATACAAACAATTAACAAAAAGATGAATAAATAAAACAAATGAAATTTCCTTTTGGTGTAATAAATTGTATTTTTCACAAAAATATCCTATTTTAATTATCAAAATGTATTTTATTGTAAATACAATCACAAAACAGAAATCTATTTCTTTTCTAACATTTATAATCATATTTGTTAATTGTTTAGAAAAATTTTGACTAAATGAATAAGGTGGCTGATTTTGAGCTTAAAGTGATAGAAGCTGAAATTTTCTGTAACTTTACAGCCCTGATCGTGATGTGTGTTATTTCTCTAAATGCAATGTTGTTGATTTTTTCTAACTGTAATTCGAAACACAAGAAATCTCTCAACACAGAGGAATTGCAAATTGTATTGTTCATTCGTATTGTAGTCTTTGTGTGAATAAAAGATCTATTCGTGTTATCAAATTTTGCGCTCAATACAGTGGTTGAAACTTTATAATTTGTGTACAAAATGAATGCGGTAAGTGGTAATTATAAACGAAAAAATGTTTTTTTTTAATTCTGAGGGGGGGTTAAAATATTTATGCCGATATCATGGGGGGAAGTCTTAGTGTTTGGTGTGCAAAAAGCATATTGTAACCAAAGTGTACAATATAAAAAGACATTATGTAACATTTCACAGCGTTGAGTACGACAAGTACAAGGAAGAAGACAGAAAAGCAATATATTCAAAATTAAATGCGGATATTGAACCAAATCTTGAAAAGGTAAGTTACAACGGGCCAGTTGTTAGTAGATATAGGTTGATTTTTTCGTGTTGCTGTTTAATTGTGCAGGAAAATGACCATTGCAGTGGTGAGGCTGTACGTGCAAGTTACGAGATCGCCCTCCAACTATCCCGCGCAAACCATGCTTTTTCGGACGGTAAGTTTTTCAAAAGTTGTATATTGAAAGCTGTGGGTATTTTGTCTAAAAAAGAGTTACCCAGATATGAAGCAATATGTTTGTCAAGGTGGAGCGTCAGCAGACATATACAAGATATGGCAGAAGACACCGAGCGACAGCTGAAAGCGCGAATAGGTACATTTGTAGCAGCATCGCTAGCAGTTGACGAAAGTACTGATGTAACAGATATTGCACAGCTAGCAGTTTTTATACGTGGTGTGGATGGCGAACTAAATGTAACAGAGGAGTTTTTAGATTTAATTCCAATGAAGGGAACGACAAAGGCTATTAACATTTTTAATGCAATTGAGGACTGCGTTGATCGCATGGGTTTGTCGTGGGAAAAAGTGGTATGTGTTGCGACTGATGGCGCAAAGGCAATGACTGGATGACATTGCTAGATTACGCCAAAAGCTTGAGGCGGAAAACTTAAAAGAATCTTTTGTTGCGGTTCACTGTTTAATTCACCAGGAGGCCCTATGCGCAAAATCAATATCGTTTCAAAGCGTCATGTCCGTAGTAGTTAAGTGTGTTAATATTATACGAGCTCACGGGTTAAACCATCGTGAGTTCAAAGACTTCCTCGAATTCTCTGGAACAGAACACACCGATATTCCGTACTACACCGAGGTCCGCTGGTTGAGTCGAGGGTCAACACTCAAACGATTTTTCGAGTTAAGAAAATACATACATGTGTTTTTGGTGGGTTATTTTTTGCACAATAGCATAGTTTAGTATTATTTTATTTTGGTTTATTTTCTATAATCATAGGTGGAAAAAAACAAGCCGTACCCTGAGCTACTCGATCCCGAATGGGTTGCAGATTTAGCATTCATGACGGACATAACGCAGCAGTTTGTTAGGACGGAACAAACTTATATGCAATATGAGCGACGAAATAGAAGCGTTTAGGAAAAAATTAGCTTTGTGGAGACGCCAATTAGAGAACAATATTTTTAACTACTTTCCTTGCCTTCAAACACTTTCGGAAAGTGTAACTTTGAACGTTACTAAATATTGTGAAGAAATGGGCGACCTCGAAACCCAGTTTAAAGAAAAATTTGCAGAATTAGAGCCTTTGAAATCAAAATTTGAAATTTTTGTTGCGCCCTTTGCTATTGATCCATATAATGCACCTCAAAATTTGCAAATGGAACTTATAGACTTGCAAAGTGATACGCGTTTGAAGAACAATTACAAAGATTCATCATGCATTATAGACTTTTACAGAAGTGTTTGCGCTGAAAAATTTTTAAATTTACGCAAATTTGCAGCAAACGTCATTGCTATGTTTGGTAGCACCTATTCTTGCGAGCAATTTTTCTTATCTATGAAATTAAACAAGTCGCGTCTGAGGAAGCGTCTCTCTGACATTAGCATGGGAACTGTTATGCGTCTTGCCTCAACACAAAATATAGAGACAATTATAGCAAATAAACGCTGTCATTCAATGATCCCTTTTACTAAATAATTGAATTTAAAAAATCTATTTGATTATTTACTGAACCATTTCCTAATATAATTGAATAATAATATTGCAGTATATATTTAAAAATTTTATTATTAAATTTGGTTTTATTTTATGTTTGCTTATCAAAATTACGAATTCAGTTGTTATGCCTTGTTGGCTTTTCTCGTCCCACTGTGCAGTATTTTTTACATTTGCTTACTCTCTTCATTAGTGTGGCGAAGTTGATGATTTGTAGTTTATTGACAATTCCTTTTGTTGAGTTTGTGTGTGAAAATAAATCTGGTCACTCTGCTTCACAATTGTGTAAGTCAGTGGCAGTTACAAGGGGATAATGGGGCAATTTCCCCCTCCCCCGAAAAATGTTCAAATACATAAAATAGTAATATCTGATATAATAATTCTAAATATATGGCAAATTTTTAATGTTTATGATCCCCTCAGAAAATTTGTTTGTATCCACCACTGGTGTACTCTCTTCTATATGTTAGTTTTTTTTGGTCATATACATACACATTTATGTGTACTTTTGGCAAAACAACAACAATAATGTGTATGTATACACACAACAAAACCAACACCGCTCGTCTTTTAATTTACACCCCGCTTCTAGCACCTTCATACACACAACGTCGACAGAGGGCAATTGAAGCGCACATCCCTAGTCTATGGCATCATTCCTCGGAAAAAGCTGCTGCTTGCTCGAGAATTTGGAGGTAACCGTGACAGCGCAAAGCGTCTGGAAAAAAAAAACTGCTGATTCTCACTCTCGGCATGCACTTGTAGCATCATCCAATACACCCACGTGCTTGTTTTGCGATTCGCACGAACATTTTATATATGTGGCTTACCATCATTTTAATTATTATAAATTCAACATACGCTTTCCAACACCGAAATTTATGTTATATTATTTTTAAGCTTTACAACACTGAACTTTATATTTCTTTATCTTCGATCATTCCGTTTTTGTAATTTGTAACGGAGCAACGTCTCCGCTTAGTTTGATAATAAATAAACCAAATTGGTGACCCCGCACGTTTCTGAAAATACGTGCACATCATGCCTCTCGACAGCAGCGCTACAATTACAACCGGCAGTAGTTCCAGTTTTTTCGATGACCGCAGTGGATCACCGAAAATCCCACTGCCCGTGTTGTGCGACGAAAACATCGAAGCGTATTTTTATGCCTTGGAATTCTGGTTTGAGGCTTCGTTGGTAAGAACCGATTCTAGAAAGTTTCATATTGTACTTGCAAGTCTACCGCCAAACAAGCTTCTCGAACTAAAACCAGTTATCGAGGCGGCGCCTGTCTACGACAAATTTGCGTATCTAAAGCTGAAGCTGACCGAGCATTTTACCGACAGCCAACAACGCCATTTGCAGAGAGTTCTCAAGGATATGCCTCTTGGTGATCGGAAACCTAGTGAGCTATTCAACGAGATGAAACGCGTGTCTGGCACTACGCTTAACGACAGCTTGCTTCACGACTTATGGGTAACTCGGCTTCCACCGTATGTCCAAGCTGCTATAATTGCAACTAATGTGCCCCTCACGGAGAAGGTGAAAATCGCTGACTCTATAGCAGAATCCATAGGTTGGCATAATAGTGCTAATGTTGACCTTGTCTCATCGCGTAGCGAAATAAGTAACCTCAAAAGTGAAATCGCTGAATTAACACGCAGTGTGCAAAGGCATTTGAAGGTTAAACAACGGCGCTCTCGTTCGAAATCATCTTCGCGATCGCAAACGGTACATCAGACCGGTACTTCAAATAACAATTTTTGTTGGTACCATAAAACATTCGGCGACAAAGCTACAAAATGTCGCGAACCATGCACATTTTCGCAAACAGTTACTTCGCAATAAGATCGCTCGGCTGTGACGATTTCAGGCGTAGGCAAGCAACCTGATTTCGTCAAAAATTATCGGCTCCGCATTTTTGATACTTCATCGAAACTCGACTTTTTTATAGATACCGGTGCCGACGTATCGGTTATACCACCAAATGCGGAAACAGCGCGAGCAAATACTAGCGAAGCCAAATTGTTTGCTGCCAACGGTTCGCCTATTAAAATATATGGCGAAAGACTTTTAAAACTAAACTTAAATCTACGACGCGAATTCGTTTGGAATTTTTTGATAGCCGACGTATCTCACGCTATCATTGGCGCTGATTTTTTGAGCCATTTTGACATTTTAGTGGACCTCAAACGAAAAACCTTACGCGATAATACAACAGAATTGCGAACTGTTTGTAAAACAGATAATATAAGCACTGCTAGTGTGAAAACAATTAATGCCGATTCTAAATTTCAAGACATTTTGCGCGAATTTATCGATATTACGCGCGCAACTCCCGTCGGTTCATCTACAAAGTCCACAATTGTTCACCAGATCATTACAAACGGCCAGCCGGTTTTTGCACGCCCACGCAGGCTTTCACCAGAGAAGTTATCAGCTGCGCGTGCTGAATTCGAGTCGCTTCTCAAGCTTGGGATCTGCCGCCCATCGAGTAGCAACTGGGCTAGCCCGTTACATATGGTGCGCAAGTCAGACGGATCTTGGAGGCCTTGCGGAGACTACCGCGCCTTAAATGCGCAGACCGTTCCTGACCGTTACCCACTACCATTCCTGCAGGATTTTTCAAACGTTCTGGCAGGTAATTCTGTTTTCTCGAAAATCGACTTGCAGAAAGCCTTCCATCAGGTGCCACTCCACCCTGCTGACGTCTGCAAAACTGCAATAACTACGCCTTTTGGTCTTTACGAGTTTACGCAGATGACCTTCGGCCTGCGAAATGCAGCTCAGACATTTCAACGTCTCATCAATGAAGTCTTCCGTGGTTTAAATTTCGTCTTTACATATTTGGACGACGTTTGTGTGGCATCAAAGTCTTTTGAGGAACATCGGAGCCACCTACGACAGGTTTTTGAGCGTCTAAGAAAACATAACCTCACTATCAACGTAGCGAAATCAGAGTTTGGAGTTATGCAGCTGGAATTTCTTGGGCACTCTATAACGAAAGAAGGCATTCGACCTCTGGCTAGTCGTGTAGACGCACTTATAAAATTCAAACGACCGACTGTGGCAAAGGAGTTGAAACGCTTTCTAGCAATGTTGAACTTTTATCGCCGATTCTTGCCACATGCACTTGAAACACAAGGGCCTCTCTTCGCCATGATAACAGCTAATAAACGTAATGATCAGACGCCATTAGTATGGTCCAAAGAGACGGAACACTTCTTCGAAGCCTGCAAGCAAGAGCTAGCAAACTCTGTTATGCTTGCGCATCCTCTCCCGAACGCGGAACTATCACTCTGGGTTGATGCCTCAAATTTTGCCGCTGGTGCTGTTCTTAATCAAGTGGTTGATGGCTGCATACAACCCCTTGGGTTTTTCTCACATAAATTTTCAAAATCAGAGACGCGTTACAGCACATACGATCGGGAGTTGACAGCTTTGTATCTCGCACTACGCCATTTCAGGTTCATGGTTGAAGGAAGAAATTGCCACGTGTACACCGACCATAAACCATTAATTTACGCTTTCACTCAACGACTCGATAAAGCGTCTGACCGCCAAGCGAGACAACTCGATTTTATAGCTCAAATAACTACGGACATCCGTCACGTGCAAGGCGAGGATAATGTAGCAGCTGACTTGATGTCACGCATTCAGTCAATCGACCGTACACCTATTGACTACGACAAGTTAGCTGAAGACCAAGAAAATGACGAAGAGCTACAATCGTTTATATCAGGTAACACTACTCATTCACTTAAACTCAAGCAATTTGCTCTTCCTTCTAGTTTGCGTAAAGTTCACTGTGACTGCTCAACTGGAAGTGTACGGCCATTCGTTACGAAGAAATTCAGATTACAAGCATTACATTCAGTCCACGACCTATCACACCCCGGTACGAGAGCTACAGCGCGCCTCATGTCAGAACGCTTTGTCTGGCCTACAATTCAACGAGATAGCAGAAATTTTGCACGCAGTTGCATCCAGTGCCAGCGAAACAAAGTCATCCGCCACAACAAAGCCGCATTGCAACGTCGCGATACACCCACTCAAAGGTTCGCACATCTTCACATTGATATTGTAGGCCCATTTCCCTTATCTGAAGGAAAACGCTACTGCCTTACAGTTATTGATCGGTTCACACGATGGCCTGATGCCATACCGATCCCTGATATTACGGCACCCACAGTAGCGAAGGCCTTGCTCAATGAGTGGATTTCCCGCTTCGGCATACCAGCCACCATCACTTCGGATCTCGGTAGGCAGTTTGAAAGCACCCTGTTTCGCCAATTATTACAACGCCTCGGTGTTAACCATCTCCGCACGACGCCATACCACCCTCAAGCTAATGGGATGGTTGAGAGATGGCATCGCACACTCAAATCGGCTATTTTGTGTCACAGCGCTGATAGGTGGACAGTGTATTTACCACTAATACTATTGGGTCTACGCTGCACCTTTAAGGATGACCTAATGGCAACACCGGCAGAGTTTGTTTATGGTGAAAACCTTCGATTACCTTCCGAATTGTTTGTCGACTATAAACCTACGACCAGTGAACACGAGATGCTCGCCGAATTAAGGCACGTGATGAAGGATCTACGACCCGTTGACGCCGCATGGCATACGACACCGAAAGTTTTCATCCACCCTGAGCTGCAATCTTGCGATCAAGTTTTCGTGAGGGATGATTCGGTACGGCCATCGCTTTCAGCACCATACAAGGGTCCTTACAAAGTTCTGCACCGAACTCCAAAGTACTACGTCATCAAAACTACCAACAAAGAAACTAAAGTATCCGTCGATAGACTCAAACCCGCCTTTATTGCAACCCTTCCTGGTTTCTAAGAGGGGAGTATTGTGGCTTACCATCATTTTAATTATTATAAATTCAACATACGCTTTCCAACACCGAAATTTATGTTATATTATTTTTAAGCTTTACAACACTGAACTTTATATTTCTTTATCTTCGATCATTCCGTTTTTGTAATTTGTAACGGAGCAACGTCTCCGCTTAGTTTGATAATAAATAAACTAAATATACAATTGCACCCAATTCGGTAACCTTTCTCCTACTTTGCGCTTCAAGGAAGCAAAACGTCTGAATTTGTGCCTCAACTGCTTACGCAAGGGGCATTCATGAAAGTGCAAGTCTGGGCATTGTCGCCAATGTCCATCAAAACATTAAATTTTGGAATAAACCAATAAATTTTCATTAGTTTACCAATGGTAGGCGTAAAACTGAATAATTCAAAAGCATCAAAATCTGCTGAAAAGAAAAAATTTCATAAGACCTAAAAAAAAACCAGCCATCCAGAAACGTCAAACCCTTTGTAAATTTTACTTTACTAGTCAAGTACCTTCATCCTAAACTTGAATTTGTCACTACTCAAACAATAACCCGGAATACAAATGTTTATTTTTTTAAATGAATTTCTTATATGTTTTAACAAAATTTTTTAAAAATAAATCATTTATATTTTTGTTACTTTATGTTATAAATAAATTTTGTTAAATTAAAAATAAGTAGAACTTACATAACATCTCAAAACATATTCTGACTGATAAAATGTAAAAATAATCTACAAGAAAAAAAAATAAAAGAAAAAAATAACTATTACTTTATCAAAATCTTTGAATTTTATTTCTTGGCGGTTGCACTCCACACCCTTGACGAATGTGCCCATGAGTGGGGCACTTTCACCATTTTATACTACTTGGAAAATCATCAAAAAAATAATAGAAATCATTTGGATAATCAACTCATAAAGTTAACAGATGAAAGCTAATAAATGTAAATTTCTAATTAAAAAATATTTTTTTAAAAAAAATTATTAGTTTAGTCTAACAACATTTTTAAAAATGGCGAATGTACCCCCTTTTACCCTACTTCGCCGCTAAACTTTTTTTCCAAAAATCAGAGACTAAAGCATTGAATTTAATTTTGCTACTGGAAGTATTACTTGTGTTGGAAAGAGTTCTAACTGATGTTAATGTTTTTCTTTTATATCTATTTATGTTTTTCTCTTTATAATACTGCATTTTAAATTGTTCTATTACATTCACTTTTTCTAATCCAGTTGTTCAGTGCAGCCCTGACTGTATCTATTACAATATATCGTGTGATTTGCACAAACTACTTTTTTTCATCTCTAACGCATCCATTTTATATCATTGATTCTCTTTTTGTCGACGTGAACGGTTGTGTGATACATACGTACATCTTGCCGCAACTGCGCATTACTTATATAAATAAATTATACTTTGTCTCAATACAGTCCACGCGAACCAGATTTAATAGCGAGTTTTTTGTAAAAAATAAAAACGAACGTTGCGGCAAGAACGAAAAGGGTTTTCAGAGGTCATCCTTGAAGGAAGGGTTTTTCAGAGGTCACCCGAAGAAAAAGGCAAAAGCGTCAGCGAAGCACCACTACAGCAGTGCACACAAAACTTTGAGTGAACGCGTTTTACTACAACGAAGTGCTACGTCAGCGGAGCACCCGCGTCAATTGCACTAGTTGAACTACAGCAAAGCGCTACGTCAGCGGAGCACCCGCGTCAATTGCACTAGTTAAACTGCTACAAAGCGCTACGTCAGCGGAGCACCCGCGTCAATTGCACTAGTTTAACTACAACAAAGCGCTACGGCAGCGGAGCACCCGTCTATTCTAGCGTCCATTCTAGCGGAGCAACTCATCAAAGCAAAAGACATCAGGCATAACGTAAGTTGTTTTTTTTGTATATTACAATTTGTTAGTCGCTGGTGCAAATTTGAATTTAAACATTTTTATTAATAAAAAAAAAGCTAAAGTCACATGAGGGTCGTCGGCCATTTTGAAAAACCGATGAGTATTTTGTTTCTTTGACGTTAAAAGTATTTAACCTCTAAAACCACACGAAGGTGATAAAAAAAAAACTTAAGTGATGAGTCGTCGGCCATTTTGAAAAGCCGATTAGTATTTTTTAACGTGTAAAGTATTTAACCTCTAAAATCACTCGATAATTACAAAGATAAATCGGTGTCTATTCCCATTTCTCGCATGAAGGTCACAAAAGGTGATATGTAAAAACAAGGCCAAAGTCATATAAGGGACGTCGACCATTTTGAAAAAAGCGATGAGTAGTTTTTTAAACTGAAAAGTGGTCAGTTTTTTAAACTGAAAGGTCACAAAAGGTGAAAAATAAATCGGGTTCTGTTCACATTTTTTCATGAAAGTCACATAAGGTGATTATTGAAATAAATTTGTTGAAGTATTTTAAAAGTATACTGATAGGATCCACTTTGGGACTAGTTCGGAAGGAACTTGTTACTTCCAACTTAGTCATTTTACTTTCACATTTATTACATAAAAGTCACATAAGGTGATTATTCAAACAAATTTGTTGAAGTATATTAAAGGTATACTGACTTCCAACTTTGTTTTTGTTTACGCTAACATTTATTGCATGAAAGTCACAATGTTGGTTGCCACAAACCATATTGATTCGTGGGTATCAAAATATATTGAGAGGATTAAATTGGCGTTTTACATTCGCGGCTAACAATACTTTGCAAATCTTCCCTTTTAATACGTTTGATTGCAGTAGTGTACGACAATATTAGACCTCGTTGAAAATCACAGATTCACCGTCAACGTTGGTTTTTTTGAGTGTGTAACTAATAAATTCTCATAAAATACCTGTTCATCGGCAACAATACAAAACAATATCTAAATGGCTAAGGCTCTGAAAACGTTCATTCGGCTTGCCGATGAATTGATAGTGTTTGAAGCAGACTTCAATACAATATTGGTAGAAGAGTATTCCCCATATACACCAGGTTGTCTCAGCCGAGGTTAGGAAGGCGTGTTCCTTTACTTTGAAATCACCCATTAACTCCAATGTTGCAATTGATGTAGACGACCTTGTTTTACCTAACTTAACTGGGAACTTACCCACCTCTTCTGTGGATTCTTCTGTGATAGAATACCGATATTATATTGGCTGATAACCAACTATATCACAGCAATGAGGTTGACATTTTACTCGGAGGAGACTTGTATCCTCAAATAATGCTTGAAGGGATTCAGCGTGATCCCTCAAAGTCTATCATTGCACAGCAAACTGTTTTTGGGTGGATTTTAACGGGATCTATGCCACGTAAAACGCTCTTAACCTTTTCCACAGTGAGGTAGAACTCGACAAACAAATAGCGAGATTTTGGGAACTAGAGGGAGTACCTCGGGCCAGTGTTACAAAAAGATTTAACCATTTTAATATTAAGATGGCGCTTCTTTAAGTATGTTTTCAATGGGATCTACAAAAGATGTATCGCCAAATACTTATAGATGAGACACATCAGAAGGCCCAACCGAAAAGCTTCAAGATTACGCGTTGAAAACTGTTACGTTCGGGGTCAAATGTGCACCGTTTCTTGCGATTCGAACACTTCTGCAGCTTGCAGATGATGTTCAAGGAACCCTTCCACGCACGCTTCCGCTATTTTACGTGATCATATGTATGTTGATGATCCCCTTGCAGACAGTCACGATCTGCAATCTGCAATGCAGTCACGTGACGAACTCACTCAAGTACTCGCGACGGCAGGGTTCGTTATCAAAAAATGGACAGCTAACACTGAAGAGATTTTTCAGGGCATTCCATACGCTTATTTATTAAATGAGGATTTTTTACAATTTGAAGACACAAGTACTGTCAAAACATTAGGTATTAGATAGAATGCTCTCCAAGATTTGTTTTATTTCCACTCAGGCAAACTCGCTTCTAAAACAAATTTTTCAAAACGCGAAGTTCTTTCTACAATAGCAAAATTATTCGATCCTGCGGGCTGGCTCGCACCCATCATAGTGGTAGCTAAAATACTAATGCAGCAGGTATGGAATATTAGAATCGGTTGGGATGAAGAATTACTTGCTGACACGCGACAACGGTGGCAAGAGTTCTTGCAAAGTTATACTTTTATAACCAAAATCAAAATACCGCGTTGAGTTGGTATCACTACGTCAAGTGGGATTGGGATCCATGGGTTTTATGTACCTCTGAAAAGGTATATGCCGCTGCAGTTTACATTCGAACGAAAATTTCTAACCAAGTATGCACCAGTTTGCTTTTTGCATAGTCGAAAGTATCACCTGTCAAAATTGTATCCTTACCCAGGCTTGAGTTATGCGGGCCATTGTTACTGGCAGAGTCAATAGATTCCCTGTTACACGAAATTGATTTGAATAGATCAGATAGGACAGACTCCAGCATAGTTTTAGCTTGGCTGCGTAAAACTCCATGTTCTTGGACGACATTTGTCGCAAATCACGTGGTAAAAATTGTTGAGAAAGTAGGCAATGACTGTTGGTTTCATGTCAATAAAAATGACAATCCTGCGGACTTGGCAAGTCGTGGAATGGATTGCCAAGGTCTAATAGATAATCCCCTATGGTGGAATGGACCGGAATGGTTAAGCCAGATGGATCTTTGTTTGCCAAAGGTGGAGGAAAGGTCTGATTTCATAACCGCTTTGGAGTTGAAGACGGTTAAAATTCATGCCACCGTAATTTCGACCGACCTTTTTGAACGTTTTTCGTCGTTCCCACGGGCACATCGAGTTATTTCGTATTTATATACTACGGTTTTTCCAAAGAACACATTTCCCACAGGCTAATCGGTCTTTGCATTCAAGCTTCCAAGTGTCTACCAATGAAATCAAAAGTACTGTCACAAAGCTAATAGTTTTATGTCATATAGCACATTACGGATGTAAGGACGCAAATCGAGGGTCCGCATTTGTGCCCTTCACCCTAGGCTGAACATCGTTTTATTTTTATTTTTTTTATACAATTTGAATTTGAAATTTGTTTTATTATTTTTTCATTATTAATTAATTATCCATCATGAATTAAATTTTAGTTGTACGTAAATACGAATTGTGTTATTATGGTAATGTAGTATAAGTTAGATTAAGTCGAAGGAATGCGATCCTGGGGTAGTGCTGAAAAATAAACGCGCACTGAACATACGGCGCAGAAGACGCGGTTGCAGCCATGTTGAGCACGCGCTTTTTCATTTTCCGGTCTGTCTTCTTTGGATAGTTCTCGAACAAGACAGACGTCTGCTCCTGCTGTTCCAGCAAATCATCATAAACGTAACAAGGAAATAAAGGAAATATATGATATTATAAATTGTGAGTATTTATTGTGATTATATTTTCAGGGAGTAGCATTTTGTGCGCTCCCGATCCACTTCCACTAGCGTTCTCAGGTAGTTGCACTATGTGTGCTACCTTGTGATTATTTTGTGATCATATTTTCAGGGAGTAGCATTGTGTGCGCTCCCCTGTCCATTCCTACTAGTGCCTTCAGGTAGTTGCATTGTGTGTGCTACCGCTCTTTATTGTATTAGCATCTTCAGGGAGTGGCATTGTGCGCACTTCTCTATCCACCTCCACTAGCGTTCTCAGGTAGTTGCACTATGTGTGCTACCTTGTGATTATATTGAGATTATATTTTCAGGGAGTAGCATTGTGTGCGCTCCCCTGCCCACTCCTACCAGTGACTTCAGGTAGTTGCACTGTGTGCTACCACCCTACATTGTGTTAGCATTGTCCACGTAGCACTACGTGCACCTCCCAGGGTTCTGTACACAACTACGTGTACATAACTCAACGGTTAGCGCTCCCCTGCACGTGGATCGGAAGATTACTGTCGGCTGGGGGTCATTGCAGTTAAATAAATTTTCTGTAATCGGATCCCGGACACGGCGAGTGATACCCCGGAGTAAGGTTCGTTACACGGAGTTGAATGCCAGGACCTACAAAACGATAAAGGTATAAGTACGAGGAGTACTCTTCTTACTCTTCACCCGTTCTTGGATGAAGTAGGAGTACTCAGGGTGGGAGGACGACTAACGGCATCGAAAGATCTTTCTTTCAATGAACGTCAATCTATAATTTTGCCCTACAACAGTCCTCTTTCATACTTAATAGTGAAATTTACTCATGATATAACCCTACACGGAGGAAATCAGTTAGTACTCAGATGTATTCGTACGCAATATTAGGTTATCAGGGTAAAAAACCTGATCAAGACCGTAATTAATAAATGTAAAATATGCATAATTAACAAAAAACTCAAGCAAACTCAAATTATGGCAGCCTTGCCACCCGAGCGGTCAAGCTTCTCTCGAACATTCATATGCACTGGCATAGACTTCGCTGGACCGTTCGATATAAAAAATTACGCAGGTAGAGGATGCCGAATAACGACAAGTTACTGCTGCATTTTCACGCTTCAATTCAAGACGTGGTTGCCCAGAAAAAGTATACTCCGATAACGGAACCAACTTTGCTGGAGCATCTAGAGCTCTCAAGCTAGATTTTCACAATTTCATACGCGACGCAAAGAACCGCGTTCACGAAAATTATGCTTACCAGCAGCTTTTTTGGCATTTTATTCCTCCCGGAGCTCCTCATATGGAAGGAGGGAGTAAAATCCGCGCTACAAAGTTCATTGGCAGCAATACTTTTAGAGGCGCAAGAGACTACAGTACTTTGTTGGTACAACCAAGTGTGCCATTACTTCCTACTGCTCTCATTAAAATACAAGCAAATGGCCGTCTTTGTACGGTTCGAGTACTAATCGACGCGTGCGCCTCCACATCCATAATCTCCTCAAGTTTGGTGCGCCAGCTGGAACTGCCAAAAATGATCATGACCAATTATGAAGTTTGCACTGTGACTATTCGAACAAAATTCAACTTCAATTCAAACATCGTTATGTACGCAAGAATGCAAAGAAATTTTAATTGTACGTGCCAAAAAATATCCTTACCAGAAAATATTAGCTCTAGCTATTCAAATCTCAAACTAGCAGATCCCCAATTTTTCCGTACGGCTCCGGTTTGTATGATCCTTGGTGATGATACTTACCCAAAGATTATGCAACAAGGGTTGATTCCCCGGCCGAATTGTCATCCCATCGCACAAAACACAATCTTCGGGTGGGTTATCCCTGGCGCTTGTGCAAATATAAAAACAAACCCTTCAACTCTTAATTTTACACGCTTTCATTTGATTTGCACCATGCGTATGACATTACATGTAATCACAATGTCGTAAATGTATCGTATTATCCAACGTTGTAATACTTAATGATTTTCTAAGTTAATGGTATATTTATATAATCTATCTTAATGAACTTGAACTGTAATATTTGAATTTTATATTTGATATGGTACCTTGAATTATAAGATGTTGTAATACTTTATGAATTCCTTAGTTAATGGTTTATTTATATTATATCTTATTGAACTTAAAATGTTATACTTGAAATTTGTACTTTTTTGATATCATACTTTAAATAATGGGTGGTATGTTCAGTGCAACCCTGACTATAATCTATTACAATCGATATCGTGTGATTTGCACAAACTACTTTTTGTCATCTCTAACTCATCCAATTTTTATCATTGATTCTCTTTTTGTCGACGTGAACGGTTGTGCGATACATACTTACATCTTGCCGCAACTGCGCATTATTTAAATAAATTATACCTTGTCTGAATACAGTCCACGCGTTTTTTCATCTTTCTATTAAGTTCGAAATATTCACTAGTACTTGTACTAAAAAACATGTAATCAGCTTTGTTGGCTAAAAGCTTTTTTTCTACTTTATTGTGGGAACGGCTATAAAAGCTCACTATTTTTCTCTTCTTATTATCTACTTTATACACTAGAGGTGTTCTTATTAAGACAAATCAAAATTTCGCCAACGGCAATTCGGTGTTTTTTTCCTTTTCATCTAAAAGAGTCATTCCATATGAAATTGTCTGAAAAATAACAATTTTGTTGCTGCTCTACTTTAGATCTTGCTCAAACTTTGTAAGAATCTTCTTTAGGGTTCCAAAGAAGGAAATTCGATTCAATTTTTTGGGAAGTTTTCTGATGACTTGGGACCAATGCTGTCGTTTTGAAAAATTTAAGGGGAGGGATTTTTCCTTTCAAGCGGAGGATTTTGCTTTACAGGGAGGAATTTTTCAAAATGTTTTAAAAGTTTTTAAATAAGTATTACCTACTTAGATAATTGCGAACAGTTCCATTATAGAAATAGAATAAAGAATATAGAAATAATAATAAAAAAACAATAAAGATTAAAAAATTACAACAAACTTGTCTTCCTTCTTCTTAAAACAGGGTATAAATTATAGAATGTTATTTGTGGTACTTTGAACCTGCTTAATCGAAGGGACCATTTAATCGAGGCATCATTTATTTGTCACATTTCTTTACCAACCATTAATTGCATTAAATGCATTAATTGTTGCAGCCAGCAAGCAATCTCGTTTTTGCCTTTTATTAGAGTCAATTAAGAAAAAAATCTATTTGCTGCTGCTATGTGAAAAACTTAAAATTGGACCAATAAATTTTTTCAGTTTTGAAAACAATTTTTTTTAAAGCATTCTTTAACCCAGATAACCCCAAAGTACTATATTTAGTACACTTCAGAAAGTTTGATTTTAATTAAATGACAATATATTCAATCAAAATCAAAACTTTCTGAAGTGTAGTACATTGGGCTTATCTGAGTTAAATAAAATAGAGCTAGTCATAGTAACAAATATTTCACAGACAAAAACAAAAATAACCCAACAGAACACATTTAGTTTGATTTGCTTATATTTTGCACACAGCCCAAAAATTCAAGAATATGTTATAGGAGGATTTTTTCCGATTGGGGAGGACAGGAGGATTAAGATTTGAGCGGAGTACGAATACTCCGATCGGAGTACCTTCGACAGCACTGCTTGGGACACGTGAGACACGTAAAACGGTTTTTTGGGATTTTTCATTTTTTGAGGTTAGGGACAACACGTAACATTTCCCGTGAAAAATAATATTAGATTTATATTCAGCGAAAAAAATATGTGAAAAAAGGTTTATCTATTCTTTTATGATGACTTGGGTAAACGAACGCTTGATAAAACAATTCTTGGGTAAACGAACGCTTGATAAAACAATTCTTTCAAGGTGAGGTGGTAGACTTGCAGCCGCTATATTGGTCCGCCATCATGTTAAATTCGAAACGAGAGATAATAAGCTTTCATTTGAGCCCAAATATGCCATAAAATACCTTAACCAACTTTGGACAGGGGTGGGGTCTCCCGTTAACAGAGAATGGCCCATATATAAATTCATATGTAGATTGCTGCTTATCTAACGGTACAAAGCAATTCAACGGCGGAAACATTTTTTTTTTTGTATAACAAAATAACTAATACAAAATTAATTTCAATTGTTTATATTTTAACAAAATTAGTTTCAGTAAGTAATGCAAAAGTCAAACAATATTTACTATATCAAAATTATCGGATGCTGAATATATTCGCGCTTACAACTGACAATGAGAACAAAACTGTGCTACGTTCTCGTGTTTTTCACCGTATTAATATTTATAAATCTTTTCGACAGAAAGGTTTCATTGAACATCTAGATTCGATACAAAAAAAAATTTGATTTGAACAAAAATTAAACAATGCTGTACGAGTTAATATATGCAGATATCTGTGGTTCATTGTAGACTAGTTTTTCTCACGGTCCGTTTGAGCGTATCTCCTGCACCATCACATGGACAAGATTGCCCTTCATCTTGTACCATAAATGCATAATTTTCGGAATAATCAACTAATGTTATACACTCTGTATTATCTTTTAAATTTTTTAGGTGTTCAGATTGTTTTTTTTTTGCAATGAAATGATGACACTTTAAAGTTATTAATTGTTTTTTTAAATCACTTATGAACTCGTCCATTGTTTCCATTATAGTTACTAAATTGCAACAATCAGTAGAAACCTATTGCTTAAAACTTATCTCAGATAATAATTCACCTTCGCTACATATTTCAGAATTCCTTACAACGAAATAACATACCCTCTTCACTCAAATTATTGCACACTATTTTCTTAAGTAATTAGTTGTAGGTTAATTAACTTTTACACGCCATTAACATCAAATTTAGACTTTGATGGATCAAACAAACGCATACCGAAGACATACCACTTGCTCCAGCTCGAGAAACGTCGAAAATCCTACGGCTAGTTATGGATAATTTTCTTCAAACTTTATGTAAATTTCTTTTGTATTAAATAACACTAAACGTTTTTGTTCTTTGGACTTTTCACCATTTTTTTTACGCACAGTTACACTATCTCTTTGAACCGACATTAATCTACTTATTCATCATCCTCATAACAATGTTTCACCGATTCAATAATTTCTACATTAACTTTACCGTTTTCTTTACTTTGCACTTTTGGTAATACTTCATATTTATCTCTCAGTTTTTTCACGTTTTTTGCAAGATATTCACTACATTCTAATTCCGACTGTATTTTATTGATTGTCCACTTTTTTGGTAATAAACTCAAAATTTGGTATTTTTCATTAAATGTTTTGGAAATCTTAAATTTATTTTTCAATTCTTCAATTAAATCCAAATCATGACTAGGGCAAGGAATTTTATGCACTAAAACATCTAAAATATGCAATTAAAAACAAAAAATACCACCTTGAATAAAAAGTTCCCGGAATTCATTCCTAGTTTTATTCATCTAAATCTACAGGGTGACAATTGTAAAGTGACGCAAGTTTAATACTCTGCAGCAAGTTTTGCCATTTACCGTTACTTTAATTTAAAAAGCAAATTCATTCATTCATCATTCATTTGAATTTTTGTTATTACATTTTGAAATTTCCATAAAAATGGACAAGGAAAATATTCGTCATGAAATTATGAAATTTCATTTGGCAACTTATAGTAGCCGTCAAATTGCAAAGGCTTTAAATTTGTCAAGTCGTACGGTAGACCGAGCTATTATTCGATATAATGAAACTGGGGAGTTTTGGAGATAGAGACCGGGGAAAATTTTCAACAGTTGCCACTACTGGTTTAACAGAAAAAATTCGTAAACGAATCAAGCGAAATCCAAGGCGCTCAATGAGAAAAATCGCTAAGGAAGTGGGAGTAAACCGTGAAACAGTGCGAATCATTGCAAAATCAAAGCTTAATCTTAAGCCGTACAAGATCTGACACAAAAAAAGAAAGATTTGCGACTGCAAAGATGCAAGGCGTTGCTAGGCTCCTCCGTGTTAAAAAATGTTGAAAATATCTTGTTTACAGATGAAAAAATTTTCACGGTTGAACAACATTTCAATGCGCAAAATGACCGAATGAGGCTAACATCATCATCGCAACAAATTAGGACTGTTGGCCGAGTTCAAAAGCCAGCTTCCGTTATGGTATGGGCTGGAGTTTCCGCTAATGCCAGAACCCCTCTAATATTCATTGAAGAGGGTGTTAAAATTGACCAGGTTGTTTATCGGAGCATTTTAAATGAACATGTTCTTCCCTGGGCCCAAGATACATTTGGAAATGAAAACTGGACTTTCCAGCAAGATTCTGCACCTTCCCACATGGCAATATTAACGCAAACATGGATAAAAGACAATTTTTCTGGATTCATAACATCTCAAGAATGGCCACCATACTCCCCAGACTTGAATCCAATGGACTACTCTATTTGGAGTATTTTAGAGAGTAAGGCTTGTGCATCTCAACACCACAGTCTGGAGTCGCTGACAAATTCATTAGAGAAAGCCTGGACTGAAATTGATCAGGAAGTCCTGCGGCGAACAGTCCTACGATTTCCGGATCGATTGAAGGCATGTGTGCAGGCTAAAGGAGGTTATATTGAATGAGGTGGGGTTCAAATGAATGCTTATATATTCAGCAATTTTAACACTTAATTGTACTTAATGGAAGTACGTCCTTTTGAAAATAACTGCTGAAATGTGTGCGTCACTTTACGATTGTCACCCTGTATATTGTCCCTTTCAAAAAATTCCCCATCGACTACACACACTTCTGCCAGCGCTTGATCCAATCCTCGAAACATTTTTTATATTCGGTTTTCGGTATGTCCATCAGTTCTTCCTGCGATTTTTCCATTACTTCCTCTCGGCTGCTGAAACACGTTCCCCGTAAAAAGAAAAATTTAAATACCCAAATTTTAATACAATACAATTTAATAAAATTGTAAAAAATCGCCAACACACACAGAGATAGATGTACTCTTGGCTACGTAACTTTTGCAAATGTCAAGCTATGACGCTAAGATTTAAAGGGAATATCAACAAGAAATGTACCAACTTAACAAAAAAAAAAAACAGAATCGGACCGATGGGAGCACCACACGGTAGTTATTCCGGGAACTTTTTGATCTAGGTGGTGTTTAGTTTTTGATCGCATAAATCGGAACGATGGGAGCGCCACACAGTAGTATTTACGGGAACTTTTTGATCAAGGTGGAATTTTGTTTTTAATCGCATATTTTCGGTAAAAAAAAAACTAAAAATATTGCATGTAATTTAACAAACAAAGGACGAAAAAGTTTAATATAAATCGTAGTTAAGTAAATATGTAAATTATCACGAGATCTATCCTTATTTATTGTTTTGTTGGCGTAAACAATCAAAATTTTTTGAAGTTTTCAAATACAAAACTACAAAACTTTCCCGATTGGGTCTTAAAAAATGTTTCTACAAAAACTTTCCCGATTGGGTCTTAAAAAATGTTTCTATAAAGAAAAGGATCGTTCTACATCAACACTCGGATGATAGGAGCATATTTAAAAGCACATAATTCATTTATAGAATAGTTGTTTATAGAGCAATTTTCTTCATTAAATTCCAAATTTACATATCTTTCAAGAAATGGTTTCTAAGGCGAACTTGATTTTAATAAACGAATAATATATTTGTTCGATATAAGTTTTGCGCAGTGACGTTTCATGAGGAATGATTTCATTAATATATGTTCTCAAAAAACTTCTTAATTGTGGATTGTAAAATACAATGGAATATCTGCTGAAATAAAAGCTTGGCATTAATCCAAACAAAATATTTATCCAAACAAAGGCTGTATTGTTTTTTCTGAGCGCCGATCATTTAATTCTGCTAGTCAACTTGAAATTTTTTTTCGCAGCTCGCTAAAAGGTTATCAAAATTATTAGAAAATTATAAATATGTAAATCAAAAAGAAAAAAAAAAATTAAAATATGTGAAAACATGCATATATTGTAAAATATGCATAAATATGCGCAGTTTCCCAAAAATATTTATTTTAAAATATGCACTAACGATTGAATGCCATTTTAAAGGAAATTTCATGATTCGTAAAGATAACTTGAATAGTTCACTTTTGAGATGCACAGTAAAAACATGCATTTGCACTGAATTCCTTGCCCTAATCATGACTATTATAATCAAAATCCTTCAAATTTTCTTCACATTTTCGGATTTTGTTTGATATTTGCTCCACTTTTTCATCAATTATTATTTTTCTGTTTGATACACTCAATTTTTAAAAGGGAGAAAAAAGTGATTCTTCCAAAATTCAGCATATTTTATTGAGCGAATTTAGTACAGAAAATTTAGGTTTGAAGGATACGTCAACATCTTCAAAACTTTCGTCTATAACTTCACAATTTTTCACTGAATTTTTTTTTCTTTATGACAACGCGCACAAATTGCTTGCCCTGGTATAAGATTTAGATTTTCATTAGCCTCACAAAATTCTATTGTTATTAATGATTTAATAATTTTTATGAACATTCAATGGATTACAACACCTTATTCCAAATAGATGAAAATAATATTTAACGTATTTCCGATGGTGATATGTACAAATATTAACAAATGCTACAGCTTGTATTCCTTTAAACAAAAGATTTTTATCATTTTCACTTATGTTATTTTCACTGATTCTGATACTCGTGAATAACTGAGTATATGGCAATCTTCTATAGTAATAATCCAATTGAACACTCCATTTTTTGTTTTTTTTTTTCACTGAGCAAAGCACGATCCAAATAAGCCTACTCCACCGTAAAATTCGTAGAAGCTACAGTAATATTAAACATAAGGTAAATGCAGCTAATTCTGTGCCACCAAGGCGTTTTGATCTTTAAAAAGAAAGAAGAAGTGCTAATGCGATTATAATTCCGTTCGAAGTTTAATGAAGAAAGATTTTAATGATTCCTAAGCTTTTTTTTGTAAAAAATAAAACGATTAATGAAAATTTATTTATTCTTTTACTCAAAAAACTGAAAAAACATAACAATAAAAAAATATAAGAAAATTAGGCAGTTTCAAGCGTTTCATCTTTTTAAAAGATATATTAAAAATTATGCCATATATAAAATATTAAGGGTGATCGAATTTTTCGAGACATCGGCTACCCCCTAGAAAAATATAATAGTATATTTGGTGCTGATCAACTTAGCAGAAGAGTGTATGACAAAAAAATCAACATCCGATTTTCCAATGAAGTTTTGAAATCATAGGTTATTTACTTTATGGTAACACAGTGCAAAAAAATTTCAACTTTTGTTTTATGTGCAAAACTTCTAACGATTTTTAGTAATTTAGGGTCGCTGATCACGCCTGCGTCCTCAGTTTTTCTCCATCACCTCTAGTTCTCCCACAATATGGGCCTGAAGTCAGAAAAATTATATCTTCAGGGGCTATAATGAAATTTGTTTATCTTAACAGATAGGAATTTAATGTCTGTAGCAAAGATGTTAAGCATAAAGAGACAAATAATTTTTCGATAAATATCCGTTAAAAAAAACGTTGAGAAAACCATTATACTTTTTTTGGAGAATTCTGTGACAAGAGCATCAGTCAGGCATTGCGAAACTCTTTGGCTTACAGTGGGATTCCTTTTCAAAAATCTTTCGTATCAATATCGTCTTGGTGTACCATTCTTAAAATTATTCGGGCAATTCAGCTCCTTCATTAAGTTAGCAACACAACCTACTAGGTTTTATTTATAGGGAAGCCTATCTCGGCCAAATGATAAGACCGTTTTATAACTGCACTTTCTTCCTCAGCAGAAACACGGAATTACCAAAGTTGGGATATATTGTGAATCTATTTCCGTGCTATGTGATTCTACTGCTACAGTCAATTAGAAATATAAATTTAAATATTTTATCTAATTATTACTATATTTGTCAACTTTACAACTAAAAAATAACGCTATAGCTGTTAATATGATGACCAAGTATATTTATGGTATATGTATTTACTAATTCCGTGCTATGTAAGCAATTAGATTCACGTACAAAAGAAAATGCAGCTAATTCCGCGCCATTACTAAATGCAGATTTTAGCTTCTTTTACGCTTCAAATTATATTTAAATACACAGAAATTGAAAATTGACATCAAATCTGGTCGAACTATTGTAGTAAAATAAAAATGGGTTTATACTAATAAATAACTCTTTATAGTCTTATCCAAATTATGATGCCTCACTACGCGAATCAATAAAACGTGCGCACTTTATAACGATTTTTGATAAAATGATGAACTAATGCAGATTTTTAAAAAACTAACGGGATTTAAGTAGTGTCAATACTGAAACATAATCTTTTAAGTATTGTAAACAATCTCAAATAAAAATATTTTTGGAAAGTATACGAAATTTCTTATTTTCTTTCTTTAAGTAAAATAGCACGGAATTACCCACTGGCACTGAATTAACTGCACTAACCTTAACTATCGATTTTTATTCAAAAAACTACAGTACAGTACTGAAAATTCTACGAATTTTAAGGGGGGATCCATTTTTTTGCAATACTTTCTTCGGCAAAGTTGATCACAATCGAATATATAATTTTTCTGTAGGAGTACTCTTCGAACAAAATTGGGTCGCTCCATGTCAGAATTACAACTAAAATTTTAATTTCAAACAACAGTTTTTCTTGCATTCTTGAGAAGAAATTATTCGACACATTTTTTTTATTTCAATGTGATGTTTTTTATTTTCGAGTTACGGTATTTTAAAGTCTTGGAGTTGTACAAATGGAACGTTCTTCAATCCCTAATTACTCTAAAACTAACCTTTGTAGGAAAAAATTTCCAACCAATAAAAGTTCGTATATTGTAGAAACTTATCAAAAAAATATGAACATAAAATTGTTTTTGTTATTCAACATATGAATTCTGGAAATTTTATAAACAAATTGAATTTTTCCAAACTTGGACACTTTTTTTTAATTTTTTTAGTCTGCAAATATTTATTAATGTGTTAGGAAAATTGTGTAACAATTTCAGAGTGAGATGAGATATGGTTTTCGAGCGGCGCTCACATGAATTTACATACGTTAAAGTGTACTTACTACCACTTTCTTTTACTTTTGTTGTTATATATATATGAAATATAAACAAAATTCTTAAATTTGTTGTTGTTTGGCAGGAACGAAATACAGAAAGTTCTCATTAAGGCTGGTTTTACAGTTTCACGTCCATTTTTTGCTTCGTTCGAGATTCAACGCGGTCAACAGAAAACAAATTTCTGCATTAGTTAAATTTAAATTTAGTTGCTGTAACCATTTAAATAATAAATTACATGTTTCTGCTTCGATTCTTGAAAAACTAAATTTTAGGAACCGGGTGATCTGTTGTGCTCTCCTTGTAGGAAATAAAAAATATTAGTACCAGTGATATTTGTGAGTACAAATGCTTATTATACATAGTTTTATTGCGTCTAGGAGTTTTGAAAAAACACTGAATAACCCAGACAATGAAGGTCATGAAATCTCAGAGATCGACGATAAAGAATATCTATAATAGCTAAGATATAAATAGCAGAAAACTTTATTCTAAACTTACTTCCGATTCTGAACCATACAAAGAAAAATCATCATTCGGGAATTCCCGTTGGTTTGGTTTACAAGCAAAACAACAACAAATTTACGAATTTTGTTTCTGTTTTACATATCATCATCTAAAATCCAAAAAGCCGTAACTATGCAGATTTTCAAAATTAACTTTTTGAATAATTTGCATTTGCCCAAACTGCATGTTTCTGCAAAATTTTAAACTTCTACGCCCAAAAATAATGGTTTTATTAACGAAATCCAAAAGGCCGTAACTACATGTTTATGAATTTAATAAGCAAATAGACACTTGAATGAAAAAGGAAACAAAATACTTATTTGAATCTTTTAAGTAAATATTGTATATATATATATAAACAAGCCCTTGTAATTCTCGGTAACATCACAAAGACCACTTATAAGGAACCGTGGAGAGTTCCAAAACGGCGTGTGATTTGCCTACTCCCATTTTCGACAAAAAGGATGTTTCAATAAGCCTGATAAACAAATCTTTAACTGTTGAGTTAGCAATGAAGAAAAAAGTCCAACTATGAAATATGAACAATTAGGTTTCAGTGTCATATTCTCTAACAATGATATGTAACTAAGTGATCCTAAACCTACACAATTACATTCTTCTTAAATCTATAATATTTTTCATTCCTCCTGTAAAAAATAAAATATTTAGTTACGCCTTTTTGGATTTTAAATGACGATATAAACTAAACAAACGACAAAAGTAGGCGAACGAAATATAGTAAGTGGCAATAAGTACACTTTAACGTTCGAAGCTAGGCGACTTTAGTAGCAGTTGTTTTGTTATTATTTCAATATCTCGAAAACTATATCTCATCCCACTCTGAAACTTTTACACAATTTTCTTAACACATTAATAAATATTTGCAGACTGAAAAAATTAAAAAAAAAGTGTCCAAGCTTGGAAAAATTCTATTTGTTTATAAAATTTCCAGAATTCATATGTTGAATAACAATAACAATTTTATGTTCATATTTTTTTGATAAGTTTGTGCGATATACGAACTTTTATTAGTAGGAAATTTTTTCCTACAATGGTTAGTTTTTGAGTAATTAGGGATTGAAAAACAGCGAATGGAGTCCGCTCCACGCCTTATGGCCAAATCACATTAAAAAACGCTTGGAATTTGCAAAGGAAAATATGGACACTGATTGGACCACGGTAATGTAAATATGCTCAGAATATTTCAAGACAAACCCTAACAAAAATATTTCAGATCACCTTTTCCGACGAAAAGAAGTTCAATTTGGACGGGCCAAATGGTTCTAAGCACTAGTGGAGGGATCTCAGGAAGGAACTAAAATTTTTCCAAGAGAAATTTCGGTGGTGGCTCATTGATGGTGTGGGGTGCTTTCAGTACTTCTGGAACGCTATCACTTGCGTTTCCATCAATGCGAATGAATAGTGAGGAGTATCAAGATGTTCTCACAGAAAATTTGATCCCATTTTTGGAGAAGAATTCGGTAGAAAATTTCACATTTCAGCAAGATAATACCAGCGTCCATGCCAGTCGAATCACAAAAATGTGGCTATCTGCTCACACCATCAAATTTCAAATTTAGATTGGCCAGCCTGTTCTCCCGACTTAAATCCTATGGAGATTATATAGGGGCTTCTGGTCAGAAGCGTATATAAAGAGAATAGACAATTACAGAGCATTATGGAGCCGAAAGATGCCTTAATAAATGCTTGGCGCGAATTACCATCTGCGACATTCGAAAATTTGACAAAATCAATGAAAAATAGATTATTTGATGTTATAAATAAAAATGGAAAACAAATAAATTATTAATCTAAAACTATATGCTTTTTGCAATTATGTTTTCAAACTGACCTTATACTTTTGCGAGGACTAATTATGCAGGAAAATCATTTTGTTTTGATTTTGTTCAAAACGCTCTGAAATAAGGACAATAAAGATGTGCCTGAATTTTCATATCAATGTCTGTTATCGATGCCCAGTATATTTTGTTTATACTTCTTTGCCACAGAAAAGTTTTTGTATGTTAAGTGTTGACCTTATAGTTTTGCAAGACACACTATAAGGACAATAAAGATGTGCCTGAATTTTCATATCAATGTCTGTTATCGATGCCCAGTATATTTTGTTTATACTTCTTTGCCACAGAAAAGTTTTTGTATGTTAAGTGTTGACCTTATAGTTTTGCAAGACACTGTATAATAATATAAATTTAAACAAATTTGTTTAAGACCTAAATAGACAACACGGCACGCTCAAAAATCGAAAATAAAAATTTACCTACACGGCACCAACTTTTGGCTGGGAATGGCAAACCTTCGAGAGTAAAAATTGCCTATGCCTAAGCTTTTCACTTTGCCGTTCAGATTCGGTATAAAACTGTAGCTCCCTTCTATTTGTGTACAAATATAAATCACACAAGACAAAGAGTATAGACTACAAAGAAGTCGCAATTCGCTCTTAAGGTTTTTGGAACGTAAAAAGCTAGAAACCATTTATGAGGTGCCATACCGATGAAGCGAACGCAACGGTTGGCAACCGGTCCATCGGACAGAAAAGTAATGAATGGAAGGGTTGGCGTTGTTTGATAGAACAAATAGTTTACATTTGTTTTGGGAATTAACATTTAACAATTGCAGTATTTTCTATATTCTTTATATACAAATATGCAAACGTTTTTTTTTTTTTTTTGATTTTATGTATTTTGATTGTTTTCTTTTTTGTTATGCACATGCATGTAGATACTTTTGAATATATTTTTCTGCTTTCATTTTATGAAATTCAATAAATTCATAAACAATGAATAAATGAAAACTTACAAAAAATTATTATTATCTTTGCGTATTATTACATTAGAGAAAAAAACAAAAAAAAAGCAAACCAGAAACGCGCATAGATTTTAATTTAAAATTTTTTGTTTGAAAATTTTAAATTTCATACTTTTTTTTTAATTTTGCTTTCTTTGTTTACAATTGCAATTTCTTTGTTTACATTATTTTTCAAACATAAAATAACTACACTCATGTAGTTTCTCACATGACATCTCATATTTTTAACATGAAAAAAAAATGTTAAATGCTTTGGCCCATACGATTTCACATTGCATCTCATATTTTTAACATGATTTATTCTTATCTAAATGTTAATTTTTCTTATCACTGTTAAATCTATCGACGTCTCTGCCGTGGCCATACGATTTCAACATGCACCTCATATGAGGTGCACGTTAATATTTCTCAAAATGTTAATTTCAAAATCGCTGTAACGATTTATTCGGGTAAACAACAAGAACACAGAACTCTTCTTCTTATTTTAACATGAGGTGGCAGTGTTAATTCTTTTGCACATGTTAAATTTCATATATCGCTGATACAATAACATGTAAACAAGAAATTTTTTTATTTATCGCTTCTTATGTTTTATTATTTTCATTATTATTTTATTATTAAATACAAATGTAGATATTTAAGAAAAAAATTAAATATTACATTAATATTGATAAGGGAAATAAAAAAGAAAATATTATAAAAAAATTCCACATCTTATATTATGAGGTGCATGCATTTATTTATATTTAATATTGATAAATGACATAAAAAATATTTAATATGAAAATCTACATTTCATATGAGGTGCAATGTTATTTTTTTCGCAATATGTTTATTTTGAAATTGCTGTGATGGCTTATCTTCGTCAATTGTCGCAAAAACAACAAAACCACACGATTCTTCTTCTTATTCTTTGCTTCGGTTTTCTGCTACAATCAGATTTTAACATGAGGTGTCAGTGTTAAGTCTTTTGTACATGATAAATTTCACATATCGCTGCTGCGATAACATGTAAACAAGAAATTTCTGTATTTTTTTCTTGTTTTATTATTCTCATTTTTATTAACTACAAATGTATTTATTTAAGAATAAATTTAAATACTTTACTTTTTCAATAAATGGCCGATAAAGAGGTATTTCTACTAAAACCTGTCAAAATTAATTTTTTTATGAACTTTTTTTTTGTATATAAAGAAAAATAAAATAATTTTAAAATTTGGTAGATATGTTAATATAACATAAAATTTTTTTTTAAATTGAGTCTACACGTTTTAGATGCTGATTAGGCGACGTCGATAGTCAAGTGGGTAGTGCACTAAACTTTCATCCGGGAGGTTCGGGTTCGATTCCCGCCTTCGTCTAGTGGTTAATTTTCATAACCTTCTTATATTCATTATCGATATGAAGTGTATGAGAATTATAAGTGTATAAGTACTTGGTTGGTAATGGCAAAACCACCAAGCTGATAAAACATTGCCACACCGCCGTTCGGCGGCGTTAAACTGTAGGTCCAACTATGAGGTATCACAATGGGTCGTTCAGGCCTAAGTGTGTCTCTCGACAGCCACTCTAACCTAACCAAGATGCTGATTAAAAACTGTAAATATAAAAACAGTAATATGAATTTTTGCATTTTGGATATGAAAAATGTAAAATGGATATGAACTTTTGCTTTTCTGATATGAAAAATTTAAAATTGATAAAAATTCTAGCATTTTTCATAAGAGAAATGAAAAATTGATATGAATTTTTGCATTTTGGATATGAAAAATGTAAAATGGATATGAACTTTTGCTTTTTTGATATGAAAAATTTAAAATTGATAAAAATTCTAGCATTTTTGATAAGTGAAATGTAAAATTGATATGAATTTTTGTATTTTATAAATAAAAAATATAAAAAAATGTAAAATTTATATGAGTTATTATAATTTCTTATATCAATCTTTTATCGTATTTTTAATATAGTCAATATTCTTAAATATACGTTGTTAAAGCTTGTGGTTTCACCTATGATCGGATGAGGTACATCAATAAAGACGATCTGGATGTGGTCTTGCCAGAAAAAAAATACTGCTTTAAAAGCCGAATTGAAAGAAAAATTGTTCATCTGGAAGACCAAAAATGTACTTAAAAAAAAATTATAAAACTGAAATAAATAAAGAATCTAATCTTAGGTGTGCTTCAAAAGTATGCGATTGGATGCGGTCCGCAGATTTCAACAGTAGTGGAACTTCATTATCATGCAAAACCAACAGCACAGCTATAGATATTCGTATTAAGGTAGGAGAATTCTTTTTATGTGTAAACCAAAGTTGTAGTAGTATAATATCTCTGAATTTCGGTAATATTTTTATTCTTAGCCCATCCTTGATATTCTTCAGTCAACCAGTGCAGGACGAGGTCTGCTAGATTTGTACGCCGAAACCAACAAACAACAGAAAAAGGCTTCCCAACAGCATTTTTGAGTTTTATATTGATATACACAAAAACAAATATCTTATTCCGCGCACTTATCAATTGGAGCAAATGTCTGATAAAATATGCAAAATATTTCCATCGGAAGATAAAGACATATATTATGTCTCACGAAAGGAGGCACGAAAGCCAAATCCGTGTGGTTTGTTGTTTAACAGATTCAACAATTTAAACCGAAAGGGTAGGAAAACACTTTGTTCACCTGCTCGCGATGTATGTGATTCCACCCTAAAACGAAAGGAATCTCTGCCAGAACTTGAATTGGTATCACTGAAAAACAAAATGAAGCTAATGAAAAACGACAAGAGTGACTCAATGGACTTATGGAAAATGACGCATTCCTATCGAAGCAGCGACATAACCTCGAGTACCTTGAATTATGTTTTAGATGAATGGCCATTTTTTAAGCAATCTGGAGGACAGAAGTTTGTAAGAATTTGCATGTAATATTCTATGTGCGCAAGTGATGTCAGATTTACTTTTAAATTTCAGATCGATTATGACTTTGAGATGATGTTTCCGGGGAAACAGATCCAATATAAAAGACAAGCAATATCAGGCTTTGTTCGAATTGCTAGCAAATCAAGCTGTAGAAACAAGTAATGGTACAATAAGTACATATTTATAAAAAAATATATTTAATTTGAGGTTTTATCTTCGCAGATTCCAGGCAATGCATTTTGTTTATGCTCCTAAACACCGTCCTGAAACCAACATGTCGTACTGTGACGAAAGGCAAAGGAAAATCATGTGTGCAAAAAGCAGCTATCAAAGATGCTATTTATAACAGCATTGTTCATATCCACACATTCAATGATTTGGAGCAGATCCGCGAAAAGAAAAGGATACGTTCAATGGCCGAAAAAGGAAGAATACAGCCTTACATAATTGTAGTTGGACCGCAACTTACAACATTAACAGATTTTTACGTGAGCTTTGAAACAACTCAACTTAAGTTTTCATCCCTGATTTCTGCCTTGGATATATCATTTAAGGTATTTCACGTTTTTCATTTGGAGTATCCAAAAGAGTCGTCATTAATATGTTTTTTTTTACAACATTATCACTATTTTCGATGCTAAAAGTCCGGCACTTTCTGAATTTATACAAAATTCGAAAAAAGTCAATATTTCCTGAATTGTCTACTAAAATTTAAAAAATGAATATTTCTTGCTTTCTTTGCAAATTTATTTTTCAAAATCTACCAACTTTGGTCAAACATTTTAAGTCAATTCATGGACTTCATAATTACAATGTCTACGAATGCATTTTAACAGACTGCAATCAACTTTTTTCAAATTCCTCTTCATTTCAAAAACCAAAATTTAATTTTTTTAATCCATTACGTTAGTATTATACTAACTAAGCACTTCGGACCCCTAAAGTACTTATGGAGCTTCCGCTATGAATCTAAGCATAGAGAAGCAAAAATTTATGCAAGAAATATAACTACACGAAAAAACATTTCATATACTTTAAGCATCAAAGCATCGTTAAAATTCACATCTTTCTTAAATGAGCATAAGGGTCTGCCGAACCCGATTAAATATAAAAAATCCGAATATTTTAATCTTGAAATCTGCGATTATTTAAATTTTATTACCAATTTTGGGATTGTTAAATCTGATTTTACAAACCTTTGGCAGCGAAATCCTTAACATTTAATGGGTCTGTTTATAAAACAGGATATTTTTTAACTATAACGAGAAACGAAATCGTTAACTTTTATGAAATCAAAGAGATATTACTTAATAATAACAATCAGCCTTATGTAGTTGTAAGTAAATATAAAATTATACGCTTTGCGGACCACTACCAGGCCTATGTTGTAGGTTGTAAAAGTATATTTTTTGAAATAATAGATTTAAGAGTTTTTACAGGTCCGCCTATTCATATGTATTATATCCCAGATGGGACCGCTGTAATCAGAAATAAATTATTCTAAAAACGTATATGTTTATTTTTAACGATAAGTATATCTTTATGTAAATAAGTCAGTTGAAGACAATAAAAAATATTTTGTTACTAAAAAAGGTGTGTTTTACAACAAATATAAAGACTACTGGATTACCAGCACAAGGTAATTACATTTAATGATATTAATTTAGATTTATATTATTTCTCATATCAATTTTATAATACCATATCATATCAAAATGATATTGGAACAATATCAAATTGATATTTTTAACATCGGACGAATATTGTAGAGGAAAAATATCAATTTTATATTAAAATCATATCAATTATATCATGTCATATCAAAATGATTTGGAACGATATCAAATTTATATTTTAAACATCGGACGAATTTTGTAGAGGAAAAATATCAATTTTATATTAAATCATATCAATTATATCATATCATATCAAAATGATATTGGAACAATATCAGAATTGATATTTTTAACATCGGACCAATATTGTAGAGGAAAAATATCAATTTTACAGCTGTTATTCCGGACATTTTAAGTTACATTTGACGATAAAAATCGGCTTCAATGTTTCCACTTATATCAAAAGTATACTAGCAATGAGTTGCCATTGTTCTCTCAGACGATAGATAAATTTGATTTTCGTAGCGTTGAAAAATTTTATATTTGTTTCTTACTATAAACGCGGTATTTCGGTAAAAAAGAGGTATGCAGGTTTTGAGTCTAAAAAACAGTATAATACCACGAAAGACTGTATAGATACGACCGTTAGTTATACTGTATGAACCAGTGATGAAAAAGTAGGAACAATTGTGCCTTTTTCCGACTTTTTCAAACTACAAGGTATATTAGGTGCAATTGGTACATTTTAGGTACAATTTGTCATTGGCCAAAATAAATTTAACACTTAAAGGGACCTTTTGGCCTAGCGCCCTTGAATTTGACGAATTTTTAAGTAAACTAAAATTGGTGGAGCCGATCTATTGATAATCAACCGGATAAACGTGGGGGGGGGGGGGTGTTAGTGGGGTTATGATAGATGGAAAAATCACGAAAATCAGTTTTGGGGTGAAAGAAGCCTTTTTTTTTTACTAATAACTGGTTAACCATTGGAGATATCAAAAAATTGCTTACTACAAAAAGAAAGCTGGAGTGATTTCCAAAAAAAAACAGGTATTAAGTAATTTTTTCGTATATGTGATAGTTTTCGAGATATTATCTCGTATGCATAAAACAAGTAAGCACTACTTTCAACAGTGATCACTATTTTTTGTTTAGGTAGGTATACATAAAAAGAAAACACTATATAGTTTTCTCTACTTCACTTCACTACTTCAATTTCGAAACACTACATGTTCAAAAGTGATATGTATAAAAGCAGTAATCTTTATAAAAAAAGAGTGATCTCTATTTGATTTTCTAGTGTGATATATATCACACTTTTTGTTGCTAAAAATTAAAAAATAGCAATGTTTATGAATATAAACGAAAAAAGAAAGACATACCATATAAAGAAAGAAGAGCCGGTTCGGATAATAATTATAGATGTTTATACCGCTTTTCTCGGAAAAATGTAGAATGGGCGGCATCATATGTTTTGCCAGAAAATTGCGAGACGAGAGGTGATGAATTAACTAACATACAAAAAATGCAAACTTTTCTACGTTCTGTTGGAGATCCTGGTTTTCAAGTGAGCTGTTATTAATCAACTGGGAGTTTTAAGTTAGTTATTCCATCAATTTCACGTATTTATTCAAGGTTGGTATGGGAGAGGATATTGGTATCCATCAATCAATGGTACACCCAGAAAAATACCCATCTCTAAAACAAAGAAAAAGTTTCCTCAATTTGAATCCACGAAAATTTCTCTCGTTTAAGTAAATTTTCCTCAAAATGAAGAAAAATGTGCTCCTTTCATGCAACCATGGTGTTCAATTTGAAGTAAGTTATTTCTTAATTTTTACAAATTTAGTTGCATAGAAAATGTAAGAAAGAGATGAATATACCAAAAATGTTCTCCATAAAAAATTTTGGTATACACAAAAAACTAGCTTTACTCTTTTGGCCTTAGCAGACAATCTCGTACGCTTTGCTTTTCTTTTGAATTTTTTAGTCGGCGTCTGTATTTCAAGCGAAGCGGTTGTGTTTGTGGCTGTTGATATAATTTGTGAAAAAAATTTATATATATTGTGAAAAAAAAAACAAAATATATTCGAAAGAAATCAATTTCAATAAACTTCAATTTATAATTCTTTGATGGCCATAAGGATCTTTGCTCATTGCAAGGCGACGACGCCTGCAGTGTATGTAAAAATACGTATGAATGTAAAAATTAAAAATAAAATAATAAATGAATACAAGTAAAAAAAATATGATTTCTATGCCTTTTAATTAAAACAACATTGTAGAAAATATTCCATAAATTGAAGATTTTTTTTCTAAAAGGGTAGTAAATTGACTTCAATTTATGGAAAATTATTCCTCAAACTGTGGAAAATTTTACTCATATTGAAATAAAATATTATTCATTTGAAAAACACAATTTTTACAAATTGAAGACATATTGCTTTAATTTATAGAAAACTTCCTTCTTTCAAAGAAATTTTTCTCTAAAATAAAGAAAAAATATTTCCTCTATTTAAAGAAATTTTGTATATCTAAATGAGGAAACCATTTCTATGGCGCCAAATCATTCCCATTTTTCCTCAATTTGATAGCCGTTTTTCTTCAAACGAGGTAAGTATTTCTCTGGGTGTATGTAGAACTCGAGAAAAATAATCACGATTAAAAAAATTATATAATACACAAACACGTGAGTACACTTATGTGTACTTTTTCAGCGAAGAGGATAAGAATCGTTATTAATTAATTCATCATCTTTATATATATGTGCCTCTTTTATTAATTACCCATTTTACTTACCTTTTTTTGTTAGTTATGTTTTTATAGCTACTTGAAATGATCAAAAATTCCTTATGGCCATCAAAAAGTTATAAATTGAAGTTTATTGAAATTTATATCTTTTTAATATATTTTTTTTTTTCACAAAATATATCAACAGCCAGAAACACAACCGCTTCGCTTGAAATAGAGACGCCAACTAAAAAATTCAAAAGAAAAACAAAGCATACGCGATTGTCTGCCAAGGCCAAAAGAGTAAAGCTAGTTTTTGTGTATACTAAAATTTTGTATGGAGAACATTTTTGGTTTATTCGTCTCTTTCTTACATTTTCCATACAACTAAATTTGTAAAAATGAAAACATAACTTACTTCAAATTGAACACCATGGTTGCATGAAAGGAGCACATTTTTCTTCATTTTGAGGAAAATTTACTTAAACGAGAGAAATTTTCGTGAATTCAAATTGAGGAAACTTTTTCTTTGTTTAAAGATGGGTATTTTTCTGGGTGTAGATTTAGATGAATAATCATAATAAAAACCTGCTGCAAACTACAACCGGAAAAGAGAACCCCGCGTTTTTTTTTTCATTTCGGCAAAGAGCCAAATTAAAATCTAATAATAAGTACTTTTAATTGAAAATTTTCAAAGCGTTTTTATTAGTTAGTTCGAACCACCTCAACAACAAACTCAATCCCACCCTAACAGTATAGTAGTTATTACTCCTTTAGTTCTTTTCCCAACTTTTCGATTTGCAAATCTGCAACAATTTGTTGTTTTTTCAAAAAACTTTATTTGTGTTAATAAACAAATCTTTGAAGATTTTCAAGTGACAAACCATTTGTTTCATTCGTCTCTAAACTGTTAAAAATCTGTAAAAGAAAAACAAAAGATTGTTTTAAACAAATAAAGTGCTAATATAAAAGAAACTTACATGTAGATGTTGTGAAGCAGATTTATTAGAATTACTAATTGGCACCTTTCGTTTAACATTAAATGAAGACAGTTTGGATGTACTCTGCGCAGGAGGTGGTAAAGATGGCGACAAAATAGACTTGCGTCTTTTGTTCGGTGAAATAAAATCTGAATCATCATCATCTTCGCTGTCAACATCATTTGGCAATATTTTTGAGGCGTTATTTCCGCAAATAACAATACCCCCTAAAAATCAAAAACAATAAATTTCATGTAATTATCTTAAAACATGCGATAGGATCTTAACTTGTATTGGATTGATGGCAGGTTTATCAGTGGCATTCATTAATTCAGCCAACTCTTTCTCAGTTGTAGATAAATTAATTTTCTTTTTCCTGTTCTGTTTATATCTGCTTTTACCTTCAATTTTGCCTTGAGGTTTTGCACCTTGTAACGAACCTTCCTGGTTCCTTTTCTTTTTGTCAGGGTATACTCAGCGAGTAACCAGGGTGCGTAAATAATAACTCACGATTTATTTCGGTTCACTTGTTGATATTCTTCACTGTTATTTTATTTACACTTGGTTCGTTAGTATTTTTATCCTTAGTACCTCGTATGTTGTTTGTTCGTTCGCCTTCGTTCGTGCTCGTTTCACTTTGTTTGCCTTTCTTGGTGCTCGGGTTTCTTGCTGGGGCTTCGTTGCCGCTCGTTCCTGTTTCTGTATTTACGATGCGTGTCCTCGTGACACGATGGCTAAGTCTTTGTCGTTTGCTGTATGGTCAGTGGCAACTTTGTTTATACTAAATCAGTAAGGCTGTCGCACACCCTGGCGTCTAATGAATACCTGATCTTTATATACCTTGGTGTGATGTCTCACTCGCAAGGTCCAATAAATACCTGACCGATTTCTGAGAATTAAAGAGGAATCAAACGTGCTGTCGCTTCGTTTGATATTAGCTACCAATGTCTAAGCCTTATCCTTCCGTGCTGACGCAACCGTAAGGAGTATTTCATATAATCTAACAAAGAGAAGAAGAAATGACCTGTGCCACAGTCTAAGTCTGAGCGATTTCTTCTGTGTAATGCATGTCCTTTTATACTTATTCTTTCTGTATATGTCCCGTACTGTTTCCGTTTGTTTATTGTATTGTTAGTGTTAAATATGTAATTGTGTTTTTATAAATTCAATATTTAATTATTTCAAGGTAAAAATATGTACAAAATAATAACAATTGTGGGGTCGAAATTGATGCAAATTTCGGATCCTTACACCCCCCCCCCCCCCCTTATTTGCCAGGACAGCTGGTTACCGTTATGTGGCCTGTCGTTGTAATGCGGACTCTGTACGCCTTTCCATTTATATCCCGTTTAAAGGAATACCTTTTCAATCGGGGAATTTCTACCACCTCTCGGATTTCTTCTTCTAGTTGTTTTGGTAAATCTTCTCCTGTGCGGTTTGTGATCGGAATTGATACATGGTCCTCGTGCTCTATTAGACCCAAAATGTCGTCTAACTCTTCAACGATCAACACATCGTCTTCCAAATAGTCTGGCAGAAGGTCCTGGTGAAGATCGTTCTCGCTGTTGCTGTCGCTGTTGTTATTTTCTTTGTGTATATTGCTGCTGTAGTTACTGTTGTTTTTAAATTATTCTTTGTTGCTATTGTTGTTGTTGTTATCTGTGCTGCTATTGTAGGTGGAGTTGTGGCGTTCTTCATTAGTTTGGTTTTCTTCGCTGTTTTTGTCGTATTTTATCATGGGTTTGCCTGTTGTTGTTGGTTGACCGGAATTATTATACACCGTGCATCTGTAAGTGACGGTGGTGGTGATGATGGTACACCCTACTCCTTCTTCTTTCTGAGTATGCGATGTAACCGTCATGAACCCTTTCTGGTTTTTGACCTCGCTATCGTCTTCTTCACTTTCGTTCTCATCGGACGATGGGGATGGCTCGGCTGGTATGACGGCATCTTCTTCGGAATCTTCCTCTTCATTTTCTTCGCTGTATTCTTCTTCTTCTTCGGTGGATCGATCTCGATATGGATCGTAGATTTCAGTTGCTACGTAACTATTACTGGTGCTTGTAGTGCTGTTAATGGTAATGACACTATAATTGTCATCATCTTCCCGTCTCCTGAATATGACCCTTGGAATTTTTGCGGGTGGGTCTACGCCTTTAGCTTCCTCAGTATGTGTTCTTTTCGTATGCCTGTGTGAGTCCATATCTCCTTTTGTTTTGGTTTCATTTGGTTTGTGTGGCCTTTTATATGTTTTTTTCCCTATGTGATCTTTGACCTTTTTTTTTTTTGTGTGTGTGGGTGTTTTTTTTCTCTACCCCTTTTTTTCTCTTTTTTTTTCTTTATATTTGGTTTATATGAATGTATATAAATGGGTATATACCCCTTCTGATATGTATATATATATATATTTTTTTTTTTATGTGGGTTTGTACCTTTTAAATTGTTGGACATTTATATTCAATTTCCTTTTTTCTTTTTTTTCTATAATTCGTAAAACATAGTGTGTGTTATTTTTGTATAGTGCAATTTTTAGTTCATATGGTATTTGGGCATAATTCATAAACATAAAAATTTTCCCCAGTGTATTTTAATTTGCACTAATTTTGTATAGTGCCGCTTTTAGTTACACACGGTATTTTGTGCAACTGTTCTGCTCTCATATCTTATGTATTTTCTCTTCTTTGTGTTACTCAGTTGAAATAATAATATTTTCCCATATATATGTGCAACTGTTCTTCTCTTTGCTTTGTTTTATTTTACGAGTCCCTGCTCGGGCGTTATTTGTAACGAACCTTCCTGGTTCCTTTTCTTTTTGTCAGGGTATACTCAGCGAGTAACCAGGGTGCGTAAATAATAACTCACGATTTATTTCGGTTCACTTGTTTATTGATATTCTTCACTGTTATTTTATTTACACTTGGTTCGTTAGTATTTTTATCCTTAGTAAGTCGTATGTTGTTTGTTCGTTCGCCTTCGTTCGTGCTCGTTTCACTTTGTTTGCCTTTCTTGGCGCTCGGGTTTCTTGCTGTGGCTTCGTTGCCGCTCGTTCCTGTTTCTGTATTTACGATGAGTGTCCTCGTGACACGATGGCTAAGTCTTTGTCGTTTGCTGTATGGTCAGTGGCAACTTTGTTTATACTACATCAGTGAGGCTGTCGCACACCCTGGCGTCTAATGAATACCTGATCTTTATATACCTTGGTGTGATGTCTCACTCGCAAGGTCCAATAAATACCTGACCGATTTCTGAGAATTAAAGAGGAATCAAACGTGCTGTCGCTTCGTTTGATATTAGCTACCAATGTCTAAGCCTTATCCTTCCGTGCTGACGCAACCGTAAGGAGTATTTCATATAATCTAACAAAGAGAAGAAGAAATGACCTGTGCCACAGTCTAAGTCTGAGCGATTTCTTCTGTGTAATGCATGTCCTTTTATACTTATTCTTTCTGTATATGTCCCGTACTGTTTCCGTTTGTTTATTGTATTGTTAGTGTTAAATATGTAATTGTGTTTTTATAAATTCAATATTTAATTATTTCAAGGTAAAAATATGTACAAAATAATAACAATTGTGGGGTCGAAATTGATGCAAATTTCGGATCCTTACAACCTTCTTTGCAACTTGCTGCTCGTTATATACAATGCCCTTTTCAACCAGTAATTTTTGGCTTATTTTGTGGCTAGCCTTCTTTTTTTCCAATTTTTCTTTGGGAGTTTGGCATTTAGAGAGCAGAACTTTTCCATATTTACCGAGGTATTCAACAAACAGGGCATCCGTTACCCTGTTCTTTTTCCCTCCACTATACTCTTCATCAAACGACGGCAGTGCCGATGCATCTTGCGCAGGAAGTTGCAAAGAAGGTGACGAAGATGTTGAAACCTCATTCCTCTTGTTTGGTGGAAAAACATCTACATCCTCATCCAGGAATTCCAGCAGAAATTCTTCAAAATTCATTATCGTTTCAACTAAAATTGTTTTGTTAATATATACTTATGAACACCAAAAAATAATTGTAAAAATTACTTACAATACATTTTTTTATTTATTGACAATCAACATATTTTTTTTTTTTTTTTTTTAAATAAACAACCACAAATTTCAAATTGGTAGTGAACACTTGAATCGAAATTCGAAAATAGTGTTTGGTTTTTTCTTTTTATGCATATAAAAATAAGTGTTCACTATCGACCGTTCACTACTTGTTAGTAAACACTCAAATGTAGTTTCCACTATTTTTTATGCATACATTCAATATTTAAGAAATTGTAAATCTGCAACCCCAGAACTGATTTTTCCATCTATCATACCCCCACTAACAATTACTAAAGAACAAATTCAGATAAGAATTGTTGTGATGTAAATCTTTATAATGACTGGTCTATATGTTTCCAAGTGGAATAAAAAGGAATAAAAAAAAACTGGTGTTACAGTTGCCCTCTTCAAAAAAAACGGGTCTTGATCTAAAACAAACAAAAAATTACAATCAGTATGAGTGTAGTTATCGCAGGAACTAGAATGAAAAATAAAAAATGTTTGACAAAATGGCGCGTTATTGAAATTTAAGCTACGAAAACAGACCGTTTTTTCATTACTTTTTGTATGTAAAAAGTAAGATGTATTCAACGTAGAAAGTTTTTTTTAGTTCCAGCGATAACCACTAGTTAACTGAATAATATAGTAAAATTTCAGACGAGATGAATCGGTCGAGTAGTTTTTTTTTTTGTCTCACTCCGTTCAGAAAAATATAGTTCCGAGATAAATGAGTTTAAGCTTCGGCACCATATAGTAAAGAATGAAACACTGTATCTTAACCCTTTAATGCATGATTTTTTCTTTTTAAGAAAAAAAAAGTATTTTTATATGTATTTTATAGCCCTGATCACGAAAATGATAAGAATTTTGGAAATTCGATTTTGAATAAAGTTTTTACATCAATATATTGTTCTTAAGATTGCAATGTTATATAATTCATTAAATTGTAATAAAGCCGAGCTAAATTAATCCAAATAATGTATTTAACATGTTTTTATAATTAAATTTTAACAAAAAACTCAAACGTTCACAGGGCTATGAAAACTAGTATACTTGATGTTTGCAAACTTTCAACCGTAACTATCAATGTAATGGGATATCTGACTGTTGAATGCAAAAAAGATGAACCAAAATAGAGAATTTATACAAAAGAGAAGAAAGAACTAGAAATTATCTTCACAAAACCAAATTATCATGAAATGAAATAAGCATATCATATATGATATGTCATGCAATTAAATATACAAATCAAAGTTGTAATTAAATATTTATTAAATGCAATTCAGTTATTTTTATAAATAGTTTCGGAATAATAAAATAATTAAATTGTACTATTCTATTCCGCTCTAAATTACGTATATGGTGTCCTGAATTGCATCTCATTCCCTTCCGAGTCCTCGTTATCTTCGTTATCATGATACAAGTGGTAGGCTGACCAACACATACATATCTGCAAGCAGAGCGTCCTGAGTTTTTCCTGAAAATCTTCTCCCCGCAGGAAATGCTGTTTGGTGGAACCTATCACCCTGCTCATCCGACTCATCAAATGAATCTTGAGGGACATATGAACTTCTGAAAAACAAAATTATATAAAAAAAAACAATTTTTAATAAGAACTGTAACTTTAATTGATCAAGTTTTTTCACATACCTATTCTTTTAAATGCATGTAACATATTTTCAACCAGAATCTTATAATCCTTGGATCTTTTTTCCCTAACAAATTTTCAATTACTATTTTAGTAGCGTTCCATGCAGCAAATTCGTCAGAAGTCAATATGTTTTCAAATTGTTAACTCTTCATGACTTTTTTTATGTCTGGCCCATTTAGCACACCTAAGAATTAAAAAATTAAGTCACTGTTAATATCTTTAACTTTCAATAATTTTAAAAATCAGGAATTACCTTCTTTCAATTTTGCATCCGTAAGCTCAGGAAATATATTTTGTAAGGTTTCTAGGATTGGTGGTCTTAATGTGACTGCTCATAGGCTGTTCACATATTACGATAACAATGTTTTTTCGCCATTTTAAAGCATTGTGCCTTCAAATAAAATTGAATTTTTTTTTAATTTGGCCAGTTAACCAATTAAAGATGTTTGCTATCACAATAATTTTCATTTGGTATTAAGAACAAACGGACATTTCTAGCTCCAGATATAATTTTTAAATTATAAAGAAGTTGAAGAAATAAAAAAAATTATATGTCTCACAATTTACGTATAATAAAATTTTAGCCAAGATTCCCGAATTCAGCGGGAGAAAATTCATTTTATAAACTAGAGGAATTTTGAAGTCATCTGTATTCGATAGTATAAAATAGACGTTACGTAACGCGGTTGATGACCCTCCCCCCTTCCCCATGTAACGCTTCGTAACAAATCATCGGGCCCTCTCTCATAAACTTCAAGTACCGTTATTTTTCATAAGGAGCAGGCGGAACCAGCCAATCGTAGGTTTGTTTTCTTTTGAAAGATGTGCCCTTGATGGCTGAAAAACATTGGCTGCTTACATTCAACAGTATGGATACTGGAGTCAGCTAAAAACCACGAAAAGTCAGAAAAATATACATATTTCAGCCTGCTGTTATTAATCGTGGGTATTAAATATGTGGTTTTAAATTTACTATTTTAGCTTTAGAACGCCATCTCAAACGTGAAGATATCTTTAACCAAACCAATTTTACAGTTAAAAAAGGAAAGCATTAAAATTACACTTTTTCAAGTTTTTAATTCGCGCTGTCGCGAAGTGGAGCATGAGAAAAATTTATAACTTTGGATTTCCTTCTTTGGAACTCTAAAGAAGATTCTCACAAAGTTTGAGCAAGATCTGAAACGAAGCAGCAACGAAATTTTTATTTTTCAGACGATTTCATATGGAAAGACTCTTTTTTGAATAAAATCTTGAAATTGATTTTATAAAAA
The DNA here is from genome assembly GCA_963691655.1 of Toxonevra muliebris. NCBI lineage: Eukaryota > Metazoa > Arthropoda > Insecta > Diptera > Pallopteridae > Toxonevra > Toxonevra muliebris. Next base: position 86,657,735 of record OY829326.1, on the reverse strand, counting down.
TACTTAAAAAAATGAATGATAATCCGACATATGCATAGGTATATAATATAATTATATAAATCAATAAAAATACATAAAATCAAAACGTTTACATATTTATATACAGTAGAAACTAAATTCTTGCACGTAATGAAAACCGGGCTCGGTGCAGGTTTCGAGGTTCTCGCAAGTCTGTTTAGAATCTTACTTTATTGTATTTAACCCTTTAGAGGACGCGTTAGCCACAAGGTGAGTTTCATAGTTTCGACTGCAATTTTTCTTATTTGTAGCAAAAAATCATTAAAATAGAACAACTGATTGCTTTTTAGTGATATTGAAATATATTTTAAGCATTTATTTTAAAATTTTAATTCGTCATCGTTTTAACTTAGAAAAAATTTCTTTAAGCTACACTTGAATTTTTTTGTTAAACGAAATGATACCAATTTTCAAACACTGCAATTTTTCTTATTTGTAGCAAAAAATCATTAAAATAGAACAACTGATTGCTTTTTAGTGATATTGAAATATATTTTAAGCATTTATTTTAAAATTTTAATTCGTCATCGTTTTAACTTAGAAAAAATTTCTTTAAGCTACACTTGAATTTTTTTGTTAAACGAAATGATACCAATTTTCAAACACAAATAGCAGCTAAACGATGTAACGCAGAAACCAACGGCTAACGGTAAACCATGCTGCATCTCAAAACTTACAAAGTCACTTGAGTGGCAGCGGTCGGCTACTAATGTATTTTAAAAATTCAAATTAAACAATTTGCCTCTAATTTGCTGCGGCGCGCCCTCCGAAGGGTTAATATTTTAATTCAATATAATTGTATAATAAGTTCCAAGTGAGTATTTCATGTGTAATAAAATAAAGTTTCGCTTTCTTTTTCTTTGCCATTATGAGACCGCCCCATGCAAAAATCAGCCCAAAACTAATTCAATCCAATACATTTTGTCAGCAGTATGAAATCGACGGTACTTCCCTGAACTTTATTCAATCTAATACAAAGTAAAAAAGATCAGTATTCAAAGACAAGACCAAAAATGTTCCAAGTATTGAGGTAAATATTTGCGAATGTCGTAAGTACTGAGTACGTAATAAAAAAATTGTTGTGTCACAAGTATAGAGGATTGCAAGTATCCAGTAGGTGCAAGAACCGAGTTTCTACTGAATAAAGAATATATGAAATACTGCAAATGTTGAATGTTATTTGCCAAAAAAAATGTTAAATATTTGTTTTACAAAACACGCCCAACCTAACTACCTAACTATTCATACATTTTGCCCGGTGGATCGATTGCCAACCATTGCATTCGGTTCATCGGTATTGCACCTCATAGCTGATTTCTGCATTTAACTGTTGCACCCACTTTACAATCTATACTCTTTGGAGCGATACTATTACATAAGTAAAATTTATAAAATATTTCGATTTGTGCAGTATTTCATTTCTAAAACAAAATATTATGATTTATTTAGTATTTTATAACAACAATTACAATGCACTATTGTATTTCTGATTTAATAATTTCTTGATATAAATGTTTATCTATTCTCACTTAAAACTTGCTATATTTGTTTCTTTACCTTTTGTTTATTGTTATGGGCACATATGTATGTACATCGGTTATTACTATCCCGCTATGCCAAGATCAATAACCTCAGTTATGGTTGTTGCTTCATATCGTGTCGGTCATATGATTCTCTTTCGTTTCATTTCACTGAAGTTTACTTCATAAGCAACAAACTTCAAAGTTTTACCTATACCATTCTCCGCCACCAGTTTTTACTTCAAACTTGTAATATAAAAAAAATTGAAGCGGCCTAGTTGAGGCGTTCATTTGGAAAATCCCACTTTTTTATGTGATATACGTATTGTATTGAAGCTAATTAATTACAACAATCGCTGCTGTGGTATTACAATACTGTTCGAATAGAAAAAAATGTATGTTAAATAGGGGATAGTATTGTACCATGGTCCAAGTGTCGTTGCTGGCAAAATTAATATATAGGTATAAATTCACAGTGTGGCCAACTTTTGTTTTTCAAAATTCGTTAAAATGAAGGACAAAACGCGTATTTCCTTTAAAAAAGCGCTATATTTTTTTCTTATAAAAGTGTTAAACACAATTTTTTTTATATACGTATTAAAAAGAAAATTAATTAAATACATGCATTTTTAAAGTTTTTAATTCACAGCATTTTTAAATTGTACAAACACAAAAAAAAACTAAAATAAGATTATGGAAAAATAGTATTTTATACACTTTGATCATAGAAAAATATACAGACTAAAAAACACACTCTTTAGTCTGAATTCAGAAGCATTATAAACACTTGTGCTGTTTATTTACGTCATAAGGTATTTTGTAGTTTTCACAAAATTAATTTTCGTATTTTCATCCATTTTTTATATGAAGTAAAGAATTATCTGAATTAAGTGACTTACGGTTACGAACTTTGATTTTAAATAAGTTCATTGCTCATTGTTTCGATAAAAAATGTTGTTAGGATTATTCAGCAAATGGATTATTTAGCGGAGCATTTAGTGTCTTTTAAATTGAAAAAAAACGCGCTAAAAAACCCGCTGACCGCTAAGTCACTTTTTTTCGGCATTTTAATTTTCAAAAAGCACTAAATTTAGCGGGAAAAGCGCTGAGTTTGCCACACTGTAAATACAGGATGTGTATCCAAAAAGGTGGGTTCCGACCATGGCCCAATAATAAGGACCGTATATTTTGGTTTTGCACTACATACTGTTGGAAGTTACTTTCTTCTGACAATTTTTTGTTGTTGCTATATTGTAATGTCTTTAATAAAAGAATAAACAAAAAAATTTACACTGCAGCTTTTTTATCCTTCGATAACCGAACAGGTCCCTAGGGACCTATGACATTTTCAACGAGGCGGTATTTCAATACGGTTAAACCAAACAGCCTCAACCTACTTGACTTCTATAAATGCAATGTTCAGAAGCGACACTATTCTGTGAAATTTTTCATTATAATCATCCGGTTGAAGTCAGTTATGGCGTCGAGAACCGCAGGGACCTTGTATGAATTTAAATGCACTTTGTTCTGGTTTTTTTGATTATGCAGGTGCTTTCATATAATTTGTTCGTATTTAAATAAACTAAGGCTAGGAGTCCCGGAGCATTTTTCGAAATCCAGATCAATCAATTCAAAAATTAGAATTCCGGGATTCTGGTTTTAATATATGGAACAAATTAAAAAAATACCATTTAACGATTATTAATGTTGTGTTTTATTTAATTTTTTTTTTTTAAAGAAATAAAAACTTGTTTTTAAATTTAAAATCAATATAACAAAAAATATATATTAAAGGCTAACTTATTTCTATTCGGCTATTAAAAAAATTTAATATATAAAAAAGAATCGAGTCCCATACACAAAAGAATCGGCTTGGTATACCTCTGAAAAGAAGACTCGGTTTATTTTATGATGACTCCCAAAATATTTCATGAGCTGGACCTTTGAATGGGAAATTTTTTTAAATTGTGTCATACAAACGTATAAATTTATAAAACATATTTATTAAAGAGGATCACAAATAATAACAAAGTACCCAAAAAAACTGTTTCACCGACGAGCTCCACTAGTCAATTAACATATGCTTCCGAATCTGAAGCACATGCAAAAATATGTAATTTTAGAAATCGGATCAGTAGTACGTTTTTTTTTAACGTAGGAAAGTTAATTGAAGTTATGTTGTGAATTCAGTTGTGGATTCAGCAGTCTGAAGTGTTTAGAAATTTACTAGCTGAATCCATCGGAAATGCAACTGCTTTCAATGTTTTGGAAACGCGGATCCACTGATGCATTCCAATACAAAATATTTACTTAAATTTTAATTCGCTAGTAACCCCTTTGTTTAAGCTTAGCCCGGGATCACAGAGGTCAAATCCCGACATTTCGGGACGGAAAAAATGGTCCGGGATCCCGGTATGCGGGATTTCGGGAAGCCAAGCTTTGGTAGAAACCCTGTGTGTGTTGAACATTCCACAACTCCGGAGAAATGTGATACTTGCAACACAACAGACGCAGGGACCGCCAAGGAAGGTTAAATCTCCCCAAATATATATTCACACGAATTATCCAACACTATACCAAACATTTTGGCTTGAAAAAAAAACAATTTTACGCATCACACGCTATATTAAGGATGTAGTCTGGTGTTCCGGCCAAATTTTCGGGAATTTTTTATTATAACAAAATAAAATACAATCATTCCAATTTTTTATATGTTATTATTGACATCTTTAGCTGTGGAACTGTGGTGTATTTTACGTCCGACACCTAAAAAAAAGGTGTGTAGCTGGCCCGGGTGATTACTGCTCTTGAAGTCATCTGAAACAAAAAATGTAAATAGAATATTGTTTTGTATACCTGTCACTCTGGCAGATAGTAGATTTAAACATTTTTATTAAAAATATATATCGCGTTTTTGGTTTAAAATCGGGGTAAAAATAGGAAATAAAGATTAAACATAAACAATTTTACTACCAGCGAGAGCCATTGGCGTGTAGAATAACATAATAAAATTTCAGCCCAATTGGCTCTATAGCTAATTTTCAGGCCCCTGGGCCGATCAAAAAAATGTTGTTTCAAGAAAAAGTTTTGTGTGGTTTATAAATAAATATGAACAACAACACAACCAAATACGTTGGAATTGCTAAGGTTAGAATTGCTTCCCTTGAAAATATAGTATTTCAGGAAGGCATTCCAGGAACGTGGAAAATAAAAAGTGAAATGTATGGAAATTAACTTGTAAAAGCAAATCGATATTAACACTCTTAACAGTGGCGGATACAGGAAGCATTTTGGGGGGGCTGATAAAAAAAAGAAAAAAAATTCTCCATATGAACGCGGTCTGGAACGTTGCGTACGCAGGCACTTTGTTTCTGGTTATTTTTCCTTACATCAGTCTTATTACTCACTTATCTCAACCTCTAATAATTTCGGAGGTATGGACGTATGAAAACGGACTGAAAAGTTAAGGATTTTAGCGTTTGAGTTTGTGGTTGCCGTGCATTATGAGGAAAATCTGATTTTATTATCTATTTCTAAGGTAAAGCATCATGGAAAATATTCATTTATATTCATTCATTTATACATTTATTAGTGTAGCTACAATTTTATTCCAGAAGTGCTACACTATCCTAGTAGGTTAGCCAAAAATTATCAGATTTAAAATCGGTTAAGCCAATTCCAAAGTAATAGCGTCGGAAGTTCTTTAAAATTCGCTCATTGAACAAAGCATTGCACTCATCGTTGTAAAAATCATTGCTTAAGCGGGAGTAAATAACAAATGAGAGAGAGAAAAGACATGAGTAACGGCATTTCTCAGAATTATCTAACGAATTATCTGCATACACAAATAACAAACTCATTTTTCTCAAAATTTCATTTTTCGAAATGGCTGTCCGAAACCTCCAAAACGAATGAACCGATTGAGCTTAAATTTCCATGATATTTTCAGTACATTTATTGTTCTAGTACGAACCAAGATCATTGCATATTTTAAAGCGCAAAAATTTAAAACTACTTTTTTTTAGATTTTTTTTTTTATATATTAAAAATCCTTCTATCTTCGGCCGAAGGTTAAAGAAATGGCCAAAGATCGGCTACGGCCAAAAAATCACCTTCGGTTGGACACTAGTTCAGACTGGAACGTTATGTGTGAATTTGCGGCACCTTTCACAGTTATTAAAAATACTAAAAAAATTATTTTTTGCCAATATTTTGGGTGAATTTCCCCCTTGTATCCGCCACCGCTCTTAAACAGCGGGCGACGGGTGGCAAACAGCTATTGACGTCGTAAAATCCGTTCGAGAGAAAACAATTGCTACGGACGACGGTTTTTTTTCTATTTTTAAGGATATTATTTTTATATTAAATTTCCCGCTTGTGAGGAAGTGAAATCTTTTTGTTTATGAGCAAAAATTAAATGTTAATATTAACTTCGTTGTTATGTTTTTTGTACGTGAAATTAGAATATCTGAGGATAAAAGTGGTATTTAAACTAAACAATTACATAACGTGAGGTAAGCAAGCATTGAATAACCTATAAGAAACAATAAAAAATAATAGAATAGTAAAATTAATAAATTCGCACTCAAAGCAAAAAGAAAAAGGAGAACAAACGTACCTCAACTTGAGCGCAATAATGTCAGTTGATGTTCTTTCAAATTCCTTTGCTCTCGCATATATTTAATGTCTATTTTTTTCTCTTTTGCTTTCCTATCAACAGCGATTACCATCAGTATGCGCCAGCATACGTACCTCGGTTTAAACCAGAACAAAAAATGTTTTAATCAAAAAACCGAAAAATTATTCAAAAAATGCATCTTTAAAATGATCCTCTTACTTGTCAAAAATTCAAAATGGCTATTGTTTGAAAAAATGCATCTACCTCTAAATACTTCTACCATGTGCTATCCCATTCACTCGCACAAAATTCACATACGAATAATAAATGTCAAATAATACCGCCGGAATAAGTAAAAAGACGATGAACGGAACAATGAAAGGGAGAGGGGGAAAGAGATCGACTGGTTGCACTAAGGTCATATAAACTTACTTTACTTTAAATTACTTATTTTATATTCCAAGTATTCAATAAAAATAATAGGTTGAACATGTGTTCTATAAAGCTGCCTGTAAATTTGGAAAATAAATTTTACAAGAACCCTATTTTGCACAGCACTTTTACAAAACTAATGTATTTCAAAAAATCTGATTTTTACTCGCACGCAACGGCTCATATATTGTAAATAAATACACATACATAAATATTTCATATCAATTTTCTCTTGGTTCCCTTTTTTTATTCCATGCAACAAAAATTCGAAAAAAGTCGATTAATCGATTTTGATGAACTTAAAAAATCGGTTAATCGACTTTAAATTTCTGATCAATCCAAAAGTCGAAAATCGATTTTTCTTTCCAGTTGCACATCCCTAGAATGTAGTAGTGCTGTCACTTAGGCTGTGGTTATATTGCGAGTATGCCCGGCGAACACCATGAAATTGTTGTTACACCGAACACAAAGTGAGAGTCTGTACTCACTTTCACACCGAACACGATATGCCGAGTATTCAGGGTGGTAATGAGTTATTTTACAAAACAGTATCATTACATATAAAACAGTATTAAACAAATGAGTATATTTTGACAAAAAACAACTCTGCAACGAGCTGAATGTAACCACCTTGACCGAACACGGGAGAAAATGTTTTGTGTTCGTCGAACACCGAACATCAATATAACCAGGCGCTTAGGGAAATATTTAGTCCGTAATACAAATTTTATTTGTGAGTATGCAATTGACCCATTTTCGTTTGAGAAAGTTGAAAATTAAACAAAAATCAAAATAATAAAGAAAAAAATACAAAAGCTTCTAAAACTCATAAAAAATGAATTGCATAAAGGAAGTTCATATATACATAAATAAAAATATAAAAAGGAACAAAAACTAAAGCACATGCTTAAAACAATTCGCAGTCGCTTCAGTAATTGTTTTAGTTCAATAATCTCGTCTATATTTATTTCATATTCATAGGGTTTATTGCGAATTAAATTTTATAAATGTTGATCGCTTAACCTATTTCTGTATTTAATTTTTATAAACTTTAATGTTGAAAAAGCCGCTTCACAACTATATGAATAACACACACATTATAGGAATAAAGTTTAAATATTTTATTTTTTATCTTAGGATAAATGGAATAGTCCATTTTTTCCCAAAACTCTATCCTAGTTTAAAGAGACATAGTTAGGTCGGCCTGTATTTTCATTAAATTAAATTTAAAATTTCAATATTAAATTGTTTCTCTCCTCATTCCTAATAAATTCATACTCAATATAATGCCTTTTTAGGCAGGACGGACTAGCGTGTACCAATGTGTGTTGACATACTAAATATTCAGGCCTGCCGAAAAAATTTTCAGCAAACAAGAAATTGTATTCCAATTTGTGGTCAAAAATTTTTATCAGTGCAAAACATAAATAGAGCGAATACAACCTACCCACCATAGAGCCAATGCTGTCGTTTTGAAAATTTTAAAGGGAGGAATTTTTCTTTTCAAGCGGAGGATTTTGCTTCAAAGGGGAGAAATTTTTCAAAATGTCTAAAAAGTTTTCAAATAAGTATTACAGACTTAGATAATTGCTAACAGTTCCACTAATGTTTAGAAATTTTATTAGAAAGAAATACAATTTTTTGTTCACAACTTTTGTGTTACAAATTCAGTCATACTTAAAGCTCTAAAAGTTATGACAAGTATACAAATTCATATAAAAACAAAACAGTCCTTTGTTGGAAACAAAAGGTTCAATATTAAGTATTAATATTAGTCAATAAAAATAAAAAAAAGACAGTAAAGATTAAAAAACTAAAATAAACATTTCTTCCTTCTTCCCGAAACCGGGCATTAAAAAATTGTATGTTATGGAAAGAACCCAGTTGATAGTTGCAGTCAGTAATCAATTTCGTTTTTGTTAGTTTCAATTGAAAAAATATTCGTTCTGCCATCGCACTGCTATGTGGAAAACTTAAAATTGGCTCAATAAAATTTTCCAATTTTGAAAATATTTTTTCATTTAAACCCATCTTTAAATGAAAAATTTCACACCAAAATTCATCAGCATTTCTTTTTTTTTAGGAAAATCAGATACTGATGCAGTATCTTTTTTTGTTAGTTTTACCAGAAATCTGAAAACATCCAAAGTAATTTATTAATTTATTTCAAATGAGCTTGTACTTTTCAATAGTTACTTGTATCAAGAACACTTCGTATAATCCGCGGTTTCAAATCTAATATAATAAATTCATTTCTGATTTATTGGTATTTATTAAATTTTCTATTGATTTCAACTGCCAAAAATTGCAAACATCATCACAAAGCCAAGTAAAAATTTTCGGAAATGGAATAAGAACTTTTGAATTTCGGCATTAACCCAGCGACAAATAAAACAGAGCTAGTCATAGTAAGAAATATTTTACAGACAGAAACGAAACGAAAATAACTTAATAAAATACAGTAGTTTTCCGATTTAACGAACACAATTGTTGTCAGGCCAATTCATTAAATCGATTTTTTCGCTAAACCGAGTACTAAAATCAATTAGCCTATTTCTTTAATTAAAGTGACTGAAATTACTAGAAATAGTACATTGTAAATTAATTTTTTAACCTTTTGGAGGGCGCGCTCTGAAAAGTTACACGAGAGGGTGCGCCGTGGCAATTTAGTCGCAAGGTAAATTTCATAGTATCGACAGCAATTTTTCTTATAGCAAAAAAATCATTAAAATAAAACAATTCATTACTTTCTAGTGATATTTAGATATATTTTAAGCATTTATTTTTAAATGTTTTTTCATCATCATTTGAATTTTGAAAAAAATTTCATCAAGTTACACTTGAATTTTTTTATTGCAAGTGAGATACCAATTTTCATGCTCATTTCGAGCTCATGCTTGTAATCGTGTCCTCCTTTATCACTCTTTTTGGAGGCTAAAACGAGTATTCCATGCCCTAGGACATGCAGTGTTAAAAAGGAGTACAAAATGCAAGAGCTCTGGAGCAATAGGGAGTAATAGATTGCTCGCTTTGGAGCGCTCAATGATTACTCCTACGATCATCCAAAGGTCATCTGGGTATGTAAGTACATACACATATAGACAGTATGTAACAAAATTGAGCAAATAAAGGGACCTTTTTGGGATATAAAAAAAGCAAAAAATGGAGTCAAATTAAAAAGTAACAGCATAGTTATAGAAACCAATAATCTTATTTCGTCTTTTGAGCAAAAAGCCCCTCAACCGAGACGTTAGATACTGGGCATGTCAGCAGGGTTAATGCTAAAATGCTGATATTTTCATATTCTTTAAAAATCAGTAGACTATATAAATTAAATTTGGTAAAACCGCATTGTCTTAAAATTTTTTAGCGATTTAAAGTGAGCAAAAAAAAACTTTTCTAGAAAAGCGAAAATTAGAGAAAATGAGCGTCAACTAGGGATTAGCGTTGCCAGATGAATGATAATTGCCATTGTGTAAAAAATGTCTCGAATAATGTGTTGCCCATGAACTTAAAAAAATATAATATCTGTGACATAGAAAATTCACGTATAATTTTTTTTATTAAAAGTTAGAAAGGAATAATATAAATAGTAGATTTAATTTAGTTAAAAACCCTCTAGAAACCTTTAGATTTTATTAGGAAAATAAAAAACCTCAAAAATTCCTGAGTGGCTTCAAAAAACCTTGCAACAGTGCGTCGTATACATGTGAGCATATATATGTGTAAAAATCAAAACAGCTGATCTGCCTGCGTTTTTTTTTTAATGACATAAGGGTCACGATATTTTGGTATGAGTTTCTTATTACCTGCAGTTGTGTCAACATTTTTGATTACAACTTAATTATCCTTTTCATAAAGCAAAGGTGCATTATGCTCGTTAAAAAAACGAAGGTTTATGTTTTGAGACTGAAAGATATTATTTGCAGCAGTTTTCCGAAGGTCAACTAAATCACGATCAACATCACTTACTTAGGTTGGTGTGGCAGCCTTCTGCTTGAAAGCACACTTAAGCATATAATTAGGTTCATGGTTATACCACAGTACGGCGCGACTACCCCAATTATGGAGTGGAGAACCATTAGGATTCCATAATGAATCTGGTTATGTTCTTATGTAGGAGAGTTTACAGTGCTTAATCAACTGATTATATTCTTAACCTGCAAGTGTTGCATTTCCATTCTTCGTACTTTTTGCTACAATGATCAAAACTAGGGATGTGCAAGTCGATTTCGACTTTAATCGAAATCGATTTTAATCGACTTTTATCTCAAAATTTCAACTTTTTATGATCGGCATTGCCAAACTTGATCGAAAGTCGATTTTTACTTCCGACTTTTAGCGTGAAATTATTTTAAAACTACCAATTCAGTTCTCATATTTATTTGAAATTTTACAAAATTCGTCCAATTGTGGACATTTTATTTTAAAATGGTCTCCATCTTTAGCTTACTGTGTGTTATTATACTTCACACATCCATAGGCTATCCCATCATGGCAGAAGAATTGAGATGGTAGATGCATTTTAACAAGTAAGAGGAACTTTGACAATTGGGAAATCATTTGTTTTGATACTATTCTTCTTTTTACAACAGCGTTGTATTTTCATGGTTAAATTTTTAAGTGAGACTTTATAGGAAAATAGTTTGCATAGTATTACATGTACATAGGGATAATTAATTTCTGCTTTTTATATTAGCTGCGTTTTATTCGCCACTTTCTTCTAGTTATGTATAACTAGCAGCGATAATTGTATGGGAAAGGAACAACAAAGAGGCAGAGATAACACGTATAATTATAGCTGTTATGTATACTTAACAAGAAGTTTATCTACATCAAGTTCTATTGTGAACTACCAATAATGAAAGAAGAAGCGTGACAGTTTGCAAAAAAAATAAAAAAAGGAAAGATTTGAAATGGCTGCCGGTGAAAATAAGTTAAAATCATCGTTAAATGTTCTTATAAAGGGTAAAAATTAAAAACAATGACTGGGATCCATTAAAATGTTTCACCTCTAGCTGCTGAGCAGTTTCATTAGGAATAACAATATAACGAAGAATAGACTTTGTTTGCTTTGTTCAATGGGAGAATATTAAAAAACTTCCCACACTAATATTTTAGAATTGGCTCAACCGATTTCAAATTTGATAATTTTTGGCTAACCTACTGTAATAATTGGATAATTATTAAATAAAATGCACAATCGATTTCTATTGTATTTATTTATTTACGATGTTGATCCTTCGCTAGTTGGTTCTCGACTCTGCGTAGCAAGCAGGGTTGTATTTATCTGAGATTCATATTGATGGGCGCGTTTACACAATACATACTACTGAATACAATACACAACTTATTAAGGGCTTTTTTTTTTGTTTGTATATAATTATTATCTTATCTTATTAATTAATGAAGTAATTAAATGATTTTTTTTTTTAACGTGAATAGTATATTAGAGAAATTGCTTGTATAAAAATATATATTTTGTCCATATTTTATATATTTTTTTTTAATATATTTTCATTTGTTTATAATTATTATATTTTATAAAAAAAAACTATATTTCATTATAATCACTCATAAAAATAATAAAAAAAAAAAAATAAAAACTAAATGAAGATTTATGTGACAAGGCATAATTTCATAAAGCATAAAAATAACTCGAACAAAAGCAAAGTAGTATTTTATACGATGGACCCAAGACTGTGAGAACATAATGCTTTCTACACTCAATCAGAGTCATAACGTTTAGGTGGTCGGACAGTCCTTCCACTTCTCGTTTGATAAAATTTTGAACTTGTGACTAGCACTTTAAATAATAAGATTGTAAATCTTCTAGTGTTAGGATGAACTCAAAATATAATAATAATCAATAACTGCCAATTTCTTCGTGATTTTCTCTAGATGCTTCTGAACCATTCTCGCAGATCACTTCCCCCCATGGTACTTGAGATGTATTCTCACTTTCTCTCAGCGTTCCTGGTTCATCCACATGAACATCATTTTCATTAGCTGTACGTTGTTGAACAGAAGGTAGTATACAGGTGCTTCCTTTTAAGTTTTCATTTGAATTTGAGACTGTAGTTTTAATATTTTCCTCCAACAACAATTCTCCACCAGTTATTTCATTGTTACTTGTTTTGGTTATAAATTGACGATTGCATCTATAAAAATTGTTGAAATTATATCTAATTATATATGATCTGTTACTAACTATCCCAGCAATTTCCCCGTAATTCCACTCTTTCCCATTTTTTTAAAATATGACGAGATCACCTATTTTTAACGCTGGAGGTAATTTTGCGTTTCGGTCATAATAATAACTTTGTTCCAGCAGTCTCTGAAAACCAGTCGGCGATAATTAAACATCGATTACGTGCTCTGTCCCAAAATTTGTTTGCTGCAAATTCACCTTACATTTGCATAATGGATGATGAGAGTTATTTTACTGTGGAGTGCCATGAATGGACTCCAAAATATTATTTCAAGCTTCGTAATACTAAACCACTTGATAATGTAACTAGTATTACCAAAACAAAGTTCCCCAAAAAAGTTTTATTGTGGCTGGCGATAAGTGAGTGTGGCATCAGTGAGTCTGTGTTCATAAAATCGGGCTTGGTTGTAAACGTCAATGTATATATTAATAAATGTCTTCCTGTTCTGAAAAATTTTATCAATAAATATCATAAGAATGACAATACAATATTTTGGCCTGATTTGGCGTCTGCCCATTATGCCAAAACCACCCAGTCTGCTTTAAAAATTTTAAATATAGAATTTGTACCAAAGCTGCAAAATCCCCCAAACGTTCCACAGCTAAGACCCATTGAGACTTTTGGGCAAATTTAAAAAGAAATGTTTATGGAAAGGGTTATAAACCAAAAAATGTGGGCTGCCTAATCACAAAAATTAAAAGAGAGCTATCTAAAATTAATACAGAAGGAATTCAGGAGGCAATGCGTAAGGTGCCTCAAAATATAAGAAAGGCTAACCGATGTTGTTATGAATATTTTTCGTAAAATTAGTTTAAGTTATGTACATTAACCATTATTAACTCTAAGTTTGTAAAACATGAATTAAAGTTTTTGTTATTGTTGATGCGTCAGTTCGTATTTCATTCCGCATACGTTAAATGTCAAATAATACCGCCGCACAGTTGTTCGACTCCATACAAAGTGCGGAAAAAAATATAAGGAATGTGTGGGAAGTGCCACGCCCACTTCCCATACAACAGTAAAACTGAAATAGCTCCAAAATCCGTTACAGTCGAGATACTGAGATAAATATCATAAAAAATAGTTTTAACTGTTTCCACATTTTATTTTAATTCATATTTTTTTGTTTTTGACAAAAAAGTTTCAATCTCTTAAAAGTACACTGATCCCACAAATAATCACATTTTCATACAGTTTTTCACCGATATGCATTTAGTATTTTGTTAATGAAAATTGGATCCCCAGCTATCCGCAGCCAATTTGTTTTTAGTTATTTTGCTAAGAAATTATATTTTACATTTTATATATTAGAATTTTTCGCACACCTTCGCAAGATAGACCTGGTCCACCAAACTTAAGGAATCATCTTAAAATTTTTGTTTCTAAACACCAAAAAAAATTTTTCTCGTTTTTTTTTTATTATCAAATACATTCTTCATATATAACACACCCATATAAAAAAAATAGTTTTAAGATTATAACTATAGTTAAACAACAAAAGTTTCCGGAAAACACTTCAATATACATGCTAGCACTTTGTGTACAGCATTCATCAACTTCCGAACAATGGAAGGGGTGGGGGGAGAAGGGATCGGCTGGTTGCACTAAGGTCATGTAAACTGTATGCCATTTAAAGCAAACCATTTACTTTAAATTACTTATTTTATATTAAATTCAATAAAAATAAAAGGTTGAACATGTGTTCTATAAAGCTGCATATAAATCTGGAAAATAAATTTTACAAGAACCCTATTTTGAACAGCACTTCTACAAAACCAATGTATTTCTAAAAATCTGATTTTGCCCGCATGCAATAGCTCATATATTGTAAATAAATACACATACATAAATAATTCATATAAAAATTCTCTTGTTTCGTTTTTTTATATTCCATGCAATAAGAATTCGAAAAAAGTCGATTAATCGATTTTCATGAATTTAAAAAGTCGATTAATCTACTTTGAATTTCTGATCAATTCAAAAGTCGAAAATTGATTTTTCTTTCCAGTTACACATCCCTAATCAAAATCTGTAAAATTTGTATTCTCTCTCCTTTTTGTATATGACATGTAAATGAAACTGTAAAAATTTGAGTAGAAAAATGAAAAGAATCAAGAGGACACGCTGCTGTATTAATTTCTTGAACTCTGTCTAAAACCAAAAGGTAAGTATAATTCTATTTCTAATTCAAATTAATATAAACTCCAACATTTTCTTGGTGCCGAGACCCGGGATCTCAATTCTCAATAAGATTTTCTTCGATTTTCCAGACCTTTAAAGCCTCACAAAATGGGGTCTCTCAGCTCCGCCATTGCAACTCAGAAAAAAACACTTCGTCATTTAAAACGCATGAAGGCCATGTTTAATGTAAAACCAAGGGAAAGCAAAACTAGAGGTTATGTGTAAAGCTTGCTCGATGATGTCGAAAGTAATTACACTTCTTTCCTAGATGGGCATGAGAAGATAGATGAAATTGTTAGTTCTAGCTTCATTGCTGAAGTACATGTGCCTTATCTCAAGGAAGACATCTTCTACACTTGCTATGATCTTTATATCGCGCTTAAATATTCTTTAATTGATTAGCAGTATGAATTTAATGCACCACTCTCACCAGTCGTTCATGCTAGCACGTTTGCAACAACCAACAGTCGAAATGAATCGATTAGCACCTGTGCGCGACTCCCTAAAATTAATTTGCTCAACTTTTCCGGTGAATATCTCGAATAAATTCCATATCGGGATATGTTCTTGTCACTTGATCACAATAACCATGCTCCCTCAAATGTTCAGAAGTACTTCTACTAAAAAAGTTCTTGCGCTGGATCACCGTTAGATATCGTGAATGAGTATCCAGCAGCAGACACCAGTTATGAACTAGTATGGGGTGCATTAGAAAAACGATTCCATAATCACCTAAAGTTAGTCGAGCAAATTCTTAAACGTTTCTTTGCTATCCCGAACATAAATGGATCATGTGGAAGCGTAAAACTACTGTTAGATACCACTCGTAATTGCTTAGCATTGATCAAAAGTCTCAACATTGATATTACAACTTGGGACGCTATTCTTGTGTTCTTAACTACACGAAAGGTTGACAAGCAGACAATAAAAGAGTGGGAGCAATCTTTAAACGCCAGCACTAATATCCCATCCATGACAAACATGATAATGTTTTTGGAAACAATGTTTAGAATGCTTGAGACGGTCGAAGAACCAAAATATTTGGTGAGCAATAAGCCAAAATGTCATGACTCTAAATCATTTAAAACAGCAACGTCTAAACAACCGTTCCGTCGCAATATCTATTCGCACACTATCACTACTGTTCGGAACAGTAACTGCCCTTGCTGCCAAAAACGTCACCTTCTGTACAAGTGCTTCAAATTCTCAGCGCTTTCATCTGCTGGTAAGCTAGCATTTGTAGATCAAACAAGGTTTGCAGAAACTGCCTTTATTCTGGACATAACCACAATGAATGCAAACTAAGCACTCGTTGAAAAATCTGCCAACAGCTGCATCATACCATTATTCACAACGAGTTTTCTTTCAGTCGCTGAAAGAAAATATGTGCCACTCGAACTTTCTCCGCATTATGATCCAAATTTTGCTTTGAAATGCAATGCTTTAATTCTGCCTACACTTACTGCATATAACCTTATGCCAATAAATAGTAACCTTTTACTTAATCTATCACAATTCTATCCCGCCGATCCACAATTTATCAAACCAAGCAGAATTGATCTAATTCTTGGCAGTGATGTCTATGGAGACATTTTGCTATCGGATATGAAAAAATATGAAACATGACTGCTTCTTCAAAATACATCATGTAGTTGGATGGTTTCTGGATCTACTTGCAAAAATTCATTTGCTACTGACGTTAGCATCAACATTTGCTTTCTTGAAAATCAACTACGCCTTTTCTGGGAATGAGAAGAGCTACATGAAGAGAAACTAAAACTATCCAACAAACGGACTATAATGCTCTTAAACGACTCAAACAACTGGAAACAACATTTGCCAAACGACCACTATTTGCTGAAATGTATAAGAAATTTATGGTGGAATACGAATTTCTCAATCACATGCAAAATATAGGTGTTTATCCAAGCGATTTTCCGCCGCACCATGGAGTGCTCAGAAAATAGTACGACAACAAAGCTTCGTGTTGTATTCGATGGAGGAAACCCTAAGCCACCTTAAAATACACTGAACGAGGAATTATATGCAGGACCTGTATTACAAAACAATCTACCTACAATTACCACACGCTGGGGCCGCTTTTCAATTGGATTTACAGCAGATCTTGGAAAGATGTTTAGGCAAATTAATGTCTGCGAAGAACACCAGAAATTTCCATGCATCCTCTAGCGAGATTGCCAAAGCAACAACATTTGTATTTATATGTTGCGCACGGTCACGTATAGTACCACCTCTGCTCCCTATTTGTCTATTCGTGTTCTACAACAACTTGCTAAGGACAGTAAACATATTTATCCTCTAGCTAGTAAAGTCTTGAGTACAGATAGCTATGTCGATGATGTTATTTCAGACGCAGACTCTGTCCAAGAAGTAATACAACTACAACAACAACAGTGCCAACTTTTAGCGTCCGGCGGTTTCAATTTGAGAAAGTGGTCTTCTAATTCGATCAATGTACTGCAAACCATTCCTGAAGAAAATCGTGAAACTGCTTTGGGGCTCACTTGGGATACCATTAATGATTCATTTTCTTTTAAACTTAATTTTACTTTTGCAACTCATTTAACAAAAAGTAGCCTTCTCTCGGATGCCGCAATGCTTTTCGACCCACTAGGGTGTCTCACACCGATCACGATCATGGCGAAGATAATGTTCCAAAAATTATGGACAGTTGGTCTAGATTGGAAAGACCCACTTCCAGCTGATATCAATCAAGGATGGCAGTGCTACCAAAAATCATTAAAAGACATCGAAAAGATTAAGATCTCCAGGTGGTTTGGAGGCAAACGTACGAACAAGGCAGAGCTGCATGCATTTAGTGACGCCTCTCAGTTGGCATATGCTGCCGCGGTATACCTACGAATCACAACGGAAATTGGGGAGGTCGTTGTAAACTTAGTGCAGTCAAAAACGATAGTAGCGCCTTTGAAAACAGTCACGATTCCTAGACTGGAACTCTGTGCAGCTGCTCTACTAGCAAAACTTACAGCTACAATTAAAAATGCCATGGACGTGAGCATCCAAATGTGCAATTTGTTTTAAATACAATGCAAAAATATACCAACAACTCATGGGCAATCTGCCCGCGGTACGCTTGTAATCAACAAGAGCATTTAATCATAGCGGGCTAGACTACACTGGTCCCATAATAACAAAGCAATCTACATTGAGAAAAGCCGCTGTTTCAAAAAGTTACATCTGTTTGTTTATTTGCATGTGTACAAAAGCGATCCATCTGGAAGTGGTTACAAGTCTCACTACAGAAGCGTTTCTTGCGGCATTTCGTCGCTAGACGAGGAACCTGGACCGACCTGTATTCCTACTGCGGTACTACATTCATAAGCGCCAACAAGGAGTTACAGGTACTTTTCAATCGACGTAAAACATCGCTGCCGGAGCACTTGGTAGAAACAATGGCAAACGAAGGAACAACTTGGTATTTCATTCCTCCAGCTTCGCCTCATTTTGGAGGATTATGGGAAGCTGGAGTAAAGTCTACAAAACACCATCTGAAACGCATAATGCGGGATTGTACTCTCACTCATGAGGAGTTATCTACACTGCTAGCACAAATTGAAAGCAGCTTGAACTCCCGACCTCTTTCACTACTATCAACGGATCCATCTGATCACATTGCGCTTACCCCAGCGCATTTTCTAATTGGCGAACCAACTTCATGTCTACCCGACGAGAACCTACTAGATACGGATATCGATCGTTTGAATCGCTGGAAAATTGTTGAAAGACTTAAACAAAACTTTTGGAAAAGATCGTCGATTGTATATGTGTAGGTTACAAGCACTTCCTAAATGGAACACCCCTCAACGAAACGCCAAAGTAGACGGTGAATTTTTTTTGAAGCGTAATAACATAATGACATATTTTCAAAATTTATCTGGTTTTGTGTTTAGTTTGTGAAAAAAAACTTTTGGTGGAGCGCTACTGTGTGGCAGACACAATAAGGCTCCGACAAAACTTGAATGAGGACACATAATTTATTTTTGGGAATTTTTCACGCCAAAAACAAAATGGCAGAATTCTTCGAAACTGTCGTTTTTTTGCATAAAATCATTTATAAATGAGATCCTCCAGTTGCCTTCTAAATCATCTACCTCTTCATTTTCAACCAAATTCTAATAAATTGTATGATAGTTCGTCATCAGTGTTGCTACATAGGTATTTAAATAAACACAAAAAATCTCAAATTGTACTAAAGGATGTATGCTAAATAGTATCTTTTTACTTTTTATATGGAATATAAATTCAAACATAGTCGGAGCATATTACAGAGATGAGCATACTTAGATTTTTTATCTGGAAAACCGAAGTGTTTTTATGAAAGAGGAAGTGATGAAGTGTCAGGCTTGAAAATGAAGTAAAAAACTTCAATTGAAGTGACAGCGACAGCACTGAAGTGTTGTTACATTGCTTTCCAATTGCAAAACATTGAAGTAGTACTCTTGATACCCGTTACCCGGGTTGTACTCGGATACCCGGGTACCTGTACCCGTTTTCTCTGGGTACCCGTTGCTATTAGATTGATTGAAAAAACTAAATTGTGTATTAACGAACACAAGGCAGAAGTGAAGCTTCTTGTGAATTAAACGAAACACAAGCAAATTAAATTTTTCAATTGCTATATTTTTTATTTCATTTGCTTGTGTTTCGTTTAGTTCACAAGAAGTTTCACTTCTGCCTTGTGTTCGTTAATACACAACCAATTTTTTTTTTGGGGTTATGCTAGAACAAAAATTGCAATTCTGTACCGGTAATGTCGATGACAATTGTAGACGAACTCTTTTTGTGTGCTACATCTTCATGTAATTCCTTGGACATTTGCGCCATCTGTATGTGAAATGTATAACTGTCATAAACTTTAAGATGGTGACGCTACACATTGTTCCTTCTGCCATAGGCGTGTGTGTGTGTGTAATTAATATGTTATATTGAAGTAAAACTATTTATGAATCGTTTATTACATAGTTTGCTCGTGAATTCTGTTACGGAATATTGATTTTTAGCCCCTCATGCACATTGCTCGACAAAATTATGTTGCATTGCAAACTTACGCGCGACGTCACATCCGGTTGGCTTTACTCTAGGACAAGAGAAAAGAAGTTTCACTTCAAAAAATTATAAAATTAAAACACTACAAAATCTTTATATAAATAATCGTAGAGTTTTGTGTGTATAACATCATGTAACTTCTGAACGACTGGGCCGATTGAAGTCATATTTCCTGAATATACTTTCTTGGGCGGGGGAATGAAACATAGTTGTTCATAATGGCTTTTGAAAAAGCACCTCCCATACAATCCTAATAGTTTTTTGGGTATATCTCAAGAACCATTTATAGCACAGTACAGAAATTTGGTACAATAACGAGAATTTACAATGCCATGCTACAACAAACATAAGTGGGATTGACAAAGGGGGTGTGGCACCTTCCATATAACCTGAATTTCTATTATGAGATATCTTAGGAGGCATCCATGGTACGGTGCTAAAATTTAAATTCCTTCAGTTTGTTGGAGTAGTGGGTGTGGCACCATGCTTCACTTTAATTTTGTACTACTATTTCCACTACAAATTCTAACTTTTAAACTTTTTTTTCTACAAATTTTTCTAATTCTCTATTATTTTTTCAAACAATTTACCGTTGTACCCGTTAACCGAAATGCCCGGGTACCCGTAAGATCAGGTAATACCCGTATTTTCGGGTACCCTGGCATTTGTATTTGCGGGTATTACCCGACGGGTATCAAGAGCACTACATTGAAGCTACCGATAGCTAAAATCTGCTTGCTTCCAATTAACGACACGACTAACATCCAAGACCAACCATCACAACACACGTAAAGTCATCTTCACTCTTGCCACTTTCTAACGCTGAGTCGAGGCATAGCGTGATCAACTTGGCCATCGAACAAACCCATCTCTAACAGGCTAGAGTGTAGGCAAATGACAGTTGTTCTTTGTGGGGGAGAATGTAGAGGACTCTACAGTGCTGATCAACTGATTATATTCTAAACCTGCAAGTGTTCCATTTCCATTCGTCATGTTTTTTGCTACAATGATTAAAACCTGTAAAATTTGTATTCTCACTCCTTTTTGTATACTCCGCTATACATAATCTTTTTACTTCCTTAAGGTTGTTTTGCTTAATGGCTAATTTAATAGATGTAAGAGGGATACCAATGGTGCAGGAGGGTGATATATCTGCAAGCTGCGAGTCCTGTTTTGCTAACTCGTCGGCATTGCAGTTACCTGAAATATCCATATGTCCAGGTACCCAATATAGGTGGACCTGCGAGTGATTCGACAAAATGTTGAGTGAAGATGGGCAGTCGAGAACAAGCTTTGATGTAGTGAAAGCACCGGCAAGGGACTTGATTGCTGCTTGGCTGTCCGTGTAGATGCAGATATTCGTATCAAATGAATCGTTGCGAATAAGCCACTTGGACGCTTGTTAGAGAGCCATTACTTCCGCCTGAAAGACGCTGCAATGGTCAGGAAGTCGGAAAGAGAGTCTGAGATCTAACTTGCTTGAGAAGATCCCACAGCCGACTCTTTCCTCCAATTTGGATCCATCTGTATAGATGTCAATTGAATTGTCAGTGACCACCTCGTCATTAATCCATTCCTCTTTACTGGAGATATGGGTGAAAAACGTGTGGTTTAAATAAAATCCATACCAACGTTCGTTGGTGTGGACGTATCGTGGATTAGAATCTTGGCATGGCCCAGGTTTGACCGGGTCCAGCGATTTACTGCACTGAATCTGGCAGCAGAGCACTTAGCTTGTTGCTAAACCAGAAGTGAAGTTGGCAACCAATGAAGGACTGCAAAGAGAGCAAAGAGAGAGAGGTAGTACGGAGAGCCCCAGTAATCAAAAAGGCTGCCGTTGTTCTAAGGTTGACCGCCTTTGCAGTAGCTGGCCAGCAGAAGACGGATCCATAAAGATTAGGCTCGACCACTTCTGTATAGAGCCAGGAAGTGACTCGAGGTTGAAGGCCCCATCTTCTTCCTAATGCCCTCTTACAGCAGTAGAGGTTTTTCGCACTCTCTCTGCTATGTTAGTTTTCCATTGAAGTTTAGGATCAATAACAAGTCTAAATATCTGACGCGCTTGCTAAGGCAAAGCGAGGTACCATTAATTTTTGGTTAGAGTTTAGAGTTGTGGGTGGGCTGGACTTAACCAAAGCACTCAGTCAACGAGGACCATTGTGCTTTACCCAAGGATAGAACCAGTAGAAGAGAGTAGAGAGACAGGAGAGTTATGTGGGGATAAATGGGAAGAAGAAAGGTCTAGGGCCTCTCTACCTCCAACTTCTTTGTTTCACTGATGAACCTTAGGAGCTCAGGAAGAGGGAGAGTATGGACATTGTTCATACTCAAGACATCGCTACCCAACAGCCTTAATCTGATTCTCGCGAACGCCGAACAGCTACAAAGATAATGCTCCGTAGTATTGTCGTCCTCAAGATACGATTGGCAAATCTCAGTGTGAGAAGAAATCCGCTGATGTCCTGTTAGGTTGTCTCACGAAGCACTTTGCGGTTCTGCAGGAGTCAAGCTAGGACCATCTTTCTCTGTGGATAGAACCCACGAAATCGTTGATCCAATGCATGATCTACCCAGAACTTACGCCAAGAAAAAGTAGCAGAGCCTTCATTAGCTAGTTTATCAGCTAGTTCATTCCCTGCAATACCACAGTGTCCTGTTGGTGTAGGAGCCATCGGGCTTCAGAAGTGAGTTCAGCTTAGTCGTCCGGTCCCTTTGAAGAATTTTGTATAGTCTCGGCTAACCCTTCTGATCTACCATTTCACTGCAAAAATTTCTATAAGAGTCCAGTTTTAAATATTTCACCTTCTTCTTATAGTCCTTTTGCAGCTGACGGTAGGCAGTCCAGTCCGCTTCCAACCGAGATTTAAGTTTTTCCGGAGTTTCGAAAGCTCAGCGTTCCATCAAGGCGGTACCTTGTCTACTTCTACGTTCCGGGCACACCATCTCATAGCAATCAACCAACATTCACTTTAATGTATTTGAGGCTTCCTCTATTGATTCTATTGTCAGGAGTTTAGGAACGACGTGAATTCTTTCTTCGACCAGCTCACCGAATCGTGTCCAATCCGCTTTTCGAGGATTTCGGCCGCCAGGAACCAATTTTTGCTCAGCTGCAAGCCGAAACTGTATGTAACAGTGGTCCGAAAGGGTGTCATCTCTAAGAACCGGTGATTTGGTCAGCCTCTATACTGTTTGATAGTGTCAGATCAATCGCGTCTCCTACTAGCAACAAAAGTCGGACTGGTGCCAACATTTGAATTACCAGTCGGGATGACAGAATGAAATCCAATAGCTTATTTCCTCGGAAGTTACACTTGGTGCTCCTCCAGATAGTGTTCTGAGCATTGGCGTCACAGCCCACTATTAGTCCTAAGCCGTTTGATTCCGCGTACCGTACGACTTCCACCAATTCCCTCGTAGGAGCGGGTATAATAGAATCGTAGGGAAGGTAAGCCGAAACAACAATAGTCTCCACCACTCCTCCCCTATAACGGTACTTTATTTTAACTGCAACGAGGTCTTGACAGCAAAATTGTCTTAATGTCGTGCAGTAAACTGCTTTCGGTACGTTGTTTCTTTAAATAGAATAAGAATTGTTATAACTTTTTTATTTGATTGAATAAGTTTATTATTTATATCTTTTGTACTATTAATTTCTTCTTTAGTAATTTTTTATAGCCGAGAGTATATAAGAAGTGATGAAAATCATGCAAGAACGCGGACGAACCACTCTTTAACAATAAAGGACGAAACCCCACCTAACTCCTTCCAATCCGTATACGTGTCTGTTAAACACCCATGGTTCTTAGATTAGAATTATTTGAAGATTTGTATGCAGTTTCGCATAGCTACTGCATAAGAGGGCAGTAACCGATTTGCTATGCTGCAAGTTTATTTGTGAGGAAGGTCTGAACGACATAAAGTTTGTCATCATCACCTATTTCACCTTGCCTTCATCTGAATCCAGTAGCGTAATGAGTACGCGTCCCAAATTCAGATAAAGGCGCATGCCGTACCTAGATCGTATGACCTTTAACGACTCCGGATCGACACTAATAACCAAACGGGAAGCGTTTCCAAGTCCGAACCAGCTTTAGTATATTGATACGTTCTCCAGTGCATCGTATCAAGCACAGCGTTCTGGATACAGTTTCGGGTGATTATGGCATTAGGCTCCCTTGGTTGCTCAGGGATCATCATGCTCACCCGCGTCAGGTTTTGAATTTTGTTAATTTGTCTAATACCAAATTTGCAGCCATCAAAGACTGGCATTCCAGCAACCGTCTTAGTTAGCCAGTCGAGCGAATAAGAGTTGGAGCACTGCACCTGCAAGGTGCCGTGATCCGCCCTCATCCGCTCAAAACTAGGAGCTTCTTTCGAGGTCCCTATGGGCACCCAGGCTTGGCTGTCGACAAAGTCTATCTGTTGTTGAGGCAGTAGACCTTGTCCGCTGCTGCCACGGATCTCAATCGTCAGCACGCTCGCGGCAATTTGAGCGTGATCTTCAGATCTGTTCCTATTGTCAGTTTCAGCAACAGGGGTAGAACAGAGCAGAGACGAAACGGCAACTTTCGCAGATGAATCTTCCGCAGTCTTGATTTGGGTTTCCACAATGGCATCCACCGGAGTTTCTTCCACTGCTTCATCCCGAACCATAGCTGCAGCTCCCACATCCTTAAAAGCTTTCGCCCGTCTCTGCCTTATCTTTTTGATCTGTCTTTTGGACAGACCGACCCCTGAACCGGGCACTGCTTCTGTATCAATCGGCTCGATGGTACTGTCCGAGCTCGTGCTGAGATTAACCATCAGACCAATGGAAGACATAATCGGTGCCTGGAGATGAGCCGTCCTGGTTTCCTCCAAAACGGTACCAGGATTTGCATGGGTTACATGCATCTCCCGTACTATATTAGATTCCACCTGTCCGGCCCCCAAAGCAGGCACAGCCTCAAAGCCCATCGACATGCTGGTACTTTTCAAGTTTGCACAAGGATTAATCATAATGCCGGCGGACATCAGAAGCTGCGTCGGAGCGCTGCTGCGGTAATGAGCCATCCCAGTCTCCTCGAATCCAGTGTCAGGTTTTGTAGAGGTTTTCTGCACCTTCTGAGCTTTTTCCGATTCCTCTGCTCTTGCATCGTTATCGTACAGCAACAGGCTCTCCAGCGATTTGATGATAGAACCAGGCGAGGGCACACTTCCCGAAAAGGGAATGTCTTCAACCAGTAGCTTGCTACCTCCGGGGGCCCGATTTTCAACCCCGGTCATATTTGTCTCCAACGAGTTTCGAGCCTGCATATCCTTTGCTGGCAAACCAGCGGAGGGATTACCACCAGTGTGGTTTCCCCGTGCAGAGAAAATCTGGTTTATACTCATTCTTGACGTTTTCGGCCCTATTTGATACTCTTCAAGGGAGCCACAGTTGAAGAGGAACCAGTTTTCGACTGTTCAGGTCTAGATCCGCAGTGTTCCATTAAAGCAAAGTTACCTCCAGCAGGGTGTGGCTCTTCACCGCGCACTGACGGTCCTGACTTAGTAGAGGCTAGTGAAGCTAAGCACAAGCTCCTATATTCGCATACCAAGCCCTGTACACTTGCCAAAGAATTGGTCCGTGATATAGGATAACTTAACAGTATAATAATAATTTTGGGTAGGGCAAAAGTTGGTATTTTATACTTTCTAGTGAAGAGCATAACCTCTGTTTTGGCAGGATTTACGTTAAGACCGAATTCACGGCACCAGTGATTTAGCAGTTCAGCATAAGCTATTATTTTGCAGCCGGTTTGGTCTAATCTGTTTAGCAGTGTGCTCACCGCCAGACTCCAAATAAGAGGCGATAATACATCTCCTTGTGGTATGACCCTATTGACAACCTTTTGACTTTATTATTTCCAATGGAGGAGCTAATGATACGCGTTCTAAGTTGTCCTATAAATCTAACCAGATTAACATCAAGATTAAGGTTATATTAAGGCATTATCGACAGCATCGGGCAGACATTGTTGAAAGCCCCTTCGATATCGAGAAACACTGCAAGCGTGTATTCTTTGTTGGAAAGTGATTTCTCAACTTCCTCAATGAGTGCATGTAGCGCTGTTTTCACAGACTTCCCTTTAGTATAGGGATGCTATGATTTGGATATAAGAGTGGGATTGATAGAATTCCTGATATGGAAATCAAGAACCCTTTTTAATGTTTTTAAGAGAAAGGAGGACAGACTGATTGTCTGAATTCCTTTGGGTTGGTATGGGACGCCTTTCCTGCTTTGGATATGAAGACTACACGAGCCTCTCTCCAGCTTTTGGGAATGTACAAGAATTTTAGGCAACCTACCACAGAAATTCCTGTAAGACGCCCTTTTGGCTTTTTTTTTATAGCGTACTTAAGTTCCCTTTACTTAGATTTGAAGGGAAACCAGTCATTGAAAGCCTTGGCTCTATTAAAGAGTCTTCTACATACTTTTCGTAGCTCTTCAATCTCCGAAGTCCACCATAAAGGTTTGGTCTTACCTCTAAGTTTGGAGGAATTGCATGCCGATTTGGCAGCGATGTTAAAAAGTGCTGTAATGGAGTTTACCTCTCGATCAATATCGCAGTGGTTATTAATAGTGGGTGGAGCAGGCTGTATGCCAGACCCAATAATGGTATGGAACTTTGTCCAGTCAGTATGCTTCTTATTGATGAAGCTAGTAGAACCTGCAGAGTCTGTAGGATCTAGTTCATTAATGGTGAAGTTAATATAGTTATGATCAGAAAAGAAGCACTCTTGCAAGACACTCCAGTCTTTCAGTAGGTGTGACGAGTGTTCACTTACTAGAGTGAGATCGAGAATCTCCCTTCTATTTGAAGTAATGAAGGTTGGCTCATGTCCCCCTATTAATAACTACGTCATGAGTAAGGATAAAATCAAAGAGAAACTCACCTCGTTCATTTGTGTCCGTACTGACCTACATCTCGTGATGGGCATTGGCGTCGGCACCGATGATAACCGGAGTCCGTTTACGGTTAACCTCTGCAACCAGAAGCTTCAACGTATCATGCAGCGGTGATGTACCGTGGTCATGTGCCAAGTAGCTGGAGATGATCCAGGTGGCCATGACGTTGATCACAATAACCATGGCCACATTGTCTTTATCGCTAAACTTGGAGAGTAAAAAAGCATTAATGCTATTTTTGATAAGGATACAGGATCTGGGTTTACCTTGACCCTCCACATACACTGTGCGGTATCCATTAATATTGAGTCCGCGAACCCGGTCTTTTACGACACATGGTTCTTGGACAAGTATGAGCTCCTTTTTGAGTCAGGCGGAGGAGCAACTTATTCCGTAAGTTCGTCAATGATATGACCCAGTTTTTCCACTCCAAAGCGTTAAACGCTAGAGGATTGTCGAGTAGACATATGCATCGTATTAATAAGGGCATATTCAATGGTGGCCAGATGTTTGCACCATTCACCGTGATTAATGGGCTCGGAAACTTTTGCTAACATGGGACTAATAACGCCGTTTATCCGTTCGACCTGACCTTTAGCCTGAGGGGAACAGGTGGCTACATTTGATGTAAAGCAAGTACCTCTGCTGCAGGTGATGCGTCTAGAACGGCTGCAGTGTTAAAAGCAATTCGTTCTGGGATACGCAAACCTCTCTTATACTAGTAGATATAGTAGGATAAAGTTTAACCAATTTGTGAAAAGCGTCTATGATAACTGACAAATATTTCTTCTTAGAGTTAACAGCAGGCAACGGACCCAAATGATCGATATGAATGGTGTAAAAAGGAACTGATTTTTTAGGAATACTGTACAGCTGGTGCTGATTTGAACGAGCAGGAGAGGAATACGTAATACACTTAAGGCAATTTTTAATGTAGTTGCCTACTTTCGTTTTCATATGTGGAAACCAATAGTGCTTCTTGATTTGCTGACAACTTTTTTCAATACCCAAGTGACCAATCTTCTAATGAATTAGTCTTATGACACTGTTCATCATTTCGGAAGGTACGAAAAGTTGCAAATAACCAGCTGGCGATTTTCGGAAGTATAATCCATCAATTAAAGCGTATTCATCAGACTCACTCTCTTTCAATTGGGAACGTAGTTGGCATAAAAAGTGGTCACGCGTTTGGGTTACTAAAAATGTAACTAAAAATCCAAGTCAGCCTCATTGACTAAAGCAACACAATTATTAACGGAGTTGACTCTACTAAGTGCATCGACATGGCCCATCAGTGTTCCGGGCCTATGTTGAATCGTAAAGTCATAGTTCTCAAGCTTAAGGGCCCAAAATGCTATCTTAGAAGAATTGTTCTTATTGTTTAACGTTTGCACTAGTGGATCACAGTCAGTGAATATTTTGAATGGAATTCTGTAAAGATATGTATGAAATTCCTTAAGGCCATAAATAATTGCCAATGTTTCCAGTTAAAATGAATGAAGTCTTGACTCAGGGACTGAAGTGCTTTTTGAATAGTAAGCAACAGGATGAAGTTTTTTATCAGAATCTCTTTGAAGTAAGACAGCACCAAAACCATGTGAACTGGCATCAGTATGTAATTCAGTTTCTAGTTTGAGATTATAGATGGATAATACGAGGGCTTCAGTTAATAACTTGAGTAGATTCGGAAAGGACTGAAGGCATTAATCTGTCTGTATAGTGAAAGCAACATCCTTTCGAAACAAACGCGTCAAAGGGAAGGCTATTCTTGAAAATGAAGGGGCAAAACGTCTGAAATAAGAAAACAAACCCAGTCATCTTTTTAAGCTCTTTTGATCACGCGGGAATTGGTAGGATTTATGGCTGTCAGATGTATATCACTAGGGGTAATACCTTCAGAGGTAGCCCGGTATCCCAAGTGTACTCAAGTTCAGTGTATGCAAACCGACATCTACTCAAATGAATTTCCAAACCATAGCTCCTAAGTCGAGCCAAAACAACGGCCACTATTTCAATATGTTGCTCCAGCTCGTCAGTTGCAACTTTCAGTAAAATCACGCAAAATGTTATGCATAAAGCGTTGAAAGAAAGGAGGGCCCGTTTCTTGGTCAATTACAGTAAAATATCTTTTACCACGTAAGTGTTCAAAGAAATCATCAATCAAGGGCAAGGGGTAGATATCACGAACAACTAATTTATTAATAGGTTTATCAACGCAGAAACGCTTGCTCTTGCCTTTCTTGTGCACTAAAACTATGGTCGAAGAATAAGGAGAATTACTAGGTCTGATTTTACCCCTTTTACTAACATCGTTAACAATTTCTCTCGCTTGAGTTCGCTCATGATAAGAAAGAATCCGAGGTCTCAATAAATAAGCTTATCATGCGTCACTCCAATTTTCATCGAATGTTCACTTAAATTGGACATAACAGAAGGTTTGTTAGCATAGACTTCAAAAAATGTATCGCGTATGGAAGATATGGTGTTAAAGGGTAAATCAGGGTTAATATTGAAATCAGACTTATCAACTTGTACTGTTACAGAACTTAAATATATCACGGAATTTTCATCTATCTCAGTGCAGCAAAGCTTCTGTATGGTATCAGGGGTGACACTAGCATTCAACATTGACACAACTGAAGTTTCTTCACAATTACTCAATAATGTAGGAATAGCAGTTTTTTTTATTATCTATGTGCTCAAAAGATTGACTGTCATGAGTATTAATTGTAGACTTATGACGATTCTCTGCTTTAAATAATCCAAAAGACTGAAGTGTACTTTTCAACTGAGCTTATTTAGTGTTTATTTTAATATTTAATGACAAAAGGAGAGTTCGACCGAACGTCAATTTTTTGGTCGAAGCCGAACCGAACTTCGGCCGAAGCCGAAGACCGAACCGAACATTTAAACAAAAATTGAATTATAAAAAGTATAAAAATAAATCAATAATTTTTACTTTTTAAATGATAAATTTGGCCTAATTTTAAATAAAAATATTTTTATATACTATTTAAATTATATATTTTTTTTTATTTTTATTATAGTATCATGTTTAAAATCAATAAAGAAATTCAGAGCCGCTGACTTAAAAAAAAAACACTTATTTATTTCTTGGATATTTAACGGCCTCTGTTTTTTATAACTGGTGAATTTTTATCGAGCTCAAGGCCAAGCAAAAATAAAGGTTTTAAACAAATTTATTTTTATCTTTGACAAAGAAAAATTTCAATTAGCTTTTACCACGAAAAATAATCTCCGACAACTATATAGTAATACAAAAAGTATAATGGACGAATACGAAAAATCAGATGTAATATATAAAATTAAATGTGGTGGTGACGGGTTCCACTTATGCAATAAAACATATGTGGGAACAACAAAATCTAAGTTAAAGACAAGGATTTCTGCTCATAAGTCGGACTTAAGATCACGTAGCATTAACGATCAAAAAACTGCCTTGACGACTCACTGTAGGGGTCTCAATCATACTCCAGTTTTTGACAAAGTAGAAGTGTTACAACAAGAGAGAAACTAAAAAAAACGGTACATTTTAGAGATGCTACATATTACCAATACACCAAATGATGAGAGAATGAATTTTAAAACTGATACTGACAATTGCGCTCACAGCTACAGACATTTGGTGACAAGAAGAAAGAAAAGAAAGAAAGATGTTCGTTAAATAATATCTTAATGTTACAAATTTATGTATGTACATATGTATTTGAACCTTGTAAGATATATGTAACGTTTAATGTAAGTTGTGACTAATTATTTGTTTTCTTAAATATTATATGTTTGTTTTAAGTTAAAGTAATTCAATTTTATCTCTATAGTGTCCTGAAGATGACTTCTAATTGAAGTCGAAATATTGACAAACAAATATAAAAGTTTTTTTAAAAATAAAAATAAATTTGATAGTTTTTTAGGAGACTATGAAAATTAAATCTAGAGGTTAATTTTCAAAGTCATGAAAACGGCCGTCTGATTTGCCCGTCTCTATATACATTGTTGTTGTGATGACTACATTTGTTCATTAAGCCTGTTTATATATAACTTCAAATAAAAAATAAATTTGTTTAAAAACTTTATTTTTGCTTGGCCTTGAGCTCGATAAAAATTCACCAGTTATAAAAACACTTATTTTTATTAAACACAAAATACATATTACTAATATGATACAGTAAAATGATATTACAAAACGCAAAACTAAAAAAAAAAATATTATGATTTATATATTTATTAGTGTAACTACATTTTTATTCCAGAAGATCCAGAAGTGCTACACTATTATATTATATATCAATTTAAATAGTTGGACGAGTAGGTTAGCCAAAAATTCATTCATCAGATTTAAAATCGGTTAAGCCAATCCCAAAATATTGGCGTCGGAAGTTTTTTTTTAAATTCGCTCATTTAACAAAGCATTGAATTCATCGTTGAAAAAATCATTGCTTAAGCGGGAGTAAATAATAAATGAGAGTGAGAGAGAAGACATGAGTAACGCCATCACTCAGAATTATCTTCCGCAAAAAAAAGGCCCAGTTACTGGGGCCTTACCGACTAGTTATTATTAATCAAAGTTAAATAATTGTATATTATAGTGTAAATATAATAGTTTGTCGGGATTTGTATCGAGCAATTGACATATCCTATTTTTATAAAGCTGGCCTGGAATTGCTTATTTGCAACACTAGATGGAGGAGCACAAAGATATTTGGTTGCAATTAAAAAGCACTCTTTGGTGTATTGATACTTAAGGTTACAAAGCTATACATTTAGTTTTCGTAATAATAACGGTCTAATAGCATCGGGATATTCACGTTTATTTTTAAATTGAGCAAAACACTGGACGCATCCATAATCATCAGCTTTTGTTTGCCTAAACCAAATTATTTTGTGGACCACAGTTCATGAAGAAATGTTGGTGAAACGTATGTACTATTGATAAAGGACTACCGGAGTCAAAAAGAGAAAGCAAACACAAAGGCTCAGTACAACTTCTATCTTGAGGATCAAAGACAACACTTACCAAATGCAATGACTCAATCGATTCGATTAAAATATCAGTATCGCCATTTTGTCCTATGGCAGCAGCAGTTCTGTTGACACGCATCGAGCATTCACGATAAATATGATTAAGTTGTGCGGCGGGATGTGGGCATTGGCTTTGATAGTGGCCAAAACGTGAGCAATCAAAGCAGCGAGGATTGTCAATCAGTTTGGCATAAGTTGTGGCCACATTTGCAGTGACAATTCTACCGGCCGTATTCACATTTACTTGTGGTCGAATATTTTGAGTTGGTGTCAAACGATCACGTTTTCGGTCATAATGATCCAGCAATGACTTACCATAAGTTCACTTAAGGGTGTTTCACTATACAGTAAGGCCACATTGTTTGTATGATCACCAATTCCTTCCAGAATAATGTCGACAAGTTCATCTTCCAAAACATTTGCACGAGCTGTAATTTCTTGCATTTCAAGAACATATCGATTAAGGTTTTCACAGGCATTCAGTCGACGAGCACACAATTGGGTACAAACTTCATCCAACGTATACTTTCCAAAGAGGATAGATTGTAAAGAGTTCGCATTTCGCTCTTCGTGTTGCTGAAACATTTAATTATACCGAACTACAACCGTCCACAATGTAGAAAACTGAACTAACCGAACAAACCGTATGAGTGGATTAGTTCGGTGAGTTTGATGACAGAAGGAATTTTTCAGACCACTGTACAACAGATCGCTAGAGCCGAAATATTTTGAGAATCTTTATAAAATAATCGAAGTTTATTATTATCTTTTAACAGTAATGTAATACTAGTATTACAAAGCCACAAACTTACTTTAAATGCGTAGGTACAAATCCCTATCTTGCATTAATTTGTCTGGTACAAAACTCCTATATTGCCTTAATTGGTCGGGTAGACAACGGCTAAGTAAAAATGCACAAAAACCAAAAAAATTACAATTGGCTGAAAATATGTATCGTTGTTCTTAACCTTTCGTTTGTATCCTATTGCTCGAAACATTAGCTTTTACCTGGGGCGAAAATGAGCCCATTTCAGAAAACCTAATTTTTTCCTAAAAACGATAGTGTTGAAGAAAACTACTAATGTTTTTATTTCAAGAAAACGTCAACCTTTCATCAAACCCTAAAGCATTAACGTTAGTCGATTCGATTGACATCGTTTGTATTTTGTAACATTTTTAAAAATTAATTTTTAAACTGAAAAACTCAAAATGGCAAAACTTTTGTGTTATTTTTACTTAAAACATATTAAAATAATAGTATATAAAAAACATTTGTTGACGGTTGAAAAAAAAAACAGATTTAAATACATGATAGTCGATTCGACTATGAATTAGTATTTACGTATAAAAAAAAAAAGCATTCTTACTCTAAGGTTAAAAAAAATAAAATAAAATTAGACTCAAAATAAAATCAAATTAATTTATCAATTCTTAAATGTATCCATACATCACTTGCGCAGAAATTTGAAGAAATAAGGTCTAAGTTATTTCTCAATTTTGTTCGCATTTTTTTTTTTGGTGGTGTCCTTTTTGACACCGGAGTACAGACGAAAGGTGTTAATGAAAAAAATCCCCAAACAGTTAACAAATTTTAATTTTTCTTCTATTACTTATTTTCACTCACCAGAATTTATGGTTAAGAATAATTAATTAATTTCCGATTCTTAAATTAGAACAATACTGCTTAGAAATATTCTAAAATATAAGAGATATATATTACATCCTACTATGATCATATACTGAAATGAAATTGTAAGTGCATAATAACATAATATTGCGCATTATTTTTATGTTCCGAAATATCATTTTCAATAGAAAAATGTTCCTTACATTCTGCACTTACAAAAATACAAACGATCATGCAAAGCTATTGAGTTCACCAGAGAAAAGACAAAACTGCTAAAATATAAAACCATTTATTTATTCCTACACACAGCCAAACATACTGAAATAAAGCAATATATATATATTCCAATTCAAATAACACACTGCTCCGCGCATACTCCACCGCCGCACAGCGGTTTGACCCCATACAAAGTGCAAAATCAGCATAACGATTTTTGACATGAGTCGCTCTTAGGTCGTGGAAAAGAGAAATTATGAAAATGTTTTTACCCGATATGCATTTAGTATTTTGTTAATAAAAATGGGATCCGCAGCCATTTTTTTTGTTATTTAGCTAAGAAATTATATTTTACATTTTTATACACCTATTCTGTTTTTACACGGTTTTGATTTAACACGGTTTGAAAATAAACAAATTTTAAATTTTTTTTACACGATTTAGCACGATTCAAAATCTTTTGAGCTTAAATTTTGTTTGGTTAAATTAATTTTTGCGAAATATGTTCATATCACAAATTTAGGGGAATTCCCTTTATGTGGATACAAGCAAATTTACTGGTCAGAGCAATTGTAAATAGCGCAAATTTTGGGGAATTCCCTTTTAGTGCATACAATCAAATTTATTTGTGACAGCAACTAGAATGTGTTAATATTTTCTGAACTATCCATGCAATCAGACGTGTTTGCTAAAGGAATTTTTTATAGGCAAATTCTTTTTGTTAACAACAGAGCTGTTTTGTTTGTTTTTAGTTTCTGAACTTGTCATACATTTTTTTTACATTACTTTTAAGCTTAGAGTGCATATCTTTTTTTCTTTAATAACTATGCTTGTGTAAAAACACATTATATATGTGATTTCATAAAATAAACCTGAATAATTGTTCTTAAAAAATCCTTGTTGTTTTCGTGGAACCAATTACGTGTAAAAACAGAACTGGGTGTATATTAGAATATTTCGCAAACCTTCGCAAGATAGACCTAGTCTACCAAACTTAAGGAATTATATTGAAATTTTAGTTTCTAAAAACCAAAATCTATTAAAAAAAAAATTTTCTCTTTTTCTTTTAATTTATCAAATTCATTCTTCATACATATACAACACCCCTATATAAAAATATATATATAAAATAGTTTTCAGATTATAACTAAAGTTAAGGGGGAAGGCCACTGTGACGGGTCAAAAAATTTTGTTTATCTTAAACTAAAGTTTATATATTCAAAAATAACCAAATTTCAAGTTAAAATTCCAAAAATTGCCTGAGTTACAGCCATTTTAGTGATAGTAAGTAGACTGAAAACTTAATGGACTGAAAACTTTAAACGCGTTTTTGTCTTTTTTCGAACTGGTCGCGTCGATAACTCGATCAAATATTAACCGGTTTTCAATTAACCGATTTTATTCGTTACGTTCGTCAGTGGCTATCGTTAAGCGTAGCCGATTTTCATATTTTTGATTTATTTTTTCAGCTCTTTGAAACAAAAAAAGGGTCGAAAACATGAAAAAATGTTCAATCAGGCGCCATTTTGTGGGGGAAAAAAACGCTACGTACGTAAAAACTAGTTTTTTTTTGAAAATCCGTTCTTGAGAAATCGACGAGACCATGAAGGGGGAAATTTTTTTCGGGCTCCGCGGCAGCGCCCATATCTTCAAAACTATTCAATATTTTTTAATAAAAATTTATGGAATAATAAATAAAAAAATAATAAAAATATTGTTGGAAGTGCACTTAATAAAATTAATATGAAACGATCCCCATATTCCTTTATTTGACACATCAAACAAATTCCCGAAAATCACTCATTTTTCCAGCCGTCTCAGTGGCTTTCCCCCCTTAAACAACAAAAGCTTCCAAAAAACGCTTCAAAATGCATGCTAGCACTTTGTGTTTAGCATTCATCAACTTCGGCAGCTTACCCACAATTATTTAAAATTTGTATGCAGAACCCTAGCATTTTTCAGTAAGTATTTATGATTTGTTTCGGACAAACAAATTTCTTAGGCAGCTCTGTAAGTCGGTGTGGTAAATTTGAAAATAGCAATAAGTTTGAAAAAATCTTATAAAACGACAGTGTTGTAAATAAAAAGTATGTATGTAATTAGTGTTGCGAACTTTCAAGTTAAAGGCAATGGGTTTTTCGTATAATTTCAAATGAATATCACACTTTTTGCAAAAAAATCTCAAAATTTGCAAGGATTTTAAAAAAGTCTTAAATTTTGGGTATTTTCGAGAAGTCGTATCAAAGTCTCTAAGCAGTCAAAAAGGTTGCGAATCGCAACTTTTGTCTCATAACGGCCACCCTGCTTTAGCAGCCTTAGCGCCTGGTTATATTGGTGCTCGGTGTTCGACGAACACAAAACATTTTCTCCCGTGCTCGGTCAAAGTGGTTACATTCAGCTCGTTGCAGAGTTGTTTTTTGTCAAAATATACTCGTTTGTTTAATACTGTTTTATATGTATTGATACTGTTTTGTAAAATAACTCATTGCCACCCTGAATACTCG
The DNA here is from genome assembly GCA_963691655.1 of Toxonevra muliebris. Classification (NCBI taxonomy): domain Eukaryota; kingdom Metazoa; phylum Arthropoda; class Insecta; order Diptera; family Pallopteridae; genus Toxonevra; species Toxonevra muliebris. The sequence continues at coordinate 86,621,345 of OY829326.1, read as the reverse complement.
GCGTGCTCGGTGTACAATACACCGAGCATATCGTGTTCGGTGTGAGAGTGAGTACAGACTCTAACTTTGTGTTCGGTGCAACAACAATTTCATGGTGTTCGCCGGGCATACTCGCAATATAACCACAGCCTAAAGCAGAATGATCAGTGTAGCCAACTCAGCGCTTTTCCCGCTAATTTTAGTGCTTTTTCAAAATTAAAACGCGGGAAAAAGTGATTTAGCGGTCAGAGGGTTTTTAACGTGTTTTTTTAATTTAAAAGACACTAAATAATCCATTTCCTGAATAATCTCAATAACATTTTTTATTCATACAATGAGCAATGAATTTATTTAAAACCAAAGTTCGTAACCGTAAGTCACTCAATTCAAAAAATTTTTTACTTCATATAAAAAATAGATTAAAACACGAAAATTCATTTTGTGAAAACTACAAAATATCTGATGGGATAAATGTTTGTATAAACCAGCACTACTGTTTATAATCCTTCTGAATTCAGATTAAAGAGTGTGGAATGGCCAGAAAAAGCTGATAGTAATGAAGATAATATGGGCTTCGATTGTATAATTTAGAAATGCTGTGTGAACTAAAAACTTTAAAAATACATATATTTAATTAATTTTTTTAATACAGCAGAATCCCGATAATTCGTATTGGCAAGGAACTAGCAATTTTTTACGAATTACAAAGTTTTCGATTTAACCCTTTCACCCTGAGTTTTTCCTCAAAATCTTTGTTGAGTTTCTTCAATATTTTATGCAAATATTACAATAAACTTTAAAAAATAATATGTCCAGGACTCTTAATCCTTATAGTTATCCTTAAGTTTTCCAATGGGGCATAAGCGTTAAATTTTTCCCTTATAAAGGTATTAAACACAAATTTTTTTATATAGGGCAACGTGGTCCTAAGTTGGCACTGTGGGTTAAGCCGGCACCCCGCATTTCTTAGATATGGAGTGCGAGGCAGCTTAACCGTTTTGTCTTATGAGAGGTTGGTAGATATGAACGTAATTTACGCTGACAATTATCACTTTAGTTTTCGCATGACAACATGAGTGCGATATAAATTTTTAGTGCAAACGGAATTCCATTTTCTTACATTCTTTTGAAGCTGCTACGGGTGTGTAAATATTTCAAAAGTTCAATTGATTAAATGCATTAGTTTCTGTGTTCTGTGTGCTTTCGCCTGATAAAGTTGATTTTTTATTCGGATTTGTTTCGTTTGTGTAATAGCGTGAAATGTGTAAAAACTCGTAGTGGTCTTGGGTCGGCACCAAACAGGTGGTCCTGAGTCCGCACATTTTTTTTTTTTTTTTGCTTTTGTTGTTATTTGTATGTTATTTTAATTTGTTGTGTTTCAATTGCATGTTCCTTGTCTTTTGTCGGTTTTTCGATTTACTCAGTGAAACAGACGCCTCACAGAGAGCTCTTAGGCAGCTCACAAAAAAATTTTATTATTATATTGCTCTGCAAAATTGGCTACAATGATCCATGAACGCCTTTGGTAGTTTCATTAGTTTTAACTGTTTTTTAATTTTTATTCTTTCTTTTTGAGATTCTATTTGGAATGGAGAAATGTTTCTATTCTTTAATTAATATTTGACAATATTCTATAAATTTTTTCACTGCATATGGTTTAAATTTGTTAATTTTTCTCTAAAACTTACATAACCTGCTTTTTTTCTTGCATTGGCAAAAAAAAGAATGTGCCAACTCAGGACCAGGGTGGTGCCGGCTTAGGACCACTATATTGAGAAATAGTAAATATTGACTTATTCTCTTTGCGCTGCATTGACCACAAAAATCACTCTACTCTGTTCCGAACGACATAGAATTGTAGACAAAGGATCGAGGTACCTGACCAAAGGTATTAAAGTGCCATTAAACCCTGTTTACCATCTCTTTTTGGAAAAAACTCTTACGATGCCGACTTAGGACTCTCCCCTACTAAAAAGATAATCAATTAAATACATGTATTTAACAAGAAAAACTAAAATAAGATAATGGAAAAAGAGTATTTTATACACTTTGATCCAGGGCTTTGGAGCAGCCAAATTTAGGGGTTGCTCCGCTCCAGCCTCTCAAGTATAGCTCCGGCTCCGCTCCAACTACATATAATTTTCCTAATAAAATTTTTTTTTTATTTTAAATCCATATGTATGTATCGCTACCTTAATTTGCCCTAATGATTTTCAAATTTGGAGATGATCATTACTCTTACCATAACCATTACTGGCAATGGAATATTTCAATTACCAATTTCATTACTTCAATGGAAATGACAATAAAGAGTTGAAATACCATGAATTGTCAACGAACAATAGGTAGTTTGAAAAATTATTAATCGGTGCAGCGGAGCGGTTAAATTTTGATTGCTCCAGCTCTAGCTCCGGTCAAAACAGTGTGCTTCACCGCTTCTTGCTCCAGCTCCGCTCCTAAGCCCTGCTTTGATCACAAAAAAATATACAGAGTAATAATTTATAACTATCACATATCAATGTAGAGGTCTATATTCTCTTCATTACTATCAGCGGCCATAACACACTCTTTAGTCTGAATTCAGAAGCACTATAAAAATTAGTGCTATTTATTTTCGTCATCAGGTATTTTGTAGTTTTTACAAAATGAATTTTCGTGCTTTAAAAGAAGCTGAAGTAAAGAATTTTTTGAATTGAGTGACTTACGGTTACGAACTTTGGTTTTAAATAAGTTCATTGCTTATTGTTTGGATAAAAAATGTTGTTAGGATTATTCAGGAAATCGATTATTTAGCGGAGCAGTTAGTTTTTTTTTTTTAATTAAAAAAAAAAAACGCCTTAAAAAGTCCACTGACCGCTAAATCACTTTTTCCGAGTTTTAATTTTGAAAAAGCACTAAATTTAGCGAGAAAAGTGCTGAGTTGGCAACACTGCTATTTGCGGTTATTATATGCTCAGTGGTGCAAGTATTGATGGAAGTGGAAACATTGAAGGCGATTCTGATCGACAAATGCGACTTGAAATATGCATGCGTTGATTTCTATAAATACCTCATAATAAAGGCGGAAGTGCTTCGTCAAATTTCTTCAAAGGACAAATGTAAAACAACAACAACAGAAGAAGATAAGGAAATGGAGAACAAAGACGATTCAAATGATGAATAATTTTCTTTCCTTGTTAATTTTCTTTGAATAAAATTGATGCCGCAAAATAAGCAGTTTTTTTCAAATCGATTTACTGTTTAAAAATTTTTAGTAGAAATATACAGTTTTTGGTTCGAAAAAAGAAACGAGCGTTACGCCTACCTCTCATATAAATATAATTACAAAATTCTAATTTAATGTTTTACCAAAACTTTTATAAAATTTCACATATGTAAATGAAAGATAGGCAAAATTCCAATCGATAATGGAAATGGTTATACATACATATTTATTAGCATATGCAATTTCATGACTATATCGCGTTTAAAAAAAAATAAACATGTATGGGAGGTGGGCTGGGCAATAGTCTGATCAAATTTTTTGCGTGACATATAGCAATAATAATGTTTATAACTATATAAAATTTCATGAGCAAATCAGCAATATATACCAAGTTATACCCTTTTTGCGGTTTCATTTGTATGGGAAGTAGGCATGGTAATAGTCCAATAATTATAATTTTTCACGTAGTGATTGTGAATTACCTCATGAGAATGAATTTCAACATTTTTGCTTTGCAATGTTTATTTTTATGCTCTATGGCATGTCAGGTTTCTAGCCAGTGGGATCATTGAAAATCAAAGTTTGATCATTAAGAGTATATCTAATAACGTTTATATATATATATATATATATACTTAAAATATATACTTAAAAATTTACAGAAGAAATAGTTGGTGAAAATACTTTTTTGAAAAGTTGGCAAGCGTCGTAAATCCAAAATTCAACGCATACACTTATGGTTAATAAGTAGTATAATAACTGAAATGAAAACGAAAGCAATTACAGCTGAAGCAAGCAAACTATATTTATGTATGTAATAAAAACATTAAATTTTGTCAAACCTTCATTGTAGCAGAGGAGCTATATATATATATATGCAGGTATACATATTCAATTAATAACGATAATGCAACAAGACAAACTATTTACATTGAAATCTGCATTTTTTATTCTAGTGCAAGTTTAAAGTCTCTCAAGAAAGTTGTTTTTTTTTAATTTCTTCTTTCTCAATATTGCCTGCCTGTTTAAATTAATACTCTGGCTGCTTTACTTGCCAGACAGGCAAGCTGACTTGCTCAGCTTGCTGGCTGACTGCCTAGTTATGACTTTGCGTGCCATTTCTTCAAGTGCGATTTATATATATATATAATAAATTTGTTATAAAAGTCTGCGACCGAACGTTTTGCGAAACAATTCATATTCAATTTTAGCCGCGAAATGTACGCGCATCGGTTAAGATACTTTTACTTAGCATTGCTAATTGTAAGTAAAACACTATATGAAAGATATTAAAAATATGTGTAAACGTGTGTAGGATAAATTATATCCTTACTTATATCAATAAAAATGTAAAAAAATGTGTTGAGGGATATTATAATTCCGAAATAAATTCATCAATACTTGCCTATAATCTATAACAATAAATTAAAGAAGGCACAAGAAATTTGAATGATTTGTCGTGAAATAAGTAAACGGTTCTCGTCTTTAATTTTAATTGCAAGTTTATTTTCGTTATAAAATTTAGGAAAAACAATAATTATAATAATTATTAGGATAACCTATTACAAAGTGTTTTCCTCACATTAAACGCATTGATATTTCTGAGTAAATAAATTTTATAATACGTACAAATAACTTAAAAAGCGAAAGTATTTTTTTTCTAGTTTTTTTAATTAAAGTGTTAACTTAAAGTGTTTTGTTGTTGCTCTCAATTGTAAATGGCAAATCAACATTTTGTAACATTTTTCAACAGGAACATCACATTACACTTCATTCGATTTTACGCCAACTATTTCAAAGTTTCTCAATTTAAATCATAATAGCTCGTGTATTCCGGAAATATAATAATAGGGTGAATGAGTGCAAAAAGGTAAAATGCAAGTTTTGCAGAAGTCTAAAGTTTCCGATGTTTAAAAATAATTTTTGGTTGTAATATCGTGAAAATTTCGACTACTTAATGTAATTTTTACAAAAAATTTTAAAATGCTAGAGGCAGAAGTGCCATGTTCGTATAAAACGATTAAAATGTAAATCAATATCCAATTTGCTAAAATTAAAAATCGAAAGTTCCTTTTTGTGGATAAATTTTAATTTATTTAATATAAATAGTAGTATACAAAGCAAAAAATTTAGAACGCTAGCATTTAACCTTGAATGCTATTATAAATGTACCTACATTTAACCCTACAAAATTCTCAACCTAAATGCAACTAAACTATTCAAAAAATATGTTTTGAACATAACGAAATATAACACAAAGAACTTTTGGGAGATGATACAATGAAGTAAACGCAGTCTTCGGTACCAGCGCAATAAGTTAACGCAATTTCGCCATGAGGCAATGACTTAAACGGCCAAGTCGAATATTCCGATCTTTGCGATATTGCGTGTTAGCTTTTAGTATTGGATTATTGCGTTACAGTGTGTCAATAAGTCTGTGGTAAAAAGGAAAAATAGCTTAAGTTTATTTTCTTGTCAGCCGATTTTAATAGCTTTAAATATAAATATTAAAGTAACTATTGCGCTGTTTTAAAAGATTCTAAGCTTAAATCAAAGGCCAATCACGTAACGCAGTAAAAAATCGTTAGTTTATTTCTTATTTATTTATACAGTTTCTGATTCGTTTTGTTGGAAAAATGACTTCCGGAAAATATTTGTTTAACCCTGCGATAACCGATAAGGTCCCTAGGGACCTATGATACTTTCAACGAAGCGGTATTTCAATACGGTTAGGTTAGGTTGGAGTGGCTGTCGAGAGACACACTTAGGCCTGAACGACCCATTGTGATACCACATAGTTGGACCTACAGTTTAACGTCTATTCCGACCGGCGGTGTGGCAATTTTTTTATCGGCTTGGTGGTTTTGCCATTACCAACCAATGTGTGTACTTGTACACTATCTTATAATTCTCATACACTTCATATTGATAGTGAATATAAGAAAGTAATGAAAATTAACCACCAGACGAAGACGGGAATTGAACCCGAACCTCCCTGATGAAAGTCTAGTGCACTATCCACCAAGCTATCGAGGTCGTCTTCAATACGGTTACACCGAACAGCCTCAGCCTACGTAAATCCTGTTTCGACACGATTCTGTGAAATTTTCCATCATAATCGTTCGGTTAAAGTCATTTATGAGGTCGATCACCGAGAAAGTCCTGCTTTTATTGTGGAACACCTGTGTATGTTGAACATTCCACAGCTCTGAAAAATGTAATACTTGCAACACAACAGACGCAGGGGCTGCCGAAGCAGAATAAAGAAACTAAATACAATATTTTTATAATTTTATTTTCTTTGCCTATCTATAACAGAAAAATATAAAAATATCAATAGAGAAGGTCCCTGGGGAAATTGTCCGTCTTTGACCATTTAAAAAGTTGTCGGTTATCGGAGGGTTAAAAAATGAATTTTTTCAAAAAAAGGGCAAGGACTTCCATGCAAATGCATGTTTTTACTGAGCATCTCAAAAGTGAAATGGTCAAGTTATCTTTACGAATCATGAAATTTCCTTTAAATGGCATTCAATCGTTAGTGCATATTTTTGCATATTTTACAATAAATACATATTTTTGGCAAACTGTAGGTACATATTTTTGCAGAAACATAAAGAATTGAATGATCGGCGCTCAGAAAAAGCAATACAGCCTTTGATTACTACCTCTGCAGCGGCAGGGCTTAAACTATTTTGTTTGGATTTATGCCAAGCTTTTATTTCAGCAGATATTCCATTGTATCTTACAATCCACAATTAAGAAGTTTTTTCATCTTTTAAACTCAGTTGAGGCTCAAGGAATAGGAGCACATAATGCATATGAGGCATTTCATGTGAAGCGGACAACGAGAAAAAAGTAAGGTTCAGAAATTCGTTGAAATTCGGCCTAATTGAACCTGTAGAAAATATGAATATAGAAACACAATTTTTGTTTTTTTGTATGAAGTTCATTTGCCAAGTTATGGGTTTTTAAAGAATTGACGTAATTGAAATATGGATATTTCAAAAGTGATTTTTAGAATTATGTTCTTTTCAATTATGGAATCAGACCGGAAATTAAAATTTTGTTTATGCACCAAACAGGAAGTAAAAGTATAGAATCAGAATTTTAATAACTTCGACCATTTAAAAAAAAAATTATTTTTCCAAATTTAGCTTGAAGTATTTAAATAATACCCTTAAAGTTTAAAAATGGGATCTACATTAGTTTAGCGTTAGAAAATTACTCATTAAAAATTGCAGATAATGATCTGAAAATTTAGCCAAATCTTTCTTAAATTAAGTGCTTCAAAAGGGTCCATGCGAAAGCTGCTTCGGTTTGGGGGCATTTCTGACATGGAAACCAGGCTATGCCCTTTGCCTTAAAAAACTTTTCTTATGGGTTTCCATAGATGAGGCTACTGATATCTAGGGAAGATATGTAAATTTGGAATTTAATGAAATTGTTCAATAAATGAATTTTGTGCCTTCAAATATGCTCCTATCGTCCGAGTGTTGATGTAGAGCGATCATTTTCTTTATAGGAACATTTTTTAAGACCCGATCGTGAAAGTTTTGTATTTGAAAACTTCAAAAATATTTTTATTGTTTGCGCCAATAAAACAATTAATAAAGATTGATCCCATGATCATTTACATATTTACTTAACAACGATTTGTGTTAAACTTTTTATGTTTATTTTATATTTTTGTTGCTTTTTATAAATTTATTTTATATTTTAAAATGAATTGTTTTCGTCCTTTGTTTGTTAAATTACATGCAATACTTTTAGTTTTTTTTTTACCGAAAATATGCGATTAAAAACAAAATATTTTAATCGCATATTTTTGATGTTTTTAGTGCATTTTTTGCAGTTTTAGTTGCAAATTTTTGAACTTTAAGTGCATATTATATGCGCATGTTTTCGATTTGTTAGTGCATGAAATTCCTTGCCCTAGTTATTAGCAATCAAGGTATATGATGAAATACAATAATAGAATTTAATTTTTTGGTTTTTATTTCAGTACGGTCATTCGAGATGTTCGAGTAATTAAAATCTAATTGGTATTTTTTTTACTTTTTATAGGGGATATAAATTTAAACACACCGATCTGGCTACAGTCGAAGAATATTACAGAGATGAGCATATTTAGATTTTTTTTTATCGATTTTAGTCTTTCATTGAAACTGGGAAACCGAAGTGTTTTTATGAAAGAGGAAGTGACGAAGTGTCAGGCTTGAAAGAGAAGTGAAAAACTTCAATTGAAGTGACAGCGACAGCACTGTTGCCGATCACTGTTATACACACAACCAGTGTGGCCAACTCAGCGCTTTTTCTGCTGATTTTAGTGCTTTTTGAAAATTAAAACGCGGAAAAAAAGTGATTTAGTGCTCAGTTCGTTTTATCAATTTAAAATATCTTCGAAAAATTGAAGCAATTTTCACTGACTAGAAGTATCAGATGTTTCCCTGTATTAGTGAAAAAGTTTAAATGTATTGAGTTTTCTCGCACTTTTATAAGGAAAAAAATTTAAATGTATCATTTCTTCAAAATGCTTCAAAGACACCCACCCAGACAATAGTTTTGAGGTCACTCAATTTTTTTATCGTTTTTTTTTACTTTTTTGCCAAAAATAAATTGCAAATTATTGTTTTTACCTTGAATTAACAGTGTACTTACTAAAAATACATGTTAAAAGAATTACAAATTTAATAACTTTTTCAGTTCAACAACAAAAACACAAACTTTTAAATTTTCACCAAAAGTGAACTCGTTAACTGACAGTGGTGCGTTTTCGCACCACTTTGCCAGGTACGTTGCTTAGGCAGGTACGAAAAAAATTTTTTTTTTTCATTTGTGATCATTCCTACATCTTCCCTTAAAATGAAATTTAAATATTCTCAGTATTTCTATGCTTGTCAATTAATAGATTAAGTAAAACTGGAATGCATAAGCCACGCAACGCTCATGTACGCAACACCCAGTGGTGCCATATTGACAGACTGATCCGTAAATTAGAGTTTTTTCGGTCGCCACGCAGTTTTACAGATTTCCCTCAAATATTATAGTTTATTCCCAAATTTCAGTTTTTGCAATTATATGCAAGAATAGATTTAAATATGTTTTGGTTATCATAGAAATGTAATTGTATTTCAACAAAAATTATAAAATATATGTAACGGAAGATCAGGTGCACTTGTATGTAGCAAATGTGGAAAGAATATTTTCTTAAATTAATATTAACTGTGTTTTATTCGCCACTTGCTTCTAGTTATGTATAACTAGCAGCGATAATTGTATGGGAAAACAAGCGGAAAACAAGCGGCAGAGATATCACGTATAATTACAGCTGTTATGTATACTTAACTTATTTGTTCTTGAATGAGCTCTTTATCAATTTGTTTTAAGTAATTAAATATTTTATATAAAAAATTCAAAATTCTTAGCTATCCATAGCTAGTTTTTTTTATCTGGATACTATGACGGGAAGTATTTTATTTATTTTTTTCACTTTTATCTCAAATACAATCAAAATAATTAATTTTCAGATTTTTACAAATTTTTTACTTTGACTGTCGCTAACCTCTGTAATACGCATCATGTTGGCAATTCCATCTCTTTTGGTGAAGGCCGCCTAGAGGCGGGCTTGGGAACTAGAGGGTTAAAATCATCGTTAAATATTCTTATAAAGAGTAAAAACTAAAAACAATGCCTGGGATTGACCGCAATAACTGAGATCCATTAAAATGTTTCAGCTCTAGCTGCTGAGCAGTTTCATTGTGAATAACATTATAACGAAAAAGAGAGTTAACAACTTGGTCGTTTTATTCGCCCATGTTAAACTGACTGGCGAATAAAACACATCTATTAATATAACTAAAACTCGAAATAAGAGGGAAAGAACTAAACCCGCTAGGTTGAAATCAGGGCTGCAAGCTTGCCACTCTAAAGCAGATGTGTCTTTTCTCGATAAAATGCAGCGTTTTTTCTGCACCGTGTGAGGGCTGTCAAATTTCGTGTTCTTTTCTGAAAAAGAGGCAGCCTTTTCAGAGAGTATTGTGTTCTTTTCTAAAAAATGTTGTCTTCTGAGCGGGGAAAAATGTTACACTTTTTACACTCAAATAAATGACGGGGTAAGAATGTTGCCCTGCAAATTAGCTGATTCTGACAGGACAGCATTTTTATGTTCTTTTCTTGAACTAAAAAGGCAATATTTTGGCAGGGTTGTGGGCAACATTAAAAAATTGTTGCCATCGCACGAGGCAAAAAAAATGCAACATTTTGTCAAGAAAACAAAACGCTATTAGTGAACGCGCACATTGTACTGCAGTATTGCTGCTGAAAAATCCACTAATTTCCTCCCATCATAACTCCATTTTTCTATAGACTTAAAAAAATTATACAAATTTTGAGGCATCAAGATCAAGCTCTTAAAATCGATGTATTGATTACTAGTGAACTATGACTACTCAAAAAATCGGACCCAGGAATGTTAATTAAATTTTTTAAGTAGTCATAACAAGAATGCGATTCCGTGTTCCTTATTTATTATATACATTATTTTTTTATACAGGTTTTTGATATTATTATATATTTATTTGAATAACTTAATTTTGAAAAAACTAGTTTATTTATAATATATTACAAAATTTTTTCGTCCGTTTGTTTATTTCCGAATCAATCCTAAATAAGCGAAACTTTTTTTTTTTTTTGGCTAAAATTTTGCCCCACGATTGACATAAGTTGGGTTTGGCTGAAGTGTTATAGGTTTTAAAATGTTTACCCTGAGCAAGAAGCCATAGCAGATCCCAAACATGCAAAATAGGGAAACTTTTATATTAATAAACCTATTCAGTTTTACATGTGCGGTGGAACGATGGGCAGGTGACTGAGAAACTCTCCCATACAAATTTTTGTTTTTATAGATTACAGTTTTTTTTTTTTTTTCAAAATACAGTTTTTTTTGTTGATTTTTTACAGTTTTTACCAAAAAAAAACATATGGCAATACTGGCAACAGTGAAATAGAGGGCAGGAAATATTAAAATAAATGAAAATCAGTATAAAAAAGCTCTAGTCCTGTTTTAGAATTTTCACTAAGGAGCGTAATGCAATTTTTGACCCCTCCCCCTGGTATCGGGGTATGGTTTCACTCAAATTCTTGTGGAGTCCAAACGAAGAGTTCGATCGAGGTTAACAGCATATCGTTGAAAAGGTAATTGATAGAGTCGTTACCAATTTTACCTCTATTCCGAAGCGTCCTACGCTTTTCGTTTTAAATCATGCATAATCATGCATGAAATAAATATAAAGCCGACCAGCAGCATTAAATAATTGTTCACTCGTTATACTAGTCGAAGGAGCTGCCAAATATTTTTCTACAATTTGCTTTAACGGAGTCGTCTGTCGTGACAGCTATTTTTTAATGCTTTTTTTGCGAAGAATAATGGAAATATACTAGCTCTGTATTTTTATCAAATATTTATTAATATCTCGAGAATAATTTTAGATTTTTGCGCTTTAACATATGCAATGATCTTGGTTCGGACTAGAACTATAAATGTACTGAAGATATCTTGAAAATTTGTGCTCAATCAGTTCATTTGTTTTGGAGATTACGTAACAGCCATTTCGAAAAATGAAATTTTGAGAAAAACTAGCTTGAAAATGAAAGTATGTATGACTGCTGTACCAAGGTCTGCCAAGTTCTTCATCTGTAACTTTCGATTACACACACAAATTCTAGAGACGTTATACAAGTAGTTTAAACGTTTGCTCTAATTGTATTAGCTTCTAAAGATTGCTTGTTAAAAAATTACTAATTTCAGTTTATAAGATTACAAATCTGTGTGCTTCTTCAAAAGTAAAAATGGAACAAGCAAATATTTTATATAAACACTTCATATTTATTTATTTGTATAAATAATTCTAAGTAAGAGGTTTTCACTGTCAATCTGGGGTAAAATTTCATTAAAATAATTCGGCCATTTTTTGCTGAACCGAAGCCATAGTCGAAGATGCGTTATTAGGCCGGATAGCCAAAGCCGAAGCCGAATATTCGGTCGGACACTAATATGTATAAATCAAACAGCATAACGAGCAAACAAAATTTTTTTTCCTAAACCGTGTTTGAACGAGGTTTTACAGTGTTAAACGAAAATATGTCGTAAAGAGTGAAACGTGTTAGAGCGAGGCCGTGCTATAAGAAGTACGTGTTAAGCGAAGTCTAACTCTACTTGTCTTAAAAATACTCCTTTTTTCAATCCAGATCCTTTTAGAATTCTGTTCTTTTTTGGTTCTTTTCTTCGACCAGAAAAAAAGTACATCAACGAAACAACTGCAATCGTTCGTAATGTCTCCACACGAAACAACTGCAACCCTTCGTAATGTCTATACTAAACGCATCCATACTAAGATCGACGACTTATGTTCTACATCCACATCATATTTCGTTTGGTGCTCAATAAAAGCCGAAGAAAAGTTCTCTGAGTAGAACGCCAAACAAACGTTCGCTGATGAACGTTGCAAGACCGTACATTGAATTTTTGAAAACAGTTAACTTTGTTTTTTACTTTCCTAGAAATTTAACCCCTATTGAACGTAAGAGTTCTGCTCTTGCAGTAGCTCTACTTATGTACATTGCTCATATCTCGGCGAATAATAACAAAAGTCATGATATCTCAATTGCATATAAAAATTCAGCCATAGTATGACATTTCTTGGGAGAACAGTTTTTGTGTATCTCTTGTGATTGCGTAGCTATAGGCATTTTAGGCTTTTAGTATCGTTACAATTTTTTGAAAGTGAGTTTCGAGGTTACTCTACATTCACGCATAAATGAGCGAATCTAGCAATGCATTATTCGGTTCCTCCTCAATTTATGGAAGATAAAGGATCAAAGAAAAGCAGAAATGTTGGTTTCGCAGAAAAAAAAATATTTTTGGTAGTCCTAGTGACATAAAAGCAAACGTTAATAACGTTACACAAAATGTTGGTACTGTTACTCGCACGAATCTTTTTTTCGAAGCATTCTCTAATAACTGAAAGACAATCGGGATTTCAATCTTAATTGCTTCTTATCTTAAGAATAGATCACAGGCTGTTTGCGTTAATGATATAGAATCTTAGTTTCTTATTCTCACGAGGGGCATTCCTCAGGGTTCGGTACTGGGACCACTCCTCTTCTCCATCTATATTAATGATCTGCCTATAGTCTTATCCGAATGCAATATTCAGATGTTTGCTGATGATTGTATAGTTCATGTAAAATAAGTGTCTTTGAATCAAACTATAATCTATCACAAATCAACGACTGGGCTTTGAAAAATGGCTTATGTCTTAATACTTCGAAATCTAAGTGCTTAGTGATTTACAAGAAAGACTTTAATGTTAGTCATATACCCAGGCTTGTTTTAAATGTGTGTAATTTTTAACAAAACAATTTCTTGGAATACGCACATTAATAAAACTGTTTGTAAAGTTTATGGCATTTTTAGGGGGCTCTGGAACACGTAATTTTTCACTCCTCAAAAAACTCGAATGCTAGTTGCCAATGTATTGTTGTTGTATGGATGTGAAATATTTTCAAATTGCGATTCGGCCTCTGAACGTAAATTAAATGTAATTTTTAATAATATAGCTAGTCTAGATTTGCTAAACAAATATATTCGGTTTACTTTGCCAGTTATTTGAACTATCACTCATTGCTACTACTACTACAAAAAATAATATCAACAAAAGAACCAAATTATTTGCAAACTTTTTCTTGCTCGAGTCGTAACAACATGCTGGTGTCTGTGAGGCATTTTACTCATGCATCGGAACGCCAGATCATAATTTATTCGGGTCGTCTTTGGAACTCTCTTCCTTGTTACCTTCAAAGTATGGGAAATGATATGCAATTTAAAAGTGCTTTACTTAAACACCTAACTTGCAACACAATTAGTTTATAATCTTTACAATTGTTTTTTTGTTTCTTTGATATTCCAGATTGAACGTAACAAAAAAACCAAATCATTTTAGATTTGCTTCAAACTTTGTCCATGGTTTTATTTTAGACAGGACCAAACAAAAAGGTATACAAAAAAAACTTCGGTACGGTTTTCACCGGAGTTGCCAGAGCGAACCAAATCTTTGAAATTGACTTTTTCGATTCACAGATTCGTCCATAACTCAGTCATTATACTACCAACATGCATGTATAAGGTAATAAAACGGGCTACAAAATATAATATAATTTAATTTTGTCAATTTTTAAAATTAATTATTTTTTAAATTACTTCATTAAAATTTAATTTGCAAAATTCGTATCATAGCCCCGAAAATTAAAATTTAAAATTTTGTGTTCCTTTAAGAAGACTAAATTACCGTTTCTTTGGCTTTTTATTCGAGGTGGTGACTCACATTGTTCAGGAGATATGAGTTTTTTAATATTTTAAATTTCAACCAAATTTTTTTTTTTGCTTGCATTTTGCATTTCATATAGGAGAGGGAGAAATTAAACTACGAGCGGAGCTTGTTTGTTTATGTTTCGATCAATTTACTCACACATATATGTACATACGAAAACAAAATGTGTGTGTACATTTATTCGTGGCAGAGTTATTTGTTGGTGCTAAACGTGTAGAGATCGACTATACTATACAAGCAAAGAAGTCGCCGTAGCAAACACAAACGTTTGATAGGTTTTGAATTCGGTTAGTTAGTTAGATTGCATTAAAATTAAATATTTTTTAAAATATAAAAACATTACAAAATGATAAATAATAAGGAATCTAGGTTTCAATAAATGTACAAACAAAATGTTGTGATAATGATAGCAAACCACGGCATTATAATAATTTTGCTTTGTGCATTGACCTTAGAAAGGCAACACTTTTTTATCTATGTAAATAGCAAATATGTTAAACAGAAAAAATCAAACTTATTTATTATCATTTATTTACTTCAATAAAAATACATTGTTTCTTATTTTTATTAAATGCAGTTAAGGCAATTCTCTTTGCCGTGCTTTTAAAAAGTAGTGAGGTGACTGGTCACCCCTGTTGCCTTTCTAAGATTAAATGCGGAAAGCACTTATCGTCGCCTGAGAATTAATTTGGCGTATGTGTGTGTGCAAATTTGTATACCTGTACGCCAAATCAATTCTCAGGCGACGTTATTTAAAATTTTCACATCTAATAAAATTTCAAATCGACAGGAACAAAAACTTAAAGCGCGGAAAAAAAGATGTAATTACAGCTGGTGCAATTGCAAAATATTTTTGCTATCACAACAACAAATATATGCGATATGGAATAAAAATTTGCTTTTACAATGATGTAAGACCATTTGCAATTTATAGTGAATTGGGCTATTATATATAAAAGATAATGATATCTAATAAATTTTTAAGTTTATAAAAGAAGTGTTTCAGTTTGAATTATTTACCTAGAATATAGATTATACATCAAATCCCTATAAATGGCTATACATATGTGAGCTTATGTATATGTCATTTAGTTGGCTTAACTGTTTACACATCAAATATCTTGCGTGCCTTGCACACATCCATTTTTTTTAACCATATTGGTTGTTGTCTTCTCGAGAAATGGTCAAAACAGTCAAACTACCTGCTGAAAAAAAAAAAAATTTAAAAAAGTTATATCTCGAAAACCTATCCATAAAAAATTTTTTGATGGCATTTTCGAGTTTAGTGGTCCAAAGTACATAAAAAAAAATAGTAACATCCTTAGCACAAATTAGCTGTAAACTAGTGTAATCATACGATGCCATAGCGTAGACGATTATGCGAGTACACGAAGGCATCGTTGTATTCGTTAAATGCGTATTTATACCTGTACTCGTACAATGCCGAACTCACTCGTGCAGCTCTCTAGTACACATATTAAATAAATTGACTGCCGACTAAATTTCCAAAGACTACATTTCTGAAAAATACACAAATTAATTCCAATTTATCTGGCAAAAAATTGCCAACAAACGCTTTTCAAAATTAAGAACTTTCAATGGAGCGACGCGTTAGATTTACAAACAGAGGTGAATAGGTGAAACAGGGTGCATGCATTTTCTATTTCTATTTATAAACATAAATTTAAAATCGAAAGGAGATGCTTATCAAAATTACATTTGCAGTATTATTGATAATATTATTGAGATTTTTTATAAAAATCACATGCCTTTTTATTTCCTAACTTCGTTAGTATCTCCCTATTTACTATTTTTGTTAATTTAATTGCTTTTAGCAACCCATCTTCACGACTAGTCAATAGATAGTCAAGCAGCCATAAAATCACTTGATATTGTATTTACTACCTCTAAGGTGGCCTCTAACTACAGACTATCTCTTAAAGAGATATTGGGCACCAAGGCACAAGGGCATTGCATTACAGGGCATTACATTAATTGTAAAGTCAATGAGCTGGCAAGGCAAGCTAAACTATTCCTCACATAACCCGTTGCTAATACTTAGTGGCAATAATTACTGGGCATTGTCTGATTGGTGGACATGCCAATAGATTAGGAGTGCCTAAAACACAAAAAGGCACCAATAGTCCCGTAACTGCAAGTTTATTTGAGCGACTTGAGGCAAAGTTGGAGCTGCAAAAGACGAGTATAATTGAGGCTCTAACTATACGAATGAGAGAGACTGAAGAGAGGGTGATGCAAAAAGTAAGTGAGATGGCAAGTGAGCTGACAAATCTGAAAATGTGCATGAGAAAAATTGAGGATCGTGTTGTCGCTGTTGAGGCTAAATGTAATAGCATTGAGAGACTTCAAAATGAAGTGTTTACTCTTAGTCAGAAAATTGATGACTATGAGAACAATACTGTTACCGGTGACTGCATTTTGCATGGGTTATCTGAGCAGAAAAATGAAGAGTTGCCAACTGTAATATCTGTGCTGTGCCAAACAATTAAATTTGATTCTTCAGCTGTGAGCAGTAGTTTTCGTGTGGGCAGCAATAACAAAAACAAAGCTGTGCCTATTACTATAAAACTAAATGCTGCTAATCAGCGCTCTCAATTCTTTAAAGCTATAGCTGCTTTCTGCAGAACTAATCGACGAAGTCTTACTCTGCGTGACATCGGGCTGAACACCGACGGGAAAATCTTTGTCTACGAATGTTTGACCAAAAGAAACAGAGATTATGAATTTTGCTTTACAATTAAAAAAACAAAAACAACTGTCATCTGTTTACTCTATTCGAGGACGTGTTTATGTGAGACGACATTCTACGGGTGAAGCAATTAGAGTTATTGATAAACTGAGCGTTGAGCGCATTGCCTCTCAATCTAACGGTTGATGTTTTTAATGCATTTTGCTATGACTAGTACTTATTCTTTATGCACATACTTTTGTGTTGCTAAAACATACATATTTTTAATTTTATTTTCATTTTTTTCTATTGTATTGAATTATTTACTTAAATTTATTCTTATATATGTGGTTATTGTAAAGGTATTTGGTTGTTTTTTTGTTGTTGGCTTTATTATTTTGTATATGTTTGTGAAATATCTATGTTATCTTACTGATAAGCTTAAATTTGGTTCTGTTAAATACTTCCATGAATAGATTGAATGACAATAAATCTTGTGTTAATGAAAATCATAAGACTTTGATCAATATTCTATGCAAACAACGTTGTGGATTAAAAATTGTTCATTTCAACGCTAGAAGTTTAAATTCGTACAAACTGGACTATGTTAAATATGTGTTTGAAAACAGTTCTGTTGATATTATATGTGTTTCTGGGACGTGGTTTAAATGTGACATTAAGGATTGTTATTATGATATACCCAATTACAAACTGCTTAGAAACGATAGAACGTGCAATAAAGGTGGTGGTGTCGCTATATATTATAAACCTTATTTAAATGTCAAGTGTGTAAGTAAATCAAGTCATCACCAGGTTGAATTTTTGAATGTGGTTGTTACTGATAAGTGTACCAAGATCTTAGTTTCCTGTGTTTACAACCCACATAAATCTAACAATTTGGAACCGTTTTTCTCTGATCTGTCTAATTTTATTATTGACTATGACCACTATATAATATGTGGCGATTTTAATATAAACTTACTGTCTTCTGAATTTATTACGTCCAAATTATATGATCTGTTGTCTAATGTTGGTCTATCCATTGTGAACACGGTCTCACCTACTCGTTATTCAAACAATACCGGTCCTAGTTTCCCAGATTATTTCATTGTGCCTGACACATCATCGGTTCTTTTGTTTGACCAATTATCATTCATATCTGACCATGATTTAATTTTTTGTACTTTAAATATCACTCTCAGTCAGTTTATGCCCACAAGTTCCTTTTCGTATCTCGACTTTAAATCAATTGACTTCAATGCTTTATGGTCAGATCTATCCTTAACGTATTGGAATGAATGTTGGTTTGTACCATCTATTGACGAAAAATTAAATGTTCTTATTGACGTAATCATTAACCTCTTTAATGTTCATGTTCGTGTTCGAAAACCGAAACTCTATAAGTAATATTGACCCAAATGTATATGCTGAGTCTCTTTTGTCCAATGTAGAAAATGTAAAAAATTCATCATACTGTTTTCCGGAGTCTTTTGTTGTAAATAGTACGTTTTCTTTTACTTTAGTAGATGAATGTGATGTGACCAGATGTATCATGAAAATTGGTTCCAATGCAATGGGTGAAGATGGCATACCAATAAAATTCATTAAAATTATTTTGCCGTTCATTCTGAGCCCCCTCACTCACATTATAAACCATTGCTTTGCCTCCTCATGCTTTCCTAAAGCTTGGAAGACAGCAACTATTATTCCAAAACCTAAAATCTCTTCGGCCTCCGCACCAAATGATTTTCGACCTATCAGCATCCTCCCATATTTGTCAAAAGTTTGCGAAAATCTCATGGCTGAGCAAATTTCCGCATATATCCCCGTAAAAAATTTTTTGCCACCACTTCAATCTGGTTTCGGAGCCGGACATAGTTGTTCTACAGCCATGATGACAATTTTTGAAAATAAGTATTTTTTCAACATTTTCAAGATTCGACTTGGACACAGCATTAAAAAAAAATAGAAACGAGAGTACGAGAAAACCGAATCTGACATTGATTTGCCGATAAAATTATGTTTTGATACTCGAAAAAAGGCTTCAAATGTAAAAAAATGGCAAAAAATCGGATTATTTTGTATGGGAAGTACCCTTATTTTTAATCGTAATGACTTGAAATTTCGCACAATTTTTACAAAAAATTGGGTAAACGTACGCTTGATAAAACTATTATTTCAAGGTGAGGTGGTAGATTTGCAGCCGCCATATTGGTCCACCATCATGCCAAATCAAAAAAGGCCTTGTTGCATTCGAAACTAGAGATAATAAGCTTTCATTGAGCCCAAACATGCCCTAAAATACCTTAACCAATTTTGGACAGGGGGAGGTCTCCCATTGACAGAGAATGTCCCATATATATACATATATATATATATATATTAGATATATATATATTAGAGGGCTTATTTGCCCCATACGTTTTGCTAAAGTATTTCAGATCTTCATTGTGACAGCAGAATATGAAAATAGGGTGCTAAAAACCAATTAAAATTAAAAAAAAATGTTAATTTGTGAAAACTAGATGCGCTACTCCGAAAACCGTGATTTTAAAGGATGTTTTACAATAGGTTTGGGATTTTGTATGGAAAAAGCATTCAACTTGCATATAAAAGATTTCCAGATATCCACACCTACGTAAAAAATGCCACTAAAGCGAATGGCGTACCCAGTTTTTTGATACAACTAAACCGAAAGCCACCCCTGGCGCCTAAAGTGACCATTTGGCACTTTTTTGTACAAATTTTTAAATTCAACCGTTAGGGTTTTGAAGATAGCGGTAATTTTTTTATAATTAAAGTACATAGAATTGTAGGTAATTCAATTTAGTTTTTTTAGAATACAATTTCAAATCGAGTTATATTTGAATAGGTAAATTATGTTTTAGTGAACCCATGTCGAGTAGAATCAAGTTCACCTTTGACAAATGTCGCCAAAAATTGCAAAAAACAAAGCAGACGTTGAAAAAATTGCCTTAAATTAATGAAACTTACCAATTAAGAAGTAACTACTAACTTTTAACATTTTCTCCATACTAAATCGCTTGTGTCAAAATTGTTGATTTATATCAATATGTAATACAGGTGTCCCGCGTATAACACGATAGTTAGGTTCCAAAAAAGCATCGTGTTGTGCGGATTCATGCTATACGGAACAAGGAAGCAATATAAAAAGCGGAGTTAGTTTCCAAGAATTTAGAAATCTGTCGCATTATATACGAAATCGTATTATACGGGACAAGCAAGTAGTACAAAAACAGGGTCATGTTCCAAGAGTTTTAAAAACAACTTTTTGGGATAAGTGCTCGTTCGAGTTGTCACATTCAGGGGCAATCATTTGCTTTATGTATATTTTAACTTTTTGTACGGTTTGATAAATTTTCTCTTCTATAAATAAATTAAAGTTTTTATTTTTGGTTGTAAAAAGTAAAAAAACAGAAAGTTAGTTTATTGATTTTATATAAAAAATTTTAATAATAAGCTCTTAACAGAAAATTTATTGGAACATTTAAAGACAAAATTTAAATTTAACAAGCAAAAATGACAATGAAACTAGAACACAGAGTGAACTGGAATTTGATAAATACCATATAACAAATAAAAATTCGAGTTACCGTTAAATAGCTTATTAACAAATTCAAAAAGCAATTTGAATTTCTAAATTATTTTCACTAATCGTGATATATGTGTTGGAAGGAAATCGTGCTATAGTGGCATCGTGTTATATGCTGATTTCCGCTATTAACAAATCGTGCTAGAGCGAAATCGTGCTCTACGAGTGCCATGTTTACGTGGGAAACCTGTACATATAATATTTTAATTGACAGACGTAAATAAAGATTACAAATTTCCGCGATAAGACAATTTTTTCAACTCCTGCTTTTTTTCGTGCAATTTTTCGACGACATTTGTCAAAGGTGAACTTGATTGTACTCGATATGGGTTCACTTAAAGTTAACTTACTAGTTCAAATATATCTCGTTGTGACAAATTTTTGTATTTTAAATAAACTAAATTGAATTACCTACAATTCTATGTACTTTAATTATAAAAAAATTACTAATTATAATTGTATCAAAAAACTGGGTACGCCATTCACTTTAGCGGCATTTTTTACGTAGGTGTGGATATCTAAAAATCGTTTATATGCAAGTTGAATGCTTTTTCCATACAAAATCCCAAACCTATTGTAAAATATCCTTTAAAATCACGGTTTTCGGAGTAGCGCATCCAGTTTTCACAAATTAACATTTTTTTTTTCATTTTAATTGGTTTTTAGCACCCTATTTTCATATTCTGCTGTCACAATGAAGATCTGATATACTTTAGCAAAATAAGCCATCTAATATATATATTTATATAAATTTATGTCTGCTAAATTAATAAACATTTTTATAACGTTTTCAATAAAAAGCGATTCAATTGCGAAAACAAAATTCCGACATATACTCTTATATATCCTACTATAAGGAGAGACAGATGGAATAAAACAATAATATACCTTATAAATGAGGGAAACTACAAATATAGAGAAAAAGTTGAATTTTGGTCTTCGTACATAATTGGTCATAGCTTCGGTATTTATCCATAGAATTAGTTCATAAATACCCGGTTCTCTACGTAAAAGTGCAAACTTTATGTAAAATATTTATTATTTTTTAAGTGAGTTTTCGGTTTAAATTTTTGTCCAAAAAACGTTTTTTGTTTCATATTGTGACCAATTGCACTTAAACTAATGGGTTGATTGGAAAATAATGTTAAAAATATTGGTAAATTAATAATCTTTCATCTGATACCTTTTACAATCATATTGGTTGTTGTCTTCTCGAGATATTATTAAAACAGTCAAACTACCTTCGGGAAAAACAAAAAAAAAGTTTCAAAAATTGATATCTCGAAAACCTATCCATAAAAAAATTTGTTGATGGCATTTTCGAGTTTAGTGGTTCAAATTACGTAAAAGAAAAATAGTAGTATTCTTAGCACAGACATTTTTTTTAAATTTGTAAACTAGTTTTATTAATCGCCATCGTCATAGGAAATTTTCAAGCTTATACAAACGAAATATTTTTTTTTTTCATTTGAATTGAAAGTAGTTAGTTGAGCAATCGGTCCAAATAGATTCCATACAAATACTTAACTGAAGAAAATCAACAGATTTTTCATATGAATGCATTTAAAAATTATTTTATTTGCTAATTTTTGTTTAAATTGAAGTATTTAATTTTATTGATTTTAATGTAAATACTAAAATGGGAAATAATTAATTTATTAACAAAAATTAAATCGATTAGGAAAAAGTACTTTTTATTAATTTTAATGTGCAAAAATAGTGAGATAATTAATTTATTTAGGAAATTTAATTAAAATAATAAAAATTGTATTATTTTTGCTGTGACTGCAAATTACAATTGGTTTCAATTTGATATTTTTCTACACAATATAGAGCACGCAATAAACGATTACTAATGAGTAATACGATACGATGCGACGATGCCTGCGATGCTGAATTTACAGTTACGTATTCGCATCGTTTCGCATCGTACTCAGCGATTATTAATTGATTACATTTTTATGTACTCGTGCAGGTCTCTAACGTGTACCAATTCCAGCTTGATAGGTGGAAAAGTTCTTAAGAAAACAACATTTACAAAAAAATACTTTTAAAGTTTTGAGAAGCAGTGAAATTTCGTATAAATTATCGTATCAACTCCAAAACTTTGGGAGACAATTATAAAATGTTATTCTTTAATTCAAATTTTTTTTTTCCTTTTTAAGTCGTCGTTTATGCTTAATGGAAGCATAATCTTTTAACCTTTGGTAGGGTCCATTAAGTGGATCATCGTATTCATTTTCTTGCACTCATTTCTTGTTTCATAAACAATTGCGGATATCCACATGACTTAGTAAACTTTGATTTTCGAATTTAGAATTTAAAATTTATAATTTTAGTCCGTGTTTGCTATAAGAAACAAAAAGGCAGAAGGACCTAAAAAAATATAAAAATAAAAAAAAAATGTTTCGTCCATATTTTTATCTACTCTAGTTATTAATAAAATTTTCACCAATGGCAATAACAATGACTGGGACTGGCACGACGACTGGAATATTTACCTCGTTTGCAAAAAGTACGACGACGAAATACCGTTATTGATAGCGAAAGAAAGAAAAATAAAACAAAAATTATTACAGAAAAAATTGGTTTCATATTCCAATTAAACACAAACACCCATATAAACATGTGAATGCGTGAATGTACATGCATCTCTTATCTTTCAGAATATTGCTTACTAATATTGTTTTAATCTAAGAATCTGGAATTAACTAATTACTCTGTGAGTGAAAAAAGTAATTAAAATAAAACCAAAATTTTGTACGGACAACTTTTGCCAATTGTTAGTTTTTGGTATTTGGGCCATTTTTACTTAGCTCTGTTGTCTTATCGGCCAATGAAGGCAAAATAGGGAATTTGCACTCGGCCAATTGAGGCAAGATAGGGGTTGTCAACCCAGCCAAATAAAGCAAGATAAGGGTTGTCTACTAGGTCAATTAAGGTAGAGCTACAGTTCCTCTTGTGAAAAAGCGACAATTTTTAAGAATTTTTTTTTTTTAAGGTATTTCCAAAATTTTTTTTGTTAGGTTAGGCTTCCAAAAATAGAAAATATTTTTTTATGATTTAATTCCTGTGAAAGAAAGCTTTATCTACAACATGCAACTTTTTTTTGTTTCAGATTTACCGTTTCTCAGATTAACTGTCGGCCATGAGACTCTACTTTTTTTAAGACTCGACTTTGATGCCCCCTATAATTTAAATGTAAAATTGAAATAAAAAATTGTTTATATTCTTGAAAGCCTAAATAAAAAAAAACCGACCTTAATATATAATACAAAACCTTCTAGAAAAATTCTTCAAAATTGTCGTTTTTTCATATGAGGAACTGTAATACTACCATTAATTTACAATGACAATGGTGCGAAAACGCAACATTTTTAATATCTAAAAATAACAATTTGTTTCTATAAAAATCACATTTTAGTCTATAAAAACATCATGGCGTTTTCGCACCATTGTCAATTAATGGATTAAGGCAAGAAATTTGTACCAGGCCAGGGATGTAAGGGATATGTGATTAAAGCAAGATAGGGTATTTGTACTCTACCAATTGAGGCAAGATAAGAAAGTTGTATTCGGCCAAATAAGCAAGATAACGGATTCGCACCCAGTCACAAGGCATCATAGGGAATTTATATCCAGCGAATTAAGGCAAGACAGAGGCTGTTTTAAATGTGTAGGTGTCCTCAGTTTGAGTTTGCTTATATTAGTTCAAGCCTTTCAATTTTAAAGAGTTCTTACATCGTTCTGTTCTAAAATACTAAGTTCTATAATTTATAAGATTGTAAACCAATTAAGATTGCTGTTTATTTGTATGCTCCCTGTACCTTCCTTTAGTAAACATGTAGTAAAAGAACTCATTTAAAAAGAAATAAACCCAACAAATGCTCAAGGATATGTCCTCATAACTGGTCACATACTAAAAGAACTACCACAAATAGGCTTGAAATTCGTGACACAATTTTTAAATGCTATTACAAGGATTGGGTACATGCCACTACAATGGAAAGCTGCGCTGGTAATCCTTATTCAAAAACCAGGAAAACCTGCTGAAGAAGCCACGTCATTTCATCCAATTAGTTTACTATCTGTTGCTAGCAAATTATTTGAAAAATGATTACAATGATCTTAGATGATCACAATCTAATACCAAAGCTCCAACTATTGAAAAAGTTCACCGGGTATATAAACCAATGAGAAACGCACTTGAAAATAAACACTATTGTACTGCTGCTTTCTTGGACATAAGTCAAGCTTTCGACAAAGTAAGGCACACCGGGCTACGTTACAAACTTAAAGCTAATCTGCCTTACCCATTTTACGAAGTATTAAATCGTATATGTCATCACTGAACTCATTCCAATAAAATCTGGTGTACCGCAGGGTAGTGTTTTGGGTCCAGTACTTTATACACAGAGGACCTACCTTTAACTTAAAACACGGAAACAACTACCTTAGATAGTGATACAGTCATCATCGCAACTGACAACAATCACATCTCAGCGTCGAAACATCTACAAAACCACTTAAATAAAATGATTGGCTTAAACAATGGAGAATGAAGACGAATGCTACTAAATCGGTACTAGTAGCTTTCATACTTAGAAAGGAAACCTGTCTTACTTGGCAGAAGCACGTAATCATGAAACGTAAACAGTTCGGCTTAAAATTCACGTCAATGTTGTGGTTAATAGGCCCTAAATCAAACATCTCTACTAAAAACAAGCTCTTACTGTACAAATCCATACTAAAACACTTTTGGACCTATGGTATCCAACTTTGGGGCACTACATCTAAATCCAATATGGAGATCATGCAACGTTTTCAATCTAAAATTCATAGTAAATGCTCCACGTTATGTCACACACGACCAAATTCATCGTGACCTCAAACTGTTAACAAGAACAACAAATAAATAATAACAATTAAAAATGTATTGCAAGACTCCAAACCCACTAGCTGTGAACTTACCGCAGGACTCGGTAGTAATAAGTAGACACAAAAGATTTGCACCGAGTGCACTAGCTATTAGTGTTATAACATCTCCAACTCGCTTTATTATTTATATTT
Organism: Toxonevra muliebris; assembly: GCA_963691655.1. NCBI lineage: Eukaryota > Metazoa > Arthropoda > Insecta > Diptera > Pallopteridae > Toxonevra > Toxonevra muliebris. The sequence continues at coordinate 86,595,402 of OY829326.1, read as the reverse complement.
TTTTTATCATATTATTATTCAGGGACCGTAATCATTATAAACAGTATGAAAAAAATCAAAATTTAATGTTTGTTACTTGAATTTTATTTCATTGATCATCAATAGAAAACATTTTTCGATTTTTTATTTTTTGCTCTGAAATTATAATAATTTGTTGATTGTTATCTGTTAAAAATGTTCTATGAAAAAGCAATAACATTTTCCCCTGCACCTTAACACTATGTATACAGACAAGCTATAAATACTTTGTGCAAAAAGCAACAATACAAGTTATCACACTCATGATTTTTTCCTTTCAATCAAAAATATAAAAATCAGAAAATAATTATTATTTCTGAACAAACAGATAAAATCAAAAAAAAAAAATATCATATTTTCTGAGTAAAAAAAAAAATCAACAGGTAAAATATTTTTAAATTTGTAACGCTCAAAAAAAAGTTCTACTGATTCCAGCACAGCATGCAATCATTTTAATTTTGGTGTATTCGACATTGGTCTCTGATATTTGGAGCATGTTAATTTTTTCATTTAAATATTTAAAAATAATTATTATTTTCGGTCCCTGTTATTATTATTTATAATATCAATGGCTCCTTTTTTCACGCCAGTAAAACCTTGTGATATGTAATGGTTATTGTCCACATAGGACAGATTGCTTGTACTTAATTGGAGTTTGAAAAAAAAAAACAATTTACAAAGACAAGAACTCAAAAAGATTTTATATGTAAAATCAAACAAAAAAAACATTTTACTTTAAAACATTCAGGTAATTCAAGTATATTATCAAACTAAAATATTAATAGTATACTTACTATAAAACACGAGATCAACTTAGAATGCCTTTAAGGCAGGAAATCAAATATATTATTCTACATCTTTCTAAACTTAAATTTTTGGTTTGGTCAGTTCGTACAGGAAACTGTGGAGTATTGTGGACCACGCGAAATTGCGGACCAGCGTCATATTTTTCCCCTGGTAGTGTTTGACAGCGGTGGATAGACATTAGACCGCGTGACATTAAGCCGCGATGCTTTTTGTGTGGCGCAAAACCGAAATGACTTTAGCCCGCACCGCCTCATTTCATTTTTCGATCTAAAGTCATTCGATTGTATGACTTTAGACCGCGCGGTCTGATTTCATTTTTCGATCGGGGTCTAAAGTCATTCAATCGTATGACTTTAGACCGCGCAGCCTAATTTCATTTTTCGTTCGCGGCTGATTTGGAAATAAAGCCATATCGAAGTGGAAATAACGCCATACCAAAGTAAAATGTTTTCTCAGCTGCAAAAATCGAGAAACAAAATTAAAAAAAAAAGTGAACAAGAAAATTTGCGTCTATATTTGAGGGGGTTCCCGGACATAACGCCCATGGCCATTATAAAAAATGTTTGGGCGTTTATACCGCCCAAAAAATGTTTGGGCGTTATTAACGCCCTAGGAATGGCCATAACGCCCAGTGAACGTTATGACCGTTTTTGCGATTCTTTCATTAAAATTTTGAAAGTAAACCAAATTTACACATATAAGAAAATGCAGTTTTATTTCGAGCTTTTTCACAAATAGGCTTATTTAAAAAAAAAACTCTTCCATTTTTCTCGACATTAGTATGAAAGCGAATAGGTAAACCTATAAAAACAAAAGGGAAAAATATGCTCATATAGTAAATAGGAATGGCATGGAAATAAACGCCTCAAGCGAAATATTTTTAGAAAAATAAACAAAGATTGATTCAATTTAATTGAAATGTACATTGAAACAAGCGCCGTACAATTACAAAATAATCACAAAAATAAAAAAAATGGAAATATTTAAAAAAAATCGAGGAGTGTTTTCAGACTCAATAAAATTAGACTGTTTGATTTCACAAATGAAGTTAGACTGTGTTGCTAAAATACATTTGACCATATGATTTAAGAAATATATATTGGTGAATGGAATTAGATCAAGTGAAATCAGTCGACTATTCATTTGGTACTGCGGTCAAAATTCATTTGGTTAAATGTATTTTGGCCTCGCGGTCTAAATACATTTTTTAATCGTGGCTTGCAAACGTCCTCTTCCTCTTACTGGTTACTCTCTTCGAATGAAAAAAATAGTTTTAAATCTATATACGAATATAACATGTACCGAAATAAGTAGCTAGCATCACTTGGTCTAAGCATTTCCAGCATAAGCAAATCATTTATTGCAGTCAGTGTCTTCAATAAATTGAAGTAATAATGCTTTTTCCCTTCTTGTCACCATTTTTGGTTTTTTGAAATCTCAAAATTAATACGAAAATGTACTGATTTCTGTATTTTGTACTGATTTTTTCAAATTAATATTTTAAGAATTTTTATGCTTAACCTTACTGATCTTAAAATTGTTTATGCAGACAGTCTCACCCTGTTTGTGCTTCATTTTCTGATTGTTTACAAAATATAATACATATACGTTACAGCTATCAAGAGGAGAAAATCAATATTTTCTTGAAGAGAAGTCGGTTAACGTAAGTTTTTGATTGAGTGGAAGGAATTTGTTAGGAATTAGTTTTGATTATTGTGTTCAGCTCTCACAATTCTGTGAACATGGAAACTGATACGGAATCAACACCGTTTATTGACGAAGAAAAAAATGTAAAAGAAGCACACAAAATCAGAAAAAAAAATTACTAATAAAAGCATTAAAAACTGTAGTGATTTGTACTGATTTTCACTGATTCACAACGTCTAATGTACTGATTTCGCGGTTGAAATATCTGGCTATCCTATTTCCAGCAGCAGAATGAATGTTAAGAAAAATTTAGAATTTTATGTTTAAAATTTTTGTAATGGTTTTGTGATTACTTTTGCACGGTTGCCACTTTGGTACAATTCTACCAAAACTGGTACATTTTTTTCCATTTTTCTGTGCTTGGTACATTGGTACATGTTTTTAAAATCTGGTACATTCTGTGGTCAAAGTTAGCTTTTATAATAATTAAGAATTGTAAACTTATTTTCCAAATATTTTTTGTTGAAAAAGATTAAATTTAAATATATATAATATATAATGCTTTCAAAAGAATTGTGTGTCGGACGTTAAGAGTCTCATTATATCTAGTCGCCTATGACCATTTTTAAAATACAAAATATTAATTTATTAAGGATGCAGTCTGGTGTTCCGGCCTAATTTTTAAAGTTATTTCGGGAATTTTTTATTATAACAAAATAAAATACAATTATTTCATTTTTTTTATATGTTATTATTGACATCTTTAATTGTACAAAAAAAAATGTTTGGAGTTTATTTTACGATATTTTTTTTAGCGTTTTTTTACGTCCAAAGTGGATACCTAAAAAAAAGTGTGAGGCTGGCCCGGGTTTAAACATTTTGATTAAAAAACAACAAAATGGCGGACTTCCAATTTTTTTTTTCAAAATTGCGTTGTTTTTTGTTTAAAATCGTTGTAAAAAATAGGAAATAATGATTAAAAATAAACAATTCTACTACCGGCGAGAGCCATTGGCGTGTAAAATAATGTAATAAAAGTTCAGCCCAATCAGTTCGATAGAATTCTCTTAGACCGGTCAAACAAACGTTGTTTCGAGAAAAACGCTTTTCAAGTTTTAACTAGAGATAAAGTTTATTTTCAATATATTGCACTTTCGAAATACATTTAAAAAAAATACTCGATTTTTTGAAACTCGAACACCAGATGTAGCCTTAATAAATAACATTTAATGTTACTTATTATATTGGTACATTTTTTCCCCATTTGGTACATTTTTTGGTTTGCTTGTTTTGTTGTTAAAGTTTTAAGTGGTTGAGTCATGTTTGATTCTAGTAGTTTTTGGAATTTAAATTTCCTTTTTATTTGCGTTTTATGCACTTTTTTAAATTGATTGTCATTAGAAACTAAATGATTCCTTCCTTACTATGGTTACTGATTTTTTTATATATGGGCTGTGCATTTCCAACTCTTGTATTATTCACAAATTCATTTTTAAAATTCGTGGTATCTGTTTTATTATTTTTAATATTAATTGCATTAATTCTTCTAATTTTATCTTGATGCCAAGCTTCTGAAAGTGTTTGTATTTCTTCTCTTGAAATAGTATTATTTATTAGGTCTATGGGTCGTATCTTAGTGGTTGAGTGTACTGTGTTATTGTATGCAGTGACTGCTTTAAAAACGTTTTCTTGCAAATCTATACATTTATTAGTGTAAGTAAAATTTTATTCCAGAAGATCCAGATGTGCTACGATATCAAAATATATATATCGGTTAAGCCAATCCCAAAATATTAGCGTCGGAAGTTTTTTAAAATTCGCTCATTGAACAAAGCATTGCACTCATCGTTGTAAAAATCATTGCTTAAGCGGGAGTAAATAACAAATGAGAGAGAGAGAGAAGACATGAGTAACGGCATTTCTCAGAATTATCTAACGAATTATCTGCATATACAAATAACAAAACAAACACCAACCAGTAGTTTGGTTTTGATATTTGTTTTTTCATAAATAGATTTCTTGAGAAAAAAAATAGCCCCAGTTACTGGGGACTTACCGACTAGTTATCATTATTATTTGGATCAGCATAAAAAATTCGAATATGTTCGTTTAGTGTTGAATGTAATCTTTCAACATCTGAATTCCCGGTTTTTAAATAGGTAGTTGTCAGATGAAGATTAATTCGGCTATCTCTAAGGAACTCCTTCACTGCTAATGTATCTAATTCGTGGTCAGTGACTAAATTGTCTGGTTTCCCTAAGTATTGATACCCAAGTTCTATCTTTTAATGGATGGGCAGTAGCGTATTTGGTAAATTTGTCTATGCTTGTGAGATACATTATATTTCTTTGTGGGTACCAAATATCAAAATGTATTATTTCGTTATGTCTTTCGGGAGTTTTTGTAATATTTAAAAAGTGTTTGATAGGTTTTCTGTAAAATTACGCGCTATTACAGTTGTTTGTGAATTTTTGGATCTCTTTTTTGTAAATTTGGATAATATGAAGTTTTTAACTCTAGAAAAACTTCATTAATTCCCCTGTGATTATTTTTGCTATGTTCTTGTGTTATTATGTTTAGCAATTCGTTTCTGTCAACAATGTCCTTTAAAAGAGAATTTGATTTCATAATTTTAAGATTTTTGTTATTTATAAAATATTCTATGTATAGATCTTGAAATTGTACAAAAAGTTAATCATAGGGGCAAAATATCACAGCTAGCCCTTTTTCTGGTAATTTTTCCCTCATTATTTCTAGTAAATTGCTTTGTGGACTTATATTAATTGTGTCCCTAATTTTGTTTCTATATAATATTTTTCTGCTAATAGTTTGTCTCTCTGATTTTTTTAAAATTATTTGTTTTCTAAAAATGCTTATTGGATTTTCGGTAATCCTGATGAAATTCATACTGTCAGTTTCTGCACTGTGTACAGTTTGAATATCATCCTCATCTAATTCATTCAAGTGTACCAATAAATTCTGTTTCTCAGGCTCTTCCTGGAAGATTCTAATTAGTCCATCTGCTACAACATTTTGCTTTCCTTTTATGTACTCAATATCGAAATCAAATTCGTTTAATTTAATCTTCCAACGCTGTAACTTGGAATTTGGTTCTTTAAGGTTATTCAACCATACTAATGGACGATGATCCATCTTGATTGTAAACCTACGACCGAATAAATAAGGCCTTAAATATTTTGTTGCCCAAACTATGGCAAGTAACTCTTTTCCGATGGTGCTATAATTTTTTTTATGTCCTTGCGAAAACAATAGTTCTACTATTTTGCATTAAGACCGCCCCTAGTGCAAAATTACTTGCATCTGTAATTAATAAATGTTTGAGTTAGTTAAAAGCCTCAATATAATCTTTATGTTTGAGATTTATTTTAGAGTTCTTTTTCAAATATTTAACAAGGTGATGGGCTATCTTCGAATAATCTTTAATAAAACGCCTATAATATCCTGTTATGCCAAGGAAAGACTTAATTTCGTTTTGGGTTTTAGTAAGGGAAATTACCTCTATTGCTTAAATTTTCTTTGGATTGGTTTTAATTACTTCAGATGTTACTACATGACCTAGGAATTCTGTTTCCTTTGATAAGAAGTTACATTTATCAAGTTGAACATTCAGATTGGCTTTATTTAGGCAGTCAAGTATTATGTTAAGGGATTTTATATGTTCCTCTATGCTAGAGAAAGAAATTCATAATGTCCATTGGCTGTAGAAAAGGCTGTTTTATGAACATCATAAGGCTCCATTTTGATTTGGTGGCATCCTTTGGCCAAATTCAAAGTTGAAAAATATTGACACCTTCCCAATTTATCAAATATATCTTCTATATTTGGAATTGGAAACATGTCCTCAATTGTTATGTCATTCAGTTTCCTGTAATCGATTACTATACGCCAGTTTTGTTTATTAGAGTTATCTAGCTTCTTGGGCACCATCCATAACGGACTGTTGTAAGGGCTATTAGATTCTCTAATTATTCCTTGTTTAAGCATATCATCTATTTGCTTGTTAACTTCGTACTTGTCGTTTTTGGTGGTAATTTTGTTCTTAATCTCGTTAGTTAAGGTTAGATTATCATGTTCATTGTAAGAGCTTTTTATGTTTTTTTATTGTTTCTTTCTTGATGATTTAGATGGTCAGTATTAAATTTATTCAAAAAGTCACATTTTCTGGTTTCGTTACTAAATATTTCATATTTCGATGGGGTTTTCATTGTAAGCAATTTCTTCGTAAACTTCTTCTTCTTTATTTAGGTAAATAGGTATAATTGTTTTATTTGTTTTTAAATGTCTATTTGGGTAATCAATAACGCAATTCAGATCTAATAAAATATTTTTACCGATTAAACCGTCAAACGTGTTATTAAAAATGTCTTCTAAAATCTAGAAATTCGTAATCATAATCTTTCAAATTAAATTCTTTAAAAATTGGACTTGATAACTTGAATTTCCATTCCCATTGCCCTAATTACGACATTTACATTATGTTTCCATTTCGGCTTACATTAATTACGCTTCATTCCGCCACTGTGTCGATCAAAAAATACAATGTTTTTATTGAGTTTTTGATGACTATATAGGGAAGTTGCTTGGGCCTTCCACACGAAAATTTATGTCGTTATTTCCAATATCCATTGGCACAGGTCGGTTTCCTCGTTTACCCTGATGATTGAACTCTGTTGTTGTTTGATTCTTGTATTTGGTTTCTACCATTATTATTATTGTTATTATTATAGTTAGTGCTATAATTTCTATTCTGATTGGGTTGGTTTTGATAATTATTACTATAATTCTTATTTTGGTAATGGTTACCACTGCCGTTTTGATAATTACTAAGATTTCTATTGTGGTAATCATAGTTATTAATATTATTGTTATTATTATTTCAATAATTATAGTTATCGTTTTGGTAGTTATTAGTGTTATCTTGATGATAATTATTACCATATCTATAATTATTATTTCCGTTTTGATTATCATTATTTCCGTAATTTCTATAAGTTTTCCTCCTGTTCCTAACTTCATTGCTGAAATTAGTTCTATATGTAGAACTTTGAAAATTGGACTGACCACAACCCATTGCCGTAAAGTTTTGATGTCTTGCTTCCCTAATTATTTTAAGCGCTTCTTCTATTGTGTCGGGATTCCTAGCTAGAATCAATGTCCTAGTTGGTTCTGGCAACCGACTCTTGAAAGTTTCAAAACATATTCTGTTTATTTCTCCAACTGTATATATAACTTCATCATAGTGGGTGAGATTTCTGTTGTTCATTCTACTTCTTAATACATTAATTTGATAATAGTACTTCTCAATTGTACCATCTATCCTAAGAGTTTTCATCTTATCCATTAGTTCGTTAATGGTAAGTTTATCGCCATAATTAGCTTTTAAAATGTCTTTAAGTGCTGTCCAATCTTCTGGAGAGTTATATCTATGAAAGACTTGCCTTACCTTCTTACACATTTATTTTTCAAGTAGTTAAATAAAATTCTTCTGGTATTTTCGTCAAAGGTTTCTAAAGTCGGTATTATATTTTCTACTTGTGCTAAAAAGTCAGGTAAGTGGTTCTTGTCCGTACCGTTGAACTGTTCTATATTTTTTTTTTTAATTAAATTAAATAAATTTATTGCGTTAGCGTCCATTTTTTTTCTGTTTTTTTTTTAATTAAAAATTATTACAAATATATTATATTGTTTACTAAAAAAATAATGATGCTTTGTCACAATAAAATTGCCATAGTTTTCGTTGCGAGCTCACTTGACTAATCTGCCGCTGCTGTCGTTGTTCTGTATTGATGATGATGTTGTTGATGTAGTTATTGTTGTAGATTTGTTGTTTCCGTTCACAATTCGTTGATGTGTGTATGTATGAATTCTTAACTTATGGTAGTTAGTTGTTGCAATTTATAATTTGCAATTTTTTGTTGTTATATAGAAACTTCACTTTTTATTTATCAATGTTCTTTCATATCTCAAAGTGTTTTCTTTTTTTTTCTTTTGTTTTTGTTTATTTCGTAAAACTTTTTTTTTCTTTTGAATGAAATTATTCACTTTTTTTCTTATTAAATTTTTATACCGTACAGAAAAGTTTCTTCTTCGTCTTTTACATATAAAAAATTATGTTTACAATTACAATTTCTTCTTTATTGTTATAGCACAAATTAAAATTTTAATTTCGGAAAATTCTTTAGTTGCTGATTTTTAACATTTGCACATTTCTTTATTTCGTTTTGAAAAAAAATTTATTCAATAAAACTCAATAAAAATATTTATGGATTTAAACTATTATTAAAAAATTGGATTGAGGTTTCTGCCACTTATTATTTATTTTCCTCGTCGCCAGTTACATTGAATTACGAAAATCTTGTTCATAACTGAATCCTTATTTGAAAATATAAACCTTAAATACAAAATTCTTATCCTAGTTTTACTTATTCTTAATTTTCTTAATCTATAATTATATGCATACACATTTACATACAATGTATTTACATAACAATAAAACTATAACAAAGGTTTAGGTTTATATAAAAATATAATGATAGCATATAATATGTGTTTAAATAAAAATAGGAGTATAACATTCATATGATATATGTTACCCTCATTAAAGTGGAAGTGCGAAGTGCATTGCCAACGATCTCATGAAGTAACGAATACATGCCAGAATTGGATTACGTGACGATCGTATAGTTTAAAATAAGGAAGATAATGAATAGTTTGCCTATTCAAATAATGTTTCTTGTTACATTATTTGAATGGGACGGATATGACTATATACAGAGGAGTTTTTGAAATTGATTTGTAAAGTTTCGAAAATCGTATACATATTTTACTTTTATAATTTGTTTTATTTTTTCAATTTTTACATGGAAAATATATTATTATTATTGTGCTCTGTCTGCAAATATTTACTAAAATATAAAATATTCCGAAATATATACATATTGTTCCAAAAAACAATACAAAAAAAAAGAAGAAATATTGGAAAACTAAATAATGTAAATTCTACAAAATATATATAATTCATTCAAACTTTAATAAAAAAATCCGTATTAAAAAGTAAAAACTTTAAATGTTTTTTTTTAATAAAAAAAATGTTTTTAATAGTAGTGTTAGAACAAAAAATTCGTACAAAAAATATTATTTTTTATTTGTTGTATTTCAAAATCGTGAAAGAAAGACGGAGTAAAAAAGGAGTTAGTTGGACACACATATCGCTCATTTACTAAAATACTGTCATAAGTCAAAATAAGTCTGAGTTAATGATGCAGAATTATTCATTATGCCACGCTTCATATTGTGTAAAAATTTCATATTATATCTTGATTTCATTTTTTTTCTGCAAGGTGGGAGTCAATTGAAAACTTTAAACGCGTTTTCTGCAAAATCGCGTTTTTTGAGTTATGACAGTCTTTTAGTAAATGAGTGATTTGTATAAGTGAAGGACACGTTATTTGTCAAAAATCGTTGGCTAGTTATTATTTGTTGGAAATAATTTTTTTACTTTCGTTGCTTTGCAGTGCCTTTTTCAATAGTCCAGGCACAATGCTTTCTTAGGAGGACTAAGAGAAGGAAATCTATGATTTTAAGTTTGTGATTCAAACAAGTATCGTTAAACCATTCGGCAGTGGAGCTTTAGCACGATTCAATCATAAAATCTTTGATTCCAACTCTTTGCGGCTCAGTTTCAATAATTTTATGGAAGACTACAATATGTTTTTGCAAGCTTCCATAAGAGAATCAGATGGAGCAACTAAGTTTCCAAAATCTGTAAGGGGTTGGTAGTTTTTATGGAAAATGAAAAGTGCACTTGGAGCAGTTAGAACTTCATCTTCCTTTCTCAATTCCTTGACACATTTTTCGCAATCTAATTTTGGGATTATTTTGTACGCAACATATCCAACAAAGTATCTCAGTGGATTCAATTCTACATTGATATTAGCAGAGTTATCAAAAACATCGTTCAAAAAGAAATCAGCATAAGTATCACTGTTGAAATCGACATCGGTTGGCATGACGGCAGTTTGTTCATCCTGCTCATTAATTAAAGTTTTACCGCTTTCGGCCACAAAATTTGAAATAATTTCTATAGTGAAATCTTGTACTTTTTCGCAATTACTGGAAGAACTTGATTTAATTATTTTTGAATTTACAAATTTACCTTAGCCAATATATTACTTAGCTCTGCTACGGGGGGATTATAATAATACCCCCTTTTTGCCGTAAAACTGCAAAGGTGTTTTCTAATTTGTCTTGATTGAAAGATTTTGTCATTATAAAATATATGTCACTTTCTTCTGTTAAAATTTCTTCCACCAGCAAAAGAACTGAACTTAAAGTTAACTTCATCCCATCCAAAAAATAAACTCTTTTCTTTTTGTCAACGAATTCTACATCCTACAGGTATTTAAAAAACTCCTGTATAAATTTGTGAGAGGTATTGTTTAACCGTGTAACTGATCGGAATACAGAGACCCACTATTAAGATAATCAAATATTTTATCAATTTTTTCATTAAAATTAGCTGTGAACAAAGCAGCCTCCTTTGAACTTTGCTTTAAGTTTACTGTTTCCGCAACAGTTCTAATAGCAGCTCCAACAGTTCTACTAAATACTTGTGTGGCAAATTTTACTCTCATTTTTTCAAATGAGTTGGAGAATATATGCTGTCTGGTTAATTTTGGTCACATTTTAGTTTATCCATTTAATTCCAACTCAAATCGCACTTCATCCAACCATCAATGATTTTATTAAAGGGGGAAAGCCATAAATGCAATACACTCTCTGGTCATTAAATTAAAAAAATGGCTTTTCTACAGACATTCCCAAGTTAGAAAAGCATTTCCTATTTGCAGACCCCTGGACGCATACTAAAGCCCGAACTTTAATACCAATGCTGTTCAAAATAGTTAAATTTTCTTTCACTATTTCGCACATAACAGCAGCAGTCAGTCCATTTTCTGAAACAAAATAATTTAAAATCATACTCCAACCAGAAAACATGGCTTTCACCATGAAAACACAAACTTGATTGGCAATTTTATTGGTTCTTGCAAACCCATTGCATTGAAATCCATCAATTAAATCCGAATTCGAATTCGCAGCTCCCTTCTGATAGCCATTTCATCCATTAACAATACCATGTTGTTTGAATCTTTGGCTTCCAGTTTCAAGCATCTTTGCTTAATTGTTTCAAAGGCGTTATTTTTAAAACCAGGTTGCAGAAACTTTATAGGAGCCCATCGGTTCAGTGTAGAAACATGCGGCAAATTTAAATTTAGTTTATTCCTTTGAAACGAGTATGTAGACTGAGATTCATAAAAAATATTTTGAGCCAAGTGTTTCACTTCCTCAGAATATTCTTTTGTTGTTAATTTTATATGCTTTTCGCAATTATTACAAACCAGTTCTTCGGAATCATTAAGACACATTATCTTTCATAATCTTGCTTATGGCCATCTAAATTTAGTGTTGGGATAGCATCTGATTTCAAATTTATTTTCCCAATGAAGGTACTTTCGAAATGGTTTTCGCAAATAAAATTTTTTTTTTTCAATAATCTCTTTTAGGAATATTACATTTTTCTCGTCAAATTTGACAAAATATCATGTCAACAGCGGGGAACTTGGACATCTTCAAGTTTTCGCAATGCCGTTCTTTTGCTTTTTACTTGCGCTCACCATATTTATCACATCTGATTGCATGGACAGCATTTCAAACAATAAAAACATATCAAACCGAAATATCATTACAATTGAAATACGTAAAACAAAAAATCAAATATAAAAAGTAACAATTTTGATGTTGTGGCCAGCGAGAATTACCGAAGTATACACGAAGTTGTTCTCATTTGGGCAAAAACTGTAAAAAGTAAAAACAAGAACTGTATTTTGGAAAAAAAACTGTAACCTATAAAAACGAAAAAAACAAAACTTGAATTTTTAATTTGAAAAGTTTTTCAGTCACTTGCCCATCATTCCACCACACATTCAAAATTTAATAGGTCCAATAATATAATAGTAAGTGTTGTAGTATATGACAACATACATTTTTAATTTTATTATTTTCACTGAGCAATCTTTCTTCTATTATGTTAAGAGCAAATTCTTCTTCTATTGTCTTAAACACCAGTTTCCTAAAAATTGGTTATGGACAGGGTACGGACAATTATTCGTTCGTTTGCGATTCGTTCGCATACGAATTTTATTTTAATTTGTTCACAAATTATATTTTTTGGATTCGCGAATTTAATTTTTGGTTCGTGACCTGAAATGAAAATTTTAAGATCCAAATATATGATTCGTTCGTGATTTAATCCAAAAAGAATAGTTTGCGAACTGAAATTTGGACTCAACATTTTTTGCTTATCTATCTATATATATAAAATAGAGCTCAGTTAAATGTTTAGTCCTAATAAGTTTCTATATTTCGCAACGGATTGTCATGAAATTTAGTACCTAATTGCTTTGGACATTTGTCGAGTTAAGTCGATATTTATTTTAAGTTAATTTCAAATAGTTTCTTTAATATAGACCATTATTTGTACCAAAGTCAGCTTTTTTATTAAATTTAGCTACTTAATGCAAAATGCTGCTTAAACTGTAAGAGGTACATAAAAATGATGTATTGAAAGATTATAGATCTTATCGTTTGCTAAAATAATGGTGGCACATATCTAAAGTTAATAGTTTACCTGTAAAATGCATGTTTATATTAAAAATTTGTTCCCCTTACATTTGTTATTGTAAATATTTATGTTTTTCCTAGAATCAAAACCAAAGAGTTTTTTACTTCGCTTGCTGTGATTTCCACCACACAAACACAAAGCAGAAAAGAATGCGTAAGAGCTTTGTGTTTGAAATTCTTTTTCATTTGCATGAATGTAACAACATACATATTACTAATTTGATCACAGTACTTCATAGTGGTTTATGGTGAGTTGGTTAGAAGGGAAGGTAAAGTAGAGGATGTAGCAAAAAGTTGAGGAATAGTGAGTTCGAATCCCACTTGTGAAGCGGGACCAAATAATTTTTTTTTTATCGGTGTGGTGGAAAAAAAATAAATATACAACAAAAAACAAATACCGACAAAGGTGAATATAAAACATGCAAACACACAAACGGCATTATTATATATTACTAATCTGATCACAATATTTTGTAAAGGTTTGTGGCTTAGTGAGTTAAAGAGGAGATTTTTATACTATTATATAAAACTGGTATTTGATTTCATATACATATGCCCATCTATAACTCAGATAATTTTCGGGTAAATCTCCACAATCAGAGATTTAGTACAAGGATGTTAATAGGCAATGTAATGGCGCATAGACATGGGGACATGGCATCTCCTATATAATCTGAGTTTTAGCTATGGAATATCTCAGTATTCATTTGTGGCACGTCTCTAAAAAACTTTATTTGTCAATGGCATTCTATGAAAAAATATGGATAGGCGTGGCCTTTTCCGTTCAACTTTAATGCTTTTACATATATATATTTCTTAGAAACTATTTTTAGTTCAGTACTAAGATTTGTCAATGGAATTTGGTGGGTAAAGTATGGGTAGACTTGAGTTAGTGACTGTTCCACCTCGGTTTTTAAGGTATATTTACTAAATTATTTGTGGTTAGAGAGCTTTGATTGCCAATGGAAAATGCTAGAAAAAAAATGAGTGGAATAAATAAAATATGCTTGAAACCTCCCATGCAAAGAAAATGTTTGAAACTGTATTCCTGAGAAACCATTGCAAAGAACACACTGGCAGTTTGTGTGTAAAGGCGGATGGTTAGTAGTAGTTGTTGGGAAGAATGTGGAAGTGTTTTGGCATACAAGGGAAATGCTTCAAAAAGTATATATCTCTGCCTTATTTTGCTAAGGCCCTAACATCAGTTTTTCAGTATAGAGTTTGTATTATGATAAAAAATGTGCCCTGTACCGAACATTTTAGAAACCTACACTGAAAACTTGCAATTTTTTCTTTTAGTTTAAATTACAAATTCTCGAAACAGTACTTCAAATGCAAAAATGTTTTTTGCTTCTCCTGTAAAATTTGAAAAAAGCGTGTTAGGGCTTTAGCAAATTAAGGCAGCGATATGGGAAACCATAATAAGGCAAGCAATCAAAATTTAGTTGTAAAGGATGTATGATGATAGTTATTAGAGAGACATAGTAAGAAAGATGGTGGTGAAGGTTTGTATGCTAAGATGGGATGTTGATAGCAATAACTGAGAAGAATGTTGGAGACTGGCACGCTCATATAGATATATCTCTTGCAAAAGTTTTAGTTGCTGTAACTTTTCGATTACCTCTACTTTGCCAGGTCCAGACAACGAAGAGTGATTTTATCTTGAACGGGTGAATTTAAAAATTCGTAAAAAAAAAGTGCTAAATGGTCACTTTAGGTGCTAGGGGTGGCTTTCGGTTTAGTTGTATCAAAAAACTCATATATGATGGGGCACAGTGAGCGGCAGATTACAAAAGAAACCATTGGGGTACGCCATTCGCTTTAGCGGCATTTTTTACGTAGGTGTGGATATCTAAAAATCTTTTATATGCAAGTTGAATGCCTTTTCCATACAAAATCCCAAACCTATTGTAAAACATCCTTTAAAATCACGGTTTTCGGAGTAGCGCATCCAGTTTTCACAAATTAAAATTTTTTTTTTCATTTTAATTGGTTTTTAGCACCCTATTTTCATATTCTGCTGTCACAATTAAGATCTGAAATACTTTAGCAAACTAAGCCATCTAATGTGCATATGCATATACATACATTTGTGTGTATATATCAGCGTTGCCAGAACTACGATTCTATCGTCATAAAGACTTTGTTTTTTTAAATCTTTTCTGCCATTTTGATGCAAAGAGTATATCACAACAAACACACTAAAAAAACTTTAACCCCAAAAATTTTCTCAATAATAGAGAGATTTAAATTTCCTTAATTGGTAAATATTGTTTCCTTAACCTACTATTTACCAATTTCCTTAATTTCTCGATACTTTAGAAAGTGTGTTCTAAAACAATCAATCTCAATTTGTTCTTGCATTACTATTTGATGACAAATCAGGGCTTAGTGATGATTATTAAAAAAAGGCTTTGTTCATCATTCTGAACACATTTAATTACCTTTTAAGATGATGAAAATACTACTTATTAAGGGGGAAGGCCACTGTGACGGGTCTTATCTTAAATATATTCAAAAATATGTGTACAAAATTTCAAGTCAAAATTCCAAAAATTGCCTGAGTTACAGCCATTTTAGTGATAGTAAGTAGACTGAAAACTTAATGGATCGAAAACTTTAAACGCGTTTTTCTCGAAACGACTTTTTTCGAACTGGTCGCGTCGATAACTCGATCGAATAACTATTAACTGATTTTCAATTAACCGAGTTTATTCGTTGCGTTCGTCTTTGCAGTGGCTATCGTTAAGCGTAGCCGATTTTCATATTTTTGATTTTTACTATTTTTTCTATTTAAAAGGGGTCGAAAACATGATCAAATTTTCAATCAGTCGCCATTTTGTGACGGAAAAAAAACGCTACGTGCGACGAGCATTATACTCATATAGATGATTGAAAACTAAAAATTTTTTTTTTCAGGAATTCCGTTCTTGAAAAATCGACGACCATGGAGGGGGAAATTTTTTTCGCGCTCCGCGGCAACTCCCATATCTTCAAAACTATTCAATATTTTTTAATAAAAATTTATGGAAGTGCACTTAATAAAATTGTGCACTTAATAAAATGAATATAAAATGATTCCCATATTTCTTTATTTTACAGATCAAAAAAATTCCCGAAAATCACTCATTTTTCCAGCCGTCACAGTGCTCTTCTCCCTTAAGCTTTTCTCTTCATGAATTGGTACGTTGAAGGAATAAAGGCTATATCAGTGTTGAAATTGATTTCCAGTGATAAAATTTTGATTGTGCTTTCATGCATAAATATTTTAAAACCCATATTTTCAGCATTAAGTAAAAAATTGCACTTCTTTTTATATTAAATTGCGTAATCTAATAAAAAGCGATTTGATTTTAATAATGCTTCACTGAAAGAATTCAATTTTCTTTAACCAGGAAAACTAATTTCAAAAGAAGTCAATTCATTACAAAGTTTAATGTCATATTTTAAAAATTTAGGAACGAAAATTACTTTCAGCAATTAGATATTCAGTTTGGGGAGCTACAACTAGGGATGTGCAACTGGAAAGAAAAATTAGATTTTCAACTTTTGTATTGATCAGATATTCAAAGTCGATTAATCGACTTTTTAAGTTCATGAAAATCGGTTAATCAACTTTTTTTGAATTTCTGTTGCATGGAATAAAAAAAAACGAAACGAAAGAATTTTGATATGAGTTACTTAAGTATGTGTATTTATCTACAACAAATATACATTTTTTTTTTAATTTTTATTGAATGGAATATAAAATAAGTACTTTAAAGTAAATGGTTTGTTTTAAATGGCATACAGTTTATATGACCTTAGTGCAACCAGCCACTTGTTTGTATATTTATACATACCACGGCGGTTCAAAATAGTTTTTTTTCGCATAAACCCGTAGAAAAGAGATATTTATCTTAAAATTTACAAATATACTTCGGGTACCATATTCATAATAAAATACAAAAATTGGTAAAATCAGATAAGTTCCACGCCCACTTCCCATATAATCTAATTGACTGAAAATACTTGAAAAACAAAAACTTTGTAATTCTTCGTAAAGTTTTCAAATATTAAACACTTATATAGAATGTTAAAATGCTAGTAAGAACCATCACAAAGATCGCTGATGAGGAATCGTGGCGGGTTCCGAAACGGCCGTATGATTTGCCTGCCCTTTATACATTGTTGCGACTTAGTCACTTTGACGAAAAATGTCGTTTCATTAAGCCCGTTAACAAACCTTGAACTGTTTAGTATGGATGAAGTAAAGTCAAACTATGGAATATGAACAACTAGATTTCAGTTTCATAGTCTCAAATAATAATATATATGTTGGAGCAAAATGTGAACCTGGATTGTAAACTGTTTTAGTTTTGGCAAAACTTCAGTAACAATATTCGAGAATATGAAAAATTGATTGTCTCTCTTCGAATATCGAATATAGTTCTTTATTTGTCTTATTCGTGAATCACTTTTCTTCTGAGGGAATAGAGAGAAGGCAGATCTGCACCCTAAATGTAATTTGAAAAGAGGGGAAATTAACTTGAATAAAATTTTCATTCAAGACCCAGATCTGTTGGTGTGCAGAACTGAATTTTTCTTAAATAAAAAATTAAATAGAAATTATTTAATTTCTATCATCAGAAGTGGGATTGAACACTAGTCTGCTAAGAAAAACAAAATTCTTTGTATTCCACTAAAGAATAATAATTTTCGGTTATAAAAGAAAAAAATCTTAGCGTTAAACTCAATATGACCGAATATGGCACAGGTTCCGAAAGTTTGGTTAGGGAAGAAATTAATGAACCAACAGCAGAATCTGAGTCTGTGCCAAACAGTAGAAATGAAAATTTTGTTATTACGGTGGACGCTGTAAATAAAATTATAGAAACTTCCCAACGGAAGCAAACGTGCAAAGAATTACTTGTTTTCCATGTTTTAGCCCAGACTATTCTCGCATTGATGTTCATAAGTGGTGTACGGATATTGATGCTTTGGAAAATTTTGATTTCATACCCAGACTTCAGGCTTCTTTGCTTGGAAGAGCAAAATTGTGGTATGAAAAATATGTCTACCAACATTAAAGCTGGGCAGACTTACGTGCTTCTTTGATTCATGCCTTTTAAAATGGCGCAGATATTATTGCGGAGAGTTGCTAATTTCGAAAACAATAAGATCGCTTCGTATACTGACTTTGTGATCGAAAAAGTGTCCCAAATAAACAGACTGCCTTTTGAAATACCGGAAGACAAAATCGTCAAAATCATCAAAGGTTGCATATCTGAAGTGAGTTTAAGAAATTCACTGACGTTTGCCATCTTCTGTGCAAAGTTTAATTGACCATTTGTCCTACGTACGAAAGTTGAACAAAAAAATGTTAATCTCTGCAAAGATGCTGGGTTTTCAACCAATTACACTCCAGTGGTTATTGATGGGAAATTATATCGTTGTTTTCTTGATACTAGTTCTGAAGACGCGCTCATTTTCTGTCTGTGCAAGGAATTGGAAGAGAGCCTGTTTTACTCACCGAGAAACTTGAAACACATTTGTTGAATTTGAAGATTTTATTTTTGAAGTTACTTTTTACGTGATTGATGAGAAGCATTTACTAAACGAAATTATTATTGGTAAATATGTTTTGAAAGATCCTACTTTAACAATTACGGTGAATGCTAGTGGATCAATTTTACACCGCAATAAGTCTGTTTTGTGTTCCAAATATCATAAAGAGCTTTCCCCAAGTACAGGTTTGTCCACGTCCAATATACAAAAGATGGAAATTGTTTCAAATTCAAAGTATTCTCAAATATTATAATGGGTTTTCCTACCTCAAAGGGTAACTACTGGTTCTCTTAGTATTCGTTTATTAAAAGATACGACTATTTATTATAGACCATACCGAATGGGGCACAGTGAGCGGCAGATTACAAAAGAAACCATTGGGGTACGCCATTCGCTTTAGCGGCATTTTTTACGTAGGTGTGGATATCTAAAAATCTTTTATATGCAAGTTGAATGCCTTTTCCATACAAAATCCCAAACCTATTGTAAAACATCCTTTAAAATCACGGTTTTCGGAGTAGCGCATCCAGTTTTCACAAATTAAAATTTTTTTTTTCATTTTAATTGGTTTTTAGCACCCTATTTTCATATTCTGCTGTCACAATTAAGATCTGAAATACTTTAGCAAACTAAGCCATCTAATGTGCATATGCATATACATACATTTGTGTGTATATATCAGCGTTGCCAGAACTACGATTCTATCGTCATAAAGACTTTGTTTTTTTAAATCTTTTCTGCCATTTTGATGCAAAGAGTATATCACAACAAACACACTAAAAAAACTTTAACCCCAAAAATTTTCTCAATAATAGAGAGATTTAAATTTCCTTAATTGGTAAATATTGTTTCCTTAACCTACTATTTACCAATTTCCTTAATTTCTCGATACTTTAGAAAGTGTGTTCTAAAACAATCAATCTCAATTTGTTCTTGCATTACTATTTGATGACAAATCAGGGCTTAGTGATGATTATTAAAAAAAGGCTTTGTTCATCATTCTGAACACATTTAATTACCTTTTAAGATGATGAAAATACTACTTATTAAGGGGGAAGGCCACTGTGACGGGTCTTATCTTAAATATATTCAAAAATATGTGTACAAAATTTCAAGTCAAAATTCCAAAAATTGCCTGAGTTACAGCCATTTTAGTGATAGTAAGTAGACTGAAAACTTAATGGATCGAAAACTTTAAACGCGTTTTTCTCGAAACGACTTTTTTCGAACTGGTCGCGTCGATAACTCGATCGAATAACTATTAACTGATTTTCAATTAACCGAGTTTATTCGTTGCGTTCGTCTTTGCAGTGGCTATCGTTAAGCGTAGCCGATTTTCATATTTTTGATTTTTACTATTTTTTCTATTTAAAAGGGGTCGAAAACATGATCAAATTTTCAATCAGTCGCCATTTTGTGACGGAAAAAAAACGCTACGTGCGACGAGCATTATACTCATATAGATGATTGAAAACTAAAAATTTTTTTTTTCAGGAATTCCGTTCTTGAAAAATCGACGACCATGGAGGGGGAAATTTTTTTCGCGCTCCGCGGCAACTCCCATATCTTCAAAACTATTCAATATTTTTTAATAAAAATTTATGGAAGTGCACTTAATAAAATTGTGCACTTAATAAAATGAATATAAAATGATTCCCATATTTCTTTATTTTACAGATCAAAAAAATTCCCGAAAATCACTCATTTTTCCAGCCGTCACAGTGGTCTTCTCCCTTAAGCTTTTCTCTTCATGAATTGGTACGTTGAAGGAATAAAGGCTATATCAGTGTTGAAATTGATTTCCAGTGATAAAATTTTGATTGTGCTTTCATGCATAAATATTTTAAAACCCATATTTTCAGCATTAAGTAAAAAATTGCACTTCTTTTTATATTAAATTGCGTAATCTAATAAAAAGCGATTTGATTTTAATAATGCTTCACTGAAAGAATTCAATTTTCTTTAACCAGGAAAACTAATTTCAAAAGAAGTCAATTCATTACAAAGTTTAATGTCATATTTTAAAAATTTAGGAACGAAAATTACTTTCAGCAATTAGATATTCAGTTTGGGGAGCTACAACTAGGGATGTGCAACTGGAAAGAAAAATTAGATTTTCAACTTTTGTATTGATCAGATATTCAAAGTCGATTAATCGACTTTTTAAGTTCATGAAAATCGGTTAATCAACTTTTTTTGAATTTCTGTTGCATGGAATAAAAAAAAACGAAACGAAAGAATTTTGATATGAGTTACTTAAGTATGTGTATTTATCTACAACAAATATACATTTTTTTTTTAATTTTTATTGAATGGAATATAAAATAAGTACTTTAAAGTAAATGGTTTGTTTTAAATGGCATACAGTTTATATGACCTTAGTGCAACCAGCCACTTGTTTGTATATTTATACATACCACGGCGGTTCAAAATAGTTTTTTTTCGCATAAACCCGTAGAAAAGAGATATTTATCTTAAAATTTACAAATATACTTCGGGTACCATATTCATAATAAAATACAAAAATTGGTAAAATCAGATAAGTTCCACGCCCACTTCCCATATAATCTAATTGACTGAAAATACTTGAAAAACAAAAACTTTGTAATTCTTCGTAAAGTTTTCAAATATTAAACACTTATATAGAATGTTAAAATGCTAGTAAGAACCATCACAAAGATCGCTGATGAGGAATCGTGGCGGGTTCCGAAACGGCCGTATGATTTGCCTGCCCTTTATACATTGTTGCGACTTAGTCACTTTGACGAAAAATGTCGTTTCATTAAGCCCGTTAACAAACCTTGAACTGTTTAGTATGGATGAAGTAAAGTCAAACTATGGAATATGAACAACTAGATTTCAGTTTCATAGTCTCAAATAATAATATATATGTTGGAGCAAAATGTGAACCTGGATTGTAAACTGTTTTAGTTTTGGCAAAACTTCAGTAACAATATTCGAGAATATGAAAAATTGATTGTCTCTCTTCGAATATCGAATATAGTTCTTTATTTGTCTTATTCGTGAATCACTTTTCTTC
This sequence comes from Toxonevra muliebris, assembly GCA_963691655.1. Taxonomy (NCBI): domain Eukaryota; kingdom Metazoa; phylum Arthropoda; class Insecta; order Diptera; family Pallopteridae; genus Toxonevra; species Toxonevra muliebris. The sequence goes on along the minus strand of OY829326.1, from coordinate 86,573,642 downwards.
TGAGGGAATAGAGAGAAGGCAGATCTGCACCCTAAATGTAATTTGAAAAGAGGGGAAATTAACTTGAATAAAATTTTCATTCAAGACCCAGATCTGTTGGTGTGCAGAACTGAATTTTTCTTAAATAAAAAATTAAATAGAAATTATTTAATTTCTATCATCAGAAGTGGGATTGAACACTAGTCTGCTAAGAAAAACAAAATTCTTTGTATTCCACTAAAGAATAATAATTTTCGGTTATAAAAGAAAAAAATCTTAGCGTTAAACTCAATATGACCGAATATGGCACAGGTTCCGAAAGTTTGGTTAGGGAAGAAATTAATGAACCAACAGCAGAATCTGAGTCTGTGCCAAACAGTAGAAATGAAAATTTTGTTATTACGGTGGACGCTGTAAATAAAATTATAGAAACTTCCCAACGGAAGCAAACGTGCAAAGAATTACTTGTTTTCCATGTTTTAGCCCAGACTATTCTCGCATTGATGTTCATAAGTGGTGTACGGATATTGATGCTTTGGAAAATTTTGATTTCATACCCAGACTTCAGGCTTCTTTGCTTGGAAGAGCAAAATTGTGGTATGAAAAATATGTCTACCAACATTAAAGCTGGGCAGACTTACGTGCTTCTTTGATTCATGCCTTTTAAAATGGCGCAGATATTATTGCGGAGAGTTGCTAATTTCGAAAACAATAAGATCGCTTCGTATACTGACTTTGTGATCGAAAAAGTGTCCCAAATAAACAGACTGCCTTTTGAAATACCGGAAGACAAAATCGTCAAAATCATCAAAGGTTGCATATCTGAAGTGAGTTTAAGAAATTCACTGACGTTTGCCATCTTCTGTGCAAAGTTTAATTGACCATTTGTCCTACGTACGAAAGTTGAACAAAAAAATGTTAATCTCTGCAAAGATGCTGGGTTTTCAACCAATTACACTCCAGTGGTTATTGATGGGAAATTATATCGTTGTTTTCTTGATACTAGTTCTGAAGACGCGCTCATTTTCTGTCTGTGCAAGGAATTGGAAGAGAGCCTGTTTTACTCACCGAGAAACTTGAAACACATTTGTTGAATTTGAAGATTTTATTTTTGAAGTTACTTTTTACGTGATTGATGAGAAGCATTTACTAAACGAAATTATTATTGGTAAATATGTTTTGAAAGATCCTACTTTAACAATTACGGTGAATGCTAGTGGATCAATTTTACACCGCAATAAGTCTGTTTTGTGTTCCAAATATCATAAAGAGCTTTCCCCAAGTACAGGTTTGTCCACGTCCAATATACAAAAGATGGAAATTGTTTCAAATTCAAAGTATTCTCAAATATTATAATGGGTTTTCCTACCTCAAAGGGTAACTACTGGTTCTCTTAGTATTCGTTTATTAAAAGATACGACTATTTATTATAGACCATACCGAATGGGGCACAGTGAGCGGCAGATTACAAAAGAAACCATTGGGGTACGCCATTCGCTTTAGCGGCATTTTTTACGTAGGTGTGGATATCTAAAAATCTTTTATATGCAAGTTGAATGCCTTTTCCATACAAAATCCCAAACCTATTGTAAAACATCCTTTAAAATCACGGTTTTCGGAGTAGCGCATCCAGTTTTCACAAATTAAAATTTTTTTTTTCATTTTAATTGGTTTTTAGCACCCTATTTTCATATTCTGCTGTCACAATTAAGATCTGAAATACTTTAGCAAACTAAGCCATCTAATGTGCATATGCATATACATACATTTGTGTGTATATATCAGCGTTGCCAGAACTACGATTCTATCGTCATAAAGACTTTGTTTTTTTAAATCTTTTCTGCCATTTTGATGCAAAGAGTATATCACAACAAACACACTAAAAAAACTTTAACCCCAAAAATTTTCTCAATAATAGAGAGATTTAAATTTCCTTAATTGGTAAATATTGTTTCCTTAACCTACTATTTACCAATTTCCTTAATTTCTCGATACTTTAGAAAGTGTGTTCTAAAACAATCAATCTCAATTTGTTCTTGCATTACTATTTGATGACAAATCAGGGCTTAGTGATGATTATTAAAAAAAGGCTTTGTTCATCATTCTGAACACATTTCATTACCTTTTAAGATGATGAAAATACTACTTATTAAGGGGGAAGGCCACTGTGACGGGTCTTATCTTAAATATATTCAAAAATATGTGTACAAAATTTCAAGTCAAAATTCCAAAAATTGCCTGAGTTACAGCCATTTTAGTGATAGTAAGTAGACTGAAAACTTAATGGATCGAAAACTTTAAACGCGTTTTTCTCGAAACGACTTTTTTCGAACTGGTCGCGTCGATAACTCGATCGAATAACTATTAACTGATTTTCAATTAACCGAGTTTATTCGTTGCGTTCGTCTTTGCAGTGGCTATCGTTAAGCGTAGCCGATTTTCATATTTTTGATTTTTACTATTTTTTCTATTTAAAAGGGGTCGAAAACATGATCAAATTTTCAATCAGTCGCCATTTTGTGACGGAAAAAAAACGCTACGTGCGACGAGCATTATACTCATATAGATGATTGAAAACTAAAAATTTTTTTTTTCAGGAATTCCGTTCTTGAAAAATCGACGACCATGGAGGGGGAAATTTTTTTCGCGCTCCGCGGCAACTCCCATATCTTCAAAACTATTCAATATTTTTTAATAAAAATTTATGGAAGTGCACTTAATAAAATTGTGCACTTAATAAAAAAGTGCACTTAATAAAATGAATATAAAATGATTCCCATATTTCTTTATTTTACAGATCAAAAAAATTCCCGAAAATCACTCATTTTTCCAGCCGTCACAGTGGTCTTCTCCCTTAAGCTTTTCTCTTCATGAATTGGTACGTTGAAGGAATAAAGGCTATATCAGTGTTGAAATTGATTTCCAGTGATAAAATTTTGATTGTGCTTTCATGCATAAATATTTTAAAACCCATATTTTCAGCATTAAGTAAAAAATTGCACTTCTTTTTATATTAAATTGCGTAATCTAATAAAAAGCGATTTGATTTTAATAATGCTTCACTGAAAGAATTCAATTTTCTTTAACCAGGAAAACTAATTTCAAAAGAAGTCAATTCATTACAAAGTTTAATGTCATATTTTAAAAATTTAGGAACGAAAATTACTTTCAGCAATTAGATATTCAGTTTGGGGAGCTACAACTAGGGATGTGCAACTGGAAAGAAAAATTAGATTTTCAACTTTTGTATTGATCAGATATTCAAAGTCGATTAATCGACTTTTTAAGTTCATGAAAATCGGTTAATCAACTTTTTTTGAATTTCTGTTGCATGGAATAAAAAAAAACGAAACGAAAGAATTTTGATATGAGTTACTTAAGTATGTGTATTTATCTACAACAAATATACATTTTTTTTTTAATTTTTATTGAATGGAATATAAAATAAGTACTTTAAAGTAAATGGTTTGTTTTAAATGGCATACAGTTTATATGACCTTAGTGCAACCAGCCACTTGTTTGTATATTTATACATACCACGGCGGTTCAAAATAGTTTTTTTTCGCATAAACCCGTAGAAAAGAGATATTTATCTTAAAATTTACAAATATACTTCGGGTACCATATTCATAATAAAATACAAAAATTGGTAAAATCAGATAAGTTCCACGCCCACTTCCCATATAATCTAATTGACTGAAAATACTTGAAAAACAAAAACTTTGTAATTCTTCGTAAAGTTTTCAAATATTAAACACTTATATAGAATGTTAAAATGCTAGTAAGAACCATCACAAAGATCGCTGATGAGGAATCGTGGCGGGTTCCGAAACGGCCGTATGATTTGCCTGCCCTTTATACATTGTTGCGACTTAGTCACTTTGACGAAAAATGTCGTTTCATTAAGCCCGTTAACAAACCTTGAACTGTTTAGTATGGATGAAGTAAAGTCAAACTATGGAATATGAACAACTAGATTTCAGTTTCATAGTCTCAAATAATAATATATATGTTGGAGCAAAATGTGAACCTGGATTGTAAACTGTTTTAGTTTTGGCAAAACTTCAGTAACAATATTCGAGAATATGAAAAATTGATTGTCTCTCTTCGAATATCGAATATAGTTCTTTATTTGTCTTATTCGTGAATCACTTTTCTTCTGAGGGAATAGAGAGAAGGCAGATCTGCACCCTAAATGTAATTTGAAAAGAGGGGAAATTAACTTGAATAAAATTTTCATTCAAGACCCAGATCTGTTGGTGTGCAGAACTGAATTTTTCTTAAATAAAAAATTAAATAGAAATTATTTAATTTCTATCATCAGAAGTGGGATTGAACACTAGTCTGCTAAGAAAAACAAAATTCTTTGTATTCCACTAAAGAATAATAATTTTCGGTTATAAAAGAAAAAAATCTTAGCGTTAAACTCAATATGACCGAATATGGCACAGGTTCCGAAAGTTTGGTTAGGGAAGAAATTAATGAACCAACAGCAGAATCTGAGTCTGTGCCAAACAGTAGAAATGAAAATTTTGTTATTACGGTGGACGCTGTAAATAAAATTATAGAAACTTCCCAACGGAAGCAAACGTGCAAAGAATTACTTGTTTTCCATGTTTTAGCCCAGACTATTCTCGCATTGATGTTCATAAGTGGTGTACGGATATTGATGCTTTGGAAAATTTTGATTTCATACCCAGACTTCAGGCTTCTTTGCTTGGAAGAGCAAAATTGTGGTATGAAAAATATGTCTACCAACATTAAAGCTGGGCAGACTTACGTGCTTCTTTGATTCATGCCTTTTAAAATGGCGCAGATATTATTGCGGAGAGTTGCTAATTTCGAAAACAATAAGATCGCTTCGTATACTGACTTTGTGATCGAAAAAGTGTCCCAAATAAACAGACTGCCTTTTGAAATACCGGAAGACAAAATCGTCAAAATCATCAAAGGTTGCATATCTGAAGTGAGTTTAAGAAATTCACTGACGTTTGCCATCTTCTGTGCAAAGTTTAATTGACCATTTGTCCTACGTACGAAAGTTGAACAAAAAAATGTTAATCTCTGCAAAGATGCTGGGTTTTCAACCAATTACACTCCAGTGGTTATTGATGGGAAATTATATCGTTGTTTTCTTGATACTAGTTCTGAAGACGCGCTCATTTTCTGTCTGTGCATGGAATTGGAAGAGAGCCTGTTTTACTCACCGAGAAACTTGAAACACATTTGTTGAATTTGAAGATTTTATTTTTGAAGTTACTTTTTACGTGATTGATGAGAAGCATTTACTAAACGAAATTATTATTGGTAAATATGTTTTGAAAGATCCTACTTTAACAATTACGGTGAATGCTAGTGGATCAATTTTACACCGCAATAAGTCTGTTTTGTGTTCCAAATATCATAAAGAGCTTTCCCCAAGTACAGGTTTGTCCACGTCCAATATACAAAAGATGGAAATTGTTTCAAATTCAAAGTATTCTCAAATATTATAATGGGTTTTCCTACCTCAAAGGGTAACTACTGGTTCTCTTAGTATTCGTTTATTAAAAGATACGACTATTTATTATAGACCATACCGAATGGGGCACAGTGAGCGGCAGATTACAAAAGAAACCATTGGGGTACGCCATTCGCTTTAGCGGCATTTTTTACGTAGGTGTGGATATCTAAAAATCTTTTATATGCAAGTTGAATGCCTTTTCCATACAAAATCCCAAACCTATTGTAAAACATCCTTTAAAATCACGGTTTTCGGAGTAGCGCATCCAGTTTTCACAAATTAAAATTTTTTTTTTCATTTTAATTGGTTTTTAGCACCCTATTTTCATATTCTGCTGTCACAATTAAGATCTGAAATACTTTAGCAAACTAAGCCATCTAATGTGCATATGCATATACATACATTTGTGTGTATATATCAGCGTTGCCAGAACTACGATTCTATCGTCATAAAGACTTTGTTTTTTTAAATCTTTTCTGCCATTTTGATGCAAAGAGTATATCACAACAAACACACTAAAAAAACTTTAACCCCAAAAATTTTCTCAATAATAGAGAGATTTAAATTTCCTTAATTGGTAAATATTGTTTCCTTAACCTACTATTTACCAATTTCCTTAATTTCTCGATACTTTAGAAAGTGTGTTCTAAAACAATCAATCTCAATTTGTTCTTGCATTACTATTTGATGACAAATCAGGGCTTAGTGATGATTATTAAAAAAAGGCTTTGTTCATCATTCTGAACACATTTCATCACCTTTTAAGATGATGAAAATACTACTTATTAAGGGGGAAGGCCACTGTGACGGGTCTTATCTTAAATATATTCAAAAATATGTGTACAAAATTTCAAGTCAAAATTCCAAAAATTGCCTGAGTTACAGCCATTTTAGTGATAGTAAGTAGACTGAAAACTTAATGGATCGAAAACTTTAAACGCGTTTTTCTCGAAACGACTTTTTTCGAACTGGTCGCGTCGATAACTCGATCGAATAACTATTAACTGATTTTCAATTAACCGAGTTTATTCGTTGCGTTCGTCTTTGCAGTGGCTATCGTTAAGCGTAGCCGATTTTCATATTTTTGATTTTTACTATTTTTTCTATTTAAAAGGGGTCGAAAACATGATCAAATTTTCAATCAGTCGCCATTTTGTGACGGAAAAAAAACGCTACGTGCGACGAGCATTATACTCATATAGATGATTGAAAACTAAAAATTTTTTTTTTCAGGAATTCCGTTCTTGAAAAATCGACGACCATGGAGGGGGAAATTTTTTTCGCGCTCCGCGGCAACTCCCATATCTTCAAAACTATTCAATATTTTTTAATAAAAATTTATGGAAGTGCACTTAATAAAATTGTGCACTTAATAAAAAAGTGCACTTAATAAAATGAATATAAAATGATTCCCATATTTCTTTATTTTACAGATCAAAAAAATTCCCGAAAATCACTCATTTTTCCAGCCGTCACAGTGCTCTTCTCCCTTAAGCTTTTCTCTTCATGAATTGGTACGTTGAAGGAATAAAGGCTATATCAGTGTTGAAATTGATTTCCAGTGATAAAATTTTGATTGTGCTTTCATGCATAAATATTTTAAAACCCATATTTTCAGCATTAAGTAAAAAATTGCACTTCTTTTTATATTAAATTGCGTAATCTAATAAAAAGCGATTTGATTTTAATAATGCTTCACTGAAAGAATTCAATTTTCTTTAACCAGGAAAACTAATTTCAAAAGAAGTCAATTCATTACAAAGTTTAATGTCATATTTTAAAAATTTAGGAACGAAAATTACTTTCAGCAATTAGATATTCAGTTTGGGGAGCTACAACTAGGGATGTGCAACTGGAAAGAAAAATTAGATTTTCAACTTTTGTATTGATCAGATATTCAAAGTCGATTAATCGACTTTTTAAGTTCATGAAAATCGGTTAATCAACTTTTTTTGAATTTCTGTTGCATGGAATAAAAAAAAACGAAACGAAAGAATTTTGATATGAGTTACTTAAGTATGTGTATTTATCTACAACAAATATACATTTTTTTTTTAATTTTTATTGAATGGAATATAAAATAAGTACTTTAAAGTAAATGGTTTGTTTTAAATGGCATACAGTTTATATGACCTTAGTGCAACCAGCCACTTGTTTGTATATTTATACATACCACGGCGGTTCAAAATAGTTTTTTTTCGCATAAACCCGTAGAAAAGAGATATTTATCTTAAAATTTACAAATATACTTCGGGTACCATATTCATAATAAAATACAAAAATTGGTAAAATCAGATAAGTTCCACGCCCACTTCCCATATAATCTAATTGACTGAAAATACTTGAAAAACAAAAACTTTGTAATTCTTCGTAAAGTTTTCAAATATTAAACACTTATATAGAATGTTAAAATGCTAGTAAGAACCATCACAAAGATCGCTGATGAGGAATCGTGGCGGGTTCCGAAACGGCCGTATGATTTGCCTGCCCTTTATACATTGTTGCGACTTAGTCACTTTGACGAAAAATGTCGTTTCATTAAGCCCGTTAACAAACCTTGAACTGTTTAGTATGGATGAAGTAAAGTCAAACTATGGAATATGAACAACTAGATTTCAGTTTCATAGTCTCAAATAATAATATATATGTTGGAGCAAAATGTGAACCTGGATTGTAAACTGTTTTAGTTTTGGCAAAACTTCAGTAACAATATTCGAGAATATGAAAAATTGATTGTCTCTCTTCGAATATCGAATATAGTTCTTTATTTGTCTTATTCGTGAATCACTTTTCTTCTGAGGGAATAGAGAGAAGGCAGATCTGCACCCTAAATGTAATTTGAAAAGAGGGGAAATTAACTTGAATAAAATTTTCATTCAAGACCCAGATCTGTTGGTGTGCAGAACTGAATTTTTCTTAAATAAAAAATTAAATAGAAATTATTTAATTTCTATCATCAGAAGTGGGATTGAACACTAGTCTGCTAAGAAAAACAAAATTCTTTGTATTCCACTAAAGAATAATAATTTTCGGTTATAAAAGAAAAAAATCTTAGCGTTAAACTCAATATGACCGAATATGGCACAGGTTCCGAAAGTTTGGTTAGGGAAGAAATTAATGAACCAACAGCAGAATCTGAGTCTGTGCCAAACAGTAGAAATGAAAATTTTGTTATTACGGTGGACGCTGTAAATAAAATTATAGAAACTTCCCAACGGAAGCAAACGTGCAAAGAATTACTTGTTTTCCATGTTTTAGCCCAGACTATTCTCGCATTGATGTTCATAAGTGGTGTACGGATATTGATGCTTTGGAAAATTTTGATTTCATACCCAGACTTCAGGCTTCTTTGCTTGGAAGAGCAAAATTGTGGTATGAAAAATATGTCTACCAACATTAAAGCTGGGCAGACTTACGTGCTTCTTTGATTCATGCCTTTTAAAATGGCGCAGATATTATTGCGGAGAGTTGCTAATTTCGAAAACAATAAGATCGCTTCGTATACTGACTTTGTGATCGAAAAAGTGTCCCAAATAAACAGACTGCCTTTTGAAATACCGGAAGACAAAATCGTCAAAATCATCAAAGGTTGCATATCTGAAGTGAGTTTAAGAAATTCACTGACGTTTGCCATCTTCTGTGCAAAGTTTAATTGACCATTTGTCCTACGTACGAAAGTTGAACAAAAAAATGTTAATCTCTGCAAAGATGCTGGGTTTTCAACCAATTACACTCCAGTGGTTATTGATGGGAAATTATATCGTTGTTTTCTTGATACTAGTTCTGAAGACGCGCTAATTTTCTGTCTGTGCAAGGAATTGGAAGAGAGCCTGTTTTACTCACCGAGAAACTTGAAACACATTTGTTGAATTTGAAGATTTTATTTTTGAAGTTACTTTTTACGTGATTGATGAGAAGCATTTACTAAACGAAATTATTATTGGTAAATATGTTTTGAAAGATCCTACTTTAACAATTACGGTGAATGCTAGTGGATCAATTTTACACCGCAATAAGTCTGTTTTGTGTTCCAAATATCATAAAGAGCTTTCCCCAAGTACAGGTTTGTCCACGTCCAATATACAAAAGATGGAAATTGTTTCAAATTCAAAGTATTCTCAAATATTATAATGGGTTTTCCTACCTCAAAGGGTAACTACTGGTTCTCTTAGTATTCGTTTATTAAAAGATACGACTATTTATTATAGACCATACCGAATGGGGCACAGTGAGCGGCAGATTACAAAAGAAACCATTGCAGATTTGAAATCCAATGGTGTAATAAGAGAAAGCCATTCACCATTTGCGAGTCCAATGATTCTTGTTAAAAAGAAAAATGGCCAGAATCGACTTTGTGTAGATTTTAGAGCTTTGAACAAAGTTACTGTGAGAGACCGTTATCCTTTACCGAGAATTGAGGATCAGCTTGATGAATTGAGTGGAAATGCATTATTTACATCATTAGATATGGCGTCTGGTTTGCATCAAATTCCGATTGCTGATGATTCTATAAAGAAAACTGCTTTTGTTACACTCGGAATTTACAGCAAAAACTTCTTGCATAACAGCATTGACAAAAAACAATACCCAATTCTTATGGAGTGAAGAGTGTCAAGCTGCAAAGTGTTATATAATAGAACAACTTACTACTCGACCGTTGCTTGTATTATTTAATTCTGAGCTTCCAACAGAGTTACATACTCATGCAAGTGCTCTTGACTTTGGAGCTATTTTGTTTCAGCGCGTTAATGAACGGCAAGTAGTTGCTTATTATAGTCAGGCAACTAAATTATATGAAGCAAAATATCACAGCTATGAATTGGAGCCGCTCGCGATTGTAAATGCGGTGAAACATTTTCGCCATTACCTCTTAGGTGTTAAGTTCTTGTTGCTCACTGATTGCAATGCTCTGAAGGCAACAAAGGAGAAAAAGGATTTACTACCTCGTACAGCTCGTTGGTGAATTTTCCTTCAAGATTTTGAGTTTGTGATAATCTATTGAAAAGGAAAAACGTTATCGCATGCGGATTACTTGAGTCGTAATATACCAGCAAAAACTTGCTACCAAATAACTTGTTTGTCCGATACGTGGTTACATATTGAGCACCAAAATGATCAAGCTACAGTAGAAATCGTTATCAAAATCAAAAGCGGTGATACCAACACTTTAGCGCAGTATTCACTCAAAAGTGGACTCTTGGTGCAAGTAGGGCGAATGGACAAGTAGAACGGCATGTAGACACTGTGGCTAATTTATTGAGAACTAATTTAGAAACATATATCGAGCGGACTAGTTATGTCAGTAGTGTACAATTCGCTCTTAACACGACAGTAAATAAGACTACCGGATTTTCTCCAATTCAGGTATTGATAGGAATTACCGGGCGTACTCCAGATGTTGGCGCTCTGCTAACAGAGTTCGAAATTAAACCACAATTTGATGACGTGGAGGCAATACGCGATCTTGTCAGTGAGCGAGCAGAAGTAAACGCTAAGCGCATGATAATAAGGTTTGATTCAAACAAAAGCTGGCTTAGCTCAATTAAAAATTGGTCGAAAAGTGATGTTCTGTAGTAACCAGATTCGAAAATCAAAATTACAAGCATACTATCGTAAACTTTATGAAATAGTTGGCATTTTTCCTAATGATCGATACAAGTTGAAGAAAGAGAACTGTAATACCATTGTTGTTGCTGCAAGAGAGGTCATTCGTCTAATATGTGAGACCGCAACAGAAGAGCAAGTTAGAGATTAAAACAAAGGTAAATTTTGCTGTTTTCAATTTCAGTATTAAAAAAGGATCGAATTCATGATCATGATTAAGATTGTCTCTGTTTCATGATAAATAATTTTTTTTATTTAAGTCGAATTCATGTACTTGCTTAAGATTGCCTCTAAGACATGATGTTCGGATTGAAGTGTGGTGTTTGGTTGAAGTGGTGGACAAGCTTAAGATTGCCTCTGAGCCATAACGTTCGACAGATTCACAGAGTTTTTCTAATATGGTACTACATTATTACAGAGTATAGAAAAACAATTTTTTTTTTCTTCATCCATCTTTCCTACAGAGGGCGTCTTAGTCGGCCCCTACAAAAAATAGACGGTCCATGGCGGACAGTTAATGTCAGAACTGGCTTATCTGAAACAAAAAAATCAAACGGAATTGTTTAATATACATCTCGTTACGCAGGAATCAACTAGATTTAGTGTAAAAATGCAAAAAAAAACAAATTTCAAGTTTTTTAAAAAAAGAAGTGTCAAAAAAATCACCTGGTTTTTTAGATGTTTTTTGCTCTAAAAATCCATTTCCGTGAAATTCTGGTTGATTCCTGTGTAAAACACTCACACAAACACAACGCACCAACTAATTTCGAGAAAAACGCGTTTAAAGATTTTTTTTGGGTTTTGAATACATGTATATATGTATATATATATATATAACTCAAAAAATATTAGATATTAAAAACAAAAATAGGAGTATGTTCTAAACATAATAAGGAATAAAATTATGAAAAAAAAATTGATTTTTTGAAAATTGTAAAGTAAGATTATACCTTAACGCAATGCAAAAATGCACTAAACATGACTATGAAGAAAAATATGTAAAGCCAGTGTGGACAACTTTTGTTTTTCAAAATCCGCTAAAATGAAGAATAAAACGCGTATTTTCTTAAAAAAAAAGTTAAATTTTTTTCCTTATAAAAGTGCAAAAAACTCAATACACTTAAACTTTTTCACTAATACAAGCACACATCTGATACTTCTAGTCAATGAAAATTTCTTTAATTTTTCGAAGATATTTTAAATTGAAAAAACGTTCTGAGCGCTAAATCACTTTTTTTCCGCGTTTTAATTTTCAAAAAGCACTTTAATCAGCGGGAAAAGCGCTGAGTTGGCCACACTGTGTAAAGCATACAAACAAACGGTTCGTTTGAGTTCGTTTTGGTTGGTTCTCGTTCGCCAGTGTGGCTAACTTTTTTTTTTCTAAATCCGTTAAAATGAAGAATACAACGCGTATTTTGTTATAAAAAGCGCTAAATCTTTTTCCTATAAAAGTGTTTAACACCAATTTTTTTATGTATTAAAAAGAAAATATTTATATAAATGTATTTTTCAAGTTTATAACTATAAGCACCCACATACTTATACATAAATATAAATCACATATCGATGTCGAAGTGTAAATCGTCATCTAAATTCAAAAAAAAAAGCCGTAACTACACATATTATTTTTTTACAGGAGAAGCAAAAAACATTGTAAAGTGAAGAATATTATAGATTTAAGAAAAATGTAATTGTGATGGTTTTTTATCGTTAATATCACTTAGTTACATAAAAAGATTAAAATATTGTGTTGCCTTTTTCATTCAAGTGTGTAAATACGTCTATTTGCTTCTTAAATCCATGTACTTGTTGTTACGGCCTTTTGGGTTTCGTTAATAAAACCGTTATTTTCAAGCGAAGCTTAAAATTTTACAAGGACATGTAGTTTGAGCAAGTGCATCATAATTAATCAAAAAGTCGATTTTGAAAATTTGTGTAGTTATGGCTTTTTAGATTTAAGATGACAATATTCTCTGCAATGCTTTTAACTTCTTCGGGCCATAACACACTCTTTAGTTTGAATTCAGAACCATTATAAACACTAGTGCTGTTTATACAAACATTTATGCCATCAGGTATTTTGTAGTTTTCACAATAAGAATTTTCACGTTTTAACCCTCTCAGGATTTTCGTACACATATGTGTACATGAATTTGAACTTTTTTTCTGACTTCGATTTACTTTTTTCACTTTTTTTTGGGTTCTCCTGAGAGGGTTAATCCATTTTTTATATAAGGAAAGAATTTATTGAATTAAGTGGCATACGGTTAAGAAGTTTGATTTTAAATAAGTTTATTGCTCATTGTTTGATAAAAAAATTTGTTAGGGTTATTCAGGAAAAGTGTCTTTTAAATTGAAAAAAAACGCGCTAAAAACGCTTTGAGCGCTAAATCACTTTTTTCCGTGTTCTAATTTTCAAAAAGCACTAAATATAGCGGGAAAAGCGCTGAGTTGGCCACGCTGTCGTTCGCTTTTCAAACATTTTGGGATCGATCACGATCGAACAAATTAAGTTTTTATTATTGTTAGCGAACGAACCATATGTATTAAATTTGAAAGGATTATGTTCGCTCGCAAATTTTATTTTGTCAAGTTAGAGTTACGAGCGAATCAAATGAAGAAGAACTTTATTTTTTGGATCGCGATTCGAATTTTTCGTACCATGGTTTAAAGTTTTTGTGCAATTTTATTTGCACTGTGGGCCAATTTTTGATTCAAACACAGTTGCATCTTTTCCATATCGTTATCGTTCTTGCGGAATGGCTTTATCGACTAAAACCTTTCTTTTCATGCACATAAACGAATGCGCATACCTGTTTCATTGAAGACATTTTTTTTGCATAAATGTGGGTTTAAGTTATTGTTAGGCAGCTACAGAATTGCATAGTAAATATTTATGATTTTTTTTTGTACTTTCAGTTGCCCAATTTGTGTGCTTCACTCAGTAGTGGCCATCACAGTCGACGTAGACCTGCCCTGAATAGCTCTAAACATAGCATAGAAGATGTGACTCAAAAATCGGAGACGATAGCAGACCAACTAGCACTCGCGGCTAGTCGTACAGAAACAAATCAGCTTCGTAGAGGTGGAGCCTATTCTAGCGATGGGGACGGTAAATTAAACAGTTATTAAATCTCTATTAACATACAATTAATTATTTATTTCAGGTTACCCTAATGGCAATTTAGAAATGAATTTAGTACGTCCCGAAAGTGAACCAGTGCACACACAAATTACTGCAAAGTATACCACCAACATAAGCACACATAAACAGCCTATATCTGACTTAGGTTCACTAGAGGATTCTGAAACGGCAGAAGAGTATGTTGCTAAAGCCATGGACATATACGGTACACGATTAAAAGAACCAATTCACATACCTTCGGAAGAACTAGAACAAATTAAAATAACTCCAGCAAGAAGTCAAGCTAATGGAAATTACAAATTGAAAAAACAGCAAAATATTCATACAAAACTTGAACAACAGGAGAAAACATATGCCAAAGGTATACAAGAAGCTGAAATGCAAAAACATTTACATGCGCAATTGCAAGAACAATTTTTGGCAGAAAAGCAAACGCTGGACCCACAAACCGAATATGATCGCCTCTCTGCAATGTCTCAACTACCTGCTCCTGTCTATGAAAAGGATCCATTTACACGATCCTACGAAGTCTATGATGAGAATGCAGCTTATAAAGGAACAGATACAGTAGATCGTTATTATCACACTAAATACGTTAATCAACCTCTGACTTTTTATCGTGGGTCTCAGAGCGAACAAGAAGAGAAGATACGCGTTTCTTCATCTACAGAGATACCCAAATCTGAAATAATGAAACAAATTGAGAAATCTGTTATGAAATATATGAAAGAACTGGAAGCGGAAGGCAAAATTATAACAACCCCTCAAGACCCACAAACATACTTCAAGGTAGTGAGCGCACCCTTAGATGAGAAACGCATATCTTCAACTACAATCGGGACGAAATTTAAAAGTTCAACACCCAAATACAACAGCGTATACGGTGGTACATCACCACCAACACATGCTGTTTCAAGCGATAGTTCAGCTTATTCCTCAGCCAATCGTCATCATATGCCAAAACATGCTACAAAAACACGATATTCAACCGACAGTGAACCAACTGTTTATCAAGCTCCCATTTTGCAACAGCATCAAGACATGTCCGAAGCGTTAACACCAAATGTTGAGTTTATTTACAAGATTAAGACCCGTGCTCCACTACAAGCTGCCACACTAAACACTGTTTCGAAACCATATAGTCTGCCGTTAAAAGGCAGTTACGACCAATTCGATCATTCTGCCGCTTTGAAAAATATTGAAGAATTCGATCTTTCTCATGTGGTGACTACACAAGAACCGGAGGAATACTCCTCGTCGATTTCTTCGGCATCTGTAACCTCTGGTAAACCAAGTAAACTCTATTTTAATTCAAAAATTTATCACGACATTAACTCTTTACCTTACAAACCAGAAAAATCACGTCCTCCTGCTGCAGGTTATCGCAAAGTCAAGGCAAGTGATTTAAATATGGCAGATTTCAAAGGCTACTCGGGTTACTTTGCTGAACCAGCTACAGCTGATACAGAAAAAGAGATAACTGCGTCCTCTTCGGGTTCTGGCTCAGAGGATGGTTACCCTATTATGAATCCCTATCAATATATTCTGAAAAAAGAACCCATACCCAGCAAATATGATGATTCGCCTTTATCATCCGCGAATTGGGACCAATCACGCAAACAACTTTTGTCTGCGCTTATAGCCCAAAAATCGTTAGAATATGATAGTTATAGCCCGAAATTCAACAAAAATCCAGAAGGTTATGGCTACCAACATACATACAAGTCCGATCGTGAACGCGATCAACAGCATAAATACACGTCACAACGCAATGTAAGCGGTAAGCGTGGAAAACGTGGTGGTGCCCCTCATCCAAATGTGAACCAAAAGGGAGTGCGTAGTGCAAAAGATATCGAAGCTAGTTTAGCTTTAAGACCACCACCAAAACTTTAGATTTCGATTTTACTTACGCTTACGGCTTCTGATCTTTTTGGCTATTGCTTACTATAATTTTTACTATTATTATTGTTATTAATATTATTATATGTAATTATTTATTATTTTCATGTTTCTATTAATCTCTGAAAATTGATAGTTAACAACTTTCTTTTCATATAAGTTATAGTTTGAACGCTAAACTAATATATGTAAATATTTAAAAACCTTATGAAATTAATAAAATTTGTATAATCAAACAAACAAAAATAAAATTAATATTGAATAAAATAAAGAAATGCTACACACTCTAGCGAATCTAAGAGGGTTATGGGGTTAAGCTGCACATGTGCCACTATAAGGGCGCCTACTGCAATTGCGGTACTGATTCATTTTTTGCATTAATTTTTTTGATTTTCAAAATTGCTGAGGTCTACCTTTTCTTTCATATAGCTGATGTCCGAACGAAACCAATTTTTTGGCCGAAACCGAAGCCATTTTTCTAATATTCGGCCAAGCCGAAACTTTCACTTGAATGAAAAATCTTAAATTCATTCAATTTTTCAATACTTATATTCGCTTTACACTATATCTCATCTTGATTCTCATATTAGATTTTCGTCTTCCTCTTCATCTGATAAAAGTTCTGAATAGAAATATCATGTAAGCTTCAGCTTTTTCTTTTACACTTATATGAGTTTTATACTGAGAATCTGTCAAAGTCAGCTGTTTATAGAAAATATTTTCATTACAGGCAAAAATGCTTTGAATTTCTCCCTTCAACAAGCAAAAATATATAAAAAATATAAGTTATTATTGCACAATAAATCCAAAAAAGCATTTGAAAGAGTTTTGTTCATTTTCAGCATTCGTTTACTTGTATTGGCACGACCGAGTTTCTTCTTTGGTTTAGTGGCAGAGAAAAAGAGATGATTTGGAGAGCGCCATACTGTCAAATTTGAATTTCTCATATGATTTCTCATTTCAAATTAGAAACAATTCTAATTCTGAAATCTCATCTGAGTTGCTCATAAGAGTTCTCTTATGAGTGTTTCAACTCAGTTTACACTTTGTGTATCATATGAGAAACTCAGATAGTGTAAAGCGATAAGAAATACACATTTTTAACCGTTTGTCTATAAGTCCCCAAGCTACCAATTATTCTCTCTGAAATTTTCAACAAATCTTTATAGACGGGGAGCTTATAACGAAAAAAGTCTAGTGAAATGCATGAACATACTCTGTCAGTCAAGTTTTGGTTAGAACAGGTGGCACAGGTGAGCTTTCAAACATATGGAAAATACAAGGTAAGTGCAACGGTTTTCGAAAGGCTGAAACTTTATATACAGGTTATGTTTTCAATAAAAACTATAATTCCGGTAGTCAGTCAGATTTTCGTTAGAACGGAGCGCGTCAGTCAGGTTCCAACGCTCGTCAGTCGTGGCATATTATAGGGATGTGCAAATCGATTTTGACTTTAATCGAAATCGACTTTTAGCACAAAATTTCAACTTTTTATGATCGACTTTAAATTGCCAAACATGATCGAAAGCCGACTTTTAGTGTAAAATTTTTTTAAAACTACCAATTCAATTCACACATTTATTTTAAATTTTTCCAACTGCGGATTTGTATTACATGCATGTGCAGCTTTATGAACTAGTAATTTTTGACATTTTATTTTAAAATAGTTCTAAAATAGTGTCCCTCATTATTTATATTTTTTATTGTAAATAAAATTTATAATTTAGTACTAAGTAATAAAAGTAGTATTAATAAACTACTATTAACTCTCTTTTTTTGTACCCATTTCAAAAAATGCACCTCTCAAATGTTCCTCTTTAGAGTTTAGAGTTGGGGGTGGGCTGGACTTAACCAAAGCACTCAGTCAACGAGGACCATTGTGCTATACCCAAGGATAGAACCAGTAGAAGAGAGTAGAGAGACAGGAAAGTTATGTGGGGATAAATGGGACGAAGGAAGGTCTAGGGTCTCTCAATCTCGAACTTCTTTGTTTCACTGATGAACCTTTGAAGCTCAGGAGGAGGGAGAGTATAGACATTATTCATACTCAATACAGCACTACCCAACAGCCTTAATCTGATTCTCGCGAACGCCGGATAGCTACAAAGATAATGCTCCGTAATATCGTCGTCCTCAAGACACGATTGGCAAATTGGATCGGTGATGACGCCCATGTTAGTCATATGCTGACCACATGTGTTGTGCCCTGTGATGACACCCACCAGTAATCTTAGGTCCTTTCTTCTCAGTTTGAGAAGAAATTCCGCTGATTTCCTGTTAGGTTGTCTCACGAAGCACTTTGCGGTTCTGCAGGAGTCAAGCTAGGACCATCTTTCTCTATGGATAGAACCCACGAAATCGTTGATCCAATGCATGATCTCCCCAGAACTTACGGACCCCATGGTGTAATTGCAGAGCCTTCATCAGTTTATCAGCTAGTCCATTTCCTGCAATACCACAGTGTCCTGGAACCCATATAAGGCATAACTTGTTGTGTTTTGCACAGGGTTAGCAAGGGCCTTCAGTGCAGTTTGACTATCACTGCAGACACCTATGCACTTCCCATGCAACCTCTTCTCAATTATCCAGCTCACCACGTCTAGGATAGCGAAAACTTCCGTTAGGAAAACTGACGCCATCTGTCCACTTCTTCCGAAGTGGATGAAAAACACATGATTGTCCACGAGCATCAAGAACAGTGGGCACTGTACTGACAACTGGTGGTATATCATACTGTGCCCTACATCCGACCTCGACATGCCAGACTCCATATAACCGGAATCGATAGGCCGCTCTCATCGCTTCTTTACGGATTTGAAGATCCAGAGGAGCAAGGCATTGAGGGCATCACCAGATGTAGTACACATTGCACCAGTGATACCCAGGCACACGCTTTTCTGAAGCCTGGTCAGAGAGGATACTGTGGACTTAATCAAACCTTCCATAACAGTTTGCAATCAATAGGTTGCTCCTAAATATTTAACTTCGGAAGAAAACTGCAGTGTTGCTCATTTTTTGTAGTAACAGGCCATCCTTCTTGCGTTTCCTGGTGAAGGGCACTAAAGTACTTTTACCAGGATTCACTGAAAGACCCTGTAGATCGCACCAAACCTCGATCTTGTCCAAGACTTCTTGAATTTTGATGCACACCGTCTGTAAGGACCGTCCCGAGATTAGTACGCACACGTCGTCAGCATACGCTTGGATGTGAACTCCAAAATTTTGCAAATCATTAAGAAGGGAGTCCACCACGAGGCACCACAGAAGAGGAGAGAGTACGCCCCCTTGGGGGCATCCTTTCTCAACCTCGACCATAACACTGTCATCGTTTTCTCCCCTCGTGATAAGCAGCCTTTTGGATAGCATGGTATAAATCCATTGTTCAACTATACTAACACAGTTGTGAAGAGCTGTTTCACAGGATTTTCCACTCTGATAAGCATGTTGTCGAGAATTGAGAAGGTTTTGGCTTAGGATCTTCAGCCTGATGTGCTTCTCGAACATGCGTTCCAGACTTTTAAGCAAAAACGATGTCAAGCTTATCGGTCGGAAACTTTTCGGTAGAGCGTAGCTATCTCTTCCCGGTTTAGTAATAAATAAAACTTTAACCGAGTGCCAAAGTCGTAGAATATATACGTGAGCGAGACAAGCCGTGAAGATCCTTTCCGGAACCTTTATAAGATTTGTCCCTCCCCGCTTTAGTATGATTGGATAAATGCTGTCGGGTTCACGGGACTTAAAGTCATCGAATGACGAAAAGGCAAACCTTAATGTCTCATCGGTGACTATCCTAGAGGCTATAAACCAGTCAAGCCTTCTGGTACTAGAATCAACCTGACCTGGAGTATTGACACGGCTTTGAGGAGCAGCTACCTTGCAACCCAGGAAGTGCGTTGCAAGGAGTACGTCATTAACTTCTGATCTAGAGTTGGTGTAGGAGCCATCGGGCTTCAGAAGTGAGTCCAGCTTAGCCGTCCGGTCCCTTTGAAGAACTTTGCATAGTCTCGCCGAACCCTTCTGATCTACCATTTCACTGCAAAAATTTCTATAAGAGTCCAATTTTAAATATTTTTTATAGTCCTTTTGCAGCTGACGGTAGGCAGTCCAGTCCGCTTCCAACCAAGATTTAAGGGCTCGATTCAGAGGCTTCCTAGAGTTTTCCGGAGTTGCGAAAGCTCAGCGTTCCACCAAGGGACCGCCTTACCTTGTCTACTCCTACATTCCGCGCACACCATCTCATAGCAATCAATCAAGATTCGCCCTAATGTATTAGAGACGTCCTCGATTGACTTTATTGTCCGGAGTTTAGGAACGACGCGGATTCTTTCTTCGACCAGCTCACCGAATCGTGTCCAATCCGCTTTTCGAGGATTTTGGCCGCCAGGAACCAATTTTAGTTCAGCTGCAAGCCTAAACTCTATCTAACGGTGGTCTGAAAGGGTGTTATCTCTAAGAACTCGCCATCCGGTGATTTGATCAGCCTCTATACTGTTTGATAGTGTCAGATCAATCACGTCTCCTACTAGCAACAAAAGTTGGACTGGTTCCAACATTTGAATTACCAGTCGGGATGACAGAATGAAATAAAAATAGCTTATTTCCTCGAAAGTTACACTTGGTGCTCCCCCAGATAGTGTTCTGAGCATTGGCGTCACAGCCCACTATTAGTCCTAAGCCGTTTGATTCCGCGTATCGTACGACTTCCATCAACTCCCTCGTAGGAGGGGGCATAATAGAATCGTAGGGAAGGTAAGCCGAAACAACAATAGTCTCTACCACACCTCCCCCATAACGGTACTTTATTTTAACAGCAACGAGGTCTTACGAACAAAATTGTCTTAACGTCGTGCAGTCAACCGCTTTCGGCACAATCATGCAAGAACGCGGACGAACCACTCCTTCACAATAAAGGACGGAACTTCACCTAACTCCTCCCAATCCGCATACGCGTCTGTTAAACACCCATATGTATAGCTACTGCATAAGAGGGCTGTAACCGATTTGCTGTGCTGCAAGTTCCTCTTACTTGTCAAAAATTCAAAATGGCTATTGTTTGAAAAAATGCATCTACCTCTAAATACTTCTACCATAGGCTATCCCATTCACTCGTACAAAATTCACATACGAAGACGAATAAATCGGGTAGAAGGAATCGGCTTGTGCACTAAGATCATATAAACTGTATGCCATTTAAAACAAACCATTTATTTTAAATTACTTATTTTACATTCCATTCAATAATAATATTATTTTGAAAATGTGTTCTATAAAGCTGCCTATAAATCTGGAAAATAAATTTTACAAGAACCCTATTTTGAACAGAACTTCTACAAAACCAACATATTTCTAAAAATTTGATTTTGACTCGCACGCAACGGCTCATATATTGTAAATAAATACACATACATAAATAGTTCATATCAAAATTCTCTTGTTTCGTTTTTTTATTCCATGCAAGAAAAATTCACGTTACGTAACGTCGTTTTTATACCAAAGAGGATAGATTGTCAAGAGGTCGCATTTCGCTCTTCGTGTTGCTGAAACATTTAATTTGACGTGCCAGTTCCTAGCTAACCGACCGATAGACCGAACTATAACCGTCCACGATGTAGAAAACTAAACCAACCCAACGAAATGTATGAGTGAATGAGTTCGGTGTGTTTGATGACAGAAGGAATATTTGGCATTTCATTTCCGATACAAGAGTATCGGTCATTTAACAGCTGGAGTATTTTGATGTTGATCTTACATATATTTTTTGCACTTGTAAAGCAGAATAGAATATGTATTTGCATTTTTGGTTCTGCTTTGATTCTTTCTATTCGTTTTTATATACTTATTTATATAGAATATATTGGGAGTATGAATGTATAAACTCGTAATTGTGACTAACTTCATATCTATCATACGCCCCATTTTTTTTTGACGTTGACAGCTATTCTATCTCGAAGAGCGCCAAAAATACTATAAAAATTGATCTGTCAAAAAATTTTCATAATTTTACAAAAGTGTTTTACTATAGTTGAAAATGTCGAATTTCGTGCCAACAAAACAACATTTGCGGGAAGTTTTAATTTGCTTCTTCCATTTAAAGAAAAACGCAACTGAAGCACATCGTTTACTCACTGAAGCTTATGCTGACTGTGCTATAGACGTTAGAATGTGTCAGGTGTGGTATGCCCGTTTCAAAAGTGGTGATTTTGATGTTGAAGACAGGGAACGTTCAGGCGGCCCGAAAAAGTTCGAAGATGAAGAATTGAAGGCATTACTCGAAGAAGATTCATGTCAAAGGCAACAATAACTTGCATAATCTTTAGGAGTTGATCAATCAACCATTTCTAAACGATTAAAAGCATTGGGAATGATTTAAAAGTAAGGAAAATGGGTGCCGTACGAATTGAAGCCGAGAGACGTCGAACGACGATTTTTCACATGTAAACTGCTGATTGAACGACAGAAAAGAAAGGGTTTTCTGCATCGTATTGTGACTGGCGAAGAAAAGTGAATACGTTACGATAACCCAAAGCGTAAAAAATCATGGGGACCGCCCGGACATACATCAACGGCAAAGCCGAACATCCATGGATTCAAGCTCATGCTGTGTATTTGGTGGGATATGAAAGGTGTCGTGTATTATGAGCTGTTGAAACCGCATGAAACGATCACTGGCGACCGCTACCGACTACAATTGATGCGTTTGAGCCGAGCATTAAAGGATAAGAGGCCAGAATATGAGAGTAGACACGACGAAGTAACTCTTCAGCACGACAATGCTCGGCCGCATGTTGCAAGGCAAGTAAAAACATACTTGGAAACGCTAAAATGGGAAGTGCTACCCCACCCGCCGTATTCTCCAGACATTGCTCCTTCTGATTACCACTTGTTCTGATCGATGACACATGGCCTGGCTGAACAGCACTTCCGTTCTTTCGAAGAACTCAAAAAATGGGTCGATTCGTGGATAGCCTCAAAAGGTGAAGAGTTCTTTCGACGCGGAATCCGTATGCTACCAGAAAGATGGGAAAAGGTTGTAGCTAACGATGGACAATACTTTAAAATGTATAATCACTTTTTCACAATAAATATCCAAATTACGAAAAAAATACGAGTTTATACATTCATACTTCAATAATATGAACAATTTTTAGATTTCATTTTTCATTCATTAATTCTCTTTCATACAAGATAAAATATTCAAATAAAATTTGGGTATATTTAAGTAAAATTCTATAGGCTTTTCAAAATGAAATTCGACAACACCGCTCTAAAATACGAATTTGCTGAAATTTGAATAAAAATAAAAAATTTAAATGTCGAATTGTGAGGGTGATAAAGTCCAACATCGTTTACGTCTGAGACAAATTTGTAGATTTTGTGTTTTAACACCAACTCTCCAGCTGCTCAGCGTATCGGTTTTCGGAGAATTTCGGGCATATAAGTGTCCAAAACCAATTTTGAAGTTTGAACGTATTCTTCACTTTTTCATAGGCACAATTTCTGTAGAAGTAAGCATGTCCTTATTCTAAGCCGTTTACCTGGTATGAATACATTTAAATAAACTTATACCGAAAATTGCCAAAAAGAAGGGTACTGAGAGCAGATGGAAGCTTGATGCCCAAAGAAGAAATGTTTAACTTTTTGTAATAAACAATTTTCCGTCAGATGCCAGCGATTTCAATTACAAATGCTATGATTTTTGCAAGAGAAATAAAAATGAAATAAAAACATTTTATAAGAAGAAGAAATCCAAGAATATATTCAGTCGCAGCCAGGTTGCCGATTTGCTTACTTATAAGCAAATTTGCTTACTTTTATTACGGTTGTGCACACGTGTACTTTTTTCTCATTTTGTTTATTTTTTAAAAAATATAGGGGCTGTTAAGAAATTTGTTTATTTGAGCAGATACGAATTTGATGTCTGAAGCAAAGTTATTAAGCACAAAGGGATAAACAATAGAGTTTTAAACCCCTTTTTTCGATAAATGGCCGATAAAAAAACACCGTTGAGAAAACCCTTATACAGTTTTTGGAGAAAATGTTCCTTGTTAAAAATTATGAAGGGTCCTAGAACATTAGAATGACCAACTTGGTACATATTTCCCAGAATAATGCAAATCCAAAGTTGTTTGCATTAGAACCAAGCCATTTACACTACGTAAGTAAATAATAGAATCGTTTGTTGTTGTAATTACATTAGGCTTCCATGTGGAGCCAACAAAATTTAAAAAAAAAAGTATTTAATTGATTTAAAAAAAAAAATTTTGACCTGTGGTTCATCCCATGTGGAGCTAACATAATTTATATATGTATATAAATATAGAAGCCTAATGTAATTACGTAGTGTGAATGGCTTGGTTCTAATGCAAACAATTTGGTTTTTGCATTATTCTGGGAAATATGTACCCGTAAGTCATTTTGGTGCTTTAAGATCCCTCATAATTTTTAACATGGAACATTTTCTCCAAAAACAGTATAATAGCTTCCTCAACGGTTTTTTTAATGGGCCATTTATAGATAAAGGATATTTAAAACCCCATTTTCGAGAGGAAGGATAGGAGATGGAGGAAAAGTGTATAGTCAAAAATTAATTATCTCTTTCTGCTTAACAACTTTGCTTCTGACATCAAATTCGTATCTGTTGAAATAAAGATATTTCTTAATAGCGCTGAAGATCCCAATTTTTCCGACTTCAGGTCCACATTGTGGGAGAACTAGATATGATGAAAAACTAAGCATGCAGTCATGATCAGCGGCCTTAAATTACTATAAACCCGTTGGAAAATCTTGTTCCACTGTGTTATCATCTCTGCGTTTGAGAACGTTTATTGAAAATGAGTCTGCTGTATGCTATGCTTAAGCTGTTCAGAAAAATAATTGCAGCCCATATCACATCGGCTGGTTTCTCCGAAAAACAACAAGGATTTCGACAAAACAGATGCTATTTTCATAGTACGTCAAATTACTGAGAAGGCTATAAAGTTCAATAAGGTCGCATATCTCTGTTTTGTTGATATCACCAAGGCCTTCGACAGAGTCAGGCTTCCAGATGTAATCAAACTGCTGCACAAGACAGTAGTAAACGCAAATGTCCGAGACACCATTACCAACATAAATTCCAACAAAACGACGCAAATCAGAGTTGGCCACTGCACATTGGCCAAAATTCCGAAATGCAAGTCGAAATGCAAACCTTGCGATCAATAACAGGGTTGACGCGAAGAGACCGGGTCAGAAATGAAACCAATTCGAGCAATGTGCGATATCCAAGACATGCACCTCTGGGGACGAAGAAAGGAGTGGAAACAACATGTCCAAAGAATGACAAATGACCGTATTGTTAAAATTGCAATGATAGGGAAACCACCGTCAACACGATTACCAGGCAGGCCACCTAAGCAGTGGAACGAATGTTGGACGTCTGGTTCAACAGACACACGGTCTAATTAAAATATACTAAATATTGCTGTAAAAAAAAGAGGACGTAGTCCTAAATAAAGAAGAAGAAAATGAGTTCCAGGATTTTTCGAATGAACTTTTGAAATTGTAATTTAATAACTTTATTGGTTTTGTTTGTACAGAAAAATATATTTTTAAAACTATCTTTATAGCATTGAAGCCAATATAATGGTTTTTCGGGTCGAGGAATCCGAATATGGCATTGTATGTTTTTTCAATTGATTCTAGAGGGTTCCATCACACAAAGTTTTCTTAAAATTTATTGTTTTTGTAGGTTTTCTTCTATAAAATGTTGCAAATTGTTATTTAAAATTCGGGCGACTCAAGTTGTTGGAGCATTTATCAATGGTTTACTTTAATTTCATTTATAACTTTTTGTAACTGTTAACATAAAAAAACTATGTAGAGTTTCACTCATTTTTTTCTACTTAAATAAGTAACTAAAGCTTTCGCTTAATATTTTAATTTACCGTTTTTTGGAAACTACTTAAAGTCAGGATTTAGTAATCTGAGGGAATCGGATAACAACTCCCTTGCTGCTAAATTGTATAAAATAAAAATTGAATTAATCTTTACTTAAATTCTCATACATTAAAATTGGTGCCGAAACCCGGGACTTTGATTTGGATTAATATTTAGAAAAGTCCACCTCATCGACTTTGCGGACACGCTGTGAATTTGGAATTCGATTAGGACATTATTCATATTTTGACACTTGTATTAACCCGTGGCGACAACCTCTGCAACGATTTGGCCAAGAATTTGGATTAAGTATTAGTAAAAGGAGCCGATTGATTGGTAGAAGAATTTATGATAACCACGTGCAGCGTATGTATACTCATTTTTTGTGTTATTAATAAAATTTTATGTTACAAAATGGAGGATATTACGAATGCAATTGAAGACCAACGTGGTATGTTACGTCATCTCGAGCGCATGGCTCGAAATTTCGATCTACATCCTAAATCAGAGAAAACACGTGGGTTTGTTCAAGGGTATTTGGAAGAGATTCAACTAAACTATCAGCAATTTAGAGATAATCACATCCAATTATGTGACCTCATTCGCGATAAATCTATTAGTGAAAATGATGTATCTTATATAAAAGACGAAGTGTATTATACTTTCCACGACCTTTTTCTTGCAACCAAAGGTAAACTCGAGTATTTTTAGCGCTCCATCGAGCAATCGAAATGAAAGCATTTCCACTGGAGCACGTTTGCCCAAAATCGGCATTCCAATATTTTCCGGCGACTATCGGTATCTTATAGAGATATGTTTACGTCACTAGTGCACAACAACCTTAGCCTAACAAGTGTTCAAAAATACAATTTTTTGAAGGGTTCTTGCATTGGTACTCCGTTAGACATTGTAAGCGAGTACCCAGCGTCTGATGTGAGCTATGATCTTGCATGGAACGCTTTAAACTTGAGATACCATAATTAACGCAAAATCGTTGACACTTTGCTGCACAAGCTATTCTCAATTGAAAATTCCAATGACTCGTCTGAAAGTATTCAACATATCCTAGACACAACTCGCAATTGTCTTGCGCTTCTTTCCTCATTGCAACTAAAGACGGAAAACTGGGATGCACTCCTTATTTACATGAAAGTAAATAAGCTAGATTTACAGACACATCCCCACTTTAAAAGTATTGTATGCATTTCTTGAAACTACTTTCCGAACCCTTGATCAAGGTCTCTCCAACAACAATTCTTGTACTGCGGCAGCGAAGCCGAAGCCTAACCCCTTTAATAGTGCGCGAAATCCATTTCGACGCAACGTGCATCTTACTACTGCCAATGCTAATGATTCAAACTGCCGTTACTGCAAAAAACGGTAAATGCTTTAAGTTCGCTGCTCTGCCGTCTGCTGCTAAACGCGATTTAATTAACTCACAAAAGATTTGTCTCAATTGTTTAAACGCAGGTCGCTTTTACAATTGGCGTTTGAATTCACGCTGCCATATCTGCCAACAACAACACCAGAAAGTTTAAAGAATTTAACAAATAATTTTAGTACACTTAACGCGCTAACTATGCCTCAAGTACTCTTGGCGACCATACGCGTTGTTGTGAAAACTGATAGAAGTGATTTCTCTCTTAGAGCGCTTCTTGAACAAGCTGCACAGGCTACTCTCATAACTGAAGACGCAGTTAAAACACTTCAATTGCAAAAATTAAATACATTTGCTAAAATCAGTGGTATTGGCGGAAATACACCATACGTTACTCGAAAATATGTTAAATTGTCTCTTGCATCCACTAGTGACAACAATTTCACACTGGGTTGCAGTGCTTTAGTTATGCCCTCGCTCACTTCATACCAGCCGTCGCCGACTAATAAAAGCTCTCTCCCAAATTTAGATCTTTATACTCTAGCTGATCCATGTTTTAATAAAAACGGTAAAATTGATTTACTGCTCGGCGGTGATATTTATGGAGATATTATTCTACCTGAACACAAAAAGTACGACAATGGTATTTTCTTGCAGCTTACGCACTTCGGCAGGATCGTCTCAGGACCGACATCAAAAACTTCATACAGCCTTGACGTAAATGTTAATGTGTGCTCTGTAGACGACCAGCTCCGAGCTTTTTGGGAGCAAGAAGAATTATGCGAAAAGAGGCAACCATCAAAAGAGGAAGAAGCTTGTGAAGAGCATTTTAAAAACAATTTTAATAGTGACGCCACTGGACGATTCACCGTTTCTATGCCATTTAAATTTCAGCTTAATGGTTTGCCTAAGCCTACATTCGGTTTTAAAGCCAAACCGATTTTTGGCGAAGCATATCGTAAATTTATGATGGAGTATGAGCAGTTGGGTCATATGACAAAGATTGGCTTATATCCACAAAATTTAGAACCATATGGTTATTTTCTACCCCATCATGGAGTAATGTGTGAGAGCAGCACAACCACGAAGCTCCGTGTAGTGTTCGATGGAAGCAGCAAAAGAGCACCTCAACCTTCACTAAACGAAGAACTCTCACCTGGGCCAGCGCTGCAAAACGATCTACCAACAATAATTACACGCTGGCGACGATTCAAAATTGGTTTTCGTTCGGATTTGGAGAAGATGTATCGACAAATTCGTGCCGCACAAGAGCAGCAGAAATACCAACAAATATTGTGGCGAAATTCTAGAGAGCAAGAGATATCGATATTTAAGCTGTGTACTTTGACATATGGAACTACCGCAGCCCCATATCTCTCGATCAGAGTACTACAACAATTAGTGATTGACGAATGCTTAAATTTCTCAGAAGCTTGCATAGTGCTTAAGTCTGACACGTACGTCGACGATGTTATTTCCCGTGCTGACAGTTATGCCGCAGCGCTAAGCTGGCGGATTTAATTTACGAAAATGGACGTCCAACTCGGCAGAATTATTGAATGCAGTACCTGATGAGTATAGAGAAACGTCTGAGAAATACGAGTTGAATGACCGAAACATTGTTGAAGCACTTGGCATAGAACGGAATACTGTAAGCGATACATTTTCCTTTAGAATTAGTTTTAAACACAATTCAAGTTGTATGTAAGTTGTATGATCCTTTGGGCTGGCTAGAACCTACAACAATAACAGCGAACATCACTTTTCAAAAACTGTGGCAGTTGGGGCTCGAATGGAATGATATGTTGCCAGATGGTTTGCAGCGTGAGTGGAATGAGTATCGCAACAAACTAAAGCAATTAGAAGAAATCAGAATTCCCCGATGGATCGGCAGCAGTAAATCAAGTCGACTAGAAATTCATGGGTTCTGCGACGCATCTAATTTAGCATTTGCAGCAGTAGCGTACGCGAAATTGATTGATGCTTCCGGAAAGGGACGAATCAGCTTGTTACAATCAAAAACCAAAGTGGCACCGTTGAAAGTGGTGAAAACAGCACGGATTGAGTTGTGCGGAGCCACACTTCTCGTTAAACTTATACATACAATTATTCCTCAGCTAGAAAGAGAAGTTTCACAAATCGTATATTGGACAGATAGCACAACTGTGCTTTCTTCGACAAACGCCGATAAAACTACTGGATTTTTAACTACACATAAATTAAAACACGCTTTTACACACCTAATAAAAATATCACAAAAAGTCGACTTTCATACAGAAATAAAGAATCTATGCACAAATAATAATCTTAATCTTAACAGTAAAATCACCCAGTTGTGTCCATTTCTCGACAGCGATGGAATCCTAACTGCTGGCGGGCGCATAAGCAATTCTAACTTCACTTTTTCTTTTAAACATCCCATTTTTCTCAAAAAGCAAAATCCTTTATCACTGCTTATTTTTGCAGATGCTCATCAAAAAAGTTTGCATGGTGAACAGCAAATAATGCTATCATATGTTGCACGACAATGTTGGATTATATCTGCGCGAAATATTGCCAAACTGGTTAAGAGGCGTTGCGTCACCTGTTTTAAATACGGCGCAAGAGCAGCGCAACAAATGATGGGCAATCTTCCAAGCGTTCGATTACAACCAGCACGGTTCTTTAAATACAGTGGCGTTGACTACGCTGGACAAATAACCATCAAGCAATCTACCGCACGCAACACGGTGACCACAAAAGGGTACATCTGCTTGTTTATTTGTATGGTGACAAAAACGCTGTATCTCGAAGCTGTTACGAGCCTATCTAGCGAGCGATTAAAACAGCAGCTTTGGAGGCGATGGGCTAACGAATTTCTGTGCCGTTTACAAGCAAGACAGAAGTGGTTGAAAATTAACAAAAATGCTGGAGTAGGCGACTTAGTGCTTATATTTGACGAGCGATGCCCGCCAGGCCAGTGGCCACTAGCCCGCATCCAACAAACGCATCCAGGTTCGGATATTTGTGTGTTTTCTCCAATGGCAAAATATTAAAGCGGCCCATTTCAAAAATTGCATTTCTTCCCATTAACGATGAATTCAACGCAAACGTTGGAGGAGCTGACCCCCCAGCTTCCTACCTCTGATTAATAGCCAGCTGTGAGTCGAGGCGCAGCATGGTCAACCAGGCGACTAAAACAGATTACCTCTTTCCAATCGGAATAGAATTCTGCGTTCGGATTAGTTTATATCATCAGATCAAATTAAAATTGAATTAAGCCAAAAAAAAACAGCTTTTTTTTCTTAAATCTTTACTTAAATTCTCATACACAAGTTGATTTTTTTCTGTCATATACTCTTCGGCTAAGTTGATCACCATCTTTCTAGGGGGTTATCGATGTCTCGAAAAAAATCGATCACCCCTTATATATATAAGCATTCCTTGTCTTATTACTACTATGTATGTTTGTTTACTTTTTTCAAATTGTTAACATTTTTATAAGAATTTGATTACAACATGTTTTAGGCCGTGACAACTCTGGTCGCAGCTACATATATAATATATATAAAATGTAAACAAAATGATTTATTGAAACTTTCATTCATAAAAATATCCAGGCGCCCAAAATATACAGTAAGGAGAAATACTCCAAATATTGACATGAGGTGCAACGTTAATTTTGAAATTTCTGTAATGGCTTATTTGCGTCACCTATCGGGAAAACAACAAAAACACACAACTCTTCTTCTTTGCTTTGCTCTTAGGTTACATTCAGAAGTTAACATCTATCCTCTTTGTTTGATTCACTCAAAATTAAGTTTTTGGCTTTCTTCACTAGAATCTCATCATTTGTCTTATTATACATTTTTTTTTTTAATTTAACCATATGCACTAACACATTATAAAATATTTAATACTTTTAAATATTGTATAATAAGTAGTAAACAAATTACTCCATTATGTAAATTAAAAAACACTTTTTTAATATTTACAATTATACACGTACTATTATACTTAATCAATTATTTTTAAGTTCATAATTTATCAAAAATTATACATTAGTTCGGTCCTTTAGTGAATTTCCATTTGCTGCACCGTAGCACTTATCATCATTGTCAATTTATTCGTGATGGTAATGTTCATAATGTTCCAAAAGTGGTTCATGATGTCCATGATCATGGTAATTTGATTCACTATGATGTTCTAGTACTAGACCATGATTGTGGTTATGCTCTGTTTCGGGATGTAAGATCTTTAGTTTTTGCTTCGTCCCACCAATTTCGATAGGTTTCTTTATCAAATGTTGGTCTTCTTTCTTAATGTAAACGGGCACAGCATGATAATGATGAAATTTAACACTTTGATGTGATGTCGCATGTTTATGATCGATTTCATGATGATGTTCAGTTTCTTCATGTTCAGGCTCATGATTTTCTGCATGCTCATGTTCGTAGTGTTCAAAATCATGAATTTTTAAAGCTGTTGTCAGCGCAAGTGAAAAAGAACAAAAAAGCTGAAAATATAAATTTTTCAAATAAATAATAAAGCTTGTTATACTTTGAAACTGAGTGTTCATATTTCATAGTTTGACTTTTATTTTATTACTACTTAAAAGTTTAAAGTGCTGTTAATGAAGCTTAATGAAACGTCCTTTTTATCAAAGTAAGTAAGTGGCAAAAGTGTAATAGCGCAGGTAAATTGGACGGCCGCTTCGAAATCCACCACAATTCCTCATCAGTGAACATTGTGATGGTTTTTAGTGGCATTTCAACATTTTATTTCAGTGCCTAATATTTGAAAACGTAGCCGAGAATAACAAGGTTTTTGTTTTCAAGTATTTTCACTGAACTGAAATGGTTACCCGATTAAGTCATTCCCGGTTTCTTAAAAAACTCTATTATTCAAACTATGCGAAAACCGGTTATTTCAGTGCGGTTACTCGAGATGTTCGAATAATTAAAATCTAAATTTTTTTTAATACAGCACGTTATTCGTCGACCACACCTGACGATATTATAACACACGACACGTGCTAAAATTTCATCGTGATCGCATAAATAAATAATTTTAATGCCTCATCATCTAATGCAACCCAAGTAAGACTGTATTGCGTAAGCACAAAGCCACGCAATGCTCACGTACGCATTACCCTATTAAAGAAGAGTGCAGCGAGCTGCAGCGTACTGTCAGTTTGAAATATTAAAATCCAGTTTTCATTAATAGCGAAATCACATACTTCACAAACGAAAGCTCTGTTTGTTTTCTTTGCAAACGAACTTTGAACAATTAAAAATAGAAAATATAATGAAGCAATTTTCAAAAGATTACTTGGAGAAACTCAACTCAACAACACACTCCATATAAACGGTGGACAAAAATAGAAGGAGTAGTGGTAGGTCACTAAAATTTCGCACATATATTTTTTAGGTAAATATAAAGAAACATTACGAATTTCAACTAAATCGGTTAACGGACACGCCCACTACCATATAAGCTGAATCAAAAAATTACAATATCTCAAAAACTTTTTGTGCAGTGGCTACTGATAATGTAAGCACTTCTTATAAAATGGTCAAGATTGGAAATATGGGCGTCGCTCGTCCCATACAAAATTGTCGTAAAGTTTAGTGTACGATATCAATTTTATAAAAATTTCTAAATCGAACGAGTAGGCCGGGCAGTTAAAGTATTTTAAGATATTATGAAGTTCTTAGATATTATCAACTTATTTTATTTCATTCGATTAATACAATTTTTTTTAAATATATAAACTTATAATTTTTACTTAAATGAAATAAATTGTTTTAAATTTATTCGCTTTCATTTTTTTCTTCTAACAACGAATTTAAATTTATTAGGTCAAAGAGATGAGAAAACTGTTTCTGTAACTAAATCTTGACCAATATTTTCTGGTTCCAACAAAATAAATTGGCTAACATCTTTTTCGTGCATTCCCTGAGGGAAAAAGTGCTGTTCCATCAAACGGAAACCATATTAAACCAATAGATTTTGATGTTAAATCCCATCTGGAAGTGAACTCTGTTATATTAACAGACAATGTGCTATAGCTTAAAATCGCGCAATTTTTTTAAAATATTTTCATTTATTCTTTATTTTTGTAAAATATTTTCCCCTGCGGCGCTTCTTTTTATGTTACATTTAAATTTAAATGAATCAATATCTAGTTTATTTCTGTAAAAACATTTCGCTTGAGGCGTTTATTTCCATGCCATTCCTATTTACTATATGCACATATTTTTCCCTTTTGTTTTTATAGGTTTACCCATACCCATTTCATACCAATGTCGAGAAAAACGGAAGTGTTTTTTATTTAAATAACCCACTTTGTGAAAAAGCTCGAAATAAAACTGCATTTTCTTATATATTTATATTTGGTTAACTTTTAAAATTTTAATGAAAGAATCGTAAAAACGGTCATAACGCTCACTAGGCGTTATTTCCGGGAACCTCCTGAAATATAAACGCAAATTTTATTGTTTGTTTTTTTTTTTTTTTTTTTTTGAATTTTGTTTCTCGATTTTTGCAGCAGAGAACATTTTACACTGGTATAGCGTTATTCCCACTTCTAAAAATTAAGGCATAATTGCACTTTTGATTTGGAAATAAAGCTATATCGCGATCGAGAAATGAAATTAGGCCGCGCGGGCTAAAGTCATTTCGGTTGTGCGGTCTTAATTCATTTTGAAAATGAATTTAGACCGCTATACAAAATGTGTCGCGGCCTAATGTCACGCGGTCTAATGTCCAAAATAATGCATATACAACATATCATGCATAAGATATCTAATAAATTTTTAAGTTTATAAAAGAAATGTTTTATTTTTATTAAGCCATAAATGTAGTACTTTTATATTGGCAGTACACACAAGGTACATTAATCAACATTAGAGTACAGATATATATTATTAATAGAGGGGGAAAACCGATTAACGAATGTACCTGAAATGATGTTTTAAGTGGCTGTTAACACGGGCGCAAACATTAACGCCTGTCTGAAAGAGAGAGGTAGAAAAAATAGGTAGTTAGAAAAAGACAGGCGAGTTTCTATCTCTTTCTTACTACCTATTTTTTTACCTCTCTTTTTCAGGCAGGCGTTCATACTAAAACTAAAAGCAAAGACTATAGATTACAATGGGGTCGCAATTCGCTCTTAAGCTTTTTGGAACGTAAAAACCTAGAAACCACTTATGAGGTGCCATTCCCAGCAACTATGGCCAACTTTTATTTTTCAAAATCAGCGCCAAAGTACGAGAAAACTCAATTCATTTAAACTTTTTCACTAATACACGCACACGCAGAATATTCTAGTCAATAAAAATTTCGATTTTACGAAGATAATAAGTATTCTCAACTTACAGCAGTTTACTTGCGTGTAAACGCAGGGTAACTACAAGGCAGATGATTTTCAACGTTGTTTCATAACACAGGGGCTACACGTGCAAGCAGTGTTGCCAGAAACTTCACTTCATAAATCGTCAAAATTTTAAGAAAAAAATTTTCACAAAAAAATCGTCATGAGAGAAAAACTCAAATTTATTTACTTTAAATATGTTTGCATTAATTTATATTATAATATCTCTTCAAGAGTTTTATTGTTTAAACGATTTCTGCACTTAGTTTTATTTAAATTGATTTTTATATAATAATCTTTTAACATTGGGTAAACACATCAATAAAAAAAAAAAAAATTGGCAATAAAAATACTTTTGATGAATCACCATATTTTATGTTGGGAATAGCTTTCTTCAGCTGCAAATTTATTCACCTTATCAAGAATTGTCTGAAAATCTACATATCATCAATATCTACTTGCTGAAAGTAATTTTCGTCCCCCAAATTTTTAAAATGTGACATTAAACTTTGTAATTAATTGACATTTTTTGAAATTAGTTTTCCTGGCTAGAGAAACTTAATCCTTTCAATGCAGCATTATTAAAATCAAATCGTTTACTTGCACATGTGGCCGCAGGGTAAGGTAGCAAGGAAAAAATATATGAGTGGATGGGTTGGCGGTGTTTGATAAAACAAATATTTTACATTTCTTTTGGCAAATAACATTCAACATTTGGAGTATTTTATATGTTCTCCATATATAAACATGTAAACGTTATGTTTTGATTGATTTCTTTTTTATTATGCATATGCATTAGGGTGGCCCTTATATTTCAACTTTCTAAAAGTTTAGCTCCCAGACCCCTATCTTGTTTCAATCAATGCAATCTGTG
This sequence comes from Toxonevra muliebris, assembly GCA_963691655.1. Taxonomy (NCBI): domain Eukaryota; kingdom Metazoa; phylum Arthropoda; class Insecta; order Diptera; family Pallopteridae; genus Toxonevra; species Toxonevra muliebris. The sequence continues at coordinate 86,537,988 of OY829326.1, read as the reverse complement.
CAAAATTTCAGCTCAATCGGACAACTACTATGCGACCCTCATCTATGAAATTGTACGTTGTCGCCCGGAAAATCATTTTTTCAGATAAATCAATTTTTTGTTCTTGGATTTCTTAAACAACACCTTTTCATGAAAAAACAACACCGATGTGATTAGCCAGAATTGTTGGAGCTAACAATGATTTATGCATTCAAGATATATCTTTCTCAACACCAGTTTTAGTTATCTCATATGGGAAAATCTCTTAAAAAGAATTTGAATTTTTCTTTCTCCGGTGTATTAAATTATTAAATGACCTTATCATTACTTTTTTTTCATGCGTACCGCTCGTATCTATACATTTTTCGCGGTAGTATACCGTTTTTTCAATTCCAAAAACGCATACCGCCTTTTTTACCAAAATACCGCGTTTATACTAAAAAAAAAATATACAATTTTTGAGCGCTAGGAAATTCAAATTTATCAATCGCAATGCAAAACGTCTGAGAGAACAATGGCAATTCGTTGTGAGTATACTTTTGAAAGAAGTGGAAGCATTGAAGGCGATTCTTATCGTCAAATGTAACTTGAAATTTTCATGCGTTGATTTCTATAAATACCTTATAGCAAAGCCGGAATCGCTTCGTCAAATTTCTTCAAAGAGCAAATTCAATACAACTACAGAAGGAGCGATTTTGATGATGGATAAATTGCTTTCTTTGTTAATTTTCATTGAAAAAATTGGTAATGCGAAATATACAATTTTTTTGAAACCGATTTACAGTTTTTTAAAAATTTTTGTAAGAAATATACAGTTTTTGGTCCGAAAAAAGAAACGAGCGTTATTCATGCGTCAATTGATAAATTATTAGGATATTGAGAAATCAGAAAGGTGCTGCGGACAAATTTGTTACCCACCTCGAGCACTTAGCTCCCCAAACTGTGGCTCTATCATTATTTGATCAAAATGTTCCAACAGCGGTTAAGACAAATAAAGCTTAAATTATATTGGAAGCAGGCTACAAAAACAAATTTTTCTTCGTTTATAAACATCGACGTAAAGGACGTAAATTTTCGCGAAATTTTCTGTCAGCACCGATTTCTTCAATAAAGAACTTTCAACATGGAAAGATGATCCAAGTTTCAAAAATGGAATTGAAAAACTAGAGAAGAAAGTTGTTGTTGATGACGTTGCAAAAAAAAAATGTGAAACTCATTAAACATCATAAAGCTGAGAAACAATTTATTTCACAAATCGTTGCCGAAAATTACACAACTAACTACTACTAAATCCTTTCCGCACAATAAGCGGATACACGAGAGTGAATTTCGTTGAACTTTTGAAAAAAAAGGATTTTCATTAAGAATCGAATTTTGTTTTTGAATGATTATAAGTTTGGAAAAGAAGAGGAATTTTGTGTTTTGTGAAAGTAAAAATAAATTAAAATGCTGCCTTTTAATTGAATTTGGATTGCAAGAGTTTATATCCCAATTATGTTTAATGGGAAGAATAGCAATGAGTTGCTCTCCAACTACATTATTTTATTTTTTCACTCTTACTTTTGCTAATAAATCTGGGGTAAAAAGGAACAAGAGCTTAAGTTTATTATCATATCAGCCGAGTTTAATAGCTTTGAATAGAAACATTGGAGAAACTACAGCATTTTTTCAAACGGCTTCATCATAAAATTAAAGATCTTTCTGAAAACGATATATAATTCTAAAATTTATTTAACATGTCTAAAAACTATATCTTATATTTACCCTTTTTTAAACCATGTGAATTTCGTTGAAATTCTTGTGAAATTCAGAATTGATTCTATGGATATTATTTCTGTAAATAAAAATAAGTTTCTTCTATAGAAGTTGTGTGCGATATTAAAAAAAATCTAATATTTCTTATATTTTTCATATTGCTTCAGAAATTGTGCGAATTTACTTTTAAAAAATTTTATTCAGAATGTTGTCACACAATTTCGTGGATGTGCCCAAATAAATTTCTCTAAGATACAAGAAAGTGGTTAAGATGAGGAAGACTATACCGCCTTTGAACGGAGATAACAGTGGCGTATACTATGTTTCAACTTCAAGGCGTTTGAGGGTCACCTAGAAGTTGTCCGAAGGAGCTGAAGTTGTGCATAGACCGGTTTTTTCTTGATTGGAACCAGATTAGTGCAAGGGAGCAGCAACATTTTTACTTTTGAAAAATGACCTATAGCTAAGGGCCACCCTAATATGCATGTAGGTACTTTTGAATATATTTATATATACATATATATATGAAATTTAGTAGGGACTTAAGAAATTTTGATATACACTTACGATGGGACTTAACCCTTTATCCCGCCGTTTTGCAGATCTGTTACATACCCAATTTTTTCTTACAAAATTCTTCAGGAATGTTATTTTATTTTTTTGTGTATTATAACTGATTAAGTAAAAACTGGTGCAACTATTTTATGTTATTTGAAAGGTATTGACAACTGCTAACGCAATGTATTTTGCCACCAAACAAAAAAATACACTCACTTGACATTTTCGGTTACAAATGAAAAAGTAATAAAAATTATACAAAAAAATTCATAAAAATTTATTTTTCATCCAATTTTGATCAATTTAGACTTAAAATGTTTGTAATTAAATACACTATGCATTAAAAAAAAAAATGCCCCTGTTTTTGACTTCTAATTAAAAATAAATTGAATTAAAAATTGAAAATTTGAAAAAAATCTTTAAAAAATGGCAATTTTTAAACTTTGAGGAATCATAACTTCAGCCATTTGTTATTCGATCAAAACAAACAGTATAACGATGGAAAGGGTATTCAATTAGTTTTTTAGTGATTTGCAATTTATCTCGATCGAGCTCTTTGTTTGTGGACTCCCCAAGGATTTGAGTGAAACCATACTCCGAAAAACACAAAATTATTGTTCGGCAAAAATTTTTACAATAGAAAAAAAAAATTTTGTGTTCAGGAGGTCCCAATTTATCCACCCAAATATGTTTTGTTCTTGGTACTTTTCAAGACTTGAAATTTGGAAACCAGTGTTATGGACGTTACAAACAACCGTTATTTGATCAAAAATTTTATAATTAGAAGGGGTTTATTTTGAAAATAATATGATAAATATTTTTAATACAATTGTAAAAAAACTTATAGGTTGCAAGTTTAAAATGTAATTTCAGGTAAATACTATTTATAATTTATTTTATAATGATTCCAAAAACTTTTTAGATCTAGCGGTATGATGTCCTGAATTATTTTGGAAATAACCTGTATAAATCGTATTTTGTATGGGAAAATGACTTAGGCTGCTTTATACCAAGTAGTGGCTTAAGGCGACATGTCCATTGCTCGAGTCGAAAAAAGCGAAAACTTCGAAACTGTATTAAAAAAATACGATAGACAGCAACATGAAATTTTTATATTTTATAGTACATTTAATTATCTTTAAGTTTTGTTTTGGTTCAATAGTTTTCCTGTAGGCGGCACCCAAAAAAATAGCAGTTTTAATCGGCTGGTGTTATAGAAGTTCTCCAGGTGCTCCAAAACAAAAAAAATCAATAGGTTAGGTTGGAGTGGCTGTTGAGAGACACACTTAGGCCTGAACGGCCCATTGGGATACCACATAGTTGGACCTACAGTTTAACGCCGATTCCGAACGGCAGTGTGGCAATTTTTTATCGGCTTGGTGGTTTTGCCATTACCAACCAAGGTGTGTACTTGTACACTATCTTATAATTCTTATATACTTCATATTGATAGTGAATTTAAGAAAGTTATGAAAATTAACCACCAGATGAAGACGGGGACCGAACCCGAACCTCCCGCTTGAAAGTCTGGTGCACTACCCTATCGAGGTCATCAAAAAATCAGTAAAAATCAAAAATCATACCTAAATTTCTGTAAGATAGAAGCTATATTAATAAAAAATTACCCTTTGGCAAAGCTTTAATTAAAAAAAAAAAATCATAATAATAGTCTATCTTATAAAAAAATATTTCTAAGCAAAATGAGCCCAGCTAGAACAAAATCCATCAAGTATTTATAATCATAATATATGCACTTATATAAATGCATATATTTCAAAAACCATATTCTTTTTTTATAAAATGTTCGATACGTATTTTATACACTACAAGGAACCATTTTATGCATTTTTTAGACCCGAGCAATGACCATGTCCCCTTAACTAGACTTGGTGTTCCCTGTTTTACCACAAAAAACATATTCAAGGAAAAATATAATTTATTAGATTTTAGTTTATTGAAAAAAACTTTATTAACCCTGGGGATCTGGGTGTAATCAAGCCCATTTTGAGTTTACACATGAGTTTTTTTTCTTGATGAATCGATCTTAAACTCCATGACTTCTTGCGCCAATGTTTTGTGAGCACAATGAAAAACAAATTGTTTCGATCGGAATAAGTTGGTAGAGCAATTTTTTAAATTAATTTAATTAATTTATTTTACATATTTATATATGTACAAATATTCTCATACATTTTGATTAATAAATGAATAAGATATGTTTTTTTCCTGAAGTAAAAAAAAAAAGATTTTTTTTTCTTTTTCAAAGCCCTGACTGTACACATATACATCCTAGAAACACATACTAAATTTAGGAGACCATGTTTGATATCAACAGCACACTTGCCTATACAATACCATGCTGTAGTAAGCCATAACTATCGTTTTATTCATGTGGGCCTACTTAGGCCCAGAAAGTTATGTTACCGCCTCCCAGAGAAGTGCCCATCCTAGAGTTAAAAAACCTTTTGTTATTCTTTACATCGCCTTATAAAAAATCATACTTTAACAAAAAAGAAGTCAAAAATTGCTAAATTTAAATCTTAAATATCTCGAAAACGTGACATGCTCAATAATTAAGTTCCCTTTCTTGTCTTTCCGCTGTGTTTTTGTAGTATATTAAAATTTCCTTTTATTGTACTCAATTTAAATTCTAGTAAGGAATTCAAAACGTTTCACATAAATATTGCAAAGCCCTTTTTCTTTAAGTGTGCGATGACAATAAAATTGATAAAGATGAATTAAAATTTAATTAAAAAAATAAAAATCGTATCCAAATAGTTTATATTAGAGCTGTGCGAATGATTCGCATTGTCATTTGCGAATAATTCACATAATTTTCAATATTTGCATTAGCAATGTTTTATGGGATAATTTTAAGTTAGTAAATTGTTTCCTGCTCCAAAAAAATATAAAGTTGGCATCACTGAGCTCCAAAACCACTTTTTCTAAAGTATAATATCACATTACCCTCTAACGGGTAAAACCGTCTCAAAATGCCTTCGATTTTTGGCCTTCAGGGTCAAATCTGAAATTTCCTTTTTCTCAAAGTAGCGAAAACTATCTTCAGACTAGTTTGCTTGAAGCAAAATGAAAGCGCACTCCAATCAGGCGTTTGATTGCTGTCATCAGTAAAGCGAAAGAAGTCAACAAAATAGCATTGAAAAATATTTAGCAACATTTTCTTTTAACTGTCACAAAAAAAAACATTTAGAATCAAGCGATTGACTTCATAATTTTACCGTAAGGAGGTAGCATATTATATTTTAATAATAGTATACAGTTGAAGTGACAAAAAAAATTGGAAATATAAAATGCAAGCCCGTCTCAAACCCGTCTTGCCGGTTTGCGTATCAAAAAATTTCCCTTTATTTTTCATTGTTGCATTCACCACATCATTTTACCTATTCTCTATTATTTTCCCCCTTTTATAAAATTATTCTGTGTTAGATGGACCGCTCTAAGTTTGCTTATAAGAAAAAGTTGTATTTGAATAAATTACACTCTAAAAACAGAATGTTAAAATGTTATCTTACGACCGCTTTTTTTTTGTGTAAAAGTAGTTTTTTTCGCGAATTTACACATGAAATGAAAATGAATGTGTATGTATTTTCTTGTTTTGCACATCAATACCTTAAAACTACTAGCAATTACGTGGTAAAATCACATACTAGTCGCAAAATTTTGGAATTAATTATTTAAAAATAAACATTTAACGTGTAAATCCATATAAATGTTAAAACGTGCGACTCAAGTGTTTACACACAAGAAGAAAGTGATCGCCGAATACGTTTGCACAAGCAAAGCCACCGCGCTTCGTCAAATTTTTTCGTTTCAAGCATGCAGCCGAAAATTCTAGAGCTTACCGAAAAAGTAATTAAATAATTAAATAATAAATTAAGTAATAATCTTAAATTAGAAAAAAATTACAGAAATATTTATATATAGTTTTTAGTAATGATGACAGTGTCGCTGACCCCAACTATGTTGTCGCCAACATCGAGTCTGATGAGTATGATGAAAAGGCAAGGCGACCATAACAAATGCACGCTTTAAACCAACCAAAAGCGCTCGATCTCCATTACCAATAGTTGAAGGTTTAGTGGAGAAGGTATTCCTATATATGGCATAATTATGTAAATCACTTTAAAAAATAAGCATTCATTGTGTATATTTTATATTCACAGCTCTAAGCGTGGATATCAGACATTACATTGAAATAAAGAAAGCTATTGGAGTAAAAATACTTTTGTGCCAATTCAAAAGTGTATGCCATTGAAACGATTTATTGCCATCAAGAGATGTTTATCGTTTCAAGATGAATCGCAACGAAAGAAGAAAGGTGAACTGGGTATGATCTATTGCTATGCATCCATACACTAGCTAACAAACTCAACGACCGATTCGATTCAATACCAAAAACGGCTATTCTTTGCGTCGATAAACAGATGTGCAGCACAAAGCCGAAACACCATCTTCCTCAACACATACCGAACAAGTCACATAAATGGGGGTCAAACGGTTTCGCCTACGGTTTTGAAATATACAATGATGTCGGCGATAATGTTATCTTGGCACACCAGACCTTGGAGCCGCATCAAATGTTGTTCGTTTATCATAAACAACTCCTAATTTCGTTCAATACATCCTCTAGTTTTATAGCTTCTATACATCGCTGCCACTGTTAGTCTATTTACGAGCCAGAGGAATTTACCGTTTGGGCACAGTGAAAGGTGATGGTTTTTTTTAGTAGTTTCTGTTGATCTAAAATACATGATTTGCTTTTTTATTTATATGTAGACAATCGTATACCGCGTAAACTGCCAACCGACTGCGAAGTGAGAATAGACGATTGTACATGACCTCAATCCAAGGGGTCGATGTTAACCCTTGGCGCCCGAATTTTAATGGAGCTTGATAGAAACCATTTGTCTTGAAATTACGGTTACTTAGTTCCACCACAATCATTATACCAAATTTATTGCTTTTATATTGATTTCTTTGTCCTTTATTAAATATTAAAAAAACATAGCTATGAAGCTGTATAGTACAACCACTTATTAATTTTTTTTCTCCAATTTTTTGATTTTCATATTCTCTTATCTTTCATAAACATATCTGATAAAGAAAATTTCCGCTTAGTAATAATTAAACAAATTTTTTTCAAAAAATATTGCAATAGATTTTACTACAAAATTTTGCACTTAGGTTTTTTGCCGGACTCCAAAGACAAAACATTAAAAAAAAATTACATAAGCAAGAATTTCAAATGTTCGGCAACAAGCAAACGTGTAAAACACCTAACAGAACTGAACGCATATATTATTACTAGTGAAATTTGTTAAATACATATTTTATGCCACATTAAAGTGAATGTTGTATATACGCAACATTGGGTATGAAAGAGTTAACACTGTTTTGTAGAAAGATAACAAGAGTGTGCGCCTGGCATCTACATATGTTGGTATTAAACCGTTCGATAGAAAAAGGCAAAAAAAAAGTTCAAACATTGCAAAAAGTCGCATACACAAACCGTTTGTTCCAAATGCGGCCCTCATTTATGTTGTGCCATCGATAAGAATTGTTTCTAGGAATACCACCTATGTTATTTTTTACATTACTGGTAGCACCGTCTTGAGACGGCGTGGGCTATTTCTCACCTAGCGGGCGCACCGTGGTTGATATCGAAATACCCGATCTCGTAAATAAATTAAAATTTTGTGGTGTAAGACTACAAATACAAACCATTACATTGATATTAAAATATTAACCGAAATCTGCCCTGCGTGCCTATATGGCCATCCCTATGTGGATGCACTTCTTATATGTCGTATGGGGCAACCGGGGGCAAACCGATGCATGAGAATGAGGTGTTTTGTTTACCTAAGATCCTAAACAATAATGTGAGCTAGGAATATTTTTTTCTAGTTCATAGACTAAGATTAGTGCGAAATTTTACTCGAATATGGAGGTACCAGTGAATTTAGGGGTGAGATTTTTAGAAAAATGTTACGTTCAGATGATAGTTCAGTCTCAGGTGACGTGATAAACACATAGAAAAAGCCGCATTTTACAAAACTTAATTTTTTTTGAAATGCATATTTTTATCGCACGTTTCGAGCTTAATATTGCCTTTCTACGCAACTTAATTTGTTTAATTTAGAAGAACAATTATATATAATATTTAGCATCATATAAAACAATCCAAGGCCACTTTGGTGGCCTAGTAATCAAGTGCTAGACTGAAATCCCAGCTACCTCGGGGTCAACTCTTAAAAAGAAAGCCACTTAGGTGGCTTTGAAAAACAAGTGCTTCCACGGTTCGATTCTCTGGTAAAATAAAAATTTTGAGTTTCGATCGATTTTTTTTGATTTTAAACCAGTGTGGGTAGTTCCAGAAAAAAATTTTACCTGAAAATTTAAACTTAAAGTCCTTTTTAGTATTTTTAATTTTTTGCAAATTACTTGCAAATTTGTCGGTTCACACTTCAAATTAATTAGTAAAAATTTATTTAAATTCAACTATTAGGCTTTAAATTAACAATGATGCCAGAAGAATTTCAAACAGTTCATAGAACTAGCAGATCAGGCGATCGTTTCGATCGTTTGAAGTGTGAACTGCCAAATTTAAAAGGAACTTGCAAAAAAATTTTCCAAATTAAAAATACTAAAAAAGAAGAAGATCAGGCCTTCTAGTATATTAAAAATTTAAAAATCTAGTATAAAAAAAATGTTTTCATACGAAAAACAGACACGGTTCATATTAGATGTCAGAAAATCTGACCAATATGTAATACAAGTGTCAAAGAAGAATTGCAAAAAGTATATAGAACGGTAGTGGTAGTTCCTTTCAATAATACTATTCAGTGAAATTAACTATCTTTGTGATTCTCATATACTTTACAGTATTTTCACTTATATAGATTGTTGAAATGAAGGAACTATCACAAAGATCACTGATGAGGAACCGTAGCAGGTTCCGAAACGATCGTCTGATCTGCTAGTTCTCTGAACCTTTTAAAATTCTTCTGGCATCATTGTTCATTTAAAGCCTAATAATTGAATTTAATTAAATTTTTACTAATTAAGGTCCTTTTGTATATACCTATTTACTTGAAAAAAATATCAGCTTGATCCGACCATTTTACGATCTTGGTCGTTTGAGGGCTCATTTTGAGTACTAACATTTTAATTTTAATATGTGTTACCTTTTAAAAATAATAATATGGTATTAAAAACCAATTAAAACATTTTTTGTCTTTTTTTTAAGAAAGAAAAGATATTCGCATTCACTTTTTCATTATTCGCACAATCCCAGTTTATATTGCGATATATTTGTTTTAAAGCAGCCATATGCACATTTCGTTAAACTGTGGTCAAACCATAAACTACGATGAAAAAAATTGCGAGAATTTTTACAAGCAATTTTTTCATACTAAAAATAGGTATACTACTCTGATTTTTCTTATGTAAAAATTTCATTTCCGAATACTCATCTTCCAAACATAACCCCATTTTAGGGTGTCAACCTGTTCCAAGCTTTCTGGTATCTTACTTAAGTGATCTCCTTCACTCCAAAATGGTGCCACCCTGGATACAGAGAACCCTTAAGACCCCTCTTCCCTCCTCAGTTACACCACTGATACTAACTACTTTGTTTTTGTTTTCCCTCACAAATGTGAGAAACGTCAACTATTGTTAGTTTACGTCAAATCATTGGCATCCAAAATTTGCTTGCCAGTGACTGCCAATGAGAAAAGTGTGAGTGTATTATTGAAAAAGTGTGAGTGTATTAGCGTTGGCACTGGCAGGTGTAGACGCTGGGTAAATGATCACAAATAATAGAAACCTCAATGACTTTTGACGCTGTGGTATTTTCGTATGCGATCCCCATAACCTGGAGATAATTCCACTATTTTTTGCCCGCTCTTCGTGTTCAAATTATTGAAAAAGTATGGACTGTTACTATTCACTTCAATAGCTAATTAAAGGGTTATATACACTTTTGTTGGCCGAAAAAATAGGTTTTTTTTTATTGTATTTTCTCAAAGTACATCCTCTTGAGAAAATATGTTCCAAATTTCATAGAGATCTGAGATCTAGAGCCAAAGATACAGCTGTCAACAGCGCACTACCTCCGACTACCTGAACATGATGCAGAAAATTTTAAATTTTAAGGTTTCAGAAGAAGAACCGTTTCACCAATCGACTGTAATAGCCTCTTAGTGAACGAAGAAATTTTCATTTGGAACAAAATTTTTTTTCTGGCTATCAAAACCAAATATCCAGAGCGAGGCTCAAGAATTAAAAAAAAATCATCAAAATTTTTGTAAAAATGTGTTTCGAGTAGAACAAGCTAGCTGGACAAAACCCAATTCTGCGGATCAAGAAAATTAGTTTCCATTTATTGGAAATACTTCTAAACTAAGAATAAACAGTTTTGCTGGACGTATGTGGCTAAGTATTGAGTTATAGTCTTTGAAAGTCAAATTTTTTATTTAAGTGGTTCATTGGAAAATAAGCTAAAATTTTGAACATTTTCGAAATTTTTGTTTTATTATTTTGAATAAACTCTAGAATTTTTTTTTCAATGGATTTTAGAGTCAGTTTCTGATGTGTTTAGTATAAAACCTGAATATAAGCTCTGTGTTTTGTTTGTTTTTAGATCCAGAAAATATGTCTTAAGTAAATCCTGGTTTTTCGATTTTTTTTTTAATTTGGTAGAGTAGGAAACATCTGCCTCCCGCTGCCCCTTGACTCGAGTGCATTTTAAACATTAGATATTCATTTAACCTTCACGGATAAACTTTCATTTTTTTTGCACCTGGTAAGTATGTAAGTAAGATATGTAAGTGCATACATATTTTTTTGTATTTTCCGGATGAATACTTTTTTAAGGATGTAGTCTGATCTTTCGGCCTAATTTTTAAGGTTATTTCGGGAATTTTTTATTATAACAAAATAAAATGACATCTTTAACTGTACAAAAACTTTTTTTGGAACTTGTTTTACGACATTTTTTTAGTGTTTTGGTCCAAAGTGGACACCTAAAAAAAGGTGTGAGGCTGGCCCGGGTGATTACGGTACTTGAAGTCATCTTTAACAAAAATTAAATAGATTATTGTTTTGCAGGCTTGTCATTCTGGCCGGTAAAAGATTTAAATATTTTTATGAAAAAATAACAAAATGGCGAACTTTTAAACCATTTTTTTAAAAATCGCTTTGGTTTTTTATTGAAAATTGGGGTAAAAAATAGGAAATAATTATTAAAAATAAACAATTGTTCTATCTGCGAGAGTCATTGGCGTGTAGAACAACTTATTCAAATTTTAGTCCAATCGGTTCTCTAGTTTTCTTTCAGACCACTGAGCCGATCAAAAAAACGTTGTTTCGAAAAAAACTCTTTTTAAGTTTTGACAACTTACAGTGGACAATTATGAGACGCTCTTTATTATGTTATACTTTGATAATATTTGGAATTTTGGTCTGAAATTTTTACAATATAACCTCAATATATTGCACTTCCAAAATATATTAACCCTCTAACTCCCCAAGTTTTGATTTTGCTCACAATCTCAAATTGGGGTTAGAAAAATAAAAAATAAATATCTGTCGTTTCAGAATTTTGGTTAAGTGTAGTGCTGCCGAAAAAGTGATTCCCGCCCCTGGCCATCTAAATGCCTTTTAGAAAATCATTCGCAATGCAATTCGAAAGAAATAGTATTTGTTATGCACTGATAACTTTTTTAACGTCATAGGATTAGAATTTGGTTTAGTTTGAATTTTTTAAATTACATATGTTTCTGACGAAATAATGACGAAGTGACTTATTTTGTCCAATTTTCACTTTTAACTGATATAACTTTTAAAATACACTTGACACAGCAATGTTAAGCATAAGCAGCACATACATACATATTTCAACTACCAACATGTTTACCGTTAGTCTCGACCAAAATAAACCGGTGTTTGTTATTGCACGTTATATGAAGTCCGTCTAAAGGCGGACTGGGTTATTAGAGGGTTAATCGATTAGTTGAAAATCGAATACCAGACTACATCCTTAAATGGCCGTTGTGCTATCAGTCAGTCAAGGGAACTAACATGTACTTAGGTACGTGCCGTAATTGAGTTTCTGATGGAAGTCTGGTCTATCACCTCCACGGTACATCAGATGTCTAATATGCAGTAGGCTAAGATAGACTAGGCGGAAGGAGCTCACCCTCTTATAAAAAGCTCCCCTAACCCAGGGTGCTATGCGACCCGTGCCTATCGGGTGAGTTTTGCAGCCGGGGGATTAACCCGGTCTTTCGACCAACGTATGCGGACAGTCTCGCGTACGTTGAGTTTGTTATATTGTAAATAAATATTGTACACATACATAAATAATTCATAACAAAATTCTCTTGTTTCGTTTTTTTTTATTCCATGCAACAAAAACTCGAAAAAAGTTGATTCATCGATTTTCATGAACTTAAAAAGTTGATTAATCGACTTTGAATTTCTGATCAATTCAAAAGGCGAAAATCGATTTTTCTTTCCAGTTGCACATACCTAGTGCAAAGAGGCAATATAGCTATGTAGCTAGGGATGAACTATAGGTAGCACTTATTAACTCCGATACAAATAGCGGAAAGAAGGTGTTGGGGAGATAGAATCTAGATGGACAGAGATGGTGATGGAACACCTTCTCTCTAATCTAGAGGCTTTTCCACCAGGCGTCGACTCTCCTGAGGTTTTTCGCGGCTGCAGGGTGCTTAAATGCGACGATCGGTCGTCTAGGGATTTTCTGGGCAAGTGTATTGCTGGCATTAGCGGTGCATGGGAAGGCTCAAGCTCATCTCAGCCCGGAAAATTCCTAAGCGACCGAGAGCCCGCATTTGGCTGCCCGTAATGAAGCTGGAGCATGGAAAAATGCTTTAGCTTTTGCAGCGGCAGAAACATGCATCATGTTTCTTCTCCTCTCCATAAATGAGGAATCTGCGAAGCTCTTTGCCACCATGGACAACAGGATGCGGTTAGGCGTTAGGTACGCCAAACTTAAAATTTTCCAGCCATCAGAAAACGATGGCGATGCATGCGAGTTGGAGGATGCCAATAAGCTGCTAGGCGACCTAACGCTTCAGAAGAAAGCATCTAGCACACCAAAAATACACAACATTATACACTAAAGGTGCTGCTAAGCCAAGATCGTGCATATTAGTCAAAATATCAATTAATGCTTTTCTTTGTCCTCAGTACAGCACAGGCGATTTAACAGTCGTTAAAATCGAGGTGCCCAGCGGACTTGATCTAATAATATCATCGGCATACATGGCGCATGACAGGGACGCACCACCGGAAGAGGTTGCGTCGTTAACGGCCAGTCTCAACACAAAGGGTACTCCACTACTCCTTGGATGTAACGCCAACGCAAGGCATACGCTATGGGGAAACACTGAGGATAATGTGAGAGGTGAGTCACTTTTTGATTTTATAAATAATTCCAATCTTACAGTATGTCAACATTTACCTTTCCTAGCTCAGTAAATAATACTGGGTGGGAGGAAGTGCTAAATATTACTCTTCTGTCAGGCAACACAACAATTCAGGTTGAGAATTGGAGGGTATCCAATAAAAAATCCTTTTCGGATCATAGTTGGATAATTTTCAATGTGAGCCTGACACCAAAAGCCTTAATCCCATTTAGGAATCCAAAGAGAATAAAATGGGATATATTCTCTAGGGTAGCTAGTGTAAAACTTAAGAAGATGAAAATGACTCTTATAAATTCCACGAAGGAACTGGATAAGCGAGTGGATAATTTTGAGATAGTTTTTAATATGGCTTACAAGAAACCTTGTCCAGTCAGTAGGAGTAAAAAATCCTTTCCACCATGGTGGAATGAGGAGCTTTCGAATCTTAGAGAAAGAACACGAAAGCTATGCAACCAATGTTATAGGGACAATAATAATGAGTAAGTCTATAAAGACTGTCTCAATACTGTTTCTCGATCGGGAAATCCAAGAGCGTTGGCTGGAAAGATTTCTGTCAGTCTATAGAGTCAACTTCAACTTCCGCTAGACTCAGTAAGGTGCTTTCCAAGGAGCGCACCAATCCTTCTTATTTAAAAAAGGAGGATGGCACATTTTCCGGACTGCAATGGCAATGCAACCCGATCGTTTTCATCCGTAACGGACTACCGTCTTCGCTAACGTGCGAATCTGTGTTTACGGAAGAAAAAATCAAATATCTAATAAACAGCTTTTCCCCTTATAAATCACCACACCCAGAGAAATACTTATCTCGTTTGAAGAAAAACGGCTATCAAATTGAGGAAAAATGGGAATGATTTGGCGCCATAGAAAGTAGAAATTGTGTTTTTCAAATGAATAATATTTTATTTCAATATGAGAAATTGTATATAATTTAGATAAAATTTTCTTCAGTTTGAGGAATAATTTTCCATAAATTGAAGTAAATTTACTACCTTTTTAGAAAAAAAATCCTCAATTTATGGAATATTTTCTTCAATGTTGTTTTAATTAATAGGCATGTTTTTTTACTTGTATTTACTTATTATTTTATTTTTAATAAGTATTAAGGATTGCATTCAAACGTATGTTTGCATACACTACAGGCGTCGTCGCCTTAAAATAATCAAAAGTTTATTGAAATTTATTTCTTTCGAATATATTTTGTTATTTTTTTCACAATATATATAAATTTTTTTTTCACAAATTATATCAACAGCTACAAACACAACCGCTTCGCTTGAAATAGGGACACCGACTAAAAAATTCAAAAGAAAAGCAAAGCGTACGCGATTGTCTGCTAAGGCCAAAAGAGTAAAGCTAGTTTTTTTGTGTATACCAAAATTTTGTATGGAGAACATTTTTGGTATATTCGTCTCTTTCTTACATTTTCTATGCAAAAACAATATGTAAGTTCAATGATGCCACCTTATTTTATTCTAAAAAGGTAATTTGTTCCTTTTTGGTATTTTGATACTTTTGTTTCGTAGCCAAATGGATCTTGAATTTTTTTATGCTGATGCGACTAAATTTTGGATGAAACAGATTTATGGAAACGTCTATTGTTCCATACACATTTGTGTTAGCAATAGTCAAAGTAATTCGTAAAAGCTATTGATTTAAAATTTTATGCAGCGACGCGATGTAAGGTCTAAGCTTTAGAAAAAATTATATATGAAGATGCCCATTTACCACATCCCTATTTTCTTGTTTTTTACTTACTTTTTTATCTTACTATCCTTTAATTTTAGTTTTAATAATCTGATTGAAATTTGGGATTTTATTGCAATTGGTGGGCAGCACCGCAACTAAATTTCCAAAAATGAAGAAATAACTTACTTCAAATTGAACACCATGGTTGCATGAAAGGAACACATTTTTCTCCATTTTGAGGAAAATTTACATAAACGAGAGAAATTTTCGTGGATTCAAAATGATGAAACTTTTTCTTTGTTTTAGAGATGGGTGCTTTTCTGGGTGAAGGTATGGATGGAATCCTCCCAATCATGCTACAGAAATTACAGGATACAGTAATCCTATGGCTGGGGGTGTTTTATAGGGCATGCGTAAAATTTAATTATGAGCCACTTAGCTGGAGAAAGGTAGTTTTCATTCCTAAGGCAGGGAAAATTGGTTACGAGTCAGCTAAGGATTTTAGACCGATTAGTCTTACCTCGTTGTTGCTTAAGACGATGGAAAGAGTTATGGAAATTCATCTCAGGTCTATAGTAGAACGCTATCAAATTTCCAAAAGTCAACACGCTTATCTCAAGGGTAGATCTACGGAAACCGCACTACATGAGGTTATTCGCACTGTTGAAAAATCCATTCACCACAAACAATACTCTTTAGCAGCCTTTCTAGACATTGAGGGGACTTTTAACAACGTAACTACAAGGGCTATCCAAGACTCTCTTATCAAGGTAGGATTAGAAGAGGAACTTAGAAACTGGATAGTAGTCATGCTTAAATCTATGTCAATTCATTCAGAGTTGGGTAACAGCACTCTTGTAAATCATGCTAGTAGAGAAACACCACAGGAAGGAGTACTTTCACCACTACTGTGGCTACTAGTCATAGACAATATTCTTAACACTTTAGACAAAATGGGGGTGAAGGTGGTAGCATATGCGGACAACGTGGTGTTGGTAGCATCAAGAATGTTCCCAAGCATAATGAATGAAATTATGCAAGGGGCCTTGGATAAGCTATGCATGTGGGCCACGGGATGTGGTCTTGGTGTAAATCCAGGTAAAACGGACTAATGCTTTTTACCACTTAGTCCAAAATTCCAATCTTCAACCTCTCTTCACTAAATGGACAACAACTGACATTATCAGTTCAGGACAAATACTTGGGGGTTTTGTCTCATATTACACATTGGCTGTATAAGGCAATAGTGCGTCCGATATTAACTTACTGTGCAATAGTTTGGTGGCCAGCTCTAGGTAAGAGCTACATTGTTCGGGAGCTCAGTAGAGTTCAGAGAACAGCATGTATTGGCATTACAGGAGCCATACGTACTTGCCCTACGGATGCTCTGAACGTAATGCTACACCTCCTTCCTATTGACCTTTACATAAAAAATATTGCCTTCAATAGCGCGGTAGTACTTAGGTCTACCGGTTATTGGGCCGAACGTACTTACGGGCACAGTAAAGTTTTAGGTTCTATTCCAAACTTTGTGTTCTGGGGTACAAACTACATCATACCACAACTGAGTTTCAAAAGCGATTTTAAGGTAAGATTTCCTACGAGGGCAGAATGGAAAGAAAAATACGAAATACCGAATACGATATTCCCATTTTTACATTACTTAGATGAAAAAGAAACAATCAACCATTTTCTTTGTGAATGTCCAGCCTTAGCGATTAATTCAAGTTCAGTGAGGAAGTGGTCTCAAAACGGCGCTAATTATGATTCATAGTAGGTCTGCTGTGGATCAGCCACCTTAACCAACCAACCAACATCCTTAAATACTCTAAAACTCTTGTTTCTCTGTTTGTTTCTTCGTTTTTAATATTTACTTTTTTAATGTATTTATAACAAAAGCTGGACTATTGTCGAATTATAAGCAGTAGCTTATAATTAAATTTTTATTATTGGGCTAAATATTTTTTAAATTTTCTAGAATGCAAATATTCTATTACAAAAAATTCAAACTCTTTTCGATTTATTCGCTACAAATTCGATCATTTCGATACAAATGAAGATTCCATAAGAGAGCTGCAAAAAAGAATAGCAAAGTGGGGGTCAAGACTCTCGATGCGTCTCAAACAGCCTCTCAGGGTTAATGTCATCCTTAACCTTCCCGCGGTGACCCCTGTTGCCCCTAATTAAGGCTCTGACGTCCGAGTACATGACGGGATAACCATGTCCAAACACCAGTTTTCTGGGGGAAAAACACAAACGAAGACGTAGGCAGGTTCGGGGGCCAACTAGTCTCAAAACAACAAATATCATACAAAGTAGCAGCCCTACTACCGGACTAGGCGATCGTTCGAGTATCTACAAGGAATAAAAATCGGATAGCAAACGACAACACGGTAACGACCCTATGCAATTGCATAAGGACACGATTTGGGCAATGGAAAGTGCGCACCCTGTACCGAGCTGGGAAATTTGCACAGCTTGCTGGAAAATGCGAACGGTTAAAAATAGACATAATGGGACTAAGTGAAGTTCGATGGACTGGAAGCGGCGAACAGTGCAACAACAAAGGAGGAATTCTTATATTTTCTGGTATGCCCAACGACGAGAATCCCCACCATAAAGGTGTCGGTATTTATCTCCTAACTTGGAAAGCCGCATCTGAAAGAATAATAACAGCTCGTCTTAATACAAAAAAATCACCATAGTTCAATGTTACGCTCCAACAGAAGAAAGCGAGCTAATAGTTAAAGAAAATTTTTAAAGTCAGCTGGACTGGAAAGGAATGGATTACACAAGGTACCTGGAATATAATTGAAGAACGCAGACTGGATGTTGTAGCCGGCAAAATACAGTTGAACTTAACACACGATATACACACCTTACCAGGATAATTAAAAAGCAAGTTAAGAGAGGCAAACAAAAGTATTTCGATGATCTGGGTAATCAGGCGCAAACTGCTGCTGACAAAGATGATCTTAGAAATCTATACAAGGTTATTCGAAAGTTAAGTGGGCCCAAACAAGTTAAAACTGCAGCACTAGAAGATGTAAATGGAACACTCGAAACGTCTAAAGAAAAACAGCTAATTATTTGGAAAGCGTACTTTGAATGGACACTGAATGCTGTTCACAACGAGAATATCGGAGTTTTTGAGGCTCGTACGCGTCGCTTTCAAAACAGGTGCATCAATATAGATGCACCCTGCGTTTCGGAGTTAAGCGCTGCAATAAAGATGCTGAAGAACTGTAAAGCGAGTGATGGCATCCCGGCCGAATTCTTTAAGGCCATGGCATCTTTACTTTTAGCTTTATTTGAACGAATTTGGTCCGACGAGACGATACCTGATGAATGGAAAGAATCAATCATAATAAAAATACCCAAAAAAGGTGATCAAAGTGCTGCAATTGGCGTGGAATTTGTTTTGCCACCAATTACAAAAGTTTTAAATCACATTATTCTCAACCGCATCTCAGAGCCTTTAAATAGAATTATTCCTGCAAACCAAGCCGGTTTTCGACCAGGACATTCGAGCATTGACAACATTCACACCATGAGAATTCTCTTAGAACAATCAACAGAATATAAATCTCCTCTTTATATGTCATTTATAGATTATGCAAAAGCGTTTGACTCGCTAAAACGCGATGTCATATGGAACGCGCTTTCTTCGAGAGGTGTTCCCGATAAAATAGTAAATATTATAAAAAGTCTGTATACTGGCGCATCGTGGGGTGCTACATGAGGGGCAACTAAGTGAAACATTTCAAACTATAACCGGAGTTAAGCAGGGCTGTGCACTTGCGCCACTATTATTCATTACTACGCTCGATATGACATTCGAAACAACTAACAGAGCACATGGTATCAATTGGAGAATGTCCCAAAATCTTAGCGACTTAGCTTATGCGGACCATATTGTTTTGGTTAGCAACACATTTCACGAGATGCAACAAAGATTAACAAATATCACAGACGAATCTTCAAAACTTGGTTCAAGGCCAATTAACATAATGAAAACAAAATCAATGCGTGTTAATGCAACTAGCAATGAACTTTTTGTAGTAGATGGGAAAAATGTGAAAGATATGCAGGAATTTCAATATCTTGGTAGTATATTGGCACCGGAAGGAGGAACCACGACAGATATACAAAGAAGGATCTCAAAAGCTAAAGAGACCTTCGAAGCGATGTCGCGAGTGTGGACAAATAATGCGTTTAAACGTAAAACAAAAATTAAAATATTTGACGCTTGCGTAAAGCCCGTCTTACTATTTGGCTGCGAAACATGTCATCTGAAGAATGAGACAACGCGAAAACTTCAAACTTTTGTAAACAGATGCTTGCGTCGCATTATTGGTGTCTGGTGGCTATATCAAATAAACGTATGTGGCAACTGACAAATCAGAGACGAATTGAAAAAAAAAATTGCGCATAAAATACCGATGGATCGGGCACTCCCTTCGAACGGACGTAGCTGAAATACCATATGTGGCCTTACAATAGAATCCTCAAGGAGCAAGGAATAGATTACCTGGCGTCCTAAGATGACCTGGCGCCGAAGTCTCAGCAATGAAACCTCCAAATCATTTAGTGAATTAAGTTGTATGACAAGAAATATAAATTAGATGGGCTAAGTTCTTAATTACTATCAATTGTACGTAATTCAACACGCAAAGAAAAAATTCGTTTCTCAGAAACGAAATTTTCACTGAACGAACATTTATTTATCTTAAACGACTGTACAGGGTGACAATTGTAAAGTGACGCAAGTTTAATACTCTGCAGAGAGCTTTGCCATTTACCGTTACTTTAATTTAAAAAGCAAATTCATTCATCATTGGCTTTGCTTTTAATTTCATTTGAATTTTTGTTATTACATTTTGAAATTTCCATAAAAATGGACAAGGAAAATATTCGTCGTGAAATTATGAAATTTCATTTGGCAAATTATAGTAGCCGTCAAATTGCAAAGGCTTTAAATTTGTCAAGTCGTACGGTAGACCGAGCTATTATTCGATATAATGAAACTGGGGGTTTTGGAGATAGGGACCGGGGAAAATTTTCAACAGTTGCCACTACTGGTTTAACAGAAAAAATTCGTAAACGAATCAAGCGAAATCCAAGGCGCTCAATGAGAAAAATTGCTAAGGAAGTGGGAGTAAACCGTGAAACAGTGCGAATCATTGCAAAATCAAAGCTTAATCTTAAGCCGTACAAGCTCCGAAAAGCTCAAGATCTGACAGAAAAAAAGAAAGATTTGCGACTGCAAAGATGCAAGGCGTTGCTACGCTCCTCCGTGTTAAAAAATGTTGAAAATATCTTGTTTACAGATGAAAAAATTTTCACGGTTGAAAAACATTTCAATGCGCAAAATGACCGAATGTGGCTAACAGTTCAAAAGCCAGCTTCCGTTATGGTATGGGCTGAAGTTTCCGCTAATGCCAGAACCCCTCTAATATTCGTTGAAGAGGGTGTTAAAATTGACCAGGTTGTTTATCGGAGCATTTTAAATGAACATGTTCTTCCCTGGGCCCAAGATACATTTGGAAATGAAAACTGGACTTTCCAGCAAGATTCTGCACCGTCCCACATGGCAAAATTAACGCAAACATGGATAAAAGACAATTTTTCTGGATTTATAACATCTCAAGAATGGCCACCATACTCCCCAGACTTGAATCCAATGGACTACTCTATTTGGAGTATTTTAGAGAGTAAGGCTTGTGCATCTCAACACCACAGTCTGGAGTCGCTGACAAATTCATTAGAGAAAGCCTGGACTGAAATTGATCAGGAAGTCCTGCGGCGAAATGAAATATTTCCCTGGAAAATATAAAATTTTCATATGTACATTGGCATTTTATTGTGGTTTTTGTTTAAATAAAATTTTCTATTTTTAATTTTCTATTAGACCAATTTATGTATTATTTGAAGTTATATATAAACAGGTTAATGAACAAATGTAGTCATCACAACAACAATGTATATAGAGACGGGCAAATCAGACGGCCGTTTCGGAATCCGCCACAATTCCTCATCAGTGATCTTAGTGGTAGTTCTTAATCTTTCAATATCCCATATAAGCTACTAATATTTGAAATCATAACCCAGAATTATGGATTTGATTCCAAATATCTTCACTGAATAGTGATATTGAAAGAAACTACCACTACCGTTCTATACACTTATGTTGTTGTTTTTTTCCCATCGTAGCTAGTCTGCATAACAGTTCGTTATTTGAAAGTCTAGTACATGGGAGAGTGTGTGTGTGTGAGAAAATGATTCTAGGTGTCATTTTTTCTGAACGGTCCCCATTCGATCAGTTCATGATAGTTTTTTAGGAGACTATGAAAATTAAATCTAGAGGTTAATTTTCAAAGTCATGACTTAAGTTCATGTTAATTTCGTTATTTGAAGTTATATATAAACAGGTTAATGAACAAATGTAGTCATCACAACAACAATGTATATAGAGACGGGCAAATCAGACGGCCGTTTCGGAATCCGCCACAATTCCTCATCAGTGATCTTAGTGGTAGTTCTTAATCTTTCAATATCCCATATAAGCTACTAATATTTGAAATCATAACCCAGAATTATGGATTTGATTCCAAATATCTTCACTGAATAGTGATATTGAAAGAAACTACCACTACCGTTCTATACACTTATGTTGTTGTTTTTTTCCCATCGTAGCTAGTCTGCATAACAGTTCGTTATTTGAAAGTCTAGTACATGGGAGAGTGTGTGTGTGTGAGAAAATGATTCTAGGTGTCATTTTTTCTGAACGGTCCCCATTCGATCAGTTCATGATAGTTTTTTAGGAGACTATGAAAATTAAATCTAGAGGTTAATTTTCAAAGTCATGACTTAAGTTCATGTTAATTTCGTTATTTGAAGTTATATATAAACAGGTTAATGAACAAATGTAGTCATCACAACAACAATGTATATAGAGACGGGCAAATCAGACGGCCGTTTCGGAATCCGCCACAATTCCTCATCAGTGATCTTAGTGGTAGTTCTTAATCTTTCAATATCCCATATAAGCTACTAATATTTGAAATCATAACCCAGAATTATGGATTTGATTCCAAATATCTTCACTGAATAGTGATATTGAAAGAAACTACCACTACCGTTCTATACACTTATGTTGTTGTTTTTTTCCCATCGTAGCTAGTCTGCATAACAGTTCGTTATTTGAAAGTCTAGTACATGGGAGAGTGTGTGTGTGTGAGAAAATGATTCTAGGTGTCATTTTTTCTGAACGGTCCCCATTCGATCAGTTCATGATAGTTTTTTAGGAGACTATGAAAATTAAATCTAGAGGTTAATTTTCAAAGTCATGACTTAAGTTCATGTTAATTTCGTTATTTGAAGTTATATATAAACAGGTTAATGAACAAATGTAGTCATCACAACAACAATGTATATAGAGACGGGCAAATCAGACGGCCGTTTCGGAATCCGCCACAATTCCTCATCAGTGATCTTAGTGGTAGTTCTTAATCTTTCAATATCCCATATAAGCTACTAATATTTGAAATCATAACCCAGAATTATGGATTTGATTCCAAATATCTTCACTGAATAGTGATATTGAAAGAAACTACCACTACCGTTCTATACACTTATGTTGTTGTTTTTTTCCCATCGTAGCTAGTCTGCATAACAGTTCGTTATTTGAAAGTCTAGTACATGGGAGAGTGTGTGTGTGTGAGAAAATGATTCTAGGTGTCATTTTTTCTGAACGGTCCCCATTCGATCAGTTCATGATAGTTTTTTAGGAGACTATGAAAATTAAATCTAGAGGTTAATTTTCAAAGTCATGACTTAAGTTCATGTTAATTTCGTTATTTGAAGTTATATATAAACAGGTTAATGAACAAATGTAGTCATCACAACAACAATGTATATAGAGACGGGCAAATCAGACGGCCGTTTCGGAATCCGCCACAATTCCTCATCAGTGATCTTAGTGGTAGTTCTTAATCTTTCAATATCCCATATAAGCTACTAATATTTGAAATCATAACCCAGAATTATGGATTTGATTCCAAATATCTTCACTGAATAGTGATATTGAAAGAAACTACCACTACCGTTCTATACACTTATGTTGTTGTTTTTTTCCCATCGTAGCTAGTCTGCATAACAGTTCGTTATTTGAAAGTCTAGTACATGGGAGAGTGTGTGTGTGTGAGAAAATGATTCTAGGTGTCATTTTTTCTGAACGGTCCCCATTCGATCAGTTCATGATAGTTTTTTAGGAGACTATGAAAATTAAATCTAGAGGTTAATTTTCAAAGTCATGACTTAAGTTCATGTTAATTTCGTTATTTGAAGTTATATATAAACAGGTTAATGAACAAATGTAGTCATCACAACAACAATGTATATAGAGACGGGCAAATCAGACGGTCGTTTCGGAATCCGCCACAATTCCTCATCAGTGATCTTAGTGGTAGTTCTTAATCTTTCAATATCCCATATAAGCTACAAATATTTGAAATCATAACCCAGAATTATGGATTTGATTCCAAATATCTTCACTGAATAGTGATA